>JAEAOA010002152.1:2167415-3492331 GCA_016746295.1 Potamilus streckersoni
ACCAACTCCAAAATGTCTCATTCAAGTTTTTTGATGAAATATCATTGTTTTCTGATTGCAATTTGTTTGAAGTGTGACAGTATCATTGTTTTCTGAATGCAGTTTGCTTGAAGTCTGACTGCATCATTGTTTTCTGATTGCAGTTTGCTTGAAGTGTGACTGCATCAGTTTTCAGATTGCAGTTTGTTTGAAGTCTGACTGCATCATTGTTTTCTGAATGCAGTTTGCTTGAAGTCTGACTGCATCATTGTTTTCTGATTGCAGTTTTCTTGAAAACTGACTGCATCATTGTTTTCTGAATGCAGTTTGCTTGAAGTGTGACAGCATCAGTGAATTACATGTGTAATTAAAGCTGTATTCTGTGCTGAAAGCAATTTTAAGTGACAAAATTAATTTGTTGCTCTAAATTGTTCAGAATGATTTTGTACCTCAGAAACTCAACTGGAGTTTCCATTTTAGCTGGTTGTACATTTTGAGAAATCCCTGAGTGGATGGCTAAAATTAGTTTTCATTACATTCATTGACAAGAATTGCTTTCATGCACTGTTATTTTTTATAACTTAAGTGCTTATCGACTAGAAGAACTTATGAGATGACCATTTTGTTCATCATTCTACGTCCATCTATCTGTTAGAATAATTTTGTTATCCTAAACTACTTCGATAATTGCTACGAAACTTCAAATATGAAAAAAGAAACAAAATTTCCTATCGCTTTGAAAATGTGCACACATTCATCTCAAGGTCTGTGTGGACCTAAATGAAAATGGTGCTACTTGGGCATCCTTTATAGCAAACACAGTGACTAGTTTATAAATCTTGTTTTTGCTATGGTCATATCAGATGGAGTTTTCACCAAAAGATTTCTTACAAAGTTCAGCTGGTCTCAAATGAGAATGGTGCTGCCATAGCTGCCATCATTTGTTGTAGCTATTCCTGTTGAACAGAAATTCACATAGTATAGAAATCTCATCAGGAGACTTCTTGTAATGTATAGTTGGACTTAAAAGATAATGGTGCCAAGCTCATGCACAGTGTGGCCACTTTAAAATATTTTTATTGTTAATATTAAAAATTAAAATCGATATGGGGCTTTCACTAGAAGGCTTTTTTATGATACTTGACTGGTTCTAAATGAAAATTGTGCTTCCTAGACAAATAATGTCTACCACAGTGGTCATCTCAAAATTTTGTGTAACATAACACTACTTCTGAATGGATGGTCATATCAGAATGCAGCTTTCACCACAATACATTTTATGATGTGTTGTTTAGCTCAAATGAAAATGGTGTCTATTATTGCCACCATGTTAGTGCTACTTCTGCACAGAGGCCATATTGACTAATTATTTGTGAATGAATGTGGTGTTGCTTGGGCATACAGTATTGCCAACACAGGGCCAGCTTTAAGAATCTTGTCATTTCTTTTTCTGAATGGATAGTCAAATCTTAGTACACCTAGTTAGTCAAATGGATAGTCCAATCTTAGTATGCCTAATTAGTCCTAAATGAAAATGGTGTCAATGGCCACCATAGCAGCCTCTTAAAAGTCTTGTTATTGCTGTTTCTCTGGAATGGAAAGTCACATCAACATGGAGCTTTCTCCAGAATATTTGTGATGTCCATTTGGTACAAAGTACCAATGTTGTTGATTTGACAGCAGCCGTAAATCTTGTTATTAATGTCTTGATTCCTCCTGAACAGAAAATCATATCACCACCCTCCTTTCACATCCCCCCCTCCTTTAATTTCTTAAATCAAAAGTTAATGTTTACACATTTGGATGTGGGGGGGACATAATCCTTTAATAGTACAGTAAAAAAGAAATTTTATGTCATTGTCTCAATTTACACATTATGTTCAAATTGCGGTGCCTTTTTAATTTGTCCATATTACAGTTGCAGTGTGATAGTAAGGCATGAGATAAATCTCAAATTTGTGACTTTTGGTGGATTCTGTTTGACACATCACCATAGTCACCCAGTGGTTGGTCATGTAAAATATGTTGTTGATATTCTCCTGCATTGTCTTTGTCTAAAGTAAGAAGCTGTCAATTGGTAATGAATACTCATAATATGATGTATACTATTAATTTCTTGCAACAAGGCATTTAGCACATGGTTTGCTGATTGAGGCATCAAGAAATCTTCTGGAAGTAAGCAGATACAATTTACGTCTTATTAAATGGCAGTGGAAGGAAAATGTATTCTCATGTGGAATAGATTGATCTATATGTTAAATAAATAGATTTACTTAAATATCTCAAAGATATTGTTCCAACTCAATACAAATAGTTTGGTTGAAGAGACATTAGATGAGCCTGTTTGTCAATTTTGTCATCATCACAGGATTTTTCTGAGCAATAAAGCTTTCAGTGTTGATGACATATTAGGTAAACTGTCATTGTAGTTATATTTCTTATGGATCTTTAGATTGTAGTACATATTAATGTCTTGCATTAATTTTTCCCAGGGAAGAGCAGACATGCAGCCATTGTGAAGTCAAAATAGAGAGCACTCCAGTTGTACTACCATGTAAAGATGCTATATGCATCAGATGTTTCCGTGAGATAGAAGCCCTATGTACCAAGAAATGTCCAAAGTGCTCAAATAACATCCCTGATATATTTAATCCAGAAGAAACAGGAAAAGACAGGTCTGTTATGCAAATACATTTGTTCAGCTTATAGGCCTTTGTCTATTCCTGGTATTTGAACATCTAATAAAGGTGACCAAGTATGATAAATTCAATTAACAGTAACATTACACCCTTGATGCCTTGCTTTCGATGACTATTAACTACAAACTATTATGTTCAGAAAATCTTATAGGTTTGTGTCTATTAAGGAATCGGCCTATCATCTTTAATAATTTTGGTAAAATTCATGAAATAGTTAAAGGCCATAGAGCACTTTGCATGTTCATACCTTCATTTGTTTCTTTGTCTTACCATTTGTTTGCTTGTGCATTTGTTATATTTTGTTCTCCATGTCTTTGACCTTTTATGACCCACACTTTCTACATTTTATATTTGGATACATTTAATGAAAGGTTAACAGTTACATTAAAATTGTCAAAATTGAGTTACCAGGACCTATTGTAACAACTATATTAACCATGCCAAAAAGTAACATATTGGACCCAATAGTAAGTTATATTAACCATGCCCAAGTTGGGACCTATTATAACAATTATATTAACCATGTCAAAGGTAACATATTGTGACAGTTATATCAGCCATGCCAAAGTGAGATACTGTGACCTATTGTAACAATTATATTAATCATGCCAAAAGTGGGATATTGGGACCTATTGTAACAGTTATATTAACCATGCGAAAAGTAACATATTGGAAACTGTTGTAACAGTTATATTAACTATGCCAAAGTGGGATACTGGGATCTGTTGTAACAGTTATATTAACCATGCTAAAAGTAACATACTGGGATCTGTTGTAACAGTTATATTAACCATGCCAAAAGTGAGATACTAGGACCTATTGTAACAGTTATATTAACCATGCCAAAAGTGGGATACTTGGACCTATTGTAACAGTTATATTAACCATGCCAAAAGTGGGCTACTTGGACCTATTGTAACAAGTATTAACCATGATAAAAGTGGATTAATGGGACTTATTGTTATAGCAGATCATTTAATCTCTGCAACTTAAGTTACATTCACAACATTCTATCTTGTACTCCATTCAGCTGCAGGACATGAAGAACAATAACTCTAACAAACATTATGGGAGCAAAATGATCTGTTTATCTGTCTGTATGTACTTTTCAAATCACCACTTACAAAGTTTCAAGGTCATCAATGGAAAACAGAGACTAGTCATGTTTATAAGATTCTGTCATACACTGCATTCACCTGCTAATCAGAAAGGGCAAAACCTTATCAAATTAGTGTGCACAAAGTGATTTAGCAATATGCACACCTTCAGGTAATGACCATAATATTTACCAAATTCCATGATAATCTATTAAAAACTGACTTAATATTCTAACAAGATTGTGGCATAAAAGGGGTAGTAACTTACAAAATTTCATGAGCAACGTGATGTGTGGATACATGCATCATCAGGTGATGGCTAATATTTATGAAGTTTAATGGCAGACCATCAAGCACTGGGAGTAAGTTGATTGTGTCAGAAAGAAAGAAAGGCAGAAGGACAGATGGATTATTATATGATTTCTTTACATTAAGTTTAGTTCTAGACCAAATACTTTGACTAAACATTTTTGATGATTTACGCATGGGGCAAGAAACAGTCCTCTTGATTTGGAGCTTGAAGAGTCAAAGGTTAACGTCACTAATACAAACAAGAAAACAGACAATGGTTGTAAATAAATATTTATATACCTGATAATGGCTTGTGGATCTAAGAAGAAAATCAGCTAAATGTTCATTTACACAGCTCAAAGTTAGGGTCACAATGTGTTGTTGTTGGTTTTTAACTAGAGTCCTTTTTTTTTCAGAGGGAAGATCGGTACCCCTTCTTATACAGGGATTAAAATCAGTGGCAGTTGACTAGCTGGAAGCTAGTAAACTTCCTGTTGGACTAGTAGTTTTTATAGTTTCATTAGTCTGATAGCTTGTAAAGTGCACTCATATCTGACATTGTTTTGTCTTCTGACTACATAGAAATTGCTTTTAAAGCCAAGTTGATATCAAACACTTTGTAGCATGTATGGTATGTCACATGGACACTTTGGTTGAATTGGTATTAACTGTGCTATCAAATAACATGTTATTCAATATTAACGGAAGTAGCAGGTCAAGATTTTGAAGTAAACAATGGATTGGAGAGGGTGCTCTCTCAGTTGGAGTATGAGAAGCCACCAAAAGTAATAGACACTCAGGCAGATTTGAGGATGTAAATTAGTTGTCACAGCAGCTTTAACCATTAATAAATCCTTTCACCTTTCAGGAAAACTGTTCAAAAGTTCAAAGAATACCAAAGCAAATGTAACAGTTTCTTCATGGATGTTGTGTCACAACTATGCTTTGTTGACAACACTGCTCCATCAGACCAAGTGGTTGACAAGTTGCTGGGATACATCACCATGACAACAACACCAGGTAGACAAGGAAAAATGAAGACTCGTCAACTGACAAAGGAACTGACCATTTTCAATGACTGTGTAGATCCCAATCCAGTCTTTAGATCTTTCCTGCTCCAGTTACTGCTCAGAACAAGGTCAGAATGTGAACTTTGTATTTGTTTTAATGTTACATTAAATATCTATAATTAATCCTGGTTACTTTCTTAAGTGTAGGTAATAAATAACGATCCTTGGATTCTGCCTTTTTCTTGAATGTAGATAATAAAGAGCAATCTTTGGATTTTTTCTGAGAATAGATAATAAAGAATGGTCTTTAAATGTAGGGGTATGGTGCACCTAGAAAAAAAATTATGTACATGTGACAAAACTATGATTTTAAACAAAAAGATTTACAAATTTGACAGTAGATGGGCTTTTTCTAACAGCATACTTTTTATATTCTACATAAGGGACTGAAAACGAGTGCAGTTATTTTTACCATAATGTGTATTCTATTGTTACTAGAGATAAAACAGCAAGTTTTGAACATCAAATCCAAATTCTGATGGAATTCTTACAGTAATAATTAGGGCAGAACTCAGCAAAACTAAATGTCAGAAGTCATGGAGAGAGTTGGAATTTGCAAACTGCAGCCACAAGGGAAAGTGTTTTATTTTTTGTGTATACTGTAAACACTGTTTTGATGTCAGCCATTCTGGAGTTTAACATAGCAACACCACTTAGCATATTGAACACAACCTCACAACAGTGCAGATGTAGAAAGAACATTTTCTATGCTGAGAAAAATTCAACTGGAACCTTGGGGAAATTTGAACAACATTTAATGTACCATCCACAAGGTTGCAGATAGGATGCACAATTATGCAGATCCCCCTCCTTTAAAATTTCCCACAAGATTTTTTATTCACATGCAGGCAAAATTGTGCTTAAAGATGGCAGAAATAAAATTAAGGGTTGTCTAATGCCAAGAAAAAAAGTTCTCTTTCAATTCATACTGGAAACAAAATCGACCATGGCTGGAAATGAATGAAAAAAATGAGATGCTTTGCAGTTGCTGTATAAAATTTGGCAAACAAATTCTTTCACACCACTTGGAAATGCTAATTTCAGGACATTAACCTTTGACAGACATATTGAATTGCTAGTTCACAAACAGGCAATTCAGGATTTGAAACTAATTGAAACTCTTAAAACTATATGCATGGCAGCTATCAGCAAGAATCTGAATAATTATTAATGCTATGTCAGTTGCCTGAATATTGCTTCTCTAAAATATGGCATACTGTTGGATTTTGTTGGCTTTCTGGGTGTTGGTGTTGCCAACATGAGAGTAGGAGGAAATGCAATATATTTGTCAAGGGCTTCTGTAGAGGAATTTCAGGTAAGTTCTTTTAATTTTATCTACATTTTTGCTACAAAAATGTAGATGGAAATATGGTACATACTGACAAGCAACCAAAACATGATCAGATAGGTTCTAATCAGTGCATATCATGAGGAATTCCTGTATTACAAAATAGCACCAAGCATCATGATCAGCCAATGAAATTGCATTCAGTAGCTTGTTGTCATAACTTTCTTTCAATGTTTAATGATGGATAAAGTTTTTCTTTTTCAATTAATCAGGATTGTTGGTACCTGTTTCTTTTGTCATGAAATTGTTTCCTCTCTAGACAGGTCACATTTCAGTAACACTGTAATGTGTTTTTTGTGTGCTATAAATGATGATACAGTTGCTTTTGTTTTAATAATTTCCTGAGCATGTAAGGAGTTGCTGTCGACATATTGATACTATACAGCAGTCAGACAAATCACACACACACAAACTTGAAATTTATATAATGCTTTAGCAAATAAGTTATTATTATTATTTGCTCAGATGATCCTTCAGGCAAATGACACTGCTTATATCACAACTGTGCATATGTAGGGATCCATAAATGATATATATAATACCAACGTTTTTTGTTTTTAAAATCATCATATAAAGACAGTCATAATCACATCCTTCATTACTATAATTGAATGATTTTAATTAACAGAGTGAGACAGACAGACAGACTATAGTGCCATATTATTTTAGCATTTAAACACCTTGAAGTGATTTCTTAAAATGAGTACCAAAGTATCACAAGACAACATCCTTAGACACTCTTAAAATGAGGACCAAATTATCACAAGACAACATCCTTAGACACTCTTAAAATGAGGACCAAATTATCACAAGACAACATCCTTAGACACTCTTAAAGTGAGGACCAAATTATCACAAGACAACATCCTTAGACACTCTTAAAGTGAGGACCAAATTATCACAAGACAACATCCTTAGACACTCTTAAAATGAGGACCAAATTATCACAAGACAACATCCTTAGACACTCTTAAAATGAGGACCAAATTATCACAAGACAACATCCTTAGACACTCCTTGGTCATAGGTTAAGATTCATGCCAAATTTGGATCTGATTTTAGTCATTTAACTTTTTTTTAAAAATATTTGTTTTACATTTTTCAGTTACTTTAATAATAATAAAATAATAATGATAGTAATAATAAAATACTTTTATACTCCGATTAATCATCGAGCTTTATTTTTTTCTGGAATTGTATAGCAGCATTGATCTGAGTTAATGCAGAATGTATGATATGATGTAGTCAATTGATTAGCATCATAATTGATCAGAGTACAGACATTTCAAATACCAAGAAGCTGGTTATATATATATGCCAGAATCATTGAACCAACCATGTTTGTTTCTACAACTCATTTTCTTGGTAATATATCAGTGGAGGGCCAATCAACACTGCTGAAGTTTTTTTCAAAGAAGTTGTCCAGTTCTTGGAAAAGGAGATTCCTCTTGCAAAAGTTGGTTTTGGTATTGATGGGGTATCAGTGATGACAGGTCACAAAAGTGATATAGAACATGGTTCAAGGAGAAAAGCCCTCACTTGATTAGCATTCACTGTATTGCTCATAGATTGTGTACCTCTCATGCATCAAAAAACATTCCGTACCTCAAGGAAACACCTTTGAAGGTACAGTTAAAGATGTGTACTATATTTTTTAATAAATCTGCCAATCTAAACAATCTAAAAATCTGCTAATGAAACAGCTACATTGAAGGAAATCCAGAACATTCTGGACAGCCCTCAACTGAAAGAGAGGTGCATAAATTTAGATGGCTGGCATTTTATGATCATTATGTGTAATATTTCACAGATGGGGGGGCTTTCATGAATTATTTCAAAAAGAATAATAAGACAAAAGAGTGTCAAGACTTGTTGAATAAACTGACAGGCTACAGATTAGTGGTATGCATGAATATTATAACAGATATCATGCTGCATGGCTAAATATGCTTTTACAGAAATCTGATTTGGATGTAACAACTGTGTCACCAGCACTTGATATTTTATATTCTACCTTACAGAAAGCAAACATGGGAAAATCCTAATGTCAGGCCTGTATGTCTGAAAAATTGAAATCAACTAAGGATGGAGACAAAACTAAAATCATATACAATGGTGTTGAAATAAAAGTTACACACGAGCAAATTGAAAAAGTTTCAGATGATGTGCCTAACCTTCACCACGAGTTTGTTACAAATTTGCAGGTGGAGGTGGCTGCAAGATTTTCAAAAAGCAGCACACTGATGGCAAGAGCATTTGAGGTGTTTGGGCTATGTAACCTCACAGTGCTATCTTATGAAGAACAAGAAATGTATGGTTATGACAAGATGAAAATTCTCTGTGATCATTTTAGTCAGGAGAAAAAATCAAAAGAAGCTATCAGTCCCCTTTTGTGTGACCCAAAACATGCTTTGACAGAGTGGTCTCTTGCTGAGACTTTCATTAAAATAGAAATGTAGACAAAATGTGCAGACTCTGGCAGATTGTACATGAACATCATGTGGACACATTTCCAAATGGTCCCATATATTGTTTGTTTTTAGGGTTAATCCATATTGCTGGGGGTGAAGAAAGGTCGTTGTCTATTAAACCAGCAAGAGAGAATCATTTGTGGGATTCGATTGCTAATGTTCAAGACTTGTGATGTTTGTTGTTTTCCCCCAATGTTAAGCAATTACAGCCCAATCACAAAGCTGTCTGTTCAAGTTAGTGTGACTGTGTTACACATTTAGCTAATAGAATTAATCCTAGTATGTCATCTTTGAATGAAGCCATTGACTTTTGTCTCAGAAATGGTTCTGTTTCTGGATGAGATAATTGTTTTTTTTGGTCATATTTTCCCACAGCCCAGTCAAAACCATCTTTTCATTGGATATTACAACTGAGTACTTATAATTTTAACACCTAGAGCCTCTAGGGCAAGGGAGGAACCTCCAACTAAAAAAAGACAAATTTTAAGGCTGGAGAAATTAATGTAACTGAAAGAAGTGATAAAGAGCAGACCACTTGCAAAAAAAAGGTTTATATGTTGGTAAAACAAATTTAGGTTGTTATAAAGAAAAAGAAGTAAATAAAAATGATTTCATATCCTAAAATGTGATTTTCAAATGTAAATGTGATTTCATGTTTAAGAACAGAAGTACATCTTTATTGCTATATAATTTTGTTTTTAGAGGAATGCATGCAATATTTTAGCAAGAACTATTAATTAAGAATAGAATATATGTACAGTGATTGTGGTTATTTTTCTTGAAATTGTTCTGAAACTGGACCTTGGAAACTAGTCTTTTTGTACAAGCCTGCTATGAGAGACCACCTTTTCTTTTACAGAGACCACTTTTTGTATGCAGAAGGGGCAGTCTCTTATAACAGGTTTTACTGTATGTTATTTTTATTTTTTATCACATATAAATTTCAGTAATTTTCTATAAGCTTATTTGAAAAGTTAATTTATTTTCAATTCAATGCCATTTGTTGGGTGGTCATGCACTCTAATCCCTCTGGGGACTTCACAACACGCTTTTTGAGTGTTCACCCCACCTACTCCTACTATCTGGAAATACAGCAGGTATATATGTTCCTTTTTCAGATGGACCTAAGACCTGAGAATTTAATGGTCTGTATATAGGAGTAGAAGCATTGTTTTATTACAATGTACAGAAAATAAAATTATTTTGGCCCTATCCATATAAAGAATTTTTGACCAGAAATTTTGTATGCAAAATGACAGAATGACATGAATATGGTGATGCTGAGGAGAAGAAATGTGTAGAAATGTTTAAATTTCGTTACTGGACTCAGGATCTCCCGGACAGTTGAAAAATGAATAAAGCCAGAGGGGCCAGAGGAAATAAAGCTATAACTAAGATATTCATAATCAGTCATGATATCACATTCAATATTGGGTAAAACATTTCATGGTTTAAATTCTAACTACATTTTTTTTACTTTAAAATGACAATACTTGTCCTCCAGAACTTTTAACGATAATTTAACATTACTACCTATTTTGTAAACATGGTGTTTGGGAGAGGCAGTTTTTGAGATTAATTACAGACTGAGTATATTATTATTTTTTTACCAGGACTTTTATTGACCTTACAAACTTTTAGTTCAGTTGCTTCTTATGCTGATATTCTTCTGTTGTTTTGTTTTTCAAATCTAAAGCCATGGTCAAATAAAGGACTTTATTTTACAGTGAGGAGAGGGTACTTCTTATCCTAGATAAGTACTTCAACAGAGCACAAGCTGTGATTGGTGAAGATAATATAGACATAGAAACACACATGGTACAACTATGTCAGCTGGTAATACAGTGCCTTGAGGTAATATATAATATATACACCACTCCCTTTGTAACTCATGCCCTGATAACTTGTGAACCTGCTTATAATGAGGGGTCAGGTGTGGATTCTATTTTTTAAACCAACATATACCTCAAAAAATTGATCCCTATTTATTGAACTTCAAGAAAATTGGAATCAAAATTAGTAACATAAATGTTGATATGTCGCTAGTTTTTCATCGAATTGGTATAAAAGACCTGAAATTTTATTTCACATTATAAAATTTAAAATTAAATCATACAATATTTTTACATTTTCTTTCCAAATGGTCTTACACCACAATTAACGGTTTTCAATGAAAATGTTACTTACACCAAGTGGAGGCAGTACTTTAATAAATAAATAAAAATGATATAATTTTTATCAATTTAAATTTATATTCTAGTTCTATTTTTTAGTTCTTTTTAAGTGTAATCATCATAAATGCAATATGTCCTCTGTAATGAAACCTAAAATGTCTCAATCTACCGTAACGGCTATGTCTTCAAGCATTTCTTTGAGAATCGGCTGAATTGCGGAAGTAGCTGTTGTATTGTTGCATCAATTAAAGCTGGCCTCATTTGTATTATCTTGTTATGTCTTTTGAATCATATGAAGGAGCAGGAATTAAAGAAATGTTCAAAGGCATAAAAATCTTAAAAACTTAAAATCTAGCAACACCGGTCACATGTTGGATGAACTCACTTAATTTGATCAATTATTCTTATAAATGTTATTATGTATGTAACATAAACTACCTTAAATTAACCAACTCATTGGTAACTGTGATCAAAGATAGCAAGGCAACCAAGCAAAATGAATACTTGGTTTCATGCATGCAGACCATAATAGACAAGCGGGTTTCACCAAATTGTTGAACTGGTACTTAGAGTTATCCTCAACGATGATAAGAAGTTTTATTATTACTTCCAATGAAATCATCATATCAATACTGTATTAATTGAACAATACAATAATTGAGATTTGACGTAGATGATTGTCTCACAAAATAAATTCCCCTTGTTTTATAAAAAAGGAATCTTATTTGGTGGTGTTTTGACAGTCTAGTTCCTCGTTCTTTTGACTCCTGATTTGGCAGTATACTTTTAAATACCACTCCAGGAACCAGACTCATCAATAAAAAAAAAAAATGCAGTGATGTAATACACAGATGTTTTTGCATACATGTAATGCTGCTTATTGAAATGCAGTTGGAACAGTCTTTTCTTGTGTTGGACATTTTAAAAATAAATGTTATTTAAACAGAAATATGAATAACTTCATATATATATATATATATATATATATATATATATATATATATATATATATATATATATATATAAAGAATACAAATCATATGGCAAATAACAACCCTCTCAAGCGTACTGGATCCACCAAGGGATCACGTTTGTCAGGGATTAATTAAAATAGATGCAATAAACTGACGACGAACAGTACGAAACTAGTAACTAACTAGCCTAAGCGCTTTCGACTCTTAATGAGTCTTTTTCAAAGGCAAATACAAAACATAGTTACGACAAACAAATAAACACAAAAACGTTGCGTTTGTAGAGGTTTACAAACGCAACGTTTTTGTGTTTATTTGTTTGTCGTAACTATGTATTGTATTTGCCTTTGAAGAAGACTCCGCTTAGGCTAGTTAGTTACTAGTTTCGTACTGTTCGTCGTCAGTTTATTGCATCTATATATATATATATATATATATATACACACACACACACACACATTTGGGTTAAAGGTTTTAATTTTCATATATTTCTTAAACCCCTTCATACATGCAAATTGTTTTTGGCGGCATTCATAAGTATACAGCTAAAATAATTCCTTGTGACATGCCACTTTTACATTGGGGTGTGTGTCATAGTCATACAACAAAATTTAGTTAAAATTTAATTAAAATTTTAGTTAAGCAAATTTATTTGCTCATATTTTATAAACTCATTGATATATTTTCATTATACTTGGCACTGATCATTATAAAATTGAGATGATTTATTTATCACAATGCTTGCTCATGCCTTTGATCTTTGAGTCAAGGTCACAGAGAAAACTTGTGGTTTTGGTCAAAGTTTGTTAATTTGCATATATTTTGGAAACTTGTTTGTGGATTTTCTTCATACTTGAGATAAATTATTATGAAGCTAGGACAGTTCATTCTTTGACCTGCACACTTATCCATTATACCAAGGGATCAAAGTCATTCATTGAAAATTTGCATTTAAATTTTGGTTATAGTATTTTTATCTGTTGATATTTCATAAACCGACTCATGCAATTTTGTAATACTTCAGGTAAATCAGTCAGAATATAAGACAATTTATTTGGTGACATGCTCATTTGATCATTGGCCAAGATCAAAGCCATAAGAATTCATGATAAGGTTAAAGAGTTTTCATTTACTTATGTTTCCTAAAACCTCATATGGATATTCTTACTTGAGGTAAATGATTATTAAGGCAACATAGCTCATTCTTCAACATTCATTCTTACCAGTTATAGTCTAATGGGTGAAGATCATGGGCATAGAAATTAGCATTAAGATTTTGGTGTCAGTTTTTTATTTATTTGTTTGTATGCCCAAAATGGCTCAATGGATTTTGTTCATACATTGGATGAATCATTCTCAAAAATGTTTGCATTATTTTTACTTTGGGGATAAGGACACAAAATTTGCAGCAATGCTTTATCATAGACTGACCATGCAGACAATGCCATTTTGTTTTGTTTAGGTTCCAAAATGAGGCTTACATTTGGGATAATTTGAACCTAAACATTTTGTGAATGTGGTGTGAGGTTTTTTAAATAAAAATTTCAGGATTCATTTTACTTGGAATGTCTTAATGAGGATGAGGTTGCCGTTGCAATGAACCATTTAGCTGATGCTGTGCATGACCTAAAATCAAGTACCAGCATGTTAGACAGACTGTATGGAATTGCCAAAGCCAGATTTGGCCTTGCTGTAACTGCAAAGCACATCCAGGAAACTGTGCTGAATAAAGGACAAATGGTTTTTCCAGAACTCCGACGGCTTATTGACAGAGCTGCCACTTTGTGTGAGGATGATTGCAAATGGCCAAAGTGAGTAAATCCAGATGATCTTATTACTTGCATAGGTTCATTTGAACATTTTGTTTTCCTTAAGTAGAGATGTTTCCTAACAATGGGAGTATTTTAATGATAAGAGAAAGGCAGAAAAGAAATCGTTATAATTATTTTAAAAGAAATGCACTTTTGACTGATTCATTCACCCCAATTTTAATTCCATTGTTACAAATGATAAATACATTCCATTTTGTAAAGCTGTACTTTATATGTAACAAATTTCATTAACACACACAACTTGAGGAAATAATATTTTTCAGCCAATGATTAACAAATCTAATTTAAGTAGCCATTTTAAGCACATAATGCATTTTATTTTAAATTAAAATCAGCACTGGTCATCAGAGCTGAAGCACTGGTCATCATAGACACTTCTTTCAACAATTCTTGTGTAAAATTATTTGTCTAATAAAGCATCCTTTAATATTAATTGAAGAATAAATATGAACAGGATATTGACATTTTTTTAAAAATCCTAAACTAATTTATTCACAGCCTTGGACAGTGCTAATGCCAATTGCCTACAGAAGAATTGGAAATTTCTTTAATACAGACCATGCAAAATATGTTTAAAAAAGAAAATTAATGGGTGTTTTGCATGTTTTATTGGAGAGCTTGCTATGTTGTAATATTGTCCATCTGTTACCAATTTTATTTCCACACATTAATTCAAATTTCCTGCCATCCACAGTTTCCAAACTTTTCACTTGGGATGAGGAGTAAACCTATCTATCATTTTTGGTCAAGGTTGCTGTGACTGTAAAAAAGAAAATTGTTTTCACACAATAGCATTATTTCTATGCCACAAACCAGTAGCAGACATTTTGGATGGGTTGCACTTGTGATAAGAAAAAAAGCTGATTGGTTTCAGTTCTGAAAGTCTAAAGGTTATATTCACTATGACTGGAAGAAAACAATGGTTTTTGCACAAATACTCTAGTAGTAGACCACAGTTTGTGGAGGGCTTGCATTTAATAGATGGAATAGGCCTATTGATTTTTTTCAAAAGTTCAAAGGCCACAAACATTGTGGTGGAAAGAAAAAATGGGTTTTTGTGGAATAACTTCTATTATGTGTACTATGAACAATATAGAATTTTTTTGCTGTAAAGATAACTTAATAATAAAAATCTATTTAAAAACTTAAGGATGCATATTTGAACAGAATACCATTGTCCTTACCAAAGTATGCAGATGTAGTTTAATAAAACTGTATGTTTGGAAATCCCACTATGTATAACAAAAAAATATGTACACTTGGAGAGATTTGTCAATTTATGCCATACAGATATTTAAGTATTTAGACAAAATTCTGGCAGCATCTCATGTACTCTTCCTACGGGCTCCTTAAATATGAAAAATGATGGAGGTTGACACTGTTAGATACTGCTTGATCAAGATGACAGAAAGCTGTGCCACTGAAGATTTTGACTTGTCAAAAATGGCTCTTATATCTTGATATTATAAAATATATATTATAAAATGGTCTTTTTTGATTGTCATTGAAGGATACATTTTAAAATTACAAACATAATGGAAGGCCTTGAATCTTGATTACAGAAGTAAATAATTATTTGGTTTTCTATGTTTCACAGGATCTTCTTTATCAAGTATCTTTGTCGCCATTATGGAATTGACAGCTACCAGGCAGTGTGCAGAAAGACAGATGTCAGATACCTTACATGGATTAAATATCAGTCTGCTGAAGAAAAGGACAGGGTATCACAAACTTGTATATGACTAATATTATTATATTTGCTTGTAATATAATATGTTGCTACACCTTGCTGATAACTTTGCTCTTGCTTCTATTGCTGTAAAGTCAAATGAGTCTGTTATTTGGGCCTTCATACATCATATGTCCTTCATTGGAGCCCCACATGGCTGAGTGACCTAGGGCACTAGTCTTCATTACCATTTCACCTCGGTCTCCTTGAGTTCAAGTCTCAGTGGCTATGTGAGAAAGTTTGCCATTAGTTTCCCATGGGTTGGGGCTTTCCTATGTCCTTCATCTACCAAGTATACTGGCTATGATGTATATACCAAAATTGGTGTTAAATCCACAAAGTCAAAGCAGCTAAATTTGTCCTTCATTATCAGTTCACAATTGCTGTCAGCAGCTTCTTAAGAACTGTTTATCGATGTTACACATGTTACAGCAAGCATTCTGCTTTCAAAGTCTATCAACTTGATTCATTGGAGGATGATATTTGATCTAATTTGGCCACCATTACTAAGCTTAGAAAAAACATTCCAGAGTTTACTACCAGAATTTTGACCAAATTTGACAGCATCCTTGTATGAAGATCTGTCAAATGTATTTTAACAATGCCTGTATGCTATAATTACCAATAAAAAACAACAAATATTTAAACAAGTTCTTCGAAATATTGCTTAAATATCATCAATAGTAACTTGTTTGCATTAAAATACACTAAGTCTTATTAAATTACTTTAGTGTTTGCCACCCGAATCTGGGCCAATTTTCCCGATCTGTTATAATATTGATAGATACAAATCATGTAGCAAGTATCCATTACCCATAAAACTGTATAAAAGTTATGTTGGTAGATTATCCAGCTGATTTTGAATTAGATCTACAGATCAGAATTTTTAAATGATCAAATTCCATGTCTTGGTTCTGTCACATATGTAGAACCATATTTCTGTTAAGATTTGGATCAGATTTGACATGCAAGCTTATACCATGAAGATTTGGAATGTTTTGAATATGAGTGACATTTATGCATATTAATGAGGCAATTCTGCATCTGATTGGCTAAGCCTGTGAATACTCTCAAGATATAATTCAACTAAATTTGACTTAAAGTTCTTTAGCATGTTGGGCTTTTATGTTTATTCTTATGATGTCAATCTGTTATTAAAAATGTCTGCTGCTTCTTAGAAAAACTTAAAAGAATGCCACTGAATAGAATTTGACAGCATCTTATATTGGAAGCCTTTCACATTTATAGGAATAATGCTAATCCAGTGTCAAATATGGTTGCCTTTACTAAAAGTCAAAACATTATTTACACAGTATTAGTTTTAAAACTGCTGAATAGAATTGTACCAACTGTGACATAAAGTATTCTGGCTTAAAGGCAAAATATCAGACAGATGATATTGATGTGCCATTGAAAATGTATGAAGATATGAAACTATTGAAACTTTGAATCGTGTTTTAATAACATATGCAGTCAACAAAATACTGACCTAGATTTATTTGCATGTGCATTTGAATATTGAGCAAATGTTTATCATGTAAGCGGTGTAAGTCCCACTTGAGTTTCTTGTTTTATGGTAAGACAGTGGTATAAATTTTCATGTGGTGGTGGTGGTAGCATTGGTTTGGTATTTAACTTTTTTTTTAAATCACATTTGTTTAAAGTCTTACATCTCCTACATCAGATGCTGTATTTGATAAAATTTGGGTACAATGTTGGTAGATGTCTAAAGTTTGTACCTTTGTACAAAGGGTTTTCTGTCATGCTAAACCAGAAAACCATATAACATTAATGAATTCTATTTTAAAAGTTCTTTCATCAGTTGCCATATTTTTCTAAGGATTGGCTATATCACAAATGGATATGTAAAATTTGTATCCTTGTAAACTTGGGTTTTTCTAAGCAGAAAACTGTCATGGTAATGCCATTCACAAGTGAGAGACAGATTCTGCAGAATCCTAGGGTCTTTGTTTTTACTTTAAAGTCAGTATTATGCAACCATGTGCAGTCAGACTTCATTAGATCAGGTCAATCAGTACAACTGTAATCAGTGAAATTAATAATAAAGTTTATGACTCAAATATAGTAAACATTCATTTTCTTATCCTGCAAAATTTTATGATATCCTCATAAAAGCAGTATGTTTTTCAATATACATATTGTAATTGTTATGAAGGTGAAAGAAGTGTCAGACAGGTATATTGTTTGTGGACTCCACTATATTCACATCAGAGAGGCTGTGACCAAAGTGGTGCTTGGAGAGGGTATTGAACAACTGGATATGGTAATCAAGGTAAGATTTCTATTTTACCTTAAAACTGATATGTAGTTAAAGTTAATTGTAATTATTGCACAAAGTGATGCTTTTGTTCATTGTTACCTCTTCCTTTGGCAAATATAAAAATGTGTCAAACCTTAATTGGTATCCTTAAGAAAGACATGATTTCCACAGGATGATACAGCCATTGTATTTTTTAGTGCCATTAAAACCAGCAAACCCCAAAAAACTATCAGTCATAATTTTGAACATATGTGCCATGTTACTGAATATTAAAGAGGACTCATTTCATATGGTCATTTAACATATCTTGGTTGCTGCTGTACACAGCTGACAGATTTTTGAAATGTCTTTACTTTAGCCCAACTTTGCAGCATGAGTTATTCTAAAAATCTGATAAGATACAAGAAGACTTACCTCCCTGACCCCATCACCAACTCACACATTAAATTATTTTATTTTTTGCCAACAGGATACTAAGATGCCAGAAAACAGGATGGAAATTCTGCTATGCCTTGCCCTACAGAGAGAAATTACAATGTCCGAATTACATGAAAGTGGCAGAAGTAAAGTTATACCAAAGGTACACCTTTTAAAAGATGTATTATATTTAACTTTTATTCTGAACATTCTGTTTTCTAAACTTTTAAAGTTTTCAGTTTTTCTGCATTCATGTTTTAATTTTGGATGCATCCATTAATTTGCATATTTCACAGCATGTTGTACCTTCATCAGCACACCTTTAATAGCTTGATAATATCTGATGTGTGTATTTATTTGAATCAAAGGCAAATTTGATTATATTTTATTGACAAACTTTATGTATAGTATTATCATTAGGTAATTAATAGACAGATGAGTTCATTAAATTCATTATAATAGATAATTGATTTGTATTAGAAGTGGAATATAATATTTTAGACAGCATGACCACTTTGTGTGATGTCATAGGATGGTTATATATCCCATAGCTTTATCTGTAACCATGAAATCATGTTAGAAATTCCACGCCATAATGGAATAAGCAATTCTTTAATTTCCAAGTCATGATGAAGATTTAAACATAGATAACTTGATAAAACATTTTTATCTTTCAGGCCATTGAAATGCTACACAAATTCTGTTCAGAAGCCATGTTTGTGAAGAACAAGGTAATATATGTCAACTTTGGGTTGACACACTGTCTAGAATATCAAATTTTTATTGTTATTTGATGTTGTGAAAAATTGAAAACATTTAGCCAGCAGTTCACTTGTGAGCTTACAACAGGTAGGTTTGTCATAGGGTTTTATTTCCCTTATAAGCACATTGATTACACTCATTAAGACAGTAATCATATTGAAAATGTACAGTAATTTTGAGTATATTCCAAGTGCAGTTACATCCTCTTTACTGCACTAAAAATGAAATGAACATTAAATTTCAAAGCATCTTTTCGATAATTGCAATGGAAAAGCTTCATAATTTTCTCAATTTTTGATCTGAATCATTCAATGACAAAAAAGAAACATGCATGCCGATGTCAACACAATTCAAAACGATTAAAATGGCAGACACTGCTGGAATCTGATGCATGTCATTTCATGTAGAAAAATCCAGACCATAATTAAAAGATTGTGTTGAATCAACAAAAATGCCAAAATGTATTCATTCCAGATCAAATGGAAATGTTGTTGCAATGCGTATTCATTAACAATATTAATCCAGATTTCAATTTTAAGTAGAACAAGCGCCATTTTCTTTCGAAACTTACGTCTAGCATGTGACCAACTTCATATTTATCTGGGTGGAGTTATGTGCTCATTAATAATGTTGTGTAATGATCCATTAATGCTTATGTATTTAGTTTGGAAGATGGCATATATTTAGTTACTTTGTTTCTTGCAGTGAATTTTTGTTTCTATATTTAAGCCTTGGGAAGAATAAGAAATGAGCATATAATAAAATGATTACTGTATTTGTATGGGAAAATATGAACTTGTTTTGTCGGAAGGATATACTGCACACCCAAGGTCGTGCAGTATAACCAAATAAAAAACTTGTTCATATTTTCCAATACAAATGCAGTAACCTATAAATACATAGGTTCAATAGACAATTTATTGTACATATAAAATAATCTTTGGCATAACAGGGACAAATCCTGTCACAAGAAAAATGAAAAGTAACATCTGCTATCATCAAAGGGAGGAAGGACTTTATTTGTTCTTTCCACAGATAATTTTAAGTTAAATGCAGTGTCGACTCTGAAAAGCACACATCTTTACAGGCATCACAGTTACTGTATGAATGTCAAAAACAAATGACATAATGTCAGACCACATTCTCCAACTAAGCATCTGATTGGTTCAAAATGACAGCATATCTAAATTTAGTTACTAGCTTAATATAAATTCTGGCTACAATGACACCACGTCTGGTAGAGAAACACTAGTAGACAAATATCAGCCCAACAAGGGGCCAGAGAAGGATGCACACTGTATTACTTAAACTATATTTAATCAATTAAATCACAATACATTTTAAGGATTTTATACTTTAACTTTATCTTTCTTTTATATACTTTTTACAGACCTTTAATGTATTTATCTTTTTATCTCTTTCTTGGTAGTATTTTCTATTTATATTTATTTTGAAGGGTTTATCTTCGTAAAGTTTTTGTGCAATTCTTTTACAATTTTAGATCTTTACTTTCAGTTGGTACCATATACCCATTATTGTATTGATCTGATGTGAATCACTATTATACACATGCATACAATTCCAGGACATAGCACAAAAGATTCTTCTGAATACATATGGAGTCGAGTCTCCCTTTCTGAATGTGATGCCAGGCCTTGACCTTAAACAACAGGGAATATTGTGTCTGCTAATGCACTGTGACCTTGTCCTCAGAAACCTCCATGGAGACCATACTCTTATACAGCCATTGGTCAGATTGGCCATACAGCCTCAAACCATGACAGTAAGATTCTTGTTACTTAATGGATAGTGTTTTATGACCAGTGCACAACTTTCTATCAACCAACAGACCAGTACAGACACTGTTATTCTGTCTGCATCATTATTAACGTGTATTAAAGTAACTTCTTGTTTTGCCGCCATATATTGGAATATATATCTAGCTCTAATTTCTAATTTATTTGATATGTCCACCAAAAAGCAGAACATATTAAAATATGATGTCCATTGGTCATTTTGTTCATCCATCTGTCTATTACCAATTTTATTTTCAAGCAATAACAAGTCATCCACTATCTTTAGTTACCAAACTTATGGATGGCTTGGTGTATGGAAGAATTTCATCTATTTTAGTGTCAAAAGCTGAAAGTTCAAACTCACTGTGATAAAAAGAAATAGAAAAGGTTTCTGCACAATAACATTAATTCTACATTATATACTTCACCAGACTTTGTTGGTTTGCACTTGAGGTAGTGGAGATCAGAAGATAAAAAGTCAAGGTCACTGTGAGATAAGAACAAAATTGGGTTCAGTACAGTAACATTAGTTCTACATCAGAGGTCATGTAAATAAAGTTTGTGACTACACAGTTGAGAAAGGGAATATTTCCATTAATTCAGACATGATGGTTACTGTGACTGAAAAAAGACAAGTGGTTTTTGCACAAAAGTTATATGCATAGAGGACTTTAAACATGAAGCAGGCAAATAATGTGTGGTCCATAGCACACTTAATTCTTATATTTTTTTTTGGCAGCACCACACATGAAAGGGACATGGTGTTATCATTGTCCATCTGTCTGTCAAACACATCTTGGCTACATTTTGTATTAGTGTAAAGAGTTTCTGTTTTTTTTGAGTTTCCTTTGCCCAAGGATACGTATTACAGAACAGAAAGGTTAGCTTAGGGCAGATCAGGATATAAGCAAAAGTTAGTCATGTAGTTTTATTTTAAATCAGGAAAATTTTCATTGCTCCAATTTTTAGCATGCAGATGGGCAAAAATGACAATTGTGATATTTTGCAAAATTTTAAATACTGAAACCAAGCCAAGCCAACATATTTTATGCCACCTGAATACTTTAGTAATGACAAATCTAACTATAATCCATTTGTGTTTCCTTTCTGAATTACCATTGATCACACATTTTAATCCAATGAGTAATTTTAAATTATTAGCAGTTCATGGTCACATGATAACAAGACGACTTTAATGTAAATAATTTTAAAATGTGGAATATTTTGAATGGTAAAAATTTTGAGTATGCAGGTAATATCATTGAGGGAGAAGATATCCCTCATCTTGGGAGGAAAACTTTCTAAACTGGAATTTTCATATGTATGCCACAGACTCGTACAACTTGGTACAGAGATGTATTTTGGTGAGTGTAACACAAATGTACCCAAATGAGGTCACTGTGATGCAAATGTCTTTTATCAATCACTTCAGTAAAGTTTTGCATTTAGGATAGTTTCTTGGGTATTTTTGGTAAAAGAAGAATATGTTTTGATATGATGATGCATCTTGTTAAAAACAATTCCATCTTCCAAAGTAGGTTACTTTGACTTAAGTTTTGTGATTAGAGTTGGGGAGATAATAAGAGTCAAGAAAATAAAAATAAAATGATTGTTATGGTTGAATTTAGACTGCACATCCCGAGCAAATTGAGTAGAGTACACAACAATAAATTTCATTGTCTGGCAGAAAAGTTTTGCTGATTTGGATTAGCTTGGGCACCAATTGCAAGAACAAGGATAGAAGATGGATAGAAGAGAAAATGGAATCAATGGAACAGAAAATGGATAGAAGAAAATATTGTATCAGCAGCAAAAAGTATTCCTACATATATCTCCAAAGTGAAAAAAAACCCATGTACTTTCATGTCTAAAAATAAAATTCAGAGATTAACCATCACTCAAGCATTGGGATCAATTCCCAGTATGGAAGGATAGTGACACAATAGGCTGATAATGATAATAGGCACTCAGTTAATGGATTTATTTTTGCAATAAATATACACTAATAAAGAATTATACACTTTGAATCTGTCATTCTCTTTCAGCCTATTGCACATTTTTCTACATTTTCTATTTCTTTTAAAATAACTATCATAGCCAACAGTGTTTTAGTGTAACTCAGCAATGACTAATTCAGAGTATAAAATTCTGGAAATGTGAAAAATTAATAAATTCAAGTTGTAAGTGCCTGTGATAATATATATTTGAATTTTTTAATAATGACATCACATTTTTACTTTAGTATGGGCCATTGTACGCCACTTCTTCTAGTTCTGAAAAGAACACTGCACAAAGTGACTCATTAAAAATGTGTGCATATCTGCATGTCTCATGTAATTACACAAATGTGTCAAATAAATTAGTTATTGTGTGTACCATCCCCACCCAACTGCAGGTTATGGGACAATGGTCTCAAGCCTGCTGTCTGCAGAGCCATATCCTGTGGCCCACAAAATGATTGGTGTTACAAGGTGTCATGAGATATAACAAAGGTGGTTATTATTATGACTTTATTTAAAGAGGGGTAACTCAATTAGCTAAGAACTAATCTACCTTGAGGCCCTCATTCAAAGGAATTTATTTATTTTTACTGCATTTGTGAAGCCATTGTATATACTGGGTTTGGAAAGAGGAAATAAAGTGGGTATTTCTAATCTCAACTGGAATATTATTCCAGAGCAAAGTTCCAGAGTATTGGAAACTTTTTTTTTAAATAATTCCTTATTTGGTTTGGGAATTTTGTAATGTTTGGTAGACATTGATCGCAGGTGGGGAGTATTTCCAGGTAGCCTATACTTAAATAGTGGTTGTAAATATTCAGGAGCATTATTCTTGGCTATCCTGTACATTAATTTGGCTTTTCTTAAACAGATTCGGTCTTTAAAAGGTAGTATTTTTAACTGACCAGCTAAATTTTCCTTGCTTTCTATCTGGATTGATATTAATTCAAAAGCTCTTTTTTGGAGATGTGCCAGCTTTGCTAAGTTTTTATCATTTGAATTACCCCATACTGTATTACAGTAGTCTAAATGGGGTTGTATGTAACTGTTATAAAGTAGTTTTCTGTGCTTTTCTGGGAGGAAGTGTCTTATCCTATTGAGAAGCAATAAACTTGAATTGACTTTTTTACTGATATGTTTGATATGTTCAGTCCATGATAGGTTATTATCTACCAAAACACCAAGTAGACTATCATGACATTTACATTTACAACATTTTCCATTGGATATTTAGAGTCAAGAGTCTCTCTAGGTAAATTTTGATTTGTTATAGATGAAGCATTGGCATTCTCCTCTTTGCCAACTTCCTAGTATATATAATACGTTGGTGTGGCCCATGGGTCATCAAAAATGCCCTCATGCAACCCCCAGTTTGGTTTGAGCTTAAGACCCCTGTTCTGAGAGGTGATTATAGGAGGAAACCTTTTCACCATGGGTTGAATCTCATATTATTGGAAAACAGGTTCCTGGTAGTTGTAGAGAAGACAAGTCAAATGGTTGCTACTCATGCAACTCACTTTTTTCCCATTTATCTAAAAGACTCATCAGAAGGTTCTGGTTATATCATTTGACAGATTACCAAATTCACAATGAAGCATCTTATAGTGGAGTTACTTTATAACTCCCATCAGTATTATTTAATTTCAAACAAAGTTTGTTTAGTAGGTAGCTTGATGTTGATGAGACCTTATATGAGTTTGATTATCAGTGATGCTGAATTAGATTGTAACCATGCTGCATCAACTTTTAGTGGAGTTGTGGTACCTGATTTTCAGACTTGCTCACTTTTCATCTAGTAGAATAAATCTCATAAATATTATTAGATTTCAATCAAATTTTATATACAACTTTACATTGATGACTCAAAAGGCTTGAGTTTGATTATCAGTTTTTTACATTATCACCAAGGGCTGCCATGATCTCCGATTGTTGGACCCACCATTTCTTTCTCACAACCATAAATGGCTTCTAATCTATAAATGGGTTCCATCCATCTAACACATATTTCCAAGCATAATTCAACACCATTAATCATACATTTTTTTGTGAACCCTGATTTTATATATATATATATATATATATATATATATATATATATATATATATATATATATATATATATATATATATATATATATGTCTTAGTGCTCCATGTGTGCCTTTTGTCTTTCTTTAATTATCCATCCCTTATCAATACATTCATTTTTTCTGGAGTAAAATTATAATATCCATCTGTGAAACTTATTAGATTCACGGTCTTTTATTAATTCATGATTTTCAGTTTTTTATGTTCGTTGTGAATACTAACATCATATATATATAAATTTTATTACAGATCCTTCTTTTATCTCATAACAAACATTTTGACAATCTGGGGGTTATAGATAATGATGACTTTTCATATGCAGTTTTATTTTATTATATAGTAAACAGAATTTATTTGTTTTCAGCAGTATTAATTATATAGAGTTATGGCCCATGAATTTCAGACCACCCACATTAATTCTTCTCTTACTTATTTTTGGATTTGTCCATCTTTATCTTGACAATTTGTTAGATGATTTTTGCTGTCATAATCATCATCAACCATTTGGTGGTGTTATGGCCATAATTGTTATCCTGATACAAAGCAGGGGACATCAGTTCCTGGAATTTTGCTTGTTATAACAAAATTGCCATGATTTTAAGATAGAATAAAAGATCATGTATAATTGACTATATAAATGTATTCCAGAATTCCTTTATACCCACTATGCCTCAGGATGATCTTGAAGAAATTAGACAGGTACTACTGGCACACAGACAGGGAGACAACCCAGTCTTATATCGTAAGTTGTCTTGGTATATTATTTATGAAACAATAATTATTGACTTTTATGTAACAGCAATGTTAAAACTATTGAAGCCTACCCCAAAACAACATGAAAAAGTCTTCAATACAATTTTTAAGTTTATATTCTTTTATTTCATATGAATTAATTTAAAGGTAACTTTAGAGAAAATATATTTGTATACCAACAAGGCACACATTATTTGCAATTGAATGAATGCTAAGTAGATTCATACAGCCTTCCTTTTTTGATAAATAATGGATTTATAGCAAGCCCAAAAAGTCTTTGTCAGCCAATTTCCTAGTTAAGACACTAAAATTTACTCTCCAAAAAGACCAAGCAAGTTCATGTATGTAGATCAAATGCACTATTGACTTGTGTAGGCATATAGTGTTACCTTTGTTTGTCTGACCATCCACCTATCTGTTCACCATATTATGGTTAGGCTCTCCATTAGGTCAGTTTGTAAGTGTTGTGGTGGGGCATCTGTGTTCCATGAACACATTTAATATCTTCATCAATTTACCCACTTTTTGTTCTTAGGTTTGTGAAAATATGAGAAAGCTTTCCAGTAGCTTCTTGTGAGTTGGTGGTTCTTTCCGGTGAATTCCCGGTTTCTTCCTCCACCATTAATACTGGCTGCCATGAATAGCCTATCATGTGCTGAAAAATAGCATTAATCAACAACAACAACAACAACAACTTAAGAATGCAGATTTTGCCAACATTTTCAGTAGTTTGGATTGCACTATTAGCAAGGCTTGATATTAAAAGCTAACAGAATAATTAACTAGATGTTTCTTGCTTTTGATATTGTGTATTCAGTTTAAAAACTATTCAATATAAATAGCTTTATTTGATGTCACTCATAGTACAATGACAATAATCATCTATACAATATTATAACACTTTGGGATTGTTTAAATTTTTGTTTTAAAATATGACTTGCTAGTGGACATTGAAAACAGTGATTTATGTTAAAGGAAATTATTACAGCTATATACAATTCTACTAGTGCTGGAAAAAAGTTAATTTCTAGCCCTGAATATACTAATTTGTTACAATTTGGTTTAACTATTCAACTAAACATTTAGTGTTCTCTTTTTAGGTTGTCCCAATGGCCACCCATATATAATTGGAGATGTAAGTATTGTAGTTGAATTCTACCCATCTCAGTGTAATAGATCCAGAGGTAAAGTTTAGAAAAATCTATGAAAATTTAGTAGAAATGTTTAAATTCCTTTTTAAGTGTACCATAATATGTCATTTTAAATAACACACAATACACATGTTCAATAGACACTTTATTGTACATATAAAGTAATCTTTTTTTTGCATAATGGGGGCAAATCATGTCACTGCACCAGCCCAGCTCTGAATTGTTTTAAAGGATACCTCAGGACAATAAGCATGTGGGAGTTTGTAGAGTTGTGAAAGTTGTCCGACATCTGTGTGTGGAGCCGCAAGGGGCTGATATGAGGTATATAGGGACAATGATAACCGAAACTCAACAAGTCCGATCCTGAGGATGTTATGATAAGAAACATAAGCCGATACTCCATACATGCACCGTAGGAAGCAGGTATGAAGTATATGGGCATAATAGTCGAGTACATTTAAGTACTGAAACAAATTGGGGTTCGAAAGCAAAGTTTTTGAATGAATAAAAACTTGGCAATGGCACAAATGAGTGAAAGTAGAACTGTGACTTTGGAGCAGTGTGACTGTAACAAGGCCCCCAATTTGAAGTAAGGTAAGGATCTATAAGGGGAATAATGCCTGAAAATGCATGAAATTTATTTGAATTGCATGATAAAGCCTGATGAACGTGAAGGTAAGAATGTTAGATACATGTTTTTGATAGTCAGTTAGGAATTCACATGTGCACTAATAGATGATACAGGTGAAATGACAGTGTAGCATAGATACGGTATTACAGCATCTCTTAAGCGTAAAGAAATAAAAACTAAAATATAAAATTGTATGATGGTTTCACAAAGTAAACAAATGAATATTGTATTGATTGACACAAATATTTAATGAACTAGTGAGGCACTTGATTTGACATCTGTCTCTGTGCAAAGCTAATTCTGTCCTGGTGCACCTGAATATATCTACCATATGCATTAGAAGACCATCGACCTAAGGTATGGATAAGATGGAATTCCAGCCTTAGCAGCACTAGTAGCTGCCCGGCCGGGCTCAAGCGGAAGGAGTGTCCATTATAACAACGTGCTTTGTTACCTAATGTAGACAAAATGGCCTTATTGGTAGTGATAAAGAAAGTTCTACTTAAAGTGTGACCATTGTTCATGAAAAACAGAGGATAACAAGGGCGAGCTCCAGCTAATATCCAAATACGATGGAATTTCTTCATCACACAGTATAGACATACCAGGATATCACAGTACATAGAATAAATATGGATATCCACCCCTTGACGGGAAACATCAGTCTTAGATGCTCTAATATGCAGAATGAATATGCACTGAACCGTATGAAATATTGTTAGACATACTTAACCACATTGCATTAATCCAAGAAATGCTACCAAACACAATGCACTGCATGAACAAGTCCAGTCGGTGAACACCCTCTTGCAACATGGGTAAGAACTGCACCATCATCTTGTATGTAATAGGATATCTGCGCGTACTATATATGTTTGCCCATGAAGTATATTCTGTAACGTCTCTGCTCCTGAAAAGCATTTCTATGACCAGCAAGTAGGTAATGGAAGCAAATTTCTGCAAGGTACAGCTTAATTGTCGAGTAATGCAGCTGCATCAGTGCATGACAGCATGTTATGAAATAAAACAAAACATCTGAGAGCACTTGTAAAGTGTTCGAATGCGCAATAATGCCTGACATTGCCAAAAATTCCACATACACTTAATGGCAGCTCTGTATATCAACCTGTTATGATTGGACACAGAATACACAAATTTCTGTGCAAGTTATCAAAATCACATAAATTCTAAAGTCAGAGGATACACAATATCCAGAAATGTTTATATTCCATGTCACAGAATTACAGTGGAAGAATGTGTTGAAAGATGGTCATGTCTTTAGTGAACCCATATGAATTGAAGTGCTCTCCCAGGAATCCATATGAAGTGCAGTGCCCCTATGGTGTGGACAGATGTATCGATCTGTGCACCCATGAAACCTAAAAGCAGAAAAAATTGGAAAGCAGAACCAGGAAGTGCTAAGGCAATGTGTAGCCATTACTCATGAAATTATGTTATGTGCTTGAAACAAGAATCATACAAGAGTTTTACAAATATAAAAAAGCATGACAAATTTGATTCTGCAAATACTGATGTTAGGAAAATGGTAAATCAGAGACAATAGCTCCTGTAAATGAGGCTCTGCAACATTCAAACTTATTTAATCATTAAATTAAACAAATACTATCACAGCACACTGCACCAGCCCAGCTCTGAATTGTTCTAAAAGATGCCTCAGGACCAGAGACATGTGGGAGTTTGCCGAGTTTTGAAGAGTGTCCAACACCTGTATGTGGAGCCTCAAGGGGCTGATACGAGTTAAATAGGGACAATGATAACTGAAACTCGACAAGTCCGATTCTGAGGGTGTTATAATAAGAAACATAAGCCAATACTCCATACATGCATCGTAGGAAGCAGGTATGAAGTATATGGGCATAATAGTTGAGTGCACTTAAGTATTGACACAAATTGGGGTTCAAAAGCAAATATTTGAATGCACGAAAACTTGGCAATGGCCCAAACGAATGAAAGTAGCACTGCAACTCTGGAACAGTGTGATTGTAATGAGGCTGCCAGTTTGAAGTAAGGTAAGGAGCCGTGAGGAGAATAATGACTGGAAATGCAAGAAATATATATGAATTACTTGATAAGCCTGATTTATGTAAAATATTAATGTAAGATACATGTATTTAATAGCCAGTTAGGAATTCACAAGTGCACTAATACATGATGATGATACCAGCAAAATGACAGTGCAGTATAGATACAGCATTACAGCGTCTCTTAAGCTTAAAGAAATAAATAAAATTTGTGTGATGGTCTCACTAAGTAAACACATGAATTGCATTGGTCGACCCAAGCGTGCAATGAATTAGTGAGACACAAGATGTGACATCTGCCCCTGTGCCAAGCCAATTCTGTCGAGGTGCACCTGAATAGTACAACAAGCATTAGAGGACCATTAAACTAAGGTATGGATAAGATGGTCCAGAATTTCAGCCTTAGCAGCACTAGCAGCCCCCCCCCAAGTGGAAGGAGTGCCCATTATAATGATGTGCATCTGGACAAAATGGCCTTAATGGTAATGATAAAAAAATTCTACCTAAAGCGCAATCATTATCCATGAGAAACAGAGGATCACAAGGGCAAGCTCCGGCTAACATCTGAATACAATGGAATTTCTTCATCACACAGTATGGGCATACAAAGATGTCACAGTGCATAGAATAAATATGGATATCCATCCCTTGACAGGAAACATCAGTCTTAGATGCAGAATGAATAGGCACTGATCTGTATGAAACATTGTAAGGACATGCACAAATTGTTTGCAGCAGAAAAATAGGCTCCACGAATAGCAAATTCTCCACACCATGAAAAGCATAAAACCCCACTGCACAAGCAGTTTGAAGCAAGAGTTGAGTGTACTCCCTCAGTCCATAGTATTTCAAGCACTGCCATATGTCACATAATATATCAGACGTGATATGAAGTCGTTCTGTCTGTAGTTACATTTCACCTTTCTGACACCTGTCAATATATTCTGTAGTTGAAGCACATAACTAATATGAGTTAATGGAGTATGGATACCAAGATGCAAGTATAAATGCCAAATACCAGCTAAAGTTTTATAGTGTAATACGTCAGGTGCAGCATCTGTGTACAATGCGCAACAAGTAAATCAAGGTGTCCTCATTCACAATGGTGGAAAACTAGATCCTGGAATCCACAATCCTACCATTAGCAAGATATACTTGAAAGGTAGGCATACTATAGAATAAGCAGACCTGTTGCTTGTGGCCAAAGATTCCCACCAAAATTATGGTAGGCACTAGGTGAGGGCACTCGCATATGTCCTTGTGAATATATCCGGGCACAATTTCCACTGGCGGGAGTTTGTGGACAGGCCCATCATAATGCGTTGTTTGGGAGAATCTGGTGTTGTCATCTTTCCGCCTAGCAAGAGCATATTAAAGGTTAAAGACACTATGCGATTGACATGTATCCTCATTAGCCAGACTCCATGAAAATTATGATGCTTGTGGTGATATGGTTGTCATTGCAGCGACAGATACTTGTAATTCGGCTAACTGTTGTCTGATAACTGCTTAGGCCAACATGTTGAGATTACATGGTGTATCAGCTGTTTCCAGGTCATGTGACGATGCTGTTGACATATGCAGCACCCATCTCATCATGTGATGATGCTCCTGAAGACAAAGATGAACTACCCGTCTGGTGCACATTATCTCTGTACAGTTGAAGATGTTTCTTTCCGATAGTTACAGAGACCTTGATGTTCTTCTCAGCTAGCTTTTTTAACCAAATTGGATGCTGTTCAATTTTATGGAATGTCCGCCATTATTATGCTCCATATTGCAAACACTAGCCAAACGATTACCAGTTAGTCTTGAACTACTAGAAAAAATTGTAATCGGGATTATATGTATGAACCCCAAGAAAAGAAAGGTAACATCCGGTATCCTCAAAAGGAAGAAGGACTGTTTTGTTCTTTCCGCTGATAAATGTTTTAAGTTAGATGTTGCTCTTTTCATCGATAAATTGCTCAAGTTAACTGTGGCATCAACAATTCACACTGGAAGGAACACCCTTCCAAATGCATCCCCAGCTGCTGTATGAATGCCTCAGACAACTTATAATGCGTGATCACATGCTCCAGACTCAGTCATCTTTCTGCTGATAAATGTTTTAAGCTAAATGTCGAAATTGACAGTTCAATGAAAGGCACACATCTCTACACACATCCTGCATCTATATGAATGACACCAACAACTGATAATGCTTGATTACATGCCCTAAACTCAGTTATCTGATTGGTTCAACATGACAACATACCTAAATTTAGTTACTAGCTTATTAATATATACTAATGACATCACATCTAGTAGAGAAACCCTAGTAGACAAAGAGGGGTCCATAAAGGGGCTAAAGAAGGATGCACTGTGTATCATTCAAACTATGTTCAATCAATTAAATTACAATATATTACAATGGTAACATGATGGCTCTACACTTGGGTTCACACTCTAAGGTGTGAATGGTTCCCAGTCAGACATTAAATGTTTTTCCCAGGTTTCCAGTTTGTATTCTGAGCATTTCTGAATTACATTCAATTCATTTAAAAACAAAAAGGCATGGTTTATAGAACATTTATAACATCTGATATAAAATACATCTACTTTTATCTCACTTTCTAAACCTGATCTGAAGTAGCTGACACTGCTTGAGGATAATAAAGGTCACAGTCAGCTTGGTAATGAGAGCAGAAGACGGGCATCATAATTCTTTAACCCTCTGCTCCCCATATAAAAATTCAACCCTATTACCTGTGCCATTTATATGACATTCACGACGTCATACTCTTTTTTTTCCTCATAAAAAACCGCACATAAACTGTAAGGCAATGTCATCTTAAAATAATTATATTCTCCCATTACTTGAATAAGCTCAATATAACATAATCATTTGAACTGCAAGTCGGCTTTTGTTATCAATGCTAGATGACTACAAGTTATAATTTGTCATCATTTCATGATAAAAACAACTTTCAATGCACAAGTTGCTTTGTTTTAAAAACAACAGCTTGTGTTTCAAAACTTCAAACATCACTGTAAATACCAATATGTATTTAATCAACAGACTTGGTGAAATTAGTTTTGAAAATACTTAACAAAACTTTTTATTGTAGTGTTCTCGTTATATTCTTCGTAATATCATTTTGAATTCACAAGTGACCCTGACAAGAGGCAGAAATGTAATAATGGTGGTCATTGCAGAATCTAGGAAGTACTTGTTCATTAAGCAGGCCATAATTGTAATTGGTTTGGTACATACATTGAGGAATATATAAAATTCTTAAGAAACATGATATAAACATTCTGTGATTAAATATTTGGCTATTTAAAAAATAACAGTCCAAAATATAGTACAGATTGCAATGTTAGATGAATCTGTGGTTATAAGTTCAAACTTGTTTTCTTATATCACTCATTTAGTGATAATAACAAAACATAGCCAACCAAATCATATTGAGCAAATAAAACATAATATTACCAGTCAATACTAATTATTACAATGATCATTATATTTCTTTAAACTCAATTAAAATGTGCGTGGTCATATTAAGAAAATCTCCATTTCTTAATGTAGATTCACCTACATGGTATGCATGGTGCAATTTTACACCTGGCCATAACGTGATTCAGTTGGAATTTGGACTCTTTTTCATGCAAATGATGGACTTTAATGATTCATTCCATTGTTTATGAAAAACTCAATTACTGTTTTGTCGGCATCAATGAAATTAAGCATAAAAGTTTTGAGATTATTATATGTTTGTAGCTTGAAATTATTTGTACTTTATGTGATACTAATATTCTTGATTTTTCAAGTGCAATTCAGTCGCCTTCACCAAAACATTTTTTTTTCAATTCATTCACTTGGTTCTCTCACCATACATGGCCTTTTTAAAGGTTATTAAAAATTATTCATAGTGAGATTTTGTTATTTGTCGTTAGGGATGTGGTTAAGGATATGTAAATCTATCTAGTATACCTATATATGTGTATAAAAAAGAAAAGAAAAACAAATGATCTTACCTAATGATGTTCATTTCATTGTAGAACTGATCTCGAATATAAATATCAACTACTTGTCAAATCACTTTCTCTCAGACTTTCATGATCAGGAACAAAACAAACAAACATCTCAGTAAAAAAAATATATCTAAAATTGTATTGGAGCATGTCAGCTACTCCTCTACAGTGATCGTGCTTTGATGAAACATGCTGTGACATTCTATGCTGCATAGATGGACATTGCAAATGACTGCCAAATATGGTTTCTGTATGTCTCTTTTTCATGCTTGGTACAGTATTTGCATGCAGATTTTTTCCTTTTAAATGTGTCTTTAGTCTGTGTGTCTCAATATTGTCCTTTGTCACTGGGGCTACAGATTTTTGATGCATGGCAACCTTCCTGCACTTGAAACTTCCTATGAGCTGCTTCGCCAAATTAATTTGAAAGTCTGAATCGTTTTCCTCTTTCGTGACTCTCAGGATGACTTTCAACCATTGTTATGAAACCATTGATTATACACATATTTATAATGAAATGAGACATATATTGCCACCATTTCTTTGATATTTGGCCCTGAGTTGGTCACATATGTCAAACCCCTTGTTATTATTGTTGGCAATTTGTGACTGTCCTTGAATGGTTGACCTGTTGTAATGTCCCGTCTTTCTGTTTCCGGTTAACAATATCAATGATGATTGGATCTGCTACTGTAGATAGGACTGTGACTGGTTTCTTGTCCTTCCATAGTGTGACTGTTAGGATTCCATCTTAAATTGTCTGATTAAATGATCTCCTTGTTCTATACATGGTGGATATTTAAATTCCTCTGGGAAGCCTTTACGGTTTTTCCTCATTGTGCCACAAGCATATATATACCATGTCTCAATATACTTTGTACCAGTCAAATGGATTTAAAAAAGTTACCAAAATATACAAGATGAAATATCCTCTCAAATGCCATGGACATATATACCATGTCTCATTAAACTTTGTACCAGTCAAATGGATTTAAAAAAGTTACCAAAATATACATGATGAAATATCCTCTCAAATGCCATGGACATATATACCATGTCTCAATATACTTTGTACTAGTCGAATGGATGTAAAAAAGTTATCAAAATATACATGATGAAATATCCTCTCAAATGCCATGGACATATATACCATGTCTCATTAAACTTTGTACCAGACAAATGGATGTAAAAAAGTTATCAAAATATACATGATAAAATTGTCCTCTCAAATGCCATGGACATATATACCATGTCTCATTAAACTTTGTACTAGTCGAATGGATGTAAAAAAGTTATCAAAATATACAAGATGAAATATCCTCTCAAATGCCATGGACATATATACCATGTCTCAATAAACTTTGTACTAGTCGAATGGATGTAAAAAAGTTATCAAAATATACAAGATGAAATATCCTCTCAAATGCCATGGACATATATACCATGTCTCAATATACTTTGTACTAGTCGAATGGATGTAAAAAAGTTATCAAAATATACAAGATGAAATATCCTCTCAAATGCCATGGACATATATACCATGTCTCAATATACTTTGTACTAGTCGAATGGATGTAAAAAAGTTACCAAAATATACAAGATAAAATTGTCCTCTCAAAGGCATAGTAAGCATTTGCACAACTCGATAGCCAAGACTTTATTCCTACTCTTGTTCACTTCATCTGTATCTTTCATTTCCTGGTAAAACTCAAACTGGTGCCAGAAACCAGACAAACTATCACAGCGCATCCATACTTTCAGGCCCCACTTAACTGGCTTTGAAGGAAGGTACTGCTTGGCCTTGAATGCAATCATGCCTGTATAGTGCATTATCTTCTTGATAGGTCATTTAATGAAATATTGTATGAAATTTTAATCAAAATTTAAAAACAAGGTCAGTGAGTGAAAATTGTTTTATTTTTTTTAATATTATGAAAAGGTATGCAATAAATTTCAGATATTCATGAGTCTAATGTTTATGTATGGAGCTGTGATAGAATGGAGTTATGTGGTAATGGATATCTATTCTAATGTATGTTTTATGTGTATACAATATCCACACATGATTGTTTCAAATTGGACATGCATTTTAAATCATGCATATATGTTTTTTGTATGTATGTATGTGTATATCTTTTGGATCTCTATATGTGAAATTGTGTCTTCTATGCAATTTACTGTTAGAAATAAATACATTATTTTTAATGAATGTAAAAATTTATAAAAACCTTCATCCTTGGTTTGATGTTGGCAAGGCTTGTGTGTCTTCTCAATGTAGGAAAGAACTTTATCCAGTATGGGATGTATTTTGTGAAGCTTGTCATAGTTAGGGTGATCAACAGGAAAATTTGTGTTGTCATCATTTAGGTGTAGATACTGTAGGAGTTTTTCAAACCTCCTTCATGATATTACATTTTTGATTCCTTCATTGGATAGAAACTTGTCATTTGACCAATAAAAACCATAGTCAGGAGTTTTGTCCACATGAAGATCAACATGCCAAGAAAGGTGTACATCTCAGACACACTTTCCAATGTCCAGTTTCATCACTAATTTCATGATCAGATTGATGTTAAGCTACAAATTTATTTGTTTCATTTACAAACTTTTCAAAAAGGCTTTCTGGAAAATATAATTGGAAATTGTCCGATTCTGATGTTGTTTCCTGCAATTATGTGTTGGTCATGACTGTTGAGTAAATGGATTCTGTCAATATCAAGCATGTCTGTTAAGAAATTCGGCTGATCGTCATCAGTATCACCGAAGTCTGATGACATTTCAATGTTGATATCTGATGACAGAATTTCAGATCCTTCATCATTAAAGGCATCATTATTTATAAAATTCGGTATTTCGTCGGAACTGAATCCAGAAAAATCATTTTCACTTCCAGACAAGTCACTGTAATCAACAGACGAGGATGACATCACCATTATGAAATCAGGGAATTCCCTTCTTGAATACATAATGTCACTTCCGGTATTGTCTCTTATATGATTCAATTGAAACTTTGCATATTGAAATGAATGGAAGTAATGAACAACACAAACATTATTCATTTTGTTTTTTTTAAAATTTCATTTGCCTTAGAAACCTGGCAGAATTTGTGTTTTAAAGACATTATAGCTACATACATTACAATGTATGGCAGAAGACTTGCCATAATTTGCCACACATTGTAAGAGAGTGATTTTCCACATAAAGAACATAATGACATTATTAATTTATACTATAAATGTAAACTTTAACCATCATATTTGGAATAATTACAATTAAAAGTTACTGATATATGTTAAAAAAGGCCATAATATTTACATCGAATTGAGATATTATAATTGGCTAAGGATGCCTTTTGGATTGGGCTGTGGACCTCCCACCACGTATAATTGGTCTGTCAAATTTAGATTTTTGTTCTATTGTTAGGAAATACGTCATTAAAATCGAATCTTAGTAAAGATGAATTTTTTTTTTATCATTGTTTGTTTACCTCTCTGCGAATTAACTTTTAACTGCAAGATGTAACATTTTGATAGTAGGTACTGTGTAAAGCTTAGAAATGCATAGATGGGGAGCAAAAGTAACAGCATAGTTATGCATAGAAGAGGGGGGAAGGTAAAGGTGTAGAAAAGAGTACATGGGGTGTAAAGGGTTAATGAACAGTAGTGCAGTAAATTTCAAAGACCAACTTCTCAATAAAGAATTTTATTCTACTCAAGCAAGTGGATAAAGGTGTATAAAAATAGTGACTGTACAGGGTCTATACTATAGACATTACAATATATAGTGATTGTACAGGGTCTATACTAAAGACATTACAAGACATAGTGACTGTACATGGTTTATACTATAGACATTACAATACATAGTGACTGTACAGGGTCTAGACTATAGACATTACAATACATGTATCAGTCCTTCAAACCATATGCACTTTGGCAGTATGTTAGCACACATCAGACTTTTGATAAAATATGTGTAGCCTAGGGCCTGGTGAAAAAGAAGAAATACTTGTAACAAGAACTTACCATTACTGTAATCCTCATAAATCTCCTTGATGGCCTGAACAATTAAAAATTTACTGTCAGAATTTACCAAAAATGTCAGTTAACAATAGGCATTCTGTGCTTTTATGCTGTAAGTCTACTTGTTGAAATTATGTGTAGCACCATGTTAACTATAGGCATTCTGTGCTTTTATGCTGTAAGTCTACTTTTGAAATTATGTGTAGCACCATGTTAACTATAGGCATTCTGTGCTTTAATGCTGTAAGTCTACTTGTTATGTGTAGCATCATGTTAACTATAGGCATTCTGGGCTTTAATGCTGTAAGTCTACTTGTTGAAATTGTGTAGCACCATGTTAACTATAGGCATTCTGTGCTTTTATGCTGTAAGTCTACTTGTTATGTGTAGCACCATGTTAACTAATTCTGTGCATCAGGTAATTCTGTGCAACAAAAAGGCATTCCTGTAAACATTGGATCATGTGTTATTTTTTTATCAAAAATCCAATTTGTATGGAGAAAGAATTAAATTATTATTTAATTAAGGGAAGTGATATTTATAAAGAGTGCAAAAATATCCCACATTTCTAAATGTCAACATGAGGACCCTCCCCATGACCTTCTTGAACTTTTAACCCAGAAAATTCTGTTTACTATGAAGTTTTTAGAATCATGCAATAAATACATTATATAAAATATGAAAATATATATCCTAAAACAATACTGCATTTTAATGCAAGTTTCCAGTTTTGCTAGAAGCTGTCCCACATGTACAAAATCATCTGCTATCTGAAATGTGAACTTGGCGCTAGAATGGGATTTTCAAGAAATTCCCTGGCATATAGTCTAATTTTTACCCCAGATATGAGATGTTGTAACACATTACATCCTATTCATTGTTGGTTCTCTTCAACATAAGAGCTTATTTTTTTTTTTAAATAATATCTTGAACTTTGCTAATGTTTTTACATGATCAGTGCTGTTTCTTTAATATATCTTGCCAATTATTGGGATTGTTGCATTGAATTTTGTAAATCCAGCTATAAACCTGACCTAATTGCTTGACCAAAATGCTGACAGAATAGTCCAAAGTAATGTACTTCATTTCCATGGCCTGATGGATTAAAATTCCAAATGCCATTATTTCTGTCTTTTTGCAACAAGAATGGCTTCATTTCTGGCCACCGTTACTAAAGATGCAAAAAGAACTTAAAGTGACTAGTAAAATACCACTTAACAAAAATTGTTCAGGAAATGATAAAGCAGTTCAGCCATTCCAGATGACATTTGTTACTAAAAATATAAAACCTTAGAATGATTTCTCAAAAATCATGCAGTAAAATTTTATATAATTTTACAGAAAACATCCTTGTGCTGAGGTCTTTTAAACTTGCTTGTTTATCTATAATCCAGTGTGACCATTTTTGCAAAAGATAGATGAAAAAGCACATTTAAGTGACTTCTCAGACACTGTTGAGCTGGTTTTAACTGAATCTACCATAAAGTATAGTTGCTCAAAGGTTTTTCAGTTTTGAGTAAATGGTGCAAATCTGGCATAAAATTCAGCTAAAGATACTATGATAGTGAAACTTAGAAACAACTTTTTTAAAAAGCTGATCAAAAAAATATCTTTAGAAATTCTGACAGAGAAAGCTAAAATCTTCAAAACCCTAATTAACTGGACAGTTACACTTGCATTTGGCTGTTTGGTGATAACCATGTGAAGGATGTTGTTTATCTACTTTCAAATAAGCTGATACTAATTGAAACATTAGAATAGTAACAATAAGTCAGAAAGATTACAGTGTTAGACAGTTTTATAAAGAGAACTATGTATGGAATGAGTGCTGCTGTAATTACATTATCCTAGAGAGGTATTGGTATATCTGCTATATAATTACATTATCCTAGAGAGGGATTGGTATATCTGCTATCCAATTACATTAGCTTAGAGAAAGATTGGTATATCTGCTATATAATTACATGATCCTAGAGAGGGATTGGTATATCTGCTATATAATTACATTAGAGAGGGATTGGTATATCTGCTATATAATTACATTAGAGAGGGATTGGTATATCTGCTATATAATTACATTAGAGAGGGATTGGTATATCTGCTATATAATTACATTATCCTAGAGAGGGATTGGTGTATCTGCTATATAATTACATTTATCTTAGAGAGGGATTGGTGTATCTGCTATATAATTACAGTGTGGTCGTCCTGCGATAGAAGGGGTATGCAAGGCATGTGGTGCAGCCATTGGTGGTCACAACTACCAACTGAATTGGGGGAACATTCTGGACCAAGGAGGGTAAAGTTTTATAAATCATCTTATTTGTTTTTACAGTGTGGCCACCCATTTACTATAGGTAAATGTCCAAAGTGTGGTATGGAGATTGGAGGTCTGTCACACATGCCACGACCAGGAAATGTTCCTGACCCAGGGTAAAACATGATTAAATAATACACATAACCCAATATAATTTTATCTTTATTTCAGTGTCATGTTATTTACCTTGTCTCACCTTCCTGCCTTAATTATGAATTATAACTTCAAAGTATTGTTCATGTATTAATGTATCTGAGGAACATATTTATAGGAGTTACTTTATAGTTCACCGTTGTTGTGCTTCAGAGGTATGTGAATGAGACTCAGTAATATTCTGTAGCATAAAAATGGGAAAATAAATGCAGGTCTAGCCTCTATTTCAGTTTAGATCATATTGTGCATTTTGTTTCAGAACATAGTTATTGATTTAAATTTAGTGTACATTTCATTCCCATCCCAGCTAATGTTACATAACTTACCATGGTAGACAAGCATTGGTGGTATTTACTGATTTCCTGCCAGTTGCGAAGTATAAATCTAGAACAAGTATATAATTAATTGATGGTTATTACAAAGTGACTTTACTGAATAAGCAAAATAATATTCAGCCAGGCACACTACTTATCAATTTATCCCATTTTTTTAATGACAGAAAGTTTAGAGTTGAGGTGTTTACTGCCCTGTCTGGAAACCATCCATGGGATACATGTGTTTCTCAGGGCAATTCGCTTTTCAGCATCCAAATTAACAGTATGCTTTACTTCAGGAAGTGGCAAGTCATTACATATCAGTGATAGACCTGTCATTGATCAGATACTATGCATACTATTGAGTGTCAACTGCAGATATACTAAAACAGAATGGAAGAAATGGGTAGAATAATGCCATAGTTTAAGGAATTCAAGATGACCCAATACTCTATCTTAATCTTTCTCTTATCACAAGTTTAGGACATTTTTCACCATAAACTAATGTGTCAAAAAGTTATTGATTTAATATAAATCATGTCAATCACTGTGAACTGGAATGTCCTGCTCTGGCTATTTGGGTCTTTAGTGAGATATACTCTTGATTATATTGTATGTATAAGTCTTACATGCAGATTCTTGATCTTATACAAAAAAAAAAAATCATAAGTTTGGCTCTGTCTGGGAGCATGTAAAAAACTTCTATGTTGAGCTACTCAAAACATTACATTTGTCAGATGAACCATATTGGCTCTTCAGTATAAACAGTCTGCTACTCCATCAATTCCCTTATGTCATTTATAGGACTGCCTTAAGCATTTAATGAAATTACAGTAGTCCCCTCTTATATGGCCACCCCTTCTGCACCGGGAAAGTGGCCTTATAAGGCGAGTGGCCTTTCCAGAGGGGGACTAAATTTTTTGTGAGAAGTTTATGTACGTAGTAAGAAAGCTTCATTTTTCAAAGCATTTAATATCTTCATTTAAAAGCAATATTAAATATTGAACGGTTCTTGTGCTATAATAGTTGACTTTTTTCAACTGAATATGCATTAATAGTTCTTATTCTTGGCATAAGCATGATATGCGTGCGGGTGTTGTCATGCACATTGCAGAACCATTCAAAAATGTCATTTTAATCTTGGTACATAAGCAATTCTCTTTCCATTTGCTCCATTTTTCCCACTGCTGCTAAATAACTTACCAGTATGATGTTATTTATTCAAGTCTTTTCAACATAAAATTGTTTTATTTGAGTCTTTTCTACCTAAATTTGTTTGACCAGTCCCCCTCCCCACCTCACCCAATATCGTAGACTATAATAACCGACGTTTTCTGAAATAATGATCTTCGTTTACGTGATGACATGTTAATGTTTGGTAATGAGTTATTCCGATGTTGCTAACTGTATGCAATTTAATTATGCAGATGACACATTTGTTGAGCGGACGAAATGCTTTCTTTGTAAAAAGCGTCAAGTTGTGTTGTCATGTGATTTTTCGGTCTTTGTCTAGTACCCTGTTTATATTTTTAGCCAATGCTGACCGTGTGATCTTGACATTACGTCCAGTTATAATCATCAATGTTGCAACTACCAGACATAAAACATTTTTTTTCCTGCATTTAAACAAGATGCCATTTATTTTTAAAGGCAGTGATTGTCACGCGATTCATTAATTGCAGTCTGGTACCCTATTGTTTTTATATTTTGTTTTTACTCTAAGTAGGATTTATAAACTTTACAATTGTTATGTAATAGCCACTAATTATGTAAGTTAACAAGCTCAACATATTGCAAAGGGAAGCCATAAAGGCTATTAAACCATTTTCCGCGCTGACTTTGTTATTGTATTTCAATATTGCCCCTTCTCCGATGTTCCTACTATTAATAAGTGTAATCTTAACAATTATCAATGGATAAACCAGACATCTTATGATAACACACAGGAAGGATATACGGATTACCTTTATGTATGGTTTAAAATTTGAGTCTTTCTCAGCTTTATGGAATAAATGTGGCTTCTCGTGAGGTGTAAAGGATATAATATTAACCTTAGTGGTACATGTAGAACCCTTTTTTTGAAGAACGAAAACCAGACCTCGGGAAACAGAAATCAAATTACTTAACACAATTAGAAAAAAAATTGTTCTAGATACATATTACAAAAAAAAAATGTGGCTGCTTGTGAGGGGTAAATTTTATGTTTTTGCAAAAATATGCTGGCCGCAGGTCGCGTTAGCCTGGTGGCCTTTTTTGAGGGGTAGTTTTGAACATAAATTCGTTGGTGCCTTCAGATTCTGGCCATAAGGAGCGGATGGCCGCTGGTGAGAGGGGCCATTCAAGAGGGGGACTACTGTACAACCATATTCATCTTTTAACTGTATTGAAAGATTACAGAAAACAATTTTGTCATGATTTCTAAATAGAAGGCCTTGCAAAGCCTTGAATTTGACAATCTGTCAGTATTCCAGATCTTATTGGACAGAATTTGCTCATTATGGTCTGTTTCATTGGCTGTCTAGTCTTATTGGTATCAGAAGAATAATGAATCAGAAAAACAGCAGCTAAGATGTCTTTCTACTGCATGTGAATTCAATCCACACTGTTCTTCATGTAACTGATTGGAAATTTAAGGGTAATATTCCAAGTCAAGCAAGGGACCACAACTCTACATTACTTTGCTTGAAAAGACAGAAAACTGATCCCTCTCCTGGTCTTTTAAATCTCAAGCCTTGAATGAAATGTAATTTCACTCATTAAGTCTGGTAAAAGTTATTAAGTGGAAATTAATGTGATGGCTGTTACAGTTGATTCACATCACCGACACAATGTTGATTTATGTCTCCAGGTCATATCAACCATTTTCGATGATAAAATGAGATTTATCAAGATTTCATTTACCAATTTTTATCATGATTTTCTTCATAATTAGGGGTCAGTTATTGGGATACTTTCTGGTAAAAATAATGGGATCCATTACTGACCGTACCAAAGTGATTAGCATGTTATACACGTTGCAAGAGCTGAACTGGCAGTTCATGATTATTGCCTTTTTACTGATGGCAATAACTGCCAATTGCAGAATACTGTAGTGGGTAATTAGAAACAAATACTGATTTCCAGCTTAGATCAATTAAATATATAGTTCTAAAGAATGATGAAAAAAACACAAATTTTATTGATTTTATTTTCTTTTAAATAAATCTATACAATTAACATGACCACATTTTCACATTTTTTTCTGGTATCATCCTATAATGAACTACACTGTCAAGTAAATAAGAGCTGTACAATTATGCATTGTAAGTGGGTAACTGAGACCTACATATACCACCTGGTATGTCTTCATCACTATTGTCTTGTGAATAGCATGTTCATTTGGCAGTGATTCAGTTTTAGCTTATTTTTTGGCAAATAAATTGGCACAAAATTAAATACCACCAAAATTTATCACAATTATGTAAAAACAAGTTTTAGAATATGGCTAGTTTTTTGTTCCTCAGATATTTAGTACTTTAATTATTCCTTTTTTCTTCTTTTAATCTGCAGTGAGGATCTTACAGAAACTGGTCACATTTTGGGCCATGCTGAGAACAGGACTCAGATTGGTCCAGAGAGAAGTCTTACTCCAGCTTACTGTGGTATTGTTCGTCTTCTGACACACCTTGCCATGATGCTTGGAGCCAACATCAATTCACTGGTCAGTAATTAGCTTACCTGGCTGTAAGGCCAGTTGCGTTTACTGTCTGTCCCTGCATACATCATTCATCATCCGTGATCCATCATGCACCCATCCCAGAAATTACTATTTCCCATTCTCAAAAAGTAAGCCAGATTTATTAAAATGTAACCAACAGTATTTTACTTTGAAGGCCTTTAACGTTTGTAAGGTGATGTCAGTCTGCCATAAAAATGGCAATTAATATAAAAAAATTAAAAATCTTTAAATGACTTTAATAAAACAAAAACTTCAACAAGAAGCTGACCATATTTGACCAAAATATCTTGGCATTGAAGGTTTTAAAGATTTTACAGCTATAGCCAATCTGCCAACAAACATACCAACCATTACTAAAAGTTGAAAAAGTTTCCAACTACTTGGCAAAAGTGAATTATGGGAATTTGACAGTATTAGCATCATGTCATAGAATGCTGTCAGATTTGTGCAAGTGATGTTGATATGTCATCAGATATTTACACTGTTAGTAAAACCATAAAACTTCCTATGACTTCTTTTACCAAAGTTGACATAAAGTATCCTGACTTTCAGATTTGGGAAAATGATGCAATTTAACCATCATATATGATCATCATCCCTAAAGGTAGACAATCCTTGTAAGCAGCTTCTTTGCAGAAGCTGTGTGCTTGTTTTGACAGAAAACATTCTGGCATGAAAGCCTTACAGGTCTGTACAGATGATTCTGGCATGAAAGCCTTACAGGTCTGAGCAAATGATTCTGATCAACCATCAAAAATACCAATCATTACTAACAATGGATCAAACATATTTCTAATTTTTTTTCTGAAAAAAAAAATGAACAGAATCTAACCAAATTTGTCAGCACTTTTGAAGAACACGCTTTAAGCTTATACAATGGTGCTAATCAACCATTTAATATGGCTGGTTTTACTGAATAGAAAAACCTTTCATAGCTTCTCAAAAACTGCACATCAAAATTAACCTGATTTGACCTATTCTATCTGGACATCGTTTCAGATTTATACAGATGATACCAATTCAATCATTGAATGCCTTTACTACAGCTTTGAAGAACCAAACAAACACCAATGTGGCGACAAATAACTGAAGAACATTAAGACCTTTTTTTCATTTCTTTCATAAAGAATGATTAGTGCTTCAAAAGTAATATTTTCTTTGAAGTTTCAATAAAACTATTTTGTTTTGGTATAGTAAAAAAATAAAGGAATTAGCCATCATTTAGTCAATTGTGGTAGTTAATGTTTCTGCCTTGAAAGGCTGATTGATTATAGCTAGTCCCATTAGCATGACTACTGGATAGACCAACAAATAGATCTCTGCTTTCTTAAAAATTATTATTTGACATTTCTGGTAGCTGAAAGATCCACACTTGTCAGAAATTTAATTAAAGGTCAGCAGACAGTGGATACTCAGGTGGATACACATGTGTTCTGTTTTGACAGGGATTACTGTAGAAAATATGAGATGTGATCAAGGATTTAATTCTTTGAGTGAAAAGAGGGATTTTACTTACCAGCCAAATAAAATGTTCATTCTAAATGAATATATTAATTACTTGCCAGTGGCCAAGAGTCCAACACTTTTTTTGTCCAAAAGATCAATTATAAGATAGTGCCTTGTCTCCTTTACCTCCTCTACCAGAAATGTCAACAAAAGAAAAGAGGAGATCTCACAGCATACAGTACTCAGGCCAGATATCAGCCTAAGTGGATTATATAATGATCAGCTGTGTCCACAAAATTTTTTCTAATGCAATAAATAAAAAGTGAAACTGTTTATGAAGCCCATATGATGGGAAAAGTTGATGGTTACCCATTTTATTCCTATTCTATCTGATGGCTTGCTTTATTAAATGTTTTTCAATATTTTTTTTATTGAAGGCCTATTAACACTTACTGATAAAGCAAATATTGCACAGGGATTTTGTTAATTAGGGTTTAACTTTCATAGGGGTTATTATTAGGGTTTAGCTTGCACAGAGGTTTTCTTAGTTATGATTTAGCTTTTGGTGGGATTATGTTTGGGTTTAGCTTGCTTAGGGATTTTGTTAGGGTTTACTTTGTACAGATGTTTTGTTAGTGAGGGTTTAGGTTGCACTGGTTTTATTAATTATGGTTTGACTTCACAAGGAATATCTTAGGTTTTATCTTGCATGAGGATTATCTTGGGGTTTACACAGAGGTTTTGTTAGGATTAGATTGCAAGGGGATTTTGTTAGGATTGGCCTGCTCAGGAATTTTGCTATGATTGAGCAGACATGCAGGGTTTGTTAGAGATTAGCTTACATAGGGACAGCACTGGCTTTATGAAAGTTATTGCACAAAACAATTGTCAACCTCAATATTTGGTCACCAATTTTCAAAATATGTTGCTACTTTCATAATACAGTACTATCCATTTATCTCAACATTCTTGGGACCAAAGTAATATTTTCAACATAAGTAGATGTTTAGGTTAGTAATGGGGGTTGGGCTGAAAATAAATTGAAATTTAGCTTACAAAGTGAAATTTTTAAGAGATCACCTGTTGTCAGTGACTAGGATTTACCCTGAGGCAAAACTGTTTGTTGACAAATGAGAACCACCATATATATATGGTGGTTCTCATTTGTCAACAAACACTTTGGGAAATAATTCACTCTGATATATATTCTCCTAGTAGCACATGACTGTATAGTTGTACATGTACTGATATTGGCCTAGATTTCGGTCAGCCAGAGACAACTACCATGATGCTGAGGCTTCCAAGGGGATGAGGCTATTCATAGGAAAATGAACAAATTAAAAAGTTTCACATTTTTACTTTTTTGTTGCAAATAGAAAACTTTCAATGCACAGTAAATATGTTCTGATCACTATAAAAAATTAAACAAAATGGTTTTATTCAAGTTTGTTGCTGACTTTCTTTGATGAAAGTTCTTCGGTTTGCTTTCATGAAATTTCATGTGTTATTGAAGGTAGTCATTCCATTCCTGATTCCAGAGGTGGTCCATTGTAGCTAGTCAGGTAGGGTGACTATTTGGGTTATATTACAGCACTGAGTACTAAGGCCAGACATTAGCATAAGCAGATTATAATATAACACTGCTATGTGTCTGTGGTTTGTAAACAAAGGACTTGTTTATGTAATAATAGATTCTTGTGCAATTTTATGTCTAAGTTTGCTGCTTCCTATCTTGGTGCCTTTCAATTTGTCAACCCCAACCCCAACCCCAAGACTATTTACAATTATAAACAAGGGGCCTGGAGTGGCTGAGTGGTCTAAAGCACTGTCCGTTATGAATCACTGCCATCTCACCTCTGTCTAGGATTCAGCAAATGTGGATATGTGAGAAAACTTGCCAGTAGCTTCTCGTGGGTCGGTGGTTCTTTCTGGTGATTTCCCGGTTTCTTCATCCACCATTAATACTGGCCGCCATGAATAGCATATCATGTGCTGAAAAATGGTGTTAAGCCCAACAACAACAACAACAACAACAATTATAAACAGCCAGAATGTAATCACCAAAAAGATGTCAGATGGTATTTTTTGTCACCAATAAGTTTTAAATACTGCAATTTGTGATGTTGGCAAAGCCAAGTGTGATCCAGGCTTACACTGTGGTTTTGTTTAGGGTTTAGCAGACATTGTAGTGATATGACTGAAAAATTGATAAAGTTATGTTAAAAATCCAAATCACACACACACATACACACACACATACACATACACACACAAAATGACAACAGTGTTATGATATAGTATCAGACTAATGTAAGCTATGTTAAAAATCCAAATCACACACACACACACAATTTACAATAGTGTCTTGATATAGTATCCGACTAATCAAGATCTGTATCAAGATATGATAGAATTGTACAGAATCAATTAAAAATTGTTTTAGATGAGACATTTTAATTTCTTTCCAGTGCTGAATTTATACCATTTTTCGGGGCCCCGAGTGGCCGAGTGGTCTAAAGCGCTGTCCGTTACAGATCACTGCCATCTCACCTCTATCTGCGTGGGTTCGAGTCTAAGATTCGGCGAATGTGGATATGTGAGAGAGCTTGCCAGTAGCTTCTCGTGGGTCGGTGGTTCTTTCCGGTGATTTCCCGGTTTCTTCCTCCACCATTAATACTGGCCGCCATGTATAGCCTTTCCTGTGCTGAAAAATGGCGTTAAACCCCACAACAACAACAATACCATTTTTCAATAAGTCACTTATGGTCTAATATAACTTGAAGAATGTAACTCCTTCCCAAAATTTCCAAATGACATTACTTCTGCATTTAGCGCATGCATTAGCACTTTATATCAAGTAAATGTTTCTTCCAGTTACTATATTATTGCTTGATCAGCCAACCTTTTCATTTTGATCATTAAGAATTTTGGCAAATACTTATTATTAAAGGACATTTTCTGACTAATAATATGCCCACCCACCCCTAGTTTTAACAAATTATCAGGCTGGCCGCATAGTTTTAACAAGCTGGAATAGTGGCACAGTGTGACCTCGCTATAGCATACTCCCTTAAAACACAAATTCGGATTTAACATGGTCATGGTGTGGCTCTCAAAATTTCATATACATGTATTTTTCTCATACACAAAAAAACTTTCTTAAAAGTACGATAGAAACAAAAAAACATTTATTTTCAATTTAGGGAAGAGATCATGTATGAATATTACAAGATGATTGTGGCATGACTCCTGAAATTTTATATGCATTTTTTCATACAAGAAAACAGTTTTTTCTTCTTAAAAGTGCAAAAAATGATGTGTAAAAAGTTTATGCAGGAATCATGAAGGGCTTAACCAATGTTACTAATTACAATTTTTGTTTTCCTTATTGGCAGCAAAATATACCATCTGGCCATTATTTTTATTATTGGCAACATTGTTGGCTGTTTAAACTTGTATATACAACCATTGGTTTTTAGTGAAAAAATTCAGAGGCCCTATGAAAGGAAGCCACAAAATTGATATAAAATGCACTGAAATTTATTTATTGTTACTGTTACATAAAAAAATTTCTTTGTTAATATTGACAAACCATCTTAACAGAGCATTGGTTATATCATGATCTGCATATGTTAACATCTTGCACAAGTACTGTGTTTTGAGATATCCACTTTTCTTAAATTTACATTTCTGGTAGCAGAGATCAACCTGATGAGGCATTATCTCATAATCTGTCTTTTGTTGGAGTCTTGGCCACTCGCTGGTAGTTAATATTTTTAAATAGACTAACATTTGTATGTGGATGTTAGGTAAAATTTGTCTTTTTTTCACTCAGAACTAAATCCTTCAGAACATTCACATTCTTGGTAGTAATCCCTGTCATCAGACTAGAACAATTGCATCTCTAAAATCGATTGACCCTTAAGTTTAATTTAGACACATGCATAGAAGGCAAAATCACTCAACTACCATAATTTTTTTTTAAAAAAAATGAAAACAAGCTCTCATTTGTCTATTCAGTAGGCAGCAAGGAACAGTAGCTACAATTGGCCATACAATGGCCATTTAACTTTTTTTAAAAAATGTACCCAAATAAAATAGTAGCTGAAATTTCAAAGAGAATATTACCTTCAAAGCACCAATTGTTATGACAGCAGACTCAGAAAATGGGAAAAAAAATCAGTCTCAATCATGAAATACAATTTTTTTGAAGTTGCCATTACAATAAGAAATAGCTATTTCTATGGTTCTCTAAAGCTGTCCTCTAGTAGTGACTTCAATAATGCATGCACCCTTCATCAAAGAAAGCTGCCTACAATCTTCAAAAAAAAATAAAAAACCTTTTTTCAAAGGAAGTCAGTATCAAATTTAAATAAAAGCAACAAAATCTGATGGATTGTTTCATTTTCCAACCTTTTACTGTGTTGTGAAACTTTCCTTTTTTTAGTTTATGCTTATGAACTCTATTGGTGGCGCTTAAAATGCAAACATACTGACTTGGGATGTACTGAAAAGTAAATGTGCTTTACCATTCATTATGCGTGATTGTGCTGTTTGTTCCACTGAATTCAGACCTATATGACCTATGACAAAATTATTGAATATTTTAAATCTTTTTGTGTGCATATTTTCAATGGAATTATTTGTATTGTGGATTCAACTTATGTGAAGTGATTTGCAGGTGAGTACACAATGTTGATACTTTTTATTAATTGCTAAACAATAGACATGTATATATAAGCAGTATTCATGTATATGTACAAATGCCTGGTTCTCTGAATAAAGTAAAATATTATATATGCCTTCCCTGTTTTCACTACAAGTGTATTTTTCATTTAATATGCATTGATTTAAGATAATTGTGCCAATTACGCACATATTTTTGTGCTGCATTTATTACTTACCTCCCCCTTTCCAGGCACATATTTTAGGTACATGCTTCATTTTCTTCAGCTAACTAGCCTGGTTGCTTATAAGATGGTTGGGTTTTATGGCTCTGAACTACCATGTTATAATGTTATTGCGGGGTCACACTGTTTGCACTGACTTTATGATTCATATGTGATTAATCTGAGTACCTACATTTTTTTTTCCAGGCTGTGAGTCAGTTTATCAAACCAAACATAACTAATAACATAGTTCCCCAGTTTCTATGGCAACATATTGAACAGGACCTTGTTGACCTTCACAGAGCTCTTGGCAAAAGCTTGGATGATGTCTTCATTACTTTGCACAGTATTTTGTTTGGCATGATGGAAGGACATAATGAGAGTAAGTTGGTCATTTGTAGCGCTGTACATGCTTTAATTGAGCAGATAGGTTAGTACATATATACATGTATATTCAGAGTATTTTGTCTGGCATTATGGAAGGCCATAATGAGAGTAAGTCATTCATTGGTAATTCAATAAAAGCTGTAATTAAATTGTTAGGTGCATATATGCATTTAATTTTATCGGGTATGATAGAAGGGCATAGATATAGCAAGTCATAGGTAATTATGTATGTGCTGTAGTGGAGTAGATAGGTATGTAATCTCAATATTTTGTCTGGCATGATGGAAGGACATAGAGGTATGAAGTAAGTCATTGGTAATTATGTATTCACTTGAATATGTTAGTGATTTGAAAGCATAAATACTACCAAATTTTAGTACACTTGTCTCAGTTCATGTTTGTCAGTTATAAATTCTTTATCAAGTGTTTTATTAAAGCTAGAAAGTTCTAGCAAGACCAATAGTTCCATTAGTAAGCCATGTGAACATTGCTTCTTTTGTCATATATACATATACACCTCTTCCTCAATAACTCACACAAAGTTAGGGTCCAAAAACACAGACTACCCTATAAGTGAGGGTATGAGTTACTGAGAAACCTCCAAAATACCTGCTAGACATCCAGAAAATCACAGGGTTGGGAACACATTATTTTCAGAATGTCCAACATCTGAAAGATTGATAACATGATTGCAACTGGTTTCAACAACCAAATGACCATATGTGAAAACATTTGTGTATTACATCATGGCTTTTTGTTTTGTTAATTAGACTGGTTCCCAGAGTGTTATATAATAGTATTTCATAAAGCTAAGAGTCTCCAAAGCAGGGAACGAGACTAACTGTTGATACACTACCAAACAATATTCCATTTTATAAAAAGAACAGGTAACATTTATTTCATCAGACAATAGTCTACATTGAAACTCAATTTTTGTATTTTTCAAGTAGTAAAATATTCCCACCATTTTTTCATTGTAAAAGTAATAGTGAAACTTCTTATTATGCTTGAGGATAACTCTATAATGTGAATTCAAGAATTCTCTGAAATTTGCTGGTTCCCACAATGGTCTGTATCTGTGAAACAAATATCTTTATTTTTACAAAGTACTCATTTCACTTGGTTGCCTTGCTTTCTTTAATTACATTTATGATTATGTAATTTTCAAGACAGTTTAATTAGATATGTACACAAAAAATATCACATTGTTTCATTAATCAACTGATATGAGTTACCTGACATACAACTGGTGCAGCTGGTTCTTAAGCATGTGGATTTGTATACCTTTTGACTTTTTTCGATTTCACCTGCTTTATATGATTCAGAAGATGTAATTAACATGATAATAGAAAAGGAGGTCCTTTTTTTATTTAGTGCAACAATACAACAGTTGCTTCTGCTAGTACAATATCAAAACACAGTGTGCACTTAATTAGGTTCTCAGCGAAATGCTCTCGGACATAGCTGTTCCAGTAGATTGACACATTTTATGTTTAAAAACAAGGGGACACATTGCATTTATGATGATTACCCTTAAAAGGAACAAAAAAGATAAAACTTAAACACAAAATTCATTTCATAAAAAATTATTTAATTTTTATTTATTTTTTAAAATACTGCCTCCACTTGGCCTAAGTGACATTTTCATTGATTGAAACATTCTTGAATATTGTTAATTGTGGTTTACTAAGAATGTCATTTGAAAAGAGAGTATAATAAATTATATGTCTTCTTATTATAAGTCATTATTTCATAATGTTGATTAAATTTTCAGGTCCTACCTACCATTTTTATTGATAAAACTTGATGATAAAATTTTCCATTACCAATTTCAATTGCAATTTTCCTAAAGTTCAACAATAAGGGATAAATATTTTCAGATATTCTGGTTTAAAAATTGGGATCCACATCTGACCCCGCGTTCTAAGTGGGTTCATGAGTTATCAGGGCAAAAATTATTGAGGGAGTAGCATATATGACACTGTATTGCAGATTTAAATGCAATCAAATCTGCCTTACTGGTCACCTGTTTAATAATTACAAACCATCAACAGTCAAAACTAAGTTACTGTTGTGGATCAACCTCCTATTGCCTTGAATTGGCTATCATGGAATATCAATCTCCCATTGCTTGAATTGGCTATCATGGCATATCAATCTCCAATTGCCTTGAATTGGCTATCATGACATATCAATCTCCAATTGCTTGAATTGGCTATCATGGCATATCAATCTCCAATTGCCTTGAATTGGCTATCATGGCATATCAATCTCCAATTGCCTTGAATTGGCTATCATGGCATATCAATCTCCAATTGCTTGAATTGGCTATCATGGCATATCAATCTCCAATTGCCTTGAATTGGCTATCATGGCATATCAATCTCCAATTGCCTTGAATTGGCTATCATGGCATATCAATCTCAAATTGCCTTGGTAGTGGCTATCATGGCATATCAATCTCCAATTGCCTTGAATTGGCTATCATGGTATATCAATCTCCTATTGCTTGAATTGGCTATCATGGCATATCAATCTCCAATTGCTTGAATTGGCTATCATGGCATATCAATCTCCAATTGCTTGAATTGGCTATCATGGCATTTCAATCTCCAATTGCCTTGAATTGGCTATCATGGCATATCAATCTCCAATTGCCTTGAATTGGCTACCATGGCATATCAATCTCCAATTGCTTGAATTGGCTATCATGGCATATCAATCTCCAGTTGCCTTGAATTGGCTATCATGGCATATCAATCTCCAATTGCTCTGAATTGGCTATCATGGCATATCAGTCTCCAATTGCCTTGAATTGGCTATCATGGCATATCAATCTCTAATTGCCTTGGTATTGGCTATCATGGCAAAACAATCTCCAATTACCTTGAATTGGCTATCATGGCATATCAATCTCCAATTGCTTGATTTGGTTATCATGGCATATAAATCTCCAATTGCCTTGGTATTGGCTATCATGGCATATCAATCTCCAATTGCTTGAATTGGCTATCATGGCATATCAATCTCCAATTGCTCTGAATTGGCTATCATGGCATATCAGTCTCCAATTGCCTTAAATTGGCTATCATGGCATATCAATCTCAAATTGCCTTGGTAGTGGCTATCATGGCATTATCAGTCTCCAAGTGCCTTGAATTGGCTATCATGGCATATCAATCTCCAGTTGCCTTGAATTGGCTATCATGGCATATCAATCTTCAGTTGCTTGAATTGGCTATCATGGCATATCAATCTCCAATTGCTTGAATTGGCTGTGATGGCATATCAATCTCCAATTGCTTGAATTGGCTATCATGGCATATCAATCTCCAATTGCCTTGAATTGGCTATCATGGCATATCAATCTCCAATTGCTTGAATTGGATGTGATGGCATATTAATCTCCAATTGCTTGAATTGGCTATCATGGCATATCAATCTCCAATTGCCTTGAATTGGCTATCATGGCATATCAATCTCCAATTGCTTGAATATATCAATCTCCAATTGCCTTAAATTGGCTATCATGGCATATCAATCTCCAATTGCCTTAAATTGGCTACCATGGCATATCAATCTCCAATTGCTTGAATTGGCTATCATGGCATATCAATCTCCAATTGCTTTGAATTGGCTATCATGGCATATCAATCTCCAATTGCCTTGAATTGGCTATCATGGCATATCAATCTCCAATTGCTTGAATTGGCTATCATGGCATATCAATTTCCAATTACTTGATTTGGCTATCATGGCATATCAATCTCCAATTGCCTTGAATTGTCTATCATGGCATATCAATCTCCAATTGCTTGAATTGGCTATCATGGCATATCAATCTCCAATTGCTTGAATTGGCTATCATGGCATTTCAATCTCCAATTGCCTTGAATTGGCTATCATGGCATATCAATCTCCAATTGCTTGAATTGGCTATCATGGCATATCAATCTCCAGTTGCCTTGAATTGGCTATCATGGCATATCAATCTCCAATTGCTCTGAATTGGCTATCATGGCATATCAGTCTCCAATTGCCTTGAATTGGCTATCATGGCATATCAATCTCTAATTGCCTTGGTATTGGCTATCATGGCAAAACAATCTCCAATTACCTTGAATTGGCTATCATGGCATATCAATCTCCAATTGCTTGATTTGGTTATCATGGCATATAAATCTCCAATTGCCTTGGTATTGGCTATCATGGCATATCAATCTCCAATTGCTTGAATTGGCTATCATGGCATATCAATCTCCAATTGCTCTGAATTGGCTATCATGGCATATCAGTCTCCAATTGCCTTAAATTGGCTATCATGGCATATCAATCTCAAATTGCCTTGGAAGTGGCTATCATGGCATTATCAGTCTCCAAGTGCCTTGAATTGGCTATCATGGCATATCAATCTCCAGTTGCCTTGAATTTGCTATCATGGCATATCAATCTCCAGTTGCTTGAATTGGCTATCATGGCATATCAATCTTCAATTGCTTGAATTGGCTGTGATGGCATATCAATCTCCAATTGCTTGAATTGGCTATCATGGCATATCAATCTCCAATTGCCTTGAATTGGCTATCATGGCATATCAATCTCCAATTGCTTGAATTGGCTGTGATGGCATATCAATCTCCAATTGCTTGAATTGGCTATCATGGCATATCAATCTCCAATTGCCTTGAATTGGCTATCATGGCATATCAATCTCCAATTGCTTGAATATATCAATCTCCAATTGCCTTAAATTGGCTATCATGGCATATCAATCTCCAATTGCCTTAAATTGGCTACCATGGCATATCAATCTCCAATTGCTTGAATTGGCTATCATGGCATATCAATCTCCAATTGCCTTGAATTGGCTATCATGGCATATCAATCTCCAATTGCTTGAATTGGCTATCATGGCATATCAATTTCCAATTACTTGATTTGGCTATCATGGCATATCAATCTCCAATTGCCTTGAATTGTCTATCATGGCATATCAATCTCCAATTGCTTGAATTGGTTATCATGGCATATCAATCTCCAATTGCCTTGACTTGGCTATCATGGCATATCAATCTCCAATTGCCTTGGTATTGGCTATCTTGTCATATTAATCTCCAATTGCCTTGGTATTGGCTATCATGGCATATTAATCTCCAATTGCCTTGAATTGGCTATCATGGCATATCAATCTCCAATTGCCTTGAATTGGCTATCATGACATATCAATCTCCAATTGCCTTGGTATTGGCTATCATAGCAAATCAATCTCCAATTGCCTTGAATTGGCTATCATGGCATATCAATCTCCAATTGCCTTGAATTGGCTATCATGACATATCAATCTCCAATTGCCTTGGTATTGGCTATCATAGCAAATCAATCTCCAATTGCCTTGAATTGGCTATCATGGCATATCAATCTCCAGTTGCTTGAATTGGCTATCATGGCATATCAATCTCCAATTGCCTTGAATTGGCTATCATGGCATATCAATCTCCAATTGCCTTGAATTGGCTATCATGGCATATCAATCTCCAATTGCCTTGAATTGGCTATCATGGCATATCAATCTCCAATTGCCTTGAATTGGCTATCATGGCATATCAATCTCCAATTGCCTTGGTCTTGCATAGCCTATTTGGCTTGATATGCCATAAATTTCCATTCCAAACCAAAGTGTAAATATGTAACAGCCATCACATTAATTTCCACTTAATAACTTTTGCCAGACTTAATGAGTGAAATTACATTTCATTCAAGGCTTGAGATTTAAAAGACCAGGGTAGGGATCAGCTTTCTGTCTTTTCAAGCAAAGTAATGTAGAGTTGTGGTCCCTTTCTTGACTTGGAATATTACCCTTAAATTTCCAATCAGTTACATGAAGAACAGTGTGGATTGAATTCACATGCAGTAGAAAGACATCTTAGGTCACCTTTGATTTTTACAGTTTTTCTATAAAATTTATGCAATTATGGCTTTTACATATTTGTTTGCCCTTGAACTGTATCATAGCATTTGGGACATCCCAGTGGTATGGATACATTTAAGTCAAAAAGATAGGTGTGCTTTTATTAGGCATGTATGAATATTATTTTCATTGCAGTAGCTGATTATACATAGATCAAGGAAATTTTAGTTCTGAATTGAGTCATTGTTTTAATAAGTCCATAGACAACATTTTTATAAAAGATTGCTTTTTTAACATTCCTTTTTTTGCTGATTATTGAAGTATAAAGCAAAAATTATGAGACATCTTCTGTTTAATTCAAATCTTTAATTCAAAAGCAAAAATCCTTCCAATTTATTTTGTGAAAAACAATAAAGCAAATGCAAATTTGATTTTATAAAAAAAAATATCCTGTATTTAGATGAGACACTTGCTGATGAACTCTGTGGATTGATGACTAAGAAAGGTAGACAGGAGTGGGAAAAGAAGTTTTCCAAAAGATTTGTTGCTCCAACATTACAGGTATGAAGTGTGTGTGTTTATGCAAACTTTGATGGAATTATAGTTCATTCTGCACAACAATGTGAATGATATTCATGTCTGTTTCTCATTGAATTTTCATGTTAGCATCATGAAATGTAGCTAAAATTACCAAATTCATTTCATACACAAAAATTAATTTAAACATAATTCGTATTGGCACACCATTCATTTGAAATAGACGGATCTGTCTACATGAAATCCACCATGTTTATCCTGAGTTCTGTAAGAGTCCATTTTTGATACAGAATTATGGGAAACACTGTACCACTTGCAAACAAACATTGTCTATAATTAGCATTTTACTTTCATTTAAGCAGAGCCATGGTGGCTCAGTGGTTAGCATGCTGGACTTGTGCATGAAACAGTGCAAGTTTGAATCCTACCACTGAACCAGCCATGGACACTGGTGTGTCCTTGGGCAAAGCAATCTACTCCAATTGCCTCAGCACTTAATAAGCAACAACAAACTTTCATTTAACATGTCAGTATCAACAACAACAACAAAACCTAAAGACAGATGTGTAAAAATAAATGTAATCAGTACTTGAATATAAAGAAATGCACAGTAAGCAGCTTTGAATAATGATAATAATAATAATAATAATAATAATAATAATAATAATAATAATAATAATAATAATAATAATGATGATGATAATATAATAATAATGATAATAATAATAATAATAATAATAATAATAATAATAATAATAATAATAATAATAATAATAATAATAATAATAATAATAATAATAATAATGATAATAATAATGATAATAAAAATAATAATGATGATGATGATAATAAAAATAATAAAGATGATGATGATGATGATAATAATAATAATAATAATAATAATAATAATAATAATAATAATAATAATAATAATAATATTGATAATAATAGTTACAAAAATGGACTTTTTTCAATGGATCTATTTCACTTGTTCCAGGTTTCATCTTTATCAGTGCTGTTTTAAATAATTACTGAATAAATTTTACTTCAATTTATTATTTGTGTTTTTTTTAAAAGGTATTTATTTATTTGAAACCATATATTTATTTTCAAAACCTATATTTAAGTGCCAAAAATAAAATTACATCTGTCATGTAGTGTTTTATTTTTATTACACAAGTCCATCATTATCAGTGGCTGCATTTATGTGTATTGATAAAATCAAATAATAAATTCAATTTCATTTTTAAGTAAGAAACAGCTTTAATTTTTTTCAAATACATGAAAGATACAAATTGTGCCTTTTATATAAATTGTGAATAGCCCTGTTGGTTAATTACAGTATTATGACCCCCCACCCCCCACTAGATCTTTGAGGACAAGTTTGTACAACTGTTATGATATTGTCAAAGTTATGGATATAAATTCTTGTTATTGTTCAGCAAAATATATATTATTGTAATGGATCAAAGGTAAAAATACTTTGTGGCCAAGTGAAATGGTTCATGTCACGGTTCAGTGGTTACACTTTTTTTTTCTATTTTTACCATTAATCTCCATGAATAAGACTGAACAATTTGAACTGCAACTACATTATATTAAAATACTGTAATACAGACTTGTGCACAGTATAGAAATGTGAAAAGAAATTGCAATTACTTCAATCTTGCAAATATTGCAATATTTAATTCTTGCAGTAATTTATTTATTTACTTTAAAAAGATATTTTGAATTTAGTAATTTGTAATTTGTCTTTTTTCACATACATAAAAAAGTGTAAAAATATTGATTTCACCTCTCTTCATTTATTTGTCTGTCCATTCTTAAAGCTCACTATTTTATATACCATGTAGTTATATTTCAGTAAAACCAGATATCAATGTTTTTTCATTATAGCTCAATATAACATACTCCCAAGCTTACCAAGCAATCATTAGATATTAAGGAACAATTTATACACACACACACACACACACACACACACATATATATACACACATACATATATATACACCACTCCCTCAATAACTCGCGAACCCTCTTATAACATGGTTTACTGCATGACTTCTGATTTTTATCATCGAATATGGTGATTATTGCCTGTAAAGATAGAATCCATAATGTGAAATTTGCAAGTTCTAATAAGATATTACATTTTATGTTAGTTTTTTTTAGTAGAGAAATAGTTATCAATACAATTTAAACAAACAGTCTGGTGAAACAGTGATCAAGGAAACATTCTGGTAAATGCTAACATGTGGCAATAGAGAATGAAGTAGACACCAATTAAATTTCTTGCTAGGTGAAATTGACATTATAATCCTTTAATTTTGCCTCAACACTATAATTGCAACATACATATTCTCTTATATGAAAACATGAGAAGAGTCAATCAACCATCACATCAAAACCAGTGAGTACTTCTGTGAGAACCTAATTACATGCAGGCTTTGTTTTATCAACAGCTTGGGGAAGTGTTTGTTGCAATAAAAGAATCGATTAAAATAGACCCTGGTGTTGTTTTATCTCTTTTTGAATATGTCTTTTGTATCAAATCAAACAAGGTAAGTACAATAAAATAAAGTTCAATGGCATGCTAATAGGAGCATAAGTTCTTGTATTCACTACTGTTCTCAGATTTCATTTTATTTGACCACTCAAAAATATTTTTTCATTTTTATGTATTAACATCATTAAAGTATATAATATCTGTAATGTATCATAATTACTTGTAAATGTGACCATGGAGAGCAAAGGAATTAAGTGAAAGGTGTACTCATTGATTGAAAAGATGTGCATCATAGAGTTTATAATGGCAAAGTGAGATCAAAAATTTGCAATGAACTAAAAGTTGCATTTAGAGGTTGGCTTAAGGATGAGCCGAAACTTTGAAATTACTTGCATGATGTCGATTCAGATGAAGGGATGAAACAAAAATGAGCACAGAGTGTAAATGTGAAGTAATATTTCTCAAACGTGTCACGAATTGCAAGTGTTATTGTGTTCTGATTTATGTCATTTTTAATTTTTAGACCCATTAAATTCACATTAACCCTTGTGCATTTTTTTTTCCATTTTACTTCTACCGCAATAAAAATATACATATTGTTCGATAAAAATATGAAAATAAGGCTCATGAAAAGTTCACAAAAGAATAGATGACCATGGATTAGATAGGTTTTGAAAATTTAATACCAACAGGATAACCTTAGATTCTGGAGTATGGAGTTGTTTTTAAAAGCCTCCTTAATGCAGGCCTTCCTTAGATACATGGATTAAAATATAGTATTAATATAACATTTAACCAGTCAGGGAAACCTACACCTGTTCAATTGGAACCTTCATTTTCATATTTGTTGAAGAAATTCATGTCTAACTATAATTATTGTATGAGTTGAACATACAAGAACTTATCCAGGTGACCATTGAAAATTTGTTGGCAGTACCATGGTGATCATAATTTTAAAGCTGAGTGTCTGTTATGAATATTCAAGGTCACTTTCCCATCACTGATTTTTTTTCTTCAGCAATTTTGTTTGTTATAGTCTCTGCACAGAAAACTTTACAAGGCAAATAGAATTCCAATAATGGTGTTACCAAAGGCAATACTGATTTGTTTAAAAAACTATTTCATTATCATATAGTTTCAATTAGAATAAATTCTGAAATAAGTCTTAAGCTAAACTACAATACTATATAAATACTTCTGTAAAGAATGCCTCAGAAATCCTAAAACAAAAAACTGCTTTTTTTTACATGAAATATGCCCTGAAACAAAAATTGCTTTATTTTAAATATGATAAACTATTATAAGTGTCTGTTAAATCTCTAAATTTATGCTGTGATTTGTCTGATGAAAAATAAAATCTTTACTTTCGAATCGAAGAGAAAGATTTTCTGCCAGAAGCATATTGCCTGACATAATTTAAGTACATGTACATGTATCACATATATTTGTATGCAACTCCAAAGAAATAAAAGGGAGGCAACTAATGTATGGTCAAAGTAGACAGAATAGGAAAGATGATCTCTCCTTAATAAACAGATCAACTCTTCCACAGATCATGGTGGCATAGAGCATGTTTGAGTATGCATTTAATGATGTGTTATGCAGTATGTCAATTCAAGTCGTGTTGAAATATGTTGTGCATAAAAAAATTGGGTACTTTTAGCTACATTTAATGATGCTGACCTGAACTTCAGGCACATATGTCATTCTTGATCCTATGTGGAATGAAGTGTAGTAGCTATAACATTCCTGCCAATTTTATGATTTGACATTTTTAAGGACTTTATGAATAATGGCTAAAAGAAAATGATAGTAGAATTGTTGCTGTCAAATCAGGATATTGACTTGTTAGGAGTTTGATTTAGAGTCTTGTCTATGATTGGAGAAATAAAGTAGGAAAAGCAATACTTATATTTATTGGACATGTCATATACTTTTTAAACAGTTTAGTTGAGCATAATGTTGACCTTGCTTCATTAAATCATAACCTCTGAACTTTTCAAATGAATGTTGTCCAAGTCGATTATAGCAGTGCATGATATTTTGATTTACCTAAAAGTTAATTGGTCTTATTAAATGGACAAATATTCGCTGACTTGCTGAAAAGTTCATGTTATGGTTGGCATGTCTGATATAGTATATGAGCATCACAGTGTAAACTTGTAAATTGACTTTCACAAAAGGGAGTCATTTTCTGCCACTGAGATCTTTTTAGGGTCAAGCATTATTTGAGTAACTACCAAATATATTCACTTAAAAGTTGACATGTTTTAATGAAAATTTTATTTATGCCAAGTAAAAATCATCTTATAAGTATGAAAATCAAAATAATTTGTTTAATCAAGGGGTAACTCATGGGCATGTTTGACCTTAATCCCTTAATTTATAAAGGCAGTATACTTTGTTTTCCCATGTACACTCTTTGTTTTCCCATGTGACAAGCCTTTGATTGAGCCAAGTAACATGTAATTTCTTCACAACTGGCACATGTACCGTTGCATCATTAATATATTTCAATGACTGTATGGTCAAAATATTGCTTACAGAGCATACGATCACCAGCATATGATAATAAAAGTGAGAAAACAAAGTTAGATGATATGTGAAATGATTAGACTGATGATTTACAATGAGGAAAGCAGTATTTTGATTAATATGGTAAATGAAGACATAAGAACAATACCCATACCCTCAAGCCTTAGGGAACCTACATTAGTTTTGATATAACCTTTTGAATAGCAGAATTCATTATGGTATTTATATTTAACTTCAAAATATTTAGTCCAGTAGTGATGTTCTAATTTTGTGTTAGATGGATCAGTTTACACAGTATAAATGACTATGCAGATTTAGAAGTACATATTTGTTGAGATCAATGAGACTGCTGTCACAGTCCATGTCAGTGTGTCCCATGTTTGAGCCTCATTTATGCTGCTTGCCTTTCACAATGAGTATTTCAAATAAGAATAAATGGCAGCTAAAGATCATTTTTTTATACTCTGAAAATTGTATGGCATTTACAGGTATCCATCTGAGTAGGTGGACATTCTAAATGATCACTCAAGTTTTAGTTAACTTAATTTAACACAATTTGGTAGCATCTTCCCAGTAGTTGAAGGGAGAACCTTATTGATTTGGAGGTCAATAGCTTTAAGGTAAACATTACTATTGCTAAAAAAATAAATTTTGCTTATATATTTAATTTGCAGGTATTAAGTTCTAGATAACAGAATTCAACAAAATTTAGTCCAGTTGTTTCCTTTACCCTAGGAAAATGCCTTTTGGTTTGGGGTGCATAGCTCTAAAGTCAAGAAAATAGAGTTAGCCATTACATTTCATTTCCAGACAATAACTGTAGCACTTCACAATGTATGTGTATGAAAGAAAACTTGGCACCATTACTCCACTCACCCAAAGAAATGCTTGTATTGATTTGTAGGTTAATGATGCTGTTACTAAAGTATATTTGTTTCTGCAGTTCATTTCATACCAGAATTTAAGTTGTCTTCAACAAATTTGAAAATTGGTACATGCATTATAATCTTTTTTCCATAAAAAAACACTTTTTTGATTTATGAGTCAGTTTTCAGTTCAGGGTCAGTGTTGCTAAAATAGATTTCAGCCATTGCATTTATTGTCTGCAGTGTAAAAGAAATGTAGATACATTTAACTAAATCTTGAAAAGAATGGATCAATTCTTGGAAAAATGTTCGGCCAGGAAAATCATAAATTGGTGTAGATTGACCTTAGGATTCAGTTGGAATCATTTCCATAAATGTATTTTCCTGTGTATTGAAAGTAAACTGCTGAAAATACATTGAAACAATTAACCTGATACCTTATCTTGATATAATGTGCTTTTTCAGTACTGTTTTTACTGAAAAGATGGCAAGCAGGTTTTAATCATAGTAGAAATCTAGATTGATTTTTTTTGCCTGGACAAGTATCTGGCATTGCAGAAGAACAGGTTGCATGACAACACATTAATTAATCATGTTTTCATTATCTGCATATTTTAATTCAGGAAGGAATAATTTTGTGAAACTTTTATTGATCAGTTATTTTTTTTTATAAATATATGTTGAAGAATTCCTAAGCTTTTTCTTTTTTATTTTACAGAATATGGAAAATATATTGAAAGAATGCAACCAACAACTAGCCCAAGACAAAAGACTTGGTAAGTTATGTGTTTAATTTGTTTCTTTTTCTTTATATTTGCCTCCCTTTAATGATCAAACAACTGTGAAATTTCTTGAAAAACCTGAAATTTGTATTGGCCCATTGGTCTTGTTGATTAAAGGAATTTCCTATTTTGTCAGTAAATTAAAGACTTTTCTTAGATTATACTCATTTTGCATTAAGGTAGAGATTGCATTTAATACAGAGATAATGCCAGAGTACGTGAGTGTGCAAATTGCACATAATTTTTACAAAACCCTAATACAGCATTATGGAACCGATCTGAAGTCTGGCATAGTAAATCACAAATCAGAAATTCACAAGAAATGAAAATTTAGTAGAGTCAATGTCAGGGGAAAAATTATTTTAGAGCAGTGATATCCAGGAAACATTCAACTTGTGGAAAATTGTACATAAAAACCATAATGAAGTTTCCCAACTTGTTCAAGCTGGCTTAAGCTAGCTATGCATATGTCCCATTAAATAACAGACTGTGAAACAGGTTCTCAGCATATAACACTGTTCATACACAGATAAGGAACACAATAAGCTCAGACACAATCATACATTGATGCTTATTCATCTAGATGGAATATCTTTTAAGGATTTAGAGCTCTAATATTGTGGAACAGGAAGAAAGAGAGATGGATAAATGGTGTTTCTTCTTCCCTCTCTTTTTCTACTCTCCCCTTACTTTGGTAGCATGGAAAAAATCCTCCCTTTACATAAATTTCTGGCAGCATCTCTGCATCAGTTTTTTGAGTTGTTTTGAGACTAAGACATACTTAATAATAGAACACTAGAATTTTCCGTGATGCACTGTTCAGTGGAACTCCAATTATACAAATTTATATTTTGGGATGCAGAAAAAAAGAACAATTTTTTTCTCCATTTTTAGTCCTGATTAAAGATCTGTATTTTCCCAGAAATCTGGGAATTGACTTTATACTGAAGAGTGAAGGGTTGTAAAGTTGATCGTCATATCCAAACATTTTCAATTCCATGTTCTTTAATATAGAAAGTAAAATATCTTTTCTTAAGATACATCATGCTACATGTCTTCAGCATGATGCCCCAGTACTAGACATCACTATAAACTGCCACACTGCAGACATCATAGCAATATGACTGAAAAATTGTTAAAGCTACATTAAAAAAATCTAAATCACAAATCACATATTGAAATTTGTGCATTTATTAGCACCATGAAAAATACTTCAGCATGCATTATGTTGCCAAGCTAAACTGGAAATAATTTGATCATTTCTCATTTAAATATTTTGCAGGAGGCACCTGTATGTAATTGAATAATTTTGTGTCCAACACATGTAGAAACTCCATACCTTTATAAGATTTTTATTGTATATTTAACTTTTATCAAAAATTTCTTTAAGGGGGAAAACTGAGATTAAAAGTTGTAAATGTGAAAAAGTATTTCCATTTACTGCAGATTTTCAGTAGCATTCATAATTTGAACCAGTCTTAATTAATGTTAGTGTGACTCCAATATAATAAATTACAGGTTCAGATCCACTTGTATGCTTTTGTGTGAGATAGACCAAACATCATTTTATCCAGTCTTAATTTATATGTTGTCATGATTCCAATACAATGCATTACAGGTTCAGATTCACTCATGTGTCTTTTGTATGAGATTGCCCAACCACAGGAGAATATTCCTCTTGAAATGCTGCAGGAAATTCCTTCCATGTGGCGCTTCAGATCACGAATCACCATGGACCACCTACATCAAGAATTTGAGGTTCAGATGATGGCCGAAAAGAAACATGAGGAACAACACAAGGTTCTAAACCTATTCCTAAAAGAGGTATTCAATTTTCTTTGCAATTTTATGAAAACTTCATATCAATTAAAAAAGTGAAAAGTTATTTGTGATATAGGGGTCATAGAGGTGTTAATTGCTTTCGTCATTGTTTCAATATATGTATGTATGTATACATATGTATGAGCTATGATTTTAACAGTTGATTTTATGTACAAAAAGTCTTTTTCTGCAAATATGCAGCACATCAGGGTTCTGTTAATTTATTAGACTGTTCAGTTCTAACATTGAAGTGCTTGAGAATGCTCTTTTAGACTGTATTCAAACATCTTTAAGATTAATCCCACAAATTTAATATAGATGAGATCTGTCACATTTGTCCCTCTCTTGAATGTTACCCCTGATCAGCAGCCACCCACATTTTATGAACAGAATTCCTTGGCACCAAAAAGTTTGTGTTCAAAAGTACCTCTCAAGGATGACCATTCCACTCATGTGACCAGTGTCCAGTATATTAGTGTGAAAAATGTAAAATTTAAAACTCACATTTTTTCCAAATGTAAAATGTATAACTCACATTTTTTCCAACATGCTGATAATCAAACTTTATTCCATACAAAGTGGTATATAATCAGATTATCCTTACGGCCATGTAATCCTCATAATTACAAAGTGGTATATAATCAGATTATCCTTACTGCCATGTGATCCTCATAATCACTGGCTATTATTACTGCTGATAATTGTTAACAATTCAATAACTAACAAATGTCATATGCACCATTGATGAATACAATTAAGCACAAAAATGGAGTGACATCCTTCTTGGCTTCCCTTAGATATTGATAATTTCTCTTAGATATGTTTTTGGCTTTGGCTGTTATTACTGAAATGTAAGCTCAGCAGGATACCAGACTGTGACCAATGAATCACATGTCAAAATCACTTCCTTTAGGAACACACGTCATTTCATTTAAATGCTGTAGATTATTTTAACAGTGATATAGTTGGCAGCATAGGAATGAGTTCTTGCAAAAAGTTCTGTATGTTGGCAAGGGAAAAAAACCCTTCTCAAGTTAGAATAAAATGTCGAATTAGTTTGGCTTAATGAAAGGAGAGTTTGGGGATCCTTGCTGAAAAATGCCAGAAAGATTTGAATAAACAAGATTGTAAAAGAGAAGGAAAACATTCTGTAGAAATGGAAAGATAGATAGAATGGAGAAAGAAAGATTGTTACAGCCAGGATATGCTTATATCCTAATCTAAACCTGTTCTAATGGTTTTGCATTGCATGTGCCATTTCTTTTACATGATTCAAGAAATGGCAATGATATTAAGACAGTTGTACAAACAATGTCATTATCTTTTTTAAAATGACAATAATTTTGTATCAAACTTAATTCCAAAACTCTGTGATTTTTAAATGAACAAAGTAAATTTTTCAGAATAAATTACTACTCAGTCTTTGATCACTCTACTAAGTAAAGACACCATTGTTATAAAGCCACTTTCCTGCTGCAAAATGGATGGCCTTGTAAACAGTCACAATAAAAATTAGATGTGCAACAAGAATTGTAATTTTATGAGCCAATTCATGCAGAATTTGGTTGTGGCAGCAAATTAGAGGATCAGATAATTATAAATAGCCATATGCATGCTTTGCTAGTTTCTTCAGAAGTTTTATCTTGGACAATCTGACAATTTTTAACATGAATCTTAAGACAGGTAGCTAAAATTGTGGACATGACATCAAAATATTTTATATATATGTTGGTGTTAAATGGGTCTTAGGCCACACAATTTGTCCTGGTTCCATGACTATTACACATGTTCAACAAAACATCAAACCATAAAAAATGTGAAAACTTGATTTTCAGTATCTTGAATCAGGACACAAAATAACAATATCTTCACTTGTGCAATTTTATTTCCAAACCTAAGCATGCTTCTTACAGCTTTAATAAAATCTTTGAAGCTGAGGGTTTGCTTTGAAAAGTCTTGAAATACCAAAACACTTTTATCTTTGAATATATTTATTTGCAAAAGTACAAAATTTTAAACAAAATTAATATGTATCGGTTTTGCATTCAGAAATTTTGTTATTTGCAAATTTTTCAAATACTATTACACAAGTAAAATAGGATAAAATTAAATGTTAAATGGATGGAGTAGCATGATTTTGCTTTTTTGGAGTGTTTATTATTTGTGGGTATTTTCTAAAATATTGGTATCAGTCTTTGCAGTAAATAAACAAAGCAACATATGGAGATAATTTAAATGTATGTAGGAAATAAAGACTTGTACAAGTCCTTAAAAGACAAATCTATGAAAAGTTTTTATGAAGACTTGTGACTGTGTAACCATGCCAACTTTGACAGCAATTGTTGCTACGCCACTCATTTAACTCTAAGGTCTACAGATCTGATATGGAGTGCCATTATATGTAAGGGTTATAAATAACAACCTCAAATGTTCACTAATTAAGTTTTGTCCAGATGCAGCTCAGCATTGCCATCTAACTAGCATGTAGAATATTTAGAACTAGTTATTAAAACTTGTCAGACAATTTAAATAAATATTAGAACTTTGATTCCAACAGAATCCAACTTAAAGGCCACTGTCCATGGTAATAATTTGTTTTTACCATGTATTTATAGGAACACAGGCAGCAGGGCAATTTGCTATCTAATTCCAGCAAATTTTTTAATTTAAATAATATAAGTTCATATCCAACAGAACCCAATTAAAGGTTCGAGGCCACTGTCCATGGTAATAATTTGTTTTTAATGTGTATTATAGGAGCACCATCTGCGGGCAATTCGCTACCTTCCTAATATCTTGAAGTTGCAGAGAATCCTGTTCCAGAAATATCAAAGGAAGCTGGATCGTGCTGAAGCCTCCACCATCACAGTGGAGATACTCAGAAAGCAGTCTGATGGAGGTTTGTAGTGAAGATAGCAAAACATGCTACCACTTGTATGATTGTGTTCCTTTTGGGGAGATTAACACTAGATTTTGTGTTACTTATGTGATCTGATGTCTACTGCAGTATAAAATCAATGTTCAAGCATTCTTGCAAACCCATTACTCTAAAAGTCCAAGCACAGTACTCTGCATAACCCTTGTTATTTAAAGAACAGTAAAATACCAGTTGTAGGCAAAGTGAACTTGTTGCATTGCCACCATCATCATACCATACCATACCTGCTGTATGTATACCATACCTGCTATGTTTGTAGAGCCACATAGTGCTAGCCATGGTGTATCATGAAGCATATCACAACAATAATTGTATCCAATATGACATGTATTATGAAAGTGTGAATAATGTACAACTTGGTCTAGGTTTGGACAAGTGTTATATCATTGCATAAATATGTTGTAGAATATGCTAGATTCCTAGAACAAAAAAAATCCTTTTCTTTCTCTTATTCTTTTAAATATTCAAGGAACATAGGTACACTAAAGTGTTTTAAAAACATGTTTTTTGTTGCATCCTGTTACAAAAGACATATAGCATGTAACAGTAAGTAGAGTGCCTATGTTTAGGACTTAACAGCTAAAAAGCTTTGTTCACTGGAAGGGCATTTTTAGGTACCTGTACTTTGTAGTTCTCAGTTGTCGAAGTGTTTGACTTCAAGACAGAAATAGAAGTTCTGCAGAGGACCAAGACCATCATGTTATAGTAGAATTTTACTGTAATAAATGCCTTTTGAAGACTGATGAGAACCCAACCATCTTCATGTTATAGTAGGGTTCTGCTGTATGGAGTGCCTTTTGAGAATTCATGAATATATATATATATATATATATATATATATATATATATATATATATATATATATATATATATATATTGTGTTATATTTGGGTTTCATTGTATTAACTGCCTTTTCAGAAATGACTTTATAGGAAATTATTCCAATTTTTTTTCTTCAGATGAACTGCCTAGATTGTTGGATGAGTATGCAGAGGTTTGGGACCTTGTCAGGGAAAATTTGGGTAAGATAGAATTGGTTATTTTATATCAAAATTCTCAAAAATACAGTCACCTTATATTATGGAATCATAGGGTTTATGTACTCCAGATTTTGGTTTTATTCATTTTCAAATCAATATTTAGTTATCTGCATTGAATGATACTGGCAGGGGATATAGAAATGGGTTCCATCCATCAGTATTTTCCACAACACTTTTGTTTCCAGAGCATGGCACCAAAACATTCTCAAGCTTCGCTCAAACCTGCCTTGAATCTCCTTCATATAGTGGTCACCTTGTCTCAACAGCCATTTCAGTTTCCTCCATAACTCATTAAGCCCCTGAGCCAAACAGCTAGATATTCTGTGCAGCATATTTGCATAGGGATCACCTAGAGCAGTGTTAGCCTTACCAGTATCTAAATACCTTAGACTCGCTGATAGTACTTTTCACTTGCTGAATTTAAAATGCAGGCTGCTTACAATAAATTAGTTATTTGCTTTGCTTGCCTTCAGTTTTAAGCAGAAACTTTTTACAGCTGTTTTCAGTAAATTATGTACATAATGGTATAAATTTCTTGCAACAAAATCAAACTCTTGTGCATAAAGGTAGATTCAATGATTTACTTTGCTTCTCTAGTCAGTAAAGATCCATAAAATTCATTATGAATTCACACTGAATAAATGAAACCTCATTACATGAAATATTTTTTTTAGTAGACTAATTCCATTTGTCATCTTTCTTGTAAACTTTAGCCTCATAGAAAAACTGTAATCAGTAACAATAGTCACATTTTCCTTACACTTAACCTTTTTCCTAAGAATTCTTCAAAGAAAATTTAAACATTGTTTATAATGCAGAAAGTCAAATTTAAACATTATAAGATCAGTGGATTGTAGTTACCATCATGATGGTAAGTCTAAACCCACTATAAGTCTTAGGACACTGTTAAAATTATTTTAATTTTTTTTATGATGTATAAAAGTTTGGACATGAATTTGTAATTTTGTCATGTCATATAAGAACTGTGACATTTTTTAACTGGTTGCTGTCTCCACCTTTTTGTGTCTATAACTGTTGGGGCACTGCAAATGTTATTTTGTTACATGCATATAAGTCTTTGGACTTAAAAATAAATTTGTTTCTTATTATAATATGGAAAAGTCTGCATAAATCTGTATGCTCAAAATATAGTCAGTGTGTACATACCAGAATTATATTACATATCCCTGCATATATGAGAGAAACGGTAACAGGCATATAACTGTAATGTTCATAATTTTAAAGAAATTATTTAGTTTGCCAAATTCTGCAAGAATACAAAACTGAGAATGAAAAAATACACAAAAACAGTGATATAGCTTAAAAGATAATGAAAGTTTTTGAGCAAGGTGACCTGTCAGTGATTGGGTTGACTTTTTATATTTGGTCTAGGTCTGTTACTTTAGACACAGCTGACTTTAGGTGCAAAAGGAAAAATATACCACATGAAAGATATACAGATGGAAAATTTGCATATATCTTTCAACAAAACTCTTTTCTACCATAATTTATGAATGTCAAATTTAAACACTGAATTCTTTTAATAGGCACTTAAGCCAGTTGCCTAAAATAATAATATTATTAATATATTTAATAATAAATATTAATGGTATTTAGTGTGTAGCATTTGTTCAGATAACAAGTTTGGAAGTAGAACCTACATTCAGTGGTCACCTACCTAGTACAAGGCCAGTTTGACCATGGGTGGCTGCTGTTGATAGGTTTGACTATCACTTTTAAATATGATTCATATGTGCCATTTTGCTATTCACAATTCCTGCTAAGTACTTTTATGTATTTTATTCTGTTTGTCTGCCACCCATGCCTTATCGACATGCTGGCATTTTGGGACAAAATCCCCCAACCAGCAGACTACCACCAACACCACCATTACACCATTCAGATATTTATGATAGCTTGATGCACCCTCTTGCATGTTGTAATAAATGGCTAATTGGTGTTTTGTCATGGATTGTAATAAATGGCTAATTGATATTTTGTCAAGGATTGTAATAAATGGCTAATTGATGTTTTGTCATGGATTGTAATAAATGGCTAATTGGTGTTTTGTCATGGATTGTATAATAAATGGCTAATTGATGTTTTGTCATGGATTGTAATAAATGGCTAATTGGTGTTTTGTCATGGATTGTAATAAATGGCTAATTGGTGTTTTGTCATGGATTGTAATAAATGGCTAATTGGTGTTTTGTCATGGCTTGTATCCACTGTTGTTGGAGGAGAGAATCCAGGTAGTTGAGATGAGTAGATTTTGGGTTGAAACCACTCCAGGTGCAGCACATAACTTTAACCTCAACTTGACTCTTTGAGAGGTGGTCAATTGGACCTGTTTGTTGTATCAGCTGATCATGCTGTATCAGCTGATCATGGTGGTCAATTGGACCTGTTTGTTGTATCAGCTGATCATAGGATCAATATCTATAAAATATACTTCTGCTACACACTGCCTTCATACACACACTTTATCAAAACCATCTTTTTTCTCCTGTCTTAGCTATTTCCGAGATCTGCAGAAGTGGTCTTCGAAAGCAGTTCCTTGTGGGGCAGTCTAACAGAGATTGAGAATACACTATTTGAAACTGTTCGAGTATAACACCTATGTAGCCCTGATTACCACACCTGTATACTGTCATCTTCTTGTGCTCTATGGTTGGTACAGAGCACAGGTGATGAAATATTGTGCTACTAAATATGGTACCTTGACAATGCATTATCAAACAACTTCATAGATTTTGACACTGATGGACAAGTGAACTCTAAAGAACAATAGCTTATGTTTTTTTCACCATTAGACATGATACTTAGATGGTCCTCAAGGAAAATGGTCACTCATACATCTTGCTGCCACTGTTTCTTAGGAGACCCTTTTTACCCATTACCTATAAGATTTGGATTTTTCCCAGGTAGAGGTTATTTATTACATTATACTATATAAAAAAAAGTCTCAAGGCAGTTTCACACCAGATAAGACTAGGTCAAGTGTCCATGTACTAGTTTCAGTGATATTTTATCAAGTAAATTTTATTAGCAAAAACTCCCAGTTGTCAATTTATGTATTTTTATGTCAGGCAAAACTTGTCCTTTTGAATTTTTTTGAGCATATATGAAAAATTCTTAAGTCATGGTTTCAGCATAAGAATGGGTAGACCTTATTATTGAACAATGCTTCTAATTTTGTCATGCATAAATGCTATGAAAAAACTAAAAACTGAACTACTTTTCCAATCCTTATAGTATTTGTACCCAAGGAATACCGTATACGCCGTATTGATGACTCCACACCAGTGTCTCAGCTGCTGCCTACAGCAAGTGATGCTGGCCAGTGTGCCTACTCTGTTTTGGAGTTCCTCTTCCGCAAGCAAAATGATTTCATGGATAACTACAACAGGGAGGTCAAAAGAAGGTAAGAAATAGCAGTAATTTAACACAGTTTGCACATTTATATATAAGAGTTGGTTAATCAAGTCATAGATCTATTCATTTGCATGTCTGTGGGGGCTTGTATTGCACAGTAGTAGACCCTTTCTTTCACCTCTGTGGTTACAAGCTTTATGCATGATGTTAGAAGCATAGTCTTTTGATAACTTTCTTTGGCACTTTGGTGACCCCTAACTCTGAGACTACAAGATGCATAAATTCTCATCACTGAAAATGTTTAATGTGACTTCCTAAATTACCTACATAATTTTTGTCTGGGGCAAAGTTTGATAATATCCCTGTGTATAATATAATGAAGCCATTTTTATCTGCCCATCTTCATTCTAGCATATTATGTTGTATCCTGTCTGTCATATTATGTTGTATCCTGTCTGTCATATTATGTTGTATCCTGTCTGTCATATTATGTTGTATCCTGTCTGTCATATTATGTTGTATCCTGTCTGTCATATTATGTTGTATCCTGTCTGTCATATTATGTTGTATCCTGCACATCTGGCCCATAACTCTGTATTGGTTAAACAGGTTATAATGAAACATTACACAAGTATAAAGCTAAATGGTGTATCAAATACCATAGCCATGCTCACTTTATTTCGGTCTTGGCAGGGGAAAATGGAATTTGTTGCTGTGTATCCTTATCTGGATTGTAACTTATTTTAATGAAACGTCATTTAGTAGAAAAAAGGTCATGAGATGGCAGCATTACCTTCTGTTTGCACTACAAATGTATTTTTTTGCTGTGAAGCTCAGGAACTGACCTACAATGGATGTTTATTTAATCAAAGGTTAATGAGGACAGATTCATACTCTATATCCTTAGTCATTTCTGAACTAAGATAAACCATTTTTGTTTCATATTTAACAATGTAAACACTTGTTTTGTTAGCCATTAGTAAAATTCAGAAAGACAATTAACTTTCTTTCAAGCATGACATAAGATAGAACATAAAATGTTATGATGTTTGTCCATCTCTCTGTGATTGATTTCTGCACAGTGACATTAGTTGTCCACCATCTAAAGTTATCTGACTTTGTGAAACCTTTGCACTTGTAGTAAGGAAGCACTCAGTTAATTCTGAAGACAAAAAGGTCAGTTGTCAAGGTCACTGACTGAAAGAGTAAGGTAAAATGCACAGAAACTTGAGTTCTTCATCATCAAATGTTCAATTTCTTGCATTTTGGGATTAGGAAGAACCCTGTCAATTATTTCAGTAGGGCACAGGTCAAGGTCACTGACAGAAAAAAGAAAATTTGTTGCTGCACAAAATTTCAGTTATATACATAATGGGACTTTTATATGTAGTATGGACATGTAATGTGCCTTCATGGTACTCCAGTTGTGTCAAATTTAATGATATGAAGAATCACAGTTTTATGAAACTTATTTGATGTTGGGAATTAGAAAAATAAAAATTCATCTTGCAGCATTTCATTTATACAAACCTGTCATTGGAATCTAAATTGAAAATGCCCATAACAACTCTGGAATTGTTTGAGAAATTCATTTGTATTTATTTAAAAATTTGCATAATTTCTATACATTTTCCTCATTTTAGAGTTGCCGAGATACCACATGTGAAAGTAAGAGACATTACTCCAGCTAACCTGATCAGCTACCACCCAGAGCAGGATATTCTGCCCTTAGTTCTGGCAAACTGTAATTATTCCTTTGAGGTTGGCAAGGGAACAACTATTGAGTACAACTTCACCAATCTAGAGAGACAGATCATGGATAGATTCCTCTTTGGAAAGTCTTTTATAGACATTGAGGTAAAGGTTTTCTTGGAATGTGAACCATTTAAGACAGTTTAGGTTTAGGTAGAGGATTACAGTGTCTTTAACTAATTAGAGATGAATATGGCTAGGTGTTTGATAGATAAAGAAATAAGGATAAAAATCTTCATGTAAAATTGAGTAAAGTTTAGGATAGATACTTGTATAGATAAGATGACAAAATTAAAAATTGAATTAAAGTTATTTATCAAAAAATCTGCCAAGAAAACTTTATTCTAATCTTATACCATTCAGTTATTCCTTGATGCATTTGCTGATTTTGATATTAGAGGTTGATAAAACTGTTGTTTCCAAGGTAAAAGAGGTAAAAATTGAATACAGACATTAACTTAAAAGTTTGTTTTGATGCAAAATATCAAACATCAACAGGAGATGATGTAATTAGGTATGCTATGAAGATAAAATATAAATTGATCAATGGGTGTTGTAGAATTGTACAACTATTAGTGTGCTGTATAATAAAGTTCTTTATTAGTGAATAGTTTGTCAGTACACATAATAATCCTGTGCACCTGTACAAAATTCTGTCTAAATAACTTGTTATTAAATGACTTTTTGTGAATAATTTTTCTAATATGTTGATTATACACTGGAAATCTTCACTGCCAACTACATCAGCTCTCAAGTCAGATCTTTTGTATCATAAAAACTACTTACAAAACTCTTGAAAGTTTGAGTACATCTCAGTTTAGAAACAAAAAAAAAATTTTCATCATCTGTAACAACCTTATTTGAATGTCTCTGGTCATTTGTGGCAAGTAGATTGTATGGTGATTTCAGTCAGAATCAGTCTTTGATCAGCCATCAACAAATGCAGGGCCCATCTTATACAAATCTTTTGAGCCTCAAGTGATTCTTAAATATATTAAAAACTGTTGATAAATTATTGTCCATGATAATAAAAATATTTTCCACTATGTATTGAGGATCTAAGTCTAGCCAAATTCACTGCAACCATTTCCTGCTCATCAATCACAAAACAATCTTCCAGAACATATTTCATCTTCCATGGCTTCATGGCCATCTTTACAATGATGATGAATCCACCTCAGAATTGTAGAATATGGTAGAGAATTTTATCCATAAACTTTATTGCAGTCAGCCTTTATAGCTGTTAGAGAGTACCCTAAGAGTGCCTTGATTTTAATGTATGTTCTTCCCACAGTAGCAGAAGCTTTTTGTCACTGTCATTTATATGTGTTATGTTACATGTATATATCTAGGTATCAGGCATGCAGCTCAGATCATGTTATTTTTCTCAATCAATCCATGTTAAATTTATTGATAGGTTCGAGGAAACAAAAGAATTAATACATTAAAATATTTTGTACTATTCAGATACCCATTATGTGTTAAACTATGCCATTCAGTGAAACATGTTTCTAAAGAAATTTCAGGGACCCAGTATGGCAAGGTGTCCTGTATAATAAAAAGGAGAGTAACACTTTTTTATTGCCCTTTATGAGCAGCTGTATTTATGTAATGGTAAAAATAAAAAATAAAGAAGAGTGAAACTTAATTGTTATCCTTTTGGCAGGTGTACTTTATGTAAATGTTAAAATATGAAAAGGACAATTGCCCTTAATTGTTGTCTTTATGATTAGGTGTACTTTATGAACAGTGAAAAGCTAATGAAAGGAAAAGTGACTTTAATTTTTGGTCCTATGGACAGGTGTACTTTATGTTAATGTTTAAAAAATGACGAAAAGGAGTGACTTTGAATTGCCTTCATTTGGCAGGTATCCTTTACGTATGATTAAAATGATGAACCAAAAAGTGACTTTTATTTCTTGTCCTTTATAAAAAAAATTCTTTATGTAAAGGTTAAATGATAATTGAAACAAGACTAGCCTTTAATTGTTGTCAATTATGAACATGTATATGTAAAGGTTAAGATGATTATGAAAATGAGAGTGAAGTTTATTTATCCTATGTGGGAAGGTGTCTCTTATGTAAAGTTTAAAATGATAATGGAAAGGTCAGTAACCTGTAATTATTGGTCTTATTGGGTGGGTTCATTTTACATGGAGTTGTCCAGTAAGACAAGATACACTGTATTTCAACTCTTATGTCATATTGCATCTTGTAAACAGGGATCCTATGCTATTAGGAAATCGGGGAAAAAGTCGGGACAAATGATAATCTTTTTCCCTACAGTGAAAATTCCTTGAATTTCACAGATAGTGATGATCAGGAAAAACCCATGAATTTTCCACCACCATTTGACACCTACAACAATCATGTAATTGAGTCATAACTAAAATGATAGTGAGTTAAACTTATAGAGTTCTAACCAGAATATTTGGAGGGTGCAGTATGGATCATTTGTGCTGAGTCAATCCAAACATTCAGTGGATTAGATTTGTCTAGTAGACTTGTTTTCAAAGTCAGCTCAATATCCATATCTATCTTTAGATGAAAGGTATGAAAACCAGTCTGGCATCACAAGAGACCAACATGGTGGTGTCAAAGTGTAATCACTTACCAAATGGTTTAGCAAACTTCAAACATTGTTAGATCAAGTGATACATGCATGAAATCTATGTGAAAATTACTTATTTTCTCAGAAATTGTGAGGAATAAAATCATTATGTCTATAATCTGCTGAAAGATAATATGAAATATGACCTGGTTCCCATGATTTGCATTACTAGTCACATGAGTACACAAGTAACAACTCACATTTTCAAATGTTTTAGAGAAAAAATAAAAAATGTACTAAATGAAAGTTGTATACTGTTTGTAGTAAAGATGCAAAAATGAAAGAAAACAAAATTTTCTGTGTTTATATATTCTGAGAACATCTTCTGGATTTTTGTTGTATCACAAAACTAATACATTGACATGAGCTGTCTACTTGATAAATCAGACTGGCCAGATTGCTGGCTTTTACAGAAAGAGTTTGACTTTTATTTAATATAATTAAATTTCAATGCAACAACATTAAAGAGGAGTTTGTTGTTGATATCACATGACTTGGACTTTTGATGTCATCATTTCAGATTTGTGTAGTCATGTATTTGTAATGCAGATGGCAAGTACAGGGTCATGTTTCATTTATGGCATAGTTTTGTCTAGTCTGTCAGTGAATTAAAGACATAATGATTCTAATACTTGCCATTTCTCAAAAAAAAATAATTTTCTTATTGATTTCATGCAGGTATAAGTAGATATAACATAAGTTTAAATTTTCTAGGTATGCTGGTAAGTGACTACCATATGTTGCTACCACACAGTGGTGACAAATTCTAAATTTTCGATATGCATTTGCAATGACCTCACACCCAGCCTAAATGTCCAGATATGAAACATGGGGTGGGAATATTTGGAGGAAACCCAGATTAGATAATGGACTGCTATTCGTTTTAAGCCATATTTGTAGTCCAAATTGTTCAATCTCAGACTTGAAATGAGAAATTGTTGTCCCTTGCAAAATATATTAAAAAAATTAAATGAGCACCAATACAGGTTCGGGAACTGGTTTAATGAATTACAAGAAGACAAGTTGATTTTACAGAAAATTCAGTCATTGTTTATACAACATTATAAAATTTTGAAGGTCTTTTGTCAAAATTTAAATCAACCCTTTTGAAAATGTTTTTTAAATGATGGATTTTTAACAAGATCATCTTAAAGAAATTAGATTGTTTTGAAAAATCTTGTTTGGCATTTTATTGGCACAGGTTCAGGGTTAAACTCTTTTTGTTGCAAGACAAGATTCTAATTATTTGCATTTATTGTTTTTTTCAATACTATAATAGGAAATGTTTACTTTCTGCAAGAGGCATATATATATATATATATATATATATATATATATATATATATATATATATATATATATATATATATATATATATATATATATAAAGTTCTTTAGAATTAATGGTTTGAATGGAAACAAAAGTAATTTATGTTCATTATGTTGTTCCCACTTAGCAACATAAAGCACGTCAGCCAAATAAAGTTAGAATTTTTGTTCTGTACATTGCAATTACTTTACATGCCAATTTATAGGAATATAATCAAGCTTGTTTCGTGTGATACATTTTGTTTTTTTGTACATGATCATCTTTTCTGACTAAGATATTTTGGAGAGTCTTGAAAGAGAAACATCTTTAGAGTTAGAAAATGCATGTTTTATAATTTAAAATGTTCTTTAATTCCATTCAGTAATGGTCATATGTGAACCTTGAAAAAATTAATTTCATCCTGGAAAAACCCTAGAAATGACCTGGAAATTTATCTTTAGTAAAGCATGGGAACCATGTGTAAATTATATTTCATATTCTAGTGGAAAATGTGCATGTTCTATATTAGGTTAGGATTTTTATTTTGGTCATTTTCTTTGACATTATTTCATTTCTTACAGTCATGAAAGTTTATATATAGCTGTGTTATTTTCTATGCTACATCTTCAGTAATAATTTGGTTACTGCAGCATACATTTGACATTTCATTGATATTGGTTGACCTTTGCATTTGGTTCAGCTAGTCAAAATTACAATTTGCATAAATGCTAGTTTCATGTACATTACTACTTGTACAGTTCCATATGTTGGTATTTAGATGTGTCATCTGGAGCAGTATATATACACCTTTACAGTCTTTCCATTTATCCAGATTTACTCGGATGGTCCTGAATTGTTATTTAAAAATCCAAAACACCTAAATTTCCTGATTTTTCCCCACATTTTTAAAAGTACCAAATTTATAATTTTAAAAAACCTTTGATTCATGATGACTTTGCTAAGATAGCAAAAGTGATGCAGAAATTCCACTACAGTCATACTGTGAAAATCAAAATTTTTTCCATTTTCATCTTTTATGCTTATATTGAGTGTCTTAATTGAATTAATAATACATGTCAGCATAAAAGATGATAATGAAAAAATGATTTTCACAGCATGACTGTAGTATACAATTTGTATGTTATAAAGTAAATAGCATAAGATAGTGGAGATGTTAATTTCTTTGTTAAGTTTTTGTAAATATTTATTTACAAACACTGATCCCTAATTTTTTCCAAATCCTGATTTTTATTCCACTCAAAGAATATCTGCTTTCAGTCCTGATATTTAGGTTAACTGTGTACATAGTTCATTTTGTCAGACTCCATTGTCCTTAAGTCATATAACAGATGTTATTGAATCATGAGGAGTACCACCGAAGCCATCAAGGAATACTTGTTCTCTGTGATCTGTGTTTCATGGTCCCGTGATTTTGGTTAACTATTTGCATTTAGCTTGGTTTTGCCTGGTTTAGATTTGTGATTACATCATTTTCTTGGACACTGCTACTTGTAGAGTCATATATGAGTTGATATCAAGATGCCTTGTGTAAAAGGATATACCTTTCAGTTAAAACCAGATCACTAAAACCTATTATTCTCAGTTGAGCAACTTTGGTAAACCTTTATGCTTTCTCAGGAAGTATTTCATGTTGAGTTCTATTAAGTGTAAATAGGACAACTAAAGCTATCAGTGAAAATGGGGTAACTATGACCTGCATTTAATGTTCAGTAATTTGTGCCTACAATGTATTAGACTCCTTTTCTCTTGGTTAGACTCTATTGTTAAAATATTGAATCACATAAGTTGATATTTCAAAGGTAAAACAAAAATTATCAAAGATTATCACCCCTTGAAGAAAAATGAATTTAGTGCATTTATCCTGTGATACAGCCATTAATGATTTTCATGTTATTTATTGCAATGATCTCAGTAGTGCATACATACATACATACATACATACATACATACATACATACATACATACATACATACATACATACATACATACATACATACATACATACATACATACATACATACATACATACATACATACATACATACATACATACATACATACATACATACATACATACATACATACATACATACATAAAATTGTGATATTAAAATTTTTTGGTCTAGAGTAATTCTATCCTCTTTTTTATCCTTTTTAGATTGAGCTGATGGTGTACAGAGCTGAATACACTAATGCCACAGTCTTCAGAAAACTGCAAGAGAAAATTCCACAGGTGAAAGCAAATATTCCTATTTGTACATTTACAGAGTAATGTGGAACTGTACAATTCTGATCACATGAGTACAGTTTTCTTAAATCAACTGTCACTGCATTTTCCATTGGGAAAAGAAAAACTTACCCAGAACAGAAACAGGACTGTCCATAAAAACAGATCAGTTTTGTCATTATAGATAGTTGTGAATAACATCATCCGCATCCATATTTGTGGTATGCTGGCAGATGTACCATTAAGTTTATATGATGTTTGGAAGTTGAAATAAATTCATTGAGGCTTAAGATATTGTTACAAAATGCACATACATACATAAACATAATGCAAATCAGGATTTATGTTAGTATCTATATTTGTAATTTTTAAGTTGATCCTTCAGAATGACTTGATCGAAATGGTCAACTTTGGTGGTTGCTTGTAGGAGTCACTGCTAAGTAGCCCATTGCCTAGGTAAAATGGTCAGAATATTGTCTGCTAGTGACCTTATCAGGAAGCATCTATTGTCTTCAGTCATTAACTTGTCTGTGCAATAACTACATTTCAAGTTTACACATGCTTTTTTACCTTTACTGGTCACAAACCATAAAAGATTGTGGGATGGCCTATTGTCTATTGCTTGACATCCATCTGTCATCTGTAAATCTGTCAGCTCCAGTTTGTTATCACTATTCCACCTAAACTTCTTGAAAGAATGCTATGAAACTTGGTGTACACACTCATCCCATCTAGTTGGTCCTAAAGGAAAATGATCTAGTGCTAGGACAATTCAAAGCAGGACAATATGGAGTGGATGATTCAGAGTGGACAATATGGAGTGGATGATTCAGAGTGGACAATATGGAGTGGATGATTCAGAGCGGACAATAAGGAGTGGAGGATTCAGAGTGGACAATATAGAGTAGATGATTCAGAGTGGACAATATGGATTGGATGATTCAGAGTGGACAAGTTGGAGCAGACAGCTCGTGATAGACAGTACACAGCAGACAGTTTGGAGCCAAAAGATTAACTAATTTGATAAAATGTATTAAGTTTAACTAAAAAGTTGAAATGAAATTGAATGTTTTATTGCTGATGAAAAATATATGCAATGCAACATCATAATTATAAATTGTTTGTTTTTCAATAATTTTTAATAAAAGAAACATTCTGCCTCCAAATAGTTAACCTATAAAATGTCAGCTAACATGCAGGTATTGTTCAAGTTGAGAAACTAAATGTTGAATCCAATAAGTTTATGTTGTTACTGCATCCTTAGTGTTGTCCAATGGTGAATGATTTTCATAATCTGTAATGACCACATCGACAGTCAAGATCCCTGTATTTGTTTTCTTAGCTGATGAGCTTCATCTGCAAGTGCCCATTCTTCATGAAGTATGGTTATGTTTTGTTCTTTCTGTAGCTTAACAACTAATATTGGTAGATGTGGATGAACAATTCAGGTAAATATTACAGATGCTTTGTCATGGTTCCATATTGTCGGTCAACAGTCTATTTAATGCTGTTGATATTTGGTAGAGTTGCAAGTGCTACTTGGACGAAGTTGGCAATTGTTGCTTGAACTATAATGCATTCCAGTTCTTCTGATTCCTGTGTTTATTATTTCAAATTTGTACCAACTCACAAACTTTGCACTGTTACAGTTGTAGATGAGTGTGAGTGTTTGGATGGTCCCTTTGTGATTTCACCGTTTACCCTATGAAAGCGAACTTTACAGGTGTGATCAAAGCAGGTTTTTTTGACATTATTGGCTTATTTATTTGTATACATAAATCTTTCATGCATAAGTATTCATTTTCCTAGCTCCATCAATATAAATTCCAGTGGCATAATTCTTGATGTAGAAATATTATAATAATTTTTGGACAAAACCTGCTATAATATAAAGTAATCTGCTTATTATATGTTTTTATTTGAGAATAAACACTCTTATTGCCATCATTCTGAGCATTACATACCATAATGTTCAATGAAAATTTTGTTGGAAATGATTCTGGTTGGTTGATTTTCATAATAGATTAGTACCTGCTTGAGTAGTTGTGTTGATACAGCCATATTTTATCAGTCTTTGAGAACAGTGCAGTATAAGTACCAGAAAGTACTTTGAAAGTAATATTATTATGAAGTAATAGTGAAATTATCACAGGGACAAAAATAAGAGACAATTATACTCATTCATTCAAGCAATAAGAGCAGAATACATGCTTGAGTGAAAACTGGTTAGGTATGCTTAAAACGTTTTTAAGAAGAGCGAGATATTTGCTAGAAAGATGGAAAGAATATGAAACCATCTAAATGAAAATAAAAACTCAAAAGGTTAATGATAAATCTTGAAATCAACATTATAACTTAATAGGTATTGTAAACATCAATCTGATCAAATATTAATTCAGTTAAATGATAAATTGCAATGGTTTGTATTGCTTTAAATTGTTCCAAATTGCCTTGATCTAGATTGTCATGCTCCAAATTGTCTTGCTCTGAATCATCTGCTCTGAATTGTCCACTATAAATTGTTACTCCAAGTTGTGCTGCATTGAATTGCCCTGTCACCTATCATCCAATATGACCACTACTGTCATCATCTTTATTATCTTCCTATAACCACTCCTGAATGGATGGCTATATCTACATGGTGGGGTTCCAGTAAAAGACCTCATATGATGTCTAGTTGGTCCTATATAACAATGGTTGTGATCTAACATGGGGGGGGGCTACTTCAGCAGCCATTTTGAAAATATTATTATCACTGCTTTTAAACAGAAGGTCATATTGCCATGAGAGTTGCTAAGTGAAAATAATGCAGTCTTACATTCAGTATGGTCACCATAACAGACATCTTGAAAATCTTGTTATTTCTACTCCTGAATGGATGGTCATGTGGACATAAGGTAATCATGAAAGTCTTCATGCACTGTGTTGATGGTCCTAAATGAATATATAGACCCAATTTTCATTGTACATAATGATGGCAGCCATCTTAAAAATCCTAAATGATTGGCCATATCAACATCATCATATCTAGTTGGTCCTAAATGAAAATGTATGGATCTTGCAATTCTAATATAGCTTTCATGTTGGTTATCTTGAAAATCTTATCTTGCAAGTATATTGGAGATGGTTTAAACACTCTGCATTTCATCAGAAGATATGGTTTAGCTTGGATTCCTGGAAATTCTTCATGGCCAATGATAATGGTCACTTAAAAAAACTCCTGTTTGTGTAGACCATAATTTATCTATGTTCATTCAAAATTTCTAAATGTTCTTGTAGATAATTTGCCCTAATACACTTTATCAGTGGCAATTCATATTTTGTTTATACACTCTTTCACTCATGAATGTGAAGATAATAATACATCACCATGTTGTTGGATGTGAAAATTAGTCTAAATTTAAATTTTATCCAACTTACATTAATGCAATGTAAAACAAAAATTCTCTTTGGATCTATGTACTAAGATTTACTGAATATGAACATTTCTCCAACATTGTGCCACCTGAAATTACACAAATTAGTGTATTTCTGTGTATCTGTCTCTAATAATTAAAGGACTGAAATTAGGATGTATTGTTTAATAATGCCTATCCTTTAACATATCAAGTGAAATCCCAAAACAGTTCCAATAAATGTGAATAAATGCACAAGAAAATCGGAACATTTTTTTATATTTCTCAATATACAGTGACAGGTTGAATTTGTGACAGAAACAAGTTTTTCAAGCCCATATTTATGTTGGGAATAATAAACTTTCATAATCAGTTAGTGGTGTTTGCCAATGGATGAATAATCAATAATTAATTATTGTGCTCACAGTATTCCTTGCCAAACTAAATTTATTTTCAAACAGTTGGAAACAGCTTACCTTCACACAGGCCATTGTTTTAACTTCTATAGCTATCATATACAGCAGTATACAGGTATTTCAGATTATTAGGATCATTAATTAGTGACCTTAAAATACACAGTCATAAATGTATAACAGGGATATTTCAGGATACTACATCTAGGTCAAGTTGAAATTATGCCATAATTTAAAAACAAAACTTTTCTCTCATTTGCAATCCATTAACTATTGTTTTAATTATTTTCAATATTTCATCCCCTCAGGAACCCCTGAGTATTGGAGCCAAGCACAAAATAAGTGAGGATTTCCGAAATTTGCCTGATCTGTGTCAGGCCCTGGATAACCTTGACATTGCTATCAGTTTCCTTAAATCCATTGGTGGTAACCCTGACAACAACCTTGACACGTTTATGGTGGAGACACTTAAGATGGAACAGTCATTGTACAGTCCCAAGGTAGATTGTTAACCTTGCATACTTACACATAAATTTATATTGACATGAATATGCATCTTTAAGTGCAGACAGATTACTGAAAGTGTTTTCCATCCATTAACAGTTGTTGTATACGACATCTGTAAAATATTAGTGAATCGATCATTTCAAGTCACTTCAAGTACACTTCTTCCAGGATAACTCACATACTTGGGGTCTAAAAACAGACATTTTGAGGGCATAAGTTACCGAGAGGTCTCCCAAAAAGGTATGTCATCCACATTGGACATCGATAAGAAGGTGGGGAGGATGGATCTGTTTTATGATTGATTACTTAGTTTCTTATGTTAGGTGTCAATAAAGAACTTTTTTCTAATCAGGTTTGCTTTTTGATATAATTCCATTTTTTAAAGATTCTATTTGTGAATCATTGATGCTGTGATTTTATTGCAAATAATAGAAACTTTTCTGATCCTTGAGGAAATCTCTGAGTACCAATTCAAGAATTTTTAGTTCACTCCAAACTCGGAAACTAGCTTCTCCACAATGAACCAATATTTACACTTAAACCAAATTAAAACTAAACCAAATATTTCACTTGATAAAACTTGTTTAAATGGTGTTTATTCTTAGTTTTGCTATTATTTCTAGTTTAAAAAATGAATCCATGCCTGACCTAACATTATAAGGTTTGTGAGTTGTCAGGGTGCAAATTATGATCTAGTGACTGTTGTGTGTGTAAATGATGGTACTCTGTTAAAATTCAAAAGATAGAGCATACAATCAATTGGAACAAGATATTCCTGTGATCTTTTTCAGAATCTGGTAGAATTTCGGTCCATTTCACTGTCTCTTTGCTCAAGTTTCTCACACAGTTTTTAGAATTCTGATGCTAAGATTTTTGTTGTTGTGACATTTGTTATTTTTATTGAACTTGTTGAATAAAGCCAAAGTATTTTTGTAATTGTGTCAGACAAGGTGACCTTAGAAAAGGTGGGTCTCTTTTTAGTGGTCTGTCAAAAGGAGACTTCTGATGGAATGGAATAAGACTCATTTCATTAATTTTTTGCCTGTATTCTGTGCTCTGAAGCTAAAGTCAGCCTAAATAAAATTCTTAATATTTTGCATTACTGAAAAAGATCAGATCTCAAGGAATTTATTCAATTTTCACAATATTTTGTCAGATCTGACAACTTGGTACTTCGACAATATTGCAAGTATGCTCAGGTAGCATGCAGTACAAAGGCCTAACAGTCTTTACCATCCAGGTGAATGCTAAAAAGAAGTTTTTTAGTAACAGGCAGGCTCTTTGAATAAAGTTGAACTGTAAAACTCATTGCTGTAAACCATTTATCATAATTAAGTCATATAGTTTATATCCCCACAATATATAGTTAAATATTTCTTAGTATTACCCAGGTAAATATAAATTGGATTATTAAAATACCATTATGTGATATATTTGTAATTCTAATAAATATATCTTTGAATTATTTCATGGGAGACTTTCTTTTATCTTGATTGTTTGGCCTATCACTGATACTGTCTTCTTTTATGCAGATGCAGGCCAGGTGCATCTCAGTCATCTTAGGATCTATTTTGATAAGTTTGCTAACTTTACTGGGAAAAAAATTTGAATAATTTTACAAGTCTTATACTTTGTAATATGTTTAAATTTTTTTTTCTTTGACAGGCCAGGCAGATATGTCAGTATCGACATGCACAGTCACTCTGGTTACTTTTGTCCTTGGAAAAGAACAAACAGCTTGCACTCCATAATCAGGTATGTATTACTCCCTTGATTTTAAAAACTCTTTATTCCCCACCCTAACTCCATCTTGTATTGGTCATTGTTGTCCATCTGTTCAAAGAAGCTTATCAGCAGGATTGCACTAGAAGCACTCATTGTTGACAAAATAAATTTAACTAGTGTTTTTGTATCCATATGTAGATCACTTGATTAAATGCTCAGGTCATTACAGCAATTTGATAAAAAAATTTTAACACATTTTAAAATCCCTAAACAAAAGCCTAGTTAGCACATTTAAACTAAACTCACTTGAGTTCATCAAATGAAATTGAATAGGCTTTTTTGTGGTTTTATATATATATATATATACACACACACATACATACACACATCCATACATACATACATACCTACATACAACAAAGACAACTTGGTTAGATAGAGAAGTGCACATTGCTTTAATTTTTTTCCATTTTCTTTTTTTTAAGACTTAATTTTATATCTGGGAAACACAGTTTACAAATACAAGTCTATTTGTTTCTTCCTTTCATTCTTTCCCATCCATTCCTTGCCATTCTTTCTTTCACAAAGTAATTGCATATAACTTATAAGCATAATTTTTGATTAAGATAAAGCCTGTCTGAGAATTTGAAGGAGTCGTATAGGACATTTGATATGGACATCAATCTATTTCATTATGGTCTATAGTCAGTATAATGCAGCAATCTCAAAGTGCCAATCCTTTTGAAACTGAAATGAATTGCATTACAGTCCAAGAATTCCTCCTGAAATGAGTATGTCTCCAACAGGAATGTGCTTTGAAATTATCTCGATGGTGGGGGGTTTCAATTCTTAAAAAGAAGTGTCTCTCTACCAGAATGCCTGTGCCTTTAGGGTTTACTTAATGCAGTGGTGGATCTCATTTTCCTGGGTTGCTTAATCATGAGACCATTATAATTTATAATGATATCCCAATGAAGGCTAAAACTTTCCACTCTGAACAAAAAATACCAGTTGGCATTCATTCAAGTTCACGCATCATTAAATGGACGAGTCTCACTTGGCATCTGTCAGCTGTTCCTTTCTATGTACAACTTTTGAATTCAAAGGTTTGTATGCATGCAGACACAGTAAGCTGGGGCACACATCTCATTCCTTTATCCTAGGAGGCCAGTTAAGTGTGGCCCACTCTTTTGCATATCAGTATCATACAGATGAAAGCCATTCTGTAAATATATCATTAGTTGCTGGAGAAGCTACACAGAAAGGGTGTTGTCATTCAGTCCAACAACTCCAATGCAGTAAAGTATATCAGAAAAGAAGAGGGAACCAGAACCCCAAACCTCTGCATTCTTATTTAGAATTTTCTGAGGTTGTGTTATCAATTACAAATCCACAGCTAATACTTTGTCATATTCTGTGTGGACTAAATGTATTAGTCTTTTTGCCATCCTGAAAGAATCAATTAATGCAAACAAGATGCATTGCTACATCATTCATTTTCTGTCACATCTCTACTTGATGTGACTGACCACTGGTGGATCTGTTTGTGGCATGGTTGAATGCAAACCTTCCACCAGTCCAGGAACCAAAGGCCTGGGCAGTGAAAACTCTTTCCATGGATAAGATGCATATACTTACATTCAACACCACAGATTCCAAAGGTGCTACCAAAAGTACAAGAATTGAAGTGTTGTATCATCCTGATTGCTCCCCTCAAGTGGAAAATGTTACAGATAAATGACTTGATAAATCAAGCTGGCTGTGCCAGAAATCACATGTAAATGAGATATTTCATCATCTGCTCAAGTAACACAATGGCAGGTGTTTCACCTGAATCCATAGTTGTTGAACCTGCATCTCTTGATCGTATCCAGAGAGCCCTCAAGAACAAATGCTCTGACAAAAAGTGGACAGAATTAGTTACATGAAAAGGTCCTCTACTTTGAAAGTATATGGCAGGAAGGGGAAAAATTTATCACAATATTGTAAGCATAAAAACATTTCTCCCTTAAGGCATCATTACCTCAAATGATAACCTTATGTCTTGGACTCTTTGAAAAGAAACAGGTAATGCTTCCATATCACAATCTGACACAGATTGCCTTCATTAGTAACGGAAGTACACTTGGGATTTGATTTGGCATCAAGGGGAGATCATTATGGGTGCCACATGTGGGATTATTGGATTTGTGACATGATAGTAGTATTACAAAGGTATTATGATTAAGTATTATCAAAGAAGCATATTTTACTAGAAAATTTGGTTTCTTTGAAGTTGGATTTTATTATGTATATTTTTTTGGTGGTTGGAATTGTGTGGAAGTGTATTTTAGGGAAGGATGAGCCATTAATAATGCAAGCAGTTCACTGCAAAAAAACTATTAGAACTCTTGGTTAAATTTGATTTTGAAAGAATAGGTGAACTGCGGATCATTTGATTCTTTGTACATACTGCAAAACTCCATAATAATATTTGGGCTAACCATTTCATTTATGTGTGGTGATGGAGATTTTCTTTTGAACCAAGATATTTTTTTTTCTTTTGCTTGATAGTTTAATTTTTTTTTAAAATTAATTTATGGACATAATTAATGTTTGTTTTGGTTATCTCCAAATCAGAACAAGAATATTTTTTCAAGTTATTTGGGAGATGAATTTTTTTTTAAAAAATCCAAGTCACCCTTCCTGACAGAAGTTAAACATTTAGTTCCTTAGTTGGAAACTTGTGTATTTTTTTTAAACATCTGTGGGATTGTGAGTTTGTTATAATTGTAGCACTAGGAACCTGGGACAAAAGGATCAGTAATGGCAGTTTTTTTGAGCTATCAGAACCTGGGACAATGGGCAGTAAGGGCTGTGGAATGGGGCTGTCAGAAGTAGGTACAAGAGGGAACAATAAGAACTGTGGGATGGGGCTTTCAGAACCAAGGACAAGGATGAGGGCAGTATATAACTGAGATAAGCATTTTAACAGGTTGCTGGCCACAGCTTTCTTTATACATTGTACATGTATGTACTTATGACATGTCTCTTTTAGATGATATTTGATGGATTACCAGAGCAGTTCCACCAACAGCTGAGTGCTGAACTCATTGAAGAAGTGATGACCTTCCTTCAGCCACTGTCTTTGGAGAGATTAGGACTTCTCCTGGAATTGATGTTTGAGTGTATTATCCTAGTCATCTCAATACCACAGAAAACTGAAGATGAAGATTATGTGGATGTAAAGGAGAAAAAGTGAGATAATTTTATTTCTTTAACCGATTGCTGTAAGGGCATCATGATTTTGTCCTGATTATAGACCCATCCATCTTCAGTAGTTTGTTACTTCAATTGAACAAAATCCACACTACTCAAATTAAAAAACATTAGCAGACCTGTATGTCGGGATATGTATGTCTGAATAGATTTTAATACCATTGCAGAAATTTTTACATTTGTTAAACATTTCTTTTTAACTTTTTGAAATGTACTTTCTTTTGATGAAAATATTGTTTTATTTTTAAAATAAATATAAGCAAATTGTGTTAGGCTAAAGGTTTTCACAAGGTCTTTCCCCAAATAATGATAAAGATCTACAGGCATGGTAGCATAATTATATTTTGAAGATCAATGAAAGGAGATTATTAAGGAAATATAGAAGAAATGTACAGATACAGAACATATAACACGACTCGTGTATAATAAAAAAGCTTAGTTAAAAAGAAGACAAACTGTATCCTTATTTGTAGGAAAAACCCATTTGTTATCTAAAACCTGTTGTTTCTTTCATATATATATATATATATGAAATATATTAAATAGATATTAAGATCCTTTGTAAATTTGGATGACTGATAAAATAAGATATTTGTTCTCACAGGTATTAATAATTGATTATGACTTTTGAGCCAGTACCCTTCATTGGTCAGAGTAATAATAACTAACAAATATTTGATGGTGATATACATTTTGTGCATTATCTATGCCTTCAGCACAACAACATAAAGGAATATCTCTTTTTGTGTTCAAGACAAACACCTAAAAGATTATTTCTCTCTTTCTGTCTTAAATATAATCTCAAAAAGGATTATCTGTCCCTCTTTAGATAACCACATAAAGAATTACCTGTCTTTCTTTAAGACAAGCACATAAAGGATTATCAATCTGTTTTCAAGACAACTACATCAATTATTATCTCTGTCTTTTAGACAACCTCATAAAGGGCTCTCTCTCTCTCTCTCTCTCTCTCTCTCTCTCTCTCTCTCTCTCTCTCTCTCTCTCTTAAAGATAAACACATAAAAGATTATCTCTGTCTGCAAAGGAAAAACTCAATTTCAGCTTTTCATTTTGGGAAAAATAGGATGCAATGTACATGTAAAAAACATACATTCAGTTTTATTAGAATTTGTATCGAATAACTGCTTCTGTGACCAGTCATTGATGCATTCGAAATCTGTATTCAGTCTCATTGGTGTCATTTGATGAACAAGCCACAGTGAACTTTAATAAATTAGACCAATCTCTTTATGATTAAAAGTACATCAGTGTCAGATTAAAAGTACATCAGTATCAGATTAAAAGTACATCAGTGTCAGATTAAAAGTACATCAGTGTCAGATTAAAAGTACATCAGTGTCAGATTAAAAGTACATCAGTATCAGATTAAAAGTACATCAGTGTCAGATTAAAAGTACATCAGTATCAGATTAAAAGTACATCAGTGTCAGATTAAAAGTACATCAGTGTCAGATTAAAAGTACATCAGTATCAGATTAAAAGTACATCAGTGTCAGATTAAAAGTACATCAGTATCAGATTAAAAGTACATCAGTGTCAGATTAAAAGTACAAATGTATCAGATTAAAAGTACATCAGTATCAGATTAAAAGTACATCAGTGTCAGATTAAAAGTACAAATGTATCAGATTAAAAGTACATCAGTATCAGATTAAAAGTACATCAGTATCAGATTAAAAGTACATCAGTGTCAGATTAAAAGTACATCAGTATCAGATTAAAAGTACATCAGAGTCAGATTAAAAGTACATCAGTATCAGATTAAAAGTACATCAGTGTCAGATTAAAAGTACAAATGTATCAGATTAAAAGTACATCAGTATCAGATTAAAAGTACATCAGTATCATATTAAAAGTACATCATTGTCAGATTAAAAGTACATCAGTATCAGATTAAAAGTACATCAGTGTCAGATTAAAAGTACATCAGTATCAGATTAAAAGTACATCAGTGTCAGATTAAAAGTACAAATGTATCAGATTAAAAGTACATCAGTATCAGATTAAAAGTACATCAGTATCAGATTAAAAGTACATCAGAGTCAGATTAAAAGTACATCAGTATCAGATTAAAAGTACATCAGTGTCAGATTAAAAGTACAAATGTATCAGATTAAAAGTACATCAGTATCAGATTAAAAGTACATCAGTATCAGATTAAAAGTACATCATTGTCAGATTAAAAGTACATCAGTATCAGATTAAAAGTACATCAGTGTCAGATTAAAAGTACATCAGTATCAGATTAAAAGTACATCAGTGTCAGATTAAAAGTACAAATGTATCAGATTAAAAGTACATCAGTATCAGATTAAAAGTACATCAGTGTCAGATTAAAAGTACAAATGTATCAGATTAAAAGTACATCAGTATCAGATTAAAAGTACATCAGTATCAGATTAAAAGTACATCAGTGTCAGATTAAAAGTACATCAGTATCAGATTAAAAGTACATCAGTGTCAGATTAAAAGTACATCAGTATCAGATTAAAAGTACATCAGTGTCAGATTAAAAGTACATCAGTGTCAGATTAAAAGTACATCAGTGTCAGATTAAAAGTACAAATGTATCAGATTAAAAGTACATCAGTATCAGATTAAAAGTACATCAGTGTCAGATTAAAAGTACAAATGTATCAGATTAAAAGTACATCAGTATCAGATTAAAAGTACATCAGTATCAGATTAAAAGTACCTCAGTATCAGTTTAAAAGAAACAATCATAATAACTATAATATTTATGTAAATTATGTTTCATTTCAGGTTCAAAGATTATCTGCTTGCCCTGATGATTGAGAAGGAGTTAGAGCTTCCTTTTGGACTTGATGCATTCCCTGATGATGTTCTGTCCAAATTCTGTGTGGCCACCTGGACATTTACTTATCAGTGTCTGCAGGAGAAAAAAAGACAAAGATACTGATGTTAGTGTCCATTTACTTGCATAGGAATGGTTTGCTTGTGACAAAAAAATTACATAAAATTTTGTTTGATGTTAGTAATTAATGTTATATAATTGATTGGTTCTCTTTCCACATACAGGTGTATTTGATCTTAATGCAAGATTGATGGCAGATTTAACATGGAAAGTGTGTGAAGTTTAAATACAGAAAAGGCCATGTTCTTATTTTTCCCTATTTTGTTAAGATAATGTGCATTGATATGAATGTAATGTACTTTTCAAATGTAGTTAATGCAGATGTTTTAAGCCCATAATGAAAGTTACAGATTTTTCTCTGAGTTTCTGTTTCATTTGAGATTTGTGTGCAAAAAGTATTTGAACAATGTAAAAATCTATAAAAAATAATGACTATATTTGAAAATGTTGATATTTCCAAATTTTTTGTTCAATGATGTTTATTTATTTAGATGATAATGTGTATGTGCTAAAAAAACTTATTTATTTTTATTACATATATATTTAGAATTTTTGTTCATGCAAATAAAAACATGTAATTGCAAAAAAGATGCAGTCTGATTAATTGAGCGGTTGCTGACAAATTATCCATATCTATACTAGGTCTACCTGCAGACCATTTTGGTCATGTGTGTAGCACAGTATTATACAAGTACTACATGTGTATGCCTTCTTGTCTTTTTTCTAAACATATAAAGTAATTTGTGCAATTGACAATTTTTTTATATTATCATTTACTTAAAAGTAATCAATCATTGTTTTGGTTCCTCTCATCATGTATTTTGAGTTTAACTCAAAAAAATGTAGTTCTAACTGTAAAATTGCAAAGTGGTATTAACATATTTTGATTATGTTTACATTTTTCAGAAAATAGTTCCTCAATCATCAATACAATATAATTGATGTAATATTTACTTATAGCATCTTCATATAGTATGCATAGTTTGAATTTTTTTTTTTAACTGATTTCTGATTTTGATTGCCTTTATAATTTTAAGTTGAGAGATCAGAAGTAGTGCTTGCTATAAGAGTAATGTTTCTTTAGAAGTTAGTTAATTAAATAAAATATTTACATTCATTATTTTGCATAAATATTTCTGGTATATCATGTAATTTAGATTTCACATGTGATTGAGATAAGCCCTGAGTGAGACTGGTATATAATCACTTCTTGTGTAACAACCTGAAATACTATGCAGTGTTCACAATACTCCTATCCCACTTGAGTGCTTACACAAACTTAAATCTTATTTTGAGTAACAAAATTTATTAAACAATCATGAAATAAACTACATGTAATTAATAACATTTTCATCTCGGTAGATTTTGAATTTGATGTTTAGTCATGTGTAAACTCATTCTGCCTTTAATTAGTATTCAAAAATTATGTGTGAGTATACACAGGTGTTTTGTGAATATGTTATGTCAATCATTGCTCATTTTGTATAACAGAAGTTTTGTGAATGTGTTGCGCCAGTCATGTTTTCATGTGACTTTTTCTGTATAAGAAGAATCAATCAGTATTCCATTACATTTTCTTTGCACAAGTTTTGTTGGTGTTTGGGTGTAACTCTTTTTTCATGTTTTGGTTGGCTTTACATTTCTGCTCATTGGTAAAATAAATTTAAATAATTAATTCAGTTGTGCTTACACTAAAATATATTACATCTTTTTTTAATTTACAAATTTATGTATCAACACAAACATCTGTTACCATAGTTACAATTTAAATTCTAGTGGATTCATCTCCTTTCTTTTCTGCTAGTGTGTGGTGGCAGTCAGGATATTTTCTGCAATGGAGAGTAAATGTTAGAAAAGATGGTCTTCTTTTTATCTCATAAAAAGTGTTTACATGAAAATCAAAAGTTCATCTAACCACCCCCACCATCTGGATCAAGTATCATGTGTGAAATGCCTGTTTTAAACATGGATTCATTGATTGTACAATTAGTTCATAATGCTTGAACATATCAAGCTTAGTGCATTTCATGGGTGTATTGTACAAATGTTATAAATTAAAATACAAGATTATGTAAGTTAAGGATCCCAGATGGTGTGTTATTACATATCAATATAACAAAAACATTTCCTTTAGAGAGTATATGCTATGCAGTATTGGACTTTGTCTAGTCTGCTCGAGTTGAGATAAACATGCAGGAATCATTTTTACAGGAGTTTCATCAGCATGGAGATTCAATATTAAACTGTTAAAGATTTTTCAAGTAAGTGGGAGTTGTGTCAAAACAAATGCTATAGGCAAGATGCTACATCTACACAACCACTTTTATAATGTGCCATTTATTTTGAGTGTTTTTGTTTTGTATATTTAACAATATAGACACTATTTTTTTAGATCTACAAAACACCTAGTTCTATCAAATCAAGTGTAAAATTAATGTTAAGAATACTAAGGTAATTAAATACTATACTTAAATAAACTTTTTTCACATGTATTTTTTTTTTCATTTTGAGTGCCAATGATCAGTAACATAACCTCTATATGGTGCATTTTCAGTCATGCATGATCAATAACAAAACATAGAAAAAAGACTGATTAATTATTTTGTAATTTATTGTACATGCTTTCAGAATTAAATATGTTGATTATCTTTGATTATTAAACTGTTTTTTGCTAATTCTCTCTTGTCTTTTTTCTTTGGACATTGATCTGTGATGTATCTCCCATGTGATCCAATTTCAGTCAGGCATAATCAGTGTCATCATATAGGAATCAATTGTAAAAAAATAATGGTTTAATAATGGAATAAATCCACATTGAAATGAGGGTGGATTGGTGGGAATAGTAAATTTGTATAAGTCAAATTGGCACAATTAATGTAGAAATAAGTATTTGGAAAATAAGCTAGTTGACTAGTAAATGTATTTTAGGTTTGCTAAAGTATTTAAAGAGAAATAATGCATATCTGTAAAATCAACATTTATGAATTATTAGCAGTTGAGGTTGAAATAGCACTTCTGAAGATGCTAAATCTCGAAAGATTTTTATTAAAATAAAACTTGGTAAATATGCATTTGCTGCACTTCCTTTCATTGTAACATGATTATGGATATAGTGCAGTTACATAATGAACCCCGAACAGAATATTTAAATAAACCAATACATATCTATATATATTTTCTACTATTTATTTATCTGAAAGTTTTACAATTTCATTCAATTTCAGAATCAAAATATATTGCTAAAATATTCATTTTTCTGTTATGTTTAGGGACTTAAACTTGAGTAACAAGATAAGGTAAAACCAACAAGCATTCAATTTTGCAAAATATAAATTCCTTTAAATAAACTGTAAAATCAAACAAAGTGAAAGAATAAAAAATAACCTAAAGTGTTTGAATTCTTATCAATTTCACACTAATCTGAAAACTGTCTAAAGGTCTTCCAAATGAAGGTTATGATGTGTGCCAAGGTGCTGTCACCACTGAATAATCAGTTTTAAATCCAAATGTTTTTACTTACAGGTAATCTGATTAAAGTAGAATAGCACAATCCTTGAGAGTTACAAGTAATATGGCAAAATTACCAGTATTTATATATTCAAATCCTTGAATAAATTCACATAATCCATAAGGCATTGACCTTTTAAATTAAAGATGTATCATTCTGCTAAATCCAATGAACAAATATTTCTTCTGAATGACTCTTACAGATCTGGCATAGACTGAAAAATGGAATACATAGTGCATGTATTATCATATTGTCTTTATACACACCAAATCAACAGAATCTGATTACATTATGACCTTTGCAAACTATTGAATTTATCAACAATTAGGGTGTGCATGATAACTCTACAGGACAAATGTACTCTTAGTCTCACATGATGTTTCATGACCTCAATCCAATTTGTGGTGTATTGGACCTAAGTAATTGCTGACTTGACCTTAGTGATTGGCCTTGGTTTATGAATATTTTAGTTATATGTATGCTTCTAACGTTGTCCATAAGTCCATCTGTCTGTTAGTAACTTTTTTCCACATAATAACTTGAGTTACAAGACTTAGTGGATGGCTTGTACTTAGTGTAAGAAAGACATCAATTGATTTTGGTGTCAAAGGTCAAGGTCACTGAAAGTAAAAAGGTTTACACAAAATTATCTACTCTACTTACTGAATCAAACTTTGTGAATGATCCATGCTTGGGTTAAGGTAAAAACATAAAATTTTGGGGAGTCAAAAGAAAGAAGATCAAGATTACATTGACTGAAAGAAGACAAATAGTTTCCACACAATAAAATAATGTTACCATACATGAATGGAAGATTCCACTGTGGTGTTTGGAAAAGATCCCATTTATCACCACATTAAAAGGTTTAAGTGTGATCAGTTGTGTCGTCCTTAGTGTGAAAAAAAATGATATTTATTTCAAATTGAATTGATGTCAAAAAGGGCTTTCAATGACTGGAGTTAGTAGTATATTTGAAATGAACATTGACCTAAATATTTATGAAAACAAGATGTTCAATTCTTCAATTATTACTTTAGAATGTAAACCTACCAAACACATAAAAATTGGAAAATAGTATACAATTTAGCACAAAATAATTATCATTGTGTGACATCTGAATATTTTATGGACATTAATGGAATTATTATGTATGGTGTTTTCTTTGCCATCTCTCCCACTCATTTATGAACACATGCAACTAATACTTTATCAACTTTTCAACTGTTCATGTTGTACAGGAGTTCAATGCATAATGCAGTTGGTAGTTATGGATATCATCTAACATGTTATTGTGAGATTTGTGTTTGATTAGTTCAATCATAAGTATCATCTGCATGTGTTTGTTATCTAGTTATCTTGCATCTGAATGAGAGAGCTTCATGCTTCCCAACATTGAGGCTGTACATCTCAACAAAGCTTGATCAAACTTTGTATGTAGGTTTGCATGGATTTAGATTATGATATCAATATAAAGCTGAGACCTGATTGTCCATATTCTAACCAGTTTTTAAGCCTGTCTTTTGTATAAAATTGCATCCTTCAACATGATTTCATTAGTCTAAACAGATAACCTCGTATGAACATTATCAATCTTTATTCCTCTACATTTGATCAAGGCAAAACTAGAATATTATATAAATATGTACTTTGAATACTGACACAAATATGCAAGGCCACAAAAAAAAAACATACCACAGAAAACTGCTTGATCAATCTACCTTTTCAAAAAGTTTTTTTTTTAACAAAAAATCCTACTGTCTCTGAATTCTATCCAATGCAATATACATTAACATTACCCAAACATGGAATGGTTCCAGCCATCTGTCCACCAGTGCATAATACAGCATTACCTGTAGCTATAGGCTTTGGTACTTACACATACAAAAGCAGATAAATATATTCAGCCTCACACCATCTCAACCATTTTCCAACAGTTTGGAGTTTCTAGTGCCTACCATATCATACCTAACTCAACAAACCAAAATACTAGGCACTATTAAGGACTACATTACTTTTCCAATGATAACACTAATAATGATAATGTTTAACATGAAACAACGTCCGAAAAACATGATGCAGTTCACTATATTGTAATACAATAATGTATTGTGGAGTTTTGCATGCATAAACATTGTCCAATTAATATATGAAGATTATCTGATGTTAAACGTTAAGATGTGAGATGTTTGACCTATTTGACCTATGTTTGGCATATTTGATCATTCAATTTTGTCTGTCACCGAAATCGTCTATTATGTGTGACTTTCCTGAACGTATGCCACACACCCACCAATGTTTAGATAGCCATCAGAATTTTTTATAAATATGTATTCTGTGTTTTATACTAAAAGTGAGTATAAAAAAGTTTTGTTCGGGTCACGCTCTCATCACGTGTGTTAATGAATTCGTCAAGGAATTCATCTAAAAGACAAAAAAGTGCTACAAGCCCTGAGACATAAACATTTAGTGGAAAGTTCGCATATTAGCAGTTATTTTCCCATATTCATTTCCATGTTGGACCATGCGTATGTTGTGTTGAAATTTTACATGAATAGGAAATAAATTATATTACCTTCCATGATTTATGAATATCAAAGCCATAAACATGATGTTAGTCCATAAATTAGTGACTTCATTAGTGATGGAATCAATGTGCCCAGCCGAAGAATCATTTCTTTTGTCATGCTTTTGTTGAACAGTATGTTAGAACAATTGTTACAGTTTATTATTGTTAGATAATTTCATGTCAGAAATTTCGTCGTGCTTCATTGATAAAACGGCAGACTCCTGTGCTTTAATGTACAAAATAGTATGCACTTGATAGGGACTATTTCTAACCGTATTCATTGCAACACCAGGACGTTGTACTCTCGCTCGATTCGCATCGAAATTTACTTGTCCGTTTCGTTCATTTCTACGTAATTGCAAGTATAAATTTACAAATAAGGTTTAAAGTAAAAACGCACACCACGGACATTTAGCGGACAGCTTAATTCTGTCTAAATTTTGTGTTCGGGGGGATTTTTCCATGCAGTTGGAACAGTTGACTTACTGTCACGGATAGTTCTGAGAAGGAGAAGGACAAATATTGATTGGCTAACTAAGGTCGTATGACGGGCTAAGAGTCTATAAATAAGAGCGCAGACAGTGCACTGGCAGATAGCTGTCAGAGCGGCAAAGTATGAACATTTAAGTAGAAAAGTATTTCGGCCATATATATTCTAAATCCAATCGAAAACCATAAATTATATTTTTTTTTACATAACCGATATTAACTTTGGCACTTTAAAACTACCAAAACTGATTCGTATTGGTATGAGAAATTTTAAGTAGATTTATTATTGGATTTAAATGCTTTATAATTATTTATAAAGCCGCTGCTATCTTCCACCACACTGCTAAAGTAAACATATACTAAAATTATTTCTTTTATTTTTATTCACCTTACATGTCAGAATGTGTTACAGTCAATATAATAAATTTAGCTGTGAATATACACATAAATATAATAAGAAAATTAATTTCACCATGATATAGTGTAGTATAATGTTGTCTTTTGGCATTTAGACAAACAAGTCTGCTCTGCTCTATATTATCTGAAATTGATAGTGTTGTGACAGACACTGTGTAAAGACACTATGCAGGATTGAAAAGCATGTCCTGTCTCACTTTATTTATTAAAAATCATTTTAAGTCCTGAACGTGGGTCTTTTTGATATTTAACACAGCGTGTTACAATATGGTGAAAGGGAGGCTAACTTTGTACATGCATGCCAATTAGTTGCTTCACAATTATACTTGGGAAAGGGTGAGTGGGTTGTACCCTGTATATATGTTGTTATACATGGAATTATACAACCTGGATACATCTCAACAAGTCACTGAAGTTGGTCACTCAAATTTCACACTTTGTCTGACCTTAGTTAAATGTTGAGTTAAAGTTAATTTCTCAAAATCTGTTCATGCTTTTATCATCAAACGAGATAATTATATACATCTCTAGAAGGATACTCTTACCATTATTTCACATTTTAATGGTTTAGGTAACCCCAATACTGCCATTATGTGCAAAAAGTAATATATGCCAAATCATCTGAATTATACTGAATGTTGAAAGATGTTGGTGATAAGCATCATTGCCTTCCAGATAATATTGCTGTTTCATCACATTATAAGCTATGTAATTTCTCCCTCAAACTGAGAATCCTGGTAATTTTTCATGTGTATGAATTAATCTGATCCATCCGTGGGTTAACCGATTGCTGACGAATGCTGCAACAAAAGATTTGATGATATCATTGTAAACACAAGAAGTCAACGCCATGCTAGGTTGAATATGGTAGGTGATCCTTATGTGATATACTATTCTCATTTTATGTTTGATATAATGCAGTACTCGGTCTAGCATTTACAACTAGTTTTTCTTTAAAGGTATAACTGACATAAATTATAATTTGCAAGTCCATGTCATATGCTTACCAATTAATATGGAAATCCACAATTGCTGGGTTCATCCTTCAATGTATTCCATCACCCCAGATGACCACAAAAAATCACCTGAGTTGTATTTTTATCTAATGCGCACTTTTTCTTTTCATATCTGCTAAATAAAAAGCAGATTTACGTCTTTTCACTCCCTTTTGAATCAATTAGTTTGCCATATGTGAATGTTGTTTATGTGTGAATATTATTATTGTTAGATTAGTAAAGGAAAGTGTTGATTTTAGCCCAAGACCCTCTCTCAACCCCCTCCCAACTCTCAAAATAAATAAAAATTACCCACCCACCCTCTCTCTCTCTCTCTCTCTCTCTCTCTCTCTCTCTCTCTCTCTCTCTCTCTCTCTCTCTCTCAACCCCACCCCAAACGATTTACTTCACAAAACTGAAAGGCTGATTCTAACCCAAATATAATCCTATAACTATACACTAATACCTGGACCTAATCAAGAATGTGAGCGTCTCTCGAATCAAAGAGAGCTAAATCAGTCAAGCTAAAGGTATGATGCAAATGTTTGAAAGTCTTCACTTCAAAATATGTATTGCTTTCAATGTTTTGCAAGGACAGTTTTCTAGCACATATATCAGGAGTCACTGCTAATAGTAAATTATTTGCTAATTTATAATCATATATAGCTCAAAATATAACCGGTATGCATATCATAACAACGGTCTTATTCTCAAGACCTTTCTCAGTTTTAGCTATTAAACAAGAGGCCAAGAGATTGAGAGAGATATTCGTTGCAATTTAAATTACCATACATGGGATGTATATATTCTGTGTGGAATTATAACATATAAAATGCGCAAAGCAGTGATAGACCAAGTTTGAAAGGAGATAAAAAAAAAGACAACACACATACACCACACTCACTTGCATAAAACAAACATTTACCGTAAAAGCAATAGTTAAACTGATATTCCATCTATATTCTTAGCGTGTCATATTTGCAGAATTTTGTCACAGCCCTAACTTCCTTAGGCATGATGCTCGCTTAATTTTTTAGGTTATATAGACAAAATGTGTCTAGTAAAATGAACATGAATATGCAATAATTTTCATTTCGCTTGGCATTCTAAGTAGGCTCAGATTGCGCTTGTCAAAAAGAGATTAATAAGATAAATGTTGTGCAAATAATGCTTGATAATAGTATCATACTGGCTAGATAATTTGAATTCGTACTCTACGGAGATTCGAACTCAGGTCCGTGGGTAAATGGTACCAATCGTCTTGCCTGCACCAGTTCACATTCCATCACGACTAAGCGGACCTGTGTTCCAATCTCTGGATCCTACTATTATAAAGCATTCTCTTATAGAATTCAGGGATAGCACTTTACTTTTTGTCTGGTGTATATTTATAATTCTCTGTACGCAATCCTATGTACCTTGATTTCTTTCATAGGAATATTGTTAATATATGCATTCACAACATTTCCGGAGGTAATTCGTTTGAGGAATATAGGAGTATTTAAATTAAAACCATATTAAAAGCTTTGATACACTTTTTTTCTCATTCCAAATCTGTCCAAGCTAATCAAGAGTCAAATTTTATGTTTGCAATTAATTTTTAGTAAATTATGCGTGAATTAGCGATCCAGCGGTTTAAATATTCTTATCACCCTGAAATCCAACGGGTATTAGAAAGATTTTATGAAATTTGCAAAATATGATTATGTCGTTTTCTTTGCTACAGGAAAATATTGTGACGACAGTGTTTATTTCTTATTGTATGCTGCTTACGGAATCATTTCAAGAATCTGTAGGCTTTGGTCCTTTTGAAACTAGCTCTTGGATGTAATGTGCGTGCACCATTGAAATTATTAAAAGAGAAACATCTTTTAACGTCAGATTCAGAAATTTTTCTTCTTGAATATGTCTCTGATTTCAAATATACAGAGTCAAAAAACTAGTGAAGTGGCAAAAACTAATTTTCAGTCAACTTAATGATGAACAAATTTAAGGTATGACAGAAATTAAAAGTAAATGTGTTTTCAGCCAGGCGTTAGAGTTTTGACTCTTGCCTATTTGGCAAGATGCCATTCATAATAAAAAATTATGGTTCCTATGAATCTGATCCAGTAAGATTTTGTGTTAGGCTAGAGCTTTATGCTTTAATTATTTAGCTTCTAATGGAGTAGAAAATGTCTTTTCCTACCACGTATGAGCTTGGTTGATCTTTCAGCTTCCACCATTTGCTGTAGATCGTATTTCTTATCAGGAGAGCTTTTCAGTCTCTGCCTGAAAGCAACCTTTTATTCATGAAATTACGCTCATGGGATTCAAGTAATTGCTATCTCATTGGCCTGACTAATTCATTAGAGTTTGGAGGATGTGATGAAAGCTTCATTTTGGCGATCAAATACTATCTTCTTCTCTCTTTAGTTTCGCTCATTAGCTTACCAAAAGCGAAAGTATATTTGCCTTGGCTCCAATTTCGCTCATTAGCTTACCAAACGTGAAAGAATATTGCCTTGGCTCCGATTTCGCTCATTAGCTTACCAAAAGCGAAAGTATATTTGCATTGGCTCCAATTTCGCTCATTAGCTTACCAAAAGTGAAAGTATATTTGCCTTGGCTCCGATTTCGCTCATTAGCTTACCAAGTACAATCGCAGATTAACGAATACACGAAATTGTAGACGGAAGCTACTCTGGCCTAGGCAACTGGATTGTTGTTGACAGTTTTGAGAACTCTAAATTTCACGTATGAATAACTGTTTTTCAGATCAATGTAAGTATTCTTTTTGTTTAATGATTTCAAATTCGATAGGAGCTGTAGTGGTTAAAGACTACACTGAATGAAATTCTAATTATTGGAATTCTTGTATCATCATCATCGTCTGTGGTATGGCAAACATATTTAGTTTTGGCTTGGAACATTTGCAATAATCCAGGTGAATAATTTATTTAGCTAGTAATCAAAAACGTCCGATTATATCATAGTTGTTCTTCGTATCTTACTATCAAGATATCAATTCTAAAAGAAAAAAACGAAAATATTAATTTGTATACAACATATTGAAATCTCTAGTTATTGGAAGATAAAAACATCCAAATTTAAGATAGTGCTTTGATATTGATTTGGAGTGTAGGAGAGGCGTGCTCCAATCAATAATTCATATCCTGAATATAATAAGGACATTGAAATGAATTTAGATTAAGCATTTATTATTGTTCAGCTTTCACTTGGTAATGGAAAAAGCCTAATTAATAAGCCAGTTCAATAGTTCAACAATCAGATAGAAGCGAAATAATGTTTTATCTCACCATTCAATCAATAAAACCTTATTAAATTTCGTGTGATGTTGGGAACAAAGTAATTGATAATCACCCTAGGGAATAATTAAATTAATTAAGTTTACAATGTGAATGACCACTGGAAGGTTATGGACATGATCCAAAAGGTCGTTACTTGGAACTATACCGTCCACACACTCACACTCTACCCCCCCCCACTAAAACTTGATATAAAGTTAAAGCTGTCCTTGGAAAGCACGCAAGAACCACGCGTGATTTTTTTAGACGGACTTCTTTTGACCTTGGATGAAGCGCTGTTAATTGCCAGTTCCAGGATATAAAAATAGGTACTGGACTGGTTATTTTCAGTACGATTCCAGGCTCTAGAAGTATCATGTCTATTTCTTACAGGTAAGAAACTTATGCTTTATACTCGCTTTTGGAAGTTAAAGATTTTATAGAGAGTTGTGGTATTATTCTGAATTATTTTTATTTCATTAATATAATGTAATAGTGAGTTCTCTTTTCTACTATGAAATATTTTACTGATTTAATATTTTACTAAATTGATGTTCATTGTATTTATAATATAATATTATTGAGTTCCCTTCTTCCACAATCATAATGTAATGAAATATTTTACAGCTTCGCTGTTCATTAGTATTTGTTTGAAATAATTACTAGCTTCATGTTATAATTTAATTGAGAATAAATATATATTCTTTAAATAATAAGTATAACATTCACAGATCTTTTTCAGGTCTTTACCTTACAATAAATAAAATAAAATACATTTATTACATTTATTGAATTTTAGGCGCTTTAAATATTTAAATCACTTGTATTCAAAAATACAGAAAAATGAATGGACAAATGAAATACTAGATTGTGGAAGAACTATTTAATAAGTGTTGTAATATGTATTGTATGTAGTTTCAACATAAATAAATTTACATGTTGTATCTTTAGAATATGTATCTATATATATGTCAATAAAGTACGATTCCAGGCTCTAGAAGTATCATGTCTATTTCTTACAGCGATCCCACCTCTTCGCAGCCAAGCATTCCCCACAAAAAGATTTAACCGTATCTACACCATTATAAGTGACACCTTATTCTTATGAATGCTGAACTTCCTGCCTTCTCGTAATTAGACACGAGAAGAAGGTTATGATAGAAACGTCTAAAAACAACGCCAGAATTTCATATCATAATATTACTATAGTTTTGGTTGGAGCCGTGTCTATGCGGTGGAAGGGGTTTTTCTGCGTTATTAATGCCGTGGCGTAGAGGAAAATTTTTCCTTCACCCGAAGTGTGAAGCCAATTTTCAGGAATTTCTTGGTGCCCTAGTAGGTTTTCGCTGTAAGAATCAATACATTTGTTTCCTGCTTTCATCTATGCTTATTTCGGACTTTCTTGTTTATGAGTTGGTTTTGAAAAAGTTCTTTTATTTGAGTCAAATGTGCATCATTTTAACCAAGCACGCCTCGAGAAACCAACCGTTTGAAAAGTGATTTTAGCATATCTCCTGAACCATGTCTTCATTGTCGAGTGACTCCTCGGATCACAGGATACATATATTAAAATTCATTGAAAAATCGTTTTCGAAAATGTATTTTTACCTTGACTTTAATTTTGAAAATGGAATATTTTGTCCCAGATCTCCTTTGATAAATATTGACAATGTTAAAATCAGACTAATTGACAATATCAAAATAGACAAACATGAAACTAGTCATTTGATCAATTCAATAGGGAAGTGAAGTATTTGTAGAATCGATCGTTGGTGTGGATGTCATTCCTAAGAGCGAGAACTGTGTATACCCATAATAGAAATCAAGCCAGAAGGAAAAAAGTAATGACATATTTTGAAGATGGAAAATAAAATCCTTATTAAGACGATAGATAGAATAACCCAGGTCCTCCGGACCTATCTTATTAAGACGATGAAAAATGACATGGTATTTGATATGTAGTCTTCGGCGAGTTGTCTCCAGTGTTTTGATAATCTGATCCGTAAAGGTAGCTGGAATCATTTAAACGAGATTCAAATATTAACGTAATATACTAGATGTATTTTTCATGTTATAGATATTCAGTTAAGGATTAGCTTATGTGATATTTTTGTCGTTTTCGTAAATGAAAGAATATTGTCAAAATGTTCTGATATGGACGTTGACAATGCGTTTACCTTTCGTGAGATTTATGACTTGAGTAGGTTGAATGATTTCTACCAAAGATACTTCTCGGTGTGTGTGTGTGTGTGTGTGTGTGTGTGTGTGTGTGAGAGAGAGAGAGAGAGAGAGAGAGAGAGAGAGAGAGAGAGAGAGAGAGAGCTCTAACAATTTTCAGTCATATCGCAACGATATCTGCAGTGTGGCAGTTTATTGTGATGTCTAGCACTGGGACATCATGCCGCAAGATGCGACGGCACGATCTACCGAAATACACCCAAATATATCAAAATACTGCCCAAATATACCGAAATACTGCCCAAATATACACAAATACTGCCCAAATACTCTCAAATACTGTCTAGAAACACGCACGTGATGCATTTACTACTAAAGAAATGTTTTAATTCATTGCAATGTGAAGTTCTGGGTCAAAATGTATACTTTAAATTACAAATTAGAAATTCTTTAAATTGACCAAATTCAAATTCTTTAAATCTTTAATTTTAAATTTTAAATTCTTTAGAAATTAGAAATTCTTTGTACGAAATGTAATGAACATCTCCAATTACCATTTGCTCAGAAATTATCGAGTCCGGACGACATATATGTTTCTAATTTGCATACCTAATTGTAGTCCGAGTTTCCTCTGACCCTTGACACCCCATTTTTGATATTTGTTTTTTTTTTGTTGGGGTGTAGGGTCAGAGTCTATTCCTTATCATTTGTTTTTTTTTTTTTTGTTGGGGTGTAGGGTCAGAGTCTATTCCTTATCAAAAACTTGGAATTTGCCGACACCATTTGGTGTCGGCATAGGGTACTCGCCAACTATAAGGCCTAGAAAACTTAAATGACCTTGCATTGACCCATAATTACATTAAATCGATAGGGAAATCATTTATCTTCTCAGAAATTACAAGCATAACACCGATTTTGTCTTTAATCCGTGGTCAGACGAGACGTAACTACAGCGTTGATGAATTTTGACCTATTTGACCTATGACGTTAATGCATATCGGCTGCGAGATTTGGTTAGCAATGATTAGCAATGAAAATGGTGCGAACGAGGTCAAAATTCATCAATGCTGTAGTTACGTCTCGTCTGACAACGGATTAAAGACAAAATCGTGTTATGCTTGTAATTTCTGAGAAGATAAATGATTTCCCTATCGATTTAATGTAATTATGGGTCAATGTAAGGTCATTTAAGTTTGCTGGGCTTGATAGTTGGCGAGCACCCTATGCCGACACCAAATGGTGTCGGCAAATTCCAAGTTTTTGATAGGGAATAGACTCTGACCCTACACCCCAACATAGAAAACAGATATCAAGAATGGGGTGTCAAGGGTCAGAGGAAACTCGGACTAACCTTATTGAAGATATCTACATTCTAGAATAATCCTAATTTTTATCTGTGGGCACACCTTCGACATTTAGATATTAGCTATTCGCCTCGAGTATTTCCCTCCACTATGGCTCTTTGTTCGAAACATTCAAAGGCTTTTATGTGTTCGTGCTCTGACCATCTAATATTGTTGTGTTGTTTCTTTTTTTAGTAAATAATCAAATAGTAGTCTAAAACGAAAATGTGTTTATATAATCGTTTTTGTTGCGTTTGTTTTTCTTAATTTGCTACTTTCTTGGATGAGTCGATCTCTGAGTTACCTGTATATACAGGCCTCTTATTTCCTTCTCACCTAACACTTGATAGCTTTATTATATAAAATTAATAACTTGTTATATGTTATGTACTACCACACATTGACATATTTGGCTGTGGATAATTACATAAGATAATTCCTATTTCCAATGATTGTGGCCAATGTTCTTGCTACCGTCCATGTTTGATATGTATATGCTATAATGTTTTGTGTGTTATATACTTACTGTGTCTGGATTGGCCTTTGTGTGGTCAAATTTATCTTTTTTAGTTATGTGGTTTTTATTTCTCCTATAAAAGATACAGACTCTGACTCTTCGTATAATTTTAACCAAGAATGGGCAGTCACGTAGGTCGCAATCATGACATTTCCGAATTTCTCTCAAGGCGTGTTCTTAATGAGTTTTCCTTGGTAATAATGAGGTAATACGCGATCGTACAAGTCCTCGGGATGCAAGACTTTACATTTTTAATAACTCCTTTGTATTGATGAATGTTGTCCACGTTCATGTGTTTCATCAGGAATTGTCGGAGCCCTTCGGGAACTGACAATATTTGCACACATAATGATACAGTGAACACACGTCCATGTATTAGATTTCTTCTTTCTCTTCGTCCGTGATGTAAATCAAATAGGTGGCATTCATCAGTCCTCATTAAACTGTCCCGTGGATACAGAGGGTCCACCAGCTTGTAACTTTCTCTGAATCGGTTTTCAAACGGTGATCGTACTCGTGTTCCCACATTTCCACGATTTGATATCCTTGCTGTTCTAACTAACTTCAGGCGTTGCTGACAATTAGACTCTGACAAGTCTTGTATGGTACGTTGTAAATACTCATTTTGGGTGTAATATTGAAGGTAGTAGCCAGGATATCAGTGAAAAAAACAATGACTAAACTCGTTCATAATCTTGGGGTTTTCTAAGTCCCAGTCTTCCAATGAAGAATTTCCAATGATCTTTTCGCCTATTCCGATTCGGTACGTTGGATCCATTTGTCTTCCTTGTCGCCCAAATAATACAACCTGTGCAGTATGAGTATCTACGTTTGACAAAATTGGTCGTTTAAGAGGGGGTGATAGCCAGGGTCTTATTGAGCATGAATCCTTTGCGATACACTAAGTAACATGCTTTGGCAATGGTGCGGGATTTTTCAAAGGATCTATCTATCCCTCTGTGCTCTATGAATAATTCTCGAAATTTTCCACAGCAACGCCGTAAAATGTCCACATCGGATCAACAACACTTTTAACATTTCTTCTTGAAAGTCGAAATGGTCCGAGGCGTTAGTTTGGTACCAAGTGTAAAAAGCTTCTCGTTGTTCCGTATCATGTTGTTGGGGTCATTGGGGTCATAGTACTGAACATCAGATATGTATGGTAGGACGGCATGTTGATTGGCTTCTGTATTAAAAGAAGACTTTGGCCAGTTCTGTAATTCCAAACATTTTAGGCTTGAGACTCGAAGGCATGACCAAGTAACTCATCGAATCTATAAGTCGTAATTGTCCCACTTGCATGTCAATGAGTTTGGCTCCGTTCAAAGCAGCTTAATTACGTTCGGTGCTTTGTTCCGTATAGTATTTGAGAAGAAATTGTCCATCATATCTATTGAAATTGTGAGCCATCTCGGTGGCATAGCGTTGACAATCTCAATAATATTCGATGTCGTCTTGGCTGTCATGTCGATGGGGCTTAAAATCCATAGGGTGATATCAATCAACGTATTTGGTTCATTAGAGACCCACCCGCACTGTACCATATAGGGACAAAATGTATAGGGACAAAATCAAGCCTCTGTTTCCCTATAGGGAATTAAAATTGGGATTTTATAGGCACAATAGGAATGGTACTGCTGGGATTACATCACGGTACTGGCAACAATGTTGCAAGTGGCTGACCTGAATAGACGTGGCTATCTTAGGTAGGGACAAATACAATAGAGAGACATATATATATATATATATATATATATATATATATATATATATATATATATATATATATATATATATATATATATATATATATATATATATACACACACAACCATAGATTGATGAACATGATGAACAACAATCTATCATACCTAAATTACACAATTAACTAAAACATTTTAAGCAAGAATGAATGAATCTATTCGAGGAATATTTAGTGACCCGATAAAGACCTTTGGTTTTTCGTCTTCTTTTATTTTCTCCACTTCTTCCACCAGTTCCTCACTTTCCCAATTATTTCTTTCTTCTTCTTCTTTCATCCTCTTGAATCCAGTAAGGATGTCCCATTACACTAATATTTTTCCTGCACCTTTATCCAATTGTTATTAAGCCTGATTACCCATCTTTCTTTATTTTGTTTTCTTTGACCTTTTCCTCCTTTGCCCATATCTGTTTAATCTTCCTCACTTCTTCCAATATATGTATCATCATGTCTTCGGCTTTCTTTAACTGGTTTAAGCCCCATTTGACAAAAGACCACTCTCTCAAATTGAATATATCTTCCAAAAAGCACACCTTTCTCATCATACAATCAAGGGCCTGCTTCAAAGTGCTTACTTTTACATATATAGGTCAAATGAAACCTTTTAACTTCTGTACTTGTTCTTCTTTCATGCCTAGCACTTCATCCCTGGCTTCTTTCAGTCTGTTTGCATGGTCTAGGCTGCCTGGAAACCTCTATTCCTATTGAAGCCTTTCCACCATAGAAAATCTAACTATCATCCAGTACCAACTGTTTTTTTAATGGTTAAACACATTCATTTCGAAAGGTATTGACTAGTCAACGCGGGTAGCCAGACTTACGAGCGTTCCGTTTATATCCTATGTGCCCGAATGTTAAGAAAACCATATCTTACAATCACGAAATATATTATCTACTCTTCCCATAGACTGGAAGAGAATTAAACACACCATAGCTACACAAGCGTTAACACATACAAACACACCATATATACTATCCACACAAACGAACGCGAATGCATAAAATACCATATATAGTATCCAAACAGATGGGAAGAGAAGAAAAAACAACATATATACTATCCACACAAACGGGAAGAGAAGGAAAAAATAAATAAATAAATAAAACAACCCCACACGCCATATGTACTATCCACACAAACAAACGTGAACGCATAATCACACAGACCAGAAGAAAAGAAAACACCATATCTACTATCCACATGAACGAACGCAAACGCAAAACACGCACATTAGTAAAAGAGTGTATAGTCACACTACTCTGCGTTCACACAAATTGGCAACTGGAATAGTCTTTCATTTTTATAGAGATCTGATTAGCCCTGAGAAGTTTTTGTCTTAAATCCAAGTGCACCTGGTTAGTGTTGGCACCTATCAGATCGGACACCACACATGCATTTCATATTCCAATCTTGTTTCCAATTCAGTGTTGTTCTTGGGAGTACAGAGGGAGCTTGAGTTGCTTCACTATTAAGAATCATCCGTCTCGGGGAAATTAAATGTTTCCCTCCTCCTATACCACAACCGGGTATGTTGAAGATATGTTGCTGGTAGTGGCTGTGGTACTAGTAGAGCTTGTGATGCTGGTAGTGGTGTGAGTTTTGGTTGTCCTGATAGTACTTTTCTTGTATCATCACCTCAAGCTTGACCACACACAATGATCTCTGTATGAGGTTATGCAGGATCCCTCTCTTCTTTACTTTCTTCTCTTCTTTCTTTTACTCCTCTTTCTCCTATATCCTGGCTTCATCGGCTATAGCCTCCATAAATATCATCTCATCTAAAATGCGCTTGGCATATTCCATGTGCATTTGAGTTCCAGTGACTTTGCAATTCTGTTACTCGTCTTCAATGTTGATATGTCAACAAAGGATAACCAGACTAACGATAGCTTCGCTTTATATCCCCAGAGCACGCACGTGAAGAAAAACTTTCCCTGACACAAAAATCTTACAATACCGCTATTACTATTACATGGAACGTACGCACCTAAAAGAAACATTCACGTTAACTTTTTTGCTTACAAACACAGATACACACTATTGGATAAGGCAGAAACGAAGTGTTGTTTTTTCACTGAAAAAATGCTAGGTGCATATAGGCACACTTCTATTTTTTTAACGTAACAAACAAGTTGTTTGGAAATTGAAATAGTATGTCTTTTCTAGAGTATTGGGGCAGCCCTCTTTTTGTTCACGGGGAGTGATGACAATCTTTTACTGTTTAAGACTGCATCCCCTTCTGGTGGCAAGTTGTCCTACTGGATACGGTCTGCTTCTACGGAAAAAAGTAGAACTCCTTGGTGTCCACACGGCAGTCGACAAAAACTGTTTGGTTCTTGCTGCTGTTGCAGCTAATGCTGTTGTTGCTGTTCTTTCTGCTGCTTCTGAAGTCTGTACTTCTCTATCCATTCTTTTTGTTCTTCTTCATTTCGTCTCTGAAGACCTCTTCTACCTGGTCTTTGTGCTATTGTTAGCATCCTGACATTCTTTATCCCTTCAGGCTTTGGTATCACGATTTGCCTGACACATTAGCTTCGTTCAGCTTGGTTAGTATGGATGGCGTGTTCATAGGTGCACGAGTCAACCATGGATGGCAAGACTGGAGACAACCCTTTTTATATGGTTCAAACGCGAACGAAACCATCTTTAGCTTCTTTTGGGGTCGGAATGCTATGATAGCTAATGTCATGGTGAGGGATAGGGATAAGTCAAAGAGTATATATTCACTGGTTTTGTTTTGAAAACAAAAGACAGACAGATTTTGTATTCAAAGCACAACATTGTTTTATTCAACAAAACTACAACCACTCACAAGTAACAATAACATCAAACAAACGTTGTGACAAGGTCTACAACGTTGTTACGAAATTATATGAGATTTCCACTGATGGAAGTTATGAGGCCATTGATATACACTACGTTTCCTAGCTAAAGACAAAAGATATCCAAAATGGTCACAAAACCATCGATCTACTTTCTCGTCGTTTATAGAAGAGTTACTATCAAAATAAGTCACTAAATGTTCTAAAGGATATCCAAGACTATGTCATGAAGAAAATGCACAATATTGTCCACACATTATGGAATCTGTACCTTGTAATTTAGCACTAGTGAATCGTGTTGTCTGGGAATTTCATCGCTTAAAGTCGATGATGTCGTCTTCCAAAGGGGTAATCCATACGAATCAAAATCACTATCCTCTTCAGGGCAGTAAACGGCTATCCAGTGGGTTCCTGAGAGATGACTGTAATCAGCTTGATGGTCTTGAGGTTTGTGATGAGGAAGTTCATCTTTAGCGCAGACGACAGGATTCCAAGACGCCGTGTACTAACTGTTGTTCAATGGTATTAATGTACCAAGGTATCCGTTTTCTTATTTTTTTCTGAGATAATTATAAGTCATGAATTTAATTCTTAATTTTTGTTTGAAAATCACTGACAAATAACCGTTTCTTTGCCTCGTCTCCCCACTCTTGGCTAATTGAGCTTCGATGCGATAGATTTCCAGAGTAGACAATGGAGAGCTGGAATAATCACGCAAGCATTTATACCACTCATGCAGCACTGCTTCTTCTGAGAAGAGACTCCAAGCATCGTCTAAGTACTCATCCATTTTGTATAGGCTCATCATCAATACCAGTTTGAAGGCTTGTATTAACTCATTGCTCGATCTGAAAGTAAATGGCACGACCCAGACATATTTGTAAAAGACGTCAATGACACAAAACAAATATTTGTAGTCACAACTGTAGGTGGCCAAAGGAGATACATTGGCTGAATCGGCTTGCCATTGACTATCGATACCCTCCACTCGGTTGCAATTTCTGGATAATTTTCGTCGAATGGGTTTGTGTAAGGTGTACGCGACTTGTTCTTGCAACCATATTTACACTTTAGATAAACGGACACTTTTCACTCGAGTTTTGGCAGCACGATACAATTTCTGAACTCCGTAACCTGAAGGATGTGATGGATCGTAGCAAATGGTGGCGAACACCTCCGTAGTTTTTGTTAAATTATACACTTTTCACTGATGCTACTCTGGATGGGATGAGATGGTGATTTGGAATTGGCTTTGCGTGTCCAATATGGCACGGAAGTAGTAGTCGAGGGTAGTGGTGGTGGCGAGTGATAGTGGTGGCAATGGGACGTCTATGTCTTTTTTTCTCTTTTGGTTTCCCTTCTTTCTTTTTAACTTCTTGTCGAAGTATGAGTGGACATCATCTTTCTAACCCGAGCTTTAAGTTCTTTTCGTTTGGGTATAGGGGGAAGATGCCAGCAAGGACGCTGCAGTCTTACTAGGGATGGGAGCTGCTGAATGTATTTTAAAGACTTTTCGTGCCTCTTCTTCCTCAGGTATCCGTATGGACTACGTCTGTAGTGAACACTGGTGATGGACTTTTCATCAGGGTCTTAAAATCTTTCAGAGCGGGTTTTGCTGTTTAGTCTAAAGCTTTCTGGTGAAAGTGGAACAGTTGAAAGTACAGTAGCGATTTTTCCGTTTCCGACAAATCGCATTTGCCAAAAATTAAACATTTTAGAAGTGTGACTATAAACACTTCAATTTTTTGGGGTTAGTAAAAAACAAACAAAACAAACAAAACAAAAAAAAACACCTTTTTCTCTGTCTTGTCCAACAACATACAAAAAAAATTCTGTCTGTGTTTGTAAGTCAAAAAAGTAAAAAAGTTAACGTGAGAACTTCTTTTAAGGCCGCGCGTTTCATATCATGGTAAAAGTGTTAGAAATTAGGGGATGTTTTCCATCACGTCCGTCCTCCAAGGATATAAACGCGAGCACACATCAGTCTAGCTACCATTGTGGACCTGTTCACATTAAAGATGAGCGAAAGAATTTCAAAACTTATTGATCTCCAAATACAACTGGAGTGTGCCAGACGTCTCCTGGACGAGCTGACTATGGAGGCTTTAAAAGAAACCAGACAGAAGGAAGAGGAGGATACAAAGACGAAAGAAGAGGAAAATGAAAAGAAGCGAGAGAGTCTGTCTCACTTCATTGTAATACCAATGTGTCAGGTGAAACCTGAGGTGAGGACACCTTCACAGCCACAACCAGAGCCAAGAGTCACTGTCCCCCAGACGGAAAACTGGGATCAATAATTGGAAAGACAGAGAAGAATGGGAACCGCAATATCATCCTCGAGTCTTCAATATAATCAGATTGGAGGAACAAGTCTTCAGAATCCCAGAAACCGAAGACCTGGAATCTGAAGCCACGCAACCTCCCTCTGCGCTCCCAATCACAAATGTGAATTGGGAACATGACTGGAGCCGGCGATGTGTTTGAGGTGCTCGCCCTGGAAGATGTCAGCATTAGCCAGGTGTCTTTGGAGTTAAAAAACCCCCAGCCCTTTTTAGGGTTAACCAAATTTCTAGAAAAGAAATACTATTAAATTTGCCAATTTGTGTGAATGTAGTGAAGTGTAACTATAAACACTCACTTCAAAAAAGATGTGTATGTGTATGTGTGTGTGTGTTTGTGTGTTTGCATGCGCGTTCGTTGACGAGATTGTCTATGGTATAATTTGTGCTACTCGTTTCGTTGATGAGGTGGTATATGGTGTGTTTTGTGCTTCTCTTTCGTTGATGAGATGGTATATTTTGGGGATTTGTGCTTCTCTTTCGTTGATGAGATGGTATATCATATGTGAAGGGATGTTTTCATTCACGTCCATGCTTTACGTATATAAAACCATGGTGTTCACCAATGTCAAGTGGAGGGATTCAGTGGGCCTGTGTCGGAGCCCTAGTGGCCCATCCCCGCATACAGGCGTATACATGCCTGGTCCATACCATGGGGCAGGCGCTGAGACTCATACTGGCACAGGCCTGGGTGGATCCTGACTCCTAAAAGCACTATATATAGGATAAGATTTCCCACCATGACAAGGACAAAAAGGTCAAGGCAGATAAGGGAAAATCAGGAATCTCCCACCTGATAGCCCTAACTCCCAGGAGCGGAGTAGACCGATTAGCCGGATGCACACAAAGACCAAAAAGTAACCTGGTAAAGGCTACAATCACAAAAGTGAACGGAACGGACAAACAATTAGCGATGGACAATTCGGGCCGCGCGGCCAACTCTTCGAAAATAAGTCTACAACATATATCTTCACTTTGGCCTGGAAGACCCAAGATTAAAACGACATCCTTTGGAAAGGCGGTCAAAATTAAAAACCGAACATTGTCAAAGCGGTGATAAATGTCAAAATTAGGTGACATACACCTTGAGATTGATTTCTTTTTTTTTTTAGAACCATATAAGTACGCTAAGTACGCAAAATTCAACCTCATCAAAATATATTCAAAATTCACAACTCAGGAACATTTGGATAATTGAATAGGTGGCTAACACATCATTGGTATAGGGATACCCGTAGGAAAAACTGGTTAAATTTGACAATAATCCACCTGAGATAAAGTTAGGTGAACTTAGACATTGGGGACTTTAGTAGGCGGGAGTTGAGGCGGAAGGCCGGTATGCTCTATTATAATACGCAGCCAACCAAAGGGTCTTAAGGTCAGCAAATAAAGGTCAGCACCACGACCAAAAGCCCAGCCCTAGAGCTAAGCGCCTCCCTGGATATCAATGTTACCGAAAGGTAACATCCGGCCAAGGCGGTGAGCCACCAGGGGTTTAATAGGCCCACGCGCCGGGGCAAAAGTGTCTAGCACTGAGACACGGGTGAGCCCTGCCTCGGAAGGAGGGGAGGCCACTAGCCCTTTTCAGGGCTTTAACCAGTCATAATACACGAAAGTGGACACATGACTATAATAAAAGATCGGAATCGGCACCATTCGTGCCATTCTACACAGAAGACAAGATGGAACTTTTTAATAGACTGTGGGATATTTAATGTTGGATAATGGATGGAGTCTATGTAATTGAAAGAATTGAAAAGGAATGGAAAAATGAAGATATGAGAGACAGTATATCCAGACAAGTCATTAACCTGAACTTGGCCCAGCAAATAGTAGCTTGTATGGGAGAGGAGCAAGTGGAGAAAATTAGAGGATTCCTTCAACCTAAATATGTGAGAGTAGGTTCCTTGAAACAGGCTTTTGATAACGTCATCGTAGGGAACTAATTTTTACAAGACTTCTTCAGTTTAACCAAGTGGTCCTTTTTGATACGTTTGGGCATAGACTCTTTACAAAGAGCTGAAGACATCATGAAAAAAGTACTGGCTGGAAGAAGAGGTCAAGAACATCAAGGAGACCTGGGCAAAATAAAGATAGGAGAAAGAAAACCAAAAGAAGAAAGAAGACTTTGAAAAACTGAATGAGAATTGGATGAAGATACAAAAAAAGTTTAGAGATATGGGTCATCCAGACTGGATGCCATACGAAGAAGAAGAAGTAAAAGAGAAGAAGAAAGGAATTTTAGAGAAAGTTAGCAAATGGTGGAAGAAATGGAGACATTAAAAGAAGAAGAAAACAAAGACCCTTTTCAGGGCCACTTTTCATACCTCGAAAAGATTATACTTTTCAACCCCCAAAAATTGCCATATCTCTATCTCTGTGTTCTATGTCTCCCTGTGTCTGTATTGTCTATGTATGTAGGTAGGCATGTATAGGTATAGGTATAGGTATAGGTATAGGTATATGTCCCTCCCTAGAGTCGTAGTGCTAGCTACGCGTATTTAGGACAACTAGGTCAGCTCCTTGCTACACTGTTACCAAGTGTTCAATACTGTGATGTCATGTCACCTGGGACCATTTCTCTTGACGCTATACAGTCCAAGGGTGTGCTAATACAAAATTTCCCGTGACGCTATAAAGGCTCGGCTGTGCCATTTGACGCCAAAAATTTTGACGTTATAGTATCCCAGGCCATATTTTAATGATAACTCCCATTGACGCTACGGTATCCCCATATACTACTAACGACGATTACAAATACATGATGAAACAGAACACGGTTTTCAAGGCACGTGAAAAAGATTCGCAGATTTGCAACTGCTGAAATTAATTTCATGGTATATCGTAAAACAGGTACATTGTTACATTCCATAATAATATAGCAATATTAAATCATTTATAGCACTTACTATGCATGATTTTAATTTCAATAAAGAGTTTTAAAAAATTCATAATATCAAATAATTCTTTTTAGAGCTTCTTAGTGTTTCTTGAAACATCAAGTAAAAATAGTATATATTGATATAAAATGTAAGCTGCATTTTCTTCTTGCAGATGTTAAATTGTAAAGTTCTTGATGAAGAATAATTTTGTACTTGAAAATTGATGCGGGGTAATAGACGCACAGTAGTAGTAGGAGAAAGTAAGAATCCGAGCTCAACAACCCCCTCCAGACCTTCAAACAAATACAAAATACCTAGGTAACGTAATAGAAAACCTATTGCAATCAATAATTGCGTTAAGAATCCGAGCTCAACAAATACAAAATACCTAGGTAACGTAATAGAACACCTGTTGCAATCAATAATTGCGCTAAGAATTCGAGCTCAGCAACCCCTCTAGACCTCCAAACAAATGCAATAGAACACCTGTTGCAAAATACCAAGGTAACAGGTAAAATTTAATTACGTGATCTTCCAGAATAAGCAAAATGATGTGTCAGACTCAATTTTCCAAATCATTACGATTTAGCAGAGCGTGGCGATTGTGGACTAAATTATGCATTAGAATTCCAATAAGGTAAGTGGTATTATATAAAATTTTATGTTATATCATACTTCTTTTGATAATCTTTCTCATATTTGCTGATCCTCATGGGTAGAATATCTGTTAACATATTGTCAATAATACGAAATTCACGTATTAAATCGTCCATACTATATTTTACTCCTCGTAGGTAAGATCTTATTTGATCAAGTAGTTTTTTGTAAGTTATAATTGATGTTAAGCAGCCGTGCTTTTTTATCAAAATTTTAGGTTCAACTTTTTTACAAGCTGCTGTAAGAGAAACACCAACACCGGATATGATTAACAAAAACGGGTTTAATGATATACCACTTGAAATTATGCCAGAACTAGTCATTAACAAGGGTAGATATGATATTACTCGAAGTATTTTGTTATAATATTTGTAGCATTTTTTTACGCACCAAAGTTTTTTATGATAATATTTGTAGTATTGTATTAGTGCGTCAACATCCTGCCCTGGAATATCTTTTGAAATATGATTGAAATCAACTATACTTTTTTTCATTATAATATTTGTTCACATAATCTCAGGCTTGATTAAGTAACTAGTTGAGGTGTTTCAGCCACAAATTCCAGACAATACCAATATGACGCAGCAGTTAATTTTTTGTCATCTGCTATTAGCATAAAAGTTTCTTCAACATCTTTGTTTAACACAATAGACACGGTTCCAGAGAAATTATCAGTCGAGTGACGCCATGGAAATAATGTAAATATATTAAACTTTGCACTGCTCAACACGGACAATCTATACACACCAGTGACCTCTGCAATATGTTTGAGAGTGTTATTTTGCGGCGACAAAGTAGACATTCCAGAAGCAACAGTATAGACAATATTTTTAATCTGCTTGTGAGGAATTTTAATCATACTTGTTTTCTCAACAATACTAGGAATTCCACTAATAATATCGTTGAGTTTTGTGTTAATATTATCGAGTGTAATATCAACAGACGGCGGACTTCCAAAAAATTCGTTATTGGTTTTGTTTATGTTTCTGCGAAAATTTAAAAACGTGGTGATGTGATTAGTAAAATCAGTTTTAAACTTGGTGATTTCATTGTTGATATCATCAACATATTTCTTTGTTACAGCATCAAAATCAGATTCTGGTGTTCTAAGATTATTGATGCCATTATTGTTCATGTTGAGAAATGCACGCATTATACCGCCATGCACCGACACGTACTTTGATTCCTGATCATCAACATATTTCTTAGTAGCAGCGTCATTATCCTCAGTTGGGTTTCCAAGGTATGTGATCTTGTTCTGGTTCATAACAATGTTTCCCGTAAATAAATCACCTGCTTTTCTAACATAATCGTTAACTGACCTACCCGAATCTTCTATCTTACCTTGATTATTAAAAGTAGCAATATTATTAGCAACTGCAGTAGGATTTCGTACTAGTACATCTGATAGTTGTACATTACTCGTCTTTAATCGTCCTTGTTTGTCCTGGAAAACTACAACTTCATTTGGATCTACACTTGCAACGTTTAACAAATTGTTGATTTCATTTTTGAGCTTATCAAGAGTCGCATACTTGGATAAGTCACCCTGATAACCTTCTGTTAATAAATCTACTGCTAATGTTCCAAATTTTGTATAGTAGCTCATTATACATACCGTTCTACACAAAATTGTTGGATTAATATAACATAAAATTATACGATGGCGAAGATAATAAACTTTGACACCGAGCGATTGGTGAAGCATAAACATAACAATGAACTTCCAGACTGTCATTATCTTATTGTTGGGCGAACTGGATCTGGTAAAACAAATTTGTTATTAAATCTTTTACTCAATAATAACTTTAACTATGATAAGGTGTATATTTACACCATCAACCCCCAACAAGACAAATACGAGTTACTAAGTGAGTATAATGATAAACTTCGTGATGACCTTGGCATTGGTGATGATATATTTTTGATAAAACAACCAGAAGAACTCGTTCCAGTGAATGAACTCGATTCGTCAGAGCATAAGATAATCGTCTTTGATGATATTCCGCTAAACAATGAGGAAATGAACAAGATTAGATCATATTTTTCACTATCACGTAATAAAAGATGCAATTCTGTTTATCTTGCCCAAGGTTTTTATAATGTTGATAGGTTTATTAGGCGAAATACGGGTTGTTTCATATTATTTCCCGGACTAGATAATGTGGATGTGAGAAATATTGCAAACGAACAATGTGGTGATGTTACAAAAGATAAATTTATCGAATTATATCATCGAGCAACTAAAGATAGATATAGTTTCTTTTTATTTGACAAGCTAGCGCGTGATCCAACCAAGATGTTTCGTTGTTGCCTTGAGACGTTTCTATGATATAATTTTGTAAAGCGTATAAAAATAATGGACAAACATCAACAGAAAATCGAATTACTAAAAAAGTTTCTCGAAACTCGAGCGGCTTTTAAGAAAAAGGTGGAAGAAGCTCGACGTGGACAAGTTCAAGCAGAAGAAGAAAGAACCAAATTTATCAAACCTGTTACTGAGGCGATGCTTGGCAAGCAGCCAGAAATACAAACATCATCTCCAGAAGAACTAGCAAAAATGAAAGAAAAAGGTTTGTTAGGTTTACTAGGAGAAAGATCGAAAGAAGAAAATAAAAAAATTGCAGAAGAACTTGTAAGAGACATTGTTGATCCTATTGCACGACAGGTTGAATTTGATAGATTAATAAACAACCCTCTTGCACTTCAGCAAGCTATAACAACAAAGGCTGTTAATCCCGACGAGTTAAGGAGGTTAATAGAAAAAGTGTCAGAACAAACTGAGGAATTAGCTGAGAAACAAAAAACGTTACAAGAAAGTATGATAAAAATAATGCCTCTTGAGGATACTATCATATTTTATAGAAAGAAAGCTAGGGTAGAAATAGACGATTCCGAGTATAACGAGTTTATGGAAAAATATGATATCACTGATATTAATAGTATTCGAGATTGGCCAAAAGAAAACTATGATAATTTGATGGAAAGATTAAGAGAAATTATAGAAAATGGTTTACGTGTTGATGAAGAAATTAAAGATCAAAAAGATAAAAAGAATTTTCTAGTATTATTTGATCAGATAAGAGATGGAATTATAGCTGAAATTTTTTTTAAAACATCAAAACGATATCGAAATAAACCAGGAGGTTATAGTAAAGGTTGGGATTTTAAAAGATTGTTTGATAGATACGAAGATGTTCGAGATAAAAGATTACCGGAAGAAAGAACTGGTGGTGGAGTTAAAGTTTTTACATCAAACGCAGACATAGTCGATCGGCTAATGCTATTGATATCCTCTAAAGAAGCTGGTAATGAAAGTGTAGAGATTGATAACGAAATTATTGATATACTTGATCATCTAAGATCGAGTGGATTACTAACATCATCCGAGTACGAAATTTTACACCGCGATCTTATCTAAAATATTAGTATAATGCAAACAACATTATTGCTTGATTCATCACAAATAACAGGAAACAGCGCGAATTTTACAGTAAATTACAACCCACCAATAGAACTAGATCCTGCAAAACAGTATGAGATTGGATTAATTTCTTGTACTTGTTGGAACGCCATGCCGAATATTAAAACTGGGATTAATGATGAAATTTTAATCGTTAATGTTAAACAATCTCCAACATCACAAAAAGAGTTTATTGATATTCAATACAAACTACAGATTCCACAAGGAGCTTATAACATTACTGATCTAAACAGAACAATAAAAGAGCTTCTAACAAAAGCTGGTGGGAATGCTGATAATTTCGAATTAGCGGCGAATTATAACACCTTACGAGCTAGGATAACAGTGAAAAGAAATATGAAAGTCATCTTTGAAGAAAGAAGTTTTGGAAAGATGTTAGGTTTTACTAGAGTTTTATACTATACCACCGGTGAAGATAAATCTTTGACATTTGATGGAGAACTACCAGTAGATATTACAGAAGTAAATACAATACTCATCAATTGCTCTATCGCATCTGGATCTTATACGTCAAAAGGCAACCGCGGGCAAACGATCTACAGTTTCTCACCAGAAGTCCCACCAGGTTCTCTCATGCAAATCAATCCCCGACAGATTATCTACTATCCAATAACACCTGAGAATCAAATTACAAGCATTACAATGCAACTCACAGACCAATCTGGACGACAAATAGACGTGAACAATGAGATAGTCACGTATTACTTACACCTACGCACTGCCTAGGCATGTGATTTTGTGTACATAATTTTATAAAATGAGACGAAGAAAAGTTTATCGAAGAAAAATCGTAGGTGGATTTTTTGGAAATATATTTACAACAATTGCAGAGAATATTCCAGGAATCGCGCGTAAAGTAGCGCCCATTGCACTTGACGCTGGTAAAGCTTTTGCTACAGGGGCGGCATCTTCAGCAGGCACTGCAGTAGGGCAAAAGATTGCTGATAAGATTAAAGGACCTTCAACAACACCTACGGTGTCTGAAATAAAACGAGTAATATCAGATATTGCGCCAACAGAAGAAACAAAACGAGCTATGATAGCTACAACAAAAAAATTATTGTCGCCGAGTGGTGAAGAAATAGTACGTAAACTTGTAAAGAAAACAAAACCGATGACCCCTGCTGCCTTTTAATTTTGTGTAACGATTATAAAATAAATGTCAGCTAAAAACTATCTCGACTTTGCAGAAGAAATTGATACTGACGATGCTGTAACAGAATTAGAGTATGTCGAGTATCTCGATGAGAACTCGAACGAACCGAATAAAACTGGGGTTAGAACTTTTAACACAAGAGACGAGGACGTGTTTCTACTACCCCATAAGGCAATGTTAGAAGTGCGTGGTCAAATATTAAATGTGTTAGGTGGTGATATTGCAGCTGATGCAGAAATCGCTCTCGTCAATAATGGTTGGAGCTTGTTTAAGAGTGCACGATACCAACTGGCCAATCAAACCGTAGAAGATATTTCGATGCACTTACCCATAGCGAGTACAATACTAAACATCGTTTCGTTTAGCGATGACTATTCCAGATCAATAGCCACAAACATGATGTGGTTCAAAGATACTGGACTAGGGACAACTACCTCTGGCGAGTTTATTTCAAGAGGTGCAAAAACACACGGAGCTGATGCCGCTGCAGATGCTGTAATTGTAAGAGATTTTCTTATTGCTAATGCTAACAATTTTGGTATAGCCGCACCAGCTGCAGGCGCTAACGCAGACGCCACAAGAGTTTCACTTATTGCCGCTTGTAATAATCTTGGCATAACTCCACCAGCTGCAGCCGCAGATGGTGTTGCGATGTTAAATTTTATAAACGGTGTTATTAGTGCACGTAACATAAGATATAAGGAGGGATTTACCAAACGAAAAGCGTTTGCCGCAGAATCTCGCCAAATAACGATGATGCTTCCGTTAAGTACAATCTTTGGATTTTGCCGTGATTATAACAAAGTGTTTCGAGGAATAAAACATACGCTTATATTAGATCGAGCTGATCAAAACGATTGTATAATGCACGCCGGTGGAGTGGCTGAGGGACAGTTTTCTATTACAAGATTAGCACTGTGGATGCCTCGCGTTGTCCCTTCATTAGCTAAAATGATGGAGCTCGAATCTTTACTAGCCACCTTTACAAAAAAGATACACTTCCAACAGAACAGGATTTATCAAACAGCCATTCCCAACGCGACTGATTACACGTGGCATGTAACGACCACGCCCAGCGAACAACTACCGCGACACTTGTTCGTCGTATTTCAACGACAAGCAAGTCGTAACAATCAGGAAATGAACAACTCCGTATTCGATAACCCAGACGTTAGACGAATATTTGTGAGAGTAAATTCCAAACAGTATCCCGAACGTGCAATCGAATGTAATTTTGCCGTAGACGCCACCAGAAACATCTCTCGGCCGTACATGTATCTTATGGAAGCAATGCAAAAATATCAGAACGCGGACAGTGGATCTCAAATATCAATAGAAGAGTTTCGAACGCTCTATCCCATCTTTTACTTTGATGTATCAAAACATTTGGAGCGTGTTGTGGGATCGACTGCAGATATTGAGGTCACGTGGACACTGGGCGATGTGCCAGGTGAACAGTATAACGTATACGCGCTATTGGTTAGTGATCGATTTCTGACCATCGATTCAATCAAAGGAAGAATGACAGTACAAGTTTAATCTAACAACTTGGATATAACATTATGAAAACCAAATACACAACTCGAGAAATATACCTAACATCTGGTCAAGTTGAAAAATTATCAGCAGCTGTTGCTAAACGCAGCTCTGTTTCTTTGATGATCTCTCCGGAAACTTCAAATAAAATTGCAGTAAAAGTCATGCTAACGCAACAACAAATCAATAAACTCGATCGCAACAAACCTTTTGTGCTGAAATTATCTGTTTCTCAGGTAACTGCAATGTCAAAAGAAGGTGGATTTTTTGGACCAGCGTTATCAATAATAGCTAGCAAAGTTTTACCAGTACTTGGTACACTTGGACTTGCGGCTGCGTCAGGAGCAGTCTCTGGCGCAACGAAGAAAGCAGTCGAAGGTCGTGGTATCAAACAAATCTATCGTTAATTTTATGTAACAGTATAAAATAAAATGCCAACGAAAAAGTCGCCGAAAAAAACAAAATCATCGAAAAAAAAGAAAACAACAAAACGCAAACAAACAAAGAAAGGAGGAATTATTCCTTTCGCTCCACTTTTAGCGGGACTAGCGGGAAGTCTGCTGCCAAACTTACTAGGAATCGGACGCGGATTAACTCTACCAGGGACCAGACGTTATTGAGCAATTTTGACATCATTGAAAAATTGAAGGACGTTGTTGGATTTCGAGGAGTATTTTCCAAGGATGAACTCGATGACGTACCAACAGGCGGTTCTTGTGTTGTAAATATTGAAAACTTAAATGAAGGCTCTGGCACCCACTGGGTTGCTGTCCACGATAACAATTATTTTGATTCGTTCGGACTTCCTCCAAGCGATCTCATAAAAAAATATATTTTTAAAAAATTTGATAAAATAAATTATTCGTCTAATCAACTACAGCCGATTGGAACATCAGCTTGTGGTTATTATTGTATCATGTTTGTCAGACAAATGCACCAGAGTAAAAGCTCTGGGAGTAAAAACTTTTTGAAGTTTATTTTACAATTTGATGAGCATCCTTCTCATGCGAATGATAAGATTGCAATCAATTTTATCTAAACTCCTTGATATAATAATGTCAACATACTGTCTCAAATGCAAAACTAAAACAGAGAACAAGGATGAGATGACGGAAAAAACGAAAAATAATAGAATGATGTTAAAAAGTATTTGTGCAATCTGTGGTAGAAAGAAAAGTATGTTTTTGAAAAAACAAGTAGGATCTAGCGTTGATAGAGTTATCTTGATCGACGATTAATCTTATGAAACAAAATAAAATAAAATGAAATGCAATTGTGATTGTGACAAAGATCTTTGCATAGAACAAGATAAAATCATTACGTACTGTCAACGTTGTAACAACAGAGAAATAATAGGGTTAGGTATAGATATACATAAACTAATTGGTAAATTACCAAAACCAAAAGGCGGTTGGACCTTGCCTGGTCATCGGTATACAGGTCCTTACAATCCGCTAGACCAACAACTAGATGAAAACGACAATCCATTGCCAGGCCAAGAGCCTTATAATCAAGTGGATGCAATAGCAATGCGTCACGATATCTGTTATCGTGATCATGAAAACTCGAAAGCAGATTGTGATAAAGTAATGTTAGACGAATTACATGATATGGAGCCAACAAATCTACGAGAACGTTTTGATAGAAGATTTGTTCAAGGAATGATAGGAGCAAAATATAAACTTGGACTCGGAAAAGAATTATACGATGATCTTGCAGTCGAACTACACAGACCTAAAAAAAAAAGTTTCCGAGACGCAAAGTTGTTGCAAACGCTGTAGATGATATCTGGGCAATAGATTTGGTAGATGTATCTAATATGGCTCAGTTTAACGTTGGCGCTGATGGCGCTCCAAAGAAGTATTTGTTTAACGTTATAGATGTTTTTAGCAAATACGCTTTTAGTGTGCCAGTTTCAGATAAAACAGGAACGTCAATCACTGATGCGCTAAAACAAATAATAACGAGTACCGAAAGAAAACCAAACAAAATCTGGACTGATCACGGAGCCGAGATTTTTAACAAAAAGTTTGAACAGTTTCTAGAACAAAATAATATAAAAAATACGTTACAGGAAACGAAGGCAAAAGCGTTGTTGTCGAGAGATTTAATCGCACGCTAAACGAAAAATTACACAAACATATGACAGCTAAAAACACCAACAGGTACATCGATGACCTTTCTCAAATCGTAGGCGAATATAATAACACGAAACATCGAACCATCAAAATGACACCTAAAAAAGCTGTTAAAAATCCAATATTAGCAAACGAAAACATGTACCGCAGACATAAATTTAAGGTCGGTGATAAAGTTAGAATCTCTTTGACTAAAAAGATATTTGAAAAAGGATTTACTCCAAACTGGAGCGAAGAAGTATTTGTTGTTGATAAAGTACTCTTAACAATACCTGTAACGTACGCGTTAAAAGATCTGGCAGGTGAGCCTATCGTAGGTAGTTTTTACGAACAAGAACTACAAAAAACTGAACAAGATGTTTTCATTATCGAAAAAGTGATTAGGAAAAAAGGAGATAAAAGTTTAGTCAAATGGCGTGGGTATAGTGATAAATTTAACAGCTGGATTCCAACCCGGTCGATTTTATCGACTGTGAAATAATGCTATTATAAATTTCCTCATACTTTCGTTTGATAGATTTGCATTTTACTGGTTTACATAATGATATTAGATATTGTCTGCGATCGTCAGAGATCGTCATAAGATTAAAAATCTTGACAAAGATGAAATCAAATTTTATATTTTTCTGTCGGTCTGGAATTTTGATGTTTAAAAAAGGTCTGATTAACTGCAAAAATACCTGCTGTTCGGTAACGGTAAAATTAAATTTTATAATTTTTTTAGCAATGTGATACTTGACATTATATTTTCCAGTGGTTGGTCTGCTATAATTATATCTGTTAACGACGGTGACTATTTCACCATCATCACACTCGTTGTTATATAAAATATCATCTTCGTTATAACCAACAAATTTGTCTATCATATCATTAGAGATTGTGGAGACCTTATCGCTGATATCGCTGGCGACTTTGTCGCTAGTATCTTCTTCGTATAGTTGAACGAGTCGTTTCATCATATCCATATTATAATATACTTTTTATCTAATTTGTTGTTATAAGATGACTGACAAGGTCAAATATCACCAAAAAGTTAATATAATAAACTACCACGAACTGACTGAAGCGGTAAGAAAATGCCTGTCAGGTTATAGTTCATATTCCGTTGACGTTATTGTAATGCAAGGTGATTCTCATAAAATATTACTAACAGAAGCAGAAAAAAATAAAATTAATGAAAGTGCAGTAACGACGCTAAAATTTGATTGCGATGATATTATAGCATTTGCTCATCATTGTTTGACTAAAACCGAACTGTTAAGTATAATTAATCATCATATCTAAAAATAATACTAGCATCATATTTGTTTGAAAAAGCTGATTTTGTTGCTCCATCAGCTACAAATTTTACTGCTCTGGGATTTATATTATAATATTTCGCCGCAGCTGTAATTGATTTGAATTTGATCTCCTCATCCGTTTCAAGGTTTAACGAAATAACAGGTTTTATTGGGCATCTAAAATTAATACCACCACCTCGTCCTTTTCTTACATTTTCCTGTTGGGTCACTAGCTCCAGATTTTCCAATCGATTGTCTGTTTTTACATTATTGATATGATTAATAACCAGACCATTGGGTATAGATCCGTTGAACACCTCGTAAACAAACCTATGACCAGTATAACAAACTCGATCTGTCGATGTTCCTCTAACAGTTACTATAAGATATCCCATATTGTTCATAGAACTAAGAACTTTTTTAGTTTTTCTGTTTCTAATAATACCGCGATCGTTAGCCTCGTATAAATCAAAGACCGGATGCGGCTGAAACTCATCTTGTAAGGATAAATTTTCAATATTATCATCAGTGACTTTACCGTTATAATGATATACTAGTTTCCCCTCTGGAATGTCATCGCAAAATAACGTGTAAATAAAATCTTTTCTAAACATCGTAATTCTTTCAGTATTATCTCCCTTTACACTAATCGTATAACCCGCTGACGTTGCTTTACCAACAGATATTCCAGTAATGATATTAATAACCGAACCAAGTGCATTTCCAGCGTACAGGTTGTACTTCGGATAAACATGATATACCTCTTGCTCACGTGCGCTTGTCAGATTTACTGTCATTATATTATAGGTGATATTTTTTATCTCTAATTGTTGTTTAGCGCATGCGCAGTGTGAGGTAAATTATCAATTAGAGATTATATTATAATATAATAATGTTGAAATTGCGTGATATAGCCAAGAAGAGACTTATTGGAGAACCTGTTAAAATAGCGACTGCTTTTGCAGGTTTTGATAATAGTTATCAGTTTGATAATCAAAACGTTTTAGTAAATTTTTCTGAAACAAATCTCTTTCATCTCCTACAGACGACTGTAAAACGTGAGCTTGAAAAACATAAGGGTCTAAGATTGTTAGTGCAATATCACGTTATATTTTCAAAACTACTTGTGACGGAAGAATCTACTAACAAGGAAATTGCAGACCCTTACATCAACGCAAAATCTAGACGTGTTTTACTTGGTAGTGATCTTTTGTCACTATCTAATGAAATACACCAAGAAATTTGGAAAAAAATAGAAGAATTTACCGAATTAGGTTCGGGTTGGAAGTTTGAAATGATCAAGGAAATTTTGTTTCACACGATGAAATATGACGCATTACGCGGTAGTTCGTATATCGACCTGCCACCAAAAATAAAAAATAAACAGTGCTGTATAAACATAAAAAACGTCGATAGCAAATGTTTCCAATGGGCTGTTCTTTCCGCGCTATTTCCAGTAGAAAAAAATGCTGATCGTGTTGAGAAGTATATCAGTCACGTGTCAAGATTAAATTGTGCTGGTATTGACTTTCCAGTGGCAGAAAATCAAATACCAAAGTTTGAAAAGCAAAATAATATTTCGATTAACGTTTTCGGATTAGATGAAAAAGAAAATGTCTATCCGAGGTATATTTCAGAAAAGGCTTCACAATCGACTATAAATTTACTGTTTTATAAAAATCATTACGTTTGGATCAAAAACTTTAACAGACTAGTTGGAAGACAGTATAATAAAAATAACAACAAAAAGTTCTTTTGTTATCGCTGTTTGCACGGTTGTAGAGACAATGAAACATTACAAAAGCATTTGCAGTACTGTAGTGACGTACAAAGAATAACAATGCCATCTAAAAAAGATAGCGTGTTACAGTTTGTCCATCATAATCATAAACTAAAAATTCCTTTCGTCATATACGTCGATTTCGAATGCTTACTTCAACCTGTACTTGGCGTAGAAAATGATCCTAACCAATCGAGTACAAGAAAAATTCAAAATCATGTTCCATGCGGAGTAGCGTACAAGGTAGTTTGTTGCGCTGATTCGAGATTATCTAAACCAATCCAACTCTATCGTGGTAAAAATCCAGCTGTTTGGCTTCTCAAGCAGTTGATTAATGAAGTTGATAATATTACTTATCGTTTGAAAAAAGTAACGCCAATGTTAAAATTAACACCTCAACAAGAATCTGATCACGAGCAAGCGAAAATTTGTTATATTTGTGAAAAAGCTTTTGATACTGACAACAAAAAAGTACGTGACCATTGCCATTTGACCGGACAGTATCGTGGAGCGGCTCATGACCAGTGTAATTTAAAATTTCACGCTCCAGATTTTATTCCAGTTATTCTTCACAATTTTCGAGGATATGATAGCCATATTATAGTAGAAGCTTTTTGTGATCCTGATATAAAATCTCGTCTAAAACTCGATAACATCATCAAATGCATCCCAAATAATTTTGAAAAGTACATGTCAGTTACGCTAGGTAAATTGCGCTTTATTGACAGCCTGCAGTTTATGGCAGCCTCGTTAGATGAGCTAGTAAAAGGTTGTAGTAAATTTGATAACCTAAGAGACTGTTTTGGAGATAAATTTAATCTATTAGCTAAAAAGGGAGTTTTTCCATACGAATATCTCGACGATTGGAGTAAATTTGATGAAACATCTTTACCTGGCAAAGACAAATTTTACTCGCAACTTAAAAATGAAAATATCACTGATGATGAGTACAAGTATGCACAAGATATTTGGAAAGAGTTTGATTGTGAGACTTTTGGTGATTATCACGATTTGTATTTGAAAACTGACGTGTTATTATTAGCAGATGTTTTTGAAAGTTTTCGAGAAGTGAGTTATAATAATTACGGACTAGATCCTTGCTGGTATTATTCTGCCCCCGGACTGTCATGGGATGCTCTGTTAAAGTTTAGTAAGGTAAGGTTGGAATTACTGACTGATGTTGATATGTTCAATTTTATCGAAAAAGGTATCCGAGGTGGTATTAGCGTGATAACAAAAAAATATGCTGAAGCAAACAACAAATATTTGAAAGAGTATAATCCTGACCTTCCTTCGAAGTATATAGTTTATCTAGATTGCAATAACTTGTACGGGTATTCGATGGCAGAATCAATGCCGTTTGGTGGATTTCATTGGATCACGGCTGATCAATTTCTATCAGAGACAGAAAAAAAGATACCCGACGATGTTTCGTATTTCGTTGAAGTTGATCTCGATTATCCAACTTCGCTACACAAATTGCATAACGATTACCCTTTCTGCGCGGAATCGATGGTTATAGAATATAGTTTGTTATCAGAAGAACAACAAGCGTCAGCATTACCAAGACAACATTCTATGGTAAAGAAACTAGTACCAAATTTGCTTCATAAACGTAATTATGTTTTGCATTACAAAGCTTTAAAACAAGCAGTCGATGCTGGTCTTGTGTTGAGAAAAGTTCATCGCGTACTAAAATTTAATCAGTCACCGTGGATGAGAGGTTATATTAACTCGAACACTACAAGAAGAGCTGCGGCAAAAACTGATTTTGAGATAAACTTTTTCAAACTGATGAACAATTCTGTTTTTGGTAAGACGATGGAGAATATTAGGAAACGCGTAAATATCGAACTAGTCAATGATGTCAATCGCAGAAACAAACTTGTGTCAGACGATGATTTTGTGAGCATGAAAATATTTAATGAAAATCTTGTTGCGATACAAAGAAGAAAAACAAATCTAAAACTAAACAAGCCGATCTACGTTGGAGCTTCAGTGTTAGATTTATCAAAGTGGCTGATGTACGATTTTCATTATAATTTTGTTAAAAATCAATGGCCGGCTAGTAGATTATTATTTACTGATACTGATTCGCTCGTATATGAAATCGAATGCGAGGACATCTATCAGGACATGCATGATAATAGATATCTGTTTGATCTTTCTGATTACCCACGTGACAGTAAATTTCATGACGACATAAATAAAAAGGTTATTGGTAAGTTCAAAGATGAAATGAACTCGAGCGCTATCAAATACTTTATCGGATTACGTAGTAAAATGTATGCCGTATTGTTAGACAATAATAAAATAACAAAAAAAGCAAAAGGTCTGCCTCGTGATTTTGTTAAAAAGTTTATAAAATTTGATGACTACAAGTACGCGCTTGATGGTGGTGTTAGTTTTATAAGAGCTATGTCAATTCGGACAAATCATCATAAGCTCGAAACAGATGTCCTTATCAAACGCGGTTTGAGCAATTTTGATGATAAACGTTATTGCGAAAATGGGGTAGATACATTTGCACTTGGGTATTGTCATGATGATAGAGATATATTTGACATTATCTTTGCAAACTAAAATTTTATCTAAACTTTAAAAATAATGTTTGAAAATTTGACAGTAACAAATAGCTACAGTAGCAAAATCAAATATCTAATGATGGACGGCAAACCATTGACAGTTGAAATTAATAATGAAACATCAGGCATATGCTTTAGTGGTACCCGTGACAAGTTAAAACTTTCGCTCATCAGATCTGATGACAGCGAGGATTTTAATTATCTCGAACAATTGTATCAAAAGTTGCTAGCGGAATTTGACAACTTTCACTGTCCGATTAGTCAGCAAAAATACACCAAACTTACAATTGATCTTGATCGGTCAAAGGTGTATTTTATCAACAAAAAATACCCTCTTAACAAATCACAAATAAAAGATTTGTTTGAGTCCCGTCGTTATGTGAGCGGTAAAGTAAAGTTTAGCCTCTATCACCATGATAATGAAATATTTTTGATATCTACAGTTGAGACATTAACAGTTGGTAATGAGGTATAATACCACTTACCTTATTGGAATTCTAATGCGTAATTTAGTCCACAATCGCCACGCTCTGCTAAATCGTAATGATTTGGAAAATTGAGTCCGACATATCATTCTGCTTATTCTGGAAGATCACGTAATTAAATTTTACCTGTTACCTAGGTATTTTGCAACAGGTGTTCTATTATATTTGTTTGGAGGTCTAGAGGGGTTGTTGAGCTCGGATTCTTAACGCAATTATTGATTGCAACAGGTGATCTATTACGTTACCTAGGTATTTTGTATTTGTTGAGCTCGGATTCTTAACGCAATTATTGATTGCAATAGGTTTTCTATTACGTTACCTAGGTATTTTGTATTTGTTTGGAGGTCTGGAGGGGGTTGTTGAGCTCGGATTCTTACTTTCTCCTACTACTACAGTATGCTCTTACGAACATTTTAACTGAATTCATATCCTGTTTTACTGCTGCTGCGTCTGGTGGTGGTGATGATGATGTTGTTGATGATGATAATGATGACGATTATGATGAATAATTATATTATATTCACATAATTGTAAGCATATATAGGCATGACAGAGCTGTCTTTCCTGACACTCAAAATACATTGTTCTCTGTTACGACCCGTGTTAACATATTTATCATTTATTTTAGTGCCATTGTTTTAGGTGTTATTTAATGCTTGACTATGTTCTTAGTGCCCATTGTTTAGAATTCAAGAGTTTCTCAGTGCCGCTTAGTACACGTCATTTGGTATATGAATTTATAATTTAATTTCTTGGTTAAAATCATTTCATACTTCAGCATTTGAGTAATGTAATTTTGTCGGTGACGGCTATACATACATTCACAGACGAATATTGACGATACTATAGATAGATGATCGTAACATTAGCGGGTTTTCGCTAAGCATTTTCTTTTTGAGTCAGAAAAATCTTAACTCTGACTTGGAAAATGTATGCATACAAGAGTGTAAAGAGGCAATTTATTAGAGAGTAGGTTGCATTTATCTGGTATTTATTTATTTATTTTTCTTTTACTTTTATTTATTTTTTTTTCGGCTAGTTTCGAGAGATTGCTTCGACTATTGAATCCATGCTATGCGTGTAAGATATTTTCCGGAAACAAAAGGGGCTTATTTCGTTTTCTTTTCGCGGAACACGTGACGTGCATCTTTTATAGTTTCAGCCTGAGTATCTTCAAATCTGCATACCCATATGTGTTAAATGACATTTCATATTGTAATGATTTGCGTGAACTATGTGACTTTTGGAACATATATTTAGCCTAGGGCTGAAAAACGATGCATTTGTGGTTGATTATTATATCCTAGTGTTGTTGATTACCTAGGGTCATTCCTATCAGAGGCAACCGCAACTCGGGTAAAACACCACTACAACAAAACTAGGTTATTTTATTTGTATAATTTATTTATTAGCTCTACTAGTCATAGATCTGAAGAGCTTATGGGATGTATATCATCCATCTGTCCGTTAGCACAAACTTTTTTTCTACTATTATTAACCTACTTTCATAATGGTAAAACTCATGCAGGTCATGTAGGCGCATTTACTCAAATTCAGTTTTAATTGTTCTAAAATTTTACACCAAAATAATTTGACCAAAGTATATTCAGTCGTGAATGTTGAATGTCATCATAAATCTTTCAAACAAAGATTATTCATTGCTATTGACTTGTACAGTGGTAGCCAGGCAGTACATGCATAATTTACCACAAACCACCGCAAATCATTAGACCCACTGCAAACATCCCTTTATAAATATGTTGATATGTATATCTATATTTTTTTAAACTCCTGGTAGATGATATTATAATTTTTCAGTAAAATGTGCAGAATATCAGTAGTTAAATTTTGCTTATTTGTACTGCATGAGATCTATAAATAGATGCATATGTATGAGTTGACATTATTAATGATGCTCTTAATAATAGGACTTGAATGGCACTCATGGATTAATTTCTCAGTGGCTGATGGGATTTCATGTTTCTAGAATAATTCTTTAATTTCCATTGGTTGGTCATATGAATAGCAGATTTTGTGTAGAATGAAATAGGTAGGCCTAATTATGTCATGTGATGTCCGTTGTAAAATTCAGTTGAAGTACACAGTGTATATAAAGACTTTAGAACTGAGCAATCAGTTTCATTTCGCTTTTGGAATATTTGCATTTGTGTTCGCGTTTAAGTCTGTAGACGTGTTTTATGTCATTGTGTGTATATCCTGGTCTCAGATGCTTTATGCAAAATGAATTTGTCCATATGATTCAAATTTCATTACTGAATTTCAAGGGAAAGGGGCTCACTTTTGTGTTGAGAACTCTTAAAATTAACATTACATCTATTAACAAGAACAGCAAATAATATATGTTGTGAAATGCTGTTTAAATCATCTCTCATTCCTATTCATGCCAGCAATGTATGGAATTTCTGAGGTAAATTCTAGACTATATCAACACAATCAAATTATGGGAATAAAAATAAAAACAATTATGAAAAAAGAAACACACATCTAGTTACTAAATAGTACAAATATTAATACACCATCTTCATGGACATTGAGGATACATCATCATAGCTAATTACAAATCTGCATGGAAATATGTTAAAGTACACTCAAATGTAGTCAAATAAAGTTATATATTTTAATTATCTGATGAATGTAATGGATGTTTTAATGATTATGAGAAAAGAAATGCACATTTCGTAACAACATTTTATTGCTGCAAATCAGAATCATTGTCAAATTAAGTCTCATTTTAAAATTTCTTCAAATATTATATGATAAGTTTCACAATTGATTTACTTGAAACATATTTTCACTGATAAGTTAGCATTATAATGCATTTTAAAGGTAGTTTGTAGGTATGTGGTGATTTGCAATAATGAATTAAAAGCAGACCTCCCTGTATTACCACATAAATTATGTCTTTTGTATCAAATAAAGGAACTAGTTTTAGAAGATTTATATGTAAACCTGTTATAATGGTGTATTCTCTTGAAATACTCCTGTTTCTGAATCTCTTCTGCTCCACACTTCTTTCTCTTTTCTTTCTTATATCTTATGGTGTTTTCTTTTTTTCAGGATATCCTCAGTTCTCCTTGTACCTATTCTAGTTTTAATAGTTCAAAATATAACTGTTTGAAGCCTTTGAACAGAAGACAAAACTTGTGTAGAAAAAAATAGTATGGAAGTTTGTAGGGTGGCTACTCAACCCATGGCTTCCTACGTATAGGGAATATTTAAATTATCCCATAATTGTTGGTTTTCACTGAAGGACTTCTTTGGCTGTCAAGTTCAGGTCTTAAATAAAAAAAATGCTAATCTGACATTCAGTGTAGTTGCCATAACAACCATCTTAAAATTCTTGTAATCATAACTCTGCTTGAACAGAAATTATATTGACCTTGTGTTTTTACTAGAATACTTAAGTTATGTCACGATCGTCTTTAACTCTTAAATGAAAGTGGTCATGATCTGATGCCCAATATGGCCACCACAAAATCTTGTTATTATTACTCCTGTTGAATGGATAATAATATTAACACACATTAGGTATATCTACATGCATGTATATATACCCAGAATGGAAAGCTATGCCTAATATCCAGTAAATCCTTTTTAGTAGATACAGCAGCCAAGCAGATATGATCATCTGCTGGCTATAAAGGCAGATGGCTAGAGATGTATGGACAGCACAGGGCATCAGCTAAGGTACATCAACACCTGATGGTCATCTACTGCATCTGTTTCTTTGTGTCTTGACACTGCTGTGCTACTGGGATGATAAGCCAGAATGAGAGAGTTAGGGCGACTGCATAATGGTCCCTCACTTAAGTACTCATGGACTAATTTAGTTTCCATAGTAAAGTTATGCAAATACCATTATTTAAAATTTTAATAACTTTACATTTCTGAGTGCTTATGACCTGATCTATATTTATTGGTATAGATGCATTCTGGAATACAGCTTCTGTGTAGAGAAAACCATATGAGCCACTGCATTTTCTGGATCTACATAAGTTTCAAACATGCTTTCAATTCTGCACCCTAGAGTCAACTGCTAATTTCAGTAGTGTGTATTCCAAACTTAAGACTGTTAAAGGAACAAAATTCACCAGTAAGACAAATATTCTCAAATGATTCCATTTAATAAAATCAAACTTTCATTATCAAACAATCTAGGCCAGCAAAACCCAATTATACCCTATATTATCTTCATCCATTTCCAGACTGGTTTCCTTTTTTCCATACCAATAGTACCTTGAGTCTTTAAATTCGACTTGTGTACAAGTCAAGACACTTTGGAAGTAGGATAGGGGCAAAGCATCCAGGTCATATACCTGAGGAAATGATGCAAGTACTCATAATATTTGTGTGTGTGGAGGGGTTTAAGATATAACAGAATGACATGCTTCATTGGCACAATCACCATCTCAAATTGAAGCATATTAACTAAGAAATGCACATGTAGTGAAAACAGAGAAGGCATATATAATATGTTATGTTACTCAGAGAACCACACTTTGGTACATATATGTGTATCATGTTGACATATACATGTCTAATGTATAGCATGAATAGAAATGTTCTACCACAAGTCAGAAAAGTATAGAGTTCTGATTGAGTTCCAGTATTGAATGTGCTGATATAACCATAGTCTTGAATATTGATTTACCAACAATCTTGATGTATGAGAATGATATAATCCAGAATGTCTTTGAATGAATCCTCAATAATTCAAAAGTAGTGATTTAGTCCATAAATCAGTTAGTACTGTTTAATTTCAAAGAATTTAAATAAATGATTCCTCTTAAATTATGTCTGAAACTAAACTTGACTAAACACGAAAACAGGAATGAATAATTATTTACCTCATATATATATACTAATTTAACTTAATCTGAGGCTTGATAAAATGTTCAGAACATAGGTTATTTTAAATAAAAAATTCCATCAGATTGTAAAACCAATCAAATGTTGGCTTCTGAAACATTTAAAGTTTGTAAATATCATTAGGTCTTTAACTGAATTCAGACTAAACAACTTTTTAAAAAAAATAGACAAAGTTAGGTAGGACAGAATTTTACCCTCAATCATGGACAAAGTTTAAGCATTCAGTATAAATTAAATCTACATAACTTTACATAGAGCTGGAAAGCTGTAAAAGATCTATGATACCACAAGTGTCAGTTTAAAAAAAATCACTACTATCAGTTGATATTGGGTTAATGAAAAAAATATAATCTTAAAAGCTTATCATTAATATAAATTTTAAATTGTTTTTGTTTTTTAATTAAATTTATTGAATTTGATTTAAGATAATTTAACTTTGATGTGGTCCCATGAGTGTTATATTCACCATCCATAGCAAGATATATGTTTATTTTTTTTTATCTATGCATGCATTCTGCTGTTGTTGTGATGTGGTAATCCATGAGCCTTAAATACTTAAGTCAACCATTGTCAACAGAAATTGAGTGTTGTAATTATAATGATGAAGGCAAATTGCACCTTACCTTTATTTCAAAGAAAAAGCTTAAAGATAAAAAAATATTTAAGAAATAAAATGAATTTCATGCACAAGATGTTTGAGCACAAATTATGTCTGAAAAATGTGTAACTTGCATAACGATAAATTTTGAAAGTCAAATATTGTAGCATTGGATATTTATATGCTTGAAAGCTTCAGTTCAATTTAGCTTATTGTCCATGTTTCACATTTTGACAAAATTTATGCCCACTTTCAAAATATCCTTAGAAAGAAATTTACAAATCATTTTCAGCTCTGCAGTTCAAAGACCAGAAGAAATTAATGGATGGTCTGCTTTGTGTTTTATGTCCATTCAGTAGCAAGTTTGTTTTCACTATTCCATGGAAACAGCTTGGAGGATTGCCATGAAACTGTACCCATGTATTCTTTCAATGCTCTGTTTTGTCCTAAAGGACAATGGTGCCAATCTGTTATCCAGTATGGAAAAAAGACCAGCCACTTTGAAACACTTATTCTTGGTAACCCACCTGAATATTTGGATATGTGGATTTCACAAAAGGACTTCATTTGCTGTCTGGTTTGCCCTGAATGATATTGATCTGATGTCCATCCTGAAGATATTATTATGACTATACTTCTCTATATTGATGGTTGATAAATATGGGTTTTTACTAAACAATGTGTCACAATATTTAGTTGTTCATAATGGTGCCATTCGTATGCCTGCTACAGTGGTCATCTTGGAAGTCCGGTTATTGTCCTAAATAAAAATGGAGCTAATGTGATGTGCAATATTGTCACACTGGTGGCCATCTTGAAAATCTTCTTATGGCTTTAGAAATTTTAAAAAAAGAATATTAGAAAATTGTTTTACAACACTTTTAGCACCTGACTATAATCATTACAATATTCGGATCAAGAACAGTATCAAAAGTTACACATGTAGACCAGTTAAAGTGAGAGCTGAGTATAATTAATTTTTCAGTATATATTTTGTTTGTATTCTGGTTCTAATTCATTTGGAATTTGCCCTTTGTGACAAGAATTTTGATCAGCTGCAGAAACAGAACATTCGGATGAAGCTTATTATAAAACAAGACCCACAAGACTGTTTTCTTGCTCTTCTTAGTGTCCACAAGATGAAGAAGCAAGCATCATTTCCCATTATGTTTTGGTTTCTCACCTTTGTCAGCGAGGATTTTTTTTAGGAAAAAACCCTAGTTTCCATTGGTTGCTACATTCCCCAATTGAAATCCACAGTATTAGTTGTATCTGTGCTGGGCATGGTCAGTATAGACTTTTATGTCCAGTTAGGGCTTTATGTTTCTCCTCCTTAAGGGCTCAGCTGATATTTTGGTTTCCACCATTTTGAGGTGGATTATCATAATCATCAAGAGTGTAGTCTACACTTTTGTTTTTCTTCACATGGGATCATGAGCTCCTACTGAACAGGGAAATTCATCTAGGCATAGCTTTAGCTTACGGATTACTGAGATTAAGATGTAGTTTAGGGTGGGGAACTAATTTTAATGACTTAACCTGTTGCTTTTGCCAGATTTCCTCCTCCCATCCTGCACTAATGTTTCACTAAAGGCTAATCCTGAGAAAAGAATGAGGACTAGGGAGATTGGGCCAGGGTAATATGAGTTGGAGTCTCCCTATGGGAAGATGAATTCTCATTACATGGTAGTATTTTTCATCTGGAAAAGAGAGTGATATGTAGAAGGAACAGGGAAGTATTATATCCTTAAAATTTATTTTACCCCCTCCATCAGAAAACTACATTCTATGAAGAATCTAATAATGTGTTCAGTTCATCCATGGCAAAGGTTATTTTTAACTGCATTTATGAACATAGAAACTGTACTGTAGTAGAATAAAAATATTATGTTAACACATGTAGTGTGTTTGTTGAGAGCATTCAAGATGGTTTCAATATTCAGTAGATAAAAAGTATTAAAGAATAGAAAAAACTGACTTTTGTCAATTCCTGGATTCTTCTTGATCAGTAGAGCACCAGTCCCTTCTGGCGACTCTTGTTGTATTAATAATGCATGGTCTGAACAACTGTTTGTTATGTCATATGTAAGTTTAATCTGGCATTGCTACATGTGGATGCAGTCTTGATATGGGAAATTGATGTCCTGTGTGTGACTATTACTAGTATGAATTTTCAAGATTTAGCTTCGTTAATAAACATGAATAGTATTTTATCATATATGACAGCTATTTTCATTATCATGCCATTAATGTCTTGTAATTGTTCTCTCCCCAGAAAAAGGACATGAAGAGTATGAAACATGAAGTGTACATTTTGTCAAATTCTATTGGAGGAGGATTGTGATTTTTGTTCACACTGTGGCAAAGAAATTGTCAGCACCCGAAAGATAGTACTTTGTATAGGGAAGAAAAAAAATGGAAACCTTTGTGGTGCAGAGCTGAAAAAAGGCACAAACTTTTGCAAAAAGTGTGGAGCCAAGGTGGACCAGTCTGTTTTTGAGAAGAAGGTTGTCCTTTGTGCAAACTGTGGCCATGCCTTTGCAGATGATGAAGACCTCTGTGTGGACTGTGGTTTTCCAAGGAATGGTATCTCAGGTAAGTAATACATTTGCCAAAAACATACTTTATATACCAACCTTCTGCGCAGTGTTTTTTTTTTGTTTGTGGCTACTTTTGCCTTCATTCCTTGGCAAACCAGAGTAAAGGCATATTTCAGTTAGGGCCATTAATTATGGCACAAAAAGTGTCCCACAAGGATGTTATCTTGCAGTAGTGGACACTTTGACCATAAGGGTGAGTATTCCTTGATTTCCCTTGACCAGATTTTTTTTGGTTATCAGCTTCCCATTCAGCTATGCAATAGTGACAGGTAATTTATTGCCGATACTAAAATGTATGTGTTGTTTTTGGGGGGATAGGACTAATTTTAATTGTGTAATACTTACTAGTTGCTATTGCCAGATTCCCTCCACCAACACCACTCTGATGTTCTACTGTTAATTTCAATCCCCTAAAAGTGTAAACTATGCAGTATTGTGATATCAAGGTAGGTATTACATAATTATAACTATTTATATTTTTGGTAGAATTTATCAGTCTTAATATTTGACATTTTTTACCTTTACATTTGTAGAACTTATCTTTTGATTGGCACTGTATAGCCAGGATTGTGCTGATGCACCATTAAACCATTTGCTTAAATATACCAGGTTCCTTAAATCCCTCTATTTGCCTGACATGATGGCTAGTTATGAGTTTTTCACCAGCACACAGCCTGAGCAACCAGACATTTCTGTCATGATATCCCAAATGTCATCATTACAAATTGCATTTGTTTCTGTATACATTAAACTTTCAAATAAATATTAAAGTGAAACAATAATTAAAAATAAACACCTAACAAATAAATTTCAAAGGTCTCTATCTAGTGTACAGGCTGTGTTTTTATCAGACAATCAATAAAGGTGTTAATATTAAACCTAATTCAGAGGCATCAAGACCAAGTTTTCACATGGTTTCTTTATTGGGCAATAAAGAAAGGTGTCTAAGATTAAGCTTGTTACATTTCTACTTCCTGGAAGCTATACTGCTCTCAGCTGGTTAAATGGGGCATAGAAAAGGTCAACTAAATCCTTTAGAGAACAGTAACATCCATCGGCTTCTCTGGATATCTGCTTAATTCATCCTAGATGAAAATAGTGCCACTTGGACATCCAAACTGTTATTACTCCTCTTGAATGGAGGGTTATATTAATTAGTGGTTTTCATTAAGAAAGACTTCTTGACTAGTACCAGTTTGGTTCAAATTAAACATGATGCCGATTTTACATCTGATATGTCCACCATGACAGCCATTGTAAAAGGATAATTGTTGCTGCTTCTGATGAATGGAAAGTCACATCACAGTGTGGTTTTCACTTGAAGACTTTTGTTTGGTGTCTAGTTTGTCTTTAACAAAAATAATTCATATTTTACTGTGGGCTTCAAATGGATGCTGTAATGTAAACCTGTTTTCACCATAATGATAGGATGAAGAAGATAAAGTGATTTACATGAGTATTATGAGTTTATAGTGCAGTAACTTCTGTTCAGAGCCCATATGTATTTTGTGACCATTCAAACATGGCCATATTAGGCATTTCCATTGATGTCAACCAGGCAAGTGATTACAGGCTCATATTGGATCTACATTATGTTCATGACTGTCCAAGTCACTAATAAAGTGGTAAATTTTGGCACTGACAGCTAATTAAATTCTCATAGTCTTAATGTTTGGCTGAATCACAATACATTCTTGCGAAGACATAAAACTTACATTCTAAGTATGATCTGTCCAGGAGTAAACTTTTACAATGATGATTGACAATGATAAAATGAAGTTTCGGCTTTTATTGTGTACAATTTACCCATACATAGGTTGTTCTGAAAATTAAGCATATTTTGTCCACTTTTTATTTTCAGCAGGTCAGCAACTTTCATTTTAAGATCACTTTTATGTAGAAGAGGAGGGCTGTTGTACTTCATAGTGTGTTGGTGTTGATGCTGGCATCCACACAAATAAAAAGTCATTTGCACATATACAGCCTCTCTGCTGCTTGTCAACTGTAATTCCTTCCTAGGCCTAAGGCAAAAGTATGCTTTGGCCTCAAAGTGGTCATCTTAAAATTTATTTGTCACTACTTCTCCATTATTGATGGTTATATCAACATTATGTTTTCACTGAAAGACATAATGTTTAGTTTGCCTTAGTGAAGATGGTGCTGTTCTGACATCCAATATGGCCACCACATCAGCCATCGTGGCAGTCTTATTGCTACTCCTTCTGAAGTCATATCTTGAAAATATTGTTATCTCAGATGGCTGGCTGTATCAATGTGCTTTGATCTGTAGACTTTTATGATGCCTACTTGTTTCTAAATAAAAATGGTGCCTGTTGTCCAATATGGCTGCCATGATGATTGTCTTCAAAATCTTCTAGACAACTCCTACTGAATGGATGATCATGGTGACATGGTGTTCACACCAAAAGACTTCGAATGAGGTTTATATTGTCCTAAATGAAAATGTTGCCGAGTTTACATCCAGTATGTGCAGCACAGCAGCTAATTTGAAAATCTTGATATAACTGTAGAGTATCAGAAATGGTTTCAAGACTTGATAGTTATAAAGAAATGGTTTTAAATTAAATTGATGGAAATTCTTTTTGCCCATTAGTTTCAATCCGATTGAAGGACATTGTAGCTCTCAGTGTTTTGTTACCCAAATTTGTAAGGTTTGGTAACCTAATATTTAAATGGTCATTATAAATTTCCAGTAGATTATCCTGTGGCTACTTATGAGTGATAGTTTTATATCTATATTTTTTGTAATGCCTGGTACATGATTTTATCTAATTCTTTTAGCTATTATTTATGGCTGTAAATCTTACAGAATATCTTTAGTTAAATTAGCATACATGACCAAAGCCCCATATAAAGGTTGTGTTGATTTGATTTGTTATTCACCTATATTTTTGTCAGTTGGGTATTTTAAAATTCAGCTAACAAAGAAATAATTGTGTACACACTGCTAAAAAAAATCTGATCACCTAATGCTCAGGGCCCCTCAAATTATAGATCCTGCCTGTCCTGTAATCTGACTGAGGTGCTTCTTGAGCTTGTCAAAAAATTCTAATTTGCCTGAAAAAAACATTGATGAAATATGTCAATGTAAAAGCTGTTGATATACCTGCCATAACATGGCCCAGTTTAAATCAGATCAACTGTCCTACGTGAAACTGATTTTAATCAAACTAAGGCATAAGTTTCAGTAATCATCTTAAGTAGAAAAAACCCCCACTACTTTCAGTATATGCCTGATCATGGTAAACAGTCATCAAAGGAGCTGATGCAAAACTGTCCCTTTTACAGCTGAAATAGCAACAGTTAATGGCAAAGAGGTCCTATAAACCAATGTTTCAGGCATCAGTTATTGCTTAATTTGCTGACAGTAGCTAGTGAGATGTGTTTGAAGGCTGCAGTGGTGAGCCCATTGTGATAATTTGCATACTTGGTAGGATCATGAAGTGGAACAATCCATTATAGGTAAATGGAGTTTTACATTGTGAACCATGCCAGCAAAAAGAATAAAGATAAGGGGGGGGCTATTCTTTGCACATACTGCAAACAACATATTGACATAAGTTGTCAACTCAGTTCTGACCAGAATTCACTCAGAGAATCAAGCAGAGAAGTTTGAACACCAAGACCATCCAGTCCCTAGTGAGTGTAGTGATGAATATTAATGAAATAATGCACCTTCAAATCCCTTTCAACCCTATTAAATTTATATTTGAATTGTATATATTGTAATGTTGTTTGACAATATTGAAGAACAGGAAATTTTGGGCAAGTGAAATTAGATTATGGGCTTGTAGATTTTCAGTCAGGGCTTGAGAGTTTATTTATGTCACCAGCTCTAGGCCAGTGTCTAAAAAAATTTTTTTATTGAGCACTGACACATCATAATTGTATTTAATGAAGTAAAAACACAAAACAATACTTAAATGTAGACAGCAGGATAATGAAATCTTTAGGCTGTACGTTGCTGCCCTGTTTTTTCTTTTTCTTTATGGTGTAAACTGGCAATAAAATAATATCAAAAACATCAACAACAGTTGCATGTGCCGGGTTCACACATTACTAAGTTAACCTCTCTAATATATCTTATACAATAATTTGGAAATCTGAAGGTTTATAATATCGAAAATAAACCTCAGTTTTGTTTTCTTGCAATATAATTCATACCTTTTTATGTCCTGATGACATTTTGTGGGTCAAATTTTCAATGACACTTTACACACTTGAAATTACAAAGCCTTCACTGGTTTACAAAATAATATTAGTTCTGAATAGTGATGCACTGTGAAAAGAGCCGAGACTAGAACTGATCTGTTATTTACATAAAATATAAGATGAAAATGCGAGTTTGGAAAATGGTTGATATGCACGTTATTTTAATAATTGTTTAAAATGGATTCTATTTGCTCTTTGGTACACTTTATTTTTATTTTGATTGGGTGTTATGTTATTTTAATTGCATATTTACATATTTGCATACACAAACAAATTTCTAATGGCTGAATTGAGACTGAAGTGGATGATGGCTGTTGACAGTTCTGTCAGACTTGTATATACTTTTAAAGATACTGTTAGAAAATTAGAGGTACTTTTTCATTTGCCTTAACTAAAACATTCACTGTCTGTTACCTTCTACCTTTTATTTTAAATTATCAGTCTTCTGTTAACAGTATCTTTATTTTTAGAATTATTAGGGCCTAACATCTGCTAATGTTTTAGGGATAGTTGGAAAACTGCTAGGTGAATGAATACAACACACTAATGTAAAAATCCTTAACAGATAAGAATGTATCAAAACAATTTTTTAACTTATGATGTACATTTAGTGTTGTGACAAAAGTTTAAACTTGCAGAAAGAAGCATAACACATGTCCTATATGTAGTACTACCCAACAAAAACTGTATTTGCTGTGAGAACTATCATGTGTCAGAGAAAGAAGTACATGTAATAAAATAATTTTATCATTTAATGAAAAAAATTTATTAAATTTAAGTGTCAATAATTTTCCAATAAATTTTAGACTAGGTTTGTTTTAAATTTTGATTTCGGTCCTTCTGCAAAAAGGGGAGAATGAGAGGGCTGTTCATATAAAGACATATTTGTAAACTTTTTGTCCCTTAAGTATTGTAAACCCACTCTTTGAACTTTTTTGTAATCCTTTGTGAGATTGAGCATGGTAAACAGGAAGAATTACCAGCTCGTGTGAGATTGAACATGGTAAGCAGGAAGACTTACCAACTCATGTGAGATTGAGCATGGTAAGCAGGAAGAATTACCAACTCAAAGATTAAAAAGTTATCATGTCATCAGTTTAATAAGAATATTAGCAAAAGAGCAAAAAATTGTTGTGTCAATTAATGCAATTGAAAACTTATAGTTTAATGGGTGCCACAAATGCATGCAGTGTATTAAGTGAAATACATGTGTTCTGAATATTTCTTGTGGCCTTTTGTAGTTCATTTGGCTATAATACAAAGTGAGGCTATAGTATAGTCCATTGACTGCCATGCATCATTTATCAATAATAGTATGAATTGCTTTTGAAATAAAGAACAGAATCCACACCGGCTGAATTTCAACCAAAGATCATTCTCACATGATGTGCTTTCATGTTTGCATATATAAAGCCAATCCAATTGCATGTATGCTGACCATTACAACAGAAACATAGAAATACATTTAAACAACTGAACAGATTTTGACAAAATGTAACAGAAAGCAGACTGATATACTCACTTGAAGACCTTTAATGTTTACAAAATTGATCTCCTTTTGTCATACTATGGGGCCTTTATTACTGAAGCAGAAAATTCTTTAAAGAACATCTCAAAATCAGCTGAATAGAATGTGAACAAATGTGCCTAAAAATTACATAATGAAGGCCTCATAATGATGCTGATCTGCCATTTGGAAAGACCTTTCAACACACTTGTCTCAAAAAGAAATAAACAGATATTGAGCAAATTCTGGCATTGAGGCCTTTCTGGTTTGAAAAAAGATATGTACAGGAAGGAAGATGAAATTATCATTATCCTCAGAATTGCAAGTGAATACCTTTGTTGGATTCATTTGTAATATGCAATATTAAGGATTTTTATTTGAAATTTATAATGTCCAAAATTAGAATCTTTGATTTAGAAAAGCTGAAGTTGGAATTATATATTTATTTGACATCTTGTTTCATCTTGCTGTGTATATTTTTATCCAGATACTTTGCCAGCTAATGAGGATTCAGCAGAACTCAGTTCCATTATCAAGTCGGATCCACCACCTCCATCATGTCTAGTTTTAGGCCAGAATACTTTGTTAGATGATGAGTTTTACAAAAGGAGTCAGGCAACACCCCAAGATAATGATCTGGATGGAGATAACAAATCTGGTGCTCCAGACAAGGATATACCATTTGAGATGAACATAAATCCTGGTAAAATTATAAATAATGAAGTTTGCCTTGAGAAAATGTCAGAATCAGAATTTCAGAGTAAAGGTATTACTGTGAATGAAAGATTTGCAGTTGAAGAGAGAGAATTGATAGAGTCAAGTCAAAAACTGTTTTCACAAGAAAATGACAGCTCAGAAAAATACGAAAATGCAGAGCTTATCAGTCCAATCAATGAGGTTGAAGAAGAAAAGAATCAAAATGTTAGTGGACAGATTGGAAATGAAAAGTTTAAAGAAATAAACCCAGAACAATGTGGAGAAGGTGATGGAGCTGATAAAAATGGTGCACATTGGCCATACATTGAAAACAGTGATCCATTAGAAAAGGAAGTTCAGATAGAGGCAACGCATTCCACTCTGAGACAGATCATAGAAACTGAACAGATGGAAACTATTGGAAACTCGATTAATTTTGCAGAAAAAGAAATTGAGAAAAGAGTCTCTGTTGAGGAGTCAATTGAAAATTATACTGGCAAAAACCCCACCCAGGAAACAACACCTACAGCAGACCCTAGTACACTAATGGAAGACCCAAAAAGAGGTAGTGAGAGCAGTTCATCTAGGATGGAAACAGTTGAGTCAAGCAACTTTGATCAAAACCAGAGTGATGGAAAAGTAAGGAATAGGAATGAGAACCAAACATCCGATGCACCTGTTGACAAAGCTCATGGAACAAAGAGTAAATCTGAGGAAGACAAATCACAGGCTTCTATAATGAAGGTACTTTTTCTTTAAACTGCTCTCTTCATTTATGCAGCACTTCTCCGAGGAAAATGTGGGCTTTACATGGTACTGCAGATCTGGATGTGCATGCATGAGTTCATAATGTTACACAACTTCTCAGGTACTTTTTAAAATAGGGACCGGAAAAGCTTTGCATATTTCAAGGTAGTCTGTTGGAATGCAATGGATTTAGACTTTTCTTTTGACTGATTTATATTTTTTCATTCATGCCCTGGTTCTAGAGTTTTTGATTTCAATGCGGACACTTTTGTATCTATATAATTATATTTAAAATGTATAAATTTCAGGTGTTTAGTTTGTTGCATTATTTCTGTCTTCACATCTTGAGACAGACACTGGAGACCTTGGAATATAATTAAGGGTGGGCTTTAGATATGCACCATGGCTTTTGAATTGCAGTCCACCCTGGGGGTCGAACTATATTAGTTGGGTAGGAATGTAGTGCTTGGACCATAATTCAGAAACTTTCAAGTTCCCCAGTCTATAACTACAACAGCATACATTCAGCATGAAGACATTTTAGGGGGAAGGGAGGTAACTGTTCATATAATGACATATTTGTAAAGGACTCTGGATAAGAATGGATGGAAGTCATGGATGATCGTTCACCAGTCATCTGTTTTTATTCCTGAATGCCAATATGTGATGGAATGACATGCATTTAAGAAAATATTTGTGTGTAAGAACTTCTTGTACACCTTCTTTGAAGGATTTCCATCATTAACATTTTGATTCAGTATTTTTAGACACAAGCATTATTGTGGGTTAAAAAGTGTGCTATTTTAGGTTTGAAGTATCATTTAGAGGTGTTCTAAATTTCGTTTCAGCAGGGACTAGGAGGAAAAGGCAGTAACATTACAAGAACTGGCAATAAAGGGTGAGTATTTTGGGTATGTCTATAGGAAGAAGTAAAAAATATTTGCAGCATAACTGGCCTTGTGAATGGTGGTTACAAGCTGCTGTATTTGTCAGTTGTCCATTGCTAAGTTTTCCTTATTGTTTCATCATTACTAAATTTTTCTCATTAACATTCATAATGCTGGAACTTTGTGCATGTCATAGTTATATTCACTTTTTTATTTTCTTAATATTCCCTCACATAAAGTGGAGTATTATATGTTGTGATATCTGTTATTTCATGTCTATATTTATGCTACCAATTTGATTTATGTACACCAACTTTGGTTGTGAACAATCTACAGTTGCCATACAGTTAAGGTAAAGAAGAACTCTGTGGATTTCAGATTTGAATTCTCAAAGGGCAAAGTCACTTTGACTAAAAGAAGGAAAAACAGTTTACACACATTTGCTCAGGGTCTCCAAATTGGTGGATAGCTTGCATCTGGGATAAGTTTGAACCCTATCAATTTCAGCATGTAAAGGTCATAGGTCAATGTTACTGACTGAAGAAAGAAAAATGGTTTCTCTGCAATAATTTGATTTCTTCTGGTGCTAAACTTTGTCACTTGCTTTCACCTGGGACAAGGAAAATTCTTATCAATTTCATACTCAGAAGGTCAAAGGTCAAGATTACTGTGATTAAAATAGTGAAAATGCTTTCCATGCAGTAACTGGACTTTTCTATTATCAGTGGTTTTCAACCTTTATGGATGGCTAACAGTTTGAGCAAAAAGAACACTATTGATTTTGGATTCAGAAGATGAAAAGTCAAGGTCGCTGGCTGAAAGAAGAACATGGTCTCTGTACACAGTACTCAAGATATATCAAGCAAACTTTGTGGAGGGTTGTCACTTTGAGTGTGAGGTCAGAAGGTCGAAGGTTAAGGTCACTGACTTATTGATATATATATATATATATATATATATATATATATATATATATATATATATATATATATATATATATATATATATATATATATATATATTCACTATACTTTCATCACAAATACAGACCATTGCAACTTCTATTTTATGTTGTTTATATATATATATATATATATATATATATATATATATATATATATATATATATATATCAATTTATACCATACCCATACCAAAAAGGAAGGCCATTGTGTCCTTCATTTCATATTTTACTTGCTTTTTTAGATTTAAGTCATGATTGGCTGTAATTTTAGCAACCAGCATATTCCATTATGCCTAGATTCATTCAGGTTGGTGAGAGGATGGATCTTGGTGAATATTATACCCTCACCACAAGTGTAGGTCACTGTAATTTTATTTCATGCATCAGTGACATTGGCTGGACTTTGTATTTTAAACCTATTTATCAAGCTTTGTTCATGGTTGAATCATCAAGCCAGATGATTTTATGCATCGCTGTTAGTATCACACCCAGTTAACCACTGAAGAAAGTCAAAGTTTGAGGAAATACAGTTGGAATATGAGCATCAGCATACACACAAGTGGGCATGCATTTGACTGTAAACATCTTCAGTGATTACCATGGCCTGTATCAGAATATCTTTTGCCACTCAGGCTTGTATGTTTCTGCATTATAGCAGTATCTTTATTCCCCAGCTCCACTTCCTATACAGATTCCCAGTCTTATATGTATATGTGCTTTTAATGATCAATATCAACTTTTATGCCCAGTAAGGACTTTAAGAAAAGTGTAGGAAGTGTCTCTTCCTTACTCATAGGTCTTGACTGATATTTATTGGCTTCCACTATTTCAAAGTGGATTGTCACAACACTCAAAAGAGTTGATTGATCCCCTACAGAGAGGGACCTCTCACTCATGAAGATTAAAGCACATTTGAGTCCTTGCTACCTCATGGGCCCATATAAGTCATTTATGTTTGGAGGATGAACTGAGAGCCATGTTTTGGTGATCTTACACTACTTTCTCATCTTTCTTTGTCATTCTTTGACCATCCAAAGTGAAGGCATATTTTCTCTAGGCCCATAGTCATGGAACAGTAAGTGGCCCTGGTGGATGCCATCTTTTATTAATGGACACTTATGCTGTAAGGGTGCATATTTCATTGCTTTTCTTCTGTCAGGTTTGGGATCATCTGCCTCCCACTGTAGCAGCAATAGGTAATGTATTACTGATATTGAAATGTATTTTGGTTGAGGGGAAAGTGGAACTAATTTTATTGATGTAATACTTACCTGTTTATATTGTCAGATTTGTTTCTTCCACCTTGCATTGATGTCTCAAAAGATGTGTAAGACTGCTCATGGGCCATTGATGCAAGGTCAACTTTTAAAATTTTTGAAAGTGACCCTTTGGAGGATGAATTTTCAAAAATGGGTAAGGGTAATTTCTGTCCAGGAAGGAATAAGCTATGAAGTAGCAACAGGTAAGTATTACATCATTAAAATTAGTTTTTTAATTATCCCCAACCCTGCCCAAGAAACAAAATACATGCTTCTGAGATGTTAGGTTTTATTATATTGATAGTTGATGGTGGTAATAATAGATAGCAATAAAAGCCAGTAGTTAACAAAAAGACAAAATCTGACATATAATATATATGCAGCAGTCAGAATAATTAAATGACTGACTTCTGTGTACAGAGTAATGTTAGGAAGTTTGTTGGCATGTTGGAAGAAATGTCAACATGTTGAATTTAGAAATCAACAAATACTCATGAGATATCCATTTGCAAAACTCAGTATGTGTCCACTTGTGATGCATAGATCTGACATTTTTTGCACTAATTATTTTGGTTGCTGACCATTTAAGAGGGGTGACATTCTAGAAGGGTACTTCTTCATATAAACTCATTAGTGCTAGGGGCTTTGGGCTGTTAAAAGTGGGTTTTTGTTTGGGGAGCTGTTGAGTGGTAGCACTGTAGTGACAGTCCTGATGCACTATCTGTCTTCTTAACTGAGTGCATATACTGTATCGACATTGCCTTGCAGCCATCTTTCTCTTACTGCTTTTCTCCCACAGTTAATCTTTTTGTTGCCTTTATCAAGATGATTATTTTTGGAGAAGATATTTACCCTAATTATGGTGCATAATAAAAGTCTTATATTTAACATATAAATTTACAATCCAGGTAGATGAAAACATAACACATACTGTTATTCAGATCTGATATATATATTCACTATACCTTCATCACAAATACAGACCATTACAACTTCTATTTTATGTTGTTTTTATATATATCTATTTATACTATACCCATACCAAAAAGGAAGGCCATTGTGTCCTTCATTTCATATTTTACTTGCTTTTTAAGATTTAAGTCATGATTGGCTGTAATTTTAGCAACCAACATATTCCATTATGCCTAGATTCATTCAAGTTGGTGAGAGGATGCATCTTGATGAATATTATACCCTCACCACAAGTGTAGATCACTGTAATTTTATTTCATGCATCAATAACATTGGCTGGATTTTGTATTTTAAGCCTATTTATCAAGCTTTGTTCATGGTTGAATCATCAAGCCAGATGATTTTATGCATCGCTGTTAGTATCACACCCAGTTAACCACTGAAGAAAGTCAAAGTTTGAGGAAATACAGTTGGAATATGAGCATCAGCATACACACAAGTGGGCATGCATTTGACTGTAAACATCTTCAGTGATTACCATGGCCTGTATCAGAATATCTTTTGCCACTCAGGCTTGTATGAATTATTTCATAACTTGCTAACACAGCAATATGGTCCTGATGCAGTACTTTGAATGTCAGCACCTCACATTGGATGTGATGGATCAATGAGACATGTACAACGCTTCAGCAGTTAGCAAATATTGGCATGCATCTGCTTATGGAAAAGGTATATTAGGCAGTTAGGAAGCTTTTGCTATGGCCAACAATCCAATTTGCTTTATGAAAATTCAGACCAAATGTCTGGATATTTAAAGTTGCTTTAGTCAAAACAATCTAGTTTAATACTTCTTGGTTCTCTGGACAGGCAAGCTGAAAGGTAAAAGTTGAATTCTGGGAAATCATGGTGTTTATAGAATAGATTGCACAACACCACTTCCTTCCCTTTTTAAAATCAGCACTGTAATGTAGAAAGAAAGAAAGAAAGAAAGAAAGAAGAAAGAAAGAAAGAAAGAAAAAAGATTATGGATAGTACCTATAGTGTCACTGAATTGCATAATTGAAATTCATAATTTGTGAAATTATAGGCATCAAAATTTGATTATTTAATTATAACTGTATTTTCCTTTTTTAACAGGAAAACTGCAGGTGTTGTCAGAGTTCATTTCCATTCACTTGTGTCTGCTGAGTTTGGCCTGACATCTGCAGATGTAGTCATCATTCGATTTGGAGATGAGGAGTTGGGAGGATGGGGGTCTGATACACATAGACCTGAATTAGTTAGGTACTGGAACCACCACATTTTTTATACTTTGATGCCCTTAACAATGGTTTCTCTTAGGCATTGCTATGATTTGAAAAGAATCCAGGAAGAGTGTCTTAATACAGTTTTGCATGTGTGTGCATGTTTGTGTTCTTATATTTTTAATAAAGGAATATATCAATACATTGGAAAATGGATACATGTAGAATTATACTTGAATTTTCACCTTTTGTTACACTTTAATGCTTTTGACAAAAGTTGCTGTTTTAAATGTCACCATACATTTGGAACCAGTCAAGTAAGAATATGATACTGGTGTTGCATCTCTCTCTGTCTCTTTCTAAGAAATGAATATATCAGTACATTAAAAAAATAGCTAGTTATATGGTGTCACCAATGACTAGCATGATAATGATGCAGCTTAATTCTGGTGCCAACAGTGTCATGGTGAAGACTTGAAGCTTAGTGCAAGAGACTCTTTGTGAAGGATTGTATAGAAGTTAATTCCAATTTAGACAGACGCCATTTTTTCCCTCTTGACTGCAGTCTGTGATCCCTAGATCATACAATCAGAAGATTTCTGTTTACCCTCAGGGGCAATATGTCTGATGTTTTGTGAGTGTATATTTTATATGTATGAAGGTGTTAAAACAATTATATCACATACTTTGTTACAATTAGATGTGCTTGTAACCTTGGATTTTCAAATCTTTTACTAGTTATTTATGGGTTTCTGGCAATGAGCAAAGATTGGCAACCTTTGAAAATATTTTGCTTTCATGTAGCATATGAACTGAATTAGGTGTGTACAGGTGAATAGTGAATATATGTAGATGACATGTATATTAAGAGTTATCTGTAAGTCTGTTTGCTTGACAATGCAGCAATATACATGGTAGATGAGAAACAAATTTTGAACAGAATTTTAAACTGTGATATTGAAAAGATAAATGGTGGCATTTAATCCAGACAAAGCAGTTCTATTGCTGAGTGTCAAGAAACCAAAATCAGAATGGAAACCATGAATTGGACATGGCCAAAAAAAAAACATACAGGAAAATATGCAGCACAAACATACAGGTATGTCCAGTCATCCTTCTTGGCATAGATTGTATCTGGACAACTTTGCAGACCCTACATCTGTTCTGTACATATGCGACCATAGCTTTGATCGATGCAACATTTTTATTTGTGAGGTCACAATGTTTACTCAAATACCAATCATTAATAAAATAGGGAAAAGTCTACCAACAGACAACAAAATAGCAGCAGTGCTTGATATAAAATTAAAAGAAAATAAATCATTGTTTTTCAAAAATATCCTTTTGCAGTGACAAAACAAAACTTTTGACAGCAGTCTGTTTTTAATTAAGAAAGTTATTCCTTGTTTATAAGGAGAATACTGAAGGGAAATAAAATCTTGCTAAAATAACTTGATATGAAATTCATTATAAAAAACAGTATGGGGGATAGTCTGTACATGCATGGCATGCTCATATAAAGTCCATTCGGGAAAAAGTGGAGGAAAGCTTACTGCTTAATAAGTTTTAGATTTAAATTGGATTATTCGTATTGGGTCAAAAAATGCTTAAATCTTGCATGTTGCCAAATTTTGATTATGCTTCCCTGCATGTTTTTGGCCAATGTATTTTTCTGTGAAAGGATTCATTTGAAAGGTTAACATCAAGGACTTCATAGATAAATCAAGTGCACTATTGTCAGCTCAACCTCATTACTAACATGCAGTAAAAGATTAAATAAAACAATAAAAATGCTTTAAATTAACTAATTTTGGTGTGCGTACCTGTATTGGTAGCTCAGAATAGTGTATACCACTCCCTTGATAACTTGCACCCTGATGACTTTGAACCTGCTTATAGGGTCAGACATGAATCCCATTTCTTAAACCAGAAATACCCAAAGATTGATCCCTATTTATTTAACTTTAAGAAAATCGGGATCAAAATTAGTAACAGAAACTTTGATATATCGCTCATTTTATTGTAGAAAACAGTAGATATGACCTGAAATTTTAATCAACATTATGAAATATCAAATTTAAAAATAAGTCGTACAATTTTTGTTCATTTTCTTTCCAAATGGTCATACACTGCAATTATCGATAAGCAAGGAAATTTTGATTAATGAAAATGTCACTGACACTGAGTGGAGACAGTACTTTTATAAAAATAATACAAATTAAATAAAAAATGTTATCAATTGAAATTTATATTCTAGTTCTATCTTTTAATTCATTTTAAGTGTAATCATCATAAATGCAATGTGTCCTCATGTTATTAGATGTAAAATGTGTCAATTTACCATAACAGCTATGTCCACGAGCATTTCTCTGAGAACCTAATTAGTTGCCAACTGTGTTTTGATAACTGATGTGTGGAAGTATATTTTGTATTGTTCCACTGAGTTAAAAGCTGGCCTTATTTGTATTATCATATTAATTATGTCTTTTGAATAAAAAAAAGGAGCTGGAATAAAAGTTAAGTGAAAAAGCATGTAAATCCTACAAACTTAAAATCTAGTGGCCCTGGTCTGGTGAACTCACTTCAATCACAGTTATAAATGTTATTGTGTATGTAACATAACCTACCATAAATTAACCAACTCATTGGTAACTGTGATCAAAGATAGCAAGGCAACCAAGCAAAATGAACACTTTGTAAAATAAAGAGCTTGGTTTCACCGATACAGACCGTTGTGGACAAGTGAGTTCAGAGAATTCTTGAACTGACACTTAGAGATATCCTCAAGAATGATAAAAAGTTCCAGTGAAATCACGATATCAATACTGTACTAATTGAAAAATACAAAAATTGTGATTCGATGTAGACAATTGTCTCACAAAGTAAATTTTGCTTGTTTTTGGAAAAAAGAATCTTGTTTGGTGGTGTGTTGACTGTTAGTCTAGTTCCTTGATCTTTTGACTCCCGATTTTCAGAATACTATTAAATACCACTCAGGGAACCAGATTCATCATGAAAACAAAAAGCAGTGATGTAACACACATTTTTGCCTACACATGATGGTTGTTGAAACCAGTTGGAACTATCTCACATGTTGGACATTTTGAAAATAAATGTTATTTGAACATAATAACGAACAACTTCATCAGATAAAGCATTTTATTAAACATTATTATTAATGTGATTGTAAGATGAGCATTCAGTCATTAAATGGCCCAGTTCCCTAACCCGACACCCCCTGCTGTTGTAAAGATATCTAAGCAAATTTTTTCAATTGTTTGGAGGTCCCTCAGTAACTCAAGCCCTAGCTTATGGTGCAGTCTATGTTTGTGGACCCTGTTGTGCGTGAGGGAGAGGTGTACTTAAAAGAAAAACATCATGTTTGACCTTATCTGCTAAAATGTTGATTTTATTTCATTTCATTAAAAGTAACACATTCTCTAGGTCCATATGTAATCCATTACAAAGTAATAAAATAATTTGTTCTGTACAGTATTCAGAAACAGAACTCTTTTCACATAGATTCTGAGTCAATTTCACTTTTAGCAATTTTTTTCATCCATGTCCTAACACCCACTAGAGTCCAGTCACTCAGTCAATATTTTCTGATCTGACTAGGCCAGCAGAGTTAATGTTCATAAGTATTTGATGTAATTTCTTGCATTGCTGCCAGGGTGTGGAATTGTTTTAAAACACACTTCCTCACTCTAGACAACGTAAAAACTTACTCCAATTTGTATGAAATGAAAGAAATGACTATATCCATCATATTAGTTGCAAACAATTTTGATATAAAAGAAAAAAATCCCCATGAAATGATAAACTTATTTACATTAAATATACACATTGAATGTTTTTTTTCTTCCACTTTCAACTGCTATAAAATTCTATAGCTATTTGCCATTTCTCAGTTGACATTTTGTATCTGCCATCCATTGTTACAATGTGACATTTAAGTAAAATAGGTTTGTATCAATAAAATCTCAGAGAAGTTTGATAAAGAGTGAGACCTGCACATGTAAATTATACCTTTGTAATTAGAAAGAATTTTCATTAGACTGTTAGTACAGTAGGTAAACATAATATGAACCATGGAGTTAATTTACACAGAATTGTGTCCTTTTCATGCTATATAAGTATGTTTAGTGATGAAGTTTTGTAAACCCAGTGACTGATATTTGGCCCACTTTGGACTCTTGTGATGAGACTAGGAATATGGGCCTAAATCATCAATATCTCAGCCGAGTTCCAGAAGGAGCAAGATGTACACATTTGAATGAGGTGATTTAGCGCACCTGTTTGTTAAATTGGTACGATATTTATTTCTCATCTGATGTAATACAACTTGGTATATCTGTTTATATCATAAAAATCTTGTGTGAGTTTGCCATCATAATATGCCTTTATGTTAATAATAATAATAGTAATATTAATAATAACAATAAAAATAATAATAAAGAATTTAGAGAGGGTCAGTCAGTTACAGAACTAATCTACCTTGAGGTCTTCTAGTTATGTACAAAATTATACAGGATATGCAACACAGTGTGATAAACTTGGCTTGACACTAAATAATTAAGTGATTCTAAACATAAAAGTTTCAAGCCTGAAAATAAGTTTGAACAAATGATAGTAAAATAGGTACATGTAGCACAATACACAAGTTGGGAGCTTGTTTACATAGGTTTAATTTCTTAAATATTCAGCTGTTATGTAAGCCATTGTGAGATACTCCCCTCATGTTATATATGTATCTATCCTTGCATTATGTATGTATGGTGTAAATACTGATCTATTGCAACACATGTACATGCTACTTCTTATGGTCTTTTACCATTGATAAATTTTTGTGGAATGAATAAATTTCATAGGATGTTTGAAATTACTATTTTGCAGAAAATTTGGGGATGAATACACAGAATATAAGCTTTTTTTAGACATCCCAAGAAAGCTCTCTGCAAGGGGCGGACAAATTCAATACAAGTATGTGATAGGTAGAAACAAGGTCCTCAAGAACAGTGCTGCCAGTTATGTGTGGGAGTTCTACGGTACATCTGGGACTGCAAATAGAACCCTGGATCTACCAGACATAAAGAATATAGGTATGTGAATGGAAGGTATAAATGTTGGTTTTGTATTGGATTTTATTGGTACAGAAATGGGCCCTTATACAAGTATTATGTCTGTAAACATTGCAGAATTTCTTGTCTGAAAGAAGTTTATAGGTAAAAATTCAGTTCCTGGGCATTATTATATGTTGGTGCTAATCATCAAAGGCACACAAAATATTTAGATGATGCTTAATTTCATTTAGAAATACATCTTTCCCTTACTTTATCAACCATAGATAACGCATTCATCTGTTTGTGGCAGGTGTGGATCCAATTTATTTTTAGAAACAATATAACATAGAGGGGTCAATAAAATCACAGTCAAAATGAAATCTTAATCTTTAGCTCATTTTATCGTAGAATATGGCTGTTAGTGTGCTTTAATTTAGGAATCAGCATCATATCATTTGTAACATTTGGTAAGAGGTTGTATATTTTATTCTTTTTTTTCAAACAGAAATGTTGTTAAAAACATTATAAATAACATTATATGATGAGATCATTCAGTGAAAATATTGGTAAGTATGGCAGTATTGTTACAGAAATCTTGAAATTAAGTTTTCAATTTTAATTCCGTTTCATCGTATTTATCTTAAATATGATATGCCCTCTTCCATTCCGAATCTAAAAAAAAGTCGGCCTTCAGATCGAGGCCTGCAAGTGCTTCTATGAGAACCTTATTAAATGTAATCTGTGTTTTGATATACAGCTTACAGAAGTTTGGTTGCATTGCCATAATCAATTCAAAAGAGATAGCTTTATGTCTTATTGGTAACAAATGAAGTTTGTTACTTTTGTGGCACTAAATTATGGCAGTCATGCACTAGAATTGTTGATTGTGTTTATATTGGTTCTTTATTTTGTGAATGATTCTCATATCTTCACTTAATTTTTATAGATAGCTAGGTAAAAAGGGAGTAACCACTAGCTAAGAAATGTTGATGTCATTTAGCAACATAGATTTCAGATGACCATTGCATAGATAAGAATTATTCTGCAAACTTGATTTTATGCATGCACGATTGAACATCTAGACTGTAGTCTGAATTGGTAAAAATGTAGTGAGAGCTATTTCTAGACCCATTTTATCATTAAGTTCCTCACTAGGCTTCTAAAGAATATATCATCCAGAGGTACTAATCGTTATCACTCCAGTGTCCAAAATGGAAAGACCATACTCAGTTCAGTAGCTATGGGGGTATTAAGATATTAGAAACAATGCTTCAGCCTCATCCAGACAGAAACTTGATCTGTATCAAGTATAAACTCCAAAGAGGTTTCACATCAAATACTTTCCTTAACCATGCATCATTATTGGTATCATTCAACAAGGCAGGAAATATAAACAAGACAATTGTCCTAGCCACTCTTGATGCAGAAAAGCGATGTAGTATAGCCTGAAGGTTTGATGTAGTATATGTAATATAGCCTGAAGGTTTGATGTAGTATAGCCTGAAGGTTTGATGTAGTATATGTAGTATATAGCCTGAAGGTTTGATGTAGTATATGTAGTATAGCCTGAAGGTTTGATGTAGTATATGTAGTATATAGCCTGAAGGTTTGATGTAGTATATGTAGTATATAGCCTGAAGGTTTGATGTAGTATATGTAGTATAGCCTGAAGGTTTGATGTAGTATATGTAGCATATAGCCTGAAGGTTTGATGTAGTATATGTAGTATATAGCCTGAAGGTTTGATGTAGTATATGTAGTATAGCCTGAAGGTTTGATGTAGTATATGTAGCATATAGCCTGAAGGTTTGATGTAGTATATGTAGTATATAGCCTGAAGGTTTGATGTAGTATATGTAGTATATAGCCTGAAGGTTTGATGTAGTATATGTAATATATAGCCTGAAGGTTTGATGTAGTATATGTAGTATAGCCTGAAGGTTTGATGTAGTATATGTAGTATATAGCCTGAAGGTTTGATGTAGTATATGTAGTATAGCCTGAAGGTTTGATGTAGTATATGTAGTATATAGCCTGAAGGTTTGATGTAGTATAGCCTGAAGGTTTGATGTAGTATATGTAATATAGCCTGAAGGTTTGATGTAGTATATGTAATATAGCCTGAATGTTTGATGTAGTATATGTAATATAGCCTGAAGGTTTGATGTAGTATATGTAATATAGCCTGAAGGTTTGATGTAGTATATGTAGCATATAGCCTGAAGGTTTGATGTAGTATATGTAATATAGCCTGAAGGTTTGATGTAGTATATGTAATATAGCCTGAAGGTTTGATGTAGTATATGTAGTATAGCCTGAAGGTTTGATGTAGTATATGTAATATAGCCTGAAGGTTTGATGTAGTATATGTAGTATATAGCCTGAAGGTTTGATGTAGTATAGCCTGAAGGTTTGATGTAGTATATGTAATATAGCCTGAAGGTTTGATGTAGTATAGCCTGAAGGTTTGATGTAGTATATGTAATATAGCCTGAAAGTTTGATGTAGTATATGTAATATAGCCTGAAGGTTTGATGTAGTATATGTAATATAGCCTGAAAGTTTGATGTAGTATATGTAATATAGCCTGAAAGTTTGATGTAGTATATGTAATATAGCCTGAAGGTTTGATGTAGTATATGTAGTATAGCCTGAAGGTTTGACTTTCAACAGTATTGGAAGTCTGACCCCAGCAGTGACAAATTGACTTTGGCAAATATATTAGCATTTTTATCAAACTGATTTGAGCAGAGGTTGCAAAAGTGTTTCTGAATGGAAAGTAGACCTTCTAAGAGGATAAATATTCTAAATTTCTTGGAGGACAAAACTGGAAAATGACAAATCCTTACTCTGGCTATCACAAATCCTAGATCTCAGTATTATTGAGAATACACGGCAGGGCAAACAATTGAAGCCATGCTTGAAAAAAGACTCCATTATGTCTGATTTTATTCATGTTGTTCTTGACAGTTTGATCTCTCTCTGTCTGTCTTAATTAGAATTCTTTAGAAACAATGACATTTGTTTTCCTTCAGTGACATCAACATAAGTCACTGTAGCTGCACATATTTTGCTCAGTACTGAATAAGAATTTTAGACAAAAAGACCATAAAGTGTTGTCTCAGAATTAGCTTTCATGTAAAAGTTATGATATTTGAAACATAATGCTCAAATGACTTCATTATAGAGCAAACAGTACTTTTTAATATAATTTTTAACTGTACACCACTCCCTCGATAACTTGCGCCCGGATAACTCGCGAACCCGCTTATAACGCTGTGTCCGGCATGGCTCCCGATTGCTTTAGCGAAATGCATCTGCTGGTATACGGGCAAGCCAATTTCTGGAAACTTACATACGGTACACGTAAGTATTAGACTATAAGATTATCAAATTAAATAGTCAAATAATATTTAGTTACATATGTGCTAAAATTTGTTGTTATCAATAAATAAAAAAAATACTGAAATAACGATTGCCGTTGTATTTCCTTTATTATTCGGCATGTACATCTTAGAATCTTTCTGTCTCTAAATTCAGTCGTTGTAAATTTCAGCACATTTTCCCACCGAATCTGCTAGTCAAAGTCCTTTGAACTTGCCGCCCAGCTATTGCGTCATGTTCTTTTAATATACTCAAATACCGAATGCACAACAGGGATTATTTTGTTGTTTTAAACTACAAATTATGTCACCGTAAAGCGTTTCCGAGACCTGTTAGCGCTTCATAATTTGCTTTAATAGTAGTTTATAAAAACACACAATCATTTTTTTCGGTTGGTTTTGCAATGGCTTGTTATAAAAAAAAACAAAAAAAACATAGCATGAATATTTCCTCTGATGATTGCTCTAGTTTTAAACTCTGGATTAAGCCAAGACTGGCTTCATGGAGAAAACTTCAAAGTACCGGTAATTAATAAAAAAAAAATAACTGGAAGGATGGTGAACAGTTTCAATTGTTAAGTGAATTCGCAATGTCTTCGTTAAGGTATTAAAATCACTGTAGCGTATAAAGTGCCTTTGAAGTTCGCTTGGGTTGTGGAAATGACCGATATATAAATACGAACCGTTCATACAATGGAGCATTAATAAAATATAGTTTCACAATAACGTTGTATGATTTAAAATTGTTATATTAGCATAAGTCAGAAAGTTTTGTTTTAAATTAAATTCGTGCCATTTATCATGGCACCAACAACTAGAAAAAATATGATGCAGAATTTAAGTTAAACATCGTAGCATTTGCGAAAGAAAACGAAAATCGTGCAGCAGAAAGAAAATTCAACGTAAGCGAGAAGATTGTGCGTGACTGGCGTAAAAAAGAAGAGTTAAGGTCAGCAAAAAAAAAAAAACCAAGAAGGGAAATCGTAGTGGCAATGCAAGTTGGCCAGTTCTCAAGGAGAATCTACGAAAATGAATGGATTGTGGAACAGCGTGCTGCAGGTCATGGACTTGTATACAATTGTATAATATTTCTTACACGAAGTTGGAAATTACCAAGTCGAATGCAATGGCCGGTGGTATCAAAGACGTGATTATGGTAAGTGCGGAGGAGCGACTTATACGCAGGAGCGACTTACAAGGCGGAAAATACGGTATTGCCAGTAAAGATAGAATCCATATTGTGAAATTTGCATTGTTTCAAAATGTGAAGTGATATTTCTCAATTGTGTCACAAACCTCAAGTGCTATTGTGTTCTAATTTATGTCGTTTTAAATTTTTAGACCCATTAAATTCATGTTGGTAATGGTTAAACCTTGTGAATTTTTTTCTTCCATTTTACTTCTACCGCAATAAAAATCTACACATCGTTCGATCGACAGTTTTTTCGAAATGTGTCGATCTTTTGTATTTGAAAAAAAAAACCCAGTCTACTTTGGATCAAACAATAAAATTTGAATGTATACCATTCACCACAAAAATAAGCGACGTAATACACAACGAGTGAAGTACATGTGCTAAGCAAACGGAAACCAAGAGGAATAATGTTTAGATGATTTCCTCAATATACTGTAAGTTATCCTGAAATTAATGTTGCTCTGTGAGGAAAAACTAAACAAAAATATGAAAAGATATTTATCAACTGTTAATCAAGCGCGATTATTAATTGAGTATTCAACATGCCAAGCCACCCCACCCCCCTTTTCCCTATGCGTCGATCCCATTGTTATATTTATTGTTTGTTATAGATCCCTCGATAACTCGCGCCCTCGCTTATATCGCGGTTGATGTTTTTGGACCCCAATGTCCGCGAGTTATCGAGGGAGTGGTGTATTTAAATTGCAGCATGCAAATCATTAAAGTGAAAATGACATCTCTATTTTTGAGAGATTAAACCACTAAAATAGAAAATAGAAAATATAAGTTGTTGTTTCATCGAATATATGTATTTTTTTTAAAAAAGAGATGCATCAGCAGAATACACATGATGTGTATTAACAATCTTAGCAAAATTGATTCTCTTGAAAATAAAGTTTTAAGAAAAGCAAACTTCTTCAGAAAAAGAAGTTCATTGACAATTATTTTGAGTAAAATGAAATAAGTAGATCGATGAGTATTTAACCTTTTTACTGTCGATTTCCATCCAATTCTTAAGTTTTCATAGTCACTTTGGTAACTCATGCCCTCAATTATACTGATAAAGTTTTAGGACCTTGCTTTACACATGCTGGGAGAGGTATACTAATGTGGTAAATGAAAAGGTAGAGACTTGTGCCAATTATTTGTCTCTAATATTTGCTAGTATAGTACATATTTTTGTGAATGCATAAGGCAGGTATATAATTGTGTATAATACATATTTCTATGACTGCATAAGGAAGGCTTATAATCATGTGTATGATGGAAAAGGTAGGTTAGATCATGATGGATTAGGAGATTTCTGAAATTTGAACAGGATTTTTTACCTTAAAAAAGTGAGGATTTTTATCATCCTACTTTTTAGCATGCAAACTGATGAAAATTACAACTATTGAACAAATTTACATTTTCTAAATATTAAAATATGCACATCATTTTGTCAGGTCAGTCTTTTAACCGTAACTTGTTGCCATTCAAACTCATCATGTACCACTAACATTTTTAACATTTCTGGAGAGATAGTTGGATTATATAGGCAGCAGTCATCATCGTTGTTGTTCTTAACACTTAGGAGATGATTTACTCTTGACCACTCCAATCATATAGATGACCTAGACAGTTGCCTAGATTCTGAAGTAAAAAAAATTTCTTTTGTGTGGGGAACACCAAAATCATATTTTGTTAAGAGTGCCATATATAAATGAAGCTAATATGTTGTTTGAATTACACACACACACGAGGACACATGCAATTTTATAATACTTCTCGATATTAGGAAAGCCTGACCAAGTATCAGCCAATTGTTTTCATAGCCATTCTTGAATGTTTACTTGTAATGAATTTGTTATCATACACAACACATGCTCACATGAGTCACATTTACAACTCAAGAAAACATGATGTTTTTCAACAACATATTAGACTGATATTAATATAATCATGTTAATAATTATATTTAATGAAATAAAATGAAATAAAAAGATTTATACAAAATTCATTTCTTAACACACACATACTTTAACTTCAGGGTCATAACAAATGACAATCAAATTAGGGAAATAATTATCACTTACTAGTATTATTGACAGTGGCAAAGACCACCTTCATCCTAGGCATTATGAATTAAAATTGTTTTCACATGACATCTTGGTGTCCTAAATAAAAATGGTGCCAGTCTGACCCCCAGCCTGGTCAATATTGTGGTCATCTTGAAAATCTTGTTATTGTTACTCTTTCTGGAAGAATGGTCATGTTTTTATTGGATTAAATCATACCAGTAGTTCATTTTGACACCTATGGGTGATAAAATAATGCAACAGTTATTATCTTGTGTTGATTTACACACATATTTATGGAACATTGATTTAGGCCTTACAACTTTCCTGATATTGAAAGAACTGACTGTAAGATGTTAAAAGAGTCATTACACAATTATAATGCAGAACATGCTCTTGAGTTTAATATTTCATCTAGATTTACTTGTATAGTGCAGGTATTGGAATAGTCATTTAGTTATGTGAAAATGACCATGCAATTTATGAATAACTTCTTTCTTTCTTTCCTATGTGTTTTGTTAACAGTTCATCAGTATGATGGGATCATCTTCCCCAAACCAGGAGAAGGTTGGTGGAACAAAGTGATGAAGTTCTTTAAAGGGGATATCAAGGCTAGAGTGAATAGAAATCTTGTCCAAAGTATAGAATACTTTCTGCCCAAATTTTTCCAAGATGTTTCCAGAGGACAGCTTCCAGAAGTGTCTGTTGATGTGGCCTTGAGCCAGCTGGAGGATCTTATGCAGTCATTGAATCAAGTTTACTGTGTGGACTGGGAGTGCTACTCCAAACTGTCAGATTATAAAAGAAAGGTTATTGTCATAAAACATATTGATCTTTTTAATCTGATGAATGGGGAAAGGGCAATTATTGTTGCCTCTTCAATTAATATATGCACCCACACATCCTTCCAATTAAGCCAGTTTCTTTTGCACTTTTAGCTTCTGTGTAATATAACTTTGTATTTTAATTCCTCTTTGTAAGTACAGTGCCCTTCCACCAAAAATAGCCCATTAAGAACAGCATTGAATTCTTGATTTGAATGTTTGAAGTATCGACTGATCCTCCATTACTGCATTTGAAATATGAACAAAGTATTGTAAATACATGAAGAAGAAAAAATACATTCAGTATAAATGTGCCTATGAAATGTGTTAAGACAATAAATTGGAGTGCATGTATTTCAGTATTTACAATGAAAACTACTTTTAGAAACAGTAATTATATGTTTTTGTTCTGAATACATTAAGATTTCTTTCTGTTCTAATTGCTTTGGGGATTTCATTCCATTAAATAGCACCAGAGTAAGCAAATGATTTTATGGATCTCTGTTGGGTATCACACATTTATTAGGGTGCCCAAGTGGCTGAGTGGTCTAAAGTGCTCACCGTTACAAATCATTGTCATCTCACCTCTGTTTGCATGGGTTGGCTAGTCTGGGTATGTGAGAAAGTTTGCCAGTAGCTTCTCATGGGTTGGTGGTTCTTTCCATGGTTTTCCTTGGTTCTTCCTCCATTTATACTGGCTGCCAAATATAGCCTATCTTGTGCTGAAAACTAGTGTTAAACACTATAACAATGACAACAACAGCACCCTTATTACAAAAGAAGATCACTGTCATGTACATTTACATTTTACTCAGGCTGTTAATTTTTTTTGTGTATAGTTCATAACCAATTAAGCTTTTGCACCCAGTATATATACTGTTATACCTAGATTGATTTAAGTTGATATGAGTATGCATGTTGATGAGTACTACACTCTCATCACAGTAGGTCACTGTAACCTATATTTCATGGTTCACTGATTTGGCAAATTATGTGTTTTAGACATGTTGTTCAGGCTCTGTTTATGCTAGAATCTTGACCAGCAATATAAGATGTTGACCCATGGCAGGGGGGAGGAGGCAGCTTATTACTGCCAGAGCAAGTGGTGCCATGTAGCTTGTTGCAAAGTTAATTTTTTTTCATTTAGTTCTAAGGTTGACCTTGCAGTGAACTACACCACACTGCTTGTTCAGGCAGTAAGTCATCCCTACCCCACAATCCTTCCCAACCAAAAAATGCATATCAGAATCAGGGTTGATGTTGTACATTGTAGGACTAGCTAGAAAATTAAGAAACTAGATGATTGTATTTATATCTGTTCACACTACATTGATATCATTGTGATCTATGTTCACTTTTTACTGGCTTGGATTCAGTTTTCAAATGTAGTTCAAAACCAGATAATGTTTATTACTGTTACATGAGAAATTTGGTGAGGGAATGTATCTTGCTGAAGTAATTAAACTTCATCCTCATCACAAAAGTAGGTCACTGACCCTTATTTCCTGCCTCACTGCCTTGTTTTCATTATTAGGCATGAAACATGGCAAGAAAGGCATCTTATGCAGTTCTACACCTGTCTTAAAGATAGATCACTGTGACCCATATTTCACATTTCTCAGTACTTCAGTTTGATGTTTTGATGCCAGTTCATGCACGGTCATATTTCACATTTTACTGGTACAAGTTGTTGCTTTTATTTCATGACCAAAGGTTTTAGGCATGCTCTCTGCATACCATGATATACAAAATCATGAAACTTGGGAATGAAACTTTATGAGCACTACACCCTCCAATGCCTTAGTCCAATAGCTGACTGCTTATTATATGTCACAGATTTTTTTCTCTGCTATAGATTGAAGAGTATGCATATTACTGAATGTCAACTATAGGTAAGCTTAAATAGAGTTCAGAAATGGACAGATGAAAATCTAGAACTGTATGAATTTATGCTGATTCCACTGAATTCATAATGACCTAAAGCTCTCTATTGACAGTTATTTTATTCCTCTTGTGGAAGAAGCCATATTTTTCATGGCTTAATTTTGACCATAAACTAACTTTTCTTCCACTTGTTAGATGCTTTAAGGATAAATATGAAAAAAGCCCAGGATTAAATTATAGTCCTGGCAGATGCTGATTAGCTAGCAGTTGGAATTTCTTTGTTGATACAGATTATTAGTTGGATTTAAACTTGACGATGCCTCAGTTAGATTAGCCTATAAGTCTTATGTGCAAATGATTGATCTAATACACAAACAGGGAGTTAGTCTTCATCTCTGTGCTTACACTTTGAGAAAGCCTCTATGATGAGGCACATGAACCATCATGATCTCTTGGGTCACATGATGAGGCACATGAACCATCATGCTCTCTCAGGTCACATGATGAGGCACATGAACCATCACATTCTCTCGGGTCATATGATGAGGCACATGAACCATCACACTCTCTCAGGTCATATGATGAGGCACATGAACCATCACACTCTCTCAGGTCATATGATGAGGCACATGAACCATCATGCTCTCTCAGGTCATATGATGAGGCACATGAACCATCATGCTCTCTCAGGTCACGTGATGAGGCACATGAACCATCATGCTCTCTCAGGTCACATGATGAGGCACATGAACCATTATGCTCTCTCAGGTCTTGCTCTTAGTAAGCTACCAAACTATTTTCTAATTCAGGTGTGCACAACTCCTGTTCTGCAAACATGTTCTATCTTAACCTCAGAGCAAATTAAAACAACACAGAAATCTGGCCTGTGAATAGTAATTATATTAAAGAAATTTGTGTTTGCAGCCCTTGAGTTGCCTTAGAAAATGCAATCTGGCCCTTGGCTGAAAAAGGTTGTTCACCCCTGTTATAATCCTTTAAAGTCCATATATAATAATCGGTAGTGTTTAATAAACCCAAATACCAAACACTATGGACTCAGAAACCAGACTTTTTTTTCGACCTTTTAGCATATAAATTTGACCTCACCATGAAGCAACAAAAGTCATTGTTCTAAATATTGCAAAAGTCTTTATATCCTCATCACCACTGGTGTTATCAAAACCACTAAAAGTAATATTAGACCTTTTGAATTCCAAAAATCATCAACAAATCTTCTCCTTTATAACAGTAAATTTAATGAAATCAGTACTTCCTATTATTGCCACATGTCCCTTTATACATAGACTTTGATAGATGGAGATAAAATTGTAGATACCATTGCAAAACCCCATGGCTTCATCTGAAATTGGTTGCCAAATCTAGGCTCAGTATTTACTTTTTCTTCATTGTAAGCATTGCCATGACTCTGTTTCACAGTACATCTCCACCTGACATGTCACATTACATCCCCACTGGATATATAACTGTGCTGCAATGTTTCAACCATCCAGTCAGAAAAATTACTCCAATTTATTCACAGGTTCATTTAATATAAACAATATAATGACATAAAGATACATAACAATAGCTTCACATTGAATGTTACTTTTATTCAGCATAGATAGGAACACACAGGTCTATGTCACTGACAATATCAAGAAATGTTCAACATATTCTCATATTTTTTGCTAAGAACACTTTGTCTTGGACCTAGATATATCTTTTATGGGTTCTGTCTAATGTACTCTGTTTTGGGCTGATTATGGCCCTTGTCCATCAACTTTATATCTTTACATGAGATGTTGCTTGTAATGAAATAATCATAACTCAAGAATTGTTCAACATATTTTGATGGAATATTTTAGGACCTTTGTCTCTAAAAACTAGGAGACTTTGCATTTGATGAGGTTTGCCTTGTTGACTCCATTTAGGACAGAGTTATGATCAAGTTCATATCTTTGAATCTTGTTGTAAGTGTAGTTCAAGAACCAGTCAACATATTCAGATACATTTTGATGAACATATTGTTTCATAGACCTGTAGTGCCTTTTCATGAGCTGCATCCATTTCTGTTACTTTTAGTTTAGTGCTAGGACCTCATGTGACACTTTCACTATTTTCATTTTATTATGGATAGGCTAGATGCATACAAATTCATAAGAAATGTAATGGTGTATAAAAATATATGGCAAGTATTTGAATTAAATTCAGTTGGGTCAGTGTAGGAAGCTTTTCTTTGGGACCATTTAAGGAGGAGTCTAATACATGCAGAAATTTTTATCTGAAATTATATAGTCATTAAATCTGCAATGTTTCATTCTGAAAAAGAAAAAATTTTAGTACTGGGGTCAGATGTCCAAAGTCAAAGTTGATATATGAAAACAAAACACACAGTTCCAGATAATGACATAAAGGCTTCAATAAAGCTTAATTGCTTTTGCTAAACTTAATTATTTGACTTTCAGATAGTTGTTCTAGTGGTGATAAAAAAGTGTCTCTATATTAAGCTTAAGATGTCAGATGCCAACATGATAATTGTGTTAAAGTTGAAGGTTACATTTATTTACTGATGAAATTTTAGTCTTTCACCCATATGATGATTAATATGTTTTGTTTGTGATTCTCTTGTTTACAACTTTTTCAGAACTGGCTTTTCATTATTGTGTGGATTTAAAACTACGGATACTTTTAAGATTTCAGATGTTATTCTAAAACCCATGCTAAAGTCCTTTGAAGAAGTGCTTCTGTGCAGAGAGGAGCCAGCTGAATCAAAGAAAAGAATGCTTCGTGCTACTACGGTTGTTTTTGTCATCGGATATTTTAATTTCGAGTTATACAGAGAAGAAGAGGACCTTCTGGCAAGAGGACTGCTAGTACGCCCCAACCTGCAGACTCGCATTTGTCATGACTTGGACTGTATTGAAAAGTACTTTCCTAAGGGGGGCAAAAAGTAAGGAAAGATAATATGAATTATTAGAAATATAATAAATACAAAAGAACATGAATAAATGAAAGGGAATTTATTTTACTGTTTTAAGTAAATGTATGGTCATATAGCTTTTAGTTTGGGAATAATAACAATAAATAAATAGATGCAGGTGTCAAACAAATTTTGATTTAAATATGATGTGTTAAAGCAGTGAACATTATTACCATCATGTATCTGGGCATGTGCAGTCATGTGTAACAGATTATGATGCCACCTGCTGGGTGAAGCTTTTTAATTATATCACTTTAGGTATCAAAGATATGAATGATACTGGAAGTTCAAGTCTTGCTAGTCTTAAGGCTGCAAGACAGAGTTTTTTGTCATGAGCTAGTAGCCTTCTTCCACAATTTTTGACATCATCACAGTTTGTAATAGACCCAAGTAGGTGGTATTAGGAAAAAGAAGGATCTATCTTTATGCTGATGTCAAGCAGCATAGACACTCTATGCACATTAAAATCGATACATTGGATAAAATGCAGTCTTTACTAAGAAAATTGGCAGCTTTTGTCCAGACTTTAAACTTCCTATTGTTAGATCTAAAGCAGACCTGACCAAACATCACACAGACAGACAGACCTTTGTAAAATATTTGGTAACTTTGAGTGAGGAGGCAAGCAAAAATCATGGGTCCAATACAAAAAAGCAGTCCAATTTTCACCCATTTTCTCATGCATATATGAAAGAGCCAAATAAGCAGTCCAAAACAACCTCTTTTACATGCTTAACATCTGTTGATAGAAAAATCCCTCTGTATCAGTTGTGCTTGGATAACAATAAAATTATATATCCTACCCCAGTCTTAAGTAGAAATGAAGAAAAGCTCCTGGCCTTAATGAGTTAAGCATGATGGTGGACAATGCTGAAATTTTGTATTAAAGTTGTATTATTATTATTATTATTATTATTATTATTATTATTATTATTATTATTATTATTATTATTATTATTATTATTATTATTATTATTATTATATTGGTCATATACCAAAAAAACACTTGTGTGATTGCTTGTTGTTCATGTCCAGCCAATTGCAATAATTTTGAAGATTGAAATGAAACTTTATGCACACATCCATCACTTGATCTAGACTAGTTGATTCTAAATTAAAATGGTATTGCTGAGACATCCATTATAGCCACACAGTGACCATCTAGAATCCATGTTATTGCTACTCCTTTTGAATGGACGGTTATAAAAACATGGTTTGTTCACTATAAGACTTCTTTTGATGTCTGGTTGGTCCTAAATGGAAAGTGCCAGTCTACATCCATTATGATCACTATGACAGACATCTTTAAAATCTTACTATTGCTACATCTTGTGTAGAAAGTCCTTGCAATATGGGATTTTCACCAGAAGATTTCTTATGATGTCTGGTTGGCCCAAAATGGAATGGTAGCACTCAGGCACCCAATATAGCCATCTTGAAAATCTTGTTATCAGTACTCCTCTTAAATGTCTGCTCTGATTGGATCTAAAAGAACATAGTACCAATCTGACATCCAGCCATTTTGAAATTTGTTATTGATACCCCTTTTGAACAAGAAGTCTTAACAACATGGAGTTGTCATTTCCACCTTAACAACATAGTGTTGTCACCTGAAGACTTATTATGATGTGTGGTTGGCCCTGATTGATAATGGTACCAATCTGCTGTCCAACATGGTCACAATGGCAGACATCCTGAGAAACTTGTTATCACTACATCTTATGAACAGAAAGTCATATTAACATGGGGTTTTGCCAGAAGACTTCTTATGATGTCTAGTTGGTGCTAAATAAAAATGGAAACTGGTGCTGCACAGACATTTAATATGGTTTTTGCAGTGGACATTTTGAAATTCCATAATATTCCTTCTGTTGAATGGAGGGTTTTTGCAGTTACATAATACTGATCTGACATCGAGTATGGCCACAATGGAAGCCATTTTGAAATTTTGTTTTTAACTACTGCTGATGGGATTTTCACCAGAAGAATATTTATGTGTCAAGTTGGTTGTAATTAAAAATAGTACTGATTGCAAATACATTATGGCTGCCATAAGCTGTCTTGAAAATCCTGTCCCAGTTTCTTCAGAATGGATGGTCATAAGCAAAAATAATGCTGACCTGATAACCAATGTGGCTGCTACGGCATCCAGTGTTGAGATTTTGTTATCACTTTTGTTATCATTTTGTTATCACTGCTTTTACAATTAGTCAAATGAACATGGGGTTTTCACCAGAAGACTTCTTATTGCATCTTGTTGATCTTAAATGAAATTTGTGCTGATATAAATATAACATCCATTTCCCATTCACCTTGATCTAACTTCTGATATAATTGCTACTATGGCTGGCATGAAAACCTTGTTATTACTGTTTTGCCTTGATGCTGGTCATATCAACATCTCCTTATAGATAAAACCTGTGCATAGGTCATATGTAGTCATTTATTTATAAAAGGCATAGAAGTGACAATAATTTATTTATATAGGTCACTTATATTTATTATTTGTAAGTGACATATAGGTGGAGGATTAGGGTTTCATATGTAAATTAGGCATTTTATATGCAAATTAGGCATTTCCCTTATAAATAAAGTATACTTAAAAGTGAAATGTGAGCCATTCACTTGCTACTCTTATAGGTCATATATAAGTATCATAGGTGAATTAGGCTTTTCTTTTTTAAGTGAAGCATACTTCCCATATAAGTGTAATGTAAACCATTCACTTACTACATTTATATTTGAGGTACAAGTGAATTCCTGTTAAATACAGTGAATTTTTGTTTTAAGCTGGCTTTTTTGAACAACCATATTAGAAACAGTTTACTCACTATCTGCCATGAATAAGTGTTAACCATGTAGATAATTTATTCCTCCCATTAATAGATACTATTTTTTTAAAAACATTTTTGGGCAGAATTTATCATCATTAAGCGTGTCACTATAAATGATTTTCCTGCTCACAAGAAGTACTTATGGCTTTACTTGGAAAGGGAGGCTTTACATTCTCATGATTTCCTCAGCCAGAGTTTTTATGAGGGTCATCAGAGTAGTTTCAGTCTAATTAAGGTCACTTAGAAAACTATCCTCCAGTATTTTGATGATTGGCTGATCCACATTGACCAGCTTGAGTCTCTTAGGCTAGTTCTGTCTTGATGTTGGTCCATATTGATCAGGCCAGGTCTTTTACCCAATGTAGAGAATTGGATCTTAATCCATTTTAAAATTTCAATCACATTGGAATGAGTTTCCACATGAATAAAGGATTAGTCTTTGTCCAGTGGGACAGAGTAGACACGATCCTGACCTTATTAGAGCTGCTGAGAGCCAAGATCATGTTGTCAGCTCATCTTTTTCTTTCTCATCTGGTAAATTTTAACTTCTCAGTGGGCCCAGTTCCCCTATGCCATTTGCTAATGTGTCTTCTCCATTTGCTCCTTCTGTTAAATTGGAAACGGCACATGGACCCTCTTACCAGTTTCTGGTCATAGTTTCCATGCTTGCCTATGAATCCTATTCCTATCTGTTCAAAGACATGTCAAATTCTGGAGGCGATCTGCTCGAGCCAGAAAGACTAATTTTTATGAGTTTGTGGTCCCTGAGAGAATCTGCATTCCTCTTCAACAGTTTGGAAATGAGGGGATTATATTTAGCCCATTAGGGGTGTGTCAACAAAATTAAAGGTTGCTGTGTGACGATATCTGACATAACATCAGAGATAGTGTACCTTGAGCAACAAGGAGGCAAACATACCCAATCTCTCTCTCTCTCTGGAGTTTTATTACCTCTTTCAGTGGGTAACCTTGGAAGGTATTACCTAATGAGCAAAAAGAACAATTCAAATAGAATGTCTCTGCACCAATTCATAGAAGATTCCTGTTAAGACTTTGGGGGAGATTGTTGGTAGACTTGTTTGCCACAAGGTTAAACAACGAACTCTCCTTTTATCCTTATGGAGTCTCCAACCAGAAAACCTGTGCAGTGGACCCTTGCTTATACTTTCCTACCTTTCTGGATGATCCCACAAATCCTTAAAAAATAAGGACTTCCACTGTTCAACTTAGTTGCTCATCTGTGACCCCAAAATTTGTTGTTCAGTGATCTTCTCTACCTGTTGGTAGACCAGCCCTAGTGTGGGGACCTTGTGTTGCAGCATAGGGGCTCTCTTCTACACCACAGCACACAGATTATGCACCTCCATGTTGGACTCGTCTCAAATGATTACTCTGCTTGGGAGCTAAGTTGCCAGTGCATTCTTCAGTCCAGGAGACAATCTGCACCTAAGGTCTGTGTTACCAAGTGGAAAATCTTTTGCAATTGGTGTAGTAGGAAATTATGTCAAAACTAGCTATCCTCCTGTGTGTGTAGTGCTTGATGAAGAGTGTCAGTGCTCAGTTTATGTTATTAAAGGCTATAGGGCAGCTCTGTTGAACACACTCAAAATTTTCAGAGTTTGTCCATTAGTGTGGAATCTCAAATATCACTCTTGATCAGGTATTCAAGGTGTAAAGGCAGCTGTCTTATTCGCTAATATCTGTTTAGCATCTCATGTTTGTCTTGAGGTTTTGAACTAAAACCCTTTATGAACCTTACTGTCTAATCTATTTTATTTGCTGTTCTTGGGATCTTCAAGATGCAGGTGCAAGCTTCATGTCCTATTTATAGAGCAAGGCTGTCTAAAGTTCTGTGGAAATTATGAGTCGGTTTCTCTCCATTGCCAACCAAATTTCTTTATAAAAAGCCAACTTTCATCAGTTGCTCCACTCCTGATTGAGATCTGTCTCAGTTGTTTCTATACTGGGGATGATAAAAATATACTTCTGTGCCCAGTTATGGCTGTATGTATTATTTTAAGGGGAGAATAAAGGCATCTTTTCTTTTCTCGTAAGGCTCAGCTGATATCTTATCTTCCATTATTTTGAAGTCAATTGGAATAACTATCAAGAGGTCTGTCCCTTACTGAGAGGAACCTTTCATTCATGAAGATTAAAGTCCATGAGATTTTAGGTATTTGTCTTTGGAGGATGTGATAAAACTGTATATGACAGTCTCATATGAGCCTCCTCTTTACCTTAACTCATTGGCTCACCAAAGTGAAAGCTTTGTTTTCTTTAGGGCCAATAGTCAAAATGTGATACCATTTGACATTAGTCTACAATTCTACAGTGAGGATGAGTATTTGTGGTTTTATTTTTCTTTGACTCCTAGTGAACTGGCAAATTTAGATTGCAGTAGCAATAGGTTATGTATCAATAGATATTAAAATGTAGTTTTTTTAGGGCTTGAACAGGGGGATTAAATTATATTTAATGATGTAATACCTACAGGTTGATATGGCCAGATTCACTCCCACTATCCCACACTTATTTCCCACGGTTAGTTACCAGGTTACCAAGGAATATTTGATTTCAGGCAAAGTTAAGTAACTTGGTAATGATGACATGTTGAGTGAGTTTGATTTCCAGCATTGCATGTCATCAGTTAGAAGAATTCTGGCTCCTGAGAGACCATCTTCTCTCAGCTTTAGCTTTTGAGCAGAAGTTCTTATTGTATGGCCCAGTTAAGCAAATTATAATGAGCAGTACCCTTTGTGATGGGGCCATTACTACTAGCTCTAGTTAAAAATTAGCATTGTCCAAGTATGAAAACACCCATGACCTAGTACAGAAAATCTGTCCCCTGAATTCAGAATGTAAGTAGTTTGGAATTTTAAATTATGCTCCACATAATTTCTTAACCTTAGTCTTTGCTGTGAAAACTGAAATAATGGGACATTTACATCTCTTATCATCAAAAATAAAATTACTTATCAGTCTAGCTTATTTAATTAGTATACTTGGCCATAAGGTCAAGTGAGGTTTTTTGTTTCTTGGTCCACTGTTAACTGTCTGTGAATTTGTTATATATGACTTCTTTGCAAAACTATATGACCAAATTGCAGATCATTATAAAGTTTATTCTCACATCAATGCTTTTATATTTTTCTAGTTGTTCTATTATCCACCATTACATGTTAAATGTTATCTGTAGCTTTCCATGTGCTGCACAGTCTCTATTAAAAGTTGGTTTCTATTTTCAGAGAGCTGAGTGACTTTCTCATCAGTTTCATTAACAGCATGGCCAAGAGGGCAGAAAGTCCAAATGTTTTTTTCTGCATTCCACTCCACCATTTCCTTACTGGTGCATTGAAACCATTTGACAGTTTCCCAGAAGATTTCTCTTATGATGATATAGTTTCAAGATGGTGGGGGACTGAATATTTATCAAAGGCTGTTAACATCTTCAGAAAAGGACCTCATCCCAAATGGACCTTGTAAGTAAATGTCAGTGATTACATTAGTTTTTTTTTCAAATTTCAAAGGGAAGACACTAATCTGCAATCATCACCTTTCACCACTATTGACTGAAAGTGCTTGCATGATTATAGTTTTGCAATATTTTTGGGGATGTTTTTGAATGCATGCATCTCTAGGATTTGCATGTTCAGATATTGGAAGTTTAAGTTATTTAATGATTACTTTATCTGTCATTCTGAGGTCATACATGATATATATGGCAAAGTCTGTCTGTTAACATTTACTTGGAGGTTTGCTCATATGTCATGTATAGACAGTGTGTTGCATATGATAGGCATGTATCTGTGTATTCTGGAATATAACTTTTGAACCAATAAATATATTTTAATGAAACTTTGCTTTCTTATATATCATGACTGGGCGTTTTTTTTTGTACCTGCCCACATCAGTCCAGGTCACCTGAATTGGTGTGTTCTTGATAATGTACTTTGTTCCTAATCATGATACAGCCAATAAAGTGTTTACAGTATAATCAAAAGCCAACTAACCAACCACTGACTATGCCTGTCCCTTGTCTCATTCCATTTTTAAAAATGAAATACCTCAGTGATAACAAAATGTTCACAGAATTTAGGTCATTCATTTTATTTATAATTTCAGACTTAATTGTAATAGGTGATCCCTAATACATTCATGTTTGTTTTTCACACCAAAAAATGTAGTTTCATATACCAACATGGCATCCATGCTTTCATGGGCATGTCTGTTTTTTTTTTGCAGACAACCGGAATGATATTGCTCTTTTATAAACTCTGATTAATTCAGTAAATTTCCATAACTTTGGGAATTGTATACCTTTTAACCCATGTAATAAGAGTTAATCCACTTGTTCTTTTGAATTTGTACAGCTTTTTGTAAAAATATTGAAACCAGACAATTTGCAAATATTGATTGCAGATGATACAGTATTTACCTTTTGTGTATATGTAGTTCTCAGAACTGCACCTTTTGCTGTAAATAGACTTTTCCAGAAACTGGATAAGGACCATGAGCAGGCTCATTTTGGGGTTTTCTTTATTCAGTACTCAAGTTTGCTTCACCTGTAAATGGCAATACATAGCTGTCACTTTTCTCACAGTTGTGTTCATTGTTGAATTTGATTGAAAGCCATTGCTGTATATTATTATGTCTCACATTTGTACCCTGATGTGCTTGTATATTGTGAGATGTCTCACCTGTGTCACTGTGGTGGTTAGGCCAGACTATTGCCAAGCAAGCCTATGTGCCACTCAGCTCTTTTATTTGGAATATGTGATTCTATAACCCAAAATGGATCATAAGGAAACACTATGAAATATGCATAATCTGTACTATCATCATTTGTCAAAAAATCACAATGATGGTTAGTGGAATTTCACTGAACTATAGTTAGTAAATCTTAACTTGTGCAGGAGTGAAAAGCATGATATTGGATTAAGTTAATTTTTTCAGTTGTACTCCTATTCACAAGTCTCAAAATGGTAGCTCAGTTAAAAATGGGAACAATTCTTATTCCCCGGCTGCCTATGCAAAGTATAAAGCTAAGTAGTTTCATAGAAATAATGACATGTTCACGCTTTATCATGGTTCTGGGTTTGTTTGAACACATGCGTGCACACACACACACACACACACAAACACACACACAAACACACAGAACCAGTAGACACCTGCTTCCCACTTTTTATTGCCAGAATTTCTTGGCACTAATGATTTTGTTTTCAAAAGTACCCTTCTTAGATGGTTTTCTCTCTATTGCATCCTGCAACCAGCATATTAGTGCTTAAACTAAAATTTCCCATTATGAGCTCAAACATAATGGGGTTTGCAGATAGATATCTCATGAATATTTGTTGGTTTATAAATTCAATATATTGACATTTGTTCCAAGGTACTGATAACAACACAGACAATTGTTCCAAGATGCCAAAAAAGTAACCTTTTAATCCGTACAAAGAGATTAACTTTTTAATCCATGCAAAGAGATTAACTTTTTAATCCAGACAAAGAGATAAGTAATATGCTTATCCTTCATGCTGTGTGTTCCTTAGATGTTTGGTTTTGTCCCTTTGATAGGTACTGGCTGTTAGTAATGAATCAATTATGAAGATGTCAAAAGGTAATGGCAGTAGGAGGCACAGTATTGTTCAGCTTAAGTCATTGTGATAATATTGGGTCACCTCCAAGTCTAAATGGTATGTTAGCCATCATGGTCTATCTTCCATGGATGATGAAATGTATCGGAAAATGGTACCAAACTAAAAGCAGCCAGACATGTATGTAGGTTTCTCTTGCAGATATCAGTTTTTTTTAATTTAAGTAAGAGCAGCAGTTGAGATAAATGCATCTGGAGGAATGCTACTTGTACATGAGAGGCAAGCTAGAGGCGTCATGAAAATATTATGTCCACAGCTCCTTCTGCAGCTTTCCATCATAGCACAAACTGGACATGATTCCAGGATGACTTCTGTCAATAAAATTTTTAACAAATAAAAATGGTACTCTTCTGAAGTCCAGTATAACTGTCATGACAACCATCTTGAAAATCTTGTTGCTGCTAATCCTTTTTAAAGGAAAGTCATATCCACATTTAAACTCTTTTATTATCTCTTCTTTTAAACCAGTCTGGGTCATGTTCTGTTGTGTATCCTTGGGCAGGGCAATATAATTCCATTGCATTAGCTAACCTATGTGTGTTGTTGTGTTGTAAAGTACCAAACTAAACCAAATTAGTTAAGAATATTATACATAATTTTAAAAATAATTAGCAGATAAATGAGGTGCCTACTTTTTAAATAGCAATGGTGTCAAATGATATGGATTAAGATACAAAAATAAAGAGAGCATTCTGTGACAGTTGTTTTCATATTATATATTCAAGAAGGAGCATTAAAGGAAATTTCTTTTGAAAGCATTCTACTTACTGAGTTTCTTGTTTTTGAAAGAATTTGTATAATACTTAGTAAAATAGGTAAAATCCTGATATTAAGATTGGAAGATGATTCACATGTTTTTACAATGGTGCATAAGTCGGTTTAATGAAATGGTCATCATATAAGTTACACAAGTCAGGTGAATAATATCAGGCCCACTTGGACCTAATGTGAATACATTACTGTGAACAAGTGCTACTTATGTCTGACTTGTATATCCATTTAAATTTTGTGTAGATCGCTGTGGAGCATTTGTGTGCTATCAGCACATTTTGTTCTACAGTAGTTTGTCAGCATTGTTATATTCTGTGATAATGGATTTCAATAAAAATTTGATTCCTTTAGGAATTTGGACCATGTAGTCAGTATCCTGTATCCAATGTTTGAAATTGATTACCTTCTTCCCCGTACCTTCATGGCCATGTTGAAAATGGACAAAGTGGGAGATGCAATAAAAACAGGAAAGATTCCCCATGAAGTTAGTGCTGCCACTCTGATCTTCTATGTGAGAAATACTCAGCCAGGACTGGATAGCTCTCTTGCTTCAGACGAAGAAAAGGTTGTACATTCATACTTAAATAAAGAAGAAAATGATCAGTAAAATTATGATTTAATGCTTATTTACATCATTTCTTAATTTCAATGGACTGCTGTCAAGAATATTTGTATAAAAGATTGGTACTTAATTTATTCTTTATGATTCTTTGTGATGTAAGTTTTAACCGAAGTTGTGATCCATTCATCTAAATGAGCAATCTACAATAAGCATAGATAAATGCAAACATGTATTCTCCTAATTACAGGTAATACATTTTCTTGTTAAAATTTTAATCTTTCTGAAGGCACATATTATTTCATCCACACATTTTTAATACAAAAGAACAACAAGACTTTAAAATACTATAACTATTTCTTGAGGGACATGTACTATTTAAACACTATGCATATGTACTAATTACATTTCACACTTTCTTAAACAGTGGAAAATTCGAAGTGATCTCTAAAATATGCCTTTATGACCCATGATAATCCATTTATCTTGAATTAACCTATGTTTTAATGTTAAAGATCCAATGATAAAGTGCATCATTCATTCTTCAATCATTTTGTTTTTGTGTTCACTCTGTTTCTTCCCACTTACATAAGAATTTAAATTTATGCTAGTTCATTAAAGTTGTAAGAGAAATAAATTTTAATTATTATCATCCAGTGAAGTGTCATAAATATTTTTGGTCTTTAGACAATGAGATCATTATGACCAAGATATAGGATCCACCATTTCTGGTCACATGCTTTGTCATGTGGTAAGCATGACAATTTGTCATGCAGAAATAGCAGTTTTGAATTGCACAACATGCAAATATTTTTAATTTTTTCTTTAATCTTGTTGTTTTAAGCTCTTTTTACCATGACTTGAGCAAGAAAATTAGGTTACTACTGATATTTTCTGTGTGAATATTTTCTGTGTGAATATACACATAGTAGAACATAAATAATAAATATCTGACATTAATTATTATATTAGTTACAATATTATTTTGGTTAGATCAGTCTGTTTTCGTTATTGCTAGCCAATATGTTTGAGTATAAAATGAAGAAAGTTTGCTTGCTTTGGATGAATAAGCAATATATTTAATATTTTCTCTGAAATATATCCATTATTCACGTCACAGAAGCAAATATCTTCTATGCATTTACCCTTTCTATTGCATAACAGACTGAGTTTCTATGAGACTGTTGCTGAAAATGTAGCTCTTGGAACATTGTCTTCTTTCACAGTTTGTTACTAGGGGTGAAGACATAGTCCAAATGAGCTACTTTAAGTATAAGGTAAGGTATTTTCCAGTTGTGTTCAGTTACATGTAAACTTTGCACATCTCCCAATCAACTCCAACTTGACCAAGTTATTAATTTTCTATGCACAGACTGTTGGTGATGCCATATTTGCCTTGAGAGATGTGTGCAGAGCAGCAGTTCAGAAATCAGATGAGAGGTATTTATTTTATGTTTGTTGATCCCTTTTAAAAGAAATCAGCAATCTCATAATAATCATATCAGTTAGTGCAGTGACGATTCTATACTTTGATATTTACAAGATAACTTGACAAATGACTATTGGATTTGAAACAAATTAGACTTGTATATATTTTTATTGGTAAGACCTTGGACAAGTTAAATTTTTGGCATTACATATAGCCGTTCTATTCAGCAAGAATCATTAAATTTCAAACAAAATTGGCAGGTGGCTTTATATTGATGAGATATTTAATGATTTCTCATCCTCTTAATCTTTTAGTTTCTGTGGTATAACTTTACAAAAGATTGTTTTCTTTCAATTTAATTTTGGTACAGAATGTTATTTTGATGAATTTAAAGTTAAGATGAACTTCCAGCATTTCTTATTGTCATTTAGAAAATTTATAGTCTCCAGTTAAATGTCTTCATGTATTTTTTATTTCTGTAGCATAATTGTTAGATTTCAATCATATTAGATATTTAGCTTTATGCTGAAGAGATAAAAAATGATTCCCAATGTCTCATGTTCTTATTCAGTGTTCTATACTTTGATTGACTGTTTTTTGTGGTTGTTAGATTTTGCAGAGTAACATCTCCAATGATTCTTGCATTTCAACCAGATGTGAAATGCAGCTTTATGTTTATAAGATCTTGAGTTTGTTTGATTTCCTGTTTTACACATTGTCATTTAGAAGAGTTGTGATCCTGTCCTTCTATGTTTAGTTCACTTGGCCATATAAAGACTAGGCTGGCTTGTGGTATTTCCATACAACTATTGTGTATCTGTCAGTACAAGCTCTATTTAATTTCTTCTAAACAACTGACATGATAGGTTTCTGTCAAATTTGGTAGAGAGGATCTTAATATGAAGGGCTTTCTAGTTTTCACAAATGATGATGATGATGCATTGTCAAATAATGTAGCCATTGTCATAAAGGAAAAACAACCATTAACTTCTCAGAAACTGCTCTATTACATTTGAAAGAAAGCATCCTGCAGTTTTTACATATGTTGACTTTCCAACATCAAATATGGCCACTATTGCTAATAAAACTGAAAGAGCTCTGAACAAACTTTGATCAAAAGTGATTTGAAGCTATCTAGCATGATAGGCTGTTATATGTATACCAATTACTTCCAAATATTGCTGCTGTTACTAAAGATAGAAAGGCCTATAAAAATGAATTCATCTTAAAATCAGTTCAACAGTTTTACTAAAATTAGACAGCATTTACGCTCAAGATTTTTCAGTTTTATGATATTCTGGCATCAGATATGGCTGTATTACAACAAATAAGAAAATATTGAAACAATGTTATTTTAAACTTTAAAAATAATGCTCCACAGAATTCAGCATTCATGTTTTAATTAATATGTTATTCAGTTCCTTTTTCAGTTCCATGTCATTAAATGGATGTGGAGAATATTAGCTTTATTTCTGTTACATCTCTGTTGAGTGGTTATAAGCATCACTTTCTTTTTGTATAAAGTTATGACCATTCTAATGTTGACACCATTTAGAGAGTTTTACAAGAGCATTGTGTAAGTTTCTTTTGACCATAGTTTTACAGAAGTTAATATCATTTAAGGTAGTGTCATCAACATAGAGATCATTTTCAATATTTACTGTGTGCAAATACAGATCATTTATAAACATAATAAACAGTAGTGGCCCTAAAATATATCCCTGTGTTACTCCACATATAACAGGTTTTTTGTCTGACATAAACTGTTTACGTCAACTTCTTATTTTCTTAATATGACCTTAAAGAATTGTTGTTGAGCTCATAAAGGTTTAATTTTTTAAGTAAGATATCTTGATGAACTAGATCAATAGCTTTCCTAAAATCAACCAACGCAACTCCACTAGTCCTCCATTATCTAAAGCTTTGAGCAATTTTCAACCATACTAGCAAGAGAAGTTTTACACGAATTATTTGGGCAAAAACCTGATTGTCTATCATGCAACAGATTATGTTCATCAAGCAAACCATTAGGGAGGCCTGAGAATATTGTATGATAATTTTTGGTAAGACAGGAAGGATTGAAATGGGCATAATATTTTTTTGTTTCATTACAGGGACCAGATTTATGAGTGGGTTTCACTTTAGCCTCCTTCCATTTGTCAGGAAATTTGTTTTTTATTACATATGTATGTTATCTTCATTGTTATTGATGTTTTGATTCATCATCACTTGTTGGTAATGAGACTATTTTGATAAACGTAAGAGCCCTACAACCTCATTTGTCATATGTTTATATTGGTCATTGTTTCTTAGTGTTTTATTTATGTTGCTTTTATGATTTTGGGTGTAGTCCAAATTGGTTGAATAGCTTGTTTAACTCTGTGCCTTTTCAATGAAATTTGTAAAGAGTAAGTACCAAGAATCTAAAGCATCCCTTACATGATCAAACATGTTAATATCCCATGGAACATTCCTGATAGAACTTCTTTTGGGATGGACTATTTTCTGTCCGTTAGCACAAGTTTGTTGTCACTACTCTTCCTAACTTACATGAAGGATTGCTATGAAACTTTCAACACACACTTATCACATGTTTTCTAGTTGGTTCTAGATGAAAATAGTGCTGCTTACTCATCAAATATGGTCAACACAATCTTGAAAATCTTATTGTTGCTCATCCACAATGGATGGTCATGTCAAAATGCGAGTTTCACTGAAGGATTTCTTATGATGTCTAGTTGGTTTTAAATGAAAATGGTACCAGTCTGACTTCCAGTATTGCTGCCATGGCTGCCAACTGGAAAAAAATGTTATTGCTTCATCTCCTGAGTTGATGGTCATATGAACATGGATTTTCAGTAAAAGATTTCTAATCATATCTAGTTGATGGTCCTATGAACATGGATTTTCAGTACAAGACTTCCTGAGTTGGTGGTCCTATGAAGATGGATTTTCAGCACAAGACTTCCTGAGTTGGTGGTCCTACGAACATGGATTTTCAGTACAAGACTTCTAAACATATCTAGTTGATGGTCCTATGAACATGGATTTTCAGTAAAAGACTTCTAAACATATCTAGTTGATGGTCATATGAACATGGATTTTCAGTACAAGACTTCTAATCATATGTAGTTGATGGTCCTATGAACATGGATTTTCAGTACAAGACTTCTAATCATATCTATGAAAATGATGTCAGATCTGGGTACCACAGTGGCCAGCATTACAATTTTGTTATTACTCCTTGTCCTAAATGAATGGTCATATCATCATTAAAATACTTCTTATATTTTTTGTTGATCCTAAATTCAAATAATACTAAATCTGATGTCTAATAGGTGGCCTCCTTGAAAATCTATTTGTAGCTACTTCCCTTAAAGGGAAAATCATTTTGTTGTGTGGTTTTTATCAAAAGATTTCTTATTTTGTCTATTTGGTCCTAAATGAAAATGACTATCCTGCATCATGGCATCTTAAAAATATGATTACCTCTGTCATCAAACTGATGGCTATATCAACATGGGGTTATTCACCAGTAGACTGATTTTGATGCCTAGTTGGTTCTAAATGAAAACAGTGCCAGTCATACATCCAAACTATATGCCATGATGGCTGTTGTGAAAATCTTGTTGTCACTATTCCCACTGAATTGGTGACCATCATGACATAGGGTTTTCACCTAATGGTGTCTACTTTGTCTTCAATGAAATATTCTGAAACAGTCAATATATATATTGAATCCACAACCAGCACATTGATTTGCAATCTTCCATCCCCTTTTTGAATGACTGGACTGTTTGTATCATCCTTGTTTTCATTTAATGTAATTTGCATCCATAGGGCACATTTTCCTGGTAAGTCCTGATAAGTTGCTTAGCCAAGTTCATTTGAAAATCCATTTTTATCACTTTCTTTTTCTAAGAAATTTCTAGATTCTTTCATAGGATAAAAGCAATTGATTACTAACACAGCAAAATGTATGCCAAAAGAGGTAGAGCAGTTCTGTGCTTTACTCTGTTTGCATTTGATCAGTATGGTCCACATCAATTACATCCTTGTTGTACTCTGGAATGATGATGGTATTTCTTTTTCTCTGTATATCAGAATACATAGTGGTTAGGTTGTCTGCATTAGAGAGCATGTATGAATGGACTTTTTATTATCCAGATTGCAGCTGATAAAAGGCCTGTTTGTATTGTCTGTTAGTTACCCCGATTCTTCACATTATTTCTTTTTGTAAAAAATATGCTGAAAAACTATTGACCTTTTTTACCTTGTCAATATGTTCACCTTAGTAACAGCCTGTCATGTTAAACCAGGATTAGTGGAGTATTGTCTGTATTGACGATGTTATTCCTGTCCCTGATATTTGCACTACCAGTACTTTGGTCTCTTTTGCCACTTTCCTTCCTCCTATAAACTTTAAATTTGTTTGTGTAACCACTTGTTGTTGGAGCATCAACACTTTAATATCACACTGGATATACACTCGAACTCATTATTACCATTGTCATAAGTATTATATTTGCTAAAGATTTACAGATAAACTACATCATCAACATACCTCAGTATCTAAACATATTGCTACTTTAAAATATTGTACATTTCAATTAATTTATGTATTGTAACTACTAAAGTTTCAATTTGAGTGTGTACTCCATTTGAGGAGTTTTGTGAATGCAACATCTGATGAGAGTTAATAGTTGCTCAAACACATCTACAGAACAGAATCATATACTGACAGTGTAAGTTATTATGTTATATCTTTGTCATTTATATCAAAGTACTGAGTAGATTTATCAGATCTGCCCCTCTTCATTATTTTGGATTTTCTGATAATCATCATTTCACAAATTCATTGCTTTCTGAGGCAAAATGCTTACACAGATATGTATACCCAGCCAGGCATTCTTTTGCTCAGACTTTAAACTGAGGTTTAGTTCTGATTCAAGCAGTAAACCCCCTCCTTATCTAGCTTGCTTCTATTATTCACAATCCACTTTCTTGACAGGTCCTGAGCTTCTCTCACATCACTGTCATCATCATTAGAATTTTTTCAATTTTTTTTTCAAATTGATACTTCTGTCTGCTATATCATCTGATCCAGACTATGAAAACTTGTTTGGCCGTTACCAAAGGTAAGATGGCAGGCAGTGACCAAAGGTATGATAAAAGTAAGATGGCAGGCAGTGACAAAAGGTAAGATGGCGTAAGATGGCAGGCAGAATTCTGAGTGTCTTTATTATTATGACTCAACTGGCTTTTTATTTATATGAAATTGTATTTGTGTTATCACCATTTTCAACAGACATCTGCTTATTATTCACATAGCTTCTAAGCCACTTAAATATAGTCAGAATTTAAAACCAAATATATAGATGAAAAATTTAACTCTACCATTCTCAGAATGCAGGATACCTGATCTTTTTCTTTTTTTTTGTGAATTAATTCCAGAGCAGACCTGATGAAACACAGGATGTTCTACAAAATAGCTGGTTCTCTTCTTAAAGAGACACTTGGATCAAATAAGCAATTTATGGTGGCTGGTGCAGTACAGATACTTTTGAATGCTGTGTCTACTTATGATGTGATGCACATGAGTCGGACCTCAGGGACACCCATCACTCAGTCGGATCACTTAAATATTCTTAAAGCATTGTCTGGGGATGTTAGGAGATGGCATGCACATCACCTCAAAAACTGGAAGGCCTATTTAGAACCCTGTCTAAGGGTAAATATGAGTAATTTTTCATTTGCAATTTTGATAATAAAAATTTTATAGGTTGTCTAGTAGCTATCATTTCATTCAGGAATTTTGCATTCCAATCAAAATGTAGCCTTCAATATTTTTACTTTTAAGGCATAAATGATGTCTTTACTGAGCCACCGAGGCTGCTAATTCTTTAGTTTCACAATATTTTGCACTACTTATTCTTATTTAGTGCCTTCTTAGCTTGAATAAAAGATATTTGAATTGGTTCTGTAATTCTTTCTGCCCAAGTACTGAATGAAGTTAGTTGTAAAACATTCATACCTTTATTCAAAACTGTATGTTTTTGTCTAATTATTCATCTCAGATAATATTTCTTTATTTTAAAAATTAATTTTTTTTCTATCTTTCTTCAAATATATTACCTAATTATTATGCCTTAAGAACTACTACATCCCAAATAAAGCCCTCCCAGATTAAAACTTTTTAGTTACAAAGCCTAAAGCTGCCCACCTTGGTGGCAGTTAGATCTCACTTTTATACTGGGATTTGTGCCATATCTATGAATTCGCCATTTAATGAATATTGTAGCATTCACTTTGTAAATATCAACAATGATACTTCAGTGCCTTTTGTATGTGCAGTTAAGATATTTACTATAGAAAACTCTATAGCTTCTGTCATGGTTGGATAAGTACAAGTAAGTTTTCAGTGCATAGTTTACTCATAGTGTCTACTTCATAGTTACTTGTAAGCAATGCTTCAGTGATTTTACCTGTATAAACAGTCAAATATTGGCCTTCCTGCAGATAACATGTTACTAGAATTGATTATCTAGTTCCCTCTTCTTAAGTTTTAATAGCAACAGTCTAATTTTATGTCAGTACCTTCAGTGTGTGCCATTTTACAGGTAATTGTCAGTGTGTAACTCTCTTACAAGAAACTGTTTTTGATGCTTGCTTTGGAATGAACAGCTCTGGAATTCTGATTGAAAGCCATTGATGACATCCATTTTTTTTTACACAGTGCTGGGACAAAATATTTGCACCCATTGATCTCCCATCTGAAACTGTGAAGGAAAACTGGAATTCAGATGCAGTGAAAGATCTTAATGAGACTCTTAAAGGAGAGGTAAAGTTTTATGAAAGGAAAATCTTTGTAAGATGAAGGATAATGGTGAGTGTAATACGGGGAATTAAAGACAGTTACAAACTGAAATAGATGTATATTAATCTTTAAATATTTAATCCCTGAATGCTGTAATTAATTTTTTTCTAGAGAACCTTGCATTGGTACACACATATATAACATCTTCTAATGAAAAGTGTGAAATTGAAAGTATATGTGTACTCACCAACTGAGCTTAAAGTGACAGTGGAATAATTCCCACAGCAATGTGCACTAGGAGGCATTCCTTTTAATTATCTCAGCATCTGCTTTCAGTTTGAAAAGTATTCTAAGAATGATATAAGGAAAACTGTTATATTACATACTTAGTCAAGGTTACTAATTAGTGTTTGTATAAATTATAGATTTGCTAGATATAACTGAAATCCAAATATTTAATTCCTTGATAATAAACTCATGTCAACTGATAAAACACTATATATATATATATATATATATATATATATATATATATATATATATATATATATATATATATATATATAGATGCAATAAACTGACGACGAACAGTACGAAACTAGTAACTAACTAGCCTAAGCGCTTTCGACTCTTAATGAGTCTTTTTCAAAGGCAAATACAAAACATAGTTACGACAAACAAATAAACACAAAAACGTTGTGTTTGTAAACCTCTACATTTCTGTCTTCACATGTGCTAACACTATAAATACAACCAGCTTGTATAGACTAGTTGCGGAAACTGAAAACGTGTAATTCCCTAAAAGTCTACAAGCCAAAGCGACATCTATTTTTACTTTGTGTACATATGTAACGCAGATTATATCCCGGATATTTGATTCTATACCGGTTATTCTTATAGTAAAAATTGAAGGATATTAAGATTTAGAAAATGTTAAATTCTACTAGTGCATAGTTTTCATGTTCTAGTCTTCTTGGTTTAGACCGCTTGGTTTCAATGTTCTAAGGCGGCGTATCCAGTATGATTCCTTTTCCTTCCTGGTTTCGGAACTCCAGCTGTGGTTGTTAGCAATAGCGATAAGTATTATATCACTGAAAGTGTGGCCAGGGGAGGAGAAGTGTTCTGCAACCGGGCTTCTGTACAGCTTTTTTGTCATCCAATCAGATCTATGAAGGTTTATCCTTATGTGTAGCTTTTCAGTTTCTCCCATGTACTGAAGGCCACAGATCTTACATGTGATGAGATAAATCACATTCTCTGTTTTGCACGTTTTGTTTGGACCATGTATGTTTAGTTTTTCTTTAGTCACTGTGCTAGTGAATGTCTTGGTCTCTATCATATGTTGACAGGTTTTGCATCTTTTATCGCCACAGGGTCCAGATTGACTAGGTTGGTTTTGACTAGCGATTGTTGTTAGCTTGGCCCTGACTAGGATGTCCTTTAGGTTTTTTGGTCTCCGGTAAGCTACTACAGGTTTGTTCGGAAGTATTAGGTTTAGTATGTCTGACGATTGCACGGTTGGCCAGTGGTTTGCGATGATATATATATAAGGCCTTCAAAAATATTCCAATAAACCATATATCTTTTGCTATACATACTTAGCTCTACTTTTCATAAGGTTGAAAGAAATGACCTATTGTCCTTTGCCCATCTTTCATTGTTCTGTTAGCACATATTTGTTATTGCTGCTCCTCCTAAACTACTTGAATGATTGCTATGAATCTTAACACAAATACACATTCATTCACTGGCTCATTGGGTCTCAATTAAAATGGTGCCACAAGGACATCCAAAATGGCAATCATGGTGGACATTTTGAAATTTTGTTGCTACTCCAGAATGGATGGTCTTGTTGACACTAAATGGATCATTACATCAACATTAGGGTTTTCACTTGAAGACATATGATGATGTTTAATTGGTCTTAAATGAAAGTGGTGCCACTTGAACATACAATGCAGTTATCATCTTGAAAATCTTGTTATTGCTACTTGTAAATGGATGGTCATAAAATGCTTTCTATAATGTCCAAGTGGCATTAAATGAAAATGGCATCATTCGGATGTCCACTTGAAAATCTTGTTAGGGTAAATTGGAATGTGTTCTTGGTGAAAATAATGTTGCAGTATTAACACCATAATGGTGAAAATGGTGTTGCAATTATTATTATTATTATTATTATTATTATTATTATTATTATTATTATTATTATTATTATTATTATTATTATTATTATTATTATTATTATTACTTTATTTAAAGAGGGTAACTCAATTAGCTAAGAACTAATCTACCTTGAGGCCCTCATTCAATGGAATTTATTTATTTTTGCTGCATCTCTGAAGCCATTGTATATACTGGGTTTGGAAAGAGGAAATAGAGTGGGCATTTCTAATCTCAACTGGAATATTATTCCAGAGCAATGTTCCAGAGTATTGGAAACTTTTTTTAAATAATTCCTGGTTTGGGAATTTTGTAATGTTTGGTAGACATTGATCGCAGGTGGGGAGTATTTCCAGGTAGCCTATACTTGAATAGTGATTGTAAATATTCAGGAGCACTATTATTGGCTATCCTGTACATTAATTTAGCTTTTCTTAAACAGATTCGGTCTTTAATAGGTAGTATTTTTAACTTACCAGCTAAATTTTCCTTGCTTTCTTTCTGGATTGATATTAACTCAAAAGCTCTTTTTTGGAGATGTGCCAGCTTTGCTAAGTTTTTATCATTTGAATTACCCCATTCTGTATTACAGTAGTCTAAATAGGGTTGTATGTAAATGTTATAAAATAGTTTTCTGTGCTTTTCCGGGAGAAAGTGTCTTATCCTACTGAGAAGCCATAAACTTGAATTGACCTTTTTACTGATATGTTTGATATGTTCAGTCCATGATAGGTTATTATCTACCAAAACACCAAGTGGACTATCGTGACAGACCATTTACAACCTTTTATCCTTCCATATCAGACATAGTTCATCGCTATCAAGTTTTGTTCTTTTTTTTCCGTTTTGAGATAAGTAATATTTTAGTTTTACCAGTATTAACCACCATGCCATTGCATGTGCACCAGTTTTCTAGTTTGTTTAGGGCATTCTGTAAAGAAATTTCGAATTCTTGTTTTGTGTTTTGGATGTCTGACAATGTTGTGTCATCTGCATAGAGATCTGTAGATGACACTGAGACCTTTAGTACAAGTGGTAGGTCATTAATAGATAAAATAAACTGTAATGGACCCAGAATTGAGCCTTGTGGTACTCCACATCTAATTTGCAATGTTGACACCATGTTAATGGTGAAAATGGTGTAGCAATATTGACACCATGCTGGTTATTATCTTGAAACACTTGTTGTGGTTACTCCTATTACAGAAAGTCCTAGAAAAGAACGTCTAGTTGGTCCTAAATGAAAATGGAGCTGATCTGACATCCTCTATGGCAACCATTGCAGCCTTCTTGAAAATCTTGTTATTGCTAAGTGGAGTGTCTCATTTAAATTGGGGTTTTGATCAGAACACTTCTTATGCTGTCTATTTGGGCTTGTTAAAGCTACATTAAAAATCCAGATCTCTCTCACACCCACCCACCCACACAAAAACACACACACACACACCACACACACACACACAGAGAAACTGGAAATTTGACTGCTCTTTTCAGAGCTCTTTGGGCATCTCTCTCACACCCACCCACCCACACAAAAACACACACACACACACACACACAGAAACAGGAAATTTGACTGCTCTTTTCAGAGCTCTTTGGGCATCTCTCTCACACCCACCCACCCACACAAAAACACACACACACACACACAGAAACTGGAAATTTGACTGCTCTTTTCAGAGCTCTTTGGGCATCTCTCTCACACCCACCCACCCACACAAAAACACACACACACCACACACACACACACACACACACACACACACACACACACACACACACACACACACACACACACACACACAGAAACTGGAAATTTGACTGCTCTTTTCAGAGCTCTTTGGGCATCTCTCTCACACCCACCCACCCACACAAAAACACACACACACACACACACACACACACACAGAGAAACTGGAAATTTGACTGCTCTTTTCAGAGCTCTTTGGGCATCTCTCTCACACCCACCCACCCACACAAAAACACACACACACACACACACAGAGAAACTGGAAATTTGACTGCTCTTTTCAGAGCTCTTTGGGCATTACAGTATAATGCAACATCTTATAGCTGATAAATTGGCAGGGGACAATGCTGTTGTGAATGTGTGGTGTTTGCTGACTCATTGAGGATTAATCTACCTTTTCCATTTCATGGATTATCTCATTAATTTAAATTTTGTTTTGTGCTAGTGAGTATTCACTTTAATTTCATTAGATTTTTTTTTAATTTGACATTCTTGAAAGTTTTTTTTGCTAGCAATAACAGTAACTCTTTCTTGCATGTGGCAACAATACAGCATAAATTCAAAAACACACAAAAACCTTATTTAAGACAAAGCAAACATTTATACCAAGGAATCAGATGATACACATGTTTTCATTTATTATACTAAGTGTATTAAAAACATTTGGTACAGTTATTTTGTGTGTAATGTATTATCTAAGTTTGATACAATATTGTATTTCAAATGAGAGGTGATAATGAGAGGCCAATTTAATTTAAAATTTTCATCATGTTTAGTACACGCAAAAAAGATATCAAATTTAAATTATTTTGAAGAATAGAAAACCAATTCATGGCATATATTATGAAGATCAATCTATTCTGAATATTTACATTATAAAGAACAAAGATTCGATCTATGCATAACACTTTATTGGAAAGATAAAATAATCATAAATATTTCATGAGAACTCTGTGCCAGTTCCTTCTCTCACACTTTCTAATTTCATAATTATTACTACATCATCAACTGTATGGTATTGCTCAAAATTAATCAGAATTATTAAGAAAGTACCAAAATAAATAATCTTCAAAATTAAATGTTGCAGCATACACAATTTACACCATAGAAAAGCAGATTTACTGTAATAATAAATTAGTGGAAAACCTGTACATAGAGTGAATGAGGAATTTTTCATGAATTTTGTCCATGTGACTAACATCTTTTTGTTTGTAGAATAGTGGAAATATTCAGTGTGAATTGTTTGTTTATTCTTTGTCAATAATTATAAAGATATACAAATTGACCAAAACTTGTTTAACATAATTGAATTCAAAAGTGGCAATTTCTGTTTATTAAATTTTCATTTAAGAAAAACATATATATGTACAAGAATATTGTAATGATTATGCTCAGTTTTAAGAGTAAGATATTATTTCAACTTGTGTATGAATCATCATGTTATGCATGAAACATTAAATTTTAGATCAACATGTAATTTCCATATGAGGGGCCAAATGGTCTAAAGTGCTCACCATTATGGATCACTGCCATTGAGTCTCAAGTTTGGCTAATGTGGGTATCTGAGAAAGCTGGCCAATAGCTTCTTGTGGGTTATTGGTTCTTTCCAGGCTTCTCCTGGGTTCTTCCTCCACTATTAGTACTGGCTGCCATGTATAGCCTATCTTTTGCTGAAAAATGGTATAAACCCTACAACAACAACAACAATTCCAGCATGTGAATGACTCAAGAATATAGTATTTCATACAAACATGGAATTTGGGGGAGAACTTGATAAAAATCTACAGAAAGGCTTCCAAAGTAACATAGGAAAAGTCTATTTATTCTTCAAGCTGAATCGTCACTCAACATTTTCTATACACCCATATGTAAGAAATATGCAAATAAATAACATGAAGTCAAGATTTTACAAAAAAGTGACCCAGACCAATATTAAAAATTGTGAATGGTGCATGTGTTTCAATGCTTCCTTAAAATTTATATGAAAAGATATCATGAAGACAAGTTCAGTTTTAAAGTCAGCACACTTGATTTATGCCGGAAACATTCCATTTTTATTTATTCTGCAGTTCTGAAAAATTCATCCCCTCTTTGCTATCATTAGGTCATTAAACTTGTCACATGGTTATCTTTGGAAATTTTAATTTTTAGTCTGGAAAAGGTCTGAAATCTTTTTCTAATTTTGTGGCAGGAACCCAGATATGAGACATTTAATTGATAATGATTTTTAGGATAGATAGCATGTGAAAAGATGAATTGTGATCATTAATAAAGCAATATGCATGTCATTCTCATCTTGTTGCTGTTTGGCGGTTTATTGTTTTGCATCACACATCTTAATTTTCAGATGCTGCAGGATACATCTAGCACAAATATCTTCATTGAGCTTTATTGCAGAAAAGTGGAAACCTTTCACCGATGTGTGCAGAACTGTTTGAATGAACTTGCTTTCAAGGTAAGACTATACGAGGAATTTCTTCAATAGAAGACTAGCTTTTGTTCATAAATATTTCTAAACTCACCTTAAATATACCTAGTGCCTAAAAATGCTGAGCACTGTTGAACATGAGGTGCAATGTAAGGTTCTTTTCCAGATGGGGGATGTGTGTTTCTCCCAAGTTGAAGAGTATTTCTCAGTCCCTCCCATCACTCATAGAAAACTCCTGCATATGCAAAATTATTATTGCAAAATTAAATTTGTTCCAGTTTTTGCACACATTGGTTCCAGTATAGTATTTTTATGGTAATACTGCCTGCGATCATGTGACTATGAATTGGCTTCAGCACGGTAAGACAGTTTAGCTGATTTTGGGCAGCATGAAGCGATTCTGTTGGCAGAATCATTTGTATTCAGTGTTTGAAGTTTGTAGAAATGGATTATACTGTGTGTGAGCAGAAACAATTCCAAATGGATTAAAGACATAAATTGATTATTATTTAATTACAAATGAGCTCAATCAGCATTTAACATGACTGTGTTTCTCTGCATGATGGTTAGTTCTACTTTTGTGCTTAAGGTTGTTAAGATGGATTAGAGTCTATTCTATAATGAATAGAAGTTATTTGGACATAATTAAAGATACCATTTGATGATGGTTGGATTACTCTAGAGCTCTGGTGGCATAAAACTGAGTTAGTTTGATGTGGTATTTAAAGCTAGTTGAGATTTCTAAGTGTACCAATTCCAGAACACCAAAATCCAAGCAACTATAATATTACACAGATTTCATTGAAGGATGGAAATGGGAATTTCATTGGATGCAAACACAGTTCAAAAAAGGACATGAATTTTGTTCTTCCTGTAAAGCTGATTTTTAAATCGGTTATGGTGGACAGAATTACATCATGTGTCATGCAGATACTCCATCCCATAAAATATATTAACTGTAACAATAAATATGCCATCACTCAAATCTATGTCTGTATCAAATGTGGATCAGGTTACATATGCCAAGATACTGTTCACCAACTTTATAGCCAAACATAATCCACCATATTTAGCAGCAGATAACTTTTCATATCTAGTCTGACTCAGAAATAAACAAACACTACTCATTTAATGACTATTTTATTGTTCACAAAATATCATAATCTTAAAACTACTCCTGTGGCCTAGTAGTTAGAGCGTCTGCCACAGATGCAAGAGGCCGTGGGTTCGATCCCCGGTCGAATCATACCAAAGACAGATGTCTCTCCATTTTGTAATCTTTGGTCAGATGTAGTATGGCATCTCCCAAAGAGTTGTCTAACCTGTCCAATGAGGTAGTAGATATCCTTGTCTTCATCAGAGATTTTGGGTTCTCTTTTTCTGTGTTCCTCAGATTTCAAAGAAAGGTTACTCAGGTCTCCTTAAACATTCCTAGGCTTAGTGGACCCCCTCCCAAGGGAAGGTATAAATGGGAGTGACTAGATCCAAGTTTATTGAGGATGGCTCTTACTACAGATCTGAGGCACCTATGGAGTCCTTGCCTGGTGACTGGTCATTGGTTAGCAGGTGCTGATCACTGGTCACTGGGCATGAATCCTTGGAACCCATACATTACAGAGATATGTATCTGGCTGATTTCTCCAAAACATTCTAGGTGGTGAAGAATCATTCTAAGCCACCAACAGAGACCATCATTTTAAATAGTTTATTGTCTCTAGGGTAGATGCTACCAGATCAGGATTCTCTTTCTGCCAAGTTTCCCCTAAGCAGAGAGACACTGAGTCACAAATTCCTGCTCCCATGCAAGAGTGCAGGATGAAGATGTCCTTTCTGTCCTCAATGAAGACAGTCAGTTAGACTCATAGTAATCCAAAGTGGTACCTTTCTTTGGGTCACCCACCATAACTCAATCATAACTCTTTGGTTAAAGAGGCAGAGGAGAAGGGATGTTGTAAATGGGGTGTACTGCTTCTTGCTTATTGCTTTGCGTAACTCCAGAATACTTTCTAGTTTCTGGGTCCAATAGGTTGAATGCTCCTTACTCAATTGTAAGTAGATAATATAGGGGGCGGTCTGTCTCTCCCTCTGTGTTATGACCTTAGGTACTGATTATATCTTCCTGGCTGATGCAGCTGAGGTGGGTATTTCTACAGTAATCTGGACTCGCCTTTCAGTGAAACACTGAAATCCTTAGAATAAAAGGTTTGGACATTAGTGTCCAAAGCCTTGTCTGCTGATTTCTTGTTCAGCCACTGAATGATGAATCTCTGTCACCAATGGCTCTCCTTCCTTTGTTGGAAACAGTGGCCAAAACAGCTAGGCATGCATTGTCCTTGTTCATGGCCATGTCAGCAGAGGTTCTTTTCCTCCATAGTGATGTGGCACTGGATACTTTCAAGGTCTTACTAGAACATTGTCCAAACCGCCTGATGACTGCTCCCCACTGAGGCTGAGACTCTATTCAAATGGCTCATCTCTGGATATTCAGGATTTTGAGAGACCATTATGACTGATCCCTTTCTTGCCTCCACTTTTAGGCTCCTCGAAACCAGCTAGTAAATTAAATCATCCTGACCACTCTCAGAGCCCACTGGCTAAATTCTTTAAAATGTGCAACCAAGTTGAAGCAACAACCCCAATTCAGAGATCCCATTCTCATGCAGGCTCAAGAAGGGTGCATTGAAAAGGCCCACAAGGATGGTTGCGGGGCCTTCACACATTTCTAAGGACAAGAGTGGACAGAAGCAAGAAGGTTTGAATCCTACTTTGCTGGTCAACTTTAGAAGAAATTACTCTTTGAGTTTGCCACATTCCAGGGTAAAAGAATATTTTGGTGTACACTCTATCAATCAAAGGTATAATTTTTCATGAAATGGTTGCTCTACCAGTCTGTATTAGACTTTTCTAACTTTCAGGAACTCATTTGGTGGACTTCTTTGCCACTAAGCTAAACAGTAAGCTTTCCTTTTTTGTTTTACATGTCCCCTACCAGAGGGCCTGGTTAGTGGATCCTTCCAGCCAGGGGTGGGACCTAGTTTGCTTACACATTCCCATCTTTCAGGATGATTCACAGGACATACACAAAGTCAGATGCTGAGAACAGAACAACTCATTTTGATTGCCTCTCTTTGGCCCCAGCAATTTTGGTTTAGTAATCTGCTTGATCTACTGGTGGACCATCCAATGACCTTATATCAGTGAAGGAACTTTCTGTTGCAGCACAGAGGCTCTCTCCTACACCCATCCAATGACCTTATATCAGTGAAGAAACTTTATGTTGCAGCACAGAGGCTCTCTCCTACACCCATCCAATGACCTTATATCAGTGAAGAAACTTTATGTTGCAGCACAGGGGCTCTCTCCTACACCCATCCAATGACCTTATATCAGTGAAGAAACTTTCTGTTGCACAGGGGCTCTCTCCTGCACAATAGCCCACATATTCTCCATATATTCATGCTTGGCCTATCTAATACAATCTCCAGAGAGAAAAGTTTTCAATCAAAATTGCTAAGTCTATCATTCAGTCCTGGAGAAGATTGACATGTAATGTGTATGATGCCAAATGGAGAATCTTTTGTGATTGGTGTAGTAGAAATCGTCTTTGCTCATAAAAAGTGGCCCATATGGATTCCATCATACAGTAGATTCCTGCTCTACTATGAGGGTGAGTATTCCTTATGTCCATTTCTACTTGCCAGTTGTAAGATCATCTTCCTTCCTCCAAAGTGACTAATTCAGCTATGCAATAGCAACAGGTATGGTATGACTGATATTAAAATGTAGTTTTTTTTGTGGGGTAAAATTTATATTAATTGATATAATACTTACCTATCTTATTGCCAGATTCCGTCCAATACTGATGTCTCTCCAATTTAGGAACTCTTTCACGAAGAATGAGGAGTAGCAGTACGCATTTGTGTGTGGATGTAAATATTTTGTTTTGGCAGTACTAGGTTTCTTGATCTAGTTTGATTGGTACCATGAAGGTTTAACTTTGGTATTAGCTTGACAAATGAGAGATGGAGATGGAAAATGCCTGCTAGATAAAATATGTTTAATTGTTTTGTTTTATTACTTTTGAAGGATATGTGTGTCTCTTATATTTTGTAGGCAATAGAGACAGGGTACTGTGCTGAAATGCGTCAGCTTGGAAACCTTGAAAGAGAGCGCTTTGGCAGGCTGTTGTCTAGTTTGTATGAAAGAGAGTGGGAGACTGCATTGAAGAAGAGTGACATGGAGAAAGACAGAATAATTCTACTGCACGTCCTGACCTGGACACCTTTTTCACACTTCCTCAGAATGTTCTGTAAGCAAAATTTATATGGTATTTCCTTGTTTGGATTACTAGAAGTGCACAGTATTACCAATTTACCATGTCATTTTTTTTTCCAGTGGTATGTACAACTGTACTTTTTCACTTTATAAGTACTTTGAAAGTATACTTAAGTATATAAAGTACTGAAATTCCAGCATGTTTTCATTTTTCATGACAAAATAAATAACACCACATATTTTTACAAAACAGTTAACTGTTGTTTTTGTTACATGTTAATTTTGAATATTACAAATGCAATCATAATTATGATCTCCTAATCACATGTTTGATACATGTCAAATGGTGGCCAATTGAATGTTGTGAAAGATATCTGGGCAAATCTAACTTTAAAAAAATATCAGAAGGAAAATTGTTTTAGTGATTTGCTTGAGTTAATTCTTATAGTTCATTCCACATAGCATCACAAATTTTGTCCTATCTGTAACTGAGTAAATTTTCAGATCAGTGTCTAATGTAGCTAAAAGTACCTAATTTGTCCTAAATACTTTGTGTGAAGTGAATTAGGTACTTTTAGCTACATTAAATGACACTGACTTGAAAACCTGCTGAGTTACTGACATGATTAACTTTGTGATGTTATGTCAAATGAACTATAGCTTATGTTAGTGTGTCAAGTACACTTATTCCTTTGTAAGACTGCAAATCATCCTAAAATATTCATGGAAGCAGTTGTTTTATGTTTGAATTTTACATCATTTTTCATGTTCACCAAATATTTTCTAGTTTGTTTAGTATTTTATGTCTACTGGCCCTAACTGAATATATCTTGTCCTGGTCTTGACATCCCACTCAAAGCTTCCCTGTCTATTATAGTAGTATAGCTAGTAAATTGCAGGCTTTAGTGTAAGCGTTTCCCATTTTTATCAGCAAGTTTTCTAATGTCAGAATAGTCTTTTACAGGGTGTTAACTACAACATAACTGTAATAATACCACTATGTTTCAGTTTTATGAAGACAACTTGTACAACAGTTCATATACACATAGCAAATTCATTTGCTATAAGGTACTAGCCATTTAATTTATGGGGAGGGGATGTGTGCGAAGGATTTTGTTCTGAGTTGACATATATTTTGTTTTCTCAATATAATTAATTTTACTTAGATTATGTGTTTTTTTGCTATAAATCAGAACAAGATATTTTTGCAGCCATTAACAGAGAGAAATTTTCTGAAAAAATCCCAGGCCCCTGCCCCAGGAAAAATGAATTATTGGATCCCAATATAAATGCAGTGTACCATTATAGTACATCACATGGTATGTCCAGAAATACCACCATACACCATGTTTTCATAGTACATAGCTCAAGTATCCACCAATGATTAAAGTTCTTAATAAATGCAGTGTACCGTTATAGTACATCACATGGTATGTCCAGAAATACCACCATACACTACGTTTTCACAGTACATAGCTCAAGTATCCACCAATGATTAAAGTTCTTGATAAAATCAATACACAGGCAATAAAGTTTAACACAGTATCTACTGTTAATATAGAAAATATTGAAGTAAAGTGTACTGAAAATGATCTTGCTGTCAGTTTGCTAAAGTCACATGATTTGCATAACTTTCAAATATAACTATGAACCCACAACTAATTCAACCAAAACAGAAAGTTACGACTGGCTTGATATAGTGAATATGCTATACATAACTCAGACCTGCCAACCCTAATGAGCCCATCTCATTAAGGCAGTTGATTTTTCTCCATAACATTACCAGTTTTCAGTAAGGTGTAACAAAATATCAATAACTGCTATTGTAAAGATGGAAAATGTAAATAAAAGATGTAGCAACGATAAACATCATGTACAACTGAAAAGTTTGTAAAATACGCATAGACTTTATTTCCCACTACTACAGCTGCACAAACTTTAGTTTCAAACCCTATGCAACTAAATGGCTTGCTGCTATCTTTCAACTTGACATAATTCTCAGAAATTTGTTTCCCATTTCACATGATGATGGCAATCATATCTCCTGCCATGAGACACACTAAAATTGGCAAGTGATATCCAATAAACAGAATTGTGTCCTTTCCAGCTGTTATTCCCAAGGATCTGAATACTCTTTTCTTTCTTCTATGTTGATTATTAACACTTTTCTAGAAGCTTATTTTCCCTTTTGTCTTAAACATGCATCACTTTCTTGGCACCACTGAAAAAAAATTCTATAATCAACAGTTGGATCATGCAGATGCGTTGCATGAATAAATAGGTGCAGTTTATAGCATCTGAGGTGCTGCTGTAAAGTTAGTCTGGTTTCCTAATTTTACTAATTCTATTATAAAACCTGGATCCATATCAAATAAGCAATCATTTTTCCATAGTTTTTGCTTGTATGCCATAAGTTCATATTTTAAGGGTAATTTTTGTAAGATTTATGGCAAAATTGTAAGAGTTAGCAGGTCTGCATAACTAGAAAGGCCATCTTGAAAATCTTGTCACTGTTTTTCCTAAATTTATGGAAGACTGCCATGAGACAAGCTTAAAATCTTTTTCAAAACTTGCTCAGTTGAATTAATTCTTCTCCCAGTACTACTCCCTTCAGGAGTGGATTTTTTTGATGGACTGTAATGAAGGGTCACAACCTCTCCAAAAATGTATTATATAAAATTTGTACAATACTACCCACTTATGTAGAAAAGCCATCTATCCCAACAAAAATACAACATCCCAGTCCCATGGTGGATTATTACATCCAAAGATTATATGTTTATGTCAACATCAAGATAATAAACTGCACATGATGACAGGAGCCCTTGGTCCCAACTTGAACAAGTTCTTTGTTTACCTATCATCTTGAAAAGACAGCAGCTATTTGATGTTGCCCCCCCCCCAAGTTTTAATTCTTCTGTTGCAGAGGGCATATGTTTGATCTTATGAAGTTTGTTTTTGCAGAGACTTCAGTATGTAGCATGTGCACCCCATGATCATAGAAAACATACCAGCTAGAATCATTTATAAAAATATTTCACCTGTCATAAAAACAAATAAGCTACAATCTTTTATATATAAAACATTGCACCCTTTATCAAAACAAGTCAATTACAATCTTTTGTAGAAACAAAGCACCCTTCATTTAAACAAGCCAGCTAAAATCTTTTTTATAAAAATAAAGCAATCTTCATTAAATGAAATTTGTATAAAGGCAGTGATATCTGATCGATTGTTGTATTTTTGAAGGTTATCAGAGATTGGAACAATTAATTGTGTTGTGCAATTTTTGTTTTCTGCTGGATAAAATAACTTTATGCTTATGATGGTTAACAGCGGCGACTTAAAACACAAATTTAATTTACACTCTTTTGAAACTAAATATCTAGCTGTGAAGCACAATAACATTTGTAAACGTTGCAGCATCTCAGAGAGAACAACTATAAAAGCTTACAAAGAAGCTTGCATAAAATTAGAACTACCATTATTCCTCATCTTTGCCTGTTATGCTAAAATGATCTTTATTTTAATTACCTTATATTTAAATTAAATTCTATTTTAATTTATGCATTTGATATGCTATAGATAATCTTAATTACATGCATTACTGTACAATAATTCCAGAATTGTAAGTGTTTTACAAGTTTAAAGTTTAAATTCTATTTTAATTTATGTATTTGATATGCTATAGATAATCTTAATTACATGCATTATTGTACAATAATTCCAGAATTGTAAGTGTTTTACAAGTTTAAAGTAAAAGTCTTATGCTTCATTAATTCAAAACTTGGTGACATTTTTTTTTCATTTGTCTTTGAGTAACCTCTTTCCCTTGGCAGCCTCATTAAGTCTACTTTTGTTGTCTCAGTCAGCCCTGAATGTCAGCAAATTTATGTACATGCAGCCATGTACTGCTGGCATATTGGTTGAAACTGGATTTTACAGTATAGCGCAAAGTTAATACAAATATACATTGCCAGTATACAAGTGTTTTCAGGTTGGTTTTATTTATTGTTTTCCATCTTTGATGCTATGTAAATGTGGCCAACATTTTATGGTTTTCAAGCTCTTTTTCTTTGTGATAATTAATGTTTACAGTGGCTGCAAGAGTGTACGTGAAGTGTCTTAAAGGTGAGCTGTATGTATATTTGTTCATTACATTCTGATTAGCCATTGCATAGATGATAGTGACATTCATCCCAGACAAGCCTAATTACTATATTTCAAGTTTTTTTCCCTTCTGTTACAGATGGAGATGAAAAGAATATATACCATCTATCACTGGATCTTATTCTGGAACTTACACAAGCCATATATGTAATAAATCAAAAAGTGCATGCTCTTGAAGATGGGACAGTCACCATCAAAGACCTCAGTGTAATAAAAGATGGAGTAAACAAGTTTCAGGAACTGATCATGATTTTGGTTGAACAACCTGAAAAACAAATTAGGGAAGCATTTAATGTTGTCAAGGCAGTGAAGATCCGACAAAGAGAGGTTGATAGTTACCTCATGCAAAGGAAATATGTTGCAACTCTGGTGCAGCTGTGTCAACGTATACCCTCTGGTAAGAAAATTCTTAAATAATAGAAGCCTTTTACTTCTTAAGAAAATGAGCTGCTTGGAGAATAATTAAAACATTTTATATACTTCTTCAAATGTTTAATTTTTGAGCTGACAACAAAAGTACTCTGGTTGTTTTTGTTTTTTTTTATACTCAGTTATTGAAAGATTGATAATAGTGGGATCTATGTATAGATATACTGAATCTTTGTAATTACAATGTGGAGATTTCATACAAATGACAGTGGAGAGGAGGCAGTTAAGTATAGATCAGGTGATTTGCAAAATTTTGGTCAGGAGCTTTGACTTCAAACCAAGAGCACTTTTTAATCCAATTTTTTTAGCATGCAAATGGACAAAAATGACTAAAGTTAAACAAATTTTTGTTTTATATTGAAATATGCATATTATCGCATCTCAACAGTTTAGTTGTTTTGATGCAAATGGATAAAAATGACAACTATTAAACAGATTTCTTTTTATCTATTAAACTGTGCAAATCATGGAGCCTATGAGGTATGAACCATGGCTTCCTCATGGACCTATCACAGTTACTCTTCTTAAGGGATTCATGAAGGCAAAGCATTTCCATTCTACCTTCTACAACTTCCATTTGCTAGCATAACATTCGAAGGAACTTTATCTCTGGGGACCACAGTTGCATTACGTGCAGCCCCGAGAGATTCTAACAAATTGTAAAGTGTATGCTTACTTAGTTCTAAATGAAATTTCTGCCAATCTGATGTCCAGCATGGTTGCCACAATTGCCATCTTGAAAATTTTGTTATTGCTTCTTCTCTGAGGATGGCCATCTCAGCAAGTGGGCTCTCCTAAAAGACTTCTCTTGACAGTTTGTCTTAAATGAAGATAGTGCTGACTTGACATTGAATATCGCTGCTGCCACAGTAACCTTTGAAAAAATTGTATTGCTGCTTCTCCTGCAAGGATGGTCATATCTTAAAAATATTATTTTCTTTGCTACTATCCAAATGGATGGCTGTATCAACATGGTGCTTTTCACAGTTAGACTTCTTAAAATGCTTAGTTGGTCCTAAATTAAACTGGTCATACTTTTTGTCTTACAAACTAAAAACCTTATTTTCACTTCTACCCCTGAATGGATGATCATTATGACAAGGAAAATTTCACCAAATTCTAATGAAAATGGTGCCAGTTGTACATCAAATATGGATGCCATAACAACTGTCTTAAAAATCATGTTTTTAGTAGTTCTTCTGAATGGATGATCATTATGAGAAAGGGGTTTCTTAAGAGGGCCTCTAATGATGTCTTCTTTATCCTAAATGAATGATGTGGTTATTTTACATCCAATAAAATATCTGACATCAGCTAATAAGAAAATCTTGTTGTATCTTGTTGTATCAGAGACTCGACAATTACAATGTAGAAATGGTCTTTTCTTGAATTCTGGAAATTCTTTTCACTTTGTAAAGTGTTAGTCCTTTTGAAGGACTCTTGTTATGTAAGATGCTATGATTGCCCTTACTGTTGCTAAACCAATGGGGCAAAATCTTACTGGATAGAATCACAGCAACTGATTAAAATTAAGAGTGGAACCAGTAGTGGTTATATAGTATTGGTAGTGCTTCTATTGTGCATAATTACTTAGTTATTAGAACATGAAAATAACCAGGTTATGGCTTTCTCTCACATTTTCTTTGCATCTTATTGCTTTCTAAACCCATTAGTGTAAAAGAAATAAATCTGAGCAAATTCAAGCCATGAAACAGAAAGCTGGGTGTTGGCATTCACTCAACATTTATACTCAGCAGTAAAAAATTATATGCTCATATTTATGCAGTATAAAAAGTAATTAAAGTTTTCATTAAAGTTAAAAAGTTAAAAGAAGTTACAGTAATTATTTATAAGAAAGCAGGTTTACAATTATATATATATATATATATATATATATATATATATATATATATATATATATATATATATATTACAAATAACATGGCTTTTTAAGTGTTGGTATAAAGCAATTTGATATACCAATACTATTGGTATATTAAATTGTTTCCCAGTTTCCTCTCATCATGCAAAAGACAGAAATATTGCAGAAGTCTGGAGTGAGAGAGGAAAAGAATTTGGGCTGGATGAAAATCTTGAAACTGAACTTAAACCAAGTAACCTACAAAAATATGGTTCATTATTATGGTATATTTACACTTTTCTTGGGATTTTATCAACAGTGTTCAAAATGTCAATAATTTAAAGTTGCAATAGGCTGTCTATACCAAACATCAAATTTCTGGGTTACGAGGTACACATACTGTAATGTATTTGATGCCTTGTTGTTGTTATTATTTAAACATATTGTAATGATCTAAAATTGATTATTATTGATTAAATATGAAAATGTGTAAACGGAACCAGCCACTGTCTCTCATTCTCTCTGGACCATTGTAGCAAGATGTGATAATCCTTAAAAAGATCAGCACAGAGGGTTTTCACTTGATTTCATGATGATGGCTCTGATCCTATGAATGGTGGTAGAAGTTAAGTTAAAATAACTGAGAGAGAGAGAGAGAGAGAGAGAGAGAGAGAGAGAGAGAGAGATCAACTGTAAATATATCAAAATACTTTAATTGCCTCTTGTTGGTTACACAAATTTCGGTGTGCATATATGTGAATGCCTGAGATTTCAATGTTCAAGATGCCGTATTTTTAGTGTTCAACTTTCTTCATTGAAATCATCTTTCATATTTAAATAATAAGTGTGTCTTATATATTTATTTAATCAATTTAATCATTGTGAATAAAACTAACAATTACAAAAATAAAACAACTTGTCAATATGCAAATGTAAATAGCCAAAAAAAGGCATAGAACTAAATGGCAGGGGTGTGAGGAGTTCATTCACTTGGTCAATACACAGTTGCCTGTAGTCAGTCTTAACTCAGTCAGAGTGCAATCAGTGTATTTTGTATGTGATATAAATAAAATATATGTATAGTATGTACATTATATCAATGATATACCACTCATAAATTTTTCTTTAAATGGAAACTCAGGAAGCCTTGTGCCTTTTTAATGAATAATTTTCTTGTTCAACTTCAATATGAGTTTCATCAATTTTATTACAGAGTCCTTACATATTTTTTAAAGCCTACAGTGAGAGAAAGGTGGATAGAGTCCATCTCACAATAATAGGAAGTCCATCTTTTCTCAGAAAAGCTCTGAACAAGTCCATGCATGCAATTTTTGAGTCTTTGGATAATATATATGTAATCAAAATACCTAAATGAGTGTGACAACATGAACATTGCTTGTAGACAAAATTTCATGATGGAGATTTTGAAACTTCATGTTTCTATTGAGAATGTTAGTCATATGTCTCCTCAGAGAACTCGATACTTCTGACAGGAATAAAATTTCCACTAGTGTAGATAATAGCTTTTTGCTGTACAATATCAGCAAAGAGTGTGTTGATTCTGGCAGCACAAAAATGGTATATTTGCATTAGGTACACTTAAATTAACTCCAAAAAAAATGGATGAAGCCATGGGTAACAATTTTGTTTGATAATCTTTTGGGTAGAAGGTTTAGTGCTATTCTTTCATTGTCAATTTCTTTGATTTGGTTCTGATTGAAGTTTTCATTTTGTTTCACTTTTGTCATTATCAACAGAAGTTGCATTGGCAATATATTTCACAATGTACATTATTATGTAATTACATTATCATTATTTTAATGTAATACTTTCAGTTCAAATCTCAGAGCTGGACAAAACCATTAGACAACTAGACAAAAGGAAGGATTGTCTTTGTATCAGGGATATATGTCAACCAGCTGATGTGGAGACAGCTACATTAACATTTAGGCCTCATGTCACAGCTTATAAGCTCTCGACTGAGATCACCAGTATGCTTGAACCCATGCATACATTATATGGAAGTAACATTTTTTTGAACTTGTGGCAATGCATTGGAGATGCATCAAAGGCTACAACCCTTGATGAAGTGTGTGAACAAATTTGGAAGCCAACCAGTTGCAAGATGGACAAGATTACAAAAAAACTTACAAATGGTGAAATCGTGTTTGCCAAGATGGAAAAGTATCTTGGGGACATCTACAGAGACAATGAAGAAAAAATGGTGGAAGAGATGAAGCTGGTGAATGTTCCAGATGTAACAGCTAGAGAAAGGGTACAGCAGCTGAAACAGTTTCGACAGATGGATGCATGTGTTCATATGGCAAAGACCATCTTGAATGTTGCCAATGCCTATGAATTGAGAGGTGATTTTGAAGTGATCAAGATAATTGCATCACAGGTAAGTCAGTTGGTAGTTTTCATGCTTCACATCTAGTTAAATTAAATATATTGAATAATTACAAATATTATCATTGCTACTGTTTAATGGACATTATGTGAGATTGGGGAATCAGTGTCATTGTTTATGTAAATTTGAAGAAAGAGCATATTAAAAATGTAGAAGTAAGACTTTTAACAGGGATAAAATGAAGTGAAATCTACCACTTTATTAATTTTTGTCTCAGTGAAATTAGTGTTATTCATAAAACAACATAAGTTAAATGCCAATCAGGGTGAACCTGAAAAAGTCCCAGTTGTCTCTCTGTGAAGAGTGAAAATAGCAAAGACTTGGGCAATCCTAATGATGTTGTGTTCTTTGATGATATGTGGTATGATCATGATGAGATGATGATGACAGTGATGATGATCATGATGACATGATGATGACAGTAATGATTATGATGATCATGAGATGATGATGACAGTGATGATTATGATGATCATGATGAGATGATGACAGTGATGATTATGATAATCATGATGAGATGATGACAGTGATCATTAGGATGATGACTGATGATTATGATGATCATGAAATGATGATTACAGTGATGATTATGATGATCATGATGACATGATGATGACAGTGATCATTATGATGATCCTGATATAATGATGATAGTAATGATTATGATGATAATGAGATGATGATGACAATGATGATTATGATGATCATGATGAGATGATGATGACAGTGATGATTATGATGATCATGATGAGATGATGATGACTGATGATTATGATGATCGTGATGAGATGACGATGACAGTGATGATTATGATGATCGTGATGACCAACATTCATACCAGCCTCATTAATAATGAATTATGGTAACATTAGATACATTTATGTCCTCATTAATTGTCTCAGATGAAGTAAATACTGATAATACATGCTGATTATGATGGTTTTTTTTGCTGTTTTCATTGTATTATTATTTTGGATGAACATCAAGTGTATGTATGTATGTATGTATGTATGTATGTATGTATGTATGTATGTATGTATGTATGTATGTATATGGGGGCGTGAGTGGGTGGGTGGGTGGTTCATGCTTGCATGCATGTATGATTTTTTTTAGTAATGTTTTATGGCATTTTGCCACAAAGATAGCTGTGTAGTGCTAACTAAAGAAAATATTAAAAAATGAAAAATAAAATTGCACAAAATTTTAGAATATAAGACCTCCCAAATAAATATAATATAAGGCCTCCCAAATAAATATAACATTAAGTACAAGATAAATAATGATAATGAATTTCAGGAAATTTTAAATTTGATTTCAAATTGAAATGCACTTGATATCCAGAGCATTTCATACTGCGCTGAATATTTATGCTTAAGTTGTATTTATAAATGGTGGGATGATGGATTGAATTGGATTACCAAAAACTCTATCTTGATGGCTGCCTTATATCCTTGTTGTCAAGGACACCATAGAATAAGACATTATTTGATGAGGATCATCCTCAGTAAAGTTCTTTGCTTCACTGGTCTCAGTCGGTGTGTCACATAGCTACCAACTGTTGCTTTGTCCATATTTGTTACATATTTTAGGCCTGAATATAGGTGGACATTTTTCTTGCAAAAAATCCATTTTTTTAAAAAAACAAATTTTAAATTAAAATTTCCTTTCAAATTTCTGTTTAGAACTGGCACCCCATTCCATTCTGAGAGGAAATTTATCACATGTTCTGAATATGGTTCATTTATTGAAAATGAAGGCTACCATGTTAGTCTTTAACTACCATATTGGATTGTGCAAAGCAGTTACAACAATTGCCATATCTCATCTTCATAATATTCAACTTCTACTCATGTTGAAAAGGAAAGCAGAAAAGTCAGAATTTTCTCCAGCAGAAAAAAGATAACTGAAAGAAAAATTATGCTGTCTTGTTTAGATTTCTCAAACCATCTAGTGAAGGAGAAAACATTATATTTCAAATTGTGTAATTGTTATTTCTCTGTTGGATGTGGAGGTTTCCATGACATAAAACAGCATGAAAAGCTAATAAACATCAGATGTTTGCTTCATCATCAACAATGCATCCTGAACTTGTGACGTTTATAAATGCCAGAGAGAACCTTGATGTAATTTGATCAAAGATTGGTTTGCTAAATTTCTTTAAGAAATAAACCTTACCAGGTTACTAGTATTGCTGGTGATTTATTTTACAGACTATTTGCAGGCAGTAAATAGTAAATTATTGCTCATGTACTAAAAGACAAACAGTTCAGTAAATCAGTAAAAAAAATTGCATGGAATTCAGATCATCAATGAAAGATGGTACATTGGAATCAATAATGATTGAAAAAACAAGGCATGGAAAAGGTTCCTAAAAACTGCCAGCGTCCGAGTGTTGTGTTGCATTCTTGCGCCTTCTGAATTTAACAGGGTGCCTGTTTTGAAGGTGTAAGAGTGCAATACATGCAGCTTGGACATTAAATAATTAAGTAAGTTATTGTCCTACTTTACTGATGGGTGTAATGTTGTAAATAGTTACATATACATTCAAGTTTTAAAAAGCAACATTTGTTGGTGAATATCAATATTTTTGTCATAAGGAGTCAGAAGTTTTGTACTCTGGTGTCAGCAGTTATGTACGAAGTATATTGTCTGTTTATAGCTATTTTAACCTGGCAACTAGATCAAAATCTTTTCAGAGCTTTTTTTGTCAAATCTATATACAGTTTTTACTAGATGAGGTGTCTCTAGACAACAAATGCTATTAACAGGGTTCCTGCAGGTCATGGAATCCTGGAAAAGTTTTGGAATTTAAAAAATAAATTTCAAGGGCCTTGAAAAGTTATGGAATTTGTCAAAACCTTGCAAAGTTTTGGAAAAGTCATGGAATTTGTGACAATGGAGTTAAAGAAATTAATTACTTAAAATTTCATAGAGCACTGAGAACCATTAAATAAAATGGTAAAATTACAATCGATAAATGGTTTCAATTCATAATACAAGAGTAAGTTCTCTTAATGGAAGTATCATGTGATTTCCAGTGTAGTTCACTAAATAAATGAAAGCAACTGGAAAGTAATGTGTTTTGTTAATATTGTAAATAGGAACACATACAAAGATTACATTGATCATTGGATTATGGCATGAATTACTACATAAAGTCAAAGTGTGCTAGCCCAGGTAAATTTAAAATGTACATATTAAAAATATTTGTTGATTACTTATTTGTTATTTTAGATTGAAAGATGTCATTCTTATGTTCATTTACTTGACAATGCAAGATAGCGCGGTCCTTGAGTTTTATGAAATGGCCCTGGAAAAGTTTTGGAAAAGTCATGGAATTTGTTTTTGTTATGTCTGCAGGATCCCAGTATTAAAAACTAGATAATTGATATACTACTACAAGAAAATATGTACAAGGTTTTAAGGACAATTAGTACATACAATTTTTATACAAGGATTGGTAGTTAACATAATAGGTGAGTATTAAGAGCAGTAATACTGAATTTAAAAAATTCATATAAATGATTGTTTTGTAGATGTTGACTAAGAAGCTTTTTAAAAGCTTGGCTGAGTCAGATGACTTTATATAAGGTGGTATGGAATTCCATTGTTCGACTCCAGAAGAGCAAAACTCTTTTTATAAAACTCTGACTTTAATTTAGTTAAACAGAGATCTTGCTAGGATTTGAATACTAGGAGTTTACGACTCCCATTTTGGTAAAAATAGGAGTCCCACCAGCAAAAGTTGCAGTCCCCTCCCAGAAAATGTTGAACTTTGCAGATTAGAAGAACTGTTTATTTCATTGAGTTTAATTCCCACATTCTTTATAACACTGACATGTACAGCCATGTCATCCTATTTTGCATTGCTAGTAATTTTGCATAACTATATGTCATTTTTGTAAACATTAGATTACCTGTTGTTTTGGTTGAAAATCCAATTTGTATCAAGAAAGAAAGATCATCCTTTATTAGTGAAAATGATATTCATAAAGTGTAAAAAAATAACCCACATTTCTATTCTAAATGAGTATAAATATGTGATTTCTAAAATGTCTACATGTCTTCATGAAGACCCAATTTATGACCTTGAACTTGTGACCCAGAAAAACCTATTTAATATTTATCTTGTAGAATCATACCAATAAATACACTATTTAAATAATAGAATTGTTAACCTTAGATCAGTGCTGTATCTTAATCCAAGTTTCTGATTTTGCAAGAAGTTGTCCCACATCTACTTTATCATCTGCTATTCAATCTGTCAGCTCACATCTCTTATGGATTCTCCAGAAAATTCTAGGTGTATAGTCTGTTTCTAAATTCTTTAGTATTTTTTTTCATAAATGAGACATTGTAAACAATATAATATTCGTTGTTGTTTCTCTTCAACATAATAACTTTAGAAAATAAATAAATAATGAACTTTTGCTAATGTTATTTTACAAGATCAGTTTAGTTTGCTTAATAGCTCTTGCTATTTAGTGGCATTGTTTTGTTGAGTTCTGTGAAACCTGCTATAAACATGACCTAGATCATTGGCTGAAATGCTGAAAGAAAGAATCCAAAAAAATGTATTTCATTACCATAGCCTGATGCATAAACATTACCTCTTTTCAAAGCTATGCACAGAATAAGCCGCCATATTGCGAGTCAATGAAAACATTGGGTTGGTATCCTGTTTGTCAAAATTAGTATTATTTTGAACAGAATATTCTGTTGACAATTGCTGCTTTTCAATTGGTAAGCATTGAAGAATTTTTCTTTTTTGTGTCAATCAAATTGCTATGTATTTTGCACCAATATTGGTGACCTTAGATGTGCAGAATATCCCAAGAGAGGTGTAACTCCTGTTTGTCCTTCAGGATGAGATTGAATTTTGTCAATCCATGGAATGGTCATATCCCAAACACTAAGTCAGGCATCACACACTTTCTTACACTAGGCTACTATCCCATCCAAACTTTCAGTTCTAGAAACTTTAGCATTCTTCTGAATCTTTTTAAATATTGTCACTTTGCCTTTTAACCCCAAAATATTTTTCTAAAATTGCAAATGACATTTTGTCCAAGCCTTGATCTGTCTTGATTTTGGGTTTGCATGTGTTTTTTATTTGGCTATAATCAGAAATGAACACAACAATGGAAGCTATAGTTCTGATGTACTCTTCTGATAACCACATTTTGGGGTCTTTCTGCCTCTGAAATATTAGCACATTTTCCCACCCAAGCTGCTAGTCGAAGTCTTTGAACTTGACGACTATCTATTGCATCATGTACTTTTGATGTACTCATATAAATTCAGCAGGCACATCTTGGGACCACTGAATTCTGTCACTGTAAATATCAGACAACTAAAATGGTCAATTAATCAACACATTCTCCCACTCAGTAGGTGGTTGAAGTAGGACTGGCAAGTCTTTGACTTTGTCACCCAGCTATTTGCATGCATGCATATGGAGGATTCCACAAAGGGTTATTTTCTGCATCCCAGGTAAAAAATTTGCATCCAAATAAAGTGTAATTAAACATTTCTGAGATCTCTGTTAAATATAAATTCTTGTTTGAGATGGATCCCTGTTAATATATATATATATATATATATATATATATATATATATATATATATATATATATATTACATTTTCAAAAAATTATAGCTGCTTATAAGATAATCAGGAGCCGGTCCGTGTAAGGAATGTTAGACTAGTATATCCTTTTAAAGCCATACTTTTGCTGAAATGGCAGACACTTAAGGGCTTAAAAAAAGATTTGTTGATGGTATATCTAAATTAACATCAACAGTAATTCTAGCTAGTATTTTTTGAAATTTCAATAATCTTTCTTTATTTTCTGTACCACTATTACCCCAGGCAGAACAACAATATTCTAGGTGTGGCATGATATATACATTGTAGAATATCTTGCTCTGTTCTTGAGGGAGATATTAGATTTTATTCTGTTCAAGAGATAAAGCAGCGAGTTTACATTTTTAATTATTCTATCAACTTACATTTTCTAGAAAAAGATATTGACTATTATGATGCTAATTAGTTTTTCATTTTCAGACTTGTATATCCATACCTTTTATCGTTACTTTGAAGTCATCTCTCTCCGCTTACTCGACTACCTATGATTAGGGCTTTTGATTTGGCTGCATTTATCTTCATACCATTGTTCCCACACCAGTTGCCAAATTTTGATTAAATTTAGTACTAATTCATGGCCAGTTGATATGATGTTAAATAATGTTATGTCATCTATGAACATGGTGGTGGTTGATACACAGTGTGATATAGTAGATCATTGATGTACAGCAGAAAGTATAATGGCTGAAGAATTTATGCCTGTTGAACCTGGCTTGATTTTGTACAGATCAATTGGCAAATCTGAGCTGCAGGTGCATGATCTGCTGTTATACAGTCATAGACTTGACTGGTTCTTCAACTACTGGACTAAGGTAAGGCTGTGTGAGCTGAATCTGTTATGTATAGTGCATCCATCAATAGTAGCTATTTTAAGCTTCTTCATGAAAAGTACATAATTAAATTTGGCAGAGTGCATCATGGCATGAAGGGTTTTCAGATTTATACAAATGGTGCTGGACATCCATCTAATATGGTTGCCATTACTATTTATATGTGACTTTTAAAAAATTGCTTAACATAATTTGATGAAATTTGGCAAAAATAATCCTGGTATGATGGCCTCTGAAGATTATACAATTAACTGATGTTGATCTGCCCTCAGATATGACCATCATTACTAAGAAGAGAAAACGATAAAACCTCTAGACTTTTTGGCACATTACATTCTGGTTGCTGTTGCTAAATCTAGAAAAAAAAACATTGACTTTTTTTTGAAAACTGCTGAATAGAATTTAACCAACTTGTCAAAAGCAGTCTGGAATGAAGACTTTTCAGATCTGTGCAAATAATGACAGTCTGCCAACAAATATTATGGTTTCTGTTATTAAAAATAGGAAAACATTAAACAATGACCTATCCAAAACTGCTGAACAGAATTTGACTGGAATTGATAGAAACCATCCTTGTGTTAAAACTTTACAATTTTGTACAAATGATGCTTCATTAAATATGACTGCTTATTTTGTCTTCAGAAGGGATGAATAGAATTTAATGAAACTTAAAGAAAAGCATCATGGTAAGAGGACTGTACAGATGATGGCATCATGGCATCATGGTATGAGGACTGTACAGATGATGGCATCATGGTAAGAGGACTGTACAGATGATGGCATCATGGTAAGAGGACTGTACAGATGATGGCATCATGGCATCATGGTAAGAGGACTGTACAGATGATGGCATCATGGCATCATGGTAAGAGGACTGTACAGATGATGGCATCATGGCATCATGGTATGAGGACTGTACAGATGATGCTGATCAGGCTTAAATATGGCTACTATTCCTAAAATATACAAAACTTAAAAGGATGCTCCTCAGAACCACTTTGCAAAAATTTGAATAAATTTTACAGAAATCATTTGGTATTCAAGGTTTGCAGATTTATATGTGATGTTGATTCACAAATCAAATATGGCTATTATTACTAAAAATGAAAAATTCTTTCAATAAATATTTTCTTTCAAAAGCTTTCAAAAGAATTTGAATAAATTTTATAGAAAGCTTTATGGTATGAAGAGCTTTTTATACTATAAATGATGCCAATATGCTATCATATACAACTGTTGTTACAAAAAAAACTATATAAAGAACTTTAATAGTTTCATGTATATAACCTCTTAACAGAAATCAAACAAGTCTGATAGATTGTGTCATAGTTTGAAGGTTTCTTGTTTGTAGACATGATGCCAATCCACCATCAGTTATGGCTACCATTGCTAAAAATAGAAAATACATTTACACATGACAGAATTGTACAAGCTATGAGAGAAAACATCCTCCTGTAGCGGCCTTTCAGTAATGGACAAATGATGCTGATAGTCCATCCAATATTGATGAATGTATAAAAACTACTGAAACCTTGACCAAAAAGAATGTTTTATGACAACTGCATTGGAAGAAATGTTTAGAAAGTTTTGTTATGTCCCAGATTTTAGGCCAGCTTCAAGAGCAGTTGACATTCAGGGAGATATCAGCCAGGTGAATTGTATTAAGCCCTATTGGGTCTCTTGTTATCCTTTACATTTTTGGAACATAACTTTTAGTTAGCTCTGTGATGACATGCTGTTTGATCCTAATCACATAATTTTCAGGAAAATGCAGCAAACATGAAGATGAAAGAATTCGATGATTCTTTGTTAAAAACCTGTACATTTCTTGAAGACCTTACGGCAGAAAAAACCAACTGTCTGGATCACTTTGTTATGTGCAAGAATCTTGTAATATGGCTCAGAAGATCCATGAAAGGTATGTATGAACTCATCCTTTTGTAAAATTGTCTTTCAGTCTGAGATCAGTCATTTTTTTATTGGGGATATTGTCTGATGTTTAAAAGGGGTTTAAAGGTTATTTGTAATTTGCCACAGGTACTATCTTTCTGACAGTGTGTCATCCATTTGCAACTTTGAGAAGAGAAAAACATGTAGTTGCTAATTCATACCAGAGATTCAGTTGCTGATAAAATTTTGCCACCATATTACTACTAATCTGCTCTTGTCATAAGATTAAATTGATTGTTTTAATGTCCTTCCATATTAATGAATTGGTTGCATGCTTTAGTATTGACCATGTTTGTCCATTACTCATGTAAAAAAAATGTCGTCTTCATTGATTCAGTGACTTTTGACAGACTTCATGAATTGAAAAACAATTTGGTATGGGGCTTTACATGACTGGTAAAGCTTCATAAAGTTATGACCTCTGAGTGACTTGGAACTTTGCATTTTAATTTTGATTTTTTTTGTAACATTTTAAAGATTTTATGGATTTAAACCAAATTTGGTATGAAACTTTCAGTTTAGAAGACCTAGATCAGGTTTGATTTTCTTCGTTTTCTGGCAGAATTGTATATGGTTGAGTTGTGTCCCCATTGGCGCTGAATTTTGTCCTTCAGTTTTACTTCAGATAAATAATTTGAAGGACTTTATGCATTCAGATAAAATATGGTAGAGGCTTAATATTCAGAAGACATGGGCTATGTTTAATTTTTGCATTTGTTCTGGAAAGTTTTATGGAGTTGTGGTCCCAGTTAGATCTTTGCCCTTTATGATTTTCCACTTGATTTGCATTTTGAAAGACTTGATAGATTAAATCTGAAAATAATTAATAGATTAGTTCTACAAAACTGATTTTGCTACCCATAAGTTAAACAAAATCATTGTTATTCTTATTTTAGCATTATTACTCAATGCAAATTTGGAATTAGATATTAATAGCTATCAGGTTATAAGATCAAGTGAATTCATTGTATGGTACAGTTTTTGAATATTGTCTATTTATGAATAATTTATCTTTTCAACTTTTCAAACACCATGGGACCAACTTCATTCAGAAATGGCAGAGAGCATCTTAACGTGAAGGCATTTTATATTTGTACAAATGATTCAGATCCATTATCAGTCACCATTACTGAATATAGGAAACATTAGAATGATTTCTTACAAACCTCTAAATGGAAATTGATCAAATTTGACAGAAAGCATCATGGCTTAAAGGATTTTTAGTTTTTGTACAGGAATTCCAATACATTATTGAATATGGCCATGATTGCTAAAAGTGGCAATACCTTATAATAATTTCTCCAGAACTGTTAGACATTGTTTCGTTAACTTTGACATACCATGACCTAAAGTATTTTTTAATTTGTATAAATTTTGTCAGTCAGCTATTAAATATTCCTACTAAATTTAGAAATAGAAAAACCTTCAGTAAATTTATAAAACAATTGCTCTACAGAATTTGAAGCAATCAGTAGAAATCAACCTGGCGTAAAGGCCTTTAAAATTCATACAAGTGAAGCCAGTCAGTCTCCAAACATAGCAGGTGTTACAAAAAATAGTAAACAGGCTTTAAATTAACTTTTTGTAGCTACCACAAAACATAATTTGACCAATTTTGATAGAAAACTTTCTGGCATTAGGGCCTTTCATGTTTAAGACCCTGGTTTAAAGGTATTCATAATTTATATAAATTATGCCAAATCACCAACAGTGTGCCTGCCATTTTTACTTGTTATCAAAATCTAGTTTTAGAACTTGACCAGATTTGACAAGAAGTACCCTATCATAAAAGCCTTTCAAGTTTGTGGAAATCATTATGATCCATTGTTCAATACACCTGCTGATGATACAGATTAAGTTTCTTATGACCTTTTTTGAGAAAACAACAGAATTTAATCTAACTTGACAAAATCATGGACCCAGAAGAGTTTTATTTGTTTGTTAAGCATATATGCTATTGATATAGATTACAAAGTCATCAGGTTCCCCCAAACAGGACATTATGTCTCTTTGTATTTTCCAAAGAAAAGAATTTCAGCTCATTATTTATTATTATTTTAAAGGAGTGGAATGGGTTTGTAGATATAACCAGCATCTTAAGCAGGGAAGGTAGCAGGTGTCCCCAGTGTTTGCTCTCATTGTGCTATATACATTTCATGTTCTCAGCAAGATCAATGCATCATATATTTGTCTGTATGCCTCTATCATCAAATGAAATGCTAGCAACTCATACTTACAGGAGGTCTGAAGGAACTGAAGGTGTTTGTTGATCTTGCCAGCATTTCAGCTGGGGAAGGGGACATTGAAATTGCCAAGGTCAACTGTCTACATGCTGCCACTACAGGATATGCTTCTCTCATTTTTGACCTTGATAAGCATTCTGGGTACAAAGAGCTGTTGGACAAGTGCCAAGTTCTTTGGAAAGAATTGAAAGCTGATCCAAATTTGCCAAAGAAACTGGTATGTAGTTAAAGTTTAAAAAGTGCAAGCTTCTCAATATTCCTTGATATATTTCCAATTGGTCCCACAAGTATTGTATATCAAGTGTGCCATGCTATTTCCATATACAATGTTTATTTTCAAATACTGCTGAAAAAACTGCTTTGGTTTTGTTATAGAACTCCTGTGTCAGATTATTTAAGTCTTGAGCAATAAATCCAATGGTGCGTTTAAAAGACACAAGAAACACATCACACACAACATAAACTGTATGTATGTTGATGCAAGCTAAATTTTGCCTATGCAATTTTGTTATTAATTGTACATTTTGTTTACAAAATTGTCTCTTTTTGATGATTATATTAAATGTTAGCACCTATTTTTAAATTTATATGTCAAATTTGTAATTTTCTTTGACAGTATACATTCATCTTTCAATTTTTTGAGATAATATCATTTTTTTGAAGCTTGATACCAGTCGTCATCTATCCTGGTTGAAGACTGTAAAACTAGCACATGGTTCAGTTGAAGTTACTTCCCTTGCCCAGACTGAAGCCATCAACTCCACAGGAATCTTCTGTGTAGGAGCATTGAATACTGCTAAGAACACTACAGTGGGCTTGGTGAGATTTATTCCTTGATATCATTGGATTGTTATTGGTTCAGTATGATGGTGATGATGATGATGATGATGACATGAATGTTCTCATATGTTGAAAATTGGGGAACACATGCTTAAAACTCGGGCTCATAGTAAAATTTCATAATCAGAAAAAATACCAACTTACAGACCTGATTTGAATATCAATTATATTTTCAGGTTGTCGCTGAATTTTCAAACTACCTTTCACATAATAATCTAGGGTTATATAATTTTAACTTGCCACTAAGTCATGATATTATTTTTGTTCAAGCAGATGTATAGAAACTACTACTGATATGATGACATTTTCACTGGTGTTTCTATCTGTTGGGACCTTATTTGAACATTTCAAAGATACAAAATAGATATAAAATTTGCAGAAAACTACTCAAAAAATGTAGTTTTATATCAGTCACGTTACTGTTATGGTTATATTTGAATTTATCTTAAATTTATTACTGTTTTTTTACCAATTTATGCATTTGCAGTTTCATTGAAACTTATGTTTAACCCTTTCTGTCTCAAGAAATTTACAATTAAAAGTCCAAATTTTACAAAAACGGTTATTTTACCATTTACCATTTTGTGTCATGTAACAGCAATTGAAGATTAATGGTAAGCTATATCAAGTGTCATGTCATTGGATACTGCTGAATAAGCAGAGTCTCAAGTAACTGAGTGTCTGTCACATGGCACTGAAACCAGAAAGTTAATTCTGAGTGCCAATCACCAGGTTGTGATTTCAGGATATGGTGAATGGTACCAATCTACCATTTTCTATCTTGAGACACTGAGCACTGGTCATTTGGGCACTGGGTACGAGACAATGGATTTTGACCACTGGTCTATTGACAGGAAAGGTGCACAGCCTCAATCACACCTTCTGTTGCTCCCATAGTTAGTAATGGTGAAGGAATACTGAGTGCTTAAAGAGGGGACAGCCCATATTTCAGTTGTTTTGTATAGGGTCCATTCACCTGCTTGATTTCTTAAGCCCAGTACATTGGACATAGGTACTTCACAGGCAGGGATTTTGGCAGGGACCTGGGCCTGTTTCCTTGTTAAGTGTCTAGAGGCTTTGGAATTGAAGGATTTCTCATGCAGTTCTTTTTTTCAGCTGCCTCCTTCAGTCTTTGGAAAAAGGAATTCTTTCCTATTGCAGTACAGAGATTGTTAGAGGATGTTGCCAAGACATCAAGACACCATGTCCATTTTGTTCTCTGGCAGTTTCTCCATTGGGATGCCACCTTGGAGACAACAATGATTTTGCTGGAGTACAGCAAATGCCTTTTACAGTCCAGGCTTCTTGATGTCAAGCATTATTTAGAGGGTCAAACCCTAAATTGGCCTAACAAGACTTGAGGAATCAGCAGTACTGGTTCCAGGCAGGGCCTAGTTAAACTGTAAAAGAAATGCCTTTATAGACTGGATCTACATTTCCCATAATTATAATTCCATCAAATATGTTCACCAAGAAGAATTTCTATTTTAAAAATTATTAAAAATCTACTATGTTTCATTTGAATCTGAATGTTACATTCCTTGCTGATATACTCACTAAAATTTGTGAAACACTGTTTCCATTTACATTTGCTGGATGTGTCCAAAGGTTCTTAATTTTGACTGAAAATGAAGTGCTTAAATCAGACATTGTAAGTTTTAAAAAGAAAAATGTATTTAAATATTAGGCTTGAAGTATATTTTAATTTAAATTCATACAGGAGGTCAAGGTATGGACCTTATGCACATGTAATGTACTTGAAATCAACAATCAACAGTTGTGTACGACATCAGTGGACTGGGTAATATAAATACACATGCTATTTATACCTACACAAATTAACATAAATACTGCATTTGATTATATTTTACATGATATGCTCACATACATTTATGAATGAGCGCATGTATCTTCTCAGGATCTCCAGAATACCCTGCATTTGACAGTACCAAACCATGACAAGGAGTCCCAAGGTCACAGACAATACACATTTGAACAACTGCAGGATCTGCAGAGTCATCTAATGTTGGTCGTTGGGAAGGCAGAACAGGGGAAGGATGCTGTAGACAGGTTTATGCTGGTTAGTAAAAAACCTTTGATAATTTTTAAAACAATCTTTTTGTTGCTTCAATCAATTATAATTAGATGAACATGATCAAGAATTATTTACTTTAGTTATTTTAAAAGATAAAAAATATTTTTAGTCATTTTCAGTGATTGGGATGTGGTAAACACTGGTTACAAATGTGCAAGATTTGAATATGTTGCCATTTTGTATCATACTTATGGTACATATTATATTGGCCTTCTCATATTCATGCACCAGCATAAAATCTTTTTTATACAATCTTTAGTGAAAGGGGGAGTTAACTATAAAAGAGAACCCAACAGATTTTAAGATATATTGTTGACATTTTGAAAAATTGCAATTGATGGCAAGAGATAGTGGTTCAAATAAATCAGTTTTTTTGGCAGGCTTTTGAGCAAGTATTGGCTACCAGCTAGATGGGTGGCAGAGTGTTGTGAGGATGAGTTGAGTATAGATTGCATTGATACAGGCTTCTATTACTGTATTGCAAATTCTTTTCTACTCATGCAGGTATTTGACAGTGTGATGAGACTTGCAAATGTCTTCATAAAACTGAACTCAGCAGGATGTGTCCTGTTTAGACATTGGCAGACCAAGTTTGTATGTGATCCCAGTCGCCCTGTGTGTGCCTTTATTGAATTTGGTCAGGGAGCCAAATCTTTAAAGGGAAGAAAGACCCCAAAAGATGATGTCATTTCAGTCATATCAAAAATAGCAAAATTCATGGAGAATTGTCTAGACAAGTGGTTAGACCACATCAACCAGAAAAGATCAAAATATTTTGAGTTGAACTATTTCACAACTGACCAGCTGGTTATTTTACAACAAGAACTGGTGAAAGTTGGTCCAAACCAAGATTTAGACATCAGGATCTACCCCCTTTTGTCAGCTGTGAAGGAGAATTGTACATATAAAGATCTGGTAGATGCCATGAAGAAGGCTACAAAAGATTTGGTAGTTAACAAGTTCATTGCAAAGATGATCAAGTCAGGATTTTCAGAGAAGCTTGCAGAAGCAGCTCTTAGGCATGTCAAACCAGATCAGATTACAGAGGGTAAGTAAGTCTTGTCAATCACATACAAATCTTATGAGTCTTTTGAACTAAAATATGTCAAAATACAGGTAATAAAGGAAAAATATGTTGTATATGATATTTGTTTAAATGGTTTTCTGTGACAGTATCTGAAGTGTTTCCTCGTACTTTCCTCTCTGTTGCATAATTTTGAAGCTATTTGAGATTATGGAATAAAATTTTGTGTACTTGCATATTATCGTCAAATGGTGTGTTATCTTTCATATTTGGTGAGTAGGCTTATTCTCAAGGGCATATTCACAGCTCAGTATTTTAAGTTATATATCACATTTTCTATTCAGTTCTAATAACAGAGCTATTTCAAATATGGTGATGAAATTTAGTTGATAAGCACATCATCATTACAAGATGTGTTGCCTTCCACATTGGGGCTTATATTGTGAGGTTCCAGGCTACATATTAATGTTTTAAGCTTTCCATCACACTTTCATTCTGGCCTAGAACTTTGGAGCTGTTGGTCATTAAAGTACATCTTTAGGGTCAAGGTAACAGTTAATATTTTGAGTTTTCCATCACTTTCCTTTCTTTATACAAACATAAGAATTTACTAGGGATTAAACTTGGTATACTTATATATTATCATCAGAAAGTATATCATGTGCCACATCTTATTGTCATTTTCTTAGGTCATGTTCATAAGTCATATTTTACATCACACTTTCCTGTACACTGTAGAATTTAATATGATAAGAACTTTAGTTAACTTATACATCATGTTCACTTGTGTTGCATACCACACCGGGGTCCTATCATAAAGGTGAAGATCATGGGTTATTATTTTAATTTCTCCTTCATATTTTCCTCCATTCAGTCTGTAACATTAGAACCATGAGGGATTAGGAGATTAATCTTGCTGTATTTGCCATGCATTGCACAGTGTTGGTCCCATCTTCAAGGTCTTTGTCATCTGACAGTTTTTGATGTTTCAGTAGCATTTTTCCATCCACAATATAATTTCTGAGTTGTTAAGATAAATGAATGAAAAAATTGTACACTTATATGCTAGGATATGTATTGCTTTCCATATTTGGAGCCAATCTTCAAGGTCAATGTCAGATGTATATTTGTTATGGGTGCAATTGTTATTGCTTTATAATTCCAGTTGTAATGAATTGACTGAATTTTCTGCATTCTGATTAGATATAAATGGTCATGTGACACTGATAAAGAATTTTTATACATTGGTGAATTCAGCAGACTTCTTTTTGTTCCAGGTTTCTATGTAATTTTATGTAAAGCTATATCAATGTCTTTCACCATAATAATAATCATAACAACAAGACACACTCACCTTTGTGATTTCCAACCAGAATGTTCAGCCCCCAGAATAAAATTTTTCAATAGAAGTTAATGCAGTGTAATTGCACAGTCATTCCTGAATTTCAACACTCACCACATTTGCCAAAGAAACCATATGGCAGGCTTTACAGGCCAATTTTGCAAAATTAATGCATTTTCATTCAATAGTGTTTTAGCGGCTGTTATTAAAGGTCAGTGTCATATTTTGAGTAAGGGATCTCACTAAAAATGGATATGATTTTACTTTGAAAGATCCAAATGTGTAGAAAGCAAAGAACAATGAATGCTATAGCAACACATGCCCCACACAAGCATAATGTTACAAAAAAGAAATAGGTTTAAATAGCATCAGCCAATTTTTTTATATATTAAAATAATGATTATAATATAACACTGTTCTGACACTCTACCAATATTACTATACAAAGAATTGATGTGTCTTAAATACCAAAAATCAGGCTATGTTTTCTCTCACAGTTAAGATGCTAATAAAAGAAATCTTTGATCTATTTAATCGTGAATGTTTTGTTGATGAAATCTGCTGATTAGATGACAGAAAGGAAATAAAGTGGAATGAAAAGGATTTAATATTTTAGTTGCTGTTTGAGGCCCAGAGAAGAAATATGATACACTTATGTTCAGAGATGAAACATGGTACACTTATGTTTGTTTAGTTTATGGCATGTCTTGTATAATAGTCAAGTTAAACGTCACATCAATTTATCTCCCTTTTCCGCACTTTGCTATAATGCCTTTTGAGATAAATACAGGGCTGCCTTCCAGATGAGCCATGTATGTCTACTGCTCAATCACAATGCTGACAGCCAGATTTCATTAATGTATACTTTGTTGAATTCATCATTGTATGTGGAAATAAAAATTTATTGAATTTGCTTATTACCTAAGAAGTTAATTGGAGATAGAAACAGTATATACAGTTAAGGACACTAGTTTTCATCTCTGACAGGTATAAGCTGGTGCAAAGATCACATGGAGGAAGAGACTACACAAGAAGAAGACATGGAGATAGGGGAAGGAGATCTTACAGTCGAAGAGGCCATACCTTATGAGGGCTGGAAGAGATCTGATCACTCTGTCATGTCCATCACTGCAACCATCTTAAACAAACTTGAGATGGCAGAGGGGTATGAAAACATTAATTTTTTTGTGCAAATAATTCCTTTAAACATTTCATTGTTCTGCCATGAGATGCTAGATTATATTAATGTGGCAGATGTAATGAGAACAAGTAGAAGTTTACTGAATTATCATAATTCATCATGTAGTAGCCCAGACAGTTTGGATATAATATTTATTGTGTCAAAAGTTATAACATTTAGTAGCTCACTGGGCTATCTTATTTCAACTTGTAGTAGCCACGACCTAGCTTCCAATCTGCCTTTTGGGATTGGACACAAGGTCTGTTCATGTCGAAAGTCATGATAACATGTATCTCACTGAGCTAAGGCAACTCAAATTGTAGAAGCCCAAACCCAGCATTCTGATTGCCTCTTGGATCTGGGCACAGTATTGATTGTGGCAGAAGCAATGATAAACTGTCATGGCACACAGGGCTGCCTTAATTCAGCTTTTGGTGGCTCAGGACAAGCATTATTTTGTTTTGTTTTGCCCATGTGATCTGGACACAAGATTTATTGAATACTGATGTGACTGTTGGCAGAATTACCAGTGATGTCTCTAACAAAAGATCCAGTAAAAGCAAAAAGTTCAGACATAGCCAGAATCATGAAAGCAGTTCTAGATAATTACAAAAAAGTATGAACTTGTTTCTTAGTATATTACACTAATATGAAATACTGTTGTAATATACCTTTTTGGTGATGGTAGTCATGTTGTATGTTGTCCTCATAGTACAGATAAACATGAATTGAGAAACCACCCCTTCTGCCAGCAAATGAAGAGGGGTGTTCTCTCATAACAGGTCTGCACAGAAGAGTCCATTTTCAGGATTAAAATTCAGATGGGTTGAAGAAGGAACAATACCTTAATTACTGTTGCTTATTTTTACTAGTGTGCTGACTTTAATTACAAGAAGCTTTTTAAAGCTACAAAGAATACAGACCTTTACAGTAACAACAGAATTAACTCATCTGGAGGAAGCAAACATGTCATTCACACTGGTTGTTACATATTGTAACTCTACAGCAAATGATATAAGGAAGTGATGTGATGAGTCGTGATTTAGACTTTTTAACATAGCTTTAACAATTTTTCAGTCATATCGCTACAATGTCTGCAGTGTGACAGTTTATAGTGATGTCTAGCACTGGGACATCATGTGGCATGATGTCCCACCCACTTCATTATCCTGACAACAGGCCAACCAGTCCTAACACTTACCTCTTAATGCTGAGCGCAAAGCAAGGCAGCTGTTAGTACCATTTTTTTAAAAAGTCTTTTGTATGACTCGGCTGGGGTTCAAACCCATGACCTCCCACATCCAAGATGGATGTTCTAACTACTAGGCTACCAGAGCAGTCCACGATATAAGGAAGTACCCATCATGCATTAGTGAAGCAGAGAGTGGAGACATTTGATGATAATTTATTCAATTTTAGTTTATGCACAACTTGTTCAACACAGTTATTTTAGGTGATATCTGCCAGATTTGCAATGGACTTGGTCTGATTATGACCATTAAGGGAAGAACTGGTGGTGTGGTAAGCTAATGCAATGTTGAATTATAAGGATTAGTCACCGAGTAAAAATTGTATAAGGGCATTAGACATGTACCTTGTCTTGAAATTGAGGGGCTATTATTAGCCTGTTTACTTGTTACCTTCATGAGGGTTGTGGGAAGGTCATGTGGAGTGAGCATGATCAAAACTCTTCCTATGGGTTTAGCATTGGCAGCTGAATTAAAAAAAAAGACAATCAATGTAGATCATCATACGTAATATTGGATGATCATTATGAGTACCATGTGATCAGTCACCGCTCTGGCTTTTCCAAGGTATCGACAATGGATTTAGTGTCTGCATCAAACTATTCTTTGTGCTGGACTGCTCCCACTCTAGTTACCACCTAGTGATGCCTATATGGTGGGTAATGCACTAAGATTATTCATGCCTTTGGTTTCAGTACTTCCTCATGGGGCTGTCATGGGCTAGTATGTGCCAATTACCCCTAATCAGATACTCATCTGCTACACTAATAACATATTTGCTGGGATCAGCCTAACTCTTTTCCAGTAATCTGGGATCAGCCCCAAATACACTCTTATATATGGATTAGCCTAGTAAAGATTCTGATACTAGGGATCAGCCCAGAATACACTAGGATGCTGGGATCAGCCTAGCACATAGTCTGCTTAACTCTTTAGCAATGACTGCCTCGTCACCTGAAAACAGCTCATGAACCCCACTGACACATTTATGCAATGTTAATAAGCCTTCTTTACTACTCCAGTCTTGCTTATGTGCGTATAGTTCACCAGTAGTCGAAACCCCAGTGTCACATTTATGTAGATGTGACCGCTATTATGTAAACATTGATTGGTTGAAGTACAGAAGTTTATATATTTTTGATTATCATAACCAATGAGATGACTGTTTACTCAACATTTTCATACAAGTTTGAAAGCTGACAGGTTAAATTTAGACACACAGAAAGGGCTTTGCTGCAATTTATGAAACACATGTAGTTGAGATAAACAGAGATGGATTCTGATTCATATACACCACTTCCTCAATAACTCATGCCCTGATAACTCATGCACCAGCTTATAATGCGAGGTCAGGCATGGATCCCATTTTTTTTAAACCAATAATTACCCCAAAAATAGATCCCTATTTTATCAACTTTATGGAAATCGTGATCAAAATTAGCTTCAAAAACTTTGATATATCACCCATTTTATCATCAAAAATGGTAGATAATACCTGGAAATTTTGATCAACATTATAAAATACCAAATTTAAAAATAAGTCATACTATTATTTTGTTCACATTTTTTTTCCAAGTGACATTCCTAGCACACTGCAATTAATGATATGTAAGGAAATTTTGATCAATAAAAATGTCACTTACACTGAGTGGAGGCAGTACTTTAATAAAAAATACAAATTAAATAATTTTTTTATCAATTGATATTTATGTTCTTGTTCTATCTTCTAGTTCCTTTTAAGTGTAATTATAAATGCAATGTGTCCTCTTGTAATTAAGCATAAAATGTGTCAATCTATGGAAACAGCTATGTTCACAAGCATTTGTCTGAGAATCTATTTAGGTGCCAACAGTGTTTTGATAATTGACTAGCAGAAGTATTTATTGCATTGCTGCGCTGAATTAAAAGCTGGACTCCTTTATATTATCACATCAATTATGTCTTTTGAATCAAGTAATGGAGGTGAAATGAAAGAAAAGTTAAAAGGCATGAAAATCATACAAACTTAAAATCTAGCTGCCCCAGTCGCAATTTGAGTGAACTCACTTCGGTTGATCAATTGAATGCTGTTATAAATGTTATTGTGTATGTAACATAAACTACCTTAAATTACCTGACTGATTGGTATTCTGTGATCAAAGAAAGCATGGCAACCAAGCAAAGAGAATACTATACTTTGTAAAATGAAGAGCTTGTTTTCACAGATATAGACCATTGTGGGTAAGTGAGTTTCAGAGAATTCTTGAACTAGCACTTTGAGATATCCTCAAGAATGATGAAAAGTTCCAGTGAAATAACGATATCAATACTGTTTTATTTGAACAGCACAAAAATTGAGATTCAATATAAATGATTGCTTGTTTTTTAATAAAAGGAATCTTGTTTGGGATGTTTATCAACAGTTAGTCTTCTTACCTGCTTTTTTGACTACCAATGTGGTAGGATACAATGCCATACCACTCCAGGAACTAGACTCATCAAGAAAACAAAAAAGCAGTGACATAATACACACGTTTTCATGTAAATGTAATGGTTGTTGAAACCAGTTGGTATGATCTTCCACATGTTGGACATTTTGAAAATAAATGTTATTTAAACAGAATAACAAACAACTTCATTAGAAAAATTATTATGGACGTGATTGTAAAATGAGGATTTAGTCATTAAACCAGATGTAAGTGATTTTGAATCAGATGACAAGGAGGACATAGCCCTACTTGCACAATGGAGTTATGACCTCACCATGTTCGAGATCAATGATTTTAGTTCTCATGTTGGTTCAACAGTTCAGCTAATGGACCTCTAAGCAATGAGAAAGATTTTTTTCTGAATGTCTGGTGGAAAAGCTTGCGAAAGAAACAAACAATAATGCCAAGAAAATGGGGGACCAAAAGCAAGACTTGAAATGTAAATGTTGGATTTATTTTGATGGATTCCAAACAGTTTATATGTCTGGGATTTCTTGTATGATGGGATGTAGGAGTATATAAAGTGGAAATATATCATATCAGTTACTGAGACTACTGAGGCTGCTTGCTTGGCTGAATACTAGAGCATCATCATGGCTGACTACAGAAACTGACAATAAAAATATGGCTACATTTATATTCATTATTTCATTAGTTTTTGCTGGATTTCAATGAAATAAAAAACAGCTTACCTTGTGTAGTGCCTGTTATTTACTCCTACATCCAATCATACAAGAAATCCCAGTCACATAAACTGTTTTGAATCGCACAAAATAAATCCTCGCCATCTGATTCAAAATCACATACATCTAGTATATCACTTGCACTGAACCCTTCAAAGTTGCTCATATCTGACTAGGAATCCATTTTTGTTTATCTCAACTTCACATGTTTCGTACATTGCAGGAAATCTCTTCCCTCGTGTCTAAATTTAACATCTCATCTTTCAAACTTGTATCAAAATATTTAGTAACCAGTCTTCCAATTGGTTATGATAATGAAAAATAAGTAAACATCTATACTTTCAACCAAAGTTTAGTAAACATAGCGGTCACGTCCACATAGATGCGACACTGGGATTTTGAGTACTGCAGAACTATGTGCACAAAAGCAACACTGGGGTTGTAAACAAGGCTTATTGACATGGCATATATGCATCAGTGGGGTTCAGGAGCTATTTTCAGGTGATGCTTAGATGTGGCAGTCATAGCTAAAGGGTTAATACTTTATTTTACAGTTTTACATACAAAAAAAAAATATTTTGTTCATGATGGGATAAAATCCAACTGCCTTTCACTAATCTGGGATCCAACCATAGTATATTTTGATGTGGGGATCAGCCTTGCAAAGATCTAGTTAAGATGGGATCAGCCCATAATACACTAGCATGCTTAGATCAGCCTAGCAGTGAGTCTACTTAAGCTGGGATCAGCCCAGAATACTCTTGAATAATGGGATGAGCTTAGCACATAATCTACTTAAGCTGGGACCAGCCTAGCACAGCCTACAGCCATTTTCCCCAATGGGTTACTCATATGCTATACTAAGAATATAAAAGTCATGCACATTTTATACATTCCTTTTACAGCTATATATATATATATATATATATATATATATATATATATATATATATATATATATAAACAATACTTTCATCATGCTAGGATCAGCCTAGCTCTATTTCACTAATCTGGGATCAAGCCAGAATACACTCTGATGTGGGAATCAGCCTTTTATAGAGTTAGTTGAGATGGGATCAGCCCGTAATACACTTGAATGCTACGATCAGCCTAGCCCATAGTCTACTTAAGCTGGGATCAGCATAGCACAGTATGCAGCAGCTGGGATCAGTCCAGAATACACTATGATACTGGGATCAGTCTAGCATAGATTAGTTGAAGATGGGATCAGCCTACCAGAATACAGTATTATGCTGAGATCAGCTGAGTGCATAGGATACCATAAGATGGAATCAGCCCAAAATACACTCAAATGCTGGGATCTGCCTAGCACCAATTTTGCCTGAGCTGGGATCAGCCTAACAACTGTTTTACTTGAGTTGAGATCAGCATAGCAATGATTATACTTGAGCTGGGATCAGCTCATAATACACTGTAATGCTTTGATCAGCCAAGTACCAATTGGACATCATAGTCTTGTACATTCAGATTCTAGCTCATGAGTAGCCACCAAGTATAGAACCTGATATTTTAAATATTTTAATTAAGTCTTGATTTTTTTTAGTTATGATGTTGATGTTGTGGAATATGAATGACAAATGACTTGTTTAAGAGAAAGAGAGTGAAGAAGAGACAGAATGAATGCATATACTTATGTATCCTATATTTTCTTAAAATACATTAAATCTTTCCTCTTGCAATTCGGTATTTTTAATTGTCTGTTGCAGCACACATTTGTTACAACTACTTATAAATTACTTGCAGCATTGCCATGAAACTTGCACATTCATCTTATAGTTGGTCCCAGATTGAAAGGGTGCTGCTTGCACATCCAGTGTTGGCATCATAAAGACCATCTTTAGAATCTTGTTACTACAATTTGTCCCTGAATGGATAGTCACATCATCATGGTGTTTTCAATAAAAGACTTATGATTCCTTGATAAATGAAAAATGATGCCAAACAGACATCCAGTATGACCACTGCTAAATCTTAGTAGATGCCAATCTGACATCCAGTATGGCCACTGCTAGATCTTAGTAGATGATCATTATGACATATGGTTTTGGCCAAAAGACTTCTAAATGATGTCTACTTTTTCCTAAATGAAAATAGAAGCAATCTGACATGTAGCATATCTACCACAGCAGTAATTTGAAATCATGTTATTGCTGAAGTATATCAGAGATGGTTTCTGCACTCATCATTTAAAAGGAAGAAATGGTCTTGACTTGAATTCTTAGAAATTCTTTCTTCCCAACAGGGAGGCAATCCCCTCAAGTGAATCTTGTTTCTTGAATAGTTTATGAAGAAAATAAAAGTAGTTTAATCTATTATGTGAATTGATTTAGTGATGAAATTTGAAAATCATGTCATGGTAAATGATATGTGTCACACCACTGTCATCTTATAAGAGTTTTTGTTGCAGCTTATAGCAGATCATTAAATACGTTAATGTTTTGGATATTTTTTTAAAATTGCACAGAGACATGGAGGTAGATCCATTAATTGAAGACTTGGAAAAACTTTGGGAAAAATTTCTGACCTCAGTCTCATCCAGTGTGACTGACTATCTAAGTGTTGAACATCTGGGACTGATTCTGAGACGACTGGCTGAGAAAGGTAAGTAAATACACAGGCTATCTCTCCATTTGATGAGTATATAGAATATATAAACCATCTTGACCTATGAAGTAATATATAGTTTGCTCACTGTTTACTTGAGAATGGTAACCTTACTCAGTTGTCAGGTTTTGCCGTGAAAGTCTAATTTTAATGATTTTCATTTACTTTTCACATCACTGTAAAATAAACCCATTTTCCAGGTAAATTCTTCTAAAAGTTTTGCTTTTATTAAGCCTGGCCTGAACAAGTTTAGGTGAATGTTAAGTTTCAGGAGAATAACCTGGAAACTAGGTTTTGGTTAACATATTATGATTAAGGGAATGCAATTGAAAAGAGAGCAAATTTAAATAAATATATTAATGCATATTACAGTGGGAATTACTGCTTTCATTGGGCTTGATAGTTAAATAGTTCTGAATTATGTTCAAGAACTTGTTTCCTATTGAATGTTGGTGCATGCATTATTATTCAATATGGCACACTGAGTGTTAATTTTCTAAAAATACAAAATGGACAAGTTTGGATCTTTTTCCTTATGTGTTGTCTTGCATTTGTCACAATTTTGAGTGATAATTCAAAAGCATTCTACCAAAAGACACAATAGTTATATCACATTGCCATCACACTACCATGATCAAGTGAAATGGCGGGAAAATGACAAAACTTGATTATGTGCTGTTCAAATGGTGTTTTTACACTCATGCATAATTATTAGTTGAGTGGACTGATGTACTTAGTTGTGGCAAGTTTAGCTTAGTATACATCTCCTGTTTTGTGTTCAATGATTTGTTGTTGTTGTTCTAGGGCTTAACACCATTTTTCAGCACACAATAGGCTATACATGGCAGCCAGTATTAATGGTGGATTGTATTCACTTTAAAAATAATCATGTAATTTGTGCCCCAGAACTACTTACAGACTTTAAATTATTCTGGATGTAATTGGCTTTATATAATTAAATTCTTCTTGCAATAAAGTAGAACTGATTTGTTCTGTACCACAGATTTGAAACTTAGGTGATGGGCCTTTTTGAAAGAGTTCATTATTTAATTCCTCAATATAATTTTAAAGATGACAAAAAAAATGCTGCACACATACCACTTTTTAGAAAAATAATCAACCATATCTTGCCATTCTCAGATGTCCAGAGCCTTACAGTATTTAGTGTTTTGATCATGTTCACAGAAAACCAATGAGTGCAAATCTTTCAGAGATAAATTTGTAACCACAGCATATATTTCCAATTTTTCAGACAGCAGACAAATCAATCGATCTTTCCCACGAAGTTTTGTGCCAGGAATACCTAATCTGATCCTTTGCCCAAAAGGTAAATTGTTAAAAGATTTTTATTGCAGGTATTTCATTTTGCAAAACAATTATTTTTGCTTTGTCTTTTTGTATATCAGATTCCAAGATTTCAGTTTAACAAGCTGGCTTGATTCCAGAAATGTAGAAAGCTGTTGGATAAATTGAATCTAAATAACTTCACAGAATTGTACATTATATAAAGTTGGTTCCTGGTTAATAACCAGAATGAAAAAGTAAATTCCAAGTCCATTTTTTGTATGACAATGCTTTGAATGTTATGAATATATTTCTCTTAGTTGATTTAAGAAGTTAATGCTTATGGCAGTTTGATTCCTTCTCTAAAATGGAAAGTAGGAAAAAAAAATTTAAGGATTTCATGATTCATGTCAGCTCATTGCCAATATTATGACATTTTTTTTTTCATTTTGGATAGAATCTGCATGAACTCATTGTCAAACAGTCTGCACCTCAGTGGTTGATAAGTCTTCATGTAATTTTCTTACACCTGACTATTGATTTGGTTAATACTGATATAGGAATGATGACCTGTGATTTTATAATTCTTTTAAGCAGTGAATAACTGATTTCCATCTCATAATAATCAGTCATAAATGAAAATGTGGCCAATCTGACCTTCAATATGTCTGCCATTATGGCCATCTTGAAATTCTTGTTATTGCTATTTCTCTTGGATTTGTTGACATTGTGCTTCCAATAAAATAAATCTATGTATGTAAAATTGGTTTTGAATGAAAATGGTTCCACTAATGTTAGAAGCAAGGCTGCTGTTCCAATCACCTTGAAAATCTTGTCATTGCAATTCCTTCTGGACATGTATCCTTATCATCATCATTGTTTTCACTAAATGAAAACTTGCAAAATTCTGTTGGACTAAGTAGTGCTGATCTGTTCTTCAAAAATTACCACCATTATTAACATCCTAAATATTTTAAGATTGCTTCTCTTTAAGGTAGCATCAGCAAGGGTTTCAACTGAACATTTCTTGTTGTATGTAGTTGGTCCAGATTGAAAATGGTGATGAACTGACCTCACAAATGCCTACTATGGAGGCAGTCTTATAAAAATGTTTCTTATCAATATTTAGAGGTTGAAAATTAACCAATTTAGCTAGTAGTGTCTGTTTAATGTCTATGTTGATATGTGTGCCTAAACCACACATCTAATTGTACTATAAACAGAAAACTCTTACCAAAATAACTGCATTCAAATAGGCCTGGTGTAAAATTGTAAACAATGTGGAACCCAGTTTACCATATTTGTGATCTACAAAGTCCTGATCTTTGTGGTTGTATAATAATTTTTCATGGATAAATGTTTTATATGCTTGAAAATCTTAAAAGAACTTGTTCACCATCAAGTCAGTGAAGCTGTGTGACCAACTGTGGCTGACCATTCTCAGCCTCAAAATCTACTGTTTACTGTCTACATCTGTATCTCTAAATCATCAGAATTTGATAAATTGTCAATATTAGTGTTGCTTACATCAATGTTGGAGTCTATATCTGACTTATTGTCATAATCGTAATCATCCAGACTCATGAAAGTGCTGAAACAAAAATATGGCCTCCGTTTTGAGAGTTAAGAGTCAACCATGTTACTTCAGAATATGACCATATCTTTAATAGTAAAAGGAATTATGTGATGTAATGGTCTTTTACCTCAATGGTTGTAGTTTCTAATAAGTGGCTTTCACTGAAGTTGATCCTATGAAAACCAGCTCAAAATGGCTGCTGTTCACTATTGGCATTGAAACAAATTTTTATGCCGATGTTGCATAAGGGTTATAGCATGCTTGTTATGTGAATCAGATGGAGGCTTCCAGTAGCGCTTCTGTGAGAATGTGGTAAAGGTGACCAAAAGCTTCTATAATAGTTAATGGGTTATGGCTGAGGTTTCTTAACACCTACTTTGAGGTAGAACATGTTATGATGTTCATCCTTCTATTTCCTGCCTAATTTCTGTACAATAACACTAGCTGTCCACCCTCTGCAGTTACAGAACTTTGTGGATGGTTTTCACTTGGGGTAAGGAAGAACTATTGATTTTTTATCTGTGACTGAATGAAGAAAAATGGTTCTGAACATTTATTTAAGTTCACCACCATCTGCAGTTTCCAAACTTTGTGGATGTCTTGTAATTTGGGTAAGGAAGAAGCATATCAATTTCTTGTCAAAAGGTCAAAATCACTGACTTAAAGAAGAAAAATTGTTTCCACATAATAACTTGAACTTTCCATCATCTAGTTTTTCACTTTGGGTTAGGGATGAGCCCAGTTAATGTCAGGGTCAATAGGTAAAAGGTCAAGATCCATACATTGCATAACTGGACTAGACTTTGTGGATGGATGGCACTTGGGGTAGTGAAAAGGCCTGTTGATTTTATTGTCAAAAGGTAAACTGCAAAGGTCAAGTTCGATTGAAAGAAGAAAAATGGTTCAGCACATAACATTAGATTTACAGTACAGACCAGAGTCAATCCTGGATAGCATAAACTTGGGTAAGGAAGAAGTCTCTTGAAATTGGGATCAAAAGGTAAAGGTCAAGATCACTGCCACTCCAAGAAGAAGGTAATTAATGCATTAGAAAATTATCTTGTCGTCTTTTGAACAGATAGTCATATTGGAATTGGTTTTTAATAAAACACATTTTGCAATAAGCAGAGGGTTCTAAATGAAAATGGTGGCCAATATACCCCCCCCAATATAGCCACCACAGAATTCATAATGAAAATCTTGCTATGAATAATTCTCCTCACATATGATTGTATTGATAAAAGATTCCACTAAAACACTTCTTGTGATGTGTTGTTGGTCCTGTATAAAAATGATACCAGTCTAACCTCTGGCATGGTTAACTTGCTGGCCATCTTTAACAATTGTGTATGCTTATTTCTATTGAATGGATGTTCATATTGGGAGAGTGTTTTCACTTCAAAAGCTAGAAATGTAAATGGTCTGAGATGAAAATAATGCTGACCTGAAGTGCAGTATATCCATACTGTTTTTAAAAAGTTTGAAAACCAGACATGCTTGACCTTGAGGTTATATTGAATAGGGTGCATATCTAACCTCCAAAATGACCATACTGCTGTGAACAAGTTTGAAAACCAGACCTACTTGACCTTGTGGTGAAAGGTGAAGTTGGCAGGTTGTTATGACCTTAAAAATATGTCCATCTCACTGTATATTCATCCATCTGTTTCCTGTTTTCTTTCTAACAGTAACTTGAGTTCTCCATCATCTTCCATTACCAAGCTCCGTGGATGACTTGTACTTAGGGTAAACAAGGCCTTGCATTTCAGGATCAGAATGTTAAAGCTCAAGGTTATTTTGACTGAATAAAGAAATATGACTTATGCATAACTTTAGTTGAAGACCATTTACCTTGACCAAAGATTTTGATGGGCTTGCACTTAGGGAAGCGGCCAATTAATTATGGTGTAAATAGGTCACAGGTTAAGGTCATTGAGAAAAGTGTTTCAACAGAATAACATTTGTTACAGAATAAGGTACTTGATCAAAGTTTGTGGATAGATTGTACTTAATATAATATTAAACCCCCAGATTTAGGGTTTAATGGTCAAAGGTATGGTCATGGTAAGTTTAGAAAGAAAATAGTGATTTTAGCACAATAACTTTAGTTTAAGACTGCATACCTTAACTAAAGGCTGCTGTTATGGCAACACATTTGAAATGTCTCCAGACTCATCCATGACTACAAGTGCATACATAGTGGACTAGAAAAAAGGGACACACATAGAATGTGTTCTTCACCGTTCTTTTGAGATGATAAATGTTATGGATCATCTCTTGAATTTATAATATAGTTTTTATTTATGTCATTGAGACTATGACTTGTTAAGTACTTGTACACTTCTTTAAAAGAGTATCATTCATACCAAGCTATCACTAAATTCAAATCAACAACTGAAATAGTTCATAGAATCCATGAAAGAAGTAAATACTCTTTAATTTAAACAGTGATTGAATATGTTCAATATCTAATTTAATTGGATTATGTGAAGCTTGCAGGACTTAAGTGATAGCCTTCATTTATGAGATTACATTGAAATAGAAACATGGATTAATACATGTTAAATTCAGTGGTGTTTTCATGGTAGCATGAGCACTTAAGAAGCTTCATTTGGAATATCTTGGAACAGTTTCCAGATTGGAGAGAAATTGATAGTACACTTTAGTATTATTAGGATTATATTCTTGGAATTCATATACTTGCTTATTTCTGTTTTGTTTGATTTTATATTTTACTTGAATAAATTTATATTTTGGAATTCTTTTTGGGTTTACCATATCAAGTCCCTGGATGTAACACTAAATCAAGTTTAAGAACATGATGATTTGTAGATTTACAGTAGTTTTACTAAATGTTATATTTTTTATTGAATATGTTTATAGTCAGCACTCTTACATAGATTTCTAGATCAGATATCTTTAGTCAGGATTTTATATCTTGTTAAGAAGCTGAGTGTATTATATTACAATGTCTGTCCTTTTGTTTATGCACAATAACTTAAGTTCTACACGATCTACACTTAGCAAACTTTGTTGATGGCTTGCACTTGAGGCATTGAAGAAGCCTGTTTAGCCTCAGGTCAAATGGCCAGTCAAGGTCATGTGCAACTGAAAGAAGAAAAGTGGTTTCTACAGAATAACTTTACTTATGCATCACTTACCTGGACTAAATTTTGACAATGGCTTTTACTGGTAGCAAGATAGAAGCCTTTTTATTTTGGGGTTTAAAGGTCATTGGCTAAAGTTACTGTGATTGAAAGAAAAACATTGGTTTTGTAAAATAATTTTCAGTTCTCAATCACTGGTTTACACATCGGATAAGAATAAGTCTATTGAATTGGGGTCAAAAGGTAAAAGATTTAAGTCCATTTAAGTAAAAGAAAAAAAATAATCACTTACCTTGACCAAAGTTTGTGGAAGGATTGCACTTGTAGTATGAACAAGGCCTATTGATTTTGGGGTCAAAATCTCAAAGGTCAAGGTCACTGGAAATGTTTTGCAGAAGAACTTTTGTTCCAGAGTCAGTTCTTTGACTGAACTTTGTGGATAGATACGAGGTAAAAAGGAACCTGTAGATTCTGATGTCAAATGGTCAGAGATCATGGTTTTGGTAAGTCTTATAAGAAAATGGTTCAATTCAAGACCAAGACCATTCAAGACCATGGCCAAAGGTCTATATCACTGACACCTATTAGTGAATAATCTCCATGGTCAGCTACTGCATACTATTAACAACTGGTGTTTAATGTGTTACTCTTGTTTTATCTGCAATGAGCATGACACCACAAACAATGGACTTTTATTGTGCTCAATTTGTGGATATACATGAAGGCATCCTTGAATAATGCCAGTTAAAAAAAAACCATTATGGATTAAATGAAACATAGAATGTTAATAGATTTTGACATTATCTTTTATAAGTTTAATTAATTCCAGGTCAGAGGCCATGACAATATTTTACTCCAAAATATTAGAAAATGATTTTGTTATCAAACTGTATATTTTTCAAGTTTCCATAGAAGATTTAATGCTCATCATTTGATAATAGGGCAGAAGAAATGACTTATTATTAATTTCTTCAATTTCTCTCAGACCAGTAGAGCATAAATCCCATTGAGGAACTCTAGTTTATCTTTTTATTTATGTTTTCCAGTATGCTTTTTTAGTGACTACCATTTTTTTTATAGCTGATGTCCTAGCCACTGTTCTGTCAATCTATATTATGGATACCAACCAACCTCTACCTCAGGCAGATGAGGTTCTGGTATGTTTGCCACAGACAACACTGGATCAAGTAAGAAGTAGAAAATATTTTTGCTGAAAACTTTTTTCTGAATTTTCAGGCTTTCACAGCATTTTTGCATGCTTACTATATATATTAACTTATGTGTCACTTTTTAGTGAAAATTTTATTTATGAAGAGTAGTGATTGTGTTTTTAGTGCAATATACAAAATAGTTTGATAAATCCAGTGGTATTAAGTTGGAAACTCTAGATGTTTGCAGTACACTATAAGTTCAAATAATTGTATGTATTCATGTCATTTCCATTCAGAAATCAAAGAATGATTTAAAAAAAGTTTGATAAATCTGACCTTAATCCCATAGCTTCTGAAGGCAGCACTTGCTTTGTTTTCCCAGTTGACAATTCTTTGATTGAGTTGTGATTTGATACTTGTTCAGTACCAAGTAGAGTCCTATATTAAGTAAACTGGGAGCTTTATTAAACTCATGTTCATCATGCAACACATTTAGCAATTGATTCAGTTGTCGCAATATTTTAATGAGATTTTACAGACTTGGAATTTGATGATGTTTGTGATGGCCAGATGACATTGGAGAATTATTTCAGAACTTTGTTTGGTGACTCAAAAGATTATAATGAATTATTGATCTTTGAACCAGATGACATCAGACAGTTACATTTAAAGGATACTGTAAATCGTAAAAGTGTGGACTTTACTTTCATTGTTTATTTTTAAGATGTTTGGAATATTATGTTGAGAAATTGTGAATCAGTTCATTCTATTTTTTTATATTTGTATGTGACCTATAATTTAATTCATGGATTTATCATGTACATATATTTATAATGTTAATCATTATGAATTTCATTATACAAAGAGGGACAAAATGTTGTTGTCAGTTTATTTTTTATATATTCCAATAAACCAATATAACTAACTCATTTTGCACTGATTTTGTCTTTTTTTCCCCATCTGCCTTTTCAACTTTCCTCCAACCAACCAATCAACTTAATGACCCCATCTGCCCATTCATCTCTCTTCCAACCAACCAATCAACTTAATGACCCCATCTGCCCATTCATCTTTCCTCCAACCAACTTAATGACCCCATCTGCCCATTCATCTTTCCTCCAACCAACTTAATGACCCCATCTGCCTATTCATCTTTCCTCCAACCAACCAATCAACTTAATGACCCCATCTGCCCATTCATCTTTCCTCCAACCAACTTAATGACCCCATCTGCCTATTCATCTTTCCTCCAACCAACCAATCAACTTAATGACCCCATCTGCCCATTCATCTTTCCTCCAACCAACTTAATGACCTCATCTGCCTATTCATCTTTCCTCCAACCAACTTAATGACCCCATCTGCCCATTCATCTTTCTTCCAACCAACCAATCAACGTAATGACCATGCATACATTGGTTTGCTTTTTTCCCAAAGTGCATCATAAACTCTATAACAGCAAGAAACACATTACAGATTAATTTGATTTGCAAAGCACACCAAAGCTGATATGAGGGTCAAATAAAAATTAGCTTTTTTCTATTCTAAAAATGGTTGTGTTTGTCTTAGTGCAATTTGTTGTTGAGTTGTCTTATAGCTGAGTATATATGGTACTTTTCATTTATTCTGTTTGCATGGAAAAGTAGAAATTTTACATTAATCTAAATTGGAGCAAGAAAACAATTATTGCTTTAAAATATATGGCTTGGAAGTCGCTGTGTTCTATGTTTAATGATAATTATAATGATAATGTATGTCAGTAGAACATGAATGAAACCTTAAAAATATATTCAGCATAGGTAAATAATTCACAGATAAATTATTATTGATATATATACTGTAAAAATTAAATATCCAAATGTAAATATATAGTTTTCAAATTTATTTTATAATCAAGAATGTTGTCATTAATTTAAATTCTTATGTCAAATGTCCCTTACTATAAGGCTGTGCAAGAGATATAGACTTTTGTGCTAGAAATGTTTGCCAAGATTTTTCAGCATCATTTCTTTGGAGTGATACCAAGTAATCTGACCTGGTTTTGTGACCATGTGGATAAAGTAACCGCCTCTTCATACCAACCACCATTATTCTATCTTTCTGCCTTTGCTATTTAAGTTTCCATAATATAGCAGCCACCTCCTAATGCATCCGTATGCTGCTTTTTTATATTATTGTCCACCACCTTTTTAAAGAAAAGCAGGGCACATAATATCCGCATTATACTCTGTTCATTATCATTTCATCTCTATAATTTGTAACTTAAAAGCACTTGGTATGCTCTCATCATTAGAGAGCGTGTTGCATACCACATTAGAAGTCTTAAGTACAAGAGTAAGGTCACAGTTCAGTATTTTCAGTTTTCCATCACCTTTTTCATCCAGTTTTGTAAATTTGGAGCTGTTTGAGAGCAAGGTTTTAAATTTTGTGTTCTTTTACATCATCACAGAAGCTGTGTCATGTTCCAAATTGGTTGTTCTAAATTCAGATTCATGGTCACAGCTTAATATTTTATATTTTAATCACACTTTTCTTTTGCGCCATGGCTTTAAACCTATTTGAGATTAACGGATGAAGCATAGCAGATGTATGTATCACCACAAGATGTATTTGCATACTATATTTGGGTCAAGGTCATGGTATAATGTTTTATACATGGTATCATGCTTTTCCCTTCTGATCATTGCCACACACCACATTGAAGGTGGTCTCTAAGGTCAAGGTCACAGTGTAATTTTTAAAGGTTTCCCATCTTATTTTCACTTCTATAACTTTAAAGTAAGTTGAGAATAATGGATGAAACTTGGTATTTGTAAACATTGCCAATAAAAGCTGTTTTGCATACTGCATTGGGTGCCATCTTCAAGATAAAAGTTACATTTCCAATCTTACTTTCTCTTACACTCTATAATTGTATAGACTTTTGAGATTAAGAGACGAAGATGTGACCATTGTAAGCATGGGACAAAATTTTAACAGAATTTACTAGCTTCAGTTTTTTAAAATGTTATTCCATTGACTCCCTTGTACTGCGTACAATGATCAAGTCATTTTTTATATATAGCTGGATGTATTCTGGAGACGGGCTGTAGCCAACACAAGTAGTAAGATTCATTGCATGGTCAACAGTGACCTATTGGACTTTGATGTTAGTGACCGTTGGGAGAGACGGTTGGAGCAGGTCATGCAGGATAGAAAACACCATGGTAAGAATCTGTTAGATGTAGCTTAATGTTTGCTGTATGCCATGAATTTAAAGACCCAAGCAAAGATCCATATGTGAAGAAAATGGATGTTCTTCTTTGTCAAAGTGAATGAATAAATTTAAGTAACATCTTATATGTCATTGTTTCCCATTTTTTAAGAGTGGGTGTATTATGTTGTGATATTTGTTCATTTGTTGGTTGGTTAACATTTGCTTGTCTAGTCCATATTAAGAGATGCTTATGAAATTTTGTCAAAGTTTTTGTCATGAGTATTCCAGTTTGTCATATACCGTATTCATAAGGTTCTTATTACAGCAATGGAAAATGCTTTTCTGTGACCTGTTTCTAAGTCTTGAGTATAACTTGGAACTACTGAAGATATTCCAATGAAACTTTGCCTATGTATGTATGTGTATTCTAACACTCACCTCCCTCCATCAGCGTCAAAGTTACAGCATGGGAATATTGAATCATTTGACTTGTATCCTAGCAGTGGTCAAACCTTTTATAAAAGGCCTTTAGTTAAGAAGATACCTAACCCTATTTTTTAAAATTTGTTTTTACCCTTTAAAAGATAAATAATTCAGCAGTCAGAAAATGATGGTTGTGGAAATTTATTCATGTTGTAGACTACTTAATAAACAAGTTAAAAACTTTTTTGTCTCATAATGATGACAGCAAGTGGAACATTTTAATGAAGATGCTAAATGACTTATCTGAAATACTGATAAGACCATGACAAAATTCTTTTGAGCTTGCATTTTGCAAATGTTGTAAAATATGTACAGAAATTTAGTTTTTTCTGTAATTTGAGAAGTTTTAAAGTTTTAGTATATATTGCTTTGAGTCAGAAAGAAATGTTAAAAAATCTATTTTACATTGCAATCAGAAAATCCATTCGTTCCAGCATCAGTAGGGTTCATCTAATTTACATCAGCAGATGACAGCACTGTTGCAGTGGACCTAGATGTATTGATCATTGATTGTACCTCACTAATATGTCTGTCAACAATTTGCACTACCCTGCTGCAACTAACTGCCATATTGCTTTCAACTTTGGATTATGAATCACATATTCAAGTTCCAGCTGACCTCAGATCTAGTTCCAGGTGCATGTAATCGTAGGGCTTGAACTGGTCAGTGAAATCTGGCTTACCAGTATATGCTTTTCTTTGCCTTAGGTATAGTTTTTATTAAAGCATGTACTGTCATTGTTAATTTCAATATTTTTTTGTATTATTTAAATTTATTTTCAACTTTCTGGTGTTTAAAAGTCTTCATTGCCATCTGATTTTTTTCATTGTTCAGGTGAGAAAATTGAAGTTCTTTGATGTTACAGTAATGTACCTGAAGTTCAAGACCAATTAGTAGATTTTTGACACTTGCTATTAGCACAACACTTGTTACTTCTGAGACCATAGACTGAGACCATATGAGACCTACTTGAAAACTATTTTTTTTTTATTTCAGACCTTCAGTATAGACTTATTGTGGTCTGCAGTACTGAGAATGAGTACAAATCTAGAATCATCACAGCTCTGGACAAGTTCAGGCGGCCACCACTGCCAATTCCAGACATTCATCATATTGCTGACTATGTCAGGGGAAAACTTCAAGTTAAAGAAGGAAATTCAGCTGCAGCTGTGGACTTTGACAAGTATGGTTGTGTTTCTGTATCATGGATATGTGTGCATTCATGCATACATGGAAGTTTAATAATTTCTACCAAAGCTACCTGTTACTCTGTGGAACTGCTAAACTTTCCACAGATATATGCACATCATTTATGTATAAAACAAGAAAACAACACTTTATTTCATATTCACTTGATATCATCTTTCCAGAGATGTTTGGAGGGCTGTAGCATTTTTTTTGTCCATTTGTTCATGCATTTGTGTATAATTACATTCAGTATTTTGGTTTGTTAATTTTTCATGACTATCTCAATATTTTTTACCACCTTGATATCTCAGACACTGATGAAAATGTCTATGTGGATGCATCTCTGGGTGATCCTAACAATGTTCCATCCAAGACATGCTCTTATAGGATCTCTGTGAAACAGACACCTGCAAAATATAAGATTTAATATATCAAAAAGTGAAGCAGAAAAACTGACAGAATCGCTTTTTATCATTAATTTGATACAGATGCACACACCAGGCATTAAATGTCCCACTTGCTCAGAGATTACTTGATGAAAATGAACAAAATCCTTCAAGAGATCTTCCACTTGCACTGGCCACTATGTTAACATTATCTGTTTTCCACCTTTCTAATCACATGCATGTCAAAACTCAAGAATGACCAGAAATAAATGTATGTATAATGTTTGTTGATTAAGAGGTTGAGAATAATCTTGTCATGCTACCAGATTATAATAGACTAGATAAAAATAAATATGAAACGAATTCAAGAAATGTATTGAAGAAACATATGTTCCTGTTTTATGATTATTTTTCAATAGAAGAAAAATTTGTAGCCTCAGTGATTTATCTTGATGAGAGACTATTTGTCATCAGCAAAAGCAGTGAGGTTTCACAGACAGGTATATAATGAAATTGATTATAATCATTGTAGATGACTTGTGAACAAGCTGGTAAAACCCCTAAAAGCTGAAATAAAAACTGAACAGAAACTTTCAGTGAACAAAATTCTTCAAGAGATCCTACATGATGTTACCAAAGAATAAAAAAACATCATTTCCGTAAGAAATTGCTTGCAAACTGAAAACTAAACAAAGTCACTTTAATACAACTTCATGCTCGAGTCACTTTTTATTTTCAACTATTTGTTCATTTCATCCTCAATATCTTGGTCTCTAATTCATTTGCAGTAAGTCATGAAAGTAGCTCATTTCCTACTAAAATTGTGTCACTGTGACTTAATTGTAGTGCTTGAATGAAATCCAAACTTTTAGTAAATCAATAATTACACCCTCAATAAATTGGAAGCTATTTCAGATTACACTCATTCAAAATTTGTGTGTGCATTCATCTTAACCAGAGTAAGTCAGGTATATCAACACTAGGTAAAAATGATTATATATTCTTACTTGAGGGACTTTCTTATATTTAGCTCTATGTTAATTTTACGTACAATATCATCAACCTTTCCACCTGTTTTTGAAAATTTTGATGGAGGTGAAAAATTCTGCCATATAAAAACTAGGTCAATGTACCCTTTTTTCATACATCATTGTCTTGTTTTCAGTTATCCATTTGTTAGACACTCAGTATCTTAGATAATTTTTTACCTATACTCATGAAACATGGCATGTTGAGGTTATTTAAAGGCATGTCAGCCAAACAAAACTTGGTTAATGTCACTGAATATTTTACAGATGAATCATTTTTGTATTTTCAACTGTTGTTTGTTACACTATTAAAATCATTGACCCTTACTCTAGTAGACTTGTGAAAATTGGTACACAGATGCATCTCAAGAAAAGTAACTCAGATATATCAAAAGGAAGTAACTGTAACCTAATTTTCAGGTTTAAGTAAACCTGCATCCCAGTTGCTATTTTGTTAGCTACTTATGATTATGTGATGGGGGCGTTCATGTTGTCAGTCAGAACCTTGTCATATTGTATTAATATTTTACTGTGTTTTCATTTGGCCATTTACTGTAGTATCATCAGTTTTCATGGGGGACCAATTGTCATGGTTTTTGTTGTTGCTCTGAACCACAAATTTAAATCCACAACAAAAAATGAGCCACTTAGGATAATGCCCCTTCCTCCAGTTTTCATACAGTGTTTCCTTCCTAGAGATTAACACAGCTACTAATATTTAATTAATCAGGGTCAATACTTTAATCTGGTAATTAAATATTAGCTTTTAAATGTGTTTTGTATTTTTTTAAAAATATTTTGAAACAAGAATTACAAATCATTTTATATTGTTTCAATGCACACATTCAATAAGGTATCTGATAGCTGTAATATTACACTCACTGCCTTAAATTGATATGTGAAGTAAGTAAGGATAGAGAGAAAATAGAAAAAAAGGGGATAAGTTATTCAAACAATAATAATACTTAAAATGAAAGAAAAAGTAATACAGAATAACAATATATGAAAATTACATTTAATACTTATTCAAATCAATCCTTCAAGTACAACTGTTGTTGAAACATTTAAATCCTTCTGAAAGCACATTTCATTTTATACATGCATTTTTAATCCAAAGGAACAACAACCTTGTAAAATCCTATGACTATTTCTGTTTCAAAACCACTGGATCAACATCCTGTCAATCAAGTCTCATGGTACTCACAAATGCTTCTCAGGTAAATAATCCCCAAATTGCTGAATTGAACAAGTCCAGTTTTCTGAAAACCACTGATAATTAGGTCTGATCTTTCACTCATTGTCCCATGTCAGCTGCATTGATCCATACAGTGTGAATTGGCTTGATTAATGAGTTTCAGGGTTTACTAATAGTGTGCACTGATTGTCACCAGCAACATCTTCTTTTTCTGTAATGGCATACATGACCTTCTTTAGCATACCACTCGTGGAAGTATGACTTTAATTCTTCTTTGTACTCTTTATTTACTGTCAAGTCTAGTGGTTAAAGTTGCTCTGTACAAGAGGCAGGCACAAACAAAGGAGCAATTCCACTGTTTTTAAATTTACTTAGGATACCCACACTTTGGTAGGCTGTAAACACTGCTTGCTGATTGCATTATGTAAAGGGCAGCACATCACATGTTTTGTTCACATATGGAATGATGACATTATCCACATAACATCATAGATTCTTCATTACTCCAGTGTGAGTCTGTTTGAGTCACATCCCATTGGTCAGTGAAAAATACACCTTGCTGATCCACACATGCTTCTGTCTTGCATATTCCTCATCAAATTTGTTATACAGCTTGACCTTCTCCATACACAAGTTGATGATTATTGATTATGATTACTTCTACATAATGGGTCATGTATGTAAGACATGTCTGACAGGATTATTTTCTTCTTACAATAAAATGCCTACTTTGGACAGGGGGACTGTTTGTTGTGATGCTGCCTTATGACTGACATCAAATGATCTACAATTTCAATTAAAATAATTTTTAACCAACCTTGAATTCAGTGTTCGCTAGCAATATTTGCATAAACACATTTCCAAGGTTGAAATTAGTTTTAGCCTTATGGGTTTTCTTTTAGCATAAAATTGAAATTTGGTCTCTAAATTCATTTTAATATTTAGACTTGGGGGGGATTTTGGTTTACGGCGAATAAAGTTATAATTTTTAAATAAGGAAGAACTCAAGTCACAAAAGTTTTGTTTTTTGAAAGGAGAATTTGGTATACTGAGTTTTTATGGTAGTTTTGAGAAGTTTCATTGTATAATAATTCATTCACTTTATAAGATGGAGCTGTTCTCAATCACTTCCATGTGCTTTCAACAAAAATATGCAGGCTGAAAATTATATAGCTATCTTGAGAAATTATGAAGAACAAATACATTTATGGCTTTCGCAGTTTATGAATGTAATTCCAGCTACAAAGCTTTTCTTTGCTTTTGATACACATGTTCTGAACTTAAAAGGGACGAAAATTCAGATTGACTCTTACATGACTTTGTGGGTACAACATGTCCACTTCATACAGATAAAATTTTTGCCACAAATTTACTGACTTTATTTTATTTCTAAAGAGCAGATATCCATAAATATTCAAATCTGTTTCAGTAATTAGGATAATTCTATTATATCAATGAATATTGTTAGGACTGCACCCTTTACCCTTCTCTGTTAACCCCAAATTTAGTCTCTCTTGCTATCTCACCTTTGCTGACAGTGATGCTTATTGATCCATTTGCTTGCAAGGTGTAGAGAGGTGTATCAGGTTTTGAGTTTTGTTAAATTATAGATTATTTCCTGCAGCTCACTGGTTTGTTGTTTGTATCATGTGCTTTGGAGAATTTCTTGTTTCCACTTCTGTCTAGAACTTAGAAAGAGGGCTCAACTAGTTTTCATGCATTACTTGCAATTTTAGTTTTTCATTCTGCCATGGACTGTGCTTTAGTGGGAACAAAACTAATTTTTATTTTCTAGCTCCAGCATTCGTGTTGTTAAGTCTTGGCGAGCAGGTGTTGGGAAATCCCTGTATGTTAAGAGAAGGAATGAAGAATTGGCAAAACAATATCGCCACCACAAAAAAGCAGATCTCATAAACATCCCCCTCCAAGACAAAGAAATAAATGTCTCCCAGGTGACTCAGATTCTTCTAACACATATACTGCCACCTGGAGTCACTACACCGCGCATCTTCCATCTGGACATTGCACATGAGGTAATTAATATTTGGAATTTTTATTTGTAAGACTGGTTAGTGAACCTTTTCTAACATAACTTTGTCTTTTAATACACTTGTCTTTTGACTGCATATCATGCTGAGACATCCATCTGAATGTCTGTTTTTTGGTTTCTGCACAAAAATGTACTTTTTATGTTGCATACCTTGAGCAGATATTGCTGATTGCTTGCACAAGGGTAAGGAAGAAACCAAATGGTTTGAGGTTGTCAAAGGGTTAAAGTTTAAGTCACTCTTACCCGAAGAAAAATGATTTCCATATAATAACTATACTTCTAGACCTTGTGCATTAACAAAATGTTTTGGATGGGATGTACATTAATAAGTGCAAAAAGCTGTTGATTTTGAATCATAAGATGAAAAGGTCATGGTCACTGTACCTTGAAGGAACAAATGCTTATGCAGATTAACTTTGGTTGTGTTCCAGAGCGCCTGCCTTGACCAAACGTATGAATGGCTTGCATTTGGTGTACTTATTTTTAGAGCAAACATTCCAAGGTCATGGTAAGTGTGACTCAAAGAAGAAAATGACACAAAATAACTTTACTACTTACCTTGACCTTTGTGCATGGCTTGAACATATAGAAGAAGCTATTGATTTAGGGCTTTCAAGGACAACATCCAAGAATGAATCAAGTAAGAAAAACAGGTGATGTTCACTTACAATTAGTCCATTAATCAAAATTTTTTATTGATTTTATGATCAAAAGATTGGGGTCACTATGACACAAATTTATGTAAAATAAATAAGCGCCACATAATGGCACCATCGTTTGAGACTGTCTTGCTGGTTTGGGAATGAAATAAGCTTTATGTTGGGTCAGAATGCTTAAAGGTCAAGGTTGCAGTAACTTGTGTGAAACACAACAGTTTCTTATATAATAGATTCTGTTCAACATCATCTTTTTCAAAAAAAAATAAATGGTTTCCATTGTAAACAAGTAATCAAGATGAAAAGTCCAGGTCAAGGTCATTCATTTGTCAGTGCTAGCTACAGTTGTGCCCTATGCATGTTTGGATATAGTATATATTGTTTAGGGTACCCTTGTTGCAAAAAGTGGGGGACATTATGTTTACATGGTTTTATTTTATGTATGTTCACTTGTCCATCTGACCAACACACTCTCACTTCCACTGACTAAAGCCAGGTATATTTTAAGCTTTTCATCACAAAGGTGATACATACTTGTAATGCATATATATTGGCATAATATTTGAACCATACAAAAAACATATATGGTTCTAGACATGTATTATTTATCACTATAATATGAAAGGAAAGAAGCTAAGGTTAGGAGAGAAAATGGAGAGTGTTAATATATTAATCAGTGTATGTATCTTAATTCTCCAATCTTTATGTCTGTGCTAAGTTTGTTGCCTGTGTTATCTTTTTTCATTCTATGCTAGATTAACTGGAAATTATTATTTAGTAATGCCTTTTAAACCTAGTATTTATGTATTATATTTTAGGTCCAAGAAGGAGTAGACTATTTCCTGTTCAATCTACTGATCCTGGGATGCTTGACAGACAGGTCTGGGTATGTATGGAGACGTTCACCTAGAGATCTGTACCTGATAGAGACAATGCCAATTGTTGAATCAATTCAGGCGAGAAGGGTAAATATTTCATTAAATAAAGGTAATTGAATTAAATTGTAGTAATTATAAAATGTGGAGATATGCTTGCACAAAAGAAAATCCCATGGCTGCAATAAACTAACTTTGTGAGAAAATGTTATTCCAATGCCAGCATTGTTATTTCTCTGTCTTGTTTACGTTATGGAGAAATTAATACAAGTACAACTGCTAGTATTGCTACAGCTAGTAGCTTCAGAAACATTGTATTTGAGGGTTTAATTTAAAACTTAGTCTGATTTGATAATTCCTGCAGAGTGGTCATGATATCATAGCTATTGTTAATAGTATTACTGCAGCAGTTGCTACAACTACACATAATTTTAGCTGGTATGGTTCTAAGTTTTGTATTTCACTGAGTGGCATTAAAGATTCATGGTCATTTATATATGCCCAGTATAAGACAATGTATGATGTTATAATATCTATCCATCTGTTAACAGTTTCATATATGCACAATTTTGGAATTCTCCACTATTTAAAGTTGAGGATAAGGAAGAAGTCTATGAATATGGGATTAAATTCAAGGACACTTCCATCACATATGTAGACCAAACTTTGTGGATGATTTGCTCTTTTGGTAAGGAAGAAGCCTATCGATTTTAAGATCAAGGGTCACAGTGACTGTGATTGAAAGAAGAAAATAGTTTCTGCATAGTTATAAATGACATTACCGTATTTGCAGTATGTATTGGGGCACAATAAAATAATATTTATATTTCCTCCCCCAAAACTTATGGTGAAACTTTTTTCATCTAGATCTTATGTCTCAGGACTTCAGAAACAAAATAAATTTGTATTGCATTTGTGCTCCCCCCACTGCACTTTGATGTAAAATAGATAAACAAAATGCTTATTTGATAATAAAAAGATAGAAACTAACCTTGTATTGTTATCATTTGATTCCTTTTTTAACAAGAGCATTAAAGAATAAAACATATCCATGAAATCCACATATGTAGTGTAGACTTCCATACTATAGTGCGTATCACTTATGTCCGATAACACACACCACGTTGTTCATTGACATGAACATTGAGAAATAAATTGTGTTGGTTGTGCTCAAAGGTTTGAAAGTTATCTGACTGAAAACTGGATCCAACAAAATCGCAAACAAGAGAGAAATAATCAACCGATATCTTGAGAACAACTGCCATTCATGCATGACATGGTGTTAGGTGCAAAATAAGCAAGATTGAATTATATCCAGGTCCTCCTGTATGAGTGTATCTCACAAATAAAAATCATTATTTGAAAACATTCACTTTGAGTGCAAGTGACAATCTTTTTGCCAGCACAGGTTACAAAAGTATCATTACTATTTACCCACAGACATACATGCTCCATTGTATTAATTATTACTACAGATGCCAAGACTATAAAAGCCCAGTTGGTGAATAAAAAACAACTGGCAGTGAGCAGTAAGCTCCTTCTTTTTTGAACTTATGGACAGGACATCAAAGACAAAGGTCATTTTTATTTCAAAGCAAGCTGACCTTGGAAGCTGAAGATACTCTGAAGCCGTTTTTTTTAAAAGGATATCAATACAAAAGCTATTTTATTTCATAGCAAGCTGAACTCAAAAACCAACCATAGATTCTGTTAAGTGTGCTGATTTTCTGACCTGTAATTTTCAAATGATTTAAAAGGTATACCACAACTTACACCTCGAAGAAAACTGTCCCAGAAAATATAGTGTACACAATATTTTTAATTTTATAATTAATTTATGGTGTCTCAACAAATATGGCGTTCCAACATATATGATAAATATGGTAGTTCTGTGTGATTTATCTTGACCAAACTGTGTGGAGGGGTTGTATTTAAGGTATGGAAGAAGCCTATCGATTATGTGATCAAAAGGTTAAAATTCACGATCATTGTAACAGTTAAAACAAAAAAGGTGTATACACAATAACACAAGTTGTACATCACAGACCCAGACCAAAATTTGTGAATGGTTGCACTTAGGGTAGGGGTTTGTAAGAAGGTCAAAGGTCCAGGTCACTGTGACTGACATAAGGAAAAATGTTTTCTGCACAATAACATTAGTTGTATATGACAGACCAAAATTTGTAAATGGTTGCCTATTGGTTAAGTTAGAAGCTAAGGTCAAGATCATTTGACCATGTGCCTTACACTTTGGTAAAGAGAAAGCATAATGAGTTTGTGACCCAAAGTTTAAAGGTCTAGGTCACTGTAACTGAATGATGGAAAACGGTTTTTGCATAACTTTAGTGCTAATATCACATTCCTTGCCAAAGTTTGTGGAGAGTTTGGAAGAAGCCTATTGATTTTGGGCTGAAGTTTGGGGTCATTTTGGTTCATAGCAAAATGGGTTTTGCAGAATAACAATTGTAACTTAAGAGTAAGCCCCTGTACCAACCTCTGTTGATGTCTTACACTTATGGTAATTAAGAAACCTTTAAAATGCTATATTTTAGAAGTCAGAGGTCATTTTCATTTTAGTCTGATAAAATATTGATTTCTGCACATTACTTTTACTTAGATTAGATACCTTGACTCAAAAGTGCTGGTCATTAAGACCTGTTTTTTAATAGTATCCAGAGTCAACCATATCCTTTTAGTGGCTACATAGATGATTATTAAACACTGGGCAGTCAGATCCAAAATTTCCATCAGATAAATTTTTATTGGAATGGGGGCCCTGAATTAAGTTTGGTGGTGGTGGCCTAGAATTTATTGCTTTGCCACTTGAATAACAAACAAACCTCTTTACTGGGACACTGAAAGTTTACCATGCTATTGTTTACTGAAGGATTAAATTGCCTTACCCTCATTTGACCATCTGTGTCCATCAAACTCTTGAGAAATATGAAGCTTGATGTTTATAATGATTGTTCAACAAGGAAACTGTATGGACTAGATTTAGTCACCATTGAATGAAGCTTAGTTGGCAACACCTTTATTTAATTATTTGACAATGAAAAGTTCTGTAAACTTGATACAGTAACCTTTGAATTTTACTTCATTAGGGTATTTATCTGACAGCCTAATGGATAAGCAAATCAAAGACAATTTGATGTAATGAGATTTGAGATATCTTATGATTGATGTCAGGCTGTTGGAGGATGTGGCTGTCAAAACCATGCAGATGCTCTTCATATCCAACAAATGAGCAGTTCAGGAAGAATTGTATGTATGTATAGGGTTTATTGGCAAACTAACACAATCCTCTCTCTACAGTGCTGGTTAAAATTTATCAGCAACATGAAGTTTGTGTTGATGGTCTACAAGAAATAGTTTTCATTAAGTTTTAATTCCATGACTGTATAAAAAAAATAATTATTCCACTTGTATCAACAGGGATGGAATGCAAGTTATGTCCATCATGTATTTGACTTTCTGCCATTCCTGACCTGCCGATCACCTCAAGAAAGTTTGGATATACTTACCAACAAACCAAAGCCAAGAGGTGAGAACTTTTCTTAATAGTAACATAATGCATCTTAAATTTTGACTGTATTCTAGTACATTAAAGTTTGAGGTTGGTTACAGGTATATTTTACAAGAACAGTTTGAAATTATATGTATTTTTATATTAACCTGCTATTTTGTTTAAAAGTTTCACAAATAATATATTAAACAAACACTTAATATATATTCTTATCTGTACATGTACCTAATCATTCTTTTGCATACTCTCACAATGTACTATAGAAAGGACATATTCCTTTGTTACTTTAGTCTTTATGCTAAATATCTCATATGTAGGGTCCCACATTGAGAATATGGTGTCTTATAGTAGTCACCTTTTATATGTGTCCTTTGACACTTATTGTAACCAGCTTTGTTCTGCAACTCTTGGACATAATTATATAGCTTTTCATTGGTGAATTTCCTATTATTTGTAGATGTGCTTTGTATAAGTTAAATTTTTTTCACCAGCAAATTTTACATAAATATTGTTCTTTTTCCATCAGTATTACATCTCCACTACAGCAGATCATTGTAACCAGCATAGTTCAAACAATATGCAATACATCCTGATGCTATTTGGTGTATATATTGCCTCATAGCTCTAAATATGCCATTTATAGGTTTTGTCTTGCAAGACCTGTTTTTGGTAGAATTATGACCCTAGACAATTAAATTCATTTTTTCTTATGGAATGGTGCAATCATTGTTCAACTATGGATGCTATTTGGTCAGTGAACTGCCTGTTACATGGATGTGCTTTTTTAAAGGTTTTTCTCTTTTCACATTAGATGTTGATAGAGTTATTGCCCTTTTCACCAATGATAAGTCTCCACAACAGCAGATCCTTATAACCAGCAAAACTTATAAACCATTTGATTTATTCTGATCGAATTTTCATATGTACATTATCTCGAGAATGTGCCTTTTGTGGGTTTTTTTCCATTAACCCTAATTTGAACAGTTATTTCCCTTAACTTTAACTTTATAGCTTCACCTCAAGAACCATTCAACATTTTCTCTTATAATTTGTTTTGAGCATTGTCTCATAGACTTACATGTGCCACTTATGGGTTTTGTCTGATTTAGGCCCAATCATTGTTTGTCCTACTGTCATTGGCTTTTAAAGGATAACTTTACCAAACGTTGTGGATTTTAACTAAATTGTGCATGTGGAGTCAGATTGATGAGACCTTAAGTGAGTTTGATTTCCAGCAGTGTATAACATTTATAGAAGTTAAGTCCCCTGATTACTCTTCCATCTGACTTCAGTTTCTATTGCATGAGCTTACTAAGCTTTTTTGCATTTTAATCAGAAGGCATGCATTATTTTAAGGGACCTAGAATAAGTTTAATTTCAAATGGTCTATTTTTTCATTTAGAGAGGTATTGCACATAAATGCTTTCTGTATCAAAATGTTACCTGATTGCATTTCATCCAATGTTCTCATGCATCTTCAGTGACCTTCAGTGGATTTTCAGCATTTCATGTCATCATTTTTATTGTTCGTGAATGTTAATTTACTGTTTAATCTCTTCTGAACAAACTGAAGAAAGTAGAGCCATTTGTAAGGCACTTATTACTTCTAACCATTGGTTAATTTCTAATTCATAACTCAAGAAACCAAGAAAAAAGAAAAACAAATTTATAAGGTAAAATTTATTGCAAAGAATGTGGTGTTCAGCATCAATGTTAAATTTGATGTTAAACCTTTGTCTTCAGTATGGAGAGTTAACATATATCTAGGTTTACATTTAAATACTCTGAAAGCCATTTACATATTCACTGTAACTTCAGAATGGCTGACTGTATTTAGATCAACCCTGTACACAATTTATATACATTGTGTGTGTTTGAGTTCATTTGTGTGTGTGTGTGTGTGTGTATTTGTGTGTGTGTGTGAGAGAGAGAGAGAGAGAGAGAGAGAGAGAGAGAGAGAGAGAGAGAGAGAGAGATTTGGGGTTTTAACATAGCTTTAACAATTTCTCAGTCATGTCACTATGATGTCTGCAGTGTGGCAGTTTATTGTGATGTCTAGCACTGGGGCATAATGCCGCATACCAATCACATTATCCTGAAACCAGGCCAATCAGCCCTAACACTAACCTCTTAATGCTGAGCACCATAAAAGGCAGCTGTTAGTACCATATTTATAAGTCTTTGGTATGACTCGACCGGGGATTGAACCCACGACCTCCCACATCCATGGTGGATGCTCTAACCACTAGACCACCGGAGTGGTCTATGTACATAGAATATTATGTTTATATTACTTTGAATAATTAACATAATTACAAGGTGATGGTTCTTTGTCACCTACCTAATTATGTTTATATATCTTTGCATATATGAATGAGTAAGGTTATTTGTACAGGCTTCCTGAAAGACAAGATTTGTTTCATAAATAAGGATCTAAAAAAAGTTTGATTTTTTAAAATAAAAATTCAGTATTAGAACAGTCCTATTTCTGTGGCTGAATCCAACAACCACATAATTGGAATATGGATATCAGTGGTTTACTGTTATAAGAATCTGCCTAACTGACATGAACTTGTTATATGCTTGTTTTCAGTCTGGCTTATTATGTTATGGTGGTTTCTGTCTGTCCATTTGCCCATAAACAAGTGCTTGCCAATTCAATATAGATTTTCATGAAACTTTACCAAAGTTTATATTGACTAGATGTTGTTTTGTGTACCATAATTAAGACCCTTTTCTCAATGTCAAGGTCATGGCAATGGTAAATATAATTATGTGGCTTGTTTTCTTGATAAATTCAAGATTTTTTTTTAACAAAACCATGACATAAGCTAATCTCACCACTTGCTTCAAGGTCAAAGTCATTACAATGGAGAATACAAATCGGTGACCTTCTATGCACAGGTGTAACTTTTCATTGAATGTAGATATTTTAATGAAACGTTAGCCTTCTGTGTATCTTGGCTTCATTGTATAGTGTTTCCACAGTATAACCCTTGTAAGTTGTTGGCCTGATTCCTTATTCAGAATGTTACTTTTTAACTACTAGATTTATCTTTTATGAGACTTCATCCAAGTTTACACCTTATCATGCTGTAGCTAAGTCCCATGGCTCAGTGATCAAGGTCAGGCTCATGTGTGATATGTGGTAATCTTGTTACTTGTTATTTGTAGGGTTTGCATTGGTTGCAATGTATAATTGTCCTGTTATCTTCTCCAGTCAGAGGTGTTTTGATATAGGGATACCAATATCCATCTGCTCAACAATTCATGACTGTCAATCTGTCCTAACTGCAGACTAGTGATTTAGTGGTTAGAGTGTCCACTTCGGATGTTGGAGGTTTGGGTTTGATCCCCAGCCGAGTTATACCAAAGATTTACAAAATGGTAATAACAGCTGCCTTGTTTGGTGCTCAGCATTAAGAAGTTAGTTAATGTTAGGACTGGTTGGCCTGGTGTCAGGATAATGTAACTGGGTGAAAATAATGCTGCATGTCTGTGGCATGATACCCCAGTGCTAGACATCACTATAAACTGCCACACAGCAGACATCGTAGCGATATGACTGAAAAATTGTTAAAGCTACGTTAAAATCCAAACCACAATCACAACCACAACAATCTGTCCATATATTCATCTGTCTGTAGATCAGGTGGTTTCCATAAAAAAAAAATTCTTTTTGCTGTAGTCTCTTTATCTCAAACTCTATGTGTGCTCACCTATGGGTAGAAGCAGACACGTTATGATTTTGAGGCTGCTATTGGGCAATTGCCAAGGTCAGGTCCTAATTGATTATGAGGTAAAGATTAAAAGGTTAAGGTCACTGAAAATGACATTGTTTTCTTTTCTTTGTTTCGGCTCAAATTTCCTGGCTCCAGGTTTCATAAAACTTATATTCTAGTCAACACTTAGATGGAGGCAACCTCTGATTGATCCTTCGACTCAGGGGTCAAAGGTCAAAATCACTGGAGCTAAATTGATTTTTTGGTTCTAAATGAAAAGTCCATTTTCCTCAACATTTCAGCAACAAGTTTTTTTTTTCATTTTTGCATTATGTTTGGGGAATGGAAAACTCTTAATTGAGTTTGAAATTTGAAATTATTAAATGTCCAGGGAACTGTACATAAATCTGCATTTTTAGTTTTCTGGATAATAACTAAACTTACTTGGATCCAGTTTTAGTCAAACATTAGAATGTAGCTGCTCCTAATCAATTCTTTAAAACCACTATGTCCAAGGTCAATGTCAGTGACACTGAAATTGTAAGTTTTGTTACACACACACACACACACACACACACACACACACACACACACACACTTGCCCACCCCCACCCCACACACATGAAAAGTATTGTGAGCATATAATGGGGAGGATTAACAAATTCCAATCTGAAGATCACTGGAGTTAGATTTTTTTTGCTTATGCACAACACTCAGCTTAGATTCTTACAGGTCAAGGTCATTAGAAGTAAAATTATATTGATTTTTATGTGTGTAATAGGTGTAGCTGTTGTGGCTGTGTGTGGGTGGGTGGGTATCTGCCATTGTTCTGATGGCTGTTGTAAAAGACCAAAGAGCTCATGGGAAGTCCTTTTGTTGTTTGAAGGATTTCCATTTTTATATGCACATTCATCACATATTGTAGTTGGTCCTAAATAAAAATGTTGCTGCTCAGACATCCAATATGGCTATCATAATGGTCATTTTGAAAATCTTATTTGATGGAAAATCATATTCACATGGGGTTTTCACTACTAGCTTTGCTTTGATGTCTAGTTGTCCAAAATGAGAAAGGTGCAATAAAGACATACATAATGGCAACCACAATAGCCATCCTGAAAATCTTATTGCTGCTTCTCCTGAATAGACATCAAGTTTTCTTCACAAGACTTCTTATGATGTGTAGTTGGGCATAAATGAAAACGATGCCATTAGGACATCTAGTATGGCCACCACAACAACCATCAGGACAAACTTGTTATTGCTTCATAATAAATGCTCTTATCAGTATGAAATAAAAGACTTTTTGTGATGTTTAGTTGGTCCTGGTGAAGATGGTGCTGATTTGGAATCCAGTATGGCCACTATGACAGCCACCTTGAAAATCTTGTCACAACTTCTTATGAACCAAAAGTCATATTAACATGGGTATTTCACCCCAAAACTTCTTATCATATCCTGGTCTGACAACTAATATGGCTGCCATGGAAGGGATCTTGAAAATCATGCTGTTAGTGCTTGGACTTTTCACCCAAAGACTTATGATGCCTAAAAATATATGCACAAAACAGAAAAATATAATATATGTAGCCATTTATAACTACATGTATTTACCAAATCTGAAAAATGAGTGACACTAACAAAATAATAAGTTGCATTCACAGTCCATATCTGACTTGCCATGATGCCAAAATATTGGCAAGAAATCTTGTGAGGCTGCTAGCAGCATCATTGGAATATCATTCATGTAATTGCAAAAGGATGTAGGATTATCAATTCTTGAATGAGCTGCAAGTATGCAGTAGATAAAATCAATCAAGGAAATGTCATTTCCACTGATTAACAAGTATCCAAATGATAAACAGGCAGTCATTCTAAAACTCTACAACTTTAATATATATATTTTGATTACATGTTATTATTGTATGTAATAATTTGATTGATATATTCCCACTCCATGACCTTTCATCCAACTTACACTGCCTCTAAACTCTGGGTTTTGAGAAATTATTTAGTTTTAACCTCATTTACAAGTAATTTGTTGTTGTTGTTGTTCTTGGGTTTAACGCCATTTTTCAGCACATGATAGGCTATTCATGGCGGCCAGTATTAATGGTTGAGGAAGAAACCGGGAAATCACCGGAAAGAACCACCGACCCACAAGAAGCTACTGGCAAGCTTTCTCACATCTCCACATTTGCTGAATCCTAGACTCGAACCCACACAGACAGAGGTGAGATGGCAGTGATCCGTAACGGACAGCGCTTTAGACCACTCGGCCACTCGGGGCCCCCACTACAAGTAATTTAAGGTTTTGATAAATTTTTAAGAAAGACAGTTGTTAGTATTCTTTTTCCTCATTCAAAAGACTTGTGGCTCCTGATGTCCGGCCTTGCTCAGTTTGGTTTTTCTGCATGGTAACTTAACCTGGATTTCAACCATGTTTTGATGTACAGCTAGATATCAATAAGCTCTTGTATGATAGAGTATTCTGTGTCATCATATAAAGGGGTTATGGCTTATTAATTTCGCTTCATATCGTCACTTACCTTCAATCAAATTGGCATGCAGCTTTATATTGATCAGATTTCTGATAGCTTAATCTATCATTAGCATTCTGTATTATAATTTTGTTTAGTTATTATCATTGACTTATGGAGTTGTTTACTTTTATGTTTTACCTGTATTTTTATCAGAATTTTCACCAAAACAGTAGCTGTAATTCAAGAGAGCAATTTTACTGTCATGTTTTTATGTTTTGATGGTTTCCAGTTTTGTCTGTTTATTATACACCTTATCAAATCTATCACGTAAATACTAGATATTACCGTAGGGCACCCAATTCATATTTTTTTGGCTAAGCATACAAAGTTTGCAGGTATGATGATACGTTGGCAAGGTAAAACAGAGTATAGAATTTATGATTTACTCGGATTGAACTATCAGATAATCTTAATGATAATGAAGAAATTTTGTCACAAGACAAGGTTGGCAGATGCTATATAGTCCTGGATCAGTGACACTATCGATAGTTGAAATAATCCATATGGAGTTACTGCACAGTGGTTTATTTTGGACCTCTTACTAGGAGTTTGGCTTTATTTTACAACTTGTAAACATTGATCTCCCACATTGTACCACACATACTGATATAGATCAGGGGTCAATACCACATACCCTGATATTGACCAGGGGTCTCATGCTGAAACCACCCTGAGGACCACATGAGGACATTTTCATTGGCCCAAGGGCCACACCACCTTTGTTATCTCTCATGACACCTAGTGATGCCAATCATTTTGCAGGCCACAGGATAATGATTGGTGGCCTGTACGTGGCCCATGACCATGTCCTTATGACCCTGATATAGATGTATTGTCGTCAGAAGCATGTTGGCACTTAAGTAATGAACTTTGACCCCTGATCCAGCTCAAACTAGATAAATATGCATCGAGAAATTACTGAAGCATACCAATATTCAATCACTTGCATATAGTATGCTTTAGTGTGCATTCTCTATTTTCTGTAATCTTGATCACAGATTTCAAACAGGAAGATCCACAGTTTGACTTGAAAAAGTTTAAAGGACACATCTTTCAGAGGCCATACCAGTATTTGAGTTGTCTTGACCAGGGACAAGGAACCAGTGGTGTAGATCTTAAAGTTCTCAAAGGTGAACCATCAGATTGCTTGAAGGTTCTTCTCAGGTAAATTGTAGAAATAATATGTTTGCTGTAGACTGTAAGTAACCAGTATTTTGTAGGCCAATTGACCATTGCAATCACACTAGCTATGTGTTGGTCCATCTTTCTCTTTTTCTGTATTCTTTTCTGTGGTCTCTTGGTATGTATACCATGTCCTCATTTTTGCTTACCCTGATAACTCTTAAACTCAATTATAATTGTGAAGGAATGTTTGTAGGTCACCTGTTCTAGCGCATTGTGTATCCACACAGATACAAGCATATAGATAGGTACACTCTCACTGAATGTACACCATTCTTTCTTCCTCAAGGGTCCCTGGTTATAGTTTTGAGTGGCTTTCATAGTACCACTAGAGGGAGGGGGTGAGTTTATACATACATATACATTAAAGTTACATTCTTGGTTACATTTGTTTTACATTTAGATCAGGGATTTGTTATGCATAATATAAATACTATTATAACTGCAATCATTAAACTTCCTGTATGAAATTTTTCAGCTGTAATTAAGGCATACATGAGGCATCATTTTGAAATAAATTCCTGGCATGAGAATTAATATTAAGACAAACTGATCTCAGATGTAAACCAAGTTAAACTGAGGTATAAGTCATGTGGAACTGTAGATGAGATATGTAAATTTGTGATGTCTGGATGTCCATTTTAGCTTGACAATTGAATAAATCTTATGGAAAGATATTTTAGGTTTCTGTCCCCTCCCAGAAGATGCCTTAAACAAAGTGATTATTTTGGCAAAAGTGATGGGCGTCATTTTAAAGGATTAGTATCCAGCATCATTTTGAAGAATGTGATGGTTAGGTCTTTCTGGAATTTGAAAAAAGTTTGTTTCGAAACTCCACAGTAACCCCCCATTGAACAGGAAATGAATTAAACAAAAGTTTCTAAACTACCTATTTTATTCAAGAATTTTGTAATTTATTGGTATACACCTTCAAAATGTTGAACCAGCTTGCAAAAATAAAAACCAGATTTATAGTCGTGAGTATACAGGGACAAAAAGATGTGGTAACTCTGATTACTTGTATCATCAATTGATCTCTTGAGTTTTATGCAGCAGTTTATACAAATGATGAGAATTCAGATTTCATTGAAATTTTAGAAGTCTGCCTTTCATTTCAAAATAGCTCATGTGTGTAAAACACTAGAAGATAATGGTGGAGACAACATGCACTTCCATTGCCACTGTTTTTCAACTGCTTGGGGTTGTAGCTTTAACCTGTTTTGTTTTCCATATACACACTTTCTAAAGAACTCATTACATATGTACACTTTCTAAAGAACTCATTACATATGTACTTTTTCTAAAGAACTCATTACATATTTACACTTTCTAAAGAACTCATTACCCATCCTCACTTTCTAAAAAAGTCATTACATTTGCACACTTTCTAAAGAACTCATTGCACATGCACACTTTCTAAAAACTTATTACACATGTACACTTTCTAAAGAACTTATTACATATGTACACTTTCTAAAGAACTCATTACCCATCCTCACTTTCTAAAAAAGTCATTACATTTGCACACTTTCTAAAGAACTCATTGCACATGCACACTTTCTAAAAACTTATTACACATGTACACTTTCTAAAGAACTTATTACATATGCACACTTTCTAAAGAACGCATTGCACATGCAGTTTCTAAAGAATGCGTTGCACATGCAGTTTCTAAAGAACTCATTGCACATGCAGTTTCTAAAGAATGCATTGCACATGCAAGTTTCTAAAGAATGCATTGCAAATGCACACTTTCTAAAGAACTCATTGCACATGCACACTTTCTAAAGAATTCATTCCACATATACACTTGGTTAGTGTGCAAAAATTTTGCAGTCCGTATAATAAAATTTGCAATATTTAAAAACAAATTATATATTTTGTAACATTTTCTTTAACTATTATATTCTCATTAAATAGCAGAATATACAACAAAATACTGATTTATAAAAATGCTTACATCATATAACATATGGCACATTATTCATTGATGTGAACATAGAGAAACAAATCGTGTTTGGTTGTACTCAAAGGTTTTAATATGTTATCCGACTGATAACTGGATCCAACAAAATCGCAAACAAGAGGGAAATAATCAACTGAGGCATCTGCCATACATGCAGATGTGGTTCTTTCTGTTCTTCTTTGATATCTAAAGTTAGCCAACAATGGGAAGCTAATTTTGGTTTCTTAGATGACTCAGGCAATAATAAAATTAACACCCCTCCAGAGAGTCAGGCAATTACATGCTCCATCAATCATGACCATTACAATGAAGGCATAAACCATAATGATTTCTCCATGTGTGTACATCAAAAAAACAATTAGGAACTTGGAGGCCCAGATTGAAGACTTAAAACTACAGTTACATGCTATTAAGTCGGCAAAGGGAAGGATTAGTGAGCATGTAACCTCATGTGAAACAGCAATTCAGACAGACTCCCAAATAAAAACAATTTTAGATGCTCAGACACAACAGACAATCCCAATACCAGCATGACATTCATAATCAATTTATGTATTGCAATCTCATCTGTCCTCAAAATATTTAAAACTGCAAAAGTGACTCCTATTCACAAATCTGGTTCTAAGGATAATGCTGATAACTACCAGACAATTTCAATGCTACCAAAATTATCAAAATTGATTGAAAACATGTGAATGACTCATTCATGTCATATTTAACTGAACACTTTCTGTTACACCCTAATCAATCAGGCTTTAGACAGAAAAATTCATGTGAGACTGCCTTGATCTCTAACTGATAAATGGCTTCAAGGTAGAATATTAGGATCTGTATTTGTAGATTTCAGGAAAGCTTTTGAGACATGGTTGATCATGGAATCCTTTTAAAGAAACTGAAAGTTTAACTATGTGATCAAAGCACAGTTAGTTGGTTTCTTCATACTTAATAAAGAGAACACAACATGTTTAAATAAATAATGTTCTAAGACTGTCTGAACCTGGAACAGTTAGATATGGAGTACTAGGAGGCTCAATTCTAGGTCCATTACTATTTATTTTATTTAATGACCTACCACTTTTACTAAGGGATTCAGTATCATCTACAGATCTCTATGCAGATGACAAAACATTGTCAGACATTCAATCCACAAAGCATGAACTTGAAATTTCTTTACAGGCTGCCCTTAACAAACTGGACAACTGGTGCTCATGCAATGCTATGGTGGTACATACTGGGAAAACTAAAATATTATCACTACAAAAAAGAACAAATCATGATAGTGATGAAATCTGTCTGACAAGAAGGGATAAAAGTTTGCAAATGGTCTGTCATGACAGAATACTTGGTGTTTTGGTAGATAATAACTATCATGGACTGAACATATCAAACATATCAGTAAAAAAGTAAAGTTTATGGCTTCTCAGTAGGATAAAAAACTTTCTTCATGAAAGTCACAGAAAACTATTTTATAACTGTTACATACAACCCTATTTAGACTACTGTATTACAGTATGGGGCAATTCAAATGATAAAAACTTAGCATAGCTGTAACATCTCCAAAACAGAGCTTTTGAGTTAATATCAATTCAGAAAGAAAGCAAGAAAAATTTATCTGGTAAGTTAAAATATTACCTCTTAAAGACTGAATTCATTTGAGAAAAGCAATATTAATGTACAGGATATCCAGTAATAGTGCTCTTGAATATTTACAATCTTTATTCCATTATAAGCTACCTGGCAATACTCTCCACCTGCAATCCATGTATACCAAACATTACAAAATTCCTAAACCAAATAAGGAATTAATCAAAAAATGTCTTCAATACTCTGGAACTTTGCTCTGGAATAGTATTCCAGTTGAGATTAGAAATGCCCACTCTATTTCCTTCCTCCAAACCCAGTATATCCAGTGGCTTGAGAGATGCAGCTAAAATAAATAAATTCCTTTGAATGAGGGCCTCATTGTAGATTAGTTCTTAGCTAATTGAGTTACCCACTTTAAATAAAGTCATTATTATTATTATAATCTTTTTCAAGTGGGGCCCCAAGAGGTTTAAAGCATTCACTGTTACGGATCACTGTCATTTCACCTCTGCATTGGTTTGAGTCTTAGGCTTGGCCAATGTGGGCATGTGAGAAAGTTTGCTAGTAGCTTCTCGTGGGTTGGTGCGTGGTTCTTTCCGGAGTTTCCTGGCTTTTTCTTCCACCATTTATACTGGCTACCATGTATAGCCCATCTTGTGCTGAAAAATGGTGTTAAACCCGCTAACAACAACAACAACAACAACAACATCTTGTCAATGAGAATATTTGCCTGAAGCAGTGTTTTTTAAAATACAGTTGTGACCTGGCCTCTATAATAACTAATGTGTTACATTAACTGTTTATGTTTTCTAAAGCTTTCCATGGTAACCTTTTCCCTCAGGTTTCGGTTCCTCCAAGGACTTGGGGTTACTTGATAAACACCCACACAGGTTAGATCCACTTTACTATCAAAATCATTTTGTATCTAGGTACTGGTAAGTGATGTAAGGAATAATAACAGCTTGATCACTAGTCACTACATGTTCTTTAGTCTAGATTTACACTACAGGAATCATGCTGTATACATTATCTATACTAGATATTTTATTCAAGGCCCTTGGTAGATATATTTGCAACCAGGCCGAACAACAGACTTCCATTTTACATTTATCCTGTCCTGGGTCAAGGAGCATGGGTGATGGATGTGTTAGTCTCCAGTGGGATGGGCTGTTCGCTTACTACTTCCCACCCTTCTCACTGATTCCTCAAGCTCAGTGAAAATTCAGAACTTACACTGCTCAGATAATACTTTTAGCCACTTGGTGGCTTCAATACTCATGGTTTAATGATCTTCTAGACCCATTGATCATTCGACCTAGGTCTCTTCCTGTCAGGAGGGATCCTCTGTTGCAACACAATGGATCCCTCCTCCTCAACAACCCACAAATTCTCCATCTTCACTCTTGGCTCATCTTAAGTGATCTCTCTGCCAGAAAAATTATTTAAGCCAAGTTGCCAGCTGGGGATTACTCTGCCACAACATCTCACAAATTCTCCATCCTTATGCTTGGCTGATCTTGAGCGATCTCTCCACCAAAACATATTTTTGGGGCTAAGTTGCCAGTTGCATTATTCAATCCAGGAGAGCTTCTATATCCAAGGTCTATGATGTCATGTGAAGAATCTTCTCTGATTGGTTCAGTAGGAAATGTATTGATCTTAGCTGCTCCTCTATAAGTTCTGTTGCTGATTTCCTTTTGTTTCTCTTTGAAAACAAAAACAATGCTCTGTATCCCTATCAAGGGCAATAGAGCCACCATTTCAAACATTTTAAATTCTCTCAGGGCACAGTTATTGGTCCATCTTCACACCATACTGATCTTATTAAGTATTTTGAGCTGCAGAGACCTGTCTCACTTCTCTTAGGCCTTGATGGAATCTTGTGTTTTATGGTCATTAACCAAAACCCCCATATGAACCATTGAGTGATGCTTCTTTTCAGGTCCTCACTCTAATGACTGTGATTTTACTTGCCCTTGCCTAAGCATGACAGTGAGGTGAGATTCTTTCATTATCTATTGACACAGGTTGTCTCTGGTTTAATGGAAATTATGATTTTGTTTCCCTCTTTTGTCTCTAAGATTTTTATCCAAAAATCAATTACCTTCCATGGCTTCACTACCAATAGAAACCCCCAGTCTCAGTCAAATTGTGTAGAAGGTGATACAGATATCATTTTATGTCCCTTAAGGCATTTAAAGCATACAATGGAAAAATAAAGGGTAGGAAGTGTCTTTTCCTCCCTCTCAAGTGCTCTGTAGACATTTCTGCTGCCACTATTTCATGATGGATTGTCACCACAATCAAAGAGTGTACCAGTCTCTTACTGATTGAGACCTTTACTTTATGAAACTTAAAGGCCATGAGGTTGAGACCTTTACTTTATGAAACTTAAAGGCCATGAGGTTGAGACCTTTACTTTATGAAACTTAAAGGCCATGAGGTTTGAGCTATTGCTACCTCCTGGGTTTTCCTTAATCACTCTTCCTTGGAGGACGTCATAAAGGCAGCATTTTGGCATTCCTATACCACCTTTTCATCCTTTTAAATCTTCTAAAAGTGCAGGCATTTTTTTTCTGTGTCCCATCATTGTGGCACAACATGAGGCTTCAAGAAATACCATCATTCCATAACATGGACCTATCCATCAACAGTGAGTACTTTAAATTTTCTGTTTATTATCAATTTAACAGAGTGTCAGCCAACTCTCCTTGCTAACAAATACAGGTAAGCAACAGCTATTGCTGCTATTAAAATGTAGTTATTTGGAGGGTAAATTAACTATGCAATACTTATCCATATCTATTGTCAAATGTCCTCCACCTCCCAGACCACTCTTTTGTCCTGATGTAGCAGTCTATGAAAAAGATTAACAATCTGTGCTTGTTTTGCTACTTCAGAGTCTGATTGAATTGCATGAGGAATTGCATCATACTGGTAATGTTTCACTCTTAGGGAGGATGTATGCACATCAAACAGATGGTGCATTTTTTTGGGACAAAAATTAAAGCTAAACAATAGCTATAGGTGAGTATGGCATAATTAAAATTAATTTTACTTCTCAAAAACTACGTTTTTGCCATTTTTCAAAAGAAAATGAATATAAATGTTTAACTTTGAACTTGCCTATTAACTTCATCAGAATTTTGTTTATGCTTAATAACTTTAGCATGAGATCCTGAACAAAACCAAATATGGCATGGGCATTTACATTAAAAAAAACTTAGATCAAATTTAATTTTGCAAGATAATAGAATATATATAAAACTTTATTTAATATCAGTTGTATGGGTAGCATAAAAACTAACACTAGAGTAGCTATTTTATCAACTATTTTGTAAACACTATGGTCCTTTCTTTTGCTTTTCTTAAAATTTACTCTTCACTTGCATCATGTTATTTTGGCATCCATGTCTTCTTGATACATTTCTGGTTCTTTTTCTGCCTCATTGTATGTTTTGGGGTTTCAGTCTGGTTTCTATATCTGTCTTTCAATCACCTATAGTCTGCATTTCTCTATCTCTGCTTCTTTTTGTTTGTATAAATCTGCTGCCCATCTTTATTTCTCTGTCCCTATTTCTTTGTCTCTCACATAATTTATTTTACATTAACAGGCACTGTGGTGTTCCCGATCCTTCTTGGGCAGAACTTCATCATTTTGTCTGGTTCCTCAACACCCAGCTAAAGGACTTTGAAAGGTCTAGTTTTTGCAGTGCCTCTATGGCAGAATATCTTCCTGGTTTCTCCAAGTTTGTGTTAAAGTTCCTAATCCAGATGTCACGGGTATGTCATTTTTGCAGATCAAAAACATTTATGCACCCTTGACCTTTAGACTTGTAACTGTTAATTGATAAATTAAACAAAACTTACCAAGTCGAAGTTTGATTGTAATTTCATGAACCCCATAAGTGCCTTAGTGATATATTCTTTGATTTTGTTTTGCCATCTTGAAAAGTGAAAACACCCATTTTCAATTTGTGGAGGATGTGTTATCATTACGGTTTGTAAGCCAATTGTAGAATCTCAGGTTGGCATGTCAACACAACTCAAAGACCAATGACTGCATGCAGGAGGCTTAGAAATTAGGGTTGTGTTGTCCATTGTGGTGCCACCCAATATAAGATCTGCTTTGTCTTGGGCCATTTTTTTACAGCACTGACTGAAAGGTGGAAAGCAATAATGAGAACTGTAAATCCATTTTAAAGACCAAGGTGTATCATTCCTGCAAAAATTGCAGCTAATGTGCTAGGTATTTGCATTTTACCAGCGACAATGGCCATGATCTCTTACATTTGTGTGCATGCATTTTGGACACAACATCAGCATTTTGTGCACACAACTGAAACTTCATGGCTAATTCTTTATGGTGAGTAGCCATATTGTTGCTTTGGGGGGAAATCACATAACTTGCAGAGCCTGTAGAGCCAGACAATGATGTCATGTCTTCTTGTTGTAATGGCCAACTTAATGTTGCCTGTTCTGGACAACAGTGCTTTGCTAGGCCTTGCATCTATGGAGGCAGTTACTGATGGCTAAGGCACTCATTTTCCCATCAAAGCCATAGTGGAAAAACTTCCATCATTTGTGACTCTTTCCTTGCATTTTCCGATAATTTTGAGCATTCACTCATTAAGCCTGACCCTTCTGGGATCTGCCTTGTTTGGTTTGTCACTTCCTTTGTTCCAGTGAAAAGTCACAAAATTTGGGAAAATACCTGCAACACTTTGCCTCTACAAAGGTGCAACCCAAGTTGCTGAAATTACTGTTTCTGAAATGCCCAAAAATATGAACTGCAGCACTTTTGTGCAGAAATCATAAATTACGCCATTACAATCAATGTTTTCTTTTTTTATGATGTTGCTCCCATCTTGATACTTCCATATTGTAACCTTGTCCTGATCAGCCACATGATCTATATCATCTTATGGGACCACAAGGCACTTATGGGGGATGTGAACTTAATACTTTTCATCTTCACCAGGAATATTTGTCTGGGATTGATACAAGTCTTAATCAAATTAATCACATATATGACAGGAACAAAGAAAAGTAGCATATGGCTGTTCATTGACCCTGCATATCCTTAACTTGACACTGCTTCCTTCACAAGACTCCAGAGTAAAGAAAACTTGAGCTATTAGCTATTAGAATATCATTAAGGGTGCCGCTGACTTGAGTTTACTTGGTAGAGTGTTTATCACAATAGTTCTGATGGAAATCCCAAATCTGGAGAAGATGGTTATTCAGGAGACAGAATTCTTCTAAATGATTGAATGGAATGCTGGAATATGAACTCATTTTGGCCCCTGTCAGTATGATGTCGTAATTGCAGAAAGTGTTGGGTGTTTTGTGGGGGTGGGGAGACAAAAAAGTGTATTTGGAGGTCCCAAGAAGGTAGGAGGTTAGTGCGCATGACCTAAAAAGCATTGTTCAGTTTAGAAAAAGTCCACAGGGTTGTTCCTGTCATTTTATAAAAGCCTTTATATAATTACTGAAAATTCAAATTTGGTAAAAAGAAAATGTAATCTAATTTCTTTGAAGCAATTAATATACTTATTAACCAATATGGTTGTTAGACTTAGCATTGCCCACTATCTTCACTATCCACATGTACACATGTGCCCACACTTAAATAAACACAACCACAAAAGATATTAAATGAGAAAAGGTCTATAAACTTTCTGTTTTTATTATCCATTGGACAGGAGAGTATTATCTTAAGTAGATGCAGTTTTTGCTTCTGTGAATAGTTTTTGAGGAAAGGGGGGGTGAAAGTAATACAAATGTCAATGGTATTCATTTGAGACTGGTTAGTACTGTTACTTTGCAGAAGATCTTGTTCAAATTTTCTTAGCATAGAAACTTACTTCTTTGCATCAGCATTGCTGCAAGGTTAGTGGCAAACATGCTCAGTGATTTTGCTATGGTGATACAGATGTCGGAATGATTAATGTCAATATGGTGTTTGCAGTGTGTGCAAAATTTAAAACACTTCCCTTTGCTGTTGTACTTGACAAAGTCAAACACCATCAAGGAGTTCAAAAACTCAGTTTTGCTGGGTTCTATTCATTTGCAGATGGTTCACAGCTTTATTTTGCTTTGCAAATGAACCACACTTTTTATATGTGCAGTAATATCCAACTTCAAAGAAACTTTGTCTCGGATTGCATACTTTGCCTGTAGTATTTTATAATAATGGAAGCAATTAGTATTCTTAATCATCAACAAGCATCTCTCCAATAGTACCGAACTGAAATGAATTGCGTTGTTCCACTTAGTGTAGTTTACCTATTCAAAATAGCATAATGGACTCTTCCACAATAGTGTTCCAAGGAATTGACATGGCATTATCCTAGCTATTCATGGATCTGGTGTGACGTACAACAGTCTTAGATACAACATCCGGGTTATTGCGTAGGTGAAGCCTCTCCTATCAATGCCGAGCATCCAGTGAAAATATTACCCGCAGTGCCAGTTGAGCAGTTTACCTGCTGTGCCAATTAATTTTTCAAATATCAATACCAGTTGTGTAAATGGCATATAATTATTTTCATCAGCTTGATAATTCAGCAAACAACCGATATAAGGTTAAATTAGACTTTATAGACACCAATGATTGTCCTGGCAATTTTCCAATGGCTGTTTGGGAAAATGACCCTGTAAAATGTCACCACTCCAATAGGCAGTATGGTGATCTGTATTTCTGTCTAATCGTCTCTCCAGGTAATTGTTGTTAAGTTGTATGAGAGAAAAAAATACATTTTGTATAGCGAAGTAATTTGTTTTAACATTAAATATAATTTAAAATATAGAGTCATAATGATATATATTTTCACAGATTGCATCCATCTTTAGTTAGCGTAATATATATATATATATATATATATATATATATATATATATATATATATATATTACATGCGAAACATAAATTTATTATTAAAAATGTTTAATTTAATAATGGACAATCGTTTTCAAAACTAAAATGCAAACTGCTTTTTTTTACTGAATGTTCTTTTGTTGCTTTATTACCCAGTTCCTTTCTTCTAATTCCTTGATCACATCTTATTGTATCTATGTACCTAATCCAAATAACTGTCGATAACATCTATTAATTTAATAATAAACTATTTTCCTGTCTCTAGGCATTTTTTACACATGTGACTATGAAAGCTGACAAAAGTCTTGAGGCTTAAAACTACTCTCAATTTGGATGGATACATACAGTAATGAGCTACAAGCCACCATATAGTGCTTACATGCTTCTACATGCAGATGTTATGCCTTCACAGCAAGTAAATGATGAACTACATCATCCTTGGGTGGCTCTTGCTGTTGCTGACCAAGACTGCATGGCAGGATATGAACATAGAAACTTAAAAGTTCATTTCAGGAGATTCTTATATTAACATAATTCTTTGTCCTTAATATTAAAGTCTATGAAGTAACAGTAATGAACATTAGATAAAAAGAAATTGACCATAATAATAAAGTCTAAATAACAAAAGCCCTTTCCAGTTTTCTGACAATTTATTTTTCGGGGTATAGTAAAGAGTTAGGTAGTGCGTAGCAGATTCTCATTTTAATATTAAAGAGTTCCTCTATTTAAATCATAAATTTAGCACAATAAATCATTTGGAACTTACACACCATTACTTATTTATTTTCCACATTTTAGACATTTTTTAATGTAACAATATTGATAGCATGCCCATTAGTCTAACTAACTGCCTTTTAATAATGGTCAAGAGGTTAATGTTTCACCTATGGGGAGGCGGAAGCTGGCGTATCTATGCAAGAGAGAGCACTCTTCTTGTTAATTACCCAGATGTTCAGATCTATGAATTCTCAACCAATTAAATAAGGACATGGTAGTTGCTTATATATGACCACCTTATCTCTTAATTGGTTCCAGGATAAGGAGTTGTATAAACTGCCTTATATGGACATTAAGTAGGACTGTTTCCTGTGTTTACATAACATGCTTCAGACATGTATATTGGTGTAAACAAATTTGCTTTTTTCCTAAGATTATCAAAAATTGTTTTAAACATGACCATGTCAAGGAGTTGGGGTTGAATCAATCAGTATATAGCTGCATGACAAAATTTCGTTAAAAACCTGTAAACCTGTAGTAAAGTTATGTTGCTGAAAGCAAAGGAGAATAACAATCAGGGCTATAACTCTACTGAATAATGAAAAAACAAGGTGACAATGAGACTTTTGAGGTCTCAGTTAAGTATAAAGCCATTAGCCTTTTTATTTAACCCCAGCAGTTTCTAATAATATTATCTTAAGGAAACCAAACTCACTACAGCAGATTTACAGGTGGATGGACAGACAGCTAGCCTAGGTGCCTGAGGGCTCTGACAAATTAGTTGAGTTAGAATTTCTGCATTCTATGTCTCACCTTCTCAGAATACAGATTACAAGTTTTAAATTTTTAAGTACTCAGTTTGATCATCTCAAAAATTAAGTGGAACTTTAAAAATGAATCATTACTGAGATCATAGTTTCTGACTATATGACATTCATAAGTGTTTTATATATCAGTGATCAAAAAGTGACAGATTTGAAACTTGACACAACAAACTGTACAATTTTCATAAGTTGCACTATATATTTTGGTGTTTCATTGTATTTGTATAATATCTTTGTAATTAAAAGGACTTCTCAACAAGGTCCCTACAGATGAGTGAAGAGTCTCCAACTACCATGATGAAGACGGACAAAGAGGTTAGAGAGGAGGAGGACAGTGGTGAGGCAGGAGAGGAAGGTCTGGCACAGTACCAGATGAGGAGAACATGGGAGAGCAGGTGAAACATTTCAGAATGAAAGCACTTAAAAGCTTGGTCAATAAGAATGGTGAACTTGTATTAATATGTAAAGCTACTTGTGAGCTTTGAGGGTCAAATGGTGACCTTGAAGTTTAGATTGTGATACAATTGTTATAGACTCACTAAAATAGTAACATATACTAGTCAAACAACTTGATTGTTAGGATAGGTGATTAATTGAATATTTACATTTGTCATGGTTGACTATTATGGGGGCAAAAATAGGTCTATATAGTAAAAAGTTAAAGGTACAATAAATTTTGTTTGTATTGATATAATTAATTATAAAATCTTAATATTATGTATTACTACCATCTCACTGCAGTGAATATTGGTCATATTGCTCACATGCATCTGTCTTTTCATCTGTTCATCCATCTGTGACAAAACTTGTTGCTTCACTTCCCACACCTTTTTGATTGGTGTAGATAAACAATAAATTTTAACTTTTTTCCTTTGTCCCATTTTTGTGAAAATTTAATGAAAAAAATTATCAAAAGATAGTACTTTTTATGTTGACACTTTTTATTCTCCACTGCTTGGAGGATTTTATTTAACTTTGTTAGTTAAATCTGTAGTTGGTATAGATGTTCAGTAAAGTTTTTGTTTTTGTCCTCATAACCATTTTGGGGGAGGAAAGTTCTTGTTTTTTGTCCTCAGAACCATTTTTTGGGAGGAAATTTATTGTTTTCGTCCTCAGAACCATTTTTTGGGAGGAAATTTCTTGTTTTTGTCCTCAGAACCATTTTTGGGAGGAAATTTCTTGTTTTTGTCCTCAGAACCATTTTTGGGGGAGAAAATTTCTTGTTTTTGTCCTCAGAACCATTTTTGGGGAGCAAATTTCTTGCATTATTGGCAAGTATTGAAGTATTTTGGGAACTGAAGTATCATAGCTTGTCCTCTCACATTGCTTGGAGACTTTTATTGAAATTGTGAAGGCTTGGCATGTGGTTGTTGGTGATGTTCAGTAAGGCTTTACTTTTTTCCCTTAATCAAATTTTGAGGAAATTTCTTTAAAATATTGTAAACAAAATTCTAATTTTGAGAATGTGGCTTTTTATTGCTTCCACTTTTAAATTGCTTTAAAGAATTTTGTAGGCTGAATATGTAATCAGATGCATATAGTGAGGTATTTATTTTTGTAACATGAGGTAAATTGCCTCTAATGATTCTCATTTGTTTTTCTTTACAGTCCTCATCCATATCTATTTTTTAACCCTGATGGACACACTATCACATTCCTGGGATTTAACATTGATTCCAACACAGGAAACCTGATAGATCAACAAACCGGACAAGTGCTTGAGAGAACGATTCTGCCCAAAAATCTTTATGAGAGTCTACTTCACAATAGAGTGCCCATTCAAGAAGATTTTGATTCCCTCCCAAGGTTTGTAAGAATGCTATTTCTCATTTATTATGCAAGACTTATACACAACAAAAATATTGTTAGCGCAAGTCCACTGGGTTGTTCCTTTTCTGCAAGACTTGTATAGCCTGGGCTGATTCCAGACTTCTAAGGTAAGGAATGAAGGCAGGAGGGGGTAGGGGTTAGTGATTCCATATTTTAAGAGATGTAAATGTATTTATTAAATTTGGCAATACCATGTAGAATTCCCAGAAGCCTCAAGATGGAGAAGGAAATAATCTAATGCGCATGTCCATGCGTTAGTCCATTTCACAGCAAGATTATGCGAGTTATTTCCAATATACTGTTATAATAGATTGGCTACTCTTCTTTTATTAAAAGAGAATTAGTGCACCATGTGCAGGTTGTAGTGTGTCTAAAATGTATTGAACACAGCCTTGTCTTATGTAATGAATTAGTCCAGTAGAACAATATATGGTGTTTGAAGGATGGCAACTATGCCTACATCTTTAATCACTTTTCTACTGAAACTGGATCTTTGGGGAAATTAGCCTGTGAACTGGGCAACATTCTAAAGAGTTTGGCAGAACTATAAAATAGCTCTGGAGCTGGCAGAAAAGCACCAAAACTAAGAATAGCTAAGCTTCTTACATTTTTAGGTCCAGATGCCAAAGAACTGTTTCATACTTCGCATGTGAAAATGCAAAAGCAAAAAAAACCTGACTAATTAGTTGAAAAATGCAAAAAGTACTTTATATGGGGGAAATGAACAACACAGATAAATGATACAACTTCAACTGTTGACAACAGAAAGCAGGCGAGAGCATAGACACCTGTGACATGGCACAATGGTCACTAGCCAAAACATTTAATTGGTGACTTAGAGAATAGTCTGCTGATAGGCAGAATGGTAATTGACGTAAGAGACAAAAGCATCCAGGAGAAAACTGTTACAAGATATCTTTGCAAACTTGCATTGATATCTGTCAAGAAAATGAAGAAAACAACAAAAGAACAGATGAAAGCTATGACTCAGGTGGAAGTGTTGGCAGTAGCTCATATGAAGAGTGGAAAGTCAAAAAGGCAAAGTCAGCTGTTTAGAGAGTGTGACTTTTGTGGCAAAAAATGAAGCAAAGAAAGATGCTTGCCCTGCTTTGTTAAAAATAGTGTGAAGTGTGGGTTAAAGAACCATTTTACAGTAAAGTGCATACAGAAAACTCCATGGAGGAAAGCATACAAAATGAAATACAAGCAGAAAGAGTGATACAAGTTGATGATGATTCAGGTTTTGACAGTGGTAGTGATGAATTTGTGTTAACAGTCAAGAACGTGAATGGCATGAAAACATACTCAAAGAAATTATTTGCTACAATGACTTTATATGAGAACCATATCAATTTTCCAGTTAGGCTCTGTCTCATTGGTTAACATGGTCTCTGAAACAGATTATAAGACAGTATGTCTGATAACAAACTGAAGCACCTGGAAAATAACCATGTGATACTTGTTATGTATAATAATAAGGAAACAAGAGCTTTGGGTGAAAGAAAATTACATGCAAATCCAAGGAATAAGAAAGTATACACTTTTTATATCATCATTGTTCAAAGGAAGGCAAGACCCTTGCTTCACACACAAGCAGTGCAGATAGTGAAACTTGTTACTGTAAATAAGCAACATATCATGTTTGTAGAGACTACATAGTCTTGTACAGGAATATGAAGATATTCAATGGAGAAGGTCTCTTGGAAGGAACATTCCACCTTGAACTGACAGAACAAGCCATACAAGTCAAATTACCAGAAAGAAAAATTCTGCTAGCTGTTAATCCAAAGTTGATGGCAGAAATTCAGACACCAATATTGACACTAAAGAAAGAACCAAAAGAATGGATTTCTAGCATGGTAATGGTAGTGAAGAAGAACAAGACATTAAAGCTGTGCATTGACCAATAACCTTTACATAAAGTCCTAAAAAGAAACCATTTTCCAAATCCCATTAAAAAAAATGTCCTGCCGACCTGTGCAGGGCAAGAATTTTTACTGTTGTGGATGCAAAACAATGGGTTTTGGCATGTTAAGTTTGATGAAGAATCAAGCAAACTAGCCACATTTGTAATGCCATGAGGACAGTACAGATTGATGAGAATGCCACTTGGTATATCCATGACCAGAAGAATTTCATAGGAGAATTTATGAAGCCTTAGAAAGGAGTGTGAGAAAACACTTCATGTTGAAGTTTGGGGACGTGGCAAAGAAGATGCTCAGGCCTCAGACAATTGCAAAAGATAGCTTAGAGATCTCTTTGAGCGACGTCACAAAAAATGTGAAACAGAACAAAGATAAGACAAAATTGAAGCAAAAGGAAGAAAAATTCATGGGACGTGTGATCTCTGCTGGTTCAAAGTTGACAGTGCAAAGATAGAAGCAGTCAGAGAAATATTGACATCAGCACCAGTGCTAAAGTATTTTGACCATGAGAAAGACACAATTCTTCAATATGATGCATCAAAAAAAAGGGCTAGGAGTTTGTTTGCTACAAAAGTGGCACCATGGTTTATGCCTCACATGCACTCACAGGAACTGAGGTAAATTTTGCACAAATCAAGAAAGAGCTACTAGCAATAGTCTTTGGAATGGAAAGGTTTGAGAACTAATACTATGGGAGATGATTAGTCATAGAGAGGGACTACAAACCACTTGTAAGGAAACTGCAAGGAAACTTTAGTTATTGCACCAAAGTGGCTGTAGAGAATGCTATTAAAGCTACAGAAATTTGACTTTGGTGTAGTCTACAAGCAAGATACACAGATGTACATGACTGATACATTAAGTCATGTATTTTTGCCCTACACCACAAAAGTTTTTTGGATTGCAGTTGAGTGTTTGATCTGTCCATATGTTTGCAGAGAAATCTTGGGGGCATCTTGACATTGCCTGAGAGAAGTTCAGTGCTTTTCAGTCCATGACATCAGGTACAAGGTGAATGGTCATGATGAAGAATTTTGCCCTGCATTTTACTGGTCCTTTTCAACATCCTAATTCAGACATATCACCAAACATTGTTTCTACAAAGTTTGTTATGTTGGAGTTTTTCAAGAATATTAGAAAAGGTATCAATACTAAGCAGTTTAAAAGAATCAAAGGATAAAAAATGGTCTTTTCTTGGATTCCTGGAAATTCTTTTTGGTTAGTGGAGCACTTGTCCCTTCGTGAGACTCTTCTTGTCTTGTTCAATTGGAATTCTGTTTGCAACTTGTTTATAGTTTTGTTCTGAATCTGTCAAATCATGTGAATGTTGTTTTGCACAAAATTAAGATAGAAAACTGAATCAACAAATATGAACAAATTTCAATGAACATTGAGCTGAAGAACTGTTCAAAACTTGAAAAACCTGCTGATCTTCTGATCAACAACTTTCAAAATAATACCAAAATTTCTTTAAAAAGACTGGTATGTTATAAAAATTGCTTGCTGAAGGTCATTTAGGCAGCCAACAGGTTTGAATGATGAAAACTATATCAAAGTTGCAATGTCATGTCGTAAAGGTCTTTGTTGATGATACCACTTATTGATATTGACATTATTATTATTGTTATTTTGTTAAATATTCAAACTGCAGAAGAATAATCTGTGGCTAGAAAAGTTTGTAGACCTTCTAGGGATTTCTTGGTGTCATCTTAGTGTAACAGTATAGTGTTGGGGTAAACATATGCACTGGAAATCTACCAGTATTTAATCTAAATTAATTAGCTAGGGGCTACTTCATTTGACTTACAGTGGCAATATTGCTTTTTTGGTCTATTTTTTCAGGAAGAGCAAACTAGAGAGACTATGTCTTGTGATGGGAAATGAAATGCCCCATGACCCAGATGACACCTATGAATTGACAACTGACAATGTTAAGAAGATTCTGGCCATCTACATGAGGTTCAGGTAAGACAAAATGAATATGCTGTGGTTGGCACAGTTGAGGGTTGATGTTATTTATCTTATGAGAGCAGAAGAAATAAATAATGCAAGAAATATCCCAAATAAATGACATGGTGAAGGAGGGGAAGCAGGTCTTTCTTTCTGCAAATATTGTTAAGTTAAATTCACCATCTATGCTGAAAGGAACACATCTTTACAGGTGTCCCAGATGCTGTATGAATGCAATCCCAACTAACACAGTGTTTGATTACATGATCCAACTCAGTCATCTGATTGGTTCAACATGACAACAAATCTAAATGTAGTTATAGCTTATTAATATACTAGCTGCAATGACATCATGTCTGGCAAAGAAACCATAGTTGACAAAGAGGGGCCCAACAAGGGGCCAGAGAAGGATGCATTGTGTATTACTTAAATTACATATAATCAATTAAATTATAATTTAAATTGAAGACAATACATAGGTTTAATAGAAACTTTATTGTACATATAAAATAATCTTAATTATAACATGGATAAATCCTGTCACAATATACTAAGCCAGCTGAGCTCTGGATTTTTTCTATAAGAATACCTCAGGAAGTGATACTTGGGAAAGGTTGTTGAGTTATGAAGAGTGTCTGACTACTGTATGTGGAGCCACAAGGTTTATAGGGACAGTGATAACCTAAACTTGACAAGTCTGATCCTGAGGATTGCTATGATAACAGACACCATCCAGTACTCCATACATACACCATAATAAGTAGCTGGTTTTCATTTATAATGGACCAGGTGCTGATCAGATTATTAGTGTATGGCAACCTGTAGTGGCCATCCCAAAAGTCTTGCCACTGTTAATCTTGAAGGAATAGTGAGATTGTTGTAAGGACTTTGACATCTTGCAATAAGTAATTAGTTTTGAGTGAAAATATTGCTATCTAACCGCCATCATGTCTGAGCTTATGTGAAAGAGTTTGGAAACCAGACCTACTATAATTAACATAAATTTCTGGACACTACATTTTCAAGCTTGGTAAGAAATTTTCAACAGTACAAAAAGTTTCTTGACACAAACTATGGGTTTTAAAGCCCATGAAAAGCTTAGAAATCATCTACTCATGTTCAAAGCAGGGTTTGGAATAGACAACTCTCAACTGAAACCAATTTGTTCAGCCACAGTTGGAATCTTTGTAGTTAACAGTTCAGTTGATATTGAGATTTTTTTTAGACGAATCTTGTTATTTCCAAATGAGACAGTATCTACATCAATGCATCAGTTTGTCAATGTCATTTAAGTCAGAGTACAGCTGTTAGAACTGCTATGAAAATTTATGTGTCTAAGTTCAAAACTGTTTTGCCTTGGTGAAAAAAGAGACCATTGAAGCCATCATGCAAAACACAGTACATGAAATAGTGCTGCCTTTAATTAAAATTTCATCAGTATGACAGGCTGTGAATTGCACCATTTTCACACAGACCAAACATTTAGTCAAACTGAACCATTAGTAAAAGTTGCAGATGGAGTCAATAAGAAGTGTGAGTATTAATGCAGTGACTTATTATTATAATTAAAAGTTCTATCCAGACATTGGAATTGGTTGGATGGTATTCAGTAGTGTGAATATTAATTATGCATTGATCATTATGGTCATGATACAGTTGTGTTTCTTTCTCACTCTCAGTGTAATGGTTGAAACAACTTTGAATTATAAATATATAAGACTAAAAAGTGCATGAGCTGGGTAGAGAAACAGTATATCAATTTGATCAGTTCGATTAATTAAAAAGGGGATTTAACAAATTGAGAATTTCAGGAATGTTATGATAAATGCTACATGAAGTTAGTAATGTAGAAAATAAAGTTTTTTCATGAACATTATTAAATTTTTCATACTCAAGGCATAAATGTCATAAGACTTCAAAAGTTTTGTTCACTTTGATGTTGCAGAAAATTTCTATATTGCAGAAAATTTTGAACTGAATATGGGAAATTACTAATGATTTATCCAGAGCAAGAAAGCAAGGATTTTAGTTTAAAGATTTATTTTCATTCAGTGGATATCTTTCATAAAGCATTCAACAGTAGGCATAACCAATGCAGCTTAAAAGTGACCAACCATCTTAATCTGAGGAGTCATGACATGACATGCACATGATGGATTACAATGATTTTTCATTTGATTAAATATTAGGAATTAAAATCTATGAGTGCCGGCTTTATTAAACAAGCCTTAACTTTTGGTGAATGCTGTACTTCATTAACAGTGAAACTTTAATTTTAAAATAGCATAGTGATTCATATTTCTCATTTATTATGTCCATTTTTCTTCTGTTGATAATGATAACTGTTTATAGTATAAAAGTTAATAAATCATGTTTTTGTTTGCTGTATGTTCATGGTAAATCTGGCATTGAAACTCATAAAATGATTGCTACTTGAAAAATGAAAACTGCAATCCCATACGCTGCTTCTCTATCAAAGTTGCCATTTTATGATTTATGAAAATTGTTTGAAGAAACAAAATAAGCGTGTAATGTTTAAAGAATTGGGTTAAAATGATATTTTGTCATCTTTTATTAACTAGGTGTGACATTCCAGTGATTATCATGGGAGAGACAGGGTGTGGTAAGACCAGACTGGTCAAGTTTCTTTGTGCACTTCAGACGCCACCTGGAGCTGATGTGAAGAATATGGTACTTATGAAGGTAAAAGAAATTATTCTGATTAAGTGTAGACTTGGTGTAAAGTTTCATTCATTTTTTTGTGAGAGATAGCAGACCTCAAGTTTCTGTATGCCTTACAGACTCCTACTTGAATTGATGAGAAGAATATGATTCTTGTGAAGGTACATAAAGCATTCTAATTTATTATCAGTAATACATTTGATATTGCATAGCTGGTGCTTTTCTGGGAGGAAAAAAGCCTGATCAATTGACAGAAATTCTGTTGTCCCAGTTGAAGACCTGCCAACTCTTACGATTTTGCTGTAAGTCTTACATACAGATTTTTGGCATACAAACAAAACCTACAGAAAAATGATCATTGCCAAAAAATCCAGATAATTGGTTCATCTGTTTTTTTTTTTTGATCCAGGTTTCATATTAGAATTAGTGAAATTAGATAGGGAACCAGACTAACTTTACGCAGCACACCAGATACTTTAAACTGCATCTATTTTTGTTAATACTAAAGCGTCTGTATGATGAAACTGTTGATTATAGAATTTTTTAAAAATGGTGTCCCAAAAGTAATGCATGTTTGAGATGAAAGGGAAAATAAGCCTCAAGAAACTTGTTAATAATCAACACAAGAATAAACAGGAATATTCAGATTCTTGTGAATAAAAGATGGAAAGGACACACTTATGTTTATTGGATATCATATGCCAGTTTGAGTACGTCTCATAAGCTGGAGGTATGATTACCGAATTTCCAAGAATTACGTAAAGTTTAGAGATAGCAACAAGCTATTGAGTTGCCTAGGGTTTGGAACTAAAGTTTGTGAAACTGTCCTTTTGGTAAATAAGGTCTTCGCATACTTTACAAATTTTTCAGTTAAACATAATGTTATCATCGCTGCATCAAACTTTTAATTACGTTTTCCAGCTTTTCAATAGCAGTTATTGACATTTTGTTCCACCTTACTAAAAACTGGTAAATCTCACAGAAAAAAAATCAGCTGCCTTACTGAGAAGGACATGGGGTTTGCAGGTCTGCATTTGGGTGAACCAGAATATTCCACAATATTAGATCACCCTTTGCAAGAGCCCTGTACATATCAGACATGCAGAAATGCTATCCAAGTCTCACCTGAGACTTCTAGGATTAGTTGGAACTCTTCCTTCTGGAGAGATAAGAGCAGCATCCTCTCTATACTACTAGGATAGAGAGCATGTCATGTCCTCCCTTGGGAAGTAGCAGGACCCTCTCACATCCAAAAAGTTAGATTTCACCCCCTGTAAGAGTGAAGTAGCACCCATTACTGGTCCACAGCTCCTATTCCAAGGGACCCATTGTTTCCTGAGAAAGGGAATGGTCAGATCTAAAAATCTATCAGATCTGGGAATAGATTTTTCTTTAGATTTGAATTACATGTGGTCATTGGACACTGGGTGCTAGTTGAAGGGCCAGGCACTGGTCACCTAGTGCTAGGAAAAGTCATAGGTTTTCAGGTATTGGACTGAGAACAAAATTATCCTGACTCATGGCTCACTGGCTAAATTCTTTAAAGCCATGCAGCCCAAGTCAAAGCCACATCCCCATTTCAGAGCTCCTCCTTGGCAGGACTTCACTACAGGACTACACTAGAAGTCCCAGGGAAGAAATTTGCATGGTCTTTCCCCTTACTTAAGGTCAAGTTTGGACAGTTCTAGGACTCACTTCCTCTCCTGCAGACCATATCAATCCCTTTGGTTCCCATTGGCATCAGACTAAACCTCTTTTTACAGGCTTAATAAGGCCTAATGGTTGATGATCAGGTGATTTCCATCATAAGAGATGGATTTACTTCCTAAACAGATTCATACTTAAGGAGCCATTCAAAATGAAGACCACAGTTTAAGTCTGAAATGCCTTTAGACCTGCTGATTGGGTTGTCTTCATTGATCTTCATGGTACACACCTTCAGTTTCACTCCACAGGAAGTCCCTCATAATTTATTTTGAAGGGGAGATCTTCCAGGGTCATTGAAGTAATCACAGGCCATTGAAGCTCATTGGGTATCTCAATTTTATTTTTGCTAATTAGCCCGTCAAAGAAAAAGCGTTTTCTCACTGGGACCAATCGGTGTAGCTCAAAAAAAAGACCCAGGTGAATGCTATTTGGCAGCAGTCTCCTGCTCTTATGTTAAGTTTCTTTGTGCACTACAGATCCCACCTTGAACTGATGAGAAAAAAAATGGCCTTGTGGCTTCTTTAAACAGTATGTAAATATAACCTCTACCTGGGCAAAGTATCTGGGAACTAGTTTGTGCCTCAGCTCGGATTTGGAGAAGACTTTTTGGTTTCTTGGCTTAACAAGGATTCCCAACCAACAATGAGGTTATTTTCAAAAAGGTATTAAAAAGAAAAAATAAAACTATCCCAAAACCAATATAGTTTACTGCATTTGTATGGAAAAATACGAACGAGTTTTTCAGATAGCTTAGAATATAATACTGCACGACCTTGGGAGTGCAGTATAGCCATCCAAAAAAACGAGTTCATATTTTCCCATTCAAATGCAGTAACCTTTTTATTATATGCTCATTTTTGTTTCATTACCAAAGACTTAATAATAAAATTCACAACAAAATATATTTAATAATAAAATGTATTATTTTATTATTAAAATAAATAAGTTGACAATCGTCAATTCTCCTTCAATACACAATAATAGTATTTATGCGCATATAGCTCCGCCCATCGATCTTTTTGACTTCATAGCGTACAGCACACTCGCTCATTTAAAAAAGAAATCCCATTTTGGTCTATCTGAAATTGAAATTTAAAGTCATATTATGAATGACTGCGCCATTGAACAAAGTTCCCAACTGGTCAGGAATTGAGAGATTTTGTTTCTCTGTCAATACAGCCAAATTCTCATTATCTCCATCTGTGTGTTTTCCGCACGATGTACGTGTGACTTTAGGGACTGGCGATGACAACAATCTGCATGACTGTTTCTGTTCTGCCATGGATAGTTTGGAATCGTAAACTGGAAAAATAGGAAAGTTTTTAAACAAATTCTTAAGAAGATGCTTGTTTCAATATTGTTTATTTTTTGTGAACAACAGATTCATTTGTTGCGGAGTTCCGTACAGTCTACTATGGAATGTGATTTTGATTTCAACAATGTAGTCTGGATTCTATACTGTAGGCCTATATATTATAGTACACAGATGTGTAACAGTATTTGGAAATACGTAATTCTTATTAGCAGAAAGAGTCCACAAAGTACAAAGTACATTTTGAGGAGATTAAAGAGACAAAAAGGCAAGTAGATTTATTCCCATTACTATTACCAGTTATAGATGACATATTTTTATGCCCAGTCACTTGCATTATCTTTGTTGGAGGGACCCCAGCTTTTGACAGGTTTGTCGCAGTAGTCTTTCTTATAGAATGATTGGTAATTCTCCCCTGGATTTGTGCTCTTTCGGCTGCTCGTTTCATCAGAGTTCCAAGCTGATTAACCCCCATTGGTCTCGGATAATACCTGCAATTTTTAATATTTGCAGCGCAAATATGTTATATTTAATTCAATAATCCAATGCACCTGCCATAAAAACCAGTTTTCTTATATTTGGCAATGTTGATTAATGCATTTCATTGTGAAAACGGTTTGGTATGTGCAGATTATACAATTCATTACAGATTTTCCCCATATTTTTTGTTTTATGTTATGTAATTTTATTTTCATTCATTCTTTGCATTGTCTAAAAAAATTGTTACTCCTTTTTTCTTTGTTCATATTTCATACAGCCATCGCTGAACATTTCTGATATCACATTCAGTCGCCAGCTTCGTTGAAAATTTCTTCTGTGATTAAATGAATTGATCCACATTCTCAACTTTGGCATCTCTACTTTCAAATGGTTCAAACAGTTGGTTTACTTCATCCACCGACAAACACAATAAATCTAAAGTACTGGCATCTGCATCCATTGTTTGTTTACTATAGAAAGTAGTTCTTTATTCACGTGCATCAGTCACGTGGGGGTGCAATATGAAGGTGTTCAATATCGGTGAATATTGCACAATTCTGACAATGTAAAGGTAACGGAGAAAAAAGATGAGCATATAATAAATTCAAATACATGACTTTGTACTGATGATCCAGGGAGACTTAATGACTGATGAGTAGCAAACTTTGCTGTCAATAACAAATCATTCAACTCCAACAGCTTAAATGGTTCTGTTCACATGTATTTTCAGCTATCTTACCTACATGTACAAGTAAGTGATATGAAGATGACATCTGCATCACATTCTTTTATGAAAATAAAGAAACTGAAAGTGTCATAGTTTAAACATAGTAATTTGACATGTGTATAAAGATTGAAACCTTGAATAACAGACCAAGAGGTGGAAATAAAATAGAATTAACATCCCAGAATATGGTGATCTGGCACAGGAGGTGGTAATGATATGCGTGGTTGACCACATCTATTCCTAACTGAACAAATGTCCAACAATAGTTCACATACTTTTTGTAATTCAAGCCACTTGATATGTGAAGGCTTTGATATAACCCCTATTCTCTACTGTGTTGATTTTGATATGACCCCTATTCTGTACTGTGATGACTTTGATATAACCCCTATTCTATACTGTGTTGACTTTGGTATGACCCTTATTCTGTACCATGATGACTTTGATATAACCCCTAATCTGTACTGTGTTGAATTTGATATAACCCCTGTTCTGTACTGTGTTGACTTTGATGTGACACCATTTCTGTATCATATTGACTTTGATATGACCCTTATTCTAGTCTGTGTTATTCATAAACTTGCCATATTACACATTTACTTTTCATGAGTGCCTGAATGACAGTGAATAGAAATGGCAATGTTGTGAGCAATGTGACATTATGATTACCTAAGTGTGAGAGTTGGAGTTTGAATTGTAGTTTATTTAGAAGATGTTGCATAGTTTAGATTTTGCCTAGTTTGTTGCTATTTAAGATGCTGCCAAACTGCTTGGTAGGCAAGAGCACATTGAATGCCACAAAAGATATTTTTGAATGTTCAGATATTCATTTCAGCTTCCCATATTTCATCAAAACTAATAGCAAAGACTAATCCTTTAAAATACCATAAGTCTAAAATTAATTTTAAATAAATTAGATAAACTTGATCTCAAAATCTCTACAGGTCTAGATAATACCAGTGCTAAATTCCTTCTCATGTTATTGTGCCTTTAATTATGTATATTTTCCAACAAGTATTTTTCCAAACGATCTAAACATTTAAAAGTAACACAATTCATAATAAGGGAGATCTTTCTGATATGAATAAACCTATACCAGTTTTATCTTGACTTTCAAAGATATTAGAAAGACATGTTGGTAATGAATATAGAAATGACCTGGAATCATTAAATTTACTACCTTCATGACAGTCAATTTTTAATGAAGAACATTCATGATTCACTACATGAACTGGAATGGAAGGTTTTTGGTTAACAAAATTAAATCAAGGCATCCAAGTAGATAGTGTTTCTTTAACTTGTAAAGGCAAATGACCTTAAATTTCTGCTTGCAAAACTCTGGATATAACAAGTTAACCATGATAGTTTAATTTGGTTTCAATTCTATATTAATTGCAGACAACAATTCTGTATCGAATAAACTTTCATATTAAGAAAATGATAAATTCAGGTGTTCCACAAGGATAAGTTCTATTACCATAACTCTTTCTGTTGTACATCATTGATTTACCAATCAAATTGATCTATTCACCACTAGTATATCCGCAGATGACACATTATATAAGTTTCCCAAGAATTGTCAAAATCAGGATTAAATGGTTAAAGTAAATAACTGGTTTGAGGAGAATGGATACCATGACGATAAATGCAGCCAAATCAAAAGCCATTTTCTGATGTAGTAGAGTCAGAGTAAATGCTGATACAGAAAACTTCTAAGTAATGTCATAGGAATGGATGTATAATAGTCTGAAAATGAAAAATTACATGACATTTGATAAACAATACCTTTTGCTGGAATATGCAAGTTGATTAGGTCATTAAAAAGTAACTCACTGCTTTATCTATTGAGCAGAGAAAGATATTCTAAAATGCCCATAGCATGCCATATCTAGACTACTGTTGTAGTGATGCTACTGAAATGTTAAAACCAGAGCAGCTTGGATTATTCTTAATGCTGATGTGGGTACATCAGCAAATCCATTTAAAACACATGGGTGGCTTCCATTTAGGTTGAGAATGTGTGTAGTCTATGGGTTGGCTATTGATTATCAAATTTTTTAATTCTTGAAGAATGTACACACACACTCACACACACACACACACACACACACACACACACAAGCTTAACCTATCTCAAACAAAAATTTATATATACTTAAAATATTTGCTTCAACTAACTTATGAGTTTTATAAGAAGAGTCTTGCTTTTCCGGAGCCAGGCTATGGAACTCCGTCCACCCTATACAAGGTCAGCTGACTCATCAAAGGGTTTTAAGAAACATCTTAGTCAACATCTTAGTCAACATCTACAGCAGGGGTGCAGACTAAAAAAATAGACGTCAGCCTATATATGTTTTGCATTCTTGTGGTAGGTAGATCATTTTGGCTTGGTTATTTTATAAGTAGCTTGCTTGCTGAAAAAGTGTGTGCACCTCTGTTTTAAATATATTAACAATCCAAACTAATGCATTCCTGATCTACAGAAACAGACATTTGCTTGATTTTTGTAGTTCAGAACTGTTCATCTTTAAAACAATGTTTTTCCATTACTTTCATATAGTGTATTGCTCAGGTTTACTACTAATCTTTGTATGAATGCTGTATGTACTCATCTTTAAAGCCTTTTATATATTTGATAGTTGTAGTAATAAGTTCAGTCATTTAGTTTTTATAGCTTATTTGCCACATATATCTTGGGACATGATAAAATAATTTTATTTCCTCTCCCAGAACTTATAGTTTAAGTTTTTTTTACCTAGGTTATATGTCCCAAGACTTAAGAAATTAAATTGTGTTGAATTTGCATGCCTTCTACACCATATATTGCATTAAATAAACAAACAAAACTTATTTAAAAATGAAATCAAAGAAACTAACCTTGTATTATTTTCGTTTATTCCTCTTTTTTCATCATGAGCATAAAAGAATGAACTACATCCACGAACTCTGTATATGTAGCATTTGCATTGATACTGTAGCAAGTGTCACTTATGTTTGATAACACACGACACATTGTTTATTGATGTGAACATTGTTAAAGAAAGTGTCTCTGGTTGTACGCAAAGGTTTGAATATGTTATCCAACTAAAAACTGGATCCTACAAAATCACAAATGATAGGGAAATTATCGATCGATTGCTTGAAGACACCTGTCATTTGCACATGACAAGGTGTTAGGTGCAAAATAACCAAGATTTTATTATATCCAAGTCAACTATATGATAGTAGCTCACAAACAAAAATCATTTATTATTGAGTTCAAGTTAAAATCTCTTCTAGCATGGTTACAATAAGTATTATTTAAGCAATTTATTGCTGTGTATACTATTTACCAGCAGACATCAATGCTATTTTATATTAATTATAGCTACAGATGCCAAGCACATAGAAGCCCAGGTGGTGAATAAGCACAACTGGCAGCAAGCAGTAAACTACTTCTTTGAACTTACTGACAGAACATCAAAGACAAAGGTTATTTTTATTACAAGCAAGCTGACCTTGGAAGCTGACTTCTGATATTTTTAAGCCAGTTTTTTTTTTTTTTTAAAAGGGGATCAATATAAAGGTTATCTTATTACAAAGCAAGCCAATTTTTTTGGGAGGGGTAGATGTTCTTTTTTTTTTAAGATACAAATTCAGCCGATATATGGAAGCTAACTTTGGTTCCTTTCTACCAGTACTCAAGTCAATTCAAGTTTATGGCTTCTCGTTAGGATAAGACACTTCCTCCCGGAAAAGCACAGAAAACTATTTTATAACAGCTACATACAACCCTATTTAGACTACTGTAATACAGTATGGGGTAATTCAAATGATAAAAACTTAGCAAAGCTAGCACATCTCCAAAAAAGAGCTTTTGAGTTAATATCAATCCAGAAAGAAAGCAAGGAAAATTTAGCTGGTAAGTTAAAAATACTACCTATTAAAGACCGAATCTGTTTAAGAAAAGCCAAATTAATGTACAGGATAGCCAATAATAATGCTCCTGAATATTGACAATCACTATTCAAGTATAGGCTACCTGGAAATACTCCCCAACTGCGATCAATGTCTACCAAACATTACAAAATTCCCAAACCAAAAAAGGAATTATTTAAAAAAAGTTTCCAATACTCTGTACTTTGCTCTTTATTAGTTCTTAGCTAATTGAGTTACCCTCTTTAAATAAAGTCATAATAAAAAAGGGAATTTTGAAAATAAATTGAAACAATGGAATCTGCATGGACATCAGTGATATGGAGAAATTAAAATCATTTGATGAATTTGTGAAGCCAGAAGAGAAGAAGAAGATTCTTCTGAAAATATGGTCATTAACATAGATGAAATTCTAGTGTACTTTGATCTCACTGCTGGATGGACTGATGATAAAATGGTAGTTAACAGTGTTAGAATTAGCATGACTGGTACAGATTAAAAATTCCGACTTTGATCCTTACCATTTCCACATCAGAAGATATGTTGACTCCAATGATAATTTTTCACGCTATGAGAAAGCTAGAATAAATATTCATGTACCGAAAGAATGGATCATACATGTGCAGGAGAAGGGTTGTGTTAATGATATAATGCTGCAGTGGATTAAAGAGTTTTATCTAAGTACACAGTTTCATATTTTTTAAAATAAAATTACTTTAAAATTTTATTTATGGTTTCCCAACAAATACAGTGTTCCATCATATGTGGTAAATCTGGTAGCTTTAATATCTTTGTCTGAAGACACCACATCTTGTAAAAATTGTACATAGACATAATTTTAGAAAGCCTCATGGATGATTGGTTTGTTTACCTAATGGGCATCTTCTTAAGTTAAGGCATTATTGTTGTTTTAAAAATGAATCAGTCAGTATTTTTCTCTAAACAGGTGCATGGTGGCACAACAAGTGCAGACATAAAGAGGAAAGTAGAGGAGGCAAGGAAAATTGCTCAACAGAATACAGTCCAGTATGGACCTCACATGTACACAGTGCTTTTCTTTGATGAAGCAAACACTACAGAAGCTGTTGGAATGATCAAGGAAATTATGTGTGACAGGTCCTTGGAAAGGAACCATTTAGACAGATGTCATAATCTTAGATTTGTGGCTGCTTGCAATCCATATAAAAAGTGAGTAATAATGTAATACTAAAATGATTTTTATTAGGAAGTATTCCAGACTGTAATCCTTTATAGTGGTAGTTTTTTTAAGATATTTGGCAGATGTAAAAAATATACCATAAGCTGTACTAGTTGTCTTCAATTTTTAAAATCTTAAATTTACTTCAGTCTAGGATTATTCCTTACATTGGGCATACTAATTTTATCTCACCAGCTTGAGCATGGTGACATGAAGACAATTCTTTTTTGCCATCAGCAACAGTGGTGTTGATGAGACATGAGCAGTGCTTTTCTAGCAGCAGCAACAGTAATGTTGGCAAGACATCAACATTGCTTTTTTAGCAGCAGCAACAGTAATGTTGGCAAGACATCAACATTGCTTTTTTAGCAGCAGCAACAACTTTGGTGCTGGTGAGACATTGGCATTGTTTTTTTCTACTGGCTGTGATAGTGGTGTTGGTGAGACAAATGGCATTGCTTTTCTAGCAACAGTGACAGTGGTATTAGATATGGGCAATGCTTTTCTAGCATCAGCAGCAGTGGTGTTAGACATGGACATTGCTTTCTAGCAACAGTGACAGTGGTGTGGGAAAGATATGGGCATTGCTTTCTAGCAGCAGTAACAGTTGTGCTGGCAGGATATGGGCATTTTTTATAAAGTGTAAGTGACATTGTTGCTGGTGAAACATGAGCATTGCTTTTCTGCTAGCAGCAATAATGGTGTTAGTGAGACATGGGCATTGCTTTTCTAGCAGCAGTGATGGTGGTATTGGTTAGACATGGACATTGGGTTTTTAAAAGCACTAACAGTGGTGTTTGTTAGATATGAGCATTGTTTTTCTAACAGAAGCAACACTAGTCTTGCTGAAATATGGGTATTGCATTTCTAGCAGGAAAGACAATGATGTTGGCAAGACATGGGTATTGCTATTCTAGAGGCAACAACAGTGGTGTCAACAGTGTTGAAGTTTTGCATGAAATGTTTATGTCCAAAATTTTTTAAAAATTAGATGCAGTTGTGAAGTGATATTTGTCAAGTGTGTCACAGGCTGCAAATAATATCATGTTCTCATTTGATATTAAAAACAAATTTGTAAGACCTTTTAAATTTATGTTTGGTAATGATCACTCTTTTTGAATTAATTTTTTAGTCTACTTTAACTAAATCTATCTTTGCATCCAGCGCTAGAAGAATTAAAAATAACACAAGTTCCAACATTATTGTTTCTTATAATCATTGATCTTTTTGAAAAAAGTAATCTTGTTTAATTTTGAATGAACAATAAAATTAGAATGTATCCAATTCAACACCAAAAAAAGAAAGAAAAAAGCAGTGACATACCATATGTACTCGCTTATACGACAAATCCAGATGTAAACTGCAAGATCTAAATCTTGTTTCAGTTTGACTCGACTTATAAGTGAGCATAGATAGCAATACACAAATTGTTTAGTGATAAACATGTTAAATGTATGGAAACCATGTGGAATAATGTTTTTAATGATCCCTAAAATATAGTATAGATCATAAAAAAGGTAATTTATGAAGAGTAATAAATTATGCCATTATAAAGAGATATTTATTTACTGTTAAATTCAGCATAACTATAAAATCAGTATTAACAATGTGACCTGCCATGCCCCGTACTTTTACCTCCCTCCAATGATTTCCATCCCATAATTATTTTTTATAGGTCCTTCTGTAAATCATGCCCTCACTTACAGTGTGGTAGATGTTTTTAGATCCCATTAAGTGTGCAAGTTGTAGAAGGAGCAGTGTAATAAAAAAGCATTGATAATAAGCTATAATAATAATTTATTAAATTTTAGTTTATGCATAACTTGATGATTTTGAGTTTTTGTAGGTACACATTGCCAGTGTTCTAATTGGGTTTGCCTGATAATGACCATTGAGGGAGAAACTGGTGGTGTGGTAAGATGATGTAATGTCAAATTATAAGGTGTAGTCTGACACTTGGATAGGGGTGTTGTACATGTACTTTAAATCTTTATGGAAGAGTGTGATTAGTATTAGAAATATCTCTGTGTTCTTGTAAACAAATGGTCTATTATCTTTTTTTGCAAATTTGCATACAAATTACATTTCTCCCCTCTAAATGAGACCCTTGTTGTCTGGCACTTATTTTGGAGAACTCCTGTGCATTTTGACAATTCACTAGCTTTTCCATCTATGCCATTTTACTCCCAAGCTTGTAACATGTATGATCAGCAATAAGAAGCATTTTGAGACATTTATAATATATGTTCATTTGACTTAAGGTGCATAATTATCCAGCTACCTTTATGTAATGCATTACATGTTTCTGTCTTGATAGGCACTCAGAGGCCTTGATAAAGCGGTTGGAACAAGCTGGACTTGGATACCATGTGGATGCTGACAAGACCACAGACAGGCTGGGTAATCATGGAAGTATTTTGATCTGTCATGAATGTTTTATATCATATGAACAGATGCTAAATATATTGGTCATAGTCAAAATGAGCTGATGGGAGGGTCAGTTGTCTGTCATCCATTAGCACAAGTTTATTATTGCTGTTCCTCCTAAACCAAATTAGAGGATTGACATGAAACTTTACATACACATTTTATCCCTTGGTCTAGTTGGTCCTAAAAAAAATGGTGCTGCTCAGTCATCCAATATGACTACCACATTGGCCATCTTGCCTATCCTGTTATAAAAAATAAACTGATGAAAGAATGTTTATGTCATAATGGTGTTTTGACTAAACTGTATGGACATCATGGCAGCTATTCTAAAAAATCTTGTTATTGTAGATTCACCAGAAGATAAAGTAATCTTGCTGTGAAGTTTTCACCAAAAGACTTTTTATGATGACAAAGGTGCTGATCTGATATTCAATTACAGATGCTACACAGCAGCCTTTGTGAAATTCTTGTGATGTTAGTTGTCCTGAATGGATGGTTGTATCAACATAAGGTTTTCACTAAAAGACCTGGTTAGACTTAAACAATAATGGTGCAAAACTTTTGTCCAATATGGTGACCACATTGGCCAACTTGAAATATTGGCATCAATATTTATTCTGAATACATAGTCACATTAGTAGATGTTTAATGCAATAGGTGATGTTAACACAAAGAATGGATTCCAGTCTAAGCCTGATATGTGGGGCAGTTCAGGGTCAGGTCATTGGTCACGCACACTAAGTTGGATCAGCCGTCAGCCAATCAGAGACAAGGTTTTGCTGTGTTGAGGTAGCTGACAGTGGTCATTCACTTTAAAAGTGATCATCGTTGAGAGTAGACAGTTATTGTTTTGTATCCTTCTCCATACCAAACACTGCCTTCAGTTCTGCTACCTTTCGCCTTAAGGTCTTCTTATTAACCTCCCACCAGCATACTAATTCCACTATCTCTGGAGATGGCTGCCAGACCACTCATACTAACAGGCAAATCTTGCCATATCTTCTCCAAGCAGTATTAGCCACTATTGCATCATTGGGCATTCTGTCGCCAATCCACTCAACTTATAGACCCAACAAGTTATGAAAACTGCCTCAATACAGTGACAATTCTGCCATAACATTATGTCAGTTTGTTATGCTGGTGTGTCTGCCTCAAACATTGGCAATGCTGCCTTGACATCAGCCATACTGGTGATTCCACCTCATAGATAGGGCATGTTGGCCATTCAGCCCTGACATCAGTCATACTGGTGATTCCACCTCATAGATAGGGCATGTTTCTCTATGCCATCTTACTACACTAACCTCATGCAGTGGAAGGTGAGACCAAAGAAATGCCAGAGATGTATTCTTATGTACTGTTTTATATTGCTAACTAGTTAACTAAAGAGTTTAAGATTACTTCTCTATTAGTTATTCTTACACTGTAATATATACACCGTTCACCTGTCAGTCAGTCCACCTAGAGGTACATGAGTGGTGTGTAAATTAGTGATTTCAGTAATTGTCCACCTGTCCATCATTCTATTTTATTTTATGTAAACTCAGGGTTTTCACTGAAAAATTCTTATAATTTTTTGTTAATCCAAAATTAAAATGGTGCTAGTCTGATCTCCAAGATGTGGCCATCTTGAAAACCTTGGTTTCAAATTCATTTTGACATGGGGTTTTCATCATAAGAGTTCTTGTAGTGTCTACTTGGTCCTAAATGACAATTACTGACCCTCTATATGGCAACTATGTTGGTTATGTTGAAATTTTTTTTATGTTTACTACTCCCCAATAGGTCCTGATTGATAGTGATACTAGTTGTGCATAAAGTCATAGCCATAGTTGTTTTGTGACCTCTTTAAAGGTCCCCAAAACATGTTCATGTATACCTGTGGCTGCAGGTATTTAATTTGGATTTAATTTGTTTTCATTGGTATAAGCAGTTCTACTTTTTTTTCTGAACTGAGGCATATGCATGTTTTCATACGTTTTCATGGAAATGTTATACATTGGTATGTATTTTCATTCATCATTAAATCAAGATTTCAGTCAGGTGAATTATCAACAAATCTCCAACCTGTTCATTTAAAAACTGATATGACATGAGCAGACCTGTCAACTCTTATGATTTTGCTGTTAAACTTACAAAAATTACCCTTAAAAATGAACTTGCACCATACAAACAAAAACTATGAAAAAATGATTGTTGCCAAAATATCTGGATATTTGGTTCATTCATTCTTTTATTTAGATCCATATTTCATATTAGAATAAGTGAAATTATTTAGGGAAACAGACTAACTTTACAGCAGCAGCCTAGACACTTTAAACTACACCTATTTTTTTTGCTAAGCATCAGCATATGAAATGGGAAAAGAATATCCAAGTATTACATCAAGTTGAGCAATAGCAACAAGTCATTGAGTTGCATAGGGTTTGAAACTAAAGTTTGTGCAACTGTACTAGTGGTAAGTAAGGTTTATGTATACTTTACAAACGTTTTAGTTGAACATAATGTTATCATTGTTGTGTTGATCTTTTAATTATGTTTTCCAGCTTTACAATAGCAGTTATTGATATTTTGTTACACTTTACTGAAAACTAGTCAATCTTACAGAAAAAAAATCAAGAGCCTTACTGAGATGGACTTGTTGGGGTTGGCAGGTCTGCATGAGATGCCAAGATAAAATAATGTTTCCAGATTTTGGTATCTTCTTGATCCAAGACTTAAAAATGCTATGATAATCTACTATGAGCTAAAATGTTATATTGTATTATGTTATATGGTAGATAATGCATTATTTTTAACATTTGATTTGCTCATCTGTTCATAAATCCAATTGAGTTTATGGTATGGTCTTTAGTCATTTGTGTGTCATCCTTTTTCATCCATCAACATCTGTTTGTTACCACACTTGAGGGCATATTTCTGTCATGAATTTATCAAACTTGGAATGTGGGGCCTATATTATCAGGATCTTGGACTGTTTCCATGGATATTAATATGGTGGCTGTGAATCTCATTGGTGAGCTTATTACAACTCTGTAAGCCATGTTTCTAACCTAATTTACTTCAGATTTCAAATACAGGCTTGTATCATCAACATCTCAAATGAGTTCAAAACTGATCAAGATCCTTAGTTGATTAATATTGAGGTGATTATGAATCTGGTTTATTACCACTTTGTAGATTGCATTTCTGATCTGACTTTTATCAAACTTTGTAAAAACACTTACATGTATATTGAGGACGAAGGAGTTGTATTAAAAGGGAGTTCTACACTTACATAATTATCAGTCATACATCTAATTGGCAAAATTTGTTACCACTCTAGAGATAATGACAATGACAATCAAGATCTTCAAATATGTAATGATTCCTACAGCTCTAGTGACTATTTCTGACCCAATTTTGATCAGCCTTGGTAAATAGGTTAACATCATTAAATTTTTGTGATGAGATGAACACATATATAATGAGGTGATTTTGGCTGAACTCCTTACCAAGACAGTAGTTCTGACCTGACTTTTATGGAACTAGATAAAGAGTACACATGGTTTCATCAGGAATTTTATTTTGAGCAGAACCTTCAAAGATTAAAGAAGTAATATCAGTAGCTTAGTAGTTTGTTACAGTTCTAGAGACTATATTTTTGATAGGAATTTGATCAAACTTGATGCATTGGCCTGCATCTTCAGAGTCTCAGATGTGTACAATTATGAGTTTATACATAGAGATTTGAGATTTTTGTGCAAAAAGTACATTATCTTCTTAGGCAAAATGGTCATGTGTTAAGTTCATTCAGCCAGGAGAAAAATATTATGGTCACCTTGTTTTTAATTTAATTTTTGTTCAAAAACTAATTGCCTTAAACCAGAAGAGCTAATAAAATGGTTTGTTGTCCATATTTCTCAGATCATGTCATCTGTTGACATTTTGTCCATTAGCACAAGTATGTTACCATTACTTCTCCTAAGCTACTTGGCGGATTGCCTTGACACCATGCATGTGCATTCATCCCATGGTCTGCTTGGACCTAAGTGAAAGCAGAGCTGCTCAGCCATATACTATGCTCACTGCAGCAGACATTCTGAAAATATATTTATTTCTACTTTTCCTGATTGGATGATCATATCAAAATGGTGTTTTCACTAAAATATTTTCATGATGTCTCCTTGGTCATGAATGAAAATAGTTGTTCAATATGGCCACAATGATGACATCTTTAAATCATGTAGCTATTTCTACATGGATGATCATATAAACATGATGTTTTCACTATAAGACTATGTAAGATGCCTAACAGGTCCTAAATTTATTTAACTTAGTATTGTGTCAGTTCCTTTGAGGGATTCTTGTCAAAAGATAGGAATTCTATCCAATCCTCATTTTTTTGGATTGTTGTTTTTTTTTAGATCTTAGGTACATACTTTTTCAGCATGTGAGCTACTTATAAAATGACTAATCCAAAATGATCTACCTATCACAAAAATGCATAACATATATAGGCTGACATCTATTTTTTTAATGCTATGCAATCTACTCACACTATCTTCACAGTTGACTGGTCGATCGCAATCTGCATATTTAAATCAAGAAGCATATGTTTCCATTTTATTTGGTATAACCTTGCCATGCTTATCTAAGTTTGTATTTATCCTTCAGTCTTTCCAGCATCCTCCGTCCCAAATCAATTGTATGTGATTTTCTACTGTCTAGTTCTAAATGATATCCTTAGAAATGATAGGATGCTACAGCAAGAGTTTCTGTTGCATGTCAAGTTTCTTTGAGAATATTGCTAAACAGGGTAGAGCCATTACCACAGAGTGTTTGCCCTTAATAGATGAGACTTTGAATAGCTGATAATATAGATTGAAGCCTTGTAGGATGTTACAGTTATAAAAGTTTCTGTTGCATGTTCACAGGTCGGGTTCCTATGAGAAGATTGGTATACAGGGTACAACCACTACCACAGAGTTTGCTGCCCCTTGTATGGGACTTTGGACAGTTGAATATACAGACTGAAGACCTCTACATCCGACAGATGGTCAGAAGATATGTAAGTAAAAGTAGATATGGTTAGGGCTTATAAGCTCTTGTAGTGCCAACAGTCACACAGAATATAGCTTTTCATACCAGACAGATGGTTTAGAGAAGTTTATGTATATTGTAGGGCTTGAGTAGTTTCAGCTATTTTTTAAAGTTGCAGAATATCAGACAGGTACATTATTTTTGGTATAAACATGATTTGCTCATAAAGTGTGGAAAAAGTATTTAATTCTTGTTCAAATGGTATTACAGTTAATATAATGGCATATAAAGTAGCCAAACCCTGCAGTCATTGATTTTTGAATAGAAGATTCCATATGGTGTCTTCAGATATTATATAAATCTTCAGTCTTTATCTACTTGGTAGGGTATTTGTTGTAGGGTTTAACGCCATTTTTCAGCACAAGATAGGCTATACATGGCGGCCAGTATTAATGGTGGAGGAAGAACTCTGGAAAACAGAAGAACCACCGATCTACGAAACACTACTGGCAGGCTTTCTCACTTACCCATTTTAGCCGAGTCTGGACTCGAACTCATGCAGACAGAGGTGAGATGGCAGTGATCCATAATGGTCAGCGCTTTAGACCACTCGGCCACTTGGGGCCCCTGGTAGGGTACTAAAATATAACCTCCACAGACAAGCTTCAGAACATCAAACCCATCATTGGTTAATGGCACATCTTGTAAACCATCAATCACAGAGATGAAGTAGCCTTGTACAACTTGTGTATTGCACACATATACCTACATACTTCCCAAAGATTAAAGCTTGACCAGAGTGCATAATTTGTCCGAGTCCACTGACACTAGAATACATTATTGTTTATTGTATTATTATAACTCTTGCAAGTTAATTTTAAACTAACAGAAGAAAGTGAAAACCAACAAGTTTAGTAAAATTCAACAAATAATTTATTTCCCTATTATACAAAGTGAAAATCTGAAAAATAACTCTATTGTGAATTAAATCCCAAATATTCCTAAAAATTTTGTGACAAGTCCAAATTTAAAGACTTCGAAATGAATTCAAATCATGTTCCATTTGAATTCCGATATTGAATGTATATTTGATCGATATTGTGGAATGTGGTGATGTACTGTAAGTTTTGATGTGTCATAATAATATAATCCCAAATGTCCTTGATTCATCTCACAACAATTCCAAGATAGCATTTTACTCCTAGAGTCAAAGAGCACTTGTAGTTTCAATGAATAATTGAAATAAATTAATTAAATCCTCTCATCTGAACACAACTTCACTCTGCTAAAACTAGGATGCAATAACAGAACCAGGATGAGGGTCATTTTCTCATAAAATTTGTTAGCAACTTCTCAAACATTCTTAGCTTCTGAATAAAGCTAGACCTTGACCTCAAACACCTGTAAGCATTCTTACCTCCAATTAATAATGATCTTAATATATAATTTAAAATCAATTCAAAATATTAGCATTTTTAAAAAATGTGATTAGTGAGGTAGGCCCTAAACTCAATTATATATTACTGACCAAAGTCAGTCACACAATATAAATATTTGTAACATATTAACATGAAGAAAATCCAACACACAATACAAATGAAATATAAATAGCAGTACTGACAACCATCCAGTGAGACAGACTTTTGTTTTATGCGAACCCAGTTGTTACAAGCTGTTTGATAATGTACCATGAGAGAAAACCTGGACTTTTGAAGAGACTGTTTTTATATAACTAACTAATATTAACCTACTCAAAAACATGTCTTGCTAGTGTGAAATAGTGCAATAACTAGAGTCAGTGTTATAATGGATGCATCAATTGAATTATCTGTCAATTTATGCATCTTTAACAGTGAAAGGAAGTAACCCGAGGGAATTTTGCTATGATGGGTTTTGATTTAGGTTATGAATAGATTTTTTTTGGAGACTTAAGACATATTTATAAATATATCACTTTAGATTTCTACAATACACTATTCAGTTTGATTCTTATAAAAGGCATATTTTTGCAAGTTAATGAAATTCAACTTAAAAGATTAGTGTCTTTCCTAATCATCTTTTATATGGGTCATTTGTCAATATAATACCTTGAGATATTCACCAGCTTCTGGGTTCTGGTGAGGCAGCAGTGTTCTGTTACTTTTTTTAAAGTAGGCTATGTACATGTTTCCCTGTATGTATGTCACAAGAGAAATTAAGGACTGGAATTCTTTTTAATTGGAAAAGCACCAAGCTGAGTGTAAAAAGGCAAGTTGCTTGGTGCCACTGATGTATCCTATATTGATTATGGCAACTAATGCTGGATAAAAAAAATTGCAGTATTGCAAACTTTGGGGCTAATTGAAGTTGTTCGCTTTGCAGTTTATAGGTAACTTTATTTTGCATTGTTCTTTCTCTCTCTGCTTTTAGCTCAAAATACACATATTCTTTAGAAAATAAAATGAAGTACATTATCTGACCACAAACGTGTGAGCTTTGCAGTGGGGGTGGGGTGGGCTAAATTTGTATTAAATACTACAACATTTAAGATTCATCATACCACTTTATAATTTGAAAAATGAATTTTTTTGTGTTTTTCCTTTCTGTCTCAGAAGTACCAGTGTCACAGAATTACACTAATTGTCATAACAATATGTGTTTGATTTTGCTTTCCCCCATTGCTGTCTTGATTTATGACTGATGATTCTGATTTCTCTGTAATAAAATTAAATAGAAAAAGCACCTTCATTTGATCATTTGATATTATTTCTTCATTTCAGACATTATACAGTTAACCAGAAGGCAACATACTTATTTGGTTCATAGTTGTTTCACCACAACTATACTTGTTTTTAATGATACTTACTTTGTTTTACTGTCAAATGTCTAATTCAGGTTGGAACCTGGACATTGCAAGCCTCAAAATAGAATCCAAAATATTGATCACTCCATTCATTTAAGCCATAAGTGAATGTCAAAAATCAATTTCATCCAGAAAATAACCTGGACATTGCCTGGAATATTTTTGTATCAGAATGTGTGGGAACACTATAAATTACCACTTTTAGCACTTATTTCCATAAAAGAAAAAAATTTATTGTTCCATAAGAGTTCTTTATGATTATCATCCAATGTTCTCTAAACAATCTAAATGTAAATGCAAAAATTCAAGTTACAATGTGTTACTTAAAATGACTTTCATTCTATATTAGATTCGAAATGGCAGACTTCCTTACATATCAGGATTGACTGAGGTAATCAGTGGAATTCTCACTGCATCTCAGGACTTCATGAGACGACAACGGGTAGGTAGATATCTAACTGTTCATGTTCTTTACAGCTAATGGATACTTTTATGGTCAAAGGGTACTTATCCACTGTAAAGGCTTTGATCAAGTCTATTTTCTGCAACAATTTTACATGCATGTCGGTTTTGTTCTGCTATCTAAATCAGATCTTCTTATGAACCATTTTTGTAACTAAAATAGTATGAGTTTTTTGTAAAGCCTACCTTGCTGGAAGCTCAGCATGGCCATCTCTGACATAAATGTGTATGTCTGTTCACACCATAGATTAAGACCACTGTTCATTTTTTTTAAGATTCAGCTCAGTGATAAATCTTTTATTTTCTAAACAAGGCCAGCATGATCAGAAGGCAATCTCTTGTTGCAGGGTTTACTATCTATGCAATGTTGAAAGATTGGTTCATTTTGCAATTCTTAGGCTTTAATGTAATTGTCCTACCATTTTGCATTCACGGTTGTGTGCTGTCAGCTACATCAAATTAAAGTTGTTTTTCAACTTTCTGTAATACCAGGAATGAAATATAAATATAACTGTATACTATACAGCAGTTTTTTAATTATTTTATACCAGGAATGAAATGTAAATATAACTGTATATTATACAGCAGTTTTAATTATTTTTGTAGATTTGGCTCACCTGGCTATAAGGCCAAAGGAACTTATGGCATGACCTACTGCAACCTTGTTACATTGTGCATGTCTCAATGATTGCTCTTTAAAACATCATCTAAAATACCACCAGCCTTACTTTGACCAAATTTTGCACAGTACATCCTGACATGAAGGGTTTTAAAATTGTAGTTGATGCAAATTTTCTTTAAAACAAACATTGATATAAATAGTAAACACTCTTTAAAACCACTTTTTTAAAATTGCAGAACAGAAAACTTGATCAAGTTAAGTTTAATAGAACATATGTTTGTACAAATAATATGATCCATCATCAGAGATAACCACCTTTAAAAAAACAGTTACTAAAAGTGGAAAAATCTTGATTTTCAGGATGAGTGCAGCTTTGTGTCCTTACGAGATGTTGAACGTGTTCTGAATGTAATGAGCTGGTTCTATGCAAAGAGTCAAGAGGAGAGAACTCTTTTTAACCGAATGGATAAAATCATGCAGCTTGGTGCAGACGATCATGGAGAGAACATGGAGGTGGGTAATGAAGTATATGAAAATGCAGAGGTGACAGAAGCTGAAGAGCAGCCTTCAGTAAGAATCAGAATTTGATTTAGCAGTAAATAACAATGAAGACTGATCTGAAAAAGACCTCAACATATGTACCTTGAAATAAGCTGTTGAATAAGTTGAAGTTTTTTGTATGAAATAGGCCTTTGATGCACCATCATCACTCTCTGCATATGTAACACCAGAAGTTTGTCATGCCAGTGTATTTATATGTATAACATGTCGACTGGTTTGTTTGCTTTATTCTTACCAAATAAACGCTTGTCTGACAAATAGAATGATGGGGGGGGCTTGAGTGGCCAAGTGGTCTAAAGCGCTCTCCATTACGGATCACTGCCATCTCACCTCTGTCTGCATGGGTTCGAGTCTAGGATTTGGCGAATGTGGATATGTGAGAAAGCTTGCCAGTAGCTTCTCGTGGGCCTGTGGTTCTTTCCGCGGATTTCCCGGTTTCTTCCTCCACCATTGTATAGCCTATGGAGTGCTGAAAAATGGCGTTAAGCCCCAGAACAACAACAACAACAAGAATGATGGGTTGACACAAACATGAAAAATCTTTTATTTTCATGTAGTTTTTAAAAGAAATTTTAGATGTGATTCTTGACTTGAATTTTGTAATGAGGTCTTGTAATTGATTTCATGAAATGGGTGGCTTGTCAAAAAACAGTTCAGGTAATGGCATAACCAGGAGTTTTAATTATATTAGTAAAGTCATTGTATTGCCCATGGCAGAGATGTCCACATAAATAACGGCATACACATATGAATAGCCAAGATGAGTCTCAACCATTTCTCTATTCCTTGGTTCCAGACAACAGTATGGAGTTGGTTAGCACCTAAACTGAAGAGGAAAGGGCTTAGAGGGGCCAACTTTATGTATACATATACATGCATGTTAGTTTGTATTATAGGTAAAGTGCTTGCATTATGAAAGCGATTTTTGCATTCTGTACATATACTAGCTGTTGCAGCTTGAATTATGAAACTTAGGGGATGCATCTTAACAAGTACTACACCCTTATCACAAAAGTAGGTTACTTTGGTCCATATTTGATGGTTCATTGACTTTTGTTAAATGTTGTGCTTCAAGTTTATTTCTCAATTTTGGTTTATACTATAATCATAAAACTAGATGATTGTATACATTTCTGTTAGTATCACGCCCATATAATTTTAAAAAATGATCTACATTTTACATTTAACTGGCTTAGGTCAGCACTGTACATACTGGTACACTTGGAATTGGAGAAAACTATTTTGTGGTGCATCTTGATGAGTACTATACCCTCATTGCAAAGTAGCTCACTGTGACTCTTTTTTCAAACTTCACTCACTTGGGGTAAATTTTGTGTTTTTAATAGTTTAGCAAGCTAGATTACATCGCTGTTAGTATTGTTCTTATGCAAGAGAAGGTTGCTGTTACCAACATTTTACATTTTACATGATTTGGTTAAGTTTTTGCATTTAGCTTTAATCACATAGGTATTTTGCATGCTGAGTACATGCTATTCATTCTAGAATCATGAAATTTGGTGGAAGGATGCATCCTTATGAGTACTACACTTGCTAGAAGTTCATTTATTTGTGGGTGTTTCTCTTTTAATTAGGCAACTTGATCATTGGATGTGTCTCCATTATTTATATATCCTTTCAACCAAATATCACCGTGACCTACACAGTCATGTTTTACTTACATCGGTAATATAATTATTTTAACTTAAGGCCACATATATTTTTCTGTGCTACCCTACTAAGGAGGTCCTCTATGAAACAGTGTACAGAAGAATAAATGTTTATTCAGTGGTAAACTTTCCATACTAATGACAATACTTTGCATATTGTGAATTGTGAATTCAACAGATTAACCATGTACATGTGAATGCATTCATTTCACATGACATATCAGAAATAGTGGCTAATCAAGGTAATTACTGATGCATTAACTGTGCTTATAATAGTAGTCATACTGATGAAATTCAATCCAATAAAATCTGGCTTCTCTGTGTGGACAAGAATGGTAGCATTTCAAATATATTTAAGAACAATGAATTGAAAGATAAAAAAAAGAAAAAAATTATTCTCCAGTTTTTGTCAACTCATTATAGTAGTGCTACTTGGATGCCACAGAAAAGGACATTCATTTCTTTTTTCCTTGTTTTATGTCTTTCATACCCAGCCACAGGGAAGAACATTTTGCTGTCCAGATTACTTTATTAAAACTCCATTTTCTACATGGTGTGTGATAATTAATGTTTACATTGGCTATTGGAGGCTTCAAACAGCTTTGTATAGGTGAGCTGTGTAATAATCATTTACAATCAAGGTTTATGTGGTTGTGTCATTATTGTTGTTATGGGGTTTAATGCTGTTTTTCAGCGCAATATATGCTATACATGTCATCTGTATTAACCACAGACATAAGGGAGGCTACTTGCAAGCTTTTATGTGTATCCACATTGACTGAGACCTAAAACCATGCAGACATAGGTGAGGTATCATTGATCTATAATGATGAGCACTTTAGACCACTCAGTCAGTCTGGGTCTCTTACCTGGTCATAAGATATTTGCAATTTTAAACTGCTCAAAAGAACAACTTGCCAAACTTTAATCCGATTTGAAAAGAACATCATCATATCAAGGTAGCGAGTAGGATTGGAATGGAAATCAAGGAATACATTTTTGGAAACTTTTGATTGACAGTCTTCTGATCATCATTACTATCTACAATAATTTCACTTTCTTCATTAATAACCTCTCTAGCTACCCTATTTGGCCTTTGTTTTTTGTAAGAATTAATAAATTGCATGTGGTCTGTTTTCATAAATTTCAAATTGACATGATGGAGAAATTAATGTCTCAAGAATGGCAGCCAATATCACCAAGCCTGCCATGACAGCAGAAGTTACATATTGAACAGTGTTAAAAACAAAACTGCTACTGCTGAAAGAAGTTCCATCACATGCAAATGTCACATGTAAAATGAGTTCCATGAAGACTGTACATCACATGCAGATGTCACATGTAAAATGAGTTCCATGAAGACTGTACATCACATGCAAATGTCACATGTAAAATGAGTTCCATGAAGACTGTACATCACATGCAAATGTCACATGTAAAATGAGTTCCATGAAGACTGTACATCACATGCAAATGTCACATGTAAAATGAGTTCCATGAAGACTGTACATCACATGCAGATGTCACATGTAAAATGAGTTCCATGAAGACTGTACATCACATGCAAATGTCACATGTAAAATGAGTTCCATGAAGACTGTACATCACATGCAGATGTCACATGTAAAATGAGTTCCATGAAGACTGTACATCACGTGCAGATGTCACATGTAAAATGAGTTCCATGAAGACTGTACATCACATGCAGATGTCACATGTAAAATGAGTTCCATGAAGACTGTAAGCTTGCATCCCATTTTAGTTATTTCAAAGCAGGCATGAAAATGCATTGATCTAGGATACTAGACTTTGCATTCATGATTATACTGACCAAAAGTCCACAGAAAATATTTGAATGACTAAGGGCCAAATTTATAACTGTCACTAAGACTGTACATATAACAAGGATGCAAAAGATCACATTATGGCACAAAAGATTAAGTCCTCATTTTTGCTTCATATAATTTGAGACATGTTCATGGTTAGGAATTTAGAGGTGGTGGTGTTGGATGTACAAAAACAAGTTATAGCCAATAGTCAGTTTATAGACTTCAGAATCAGTGCTATTTTCTCATTTTCTAATTGTAATAAAAAATTTCATTCTAGCTACTACATAAAGGCTGTTTTAGTTTCTACAAGTGAAACTCATTCTCTGCCAAAAATGGCCACCATTGCTAAAAATAGAAAACCTTTAAGTGACTTTTTCTGACAAAGGCCTCATAAAAATTATACATTTTTTGACAGAAGGCATTCTAGCATAAATGCTTTTTAAGTTGAACAAATTATTGCTGATTCATGACAAATTATGGCCACCATAAATGAAACTTGAAACCTTTAATTGACATCATACCAAAAAACACTAAATAGAAAGTGGAAAAATCATCTTTGCATGAATCCCATTCAACTTTATTTTCCAAAATAATTACAGTTGGCCATCAAATATGGCTAATGTCATGAATTGTAGGAAGAACTTCTTTTCAAATTCCACTAAATAGAATTTGGTATGATCTGATAGAATGCATCCTAACATAAAAGTCTTTCAGTTTTTTGTGCAGTTGATGCCAATCTGATGTTGGTTAGTATTTTTTATGAACATGACCTATCTAAATTTTTGAGGTGATTGTGCATGTCATGTGGAGATTTTTCCTCTCTAGAGACTGTACTATTTTATAGGATTTAGATCACTTGGTAAATAGGCCTTTATCATCAAGTACTAGGTCTAGTATGATTATGAGTGAAATTCATGCACAGTAAAGTTTATAATGAAAGTTGGTTGCTGTTGATAGTACCTTTTTTATTTAGAGCTTACGCTGCACATATATTGTTTCAAAGGTTGGATGTATGCAGACATACTGCACTGCCAAAATAATGAGAAGGCACACAGTCCAAGGGACAGATCTAATGTCGGTATTGCAGAACCTGGAGTTCCACTATAGCATTTTTTTAAATCCAGGAGATAAAATGTTCCTACCTCTTTTCTTATGTTTTGTGACTAAATAGTGTGCAAATAACTAGGGTAAAATAATGACCGTACAATTGTTGGAGATAATTATGAACTTTATTGTCCAATGCCTAACATGCCAGGTTAACAGTCATTTGGACTTGTTTGTCCGTTTAGTGTGATAAATATGGCGGTTCTGTGAACTTCAGTATATGATAGGGCATACTGGCAATTCCACCTCATAGATAGGGACCTGCCATTAGGCATACTGGCGATTTCCGCCTCATAGATAGGTCATGCTGGCCATTCGGCCCTGACATCAGTCATACTGGCGATTCTGCCTCATGCATGCTTCTCAACCATCTTACCACACTAACCTCATGCAGTGGAGGGTGACACCCAAGGAATGCCAAAGATGTATGCATATGTAATGTGTTATAAATACTAATTAGTCATATTAAAGAGTTTAAGAGTACTTCTCTATTAGTTCTTCTTATGCTTTAATATATTATATACACTGTTCACCTTTCAGGCAGGCAGGCTTTTGGTACATGAGTATTGGGTGGATTAGCGATTAAGTGATGGTCCACCTGTCCATCATCCATCTTTTTTATATTGTGCAAACATACTGACATAACATTTTTGTCATTCTCCAATTATTTGTATCGTCTGTCTTTGTTAAGATTTGACAGAATGATCAATATGGTGTCCACGCATACATACTTTAATAGAGCCATCTGTAATGTCAGTAATAAAGCTATTTTGCTAAAGCCCAATGTTAAATTTGTTTTATTCTTTTGAGCTCAGTAAAAGGTCACCCAGGGCTGAACAAAAAGTGCCTTTTTACTTTCACCACTCGTTAAAACAAAGAGAACACACATTTCTAATTTCTGTACAGATTATAAATAATGTTGTCTTCAACATTTCTTTTAATGGATATCATACAAATTCATGTTTTTAAAGACATTATATAAAGTGTATGTGTGTGAAAAGGGAAGTTGCTTGCATACATAATAAGTACATACCAGCTAAATAAATAAGTAGTTGCACAATTCTCCATGACTGGAAATGTTTTACATTGCTATATTTACATCTGTTGTTATACTTTTTCTTGCTACACTAATACATTGTATTTTATATTTGGGCTTTCAGCTGCAAAATAATATAAATATTCGATGATTTTCTCATGTAGAACCAAGACAACAAGGATATAACAAGATCTTTGGTCCTTGCTCTTGGAGTATGTTACCATGCCTGCCTGAAGAACAGAGAGGAGTACAGGGAACATGTGGCACGTTTCTTCAAGGCTCCATGTAACCTCCCACATGGACCTGATCAGATTGAACAAGAGATTTCCATGTGAGTTGAGTTTGTTTGTTTGTTTGCCCAGAGACACACCATCTGACCTGGTCTGGGCAGAATTTGAACTTACAACCTTGTGGTTACAAATTCAGCATATATTAAGTAACTTCCTCCACTTCACCATAACATGTAAAAAGAAGACTACAAAATTTTAAACAAGTGTAACATTAAGTCAGATCTATTTCTGTATCAAATTATTAACTTAAGTGGAATTATATAGGAAATGTAAGTAGCATTTTTTGTTATTCTTGAATTCTCTACCTGGAATTCAAAATTGAAATTACAGAACATTTGACATGTGTTTTCAGAATCCTATGAAATACAGTGAAGATCTTAATCCTTAATCTTAATCTTGTTCCTCGATGACCCTCAGTGAAAGAGCAATAAAATACTAACATATCACAACCGATTCTCAGCTAGCATACCGATGGCATCAACACGTTAAGCAGCTTATTGGCATTATTAATTGACATTTGAACAGCCAGTCAGTGAAGACCAGCTGTGGAAAAACCAATGCAGCATGAGTGATTAACAATCAAAATTATTTTACCAATCAGGACCTGATTCCCTATATTTATGGACAATAGAAATTAATTTGAACAGCCTGGTATATTTTGTATATTTAAAAAACTTGCGCTCTAACTTGACAAGAGGAAAACCTTGCTGAAGTTCTCTTAAACAGTGTAAAATTTATCCTACTGTTTAAATATGAAAAGTAATTCTCTGTTGTATGGACAATTAAATTCCAGAGAGCATCAGCTTCTGTTTAAAACACAAACAACATGTGTAGTACTTAAGTAGTAATGAACCTGTTATGAGAATGAATATACATGTAAACAACTACAAATATGAGACTGGCCTTTTAATTGTATGGTGCCAAATTATTTTTGACTGTTGTGTTTTTTTATTTCATTCATAACAAGATAAGTTTGTTTCAACTAAAGCAAGAAATGGCATAAAATTCTTTCTTATACCATAAATATAGAATAAGACAATGGTTTTCAAGCATTTCTACACCCCATTAAAACCTTTAATGGTCTCCCCCTAATAAAGACTTGTCTTCAGTGGATGTCTAGCAGAAATATTGGTATTGACCATTGTAAATACTGTTACAAATGTTAGCACTAGAAGATGTCAATTTAAGTTAGAGAAATGAATGACTTGGTGCATTGCACTTAATGCATGTAATTCCAATTATGGTCCAGTCATTAAGAAACGGAAGTTTTACTGACTGAAATTTGAATAGATGACTCTCCACAAGAATCAAGTGATCTTAATTTCCATTAAAAAAATAAATAAAAATGTCTTGTCTATTCTGTACATTTACAGAAGGTTCTTTGACTTATTTTGCAATATGTTTACACTTTTACTTTATTCAAAGAAATCTGATCCAACCTAAACACCCTACGGTTTAGACAATTAAATTCCAGTTGGCAGTTATATTTTGTTGAAAATAACAAAAATGAGCTAATTCTGAATTCTTAAATCATGAATGACCCATCCATGAATATACACATACTTATTCAGTTTTAATTATACTTGTACTGTAAGAAACTGGCCATTTAATTTAAGTTGCTAAATTCTTCTTTCCAACCGGGATGTTTTTTTCTTAATATATTCCTCACAAGATAATTTCATATCAAATAAGAAAGGAATGGCATGGTTCCTTTTTATAATACAAATCTCAAGTTTAAATCACACCTTTATAATCCTGTGATTGGATGTCGGAAGAAATAGTAAAAGACATTACTGAGCACTCATCAGGGCCAGATTAGCCCCACACAAAAACTAAACCATATAAACACGCACAGTCACTTGTTACTTGAAATTTGGCTTTTGTTTTATTCTATTATTTATTTATTGTTTATTTAGGATTATGCACACTGATTAAATTAACACACTGACATTTGATTTGGTGTCCTTTTTTTAGGAAAGTTGGGGCCCTTTTGAAATGTTTGAAGAAAAAAAAATGCCAACAGTTGACCTGATCCAGTCCTGCTTGTGCATGGGTTAACTAGGGAACTTGTGCAATATGTGTTTCACATCAACCAGATATGAATGCAATTTTATTATAAATTATTTGATGTATATCATTCGTTATTCTTTTCACTGCAGAGTACAATAATACAGAATTTTATGGTTCTTTACAAAGCATATTGCATGAACTGCAAGAGAAATAAAGAAATGCATTTGTCCATTTCAATAAACTATTTTAGAGAGAGATTTTCTTTAAAAAAAATTAACTGTCCTAGATATGTGGCAGGCTGTAATGGCCACCATCACTGTTCAGCGTCAGTTTATGTGCATGGATGTTGAAAGCAAGATTTAATGAACAAGTTCAAGCTTGTCTAAGTATTACGGCACATTGATGTTTTTCCCTGGGATTACTGTAACTTGGAACTCTGTAAAAAAATCCTAAATCAAGAACAAGCATGGTTTGAGGCAAGGTTAAGGAGTTGATCTACATTCATGCACACAAACTGACACTGAACAGGGATAGGGGTGTTGCAGTCTGATGCATATCTGGGACAATTTGTTACCATCACTCACCATTCCATTGACGGATGTTAACAGTAAGTAGAGATTAAATCAGTCTGCTGATGAAGTCCTTCACGTGAGGATGATAGCTTCAGGTTAGCTTTCTCTTTATTATTTGTGTACTATATTATATGTGTATAAGGTTGAAAAGTTGAAAATTTTGTGAAATATAAACATTTTTTAGTCATCTTTTTATCCCACCAAATCAAGTAAACAACAATGCCACACACATCATGCATACAAACTCATTATAGCTACTATATTTACCTATATTAACTGATACACACTCTGTGTGAACTCCAAGAATTTTAATGTCTCACAAGACAGCAATAATTATTAATCCCTGAAGATATTTAAAATTGTTGTATCCTATTTATATTTTCTTTTCTTTTTGGTAAATATTTGTTCTAGCTGGGTATATTTTGCATTGGTGTATGTTTTAACCCATGCCTGTTTATCTATCTCCAATATGTTGTTCAGTGGTGTATTCATTATAATTCACAGATGCCAGGATGTGTTCTTAGAAAATGTTCAGCTAGAGAAGAACATTGCCCGGAACACTGCTCTTAAGGAGAATGTGTTCATGATGGTCACTAGCATTGAGCTGAGGATCCCTCTGTTCCTGGTTGGAAAACCTGGCAGTTCCAAATCCCTGGCCAAAACCATTGTAGCAGATGCCATGCAGGGGAATGCAGCCCACAGTAATCTCTTCAGAGAATTTAAACAGGTATATCCTGAATGATCACACCTTTGTCATTAAGAAAACTTGATCACATTCACACTTACCTGTAACAACCTGTACACATTTTTAAACAGTTATCAAAACAACTTTAAATCTGTGTAACATTGTGCACACAACTAATTAATGCAAGGTGCAATTTCTGCAATAATATTTTTGTGTTTAAGGGAAATGTTTTCATCTTCATTGTAACCCCTTGCATAATTTGTGATTAAAAAGCTCAAGTGACATTTTTAAATTTTAAATGTTGTCTCAGAAAATGTGATAGAATTGTCCTGGAAATTGTTTGTAACTTTGTGCATGTACTTTGTCTTGAATATAATAGCATCACACTGCATTCTCTTTATTGCAGGTCCAGATGGTGTCCTTCCAGTGATCACACTGTATTCTCTGTATTGCAGGTCCAGATGGTGTCTTTTCAGTGCAGCCCCCTATCAACACCAGATGGGATTGTGGGAACATTTCGTCAATGTGCCCAATTTCAGAAGGACAAAAATCTGCACCGATTTGTGTCTGTGGTTGTCTTGGATGAGGTTGGGCTTGCAGAAGACAGTCCCAGAATGCCTCTTAAGGCACTACATCCTCTTCTTGAGGATGGTTGCCAAGGAGATGAGGAACCACAACCATACAAAAAGGCATGCTAGTTTTATTTTCTGTCAACTCTAAAAAATGTTTTGCACACAACTACTACTCATACAGCTGTATTTTTGGTGACAATATTAAATTTTTACTGGATGTATCACAGTGTGTGCTAAACACATTATTTATTGGCACAAATTTCAAGATGATATTGTTACAGTTGCACACATCAAGAGTATCTTCAATAGTTTCCATCTTATATATGCACATGTGATAGAAGAGTTAGTTTTGCTTTGTTTAAATTGGGAGGCATCCATTTTCGAGATTTGCCTTCTCTCCAAATGTGCCAAATGTGGTTGTGCTTGAAAATACATACATCAGGAGAGACTGATTTAGCCTACAAAGTTATGTGATAACAAAACGATGGACACATTTAGTGGTAGGTTCATGACCCTAGATGGATTTAAGGAACTACTTCACTCACATGGTCAAGCTGTAATTTAGATGTGTTTCTGGAAAGGGGTAATTTTATGTGAGGTTTGACCACAAGAGGAGTGTGTGCTTATGAAGGCATGTGCATGTATTATTGAATATGTCATATGGAGTCTCCCTTGTTTGTTACAAACAAAACTAGGAAGTTTTGATCAGGTTTTTCAGACTAGTTCAAAGTTTATGAATAGTCTGCTTGCAGTTTCATTTGCATTTTAAGTTATTACACAGCATGGATTTTGCACACATATTACTGCAGTATTCATTAAGCAGTATTACACAGCATGGCATGGATTTCACACACAGATTACTGCAGTATTCATTAGGCAGTATTACACAGCATGGCATGGATTTCACACACATATTATTGCAGTATTCATTTGGCAGTATTACACAGCATGACATGGATTTCACACACAGATTACTGCAGTATTCATTAGGCAGTATTACACAGCATGGCATGGATTTCACACACAGATTACTGCAGTATTCATTAGGCAGTATTACACAGCATGGCATGGATTTCACACACATATTATTGCAGTATTCATTTGGCAGTATTACACAGCATGACATGGATTTCACACACAGATTACTGCAGTATTCATTAGGCAGTATTACACAGCATAGCATGGATTTCACACACACATTACTGCAGTATTCATCAGGCAGTATTACACAGCATGACATGGACTTCACACACACATTACTGCAGTATTGGCATTATTACACAGCATGGAATGGATTTCGCACACATATTCCTGCAGTATTCATTAAACAGAATTACATAGCATGACATGGATTTCACACACAAATTACTGAAGTATTCATTAGGCAGTATTACACAGCATGGCATGGATTTCACACACATATTACTGCAGTATTCATTAAACAGAATTACACAGCATGACATGGATTTCACACACAGATTACTGCAGTATTTATTAAGCAGTATTACACAGCATAGCATGGATTTCACACACACATTACTGCAGTATTCATTAGGCAGTATTACACAGCATGGCATAGATTTTACACACACATTACTGCAATATTCATTAGGCAGTATAACACAGCATGGCATGGATTTCACACACAGATTACTGCAGTATTCATTATAAAGTAGTACAATGTTTACAATATATGTTGGAACACTCAAAACTATGTTTAAAATAATTTGTGAATGTGTGTTTAAGTTTTGGGACCGTTTCATGTCAATAAGTTTTGTCCATGACAAAAGCTATGGTATACTTTTACAGTGAGCTTCTTCAATGGGCTTAGTTGTGCATTCAGCTAGTTATTTATCCTTATTATGACTCTAGTTCCCTAATCGGATTGCTGGAAAAATGCAAGGTGCTTTTTGAAATGTCTTAACTAACCAGTTTTGTAAAGAGCTCGGGTTCACTTTCAGTTAAACATTTTTACAACTATATAACTACTGACACTTGTTGTGTTATAAACAATTATAACAATAATGCTAGAGGCACAACCTAACTGTTAGTCCCAATGTGATTACATTTCATCATGTTTGAGAAAAACTAAGTCAGGAAAATGATTGTTGAATTGCTGAAGTACAATTTATAAATAACAATAACAAAGATATTGAGCAATCTTGATTAGTCAGTTCTGACACCAGGCGGAACTGTGTTTTTATTTTGACGTTTTCTTCCAATTGAAAGGACATGACAGTTTGCATTATTTAACTGAGATTCTACATAGTGTAACTCTTCTATAACATGATAGTCAGGGTTCACGAAATGTTCTTGTGCTGTGTACCAAATCATGCTATAACCAACCAAGTCATGTGAAGAAAATGATGAATGCACAAAACAAATGGATGATGAGTAATAACAGTGGGTTTAAAAAAAGATGCTTTATTAGCAGTTTCGGTCTAAATCAATGCATTTTAACCAAGAATACACATAGGTTGAAAACATAGATATTGTATACATAATATTTTACTTTATTGAGAGAACCACACATTGGTACATAGATTTTTTAAATACATGTCTGATGTGTAGCAGGAATAGTTAGGGTATCAACACTGTGTGCTTACTAGATGTTCTCATGTCATGTGTGAAAGTAAAACGTAATTCCATTTAGAGCATGCACTCATAAGTATAACATTAAGTAACTTTGTCAGATTATTTGGTGTTTAAATTCATTGCAAAAAAATAATTTCAAAATAGCATAATGAAAAATTAAGCACATTTACACTTCAGTATGTAATGCATACATACATCCCAAGGTCAATGATTGTTATCTTGATAAATTACAGCTGCTACACTTTCCCGGCTGCAGATCAGAATACTTTATTATTTTTTTTAAAAAATAACTGGATGATTTACAGCTCATGAGCACCCTTATCTCAAGTTAATTTTTTGTTTGCTTAATATTGGACTTTATCCTCTCCTGAGTTTAATACTTATTTTTAATAGTAAAAGCTTTATGTGTCCATATATTCTTATCTTTGGTTATCACACAAGGATCATCCAGTATATTGAGCAGATTTAGTGAACAGTTAAATTGTTGAACTTTTGCATGAGTTTGATGGCCATCATTTAACATAATCATTTTGTTGAGTTTTGGATTCATTACTGTTGAATACACCCCCATTGCACATTGTATATGACCCTTTATGAAGCATCCATCTCTGATAGCTCTTTTTTCTTTTTTGTTTTATTCTTTGTGTTATTGTACAATTGCATCAAATGAATATTTGTTCCACAGGTTGCCTTTATTGGGATCTCCAACTGGGCTTTGGACCCTGCTAAGATGAACCGTGGAATTCTGGTGCAGAGGGAGGTACCTGACTTGGAAGAACTAATGAACACTGCCGAGTTAGTACTATTCTCTGATAAAGAATAGATCATGAAATTGGAGGGGGGAGGGTATTTGTATCCCTGTATATTCAACCGATTTAGAATATTCTGGAAGTGTTTCAGTTTGCCTCATGAAGCAAATTATCTGATTACTTGATTTGTTTGGTATAAATATTGATTATAGAGATGATCCAAAATTAACAAAGTCAACTATATATTATTGTTTGTTAAAAAAGTCTCTTTCATTAAAATCTGGAAAATTATTTCTGTTACAAGTTCATTAGTTAATCTGTGAAGAGGTAAGCTTTTTTACTGCCTATGGCATTGAAATCCACACAGATTAAAGCCAATATGTATATGTGCCCTCATTGAATGCCGACCATTCTTCTTCCTAGGTCCAAGGCAAAATTATGGAGTGGGTTTTATAGCACATATGCATATGGCTCAGCCAGGCTTCAAACCCGTGTCCTTCTGCATCTGAGGAAGTCGGTCTAACTGTTCAGGCCACTGAAGCAGTTTTACAAAAGAATCTCTGTGTGATCCTAGTTTCACATTTTACAGGCTTAGCTTTAGACATAGCTCATGACCAAAAATAGAAGTCTAGCACCCATAGATATAAAGTTTTATCTAGTTTCATGAATGTTGGCACATGCATCTTGATGTGTACTACACCAGATCACAGTATTAGTACTAAAACCTTGCAACAAAGCAATGTCATTGTCACCTATACATGATTTTACTGGCTTATGAATTTGAGTTTAGCTCTTGGCCATAGTGTTTTATCTATTGTATAATACTGCTATACCTGGGATCATGAAAGAAAAAGTGAGAAAAGGAAGCATTGTGATAAGTACTACACTGTCATCTTAAAATAGTGTCTTTGCTTCCATTGGTTAAGTTATGTATTTACCTCATGTCCACATGAGTTTTTGGCCTGTTATCTGCACACTGCCCTACCTAGAATCATGAAACTTGGTAGTGGATGCAGCTGGATAAGACCTCTATTTTGTTGAATGAAGTCTATCTGACCTGTATTTCATGCTAAATCGTATTTTAAAGTATTCTGTGTTAAAGGTTTAAATTTTGTATAACTGACCTAGAAGTCAGCCAGATTGACAATCTTGTTATTGCATGCTACTCCATCAGAATGGATGGTCATATTCACATGCGGAGTTGGTACATTATTCTTGGCAGGATTTAGGTAGTCGTATGATCTTATTATTCTTGGCAGGATTTGGGTAGTCATATGATCTTATCTTCAGCAATATACATTAACAATATACAGGCAGTCCACAAATATTTAAAATTTTCAAGTTTACATCTTGTTCTGCTGATAAGCCAATCTCACTTCTTCCATTTTTGTATTGGTTCCTCAATTATTTTCTTATATGATTGATTGATTGATTTAATTTTAACGGCGCACCAGCACTTTTAGGCTATTTAGCGCCATACAGTAGGTCATATATGTAAAAAGAAAGGTTCAATATCGACCAGCGATACAGTAAAAAAAAACATAGTAGTTAAATATAAAATGATAAATGTTGGTAACAGTTAAAAATGGTGGTTCCCGATCAACGGGAAATGTAAATGATGTATCTTGATGAAAAGATGTAAATAATAGTTGGTATTTGCATTAGTTAAAAATTAGTTTGGGTAAGTTCATACAAGTTACAGTTTAAAATAAAGATTTACTTCCTTTAGGAAATCTAAAATACTAGTGATTTCGATAGTATCAAAAAGTTACTGCATGTCGTGTACATTATAGTATTTATCACGTGTATATGAGAGTGTGTGTGTGTATGTATGTATGTATGTATATATATATATATATATATATATATATATATATATATATATATACATTTAAAATTATCTAGTTCTCAATTGGAACTCAGATATAGCTGCCATAATGAAAATATCAAAAATATTGTCTCTAATTCTCTTGAGATTTACACCAAAAGTATTCTAATGCTATCTTGATTGTCCTAAATGAAAAAAGTGCCAATCTTACATCCAATACAGCTGCACAGTGGCTGATTTGAAAATCTTGTCACTCAAAAGTTTAGAGACAATCTAAAAACTTGGCAATTAAATAAAGAAATGGTCTTATTTTGAATTCATGGAAATTCTTTTTGGACAGTAGAGGGACTTTTGTTCAATATTAAATAGGCAACAAATTTATGTTTGTGTGGGCTTGAACTCACATCTGTTATGTTCAGTGCTAGTCACCTTAGACCTATGCTTATGCCTTCATGGCCACAGACAGATTGTTAAAAGAAGACATTAGTTACTTTTCTTATAACTTGGGGTGATTTAATCAAGATTTGCATTTTCTTACATGATACTTACAGTGTTATTTTTTATATCAGAAATGTGACCACACTTTTTTTGTTAGAAAGAGGTTCCACAACTTTACTTGCAGGCTTAACAAATTGTAAGTCAAGGTTATTTTTCTTTGGTTGGGTTACATATTGCAGTGTTTATATGCCTGCTCTTTGACAAAAGTGTTAATGGTCATGTCCATTCATTTGTCTGTCTTTTCTATGCTGTAATTTGAGTTCTGCTTTGTCAAACACTAGTGGAGAGGAAGCTTAATAGGGATTTTTGAGCATCATAATTCATGATAGCACACTTTATAAAAAAGAAATATGCCATATATAAAATTCAGCTTGTTACTTTGTGTTTGAAATTAGATTTATACAATTGTATCTGGTAATTTGGGTTTTTTGTTTCAGGGGGATCTGCTTCACCAAGACTCATGTGAATAACCATGTGAAGCCGTTTATTGAACCCCTGGCAAGATCTTACCTGGATCTGTTTGGAGAAGCCTCAGTCAGACTTAGGGAATTCTTTGGCCTCAGGGATTTCTACAGGTTTGCATCTCTTCAGATAAAATTTAGTCAGTTTATTTACATGTAAATCATGATTAAATGCAGTCTTAAACATTTAATACATTTTGGGATTAGGTAGGAAAGAGGTTAAAACTTATGAGAAAAATAGAGAGAAAAACGTTATAAAAATAAAATTTTTTTATGCTGTGTGTTTTACCCACAAGACTCTGGTGGCAGACCATATATTTTGAAAGTAGCAAAAAAATATTTCTGCATCAATTTTTATATAAAAAGCACATAAACATTGGAGGTTTTGGATCAAATTTAAGAAGTTTTCCTGAATGTAGATTATTATGGCATGATTTGTGGTCCAGTTGGTAAGTTGGATAACCAATGGCAGGGGCATTCTTGTGTAATTAACAATTTTCTTATTATTCATGTGTGTACTAGACAATTATGCTTCCTTTGAACAGCTCTTAAAATGTTTGGATTATGGGTAAAAATAATATAAATTTGAAAATTTCTTTATTGTTTTGGTCCAGCAACATGTACACTTTCTGTACATTATGGAAAAAAATGTTAAACTTTGTAAAGGTCGTAAAATATAAGTACACATTGGCCATGGTAGACCATGCTTTCAGTCAAGTATGCAAAGGCACAATCAGGATTTAGTATTGCATATAATAACACGAGGTGAAACTTATAATTGGTTGGATGTGCTCTTAAACAGCAATGGAAGAATATTAAACTTTTATTTTATTGCTTTTTGTTTTAAATATTGTATAGCTCTATCGGTCTTATACCAGATGAACTTATCTGGTAGTCCTGTATCCATCACCTAAGGTCATTAACCCTTTACCTAATATAAGTGCCTTTTGGCCCTCTGCTGACGAACAGTACAGGTGCCTTTTAGGAATTTACTTGATGTCACTATAAGCGCCTTTTGGCAACTCTGTAAACAACAGCCATTTTGAGCGGGTTTTTGTAGCACCACTTTAGGGAAAGACCCCCTGTTAGATACTACATTCATTGGTGAGAATAACCATTATGTCCGATCACGTGGTCACTGTTGATGCTCTGGTTGCAATCTGCTGTTTAAAGTAAGTAGGTCATAACTGAACTGGGTCATATTCTCCATTCAACAAAATAGCTGTCTCTGATATCATTCAGTACTTGAACCAGTAGAATCACAACTATGAAAGCTTCAATAACTTAGGTAAAGGCTCTGAGACTGAGGTAGGAAGCCCTTAGTTTTTATAAATTATCAAATTACACTGATTTTGTGATGTAGACGCAGACAAAGAACTTGTAAATTTTGAGTATGAAAGATTGCCACTGCCGTTCGTCACACAGCTCGACTGATTTGATAATGAACAAGTTCTTTCAAGATTTTAAAGTACATACAAAATTCTTTTGTTAAAAATAATTATAAAGCTATAATGATCTTATTTAACTCTTAAATCTTTCCATGCATAATATATGTGTACCAAAAACGTAAAATGGTTAAAATTTCTGTTCAACGTAACATTGACTTCACTGCTTAACAAGCCTATACGTAACAGACTGCACTGTGTAACTTTGGTTCATGTGTATCGAAGGGCTAAAAAACCATACCCTCTATGAAGGAAAGGGTTAAGCAGTATGTCACTACTCCTCCTAAACTTGACACAGTCTTATTTTACGGTTTAGTTGTTTTTGAATGAAAATGTAGGATATTCAGGAGGGCCACTATAGCAGCTGTCTTGAAAAACTTATTATCACTGCTTCTGATAAACAGGTGATCATATTAAAATAAAGTTTTCACTCAAAAACTCTTGAGATCATTTGGTTGGTTCTAAATAAAAAATGCTGATCTGCTTTCCAACATGGCCATCATGGCAGCCATCTTGAAAAGATAGTTATATTGACATGGAGGTTGTAACTTGAATATTTAAGGTCTCCAGTTTGTTCTGAAAGTAGAGGATTCTGATCTGACTTTGAATGGATGATTATATTAACAAAGCTTTGCACCAAAACACTCTTTATAATATGTATATAATCCCAGTTGAAAATGATGCCAGTCATATCTCCAAAATGGCCACAATAACAGCTGTCTTAAAAATCTAGTTACTCTTTTAGAATAGTTGGTTCTTGGGCTTGGCCATTGTGGGTATATGAGAAATTTGCCATTAGCTTCTTGCAGGTTGGTGGTTCTTACTGGGATTTTCCTGGGTTCTACCTCCACCAGTTATACTGGTCACCATGTATAGCTTATCTTACACTGAAAAATGGCAATAAACTCAAAACAACATCGTGTTATGATTTGTCCATCTGAAACAATTGTTGAAGGTTAAAAGCGATGACAATGATTTGTGTAATACTACCATGACAATGATTTTTGTAATACTTTTATTCTATTTTTAACATATTTTGCTTGGACATAAAAATAACATGTTTCTTACCAAAGTTCTTTATGTTGGAGTTTATCTAAAATATCTGACATGTTTTCAGTACCCAGCAGGTAACAAGAATATATAAGAGAGAAGAAATAGACTTATGAAGGATTCCTAAAAATTTTGTTTGGAGAGTTGAGCAACACTCTCTATTTTGTCAGTTGCCACTATTTTGTAAAAAGTGGTTATATAACTAGTACAGTACTTGTAATAAAGCTCTTGAATTTTTCAGCGTAATGAAGATGATTTACTCCTTTGTGGAGCAAACCAACAAGCCTCCAACATGGTGGCAACTTCTTCATTCCATAAAAAGAAATTTTGGGGGACTAGACACCATCAACCCCATAGAAATATTTGCCACAAGACTTACTATGGTGGACCGAAGTGTAGAGGTTTGTGATGACATGTCTTTATTTTACAATGAAAGTTAGTTGTTCTTTTGCCACATTGTGTTTTCTTAGTTCTAATTGTTTATTCTTTTATTGGCAAAGAAAGAAGAAATATTTCCTGATGTTGAAGAAAGACTTGGGAAGATAGCAAAAATATTACTTGGGCAACTTATATTTGGCATTTACTCATTATAATTTTGGCTTTGTATGAGATTAGCAGTACATTGATATATTTAGACAGATTATGGATTTAAATTTACAACAATGGCAATATGAGCTTAATCATTCTGGTAATTTTTTGATAAATATCATAAATAATAATTTATTTTGAATGTAACCAATATGTTTTCTTTTCTCTAGATAATCATGAAATTAGATGATTATTTAAACTGTATAGCTGGAGAATTTGTTGTGTTGAAGCAACATAAGTCTCTTTTAATTGCTTTCTGCAATGCAACAAATTGCTTTCTGTAGTGCTAGATCAAAACACAGCCAGCACTTAAGGTTCTCACAGAAGTGTTTGCAGGTATCAATTTGAAGGTCAATTGACTCTTTCCATGTATGAAGGAGGAGAACAATGATCAGAAGTAGTGTGGGATGAACAGTGGGATTTGAAATCCGAGTTGGTGTTCATCAAGGATCTTGCCAGAGTCCATTAATGTTTATAATTATAATGGATGCCATCAGTGAAGTTGCCAGGTGAGAGGTACCATTGGACATGGGGTAGGCTGATGATCTGATTGATTCAGAAGACTCAGTGATGAACCCTCAGGCAAGGAGTATAAAATGGCAAAATGCCCTCGAAAGTTAAGGTCTTAAAATCAATGATAGCAAAACAGAAACCATGGTATGTTAAAAGATAGAGGAACCATTGGTAATCACTGAGAGCACAGGAAATGTATTGAATTAAATGGTGACCTTCAAGTATCTTGGATCATTAGTAAAAAGCTGAGGGATGATGCAAGGAGGATGTCAGGCAGAGAATCAAGGCAGCCTGGCAACAGTGGAATGCTTATAAGGAGTAGTCTGTGATTGGTTGATGCCAGTCAGAGGTACAGGAAAAGTATACAAAACAGTGACACGACCAATGCCAATGTATGGAGCAGATGTATATCACTAAGGAAGAAAAGAAAAACTCCTGGAGATAAAAGAAATGAGAATGTTACATTGGATACTTGGGATTTTGCTTAAAGAAAGAAAAGAAATGAAGACATCTGCTGAATAGTTGGAGTAGCTTGTATCACAGACAAGGTTCTAGAAGCCAGACTACATTGTATGGGCACATGAAATGGAGTGAACTACACAGATGCATCACAAAAATCATGAAGGCATGTGTATGGATAACAGGGACAAGGATGGCAGAGGAAAAGAAGTATGTAATACAGTAGGATCTGAAGAAATTTGGACTCAGTGCAAAAGATATTGGTGACAAAGCTGAATGGAGAACTCGTGTGGCTGACCCATCTATAGAGAGTGATTGAGGGATTATCAGCCATAAGAGAGAGAGATTATGTCTGTCGTGGCTGGCCACTTTTTGTTTGTAAGGTGGCAATTAGCAGCTTTACTGCTAAAATCGAACTTGTGATTTGTATGGTAGTGGTATTACCTCTGTGATATTAAGATGATACAAATATTATGCAAGAAATATTTTTTCTGTAAAACAAAAAATGGGTTTCCCTCTCTGTAAGAAGACAAAAAACACAAGATGACAGTTACCATGTTTTCTGTCTGTCAGTCTTTTGATTTCAGCTTGTCTAAGTAAATGTTTCTCTAGTTTGGTCAGAATCTGTAAAATCTGGATCATAAACTTGTATGCTTACCTTTAGAATTGATGGAAATTGTTTGCTTTTATTATTGGTAGCTTGTCACAATGCAGTTGCTTGTTGATGTTTAATATTATACATTTTTAGACTTATGTTAAGGTGAATATGACGTTTATGAACCAATAAACTTCACATTGACTGACTTGAAGCAAAGGTCAATATGGTAGGCTTGCTGGTTAATACCATTTAACAATTATCACAACAGAAGTCTTTCATTGTTTCATTACTTGATTTCATTCATTGATTTAGAGACAAAAATTGTGGTTTATTTTGCTTTAGAATTCTACAGATGCAATGTCATCTGCGATGTTAAAACTTTGATTTTGTGATGTCACATAAAGGTCAAGACATAATTGCCATGCAACATTAAGTATAACTATGTGACATGAAGAAATATGACATCATGTGACATTTTGCCATCTAATGAAATGGGAATCATGTCATACGATTTATCCATAAGATTAATTATTTGTTTAAAATGAAAGCAAAAGGAAAAGAATACAATCAGAGCAGGATCAATGGATTATTATGCTAAATACTTGTTTGGAAAAAGAACATCATGGGATCAGAACAGAAAAATCATAAAATCAGAACAGATTCTGCAGGTTATACTTAATAATTCTATTTTATTTTTTAAACATCATTACTGGAAATCATGTGTAGCCTTATTTCTGAATACACTATGTTTCATTTTGTGATTTTTATGAAATAAACAGTATTGCAAGTCTTTGTAATACTTTTGTCACTGTATATGAAATGTCCCACTTGATACATTGCTCAAAATATTAGAAGTCTAGGTCAGCTATTGCAGTGACAGGTGGGATGCTATGATATTTGACACAGGTCAGATGATTTTGTATTTCATGTTTACATCATTGCACTTGCAGCACCAAGACGGAGATCCAGACTGTACCACTAAAGGTCTGATCCAGGCCTGTCTGCATAATACCAACAATGCACAGAGGTTAGTATTCACTTCATATGTACTGTGTATGGATAAATAATTGTGTCATTGCAAATATTAGAATGCTTAATAGTCTCCTTTTTTATACTTGTACTGTCAAATTCAGTGTTCATGTTTTTTTTTTTAGTCATAAAAGGTGCAGAATTATATCATGCTACTGTGACCATATCTTCCTCACACAAATTCTTTTTGTTATGACTATAGGTCTTAAAATCTGTCTTATCACTCTATGGTCTTAAATTAAGTAACAGAAAAAAACAAAAAGCAACAAGTTTTGTAAAACTTGACAACTAATTTACTTCTCTAAGTTATAAATGAAAATTTAGGAGGGACTTTCCATGTTATAAATTAAATCCAAAATAATCCTAAAATGTTCTACACAAGTCCAAAAGAATTGAGTGTTCTGAATGAATTCCAATCTGAATGTGCTGATGTGCCAACAATCTTGAGGTAATCACAATGGTATTGTCCCAAACTCCATGGAATAAAGTCACAATAATCCCAGAAAAATATCTTAGTCCTGAGTCAGTGAGCACTTTCTAATTACATTAAATAATCCAAATGTTTCCTTTCAAATTATATCTAAACACAACATTAAACATGTTTACAGACAGATATTAAAACAAGAACATAGGTAATAAGAATTAATTAATTTTCCACTTATACAACCATAGTTATACCCATAAGGCTCCAGATATAGATCACAAAAGTCACAATTGACTTATTTCTAAGTAACAATTCTCACATCTCCACATTGCAATATTTTACCACATGGCCCAACCATCCAACCAGAAATTTCTCCAAACTCATAAACAGGTTTATTATTAATGTATATACAGTAGTCCCCCTCTTGAACGGGCAACCTTACCAGTGGCCACCTGCTCCTTACGGCCAGAATCTGAAGGCACAAACGAATTTGTGTTCAAAATTACACCTCACGAAAGGCCACCCAGCTAACGCGACCAGCGGCCAGCATATTTTTGCAAAAACATAAAATTTACCCCTCACAAGCAGCCGCATTTTATTTTGTAATATGTATCTAGAACAATTTTTTTTTCTAATTGTGTTAAGTAATCCGATTTCTGTTTCCAGATGTCAGGTTTTCGTTTTTCAAAAAAGTGTTCTACATGTACCACTAAGGTTAATATTATATCCTTTACACCTCACGAGAAGCCACATTTATTCCATAAAGCCGAGAGAGACTCAAATTTTAATCCATACATAAAGGTAATCGGTATATCTTTACTGTTATCATAGATGTCTGGTTTATCCACTGATAATTGTTAAGATTACACTTATTAATAGTAGTAAGTGGCAATATTGATGTACAATACAAAAGTCTGCCCAGAAAATGGTTTGATAGACTTTATGGCTTCCCTTTGCAAGACGTGGAGCTGGTTAACTTACATAATTAGTGGCTATTACACGACAATTGTAATGTTTATAAATCCCAATGGCCGCGATGTGCTATTGTTCAGATCAAATCTGTGTACCTATCCAAGCTGTTTTTCTCACTTAGATTAAAAAAGAAAAATACAGTTAGCAACATCGAATAACTCATTACCAAACATTAACATGTCATCATGTAAACGAAGATGATTATTTCAGAAAATGTTGGTTATTATAGTCTACGATATCGGGTGAGGTGGGGAGGGGAACTGGTCAAACAAATTTAGGTAGAAAAGACTCGAATAAAACAATTTTATAAGAAATGGTTAATAAGTCATTATGATTAATATTAAATGTTTTATCTGGAATATTACTTAGTTCTCATAATCTAATGCCCCTGTAATCCTTGTCACTCATCAGTAATGTGTGTTAAGCTTTGCATTTAGTGTAGCCTTAACAGACATTATTGTGTGTTCCTTCACATATAGAGATATCAGGAGGAGTGTAACACCTTCCAGACAAAGCCATGCTTATGAATCAAGGTGCCTTTTCAGTTCTCTGGTTTATTTATAAATTTAATCTTGTGTATGGATTAGTGATAAATTTTATCACCTGGATACATTTCCGAGATTTTATCAGATTCTTTCATAAGTGAGTTATTTATGAAAAGTGAAAACAAAATTGAAGTAATAAAAGAGCTATAAAAAGTTTGAGTTTTGCTTTAATTTTGTATACTAGTCCTATGTTCAATTTTTTTGTCTCAATGTCATGAAACCATCTGCATCAAAACACCTGTATTTATCATAGATGTTAATAAACCAAAGTAAATTTATGTTGAAATGGTGAGAGTATTAAAACAGGTCGAAAATTTACTTTCTCAGCTTGAAATAGTGAGTGAAGTTTTCCAGTACTCGAGTAAATTTCCAACTTCCAAGCCACTCATTGTGTATTAATGCAGTACTGATTTAGATTTGTTCCTAAAATTAAAACACTGTTTTGAAAATATAGTTCCTAATTTCATTTACATTTATTAATAAAAGCAATTCGAGAATCCATAGCAAGCAGGCAGAAATAACTCAAAGTCATTTAAGGAAATTACTAATGTATGAGAAGAAAATAATAGCAAGTTGGTATAAGTTGATTTATGGCCAAAGTTTAGTATATGCATTTGCACAGCTGGGCAAGTGGAACCTTAAAAATTTAAAACACCTGTAGAATTGTATTGCACTGATTCACATAAACTTATAAGATTGAAGTTTTATTCATAATGAAGATACTTGTACAAAAGTTATCGTGTTTATAGAGTACTGCCTCATTTTAAACGAGTTTATTTCTCTTTAGTGAGAGTTGATAACTGTTGTTATTGACTGAGCAGTTTTAAAAACCCCTTTCCTTTGCTATAGTGAGAGTTGGTACCTGTTGTTGACTGAGCACATTTTTTAGAATTCCTTGCCTTTGTTATAATGAGAGTTGATATCTGTTATTGTTGATATAGCAGTTTTACAAATTAATTTCCTTAGCTATAAAGATAATCTGTACCTGTTGTTGATGACTTGGCACAGTTTGAAGAATTCCTTTCCTTTGTTATAGTACCAGTCTGTACCAGCTGTTGACTGAGCACATTTTTTTCCTTTCCTTTATTATAGTGAGAGTCGGTACCTGTTACTGTTGACTGAGAACTATGGAGCTCTTACCATTTTACAGCAGTTGATTCCTACCAATAACATCATCACCATATTTGGAAGTAGTTTTCCCAAGGATCAGGAATATACACAGGTACAGTAGGTTGAGAATGTGTATGCATTCATGTACGGATGCATGTCTGTGAGATCCTGATATTGGTGTATTAGCCAGAATGTATAAAAGATTTAAGATCTTGACACAACAGTTATCAAATATCATTATATCAACTTGTATTTGATTTATTTATCTAGTAAACTGCCAAATAGAGTATAAAACAAACATCTTAATACAGAGACATTCAAAAATCACCAGGTCTAGTTTACTGATTTTCTTGTCAGGCATTCATAAAAAATGTTGTCAGCTAGGTCCAATTCAGAAGTGACTAGGTATAATTTACCTATTGTTTCTAATTTGGTTGGACACGCTATGCAGGTTTCATCGACTAAGCTTGTTTGTTCATTGTTTTTTGCAGATGTTTAGACAGTCTATAGCTGCAAAAAAGAGATATGAAAGCATATAACCTGGAAACCTTTACAACAATGTTTTTTTATTACATTTCACAAAATATATGACTGCCACAGAAACACCACAAAAACACCACAAGGGTACAAGGTTGAGATATTGGATTGATTTGCATAAAACCATGGATAGATGTATCTGGCACTCAGAAGGTCAACTTTGATAAAACAGATCTGGATGTACATGCTGCCAGTCTTGTTACATGGTGCAGATACATGGAAAATTACATCAACATCCTTTGCATCACTTGTGCTCAAATATCATGAATGTATGGATAAAAGAGAGAACAAAGCAACTGCTGGTCAAAGATACATTGCATTAACTATCAAGAGGGCTGACTAGTCTGTTGCTGATAGGGACTAATCTTTTAAGCCTTTTAGGTTTAAGCCATCACTGCCTCATGTGACTGTCTAAATTGTGACTGTTTAAATTGTAAATCAGAATTCTACTGGCCGGCATTCTCACATACACGCATTGGTTGAACCAAGACACAAATTTTCTAATGCCAAAAAACTGAGAACAGAATTTGAACCACTGGCACAAACACTTTAATTGTGTTCCAGAAAATATTTGCATACTAATAGACTGTGTATTATCTGTTTATTATTCCTGTATTGGAATTTACTTATTTCTAAGCATATATTTGCATTTCAGATTTGTCGTAACATCAACTGCATCAAGGTGTGCATGGAGACAGGTAACACAGTGATACTGCTAAACCTGGAAAATTTGTATGAAAGTCTCTATGATGCTCTCAACCAGGTGAGTTGAAACATTAACTTAATTTCATAAAACATCAAGGCAGGAACAAAAGTATGTGCAAAAGTCTCTAATTATGAAGTAGAATTGCTGAATCTCTATATTATATATATATATATATATATATATATATATATATATATATATATATATATATATATATATATATACTAAACTTATAAGAATAAAATGACAGAAGTAACCAACTTATTGTGGTTCTTGAAAATAAAATTCATTTCTACAAGTAAAGTTTGTCCCAAGGAGGGAGTCTTGTTGCCAGCATTTCGTTTGGAATTTAATAAATTAACATATACTTAAGTGTGAAATATAGAGACTTTTTTCCAAAATAATTTTTATATTTTTTATATTCTTATATTTTCACATGTGCAAACTATGTTCTTATATTTTCATTTATGAAAAAAAATGTTCTTATATTTGAACATGGGAAAAATATGTTCTTATATCTTAAGATGTGAGAATATAAGATTTCCCATCATGCCATGTGATGCTCAAATGGTGTGTGCCTATAAATGTTGTACCTGCAACAACAAAGATGAGTATTTTGTGAGCTAAAACCAAGAAATGGAAACTGCTTTAGATTTCATATCTTGAAATTAATCTTTGATAAAGTAATTTTGACTAGATGCCTCTCACATATCTAAGAAGTTATTTCCTCTTGCTTCCTTGACAACAACAGCAAACCTGCTGTGATGCTTTGCTGAATCAGATTTGGCATTGTTTTCAGATAGGGTCAAATAGTATACAAAATGTAATTTATTGTTACAGATCAGGTCAACTCAGTCCTACTGCTTTCTTATGTCAAGTATATTAATATGAACAGGCTATGAAAGTGAGATGGATTTACTATGGGGCTGGGGGTGGGATTACAGTGTTGTGCCAAAGAGTGTTTACTCTTCTGAACTTCGACTATGGAGCAAGTTTAGTATATAAAATACCAAGAAAATTTTCTTATCCCATGTTAATACAGGATATATTTCATCTTGTGATACCAAACATTATATATTTTAACTCATGGCTTGCCTACTCATTAAATGAAATATATCCTGTATTAATGTAGGGAAAGAAAATATATTGTGTTATTCATTGATAGTCCTTTATGTAATTTTGCTCTTTTCCAGTACTATGTCTATTTTGGAGGAGAGAGATATGTGGATCTTGGGCTTGGAACTCATAGAGTCAAGTGCAGGGTACACAAGGACTTCAGGTACCTCCATTCAACATAATAATACAAGTTTTTTATACTGTTTAAAAAAGATTGTGGATTGCAAAATGTACTCATTTATGAAAACATCAAAATTACCAGTTCTGACAGTTTTAAAGTTTACACATAATACAAAATGTGATCACATTTAATTGTTCATTGTTTAGTTTGACCAAACTTTTCATGTAACTAGCATGACTTGGCCGCCATTAAATTCACGTTAATGTAATTTTTTTATGTTTTAATATCTAATGGTTTGCAAATATTATTTAATGAGTTAATTTCATTTCTCATTTAAAGAGTTTATCTTTCAGTAGTTATATTTCTTTTTGTTATATCACTGAATGGTAGCCTTGGAGCATTTGCCTTGGATGCAGGAGGTCATGGGTGAACCCTGGCCAAGTCATACCAAAGACTTATAAAAATGGTACTAACAGCTGCCTCACTAGGAGCTCAGCAATAAGAGGCAAGTTTCAAGACAGGTTAGCCTAGTGTCAGGATAATGTGGCTGGGTGGGATATCATGCTACATGTCTGCAGCATATTACCCCAGTGCTAGATATCGCTATAAAGTGCACACTGCAAATGTTGTAACAATATGACTGAAAATGTTTTAAAGCTGTGTTATAAATCCAACTCACAGACACACACTCTTTTTGTAATTTCTTGGAACCAAATGGCAAATACTAGCTGATCATAGTCATGAAAGCCATTTATTTTTACGGTTAGGAATTGTAGGAGATTGTTGGAGCTGGGAAAGTGTTAATGGAATTCCAAAAAGTGATTTTGAACCAGAAATGGTATTAAATATGAGTCAGATGTACATGATGCATGGATAAAGTCTAGTCAGTCCCTCATTTCAGTGGTATTTTTTAAAAATTAAATGTTGAATAGGAAGGCAAACAGGCTGAATTAACAGAATCAAAATACATTTAATTGTAGTGTACAATTTTTTTTTCATCAATGTTTAGCCCAGCTGGCTTATGTACTACAAACTCATATAGCCTTAACATAAAGGTTATGATAAAATCTAATAAGAAAGAACCTAATATTGAAATACAGCATTATGGAACAGTAAATCTGGCATAGTTCAGTAGAATGGTAATTTAAGCTAGTTAAACATTGGTGGAGCTTATGTTAGTGATAAATCTTAGTTTGGAGCAGAAGTATTCAAAAGGCAATGCATGTGAGTGGTGGAAAATTGTACATAAAAACCATAAAAAACAGTTTTCAACTAGCTCAGCTAGCTGTATATATGCCCCTTCAGGTAGCAGACTGTGAAAGGGTGTTCTCAGTATGGAACCATATTCATACACAGATAAGGAAGAGATTTAAGTTTGGAAATGAGCCACACATCAATGCTTCTACACATGGAGGCAACATCTTTTAAAGTTTTTAATTTCAGTAGTCATCTTACAGATTGGAGCTGGATGAAAGAGAGATGGATATTAAAGTGTTATGTAAATATTTAACTACTCCCATCATTTGTACTTTAATCCCCTTTTTTTTTTAAGGTGGGATTTCCCCCTTTTTGATAAAATCCAGGGAGCATATCAACATGCTTACACTCTATTTCATTTGTGTCGGTCTGATGACAATTGACATGTTGATAAAAGCAACTTAATGATAAAATAACTGTTAGTACTTAATTTTCACAATTGAACTGTTAATACAAGATTTAGCCCACCACAGTATTGTGGTATATACTCGTTTATAAGTCAAATCAAAAGAGCAAGCAACAAAAAAATTTATCCTGGTCTGCCATAAGATAATGTGCCTACAGATCAGTGTCTATACTGTATATTCTAGTGATTACTCTTGACAAACTGCATAGACCCAAATCTTCTGGTGCATTGTGCATTGGAAAGCTCTAGGTCTGTGCATTTTGCAGTTGGACTAATCTTATAAGTAAGTATATATGGTACCTAATACATGTGTTTTCATTAAAGACCCTGATAACTTTGCATGGTAATTACTAATTACTCCCAGTTTTTCTAAAGACGTTTTTTTCCTATTTTTTTGTTTGACATTATTTGGGGGTATGTGTTTCTTCTATTATCCAAAAGATTTCTGTTACCAGGAAGATGTTTACTATAGGTACTTTATTAGTAGCACAGAATGTCACCAACACTTTCAATTAAATTGCTGCCTTTTCATAGATTGATCGTGGTAGCAGAGAAGGATGTGGTCTATAAGAAATTCCCCATTCCCCTAATCAACAGACTGGAAAAACATTATCTGACAGCCAATACTGTCTTGACCAGAGAACAGAGACAACTAGCGGAAGAACTTGAGAAATGGGCTAAAGATTTTTCCACAGAAACTGCTGGACCTATTTGCTTGCAGAGGTAATACAACTGCAATGACTATTACTTCATTGACCATGTGAGCTTTTTATACATCCACCATAAGGAATTATATTACAATGTATGTATATCTGTTACCTATTTCATTTCTGCACAGTAACTAAATTTCTTGACAATCTAAAGTTACCAAAACTATGAGAATGTCTTGCATTTGTGCAAAGGAAGAAGCCTTTTGATTTCAGGGTAAAAGGGTAAAAGGTCATTTTCAAGATCATTGGTGAGACAAGGAAGAAACCTATTTATTTTGGGGTGAATATGTGCAAGGTCAGGGTCACTATGACATGTTTAAAAATTGGTTTCAGCACAATAACATTAGTTCTACTTCCCAGACTTGCACCAAACTTTGTGAATTTGGAGTTAGAAAGAAACCTTTTGATTGTGGTGTCATAATGTGAGTTTCCATACAATGTCCTACATCAGAGACCAGGTTCAAACTTTGGATTGCTTGCACTTGAGGTAAGTACCCAAACCAAAATCACATACTTATTTTTAAGGTTGCAGCAAGCTTGCTACATGCTTGTAATGTAACATGGCAAGCTTAGATTTGAAATCATGACAAGCTTGCCCAATTGCAAGCTTGCACAAGCTTACCAACTGCATGCTTGTGCAAGCTTGTAATTGGTAAGGTTGCAATTGGCAAGTTTGTGCAAGCTTGTTATGTAAGCTTGCTGCAAGTTCAGATTTGAAACCATGCAAACTTACCAATTACAAGTTTGCAAAAAAATCTACCTCACCAGCTGCATCAGAAGAACTGATATGGCAACAATTAAATTATTCTATATATGGTCATGTACTTCCATTTTTCTAGCTCTTAATGTGGTAAAAGTATGTAATATCAAATTATTAAAATGAAAATGTGAATATATGGTGAACATTAATTAGCATGAGTGTCACAATAAAAGAAAAGAATGAAGTCATCAAATTAATATTTAATATTTAATCAAAAATGATATGAATGGGATCTGTGTGAGGAAACTCTTTATATTTATGTTCTTTATGGTTTTGGAAATGTTCTACTAATTTACTTCCATATAGAAATTCATATCGGGGAGAATGGTGTCAAGTAGGTTTCCTCGCTCATCTGTCAAAATGATAAACTATAAGGTGAAAACAAGAATGTTTGCCTTTTGAATTACTCTAAACCACCTCTACTAAACAAAATCCTCAGAATAAAATGCTGCATCCTCCTCTGCTTATGGTATGATTCAGGTATCATCCACTGAAATGGATTACAGCAACATATACTATGTAATCAGGAAAAAAAATAAGTATTTACCTCTTTGGCAAAAGCATTTAAGTTTTAGTTTAGCATTCCAAAATCACTTGTCATGTCCAGGAAATATCAATAAGGGTTATGAGCCCTCAATTTTAGTTTTACCGTCCATTTTGAAAGGGCTATGACACATGTCAAATGAATGGCACTTCAGAGTTTTAAACAACAACAAAATTTCATTGAAATTAATTAGGTACCTTAAGACATTTTCAAATAAATTAACTGCCATCTTCTTTGAGGATGAAAGAATTAAATGTAACAACCTCTGAACAATTGTTGAATTTGATATGCAAGAGGAAAAAAAGACCCTAAGAATAACAGAAATGAGATTCACAAGCGTGCGGGGTTTTTTTTATAATCTCATAACCCTGTTGTCGATAACTGACAACACTGCATTGATTACTGCAGTTTGGCAAATGCAGCGATAAATAATACTGGTCTGCAGAGTTGTAATCTCAATCATTAGGTGAAGCAACATTGCAGAGTCATTTTTTGATATAATTAAATCATAAAAGTAAAACAGAAAGCTACTGCCAAATGAAAGTCCTTACAACTAGCAAAATACAATACATTCTTGAGTTTAATCACCAACATTATAACTCCATGATTTCAGGTTATCTCTTGGGGTTCTAAAATCAGTTCTGCAGGCAATGAAATTTACTGAATTAATTAGCTAAATTGTGATTGTTCAACTTTGAAAATTGCATCTAATTTTTTAACACGAGGTTATCAATGGTTGTTTTGTGTTCTTGTGACTCAAATATGTTGTATACATATTTATAGTTTGTAAACCAGTCTGCTGACCAAAAACGTGGGGAAGAAATGGCCTTAATAGACTTGATACTGAATTAAGTCTCTGTCATGGAAAAATCACATTTTATCTTGCATGCTAGTATTTGATTTCTTTTTAAACAAGCAAAATTCACAAAACACATTTCTTTATAGCATGTTGGCAGAAAGCGATGCATCTCTCTTTTTAATTTTTATTTTGTAAGTAAATAACTGTCAATTACTTTTTGTAAGCTTGCAGACTTCGAAAAATTCCTTTTGCAAACTTGTGCGAGCACCCATACTAGCTTGCACAATCTCAGCTAGCTTGTCATAACCTTGCTGCAAGCTTGTTGTAAGCATGCATTTTGGTTTAGGTAGAAATCCTAATGAATTTTGGGTCATAAGGTTAAAGTTCAGGGTCACTGGAAGAAGAAAACTTTTCTTTGTGGGAAATGGCACATAGGTATGGAAGAGGTCTTTTGATTTTAGGGTCAGTGTTCATTATCTAGGTCATTGTAGTGCAAACAAAATGATAACTTTTATCTAAGTATGTTGCTTGACCAAACTTTTAATGTCTTACAGTTAGGCTAATAAATAAACCAATAGATTCTGGGTATTAAAGGTCAGAGATCACAGTTATGATAAGTCAAATTAAAAATGGTTAAATTCATTAAGACTTGCTACTATTTACATAATCACCCATGCCCTACATGTGTCTGTATAGAGAACTGTTAAACATGAGAAGGTGTACAGTGTGCAATTTGCAGTGTTTTATGTATTGATTAGTGTCTGAGATACTACTGCTCATGCAGTCTTGAAACTTCCTCTTTAGATACATCCTAAGGAATACAGCACAATCATACTAAATGTAGATTATTATGACCTATTGTTTCATGTGTTCAGGTCAAATTTATGGAACATCTGAGCATGGATCCTGAGATGTATTTGACCACTATACCAAAAATGTGACACTGTGGCCTACTTTGAAGCTCTTGTGTACATTTACATTTTCAGTGTATATGCAAGTTACTAACATTAAGCATTGAAAAATACCATCTTTCATAACTGAATGCAAATGCACTCATGAGCTTTTCTTCTGACAACTTAATTTCTCTTATACCCCTGCCTCTGTACAAATGGTGGTATATCTGGGCATCCATCCATATGTCCCTCCTACACAAAGTCTTGTTCATGTTGTTTGTCTGGTAGTTTTTGGTTGATTTCCACAAAATTTGATAAATATTATTTTCATGAGAAGAAGAACAAATAACTTTTCTCCTGCAATTTTTGTTTGAGTTATTGGCCTTTTTGACTAGTATCTTAATTCATTAAACACTGGAGGCTTCTGATGTTCTTGACTGAAATGCAAGTAGGAAACACATTTTAGGAGCTGTTTCTGAATACATCCTAATACATTTACTTCCAAGAGATTTCTGGTTAACCTAATGCCTAAATGTGTTAGAAACATTATTTTTCATTGGCTATTTCACTCGTACTTGGGATAAAGGGTAAACATTTGAGTTCTTTGTTGTTTTTTTTTTTGCTTAATGGACCAATCATTTTCATATTGAGACCACTCTTTATTCCATATGCCCATCTTATCCTGCTTTTTGTAATGGTTCACTTGTCCGTATGCAGTTCAGGCTGGTCTGCATTAGACTTGAGGCCAAAAAGTCTAAAATCCTGATACAAAATCATATTCTGACTACACGCAAATTTTGGGTGGAAAAAAATCAGGTCCAAAAAATTAAATTTTTCCCTCTGTATTTTGTAGTGCAGCTAGAACATCCAGATTATTTGGTATCATTGTAGAGCTATATCTCTCTACCTTTCTATAATACCATCCACAGTGTATCTTACTTGACATTGACACTACAGAGTTCGGAAGTAGGCTACTACCTCCTTCTGTGTAAATGCAGTGCCAGAAGTTAATGAGTTAACAAAGATTTTGGAAACCTTTTTACAAATTGTTAAGGAATTTTATTATTATTATTATTATTTTTATTATTATTATTATTATTATTATTATTATTATTATTATTATTATTATTATTACTTTATTTAAAGAGGGTAACTCAATTAGCTAGGAACTAATCTACCTTGAGGCCCTCATGCAAAGGAATTTACTTATTTTTGCTGCATCTCTGAAGCCACTGTATATACTGGGTTTGGAAAAAGGAAATAGAGTGGGCATTTCTAATCTCAACTGGAATACTATTCCAGAGCAAAGTTCCAGAGTATTGGAAACCTTTTAAAAATAATTCTTTATTTGGTTTGGGAATTTTGTAATGTTTGGTAGACATTGATCGCAGGTTGGGAGTATTTCCAGGTAGCCTATACTTGAATAGTGATTGTAAATATTCAGGAGCATTATTATTGGCTATCCTGTACATTAATTTGGCTTCTCTCAAACAGTTTCGGTCTTTAATAGGCAATATTTTTAACTTATCAGCTAAATTTTTCTTGCTTTCTTTCTGGATTGATATGAACTCAAAAGCTCTTTTTTGGAGATGTGCCAGCTTTGTTAAATTTTTATCATTTGAATTGCCCCATACTGTATTACAGTAGTATAAATAGGGTTGTATATAACTGTTATAAAATAGTTTTCTGTGCTTTTCCGAGAGAAAGTGTTATCCTACTGAGAAGCCATAAACATGAATTGACTTTTTTTACTGATATGTTTGATATGTTCAGTCCATAATAAGTTATTATCTACTAAAACACCAAGTAGACTATCATGACAGACCATTTGCAAAATTTTTATCCTTCCATGTCAGACATAGTTCATCACTATCAAGTTTTGTTCTTTTTATGTGTGCAGAGATAAGTAATATTTTAGTTTTACCAATATTAAGCACCATGCCGTTGCATGTGCACCAGTTGTCCAGTTTGTTTAGGGCATTCTGTAGAGAAATTTTGAGTTCATGCTTTGTGTTTTGGATGTCTGCCATGTATAGTCTATCATTAAACCCACAACAAGAACAACTGAAAGTATTAAAATCTTGAAATGACTTCTGTAACTCCAGTTTAGCGTATGTTGTAGTCCTTTGTCTTTCATTGTCCATGTAACTACTTTCAAATTTTTGTTCAAAAGCCATGACTAGTTTCAACCTAAACATGACTGAATGTGTCCTCTCATGGAGACCTTTCATGATGCCATGTTGCTCCTGTTACTAAAAATAGTAAAACCTTTCTACAACTCTGAAAGCAATGAATAGAACTTGCAGTGCTTGACAGAAAGTATCCTGGCATGAAGACTTTTCACACTTGCACAGATCCACCATGAAATAAGCTGCCTTTTCTATAGTTTAAGACTTTAAATAACCTCTTTTGAGAAATTGCTCAACAGAATTAAAAAAATTTGACATGTTACGGCATGCATATTTATAAGATGTTGATAAATTTATCATCAGTGACTTTACTCAAAACCCACTGAACATAATTTGAAAAAGTTTGATGGACTTCTTGTAAATATATACAAGTGATACCAGTCTGCCATAAAATGATTTGGCTAACAAGAGAAAATTTTTAAAAACTTATAAATAGCTGCTTTGTAGAACTGACAAAATTTGACCAAAAGTGTCCTTGCTTGAGAACTTTGCTGATTTATAATAATCATTCTGTTCTACCACCAAATATGACTGCCATTACTAAAAATAGTAAAACATATACCCAACTTTATTTTTTGAAAAAATGCTGAACAGAATGTGACCAAATTTAACACAAAGGATCCTAACAGAGGACCTTTAAATACTGGACAAATGATGCTGATGTGAGGTCAAATATTAAAAACTAAAGTCAGAAAATACATCTCCATTGGTTTGTACACCCCTACCGATTTCAATAACAGAAACATTTAATTTGATAAAAAGTGCAAGGAACTTAGTCAATCCATTCATTGATTTATATTTTCTAACCTGAATGTAAGAAGAATTGCCATAACACCGTCATCACTTGGCACGTTTCATACTTAATGGAAGTTTTCAATGTAATAGACTGACATGCTTGAGAACCATTTCCAGTTTCTGGACAAGTCCATTTTCGTCTGCTTCCGATATTTACAGTGTTGAATCAAGCAAAGAAAAAGAATGACAAAAAATTTGCTTTTCACATGGATTTAACAATCGGTTTCATTAATATGTTCACGTGTGCAAAGTAATATAATTCCAAAGTCAACATTATTGCAATTTACGGAATTATCTGGCAGTTACCGAATAGGATCAATTACATCATTATGTTGTCGGATGGAAATAAACTACCCCGTGGTGTACGGAATATGGCACCGTGTTAATATGGAAAGTCCGTTAAGCATGAAAGGTGTAAGGGGATGCCAGTATTAGTACCATTCTGGCGACAGTCAGGTTAGAAATTATAAATCAATGATACAATTGACTTAGTACTGTGCACTTTTTATCACATTAAACTTTTTAGTTATTGAAATCGGTAGGGGGGTACAAACCAATGGGGATGTATTTTCGGACAATAGAGAAAACTATTGTCTTTTTAGCATTGGAGAAATTAAAACAGAAAGGACATTATACCCTAGAATTCTTTGCACTATCATGAGTGATCTTAATCCCACTTGAGTCTCTTGTTATATGAGCAAGTGTTCTTTTGACTTGCAGGTGAATGCAGTGTATCATTATAAATGGAACTAACCTTAAATATTTTGATGCTGGAGAGGCGGGAGTATAATTATGTGAGAAACTGATGATTCCTCTAGTTTAAGGTATCCTTGTAATTTTAGATGTTGCATGTTCACATATAGCTGCTATTGTATTATTTGTAGGAAAAGGTAATTTATCACTTAACACTATTTTTCCCTTCCATTATTAATTATATATGTATTGAGGTAGTTGAAAATATATATAAAAGAGTGAAGTTGTTGATGCATTAATTAGACCTTTCCTTTTTTCCAAATTTAGAAAGGAGAAGAATAAGTCAAGAGTTGGAGAGGTATTCATGGGTTACCATGCTGACACCTGCTCATCGATTATACTAGTTGTCTGGCAGAGACAGGAAGTACATGAACCAAGACATTCAAGTCAAAAGGTAGGCGTAGGCATTAGCTATGATATGCACAAATCCAGCAGATCTAATGCTAATCTTTGAAATTCTTAAATACCTGTTTTAATACTGAGTGTATTATGTTATGTTCATCTCATCGTTTGTTACCAGTTTGGTTTCCACACAAAATACTTAGTTGTCCACCATCTACAGCTATCTAATTTAATGGACAGCTTGCACATGAAGAAAGAAAAAAACCTTTTGGTTTTGAGGTCAGGCCAAGGTCACTGTGGGAGAAGAAAAATGGTGTCTGCACATAGATTCGAGTTCTCCACCATCTGCAGTTAACAAACTTTGTCATTGGCTTTCACTTCAGGTTGTAAAGGTTAAAGTGCTAAAAAAGGTCAAAGTGACTGAAATAATAGAAGTGTTTACCACACAATAACATCATGTACCTCAACCAAACTTTGTGGATGACTTGCACTCAGGGTAAGGAGGAGGTCAATTGTTACTGGGATCAAAAGAATAAAAATTGAAGAAAATGGTTAGTTTGCAATAACTCAGATTCTCTTCCATAACCAATTGCCCATCTTTGTTGATGACTTATACCTGGGGTAATGAAATACCCTATTCATTACTTGCTGAAATGTCAATGGTCAAGGTTACTGTGATTAAAAGAAGGAAAATGGTTTTCACACAGTAACTTGAGTTCTCCATCATCTGTGGTTGGCAAGCTTTGTTAATGGTTTGCACATATTGTGGAGGAAGGCCTTATTGATATTTGAGCCATTGAAGCTCAAAGCAGAAAGTCACTGAGTAACAGAAGAAAAATGATTTTTTGCACAATGAGATTAGTTCTACATCACAGAACTGGACCACACTTTGTGGATGGCTTGCAAATATGGTATGTAAGAAACCTTTGATTTGAGGGTTAAGTGGTCAAGTATTAAGGTCAGAGTGTTAGTAAAAAAAATGGTGTTTGCAATACCTGCTATTATTGCCTAGCTTTCTGTTTTCCTAGCTCTAGTCTCCAGATCAAGGTAAATATTCCCTCAATAACAAAACGAACATGATACCAATCTGACTATTTCTCTTCATTCATAATATCATCCTTCTTTTTCTTCAATTAGGTGTAGTTTTCACAGGTATCTGCCACTTGATTCTTGATTGTTGTATTTCCTTTCGGCCTTCCATATGCCTAGGTGTGTTTGTAAGTGCATGCCACATATACTCACATAACAACTCAGCTGTAACTTGACACTGCCACCCACTTTTTATGGCTGCAAAAGCTAATTTCTCTTTCATCCTTCTATAAGTTGAGGTGATTTCTGCAATTCAGATCTGTCTGTAAAGGTTTAACTTGTCATCAGTCATTGAGAGTTGCAAACAAACAAGCCAAACTGTATGGGTGGAAAGATAGATAGTAAAAATAAAGACAAAAACAGTGTAAACTGAATGCAACAATATTATAGAGCAGAGAATGACCAAAATAAATTGACAATTTACCTTTTGTCCATATTCATGTAATGAAATTTATATAAATCCATAATGCTTGACATTTTAAATCCATTTATATGATAATTCTACAAATTCTATTTTAAGTCAAATACAGGTATGAAATTAGTAGCCCAGAATGATTCAAATAACAATATACCATAATATGTTCCACATGTCTTACAAATTAACAAAGAAAATAAACTCCACAATTTTATAACTTTATCTATAAATGTCACTAATGTTACCTTGTTCAAAATTCAAGAATTTTTTCTATTGTCTGAATTACCAGATAAAGGTTTGAAACCTTCCATAATTGTCTGGTCCTTGTAAACATTATCTGACTCTGATCCTCATCTTTACCATCATATGGAGGTGCATATGTGGAGACTGAGCTCTGCAAGTGACACTTTGATCATGCAGTCTTTGAAATCTATTTAAGTTGCAACTGAACTTGTATCAGTTGTGATCAATGGGAGTTCAAGTAATCACTCTATTTGGCACTGCACAAGTATCAAATTTACGTTTCCATCAGAGTTGTCAAATGGAAAAACAACATGGGTGCTGCCTTTACAAGCTAAGAGATAATGGTCAGATGCACACATTGAGTTGTAGAACTCAACTGGGCACTTAATCATATTCACAGCTCAGATAAAGCATTGTCAACTGGGAAAACAAAGTGAGTGTTGTATTTACAAGTCAAGCTTATATCCATCCAGTAAGAATGACACTACAACTGTCTTACAATCTTCTTGTCACTGCACCCTCAGAATAGATGATCATGACATGGGGGTTTCTAGTGATGTCTACTTTGTCCTAAATGGAAATGGTGCCAAGCTGACATCCAGGATGTGTACCAAGAGAGCTAATTTAAAAATTTTGTTATTGCTGAAGAATATTAGATGTGATCTCAACAAATGACCATCACAGGAAATTATTTTCACCCAGTAGAGTGCTAATCCCTTCAAGTGACTCTTATTTAGATGGAGGTGAAAAAGTCTGACATATATATAACACACACAACCAGTAGATTCCATTATTGTTGACCATTCACATGGCTACATCAATGTAAAGATGAACTCCCATCAAAGGTCATGCTGCAGCAGTCATATAAGCCAGATACAAAAAATAATGGCTTAGTGAATGAGTAAGTATCCTGGATCAAAGACGAGGCAAGAACTAGTGTCGTCTGAGTAACATTAACTTGCATTTGATGAGAGGTTGTTTATTTTATGGAGTAATTGTATAGCAGGAAGTAAAAGCATAACAGAACATGCACATTGAATAGCATATGCTTTTGTTGCATCATTGGTTTAAATGATTGTGCAGTAGGACTGCTTTGGTAAAATGCCCCAGGGAAGGAAACCGCCAGTTCCTAGGGAACAGCTGTATACTCTTTGACAGTAGGGCACATTGAAAAGGGTTGCAAACATACATGTACCAAGTCAAAATTTTATTTCCAGAACTTCCTAGTTTCTGATAAAAGTTTTGACTCAATCTTTCAATATTAAATAAGTTTCTTCAGGAAGTCGAATGCCAAGATGGAGACATGGTCAAATGACTCCACAGATCTCCAGGATGCCAGCCTTTACACTCATCTTCCTGTCTCACAGAAAATTGCTAGTTTTGTCTCGGCCAGGATGTCTTTCAGTTTTAGGCTCTAACATTTGGCATTACCTCTGCTCTCAGAGCCTTTAGTAGGTTGTTATGCATAATAGCTGCTAATATCAAGTCTTTAGGTGTCTTAATTATATTTTGATGATTTTTGGTTGTTAAACTCGTGTCCTCAGATAAACGGCTTCATTGGCTGAGTTGATAGAGTATTTGCCTGAGATGTTGGAGTTCATGGGTTGGAACCCTAGGAGGTTAGTGTTAGGACTGGTTGGTCTGGTGTCAGGATACCGTAACTGGGGTGGGACATGATGCTATAATTCTGCGGCATGATGCCCCAGTGCTAAACATCACTATAAACTGCCACATTGGAGATATTGTAGCAATATGACTGAAACATTGTTAAAGCTATGTTAAAAATCTAAATCACACATTCATCCTCAGATGTACCCATTTGAGGCACATGTCACTGTTGGAAGATAGTGGCTCATTTGCAACTAATCCCCAACCAAGAGCTATCTATTTAATCCCTTCTGAGAAATTCATTTATTTGGGGATAAATATTGCTACCCATGAAGGGACAGTTAGTATTCACCACAACATATTTTTTTCTTAGGAACTTTAAATTTAGCATCAGAATTGATTTCTCTTGGAAGATTTCATTTATGGCCTGTCCAGTTCCTGTTATTCGCCAACTGGTGATCATACAGGGAATCCAAGCTTAATCAGTTTCAGAATCAGGGCTAATGTTTGGCTAGAGTTTTGATACATTCCCTAGAACCTCACTTCTTAGTGTACACAACTGGGCTCCAGTGGCTGAATGGTCAGGGGTGCATGCTGTTTCAGATAAATTACATCTCAACTCTGTCCATGTGGTTTTGCATCTCAACTTGGCCACTTAGGTATGTGAGAAAGCTTGCCTGTAGCTTCCCGTGAGTTGGTGGTTCCTCTTGTGGTCTTCCTTCAAAAATATACTGGTTGACATGTATAGCCTATTGTATCTTGTCATGTTGAAGACTGGTGTTATACCCATAATACACAAACTTTTGTATACTGCCACATCAGATTTGGATTTTGGGTATTCATCTGGAACACAAAGGAATTGTTATGCAGAACTTGTGGCTTTGAGAGGAATCATCCCTGTATATCAACAACCTAGAAATGAGGGTTGATTTCTGTTGCTGCAGCACAGACACCATGGATAGCATGTCAGTCATGTGTACCATACTCTTGCCACTCACTTTGCTTGGAAATATAGAAGTTTTGCCATTGATTAGTCTTGGTATAGATCACTCTCAGAGTCTGCAACATTACAAGGTAGAAAAAATATCCTTGCAGATAGCCTGTCTGGAGTTGAGTTGAGTGGTCCTTAGAGAATGCTTTTTGCACCAGTCATTAGGAGAGGCACTTTTTCAGCTGTGGGAGGAAGCCAGTAGTACACTTGTTTAATATGGTGAACAACAGAGTAACAGAGAGGGTTCATCATATGTGGTAATCCACAGATACTCCACTTTTAGGTCTGGCTTATATCCAACAATCCATCAGTTAAGATTGGATTTTGAGAATGGTTGACAACCACATCAACTGAAAAGAAAATCAAGTTCCAAAATTTATGATGTCAAGTGGAGAATGTTTTATAATTGGTGTAGTAGGTAACATGCTGATTCTCTCTGACCTCCTGAAAACACAGTCACATATTTTCTTCTCTTTAAAGGAAAACAATTGCAGTATATCTACCATTAAGGGCTTTAAGTCAGTCCTCTCCAGTACTCTCAAGTTCTCTGAGGGGTCCACCAATGGATTTGATGCTATCATTCAAAGCTGATTTGGTACATTGAGCTTCAGATACCAGTATCTTAGTCTTTATGCCTTGATGAAACTTTTTGTATGTTCCTTGGTTGTTACATAAACCTCCTTATGAACCTTTTGATGAATCTTCCTTTGAGAACCTTTCCTTTAAAACAGTCTTCCTTTTATTCTTAGCATTGGCATGGAAAAGGGAAACTAATGCCTTGGAAAAGAGTTTCTTATAGCACAATGGTAACTTATAATGATTCAATTTCTTTACTTTGTCAACCTGGGTCTCTGACCAGGAATCAGTTAATTACACTTGGCCGTATTAAATTTCCAATCCCAATCACATCTGCTGAAGATGAGCACTTACACTTGGCCTTATTGAATTTCCAGTCCCAATCACATCTGCTGGGGATGAGCCCTTACACTTGGCCCTGTTGAATTTCCAGTCCCAATCACATCTGTTTTAGGGATGAGCCCTTACATTTGGCCCTATTGAATTTTTAGTCCCAATCACATCTGTGTTGGGGATGAGCCCTTACACTTGGCCCTATTGAATTTCCAGTCCCAATCACATCTGCTGGGGATGTGCCCTTACACTTGGCCCTGTTGAATTTTTAGTCCCAATCACATTCTGTTTTAGGGATGAGCCCTTACATTTGGCCCTATTGAATTTCCAGTCCCAATCACATCTGCTGGGGATGTGCCCTTACACTTGGCCCTATTGAATTTCCAGTCCCAATCACATTCTGTTTTGGGGATGAGCCCTTACATTTGGCCCTATTGAATTTCCAGTCCCAATCACATCTGCTGGGGATGTGCCCTTACACTTGGCCTTATTGAATTTCCAGTCCCAATCACATCAGATGGGGATGAGCCCTTACACTTGGCCCTATTGAATTTCCAGTCCCAATCACATTCTGTTTTGGGGATGAGCCCTTACATTTGGCCCTATTGAATTTTCAGTCCCAATCACATCTGTGCTGGGAATGAGCCCTTATATTTGGCCCTATTGAATTTTCAGTCACAATCATATCTGTGCTGGGGATGAGCCCTTATATTTGGCTGTATTGAATTTTCAGTCCCAATCACATCTGTGCTGGGGATGAGCCCTTATATTTGGCCGTATTGAATTTTCAGTCCCAATCACATCTGTGCTGGGGATGAGCCCTTATATTTGGCCGTATTGAATTTTCAGTCCCAATCACATCTGTGCTGGGGATGAGCCCTTATATTTGGCCGTATTGAATTTTCAGTCCCAATCACATCTGTGCTGGGGATGAGCCCTTATATTTGGCCGTATTGAATTTTCAGTCCCAATCACATCTGTGCTGGGAATGAGCCCTTATATTTGGCCCTATTGAATTTTCAGTCACAATCACATCTGTGCTGGGGATGAGCCCTTATATTTGGCCCTATTGAATTTTCAGTCCCAATCACATCTGTGCTGGGGATGAGCAAGATAGGCTTCTTTGCTCAGTTAGTGCATTATTTATTATTGGCTGAATCTTAAAGCAGAAGAAGCAGTCATAACGTTTTCTTTTTCCCTCTCGAAGTAATTCTGATATTTTGTGTGCCACCATCTCAAAACGGATTATTCTGTAAAAGGGCTAATCAGTCTCTTAATGAGATTTTCTAATATGAAAAAGGCTCACAAGGTAAGGGCTTTTACTGCATCATCATTGGGGTCTATCATTTTTCTAGATGATCTCATGAAAACTACCCTTTCCCGTTTCACTCCTCTCTTTTTATCTCTCTTAGGTCTGTCAACCCTTATAAATTAACTCCAAGTCATACTAAAATGACCCTTAAATTATGGACTTAAGGATAAAGCAGCAAATATGAAAATACAATAATTGCAGACATTCTAGATATGGGCTTGTTTGAGTTTGATCTGAGTGCAAGTTTTCCAGTTAGATTTAGTTGGGAGGGCCCAACTCAGATGCTTTAATCTGCACATGATTATTGCATTTACTAAAAACGATGTCCAATAAATTTTTAAAAAAACCTCATTGACAACAAAATGGACTATCAGCCAGTTATAAAGTTTAAAAAAAACCAGCATGAAATTGTATAATGAAGATTCAGATACTTGGAGAACAAGCAGGAGAAGCAGCAATTATGTGTATTGGACATGGTTTGAGTATGTCTCATGGAAGGAGAGGTGATTGCCATTTGCCACATGAAATTAAAAAAAAATAAAGATTACATCAAGTTGAATGATCTATCAAGAAGTAATCAAACTCATTGAATGCATTATATGAAAATGTACTGAAGGTCACACTTCCGAATTTTCTAAATGCGTGTTTCCAAGGTGATAATAGCAGTACATGATATTTTGTTACACTTTACTGAAACTTGGTCCAAGTTACATAAAAATATTATGGTTACTGATATACTAAGAAGGTCTTGTTAGGGTCAGCAGGTCTGCTACATTTAATCTCTGTTGCACCAGAGCAAAAGCATTTAAGCATAATGTTCAATTGTGTCAGCTGAACAAGTTGTCAGGCCATCATTCAGTCTGCAGTACAGCAACCTACTGACTGTAAGTTCACTTTGTCAGCTTACCTCTATGCTACCAGCCTCTCACTGTTCTGATAAATTCAGTAAAGCAGGTATTTTATTACTGCAATTAAAATGTATGATTTTGAGGGGTTAAATTAATTTTAATTACAACACTTGACTGCTGCTTTTACTTAATTCCCTTCTCCATCCACACTTATATGTTCTTCGTTCCCTGTCAGAATCAAAGAAGGCTGATTTCTAAATGAATATAAATAGATAAAGAAGCAGACTGGGCTCGTGGTTTTTGTGCTGTAGACCTGATGGGAAGTGGCAATACTCATTTTAGAGTGGTGCCAGGTAAAGAGGTAGTAATGCAATAAAAGCAGGTAGATATTGCAGAAATAAGATTAATTTTACCTTCTGAAAGCTAAATTTCTGTAAAATTTTCTTTTATCAACAAGGAGGACTCTTAAACATAGGGGAGGTATATAATGTGCCATTAATGATACTATTAAATGTCGGGGGTATGCCCCACTACAAATGCTGTGTGGCTAATTAGTGTTAACTTGAATTAGTTCCGGCAGTTTTAGCTACATATTTATGCTGCATTGTGTGAGGGTACATTTTGGTGAGTGCAGCACTATCTACACACACACTTTTGAGTTATTAGTTGTGGTGTTAAGTTTATGCCAATTTTTCGGGCAGTATTGGCTGCAGTCATACCACTCTGTGTATGGTAATTAGATGTGGAGTACCATAAGGCACAATTCTAGGTCCATTACTGTTTATTTTATTTATTAATGACCTACAACTTGTACTAAAGGACTCATTATCATCTACAGATCTCTATGCAGATGACACAACATTGTCAGACATCCAAAATACAAAACATGAACTCAAAATTTCTTTACAGAATGCCCTAAACAAACTGGACAACTGGTGCACATGCAATGGCATGGTGCTTAATGCTGGTAAAACTAAAATATTACTTATCTCAACATGGAACAAAAGAACAAAACTTGATAGTGATGAACTATGTCTGACATGGAAGGATAAAAGGATGCAAATGGTCTGTCATGATAGTCTACTTGGTGTTTTGGTAGAAAATAACCTATCATAGACTGAACATCAAACATATCAGTAAAAAAAGTCAATTCAAGTTTATGGCTTCTTAGTAGGATAAGACACTTTCTCTCGGAAAAGCACAGAGAACTATTTTATAACAGTTACATACAACCCTATTTATACTACTGTAATACAGTATGGGGTAATTCAAATGATAAAAACTTAGCAAAGCTGGCACATCTTCAAAAAAGAGCTTTTGAGTTAATATCAATCCAGAAAAAAAAAAAGGAAAAAAAAGCTGGTAAGTTAAAAATATTACCTATTAAAGACCGAATTTGTTTAAGAAAAGCCAAATTAATGTACAGGATAGCCAATAATAGTGCTCCTGAATATTTACAATCACTATTCAAGTATAGGCTACCTGGAAATACTCCCCAACTGCGATCAATGTCTACCAAACATTACAAAATTCACAAACCAAATAAGGAATTATTTTAAAAAAGTTTCCAATACTCTGGAACTTTGCTCTGGAATAGTATTCCAGTTGAGATTAGAAATGCCCACTCTATTTCCTTTTTCCAAACCCAGTATATACAGTGTCTTCAGAGATGCAGCAAATACAATAAGTATATTCCTTTAAATGAGGGCCTCAAGGTAGATTAGTTCTTAGCTAATTGAATTACCCTCTTTAAATAAAGTAATAATGGATGAATATTTGTGAAAATAACACCATTCTCTCAAAATTAGATTTCTTTGACAAATATTTGACATATTGATGGTTTTGTTCAAATTTTATTTTTTAGAGCATGGGTTGTGTTTATCATTTTGACAAGAAAAAACTTGACTAAAAGTAATATGCTAGAATTTTCTAGAAGTAGGAGATGGTCCTATCATCAAGCATGTTTATATCATGGAAGAATGATGGCATGCTTTTCTGTTATTATATAATCAGTTCTTTATCCTTTACTTTATAGATTCTTGATGAAGCTAAAAAATTGTTGTTGTGGTGTGCCACCCCAGATTCTGTGGTTCGACTTGAAAGATGTAATCTGGCACAGCAGGAAAAGACAATGCTGACACAGGTGTACATGAAGGAGCAGTGTCATGAGAATTTGGCTCAATATCTGCATTTTAAGTTACTCACAGAGCAAATACAGGAGCTATTTGCACAGGTAATGCTGGAAATATAGATATATGTATATTTTCCATCAAAATTTTACTTGAGTCAGTGAATTGTATGTAGTTGGATTTGGTTAAGAGGTTATAAATTATTTCAGCATAAGTTTATTCATGAGATACTTAGACTCACAAATTTTACTGTTACTTTGATTTTCATTTGTTTTGGGAAAAAGAAATATAGTCCAGTTTATGGTCCAAAATCATTCAAAAGAATATAATTCATTATTCAAAAACAAACAGACAGAAAAGTTAAGCCCATGCAATAAAATTAGCACTTGTGATTAAGGACTACACCTGAGTTCAAACCACAAATTAATCATGCTTTACATGTACATTGATACATGATAATTTAAATGAAAATGGGAATTACAGTGTTTCTCCAGTGATAAGCCCATGGGACCATCATTGAATATTTGTTAAAAAATGGACAAGACTTTCTTACCATTAAACTTTTCTGTAAGCAACATAATTACATTTTCATGGTTTTTGTGTGTTTGTTTTGGGAGACATGTATTTTCTTGTTTTTCAAAGAAGTCCCTTTTAGTTTTGCCAAAGGTTTGTAAAAGTGGGAGATAGGCTTATCACCAGGCATGGCTGTGCTTGTCTTGGTCATCACCATGCATTTTATTGTCGTCACCATGCATGGTCTAGTCATTGCTTAGTCTGGTCATCTCCATGTATGGTCTAGTCATTGCTTGGTCTAGTCATCACCATGTATGGTCTAGTCATTGCTTGGTCTGGTTATCACCATGCATGGTCTAGTCATTGCTTGGTCTGGTCATCACCAAGCATGGTCTAGTCATTGTTTGGTCTGGTTATCACCATGTATGATCTAGTCATTGATTGGTCTGGTCATCTCCATGCATGGTCTAGTCATTACTTGGTCTGGTTATCACCATGCATGGTCTAGTCATTGCTTAGTCTGGTCATCACCATGCATGGTCTATTCATTGCTTGGTCTGGTCATCACCAAGCAATGTCTAGTCATCATATAAATAAGGTACTTGCCAGGTTTTGGTTTACTGTAGCTTATTTCAACTAGAAAAAAAACACAAGCATAATAGAAATCTCAACTAGTTCTTAAAGGCACTCATTTGATAAAAAATGAATATTGACAAAATAGTGCAAAATTTTGCATGACGTTAAAACATTTTAGGGTTCAGTATTATCCACAGTGAATCACAGTTATAATCACTTTTGTAATCATGGCTTTGGGCTTGAATGACTGCTTCCTTTAATAAAAGGTGACATATGCTTCTAATATTTTATGATTGAAACTTTCTGTCTACAGTTTAGAATCCGATTAAACATATGATCCTTGTTATATTAGTAGTGCCAACAAACTCAGTGCATTATTAATCATGGTACTTCCTGTTTATTAATGTTTTGCTGTAACTTATTGAGGCTATTTCTAATAAAAAGCAAGCCCTTCCACCCCTTTCTGTGAACAGTATTTGTCTGTCTCTCTTGTCTAATAATTGTAGAGATACAGTTGTGCCTGAAAACATAAGTGCAGTTCTAAAATTCCTCATAAACACTATCCAAACAATGTCCAGAAACTCTAAAATATAAATGCACAGAAAGACTGACATAAAATTTATGGTGTCTACAAATATACATTGTCCAAAAAGGATATAGCTTGTGTGGTAATAAATCATTTGTGCACTGGTTTAACTTAGAGATGTTAAGTTTACAGGAAGATGATATTAAAGTGCAAACATTTTGTTCTTAAAAAATTTTTAATTACAAAACAAATCCATGGACATCTTTTTTTCAAATTTTCTGGCTTGTGACTGGTCCAAGTTTTCCCTACTTTTTTACTCTTTAATTTGTCTCTGACTTCACCTTCTTTTCATCAAATCAGCCTCTCCATCTCTTCTTTTAAAAGATTCTTGGAGACCATTTGCCTATCAGTGCTTTCTTATCAGTAAATGCAGCTCTAGGGGAACATCAGGTGTTCTGTGATGATATTGAGTTTGTGGCTTGGTCCATGTGTTTCATGAGTGAAAGAGGCATTATGTCTGATACGTTTGAACTGCAGTTTCAGATAAATGTTGCATGCAGCAGCATGGAATCTGTTTATTCCTGGATAAACAAATTGTCTGTATTGGAAGACTAGACATGTGAGTAGAGATATGGATGGTTTAGCTATATAAAGCCTGAATGTTAGATTTAAGCCAGTGTTGAAGTTTATGCTAAAAAAATTATGCCCATAGCGATAGATTGAAAATTTATTTTAACAATATTTTTGAAGAAGGAAATTAAGAAAAGTAGTAGATAATGTGCTTAAATAGATTTCCATATTTTTCAGATAACAACCCACTCCAAGCTTTTGTCAACAGCAGACAAGTCAGATATACACAGAGCAGTAGGAATTCCTCCTGAGAGGATTGCACTGGAAACTCTTCAGTCTTTTGACACTGAGCAGCAGTTCAGTCGAAAAATAAGGTTAAAGAAAATATGAGTCTTATATACTGAATTTATAATCTAATTATGAAAGTAAAACGTAATATAAATTTATTTTGGATGAGTATGACTTATTTAATTTTGAGAAAAACATTAATGTTGTTGATACTTAAATTCATGGATTGGTGAAGTGTAATATTTCCAAAAAAGGATCACAGTTGTATCTTTAGATTCATGGTTTTGTAGTAAACCATAAAATCCATGAAAATCAATACCCCATGGAAGAGCCAATTTGGATAAAATGTAGCATACATTTTACCTATCTAAATATTTTCTGTGCTCGTTTACTCATCTGTGGTGTCGCTTATGTAATAATTAAATAGCAAACCAATGTTCTACTATTTCTTCAGAATGACCAAGCCATTTCATTAAAACAAGTCAGTCATGTTTCTTTGGATGTGCTGGAAGAACTTAATGGGTGTTCTATTGTTCATTATCCATCCAGCAGCACAAGACTGTTCTCTCTACTCCTAATACATACATACATACATACATACATACATACATACATACATACATACATACATACATACATACATACATACATACATACATACATACATACACACACACACACACACACACACACACACACACATACATACATACATACAACCTCATGGCAGGTATTAGAAGATGTTTGTACTTAGAGTTTGCTAAAGAGTCAAAGTTCAGAGTCAAGAAGATAGCATACAAATTAATAAAGATGATAAACTTTTTATTTTCTGCTTTCCAGATCTTTCTTCGAGTCAAACCCAGAAGAGCAGATACTCCTTATAATTCAATGTGACTCGGGTGACACTAATGCCAACTTGGTGGCCTGTGCCAGATACTGTATTGTGGATGAACACCAGAATATGAAGGACAGACAGCGAGCTCCATGTCATATTATCTTCATCATACAGCTGCCCAGACTTGCAGGAGGATGCTTTACTGGATTCCAGGTTAGTTTTTATGGAACATTCTTACAGACAATATTAAATTTTCCATGACTCCAAATTCTTGAAACCAGTTGAAACAGAAAGTTCAGATAAAGGAATTGTGACCATATTTATGTCAGCAATTCATTTGTCTGGTAGAGGAACCAACTTTGGTGGCGCTCACCAGTTATTATGTACTTTTGAGAGAGTGATGTACGTAAGGTGAAGTTGTTTGCATTTTTAACATGCACAGTGGAGAGAATGTTGCCATACCTCTATGATACTTTGATGTAATGTGGATGACATTTCTTTGGATACTGTACTTGTGAAAATTGTACATGATCTAAGCATACAGTATAACAAAATGGATGCACCCATGTGCTCGACAAATTAACCTGAATTAGTGAAAAGTACACTAACTTTAGCAGTTATTAAAATAGGGAAAACGAATTTTCCTAAAGTAGGCAATAGCAGTTTCTGAAAGTGCAATGAACAAATTACAAAATATCTGAAAAACCAAAAAAGTTATCGGCTCTTTTTTCTACAACTTACCTCTGAAGTACAGGAAGTGAAAATGACCAAGCAGAGCTAGCAGTTTTTTAACCTGAGCAAACCTCAAGTGAGCCCAAGCTGTATACTCTCTAACCCAAATTACACCCATCAATCATACACCAAAATAAAGGGAATTAAAAGTTCTTTTAACAACACCTAAGATATACAAAGTCTTCATTATATACCCAGTACAACCAGCGAGGTAAACCTGGGAAATGCTTTTTCTTTAAATTTTTAACCCAATGCTAAATACGAAACTGTAGAGCGCCACCTTAAAGAACCACTGAAGATGTGTTGTCAACTTATTGAAAAGCTAGTCATATTCTGTAGTCAATTTCAAATATTTTGATATATTGTACATGGTATTTACTTCCAAAATGATAACAACATAGTTAATTTACTACACCCCTCTGAAGTAGCTTGAATGTAGCTTCACGACGTCCAAAATGTACTCTAACGTCATTGGGAGATGCTATATTTCTGACATGAAAGAAAGACATCCATGAGTAAATGATTATCAAGTATTTGTTTTATTTTTTAATTTAAACATTAAATAATGCATTCTGATCATTTTCCAGCTTGTGTACTATACTTTGTCATGTTTACTTTGAAATCAAGAGAGAACATATTTTAATTAAACTACCTTAAATTAGCATACCCATTCAAAAATCTGGTCAGTGATAGCAATACAACCAAGGAAAATGAATACTTGATGATATAAAATCAGTTTCACAGATATGTTTTATTAATGAGAAGCTAGTGTCAAGAGTTTAAGTAGTTAATTTGTAATTCCTGAATTGGCATATGGAGATTTCCTCATGGAGGAGAACTCTCACTATTACTTGCAATAAAATCATGGCATCAATATTTTATTATGGGAGAATAAAATATAAATTTCAATGATGAAGGCCATAAAGTATAGGTACCAGTTTTTTAAAACTAAAAGGAATCTTTTTTCATTGTGAATTTGAATCAATAACTAGGCCCATTACCTGCTTTGTGTATTCCTTTCATTCCATTCCACAGGAGTAGAGAGCACAGCAGGTAGCATACACATCAGAGAACCAGACTACTTAGCAACGACATAAAGCAGTGATATAATACACAAAACTTTCACGTACATGTGAAGGTTGTTGAAACCAGTTGGAGTAATGTTAATGGTCTCTCAGCAGTTGGGCATTTTGAAAATAAGTCATTTTTACATAAAGAAAAAATAACTTCATTAGAAAAAGTGCTTGATTGACAATTATTCCCAACACACGTATTCAGTTATTGAACAGATCAGTAGACCACCCCACCCAGTTTTCTCAATATCCAGCCAGGATGGTATTATATCATGTTATGGAGGTCTCTTAATAACTCGTGACCTTATTTATAGTGTGGTCTGTGTTTTTGGATCCCATTCTGTGTGAGTTATCGAGGGAGAGGTATATTAATTAACCTCTCATAGTAAACCCATGAAAACACAATAATATTAAAAATTCATTAATTTTGTTACTGTCTCTGTTTTTCAGTTATAAGTAGGATTACCTATATAAAGGTTATATTTTACTAAAATTTTACTTTTTAATTATCAGCCAATTATAACCAGCCAACCCATACATACAGATTTCATCTTGGCCCATCTCTAGACTGGTTCTCATTCTTCTATATAATTAGTTTCTTTAGGCTTGAGTCCCATCAGTCAGTCTATTCTTATTTTACCTCACTTTATCACTGATGAAAAAAGTTCTTCTGGAATGATCTGTTGTCCAGTGCTTCATGACTGTTGTCCAGTGCTTCATGTCTGTTAGTACAAGTTTGTTATTGTCACTGCTCCAAAACTACTGGGAGGAGTGCCATGATATTTTCCAAACATATCATGTAGTTGGTTCTAAATGAAATGGTGCCCTTCAGACATCAAATATGGCCACAAAGATTTTATTATCATTACTACTCCTGAATGGATGATCATATTGACATGGAGTTTTCAGTAAATAAGACTTGTGATATCTACTTGGTCCTAAATGACAGTGTACAGATAGGACATCCCATATGGCTACCATCTTTTTATTACCACTCCTCTTGAACGTGTGGTTGTACTTACCTAGAGTTTTTGCTTGAATGAAAATGATACCCGTTGGACATGTAGTATGATCACCATGGCTGCTCTCTTGAAAATCTTGTCATTGCTGGTCCTTTTGAAGTTCCACTCCAGTTTGATACTTTGCAGTCTTACATTTTTAGGAAAAAGCTCATCCCAACACTTGACCTATGGAATTATGTTATTTGACAAAAAAATCTTGGAATGCTTATTTTGGCCTAAATCAGCTTCATTTAGGCTGCTGGAATGTAGCTGACCTGATTACCACAGTATATGAATGCAAAACTATGCACTCTGAGTGAATATCCACTTCGTCTAGCCACATTGTGAAGGAAAGGGGAGGGGGATAACCACCCAACTGCTCCTTCTACTGAGAGGATATAATCCCTTTTTCCAAGAAGAGAGAAATCATGATGGGTTACACCCAACTCCCTGTGAATGGAGATGGGAAAAGGAGTCCTCAATCATTAAGGAAGAAGATGAGAGGACAGTTTATTTGTCTCACCTGAAGATTAAACTATCAATTTTTGATAATTTTGACGAGTTCATGTGAAGAAGCAGTTACTTCAGTCACTTTTATTTTGGCTTGTCCATCTTTGTTCCACCCTACAATAGACCTGTCAACCCTTACAATTTTACAAGTCTTACTGAAATAATCTTTAAAGTATGGACTTAAGGAATAATAGGAAAAAATATGATCATTGACATCAAATCCAAATATTGGATTTTCCAGGTTTGATTAATTCAGGTTTCCAATTAGATTGAGAGCATTTGGTCAGAGAACCAGGCTAGCATTACATGAGTACTTGAGTTACTTTAACCTGAAATGTTTTTATGCTTCATGATATCCAACACTTTCAGGTGTCATAGCAGAGAAGGTATTGGTCATGACCTACTGTAGCTAATCTGGTTTGAATAGACCAGAATTTCTAATCCTGTTTCATAAATGGAATCTTCTGTGGGTTTTGATATGGTTCAACTGGGCTCAATTCACACATTTAGCTGGAACCTTTGGAATCTTGCTGAACCTGCTGTCATACAAGACATGTTTTCTGATAGCTTTAGATTTGGCATGCAGAGTAAAATAAGTTGCCTACTCTTTCAGTGGATTTAAACTGTCTCCAGTTCAGATTGGATGATTCCTATGTCCTGATGTCACATCTGAGTTTTCTATCTAAGAATAGTTTGCTGTCAGTGGGAAATGAAATAGTGATCATATGGTCACTTTCTTTACTAGATATGTCAAAAGAGTTTACATACAGGACCCTTTTGTGCTTTTAAGTGTACAGGGAAAAACCATTGGATGATGTCTCTTTATTCTGGTTAAGACTGCAAGACAAGATAAAACCCCTAAATCTCTTAACATCTTGTCTGAAGTGGGCATATTGCATACTCTGCATACTCTGAGGTTTCAAAGGATCATAATCACCTCATGAAGATTTCAGCAAATGAGTTTTGGGCAACTTCTGCCAGCCTCACATTTAAATGTTGCATTTATGATCTGAGACATAATAAAAGCTATGCACTATGGTATGCACAATTAATCTTCTCAGACATTTGTATCTGCATGATCTTGCATTGCAGAGACAAGAATTGAATTTGAAGGGTCCAGTGACTGCAGCCCAGTTTTCCACCAGGCCCAATTGGCATCAGCACAACACTTTTGCTGTATTTTACGAGGAACTTTTATTCATTAAAAAAATTCATTTTTTCCTTTTTAGCTGTCTATGGTCATCATGGGTTACATAAACTTGAGTTGTGCTGCTGTCATGTTAAGAGTGTGCTACATATTCCAGTCATTCTCCCCATGAAGGGTTCATGGTGTAGAAATATACTGCTCAGCATTCACTCCAGTAGTTACCCATTCTAATAACATTAATATGTTCAGTAAAGATCATCAAAGGTGGAACCTTTTGTGTGTTCTTTGATTGTTATCTTTAATTATTATCTAAACTGCCTATGAACCTTTGAGCGAAGCTTCATTCAGGAACCTTACCCTTAAAACAGTCTTCCTTTTCTCCCTTGCATCAGCAAAGACAAAAAAATCATTAGAAAACAATTGGGATTTGTTTAGTGGTAACTATGATTCAGTCTCTCTTGTTTGCCAACCAGGATTAAGACCAAGAATCAGCTGTTCTGGAGCCCCTGTTCCTACTAATATCTCAATCACATCTCAACTGGGGACGGTCAAGATAGACTTCATTGCCCTATTAGAGCTTTCATATTTTTGTCTAAATCAAAAGGAAAAGAAAGGGTTGAAACCATCTCTTTCTCCTCTCAGAGTATCTCTATTGTTTTGGCAGTCTACATCACATGGTGGATTGCTGGGACTATTAAAAAGGTGAATCAGTCTGTCACTGAGAGAAAATCAGCACCCATGAGGTCAGGACTATTGTTGTATCTTGGGCCTTTCATAATAATTCTTTTTTGCATGATGTCCTGAAATCCAAAATTAGGTGGTCTCATTTCATCTTCTACTGATGCATTTGATCAGTGCTGCAGCAGAATTAAAGTTCTTGCACATTAGGCACAGTTGTTTCAACCCAACTAGCATTGACTGGTTATTGTCTTTTCTGGAGTTCATAAATTTGGAGATACTCTCAATTTATTTTTTATGGAGTACTAATTTTTCTGATTTTTTTTATTTTGTTGCTAAACCATAAATTTAAAAACTCAATGAACAATTATATGCATGTAGAAGGAATATAGTACACCTTCCCCAGTCCATTTTTATGGACCAACATTAGAGTAATTTTTCAAAGAACCACGAAAATAGGTACCCATAAAAATTATTCAATTCACAGTCACTATTTACTTTCAAACTTGGTAGTACAGCATAATATGATACCAGAGAAGAGATGAAAAGGCTCCTTCTTCAAGTTTAGATAAGATTGTTCATATATTATCTGTGTAGTGGTTGAATATGCTTTAGTCTCGTCTCAGTTTAAATTATATTATTTCAAAAACCCCATGGCTTAAAAGCACAAGATGAAGCAATTCCCTTCCATCATAGAGATGCTGGGTTGGCCAAGAGCTCATTCAGTGACATAATCTGTACATCATGAATGTGATGTACACAGTAGCTAAATATTCAGTTTCATCTTGTATTAGTGTGGACGCTGCCCATATTTATGATCTGATGGCACAAGATGAAGAGATGCCGACCATAATAGAGATGCTGGGCAAATCAGTGGGCACACTGATGGAGAAGGCAGTGGGCATTAAGCCTGCAGGAACAGCTGACATAGAGGTGGATGAAATGTTCAGGGCCAACAGAATTGGTGAAAGTATGCTGAGATGATGGTTATCTAAGAGCACATTAAGTGACATAATTTCTACAATATGCATTAATAAACATAATGCACACATTTGCTAAATGTTTCATCTCATTTCAGTGTGGGCTGTGGCACTCTGCCCATATTGATGACCTGAGGGCACAAGATGAAGAGATGCCCTCCATAATGGAGATGCATGGCAAGTCGGTGGGCACACTGATGGAGAGGGCAGTGAGTACTAGGACTGCACACACAGCTGACATGGAGGTGGAAGAAATGTTCAAGGACAACAGTACTGGTCAAGGTGATGAAGCCATGGAAACTGATGACATGGAAAGGTTATAATGTTTTTCATTTTGTTATCCTAATAATTTTTGTTTATAACTTTCAGGGAGGTTATGACATCCATCTGTACATCTGTAAGTACTGGCTGAAAAATCAGTAAACTTCATAAATTTCTTATTGCTGTGGTATTCATGTGCAAGAGTATTTCTTTTCCTTCCTTGGGACGAGAGAGAAGACATCCATGTTGATGAAATTGCAATTACAGTTGCAACATTTCAATATTCTTTAGAAACTATGTAAAATTAGTCTAAATATTGACTTAAAATTAGAAATGCCCACTCTATTTCTTTTTTCCAAACCCAGTATATACAGTGACTTCAGAGATGCAGCAAAAATAAGTAAATTTCTTTGAATGAAGGCCTCAAGGTAGATTAGTTCTTAGCTAATTTAGTTACCCTCTTTAAATAAAGTCATAATAACAACTTGCTCACAATCAATGCAACCATCAATACTCCAGTTAAATTTCTCATAACTATGTCTTTCAAATTTAGGTGAAAAAGAAGAAAGAAAACTTGTATAATAAATTGATCTCAGGATATAACTTTGCCACTTTAGATTGGAGGGGGATTATTTTAAATGCCAGTGTCTGTTCTGAATGCTCAAAATTATAAATTTGAAGAAATACTTGATTTGCTGTCATTATTACCTATTTTGCACTAAAACAAGTCCTACAGCTCAGTCCTCTACTGAGCTTAAATCTGTGGATGACTTGCACTTGCAATAATTAAGAACCCCATTGATTTCAGGATAAAAAATGTCAAAGGTTAAGGTCACAGGTAGAAAGAAGAAAAATTGTTTTTGCACAGTTAGTTGAGTTCTTAACAATATACTTTATCAAACATTATGGATGGTTTGCACTTGAGCCAAAAATGCACCCTTGTCAGTTTTGAGGTTGTAAAAGCAGTCATTCTAACTGAAAGAAATAAAAATTGCTTCTGAACATTGATTTGAATTTGCCACCATCTACAGTTAACACTTTGTGAAAGGCTTGTACATGTGGCAGGAAAGAACCCTATTATTTCCAAAGACAGCTACTTTAACAACTAATTTACTTTTATGCTATTATCCAGAATGGCCTCTGTAAATTATTAAATTAGAAACAAATATAGATGTTTTCAAAATAAAATCAGCATTATCTAGAAAGGCAGGTCTTTGTGTAAATACTAAAATTTAATATGGTGATGCATATAACACATATGCGTCTATGCTGTATTCAGACATGCTTAACTATTCTGACAAAAATATATATTTGTATTTCCAATAGTTTGTTCTTCCTGAGGGCATCAGAGGAATAGAATGCTACAAATGAGTTACCCTGATCAAATATTAATTTTATTATTATTATTATTATTATTATTATTATTATTATTATTATTATTATTATTATTATTATTATTATAGTGTGATCCTACCTTAGCATACATGGTCATAACATGAATTCAGATATAATACAATCTTAGCATTGCTCCTGAAATTATATATATATATATATATATATATATGTGTGTGTGTGTGTGTGTGTGAGTGTGAGTGTGTGCATTGTTTTGTGTGTTGTCAATATACAAGTATATTTCAGACTAGTTTGTCTTAATGTAATCAAAAAGCACATATTTTTATGCGCACTTTTATTATACCCCTTCAACTATTTTTGGGGTACGTATCATTTTCTTCAGCTAACTGACATGGTTGGTTATAACAATGTTTTGTCATTAAAACAGTTGGGTTATGTGGACCCCAACCCCTATGTTGTAGTGGTGTTACTTTGTATTATTATTATTATCATCTTTATCATCATTATCATCATTGCGATAAACACTAGCAGAGGGAATGAAATGAAATTGAAGAGTGTTAGCAAGCAAGGCTGAGGTCAACCTTCATTACTTTCTCAATGTAAGGCATCTCAGCATAAGAAAGATCCTTTGATAACAGATGTGGTCATGAATCCCATTACACAATTAAGCAATATTATGTATTATTTGCCTCAGCATAAGCTGGCCTTACTTAAAAGGTGGTCAAGTAAACTGTGGTCCAGTTATAGTGAGATAGTACTATACTGTGAGATAGTACTATACTGTGCAGTGTTGGGGATAGTTACGTCATAAAACTAACAGTCTTTTTTTTATTTTGCAAATTTAAATTGTAAAAGCATGCAACAGTAGATTTCAAATAATTGGAATCAGTATATTCTTGCAGCACTGTAGTAACAAAATTGTGGCAGATAGCTTATTTATTTAACAAGCAATTTCTCTTTTTTCAGTCAAATCCAAAATGGAGTAATGGAAATGGAGGGACAAATGGGAGAGGAGTCTTCAGGTGACCATGATCCAGATCAGGTTCATAAACTGCAGGGTATTATTTGTAACAGAGTTAGCCACAAACTGAATGTCCGCAATTTAATACTCTCCTGTGTCCAGCCAGCTTTGGCCATGGTCAAGGACAAAGAAGAAACCACTGACAGATCAACCCGGAGAATTGAGCTGATGCTTTATTTGCTACATCAAAACTCTATTAAAGGTAGACATTTGAATGAATTATTGCTTTCATAATATGTATGAGGAACACTATGCTTGATTTACAGAGCCTGTAAATCATTACATTTTAGCTGTTACATTCTTATAAATTTCAAGGAAATTGTTAGGTCAAAACCACAAAGAAACTGAAACAAATTGCTGTTTGTTGTAAAAATTGACAAAGAATACAAAATTATTAAGTCTTTAAAGCTGTTCTTGTTATAAGAAAAAATAAATTTTAATAGCACTCATGAATGAGACCACAGTGCCCCAGTGTCTAAGATTAATGAGCTATTCATTCCATGGAACATCTCATTTTAACAGTGGGAACAATAGGAATGTGAGTCTTAGAAGATAGGCATAAGTTTCTACATGGGGTGTACACATGGGTGAGGTTAGATAGTTTTATTGGACTGGAGCCAGTCAGTGAAATGTAGCAAAGTAAACAGCTTTTGTGTTTGATTCTGGATTGAATGGGTAGCCAGTCAAGCTTACAGAGCAGGGGAAGATCTGCTGAGTTCTTCATACTCTAAGGGTGTCATGAACAGCCATGTTTTGAACTTTTTGTAGAAGATACTGAGACGAACCATAAAAGTGCATTACAATAGACCAGTCTTGAAAGCACTAAGGAACAGACAAGTATTTTGATGGCATCAGCCAAAAGAAAACTGAATCTCAGCATCATATATGCATGCTTGCATAAGTTCATACATATTGGTATAATGAGAGCATACAGTCAAGAGTTACACCTAGGTTTCGTACTGATTGTGTGAATAATGATGTTGATAATGCTGATAATTATTATGTGAAAAACAAGCAGAATAACAATTTTTGTTAGTCCAGTTGTTTGGAAAGTCAGCCATTATTGACCATGAAGGATATATTGAACATTTATATTCCTGAAAGTTTCAAAAGAAGGACTATTCTTACTCTGCTTAACAATGTGTCAGACAAGACTTATAAAGTTACAATGCCTATCAATACATATGCTTTTTCCATATAGTATCAGGAACCAGAAGTGCAATATTCTAGAAAGAAACTTCATGCCACACAAATGCTGCCCATGAGTTTGAGATCCCCTGCATAGTCACCAATGACAATAAAAAAAAAAACAAAATAGCTGAAATATGCAAATAAATGTATTCATGCACTACATTTTTGCCAGACTGAACATGATTATTACATAGCCAATATGGCATTTTTTTAGTAATTTGAATGTCTTTATCATGGATTCACCCTTCAACCCTGTGCATAGCCCCATTCCCCACCACTGTCTCTAAAAATGAAAATAGAAAATGTCAGATTTATTATCAAACATTTTCAAGTCCTCAAGTATTGACTAATAAATGCATAATTCTTTATTGTTATGAACAGAGAAGTCTGTGCTAGCACTCTTTGGAAATGTCTGATAACATTATGGTTGTAACCAGAGTTCTTATTAGCACTCTTATCATTGCATGCCTTGATCCCAGACCTAACATGTGATGGAATGCAAAAAGAAAAGGAGCAGAAAAAGCATATCTGAGAGAGAGAGAGAGACAGTCAGACAGAGCCACACATATAGTAGGTTATTTAGCACCAATCGATTCTGAGCAAATGCTTCACCCAAGGACACACCATGGTAGCTAGGCTGTGCTGATCTGATAAAAGTATGAGAACCCAGACCCATTCGGTCATTCATTGTTAACACTGACCACTGAGCCACAACAGTCCTATCTCCATTAGTTGCTGAACATGCTGCTGGGTTGAGATAATTAGCATGGAATGAGAGGGGGGGCAGATTCCAAACCATGTCACTTTGTTTTAAGTTGCAGATGGCAAGTGAGTATTCTTAATAGGTTTTAGTTTTTTCATTTTTTATAATAATAATGAGTACCTAGGACTGAAAATGCCATTTCATATGATGTCTGGTTGGTCATAAATAAAAATGGTGCCAATCACTCAGCTAATTTGGCTGCCACAATGACTGTCTTAAAAATCTTGTCATGACTCACCCTGAATGGATGAAGATTATGACACTGGGTTTTCACAGGCCAGTTTCATGACCTACTATGCAGAGAGCTTGTATGATTATGCATCCTACATACCAGGGCATCTTTATGTCTTTCTGTAAATCTGTGTCATCTTTCCCTAGATTTAACCATATTCCTACATGGGCTGAGTCACCATATTGCTACTCTTTTGAAAGAGAAGGAGAAAACTGCCTTCAGAGCAGACAGTTGGTTGTCTAGTGAAGCTGCCAAGCCTGTAAATATCAACAAGGCAGGGACATTCAGGTAATATTTATATTAGTCATAAAATTACCTAAATATTTTTAGATGATGGAACATGGTAGAATCCTGCAGCATGCGTCGTATTCCTTCAGTTAAATTTATTTTTTGTTAAGTTGCTCTCAATAAAACCATACACATAATGGTACATATTTTATTGGACATGTATAAATAGAATACTCATGCAGAATGGTAGAATGTTATTTACTCTGTAATAATGGGGCTCATATCATAAATAATCAGTATGTTTTCATTTGAATATACTGCAAAGTTAAACAGTAAAACAACATTTAGCACAGTATATAACAAACACTAGAAAAAAAACTGAACTCTTTTTTTTATTTGAGCCTAAATTTGTTGTTGGTCTCAGTCAGCCAATGAAAATTCAGAAAATTCTCTCTCTGAATAAGTCGGCTGATTTCTCATTCCAGAGGCTACTTTTTATTTTCTATCAGTAGTCGTTCCAGTAGCTTGTCTGTTTTTTTAGTTGTTGTTAAAATCAAAATTTGTTTTCTTTGTTTTTCTTTTCATCTCAGCCAGTTGAGCAACTGACTAATCCAGATATATTTTTAAAAACAGCTGTTGCCAAACCAAAACTTGTACAAATTAGCTCACCAGAGTCAGTCCTCTGTTCTCCATGGAGCAATAGTTTTATGCAAATAATTGTCACCATATTTAATTTATTGTTATTATTATTATTATTATTATTATTATTATTATTATTATTATTATTATTATTATTATTATTATTATTATTATTATAATAAAAGCAAAACTTTATCTAAAAGAAGACATTTGACCAACTTTTACTGTTTTCTTGGCCAGTTGGTTTTGCATTTGTTTTCACTAACATGTTTTTATGCCCAGATAACAATCTGCTTATGACACAGAGACATTTGTGGATCCCATCTACTTCTTATAGTAAAGGTTGAAAATAATGTTGCATTTGCTTAACCCTTTACCTAATATAAGCACCTTTTGGCCCTCTGGCGACGTACCATACAGGCGCCTTTTGGCACTTTACCTGACATCCATATAAGCGCCTTTTGGCAACTCTGTAAACAGCAGCCATTTTGAGCGGGTTTTCATAGCGCCACCTTCAGGGGAAACCCCCTATTAGATACTACATTCATTGGTGAGAATGACCATTACGTCAGATCACGTGGTCACTGTTGATGCTCTGGTTGCAATCTGCTATTTAAAGCAAGTAGGTTGTAACTGGGTCATATTCTCAATTCTACAAAATGGCGATCTCTGATATCGTTCAGTTCTTGAACCAGTAGAACCACAACTATGAAAGCTTCAATAATATAGGTAAAAACTCTGAGACTGATGTAGAAAGCCATTAGTTTTTATAAATTATAAAATTCAACTGATTTAGTGATGTAGATGCAGACAAAAAACTTGTAAATTTTGAGTATGAAAAATTGCCGCTACGGTTAATCACTTGGCTTGACTGATTTGATAGTGAACGAGTTCTCTCAAGAGTTTAAAGCACATACAAAATTCTTTTCTTAAAAATAATTATACAGCTATAATGACCATATTTTTCTCTTAAATCTTTCCATACATAATATATATGTACCAAAAATGTAAAATGGTTTAAATTGCTGTTAAATGTAACATACACTTCACTGCATAACAGGCCTATGCATAGCAGATTGCACTGGGTAACTTTGCTACATGCGTATCGAAGGATGAAAAAGTCCATACACTCTATGAGGGAAAGGGTTAACATTAAGAGTCACAAAAGTTTTGAATTATTATCTTGAAATTTGCAAATTTTAATAATCATATATATTTTTTCAGTTTACACTGAACTACTGAGCAGTGAAAATGTTGGCAAATGCCTACTGATGGCAACACTATGAAATGAATACCAATTAATGAAGTTTTGTTAATTGAAAATCATGTTTAAATTTTATCTTTTAATGGGATAGTGCCCTCATCAATTCAGACATGAAGAAAGTGAACTCTCTTTTGGGTGCCTGTAAGTGTTCTGTGAGAACCTATCAAAGTTATTACTCTGCGGATAGTTAATGCTTTATTTTGACTTGACTAATACAAAATTAATCGTATGTTGACACACTGACACAAACTAATTAACATATTAGTTGTTTCAGCTGATTAAGATTGATATAAATCACAGTAGCACCCATCTGTATTACAGTTTCTTAAAATTAAACACTGTTTATATCTCCTAAGAATTTTTTCTTTGGCTAATCTTTGGATTGTTCTTTAGATTTTGTTGTGATAAGGTCAAAAGTAACTTATATGTTTTGGTAAAGCACATATATTCATATATTCTCTTTCTTTTTTTAAAATTATTGTTTTAAATCCATTTGTAGTGTTACAGGACAGAGCAACTGCCACTTTTGCTGTCTGTTTTTCTTTGTTCAAACAAATTTTACTCATCAATATGCCATGTGCTATAAGTAAGAAATAGTGACATTTAAATGCATGATTTTGAGAAAATAACTAGTTAAACATATTGGTTTTTTGGTTCCAACAGTTTATGAGAGACATTGTAGCTATTAATTTTAAGATCATTTGTGTTTGATTATGATGGATACATGTGCTGAGAGGGTGACAAATCAGGATAAACTGATGCATGAATTTGTGACAACTGCATTACAACTGGGTCTGTTTGTGTAGGACATTTAAGGAGATTATAATTTGCATGTATTAATGAAAGCTGCTACCTCACATATGCTCTGGTTGATGCATCTGCAAGTTATCAAGGAAGAGGTATATTAGGAAATTGTAAATGATATTGTGCCCAGGAGAAAATTGGTATTAGCTGGTTGACAGGGAGATGACTTATCTTAGGCCACTTTGTTTCCTTTGTGGCAATTATTTTGCAGTGAAAATAAAAATCATGTATGTGGCTGTATGAAACATGTACATTACCAAAGCTTACAACATTTGACTGCATCAGATACAAATATGTGCAAATATTTAACTAAAAAGTGGATAATATGAGATTTAAAAAATTGAAGTTTAAAATTTTTACTTCTTTATAACATTTGTACTGTCAGAGTACTGTTCTTTATTATCCAGACAAGCTTGCAGACAATACCTTGAATCTAAGATCTCCCCGATACTGGCTGGAATTATTACCCACATTGATACAAACCATAATCTGGACATTATACACACTCACATCACTTCTGGTGATTGGAAATCCAAGTTATGGCTTCAGATTCTCAACACCCCAGGTGCCATTCAACTACAGTACTCTGACCTTCAGTCTCCTACTAGGCAACAGGAGTTGAATGAGGTTGTTGTCAAGACAACAGGGTGTGAAGGTCAGATGTTTGCTGCTGTGATGCCCTTCTCCTGGTTGATTTATGAGCAGATAGATGGCATCTGGAGAACAGTCCAAGAAAGTCAGCAAGAGGATAAATGTAAGAAAATTCTAGATTATTCCAAAAGCTTCAGTTAATCTGTGGTATTTTCCATACTTTCACTGCATAATTGCACTTGGGGCTCTTGTTTCATTTGTAAGAAAGTCAGGAAGAGTGTGTAAGTAAAAAATTCTACATTATTCCTATTCTTATATAAACTTGGTGCTCATCTTCATACCTTCACTGGATATTCAGTTTGGGCATATTATTTTAAGCTCTTGTCTTGACTCTGTACATTTACCCACCAATCTGTCTTTTAATCACTTCATATATCTGTCCTTGGTTACTTTGCACAACTTCTTAATTTCTTCATGAAATTACAATTACATTTCCACTTGGAATTGCCTAGAAAATGAAATGGAGTAAAATTCTTACACATCACTATGCAGATCCTTATTTTAAGTTACTATTAGTCACATGACCTTTTCTCTAGTCTTTCCAGTCACAGCAGTAAGCTTGCAATGAACTACATTTGCTGCATTGTTTGAATTATAAAGTTTATCATGGAGATATTGTATGAAACCACTTGTTATCTTAATTTAGAATTGTTTGTATATATATATATATATATATATATATATATATATATATATATATATATATATATATATATCATACCTTATAAATTGTCATTGTAAGGGTTAACTCATGATATTAGGGAGATTTTGTATGATCTCTTTTTATCCATAGTAAATGTCACACAAGTCATGTAGGTGCTCAGAATTATTTCAGAAATTTGTGTCATTTCTTAGAATTTGGTTACACATGTCATTAAATCGCAGTTATTCACTTTATTGTTGAATTCTCTCTATCATGTTATTAGTTGTGATAGACCTGACATCCTTTTATTTTGACTCAGTTAATTACCTTGGCTACCACTGTAAAACTGACATCCTTTTCTTTTGACTCAGTTTCATACCTGGCTACCACTGTAAAAACTGACATCCTTTTATTTTGACTCAGTTTCATACCTGGCTACCACTGTAAAACTGACATCCTTTTCTTTTGACTCAGTTTCATACCTGGCTACCACTGTAAAAACTGACATCCTTTTATTTTGACTCAGTTTCATACCTGGCTACCACTGTAAAACTGACATCCTTTTATTTTGACTCAGTTTTATACCTAGCTACCACTGTAAAAGTCCATAGTTATCTGTAAGTTTCATCGTTTCATCAGTGAAAGTTATTTGATGACATTTAAGATGCAGTGCATGCAACAGTCAGTCTTGAATAGACTTCAGTTCAACTATTTTATATTAAATTTTAGAACAACAATTCATATTTGCAATGAGTAAATGCACATACATGACCACATTGACATAAGCATTAAATGAAAATTCTCACAGGTTTATTGTCCCCATGTACACATTGTTTTTCTTTGTTATTTAAACTTTAATGATTAATACAAGATATTTTTTGTACAAAATTGTTTTCAATATTCTAGTGGACATCAAAATGGAGAAAATTGTAGGTCTTGTGAGGGAGACCAAACTTGGACAACTGCTTGACACTCTGGAGAGAAGAGTTTCTTCGGAAGACATCTGCCAACTGTATTCTCAAGACTTTATATACATGGTCTACCATGCCCAGTCATCTGTTGAATATGAAGTGAGTGTTTATAGAGGGCTGCAGTAATTTGAAAGTATTCATATTGATATATTAAGCAGCATTTTTTAGGCTGTAAACTATTCTACCTTACAAATTCTTTAAGATAAACATATTTGAATGTTTTCTTAGCAGCAGGCTACCTGTGTTGTCTGTTCATTTTCTTCACAAACTAATACCTTTGTTTAGAAAAGCTACTGAGCTGTAGATTTTCCATCATATTCCATGAAATACCATAGAAAAGCATGGGAAATATTCCAGGCTTGGTCCAAGGTTGGCTGCAAAAGCATGGGAAAATATGACATGGAATATTGGCATGGAAAATGCAGGACAATTGTATCGTGGAAAACCATGGAGTGTTTGTACTAATATTCCAGGCTTTGTCTAGGGTAGCCTAGAAAACCATTGAAAGAAAGGACATGGAAAAGCATGGGAAACCCTGGACAATTCTAGCATGGAAAACCCTGGAATATTGCATGAAAATTTCTGGAATACTGGCCCCAACAAAACTGTAATATTTGGCTGGAAGATCATGAAAACTTTTCATGAAAATGAGAGTTCCCTATAAAATAATTTTCATCCCATGAGTTAATATTGTACAGTATTAGTTGAAAAGCTATAATGTTAGTCTTGTGAATTACATTCAGTGCTCAAAAAGTCAGATAGCCCAATACCAAGGGTGCCCTTCACCTGAAAAATTGACTGAGCTAATGTACTGTTGAATTTAAATCATGATGTTGGAAACCTGGTAAATTATTAATATTTATTCTCATGTATGTCCCTCACACCATACTTCTGTTGAGAGTAGTAAGCGTCGAATGCAAACTGAAGCATAATTAGTGTTATCTATGAATTGGGAAACAGATTGTTACTATAACCAGGGGTCAAGCTAGACTTGAATTTTAGGGAGAAGTTACTTCTTCTTTTGGACAGAACAGGGAGAAGTGAGAGCTAAACAGGGGGTAGTGCTCACATGGCTTTAATATGCATGTGATTCAGAAATACTAGTTTAGATATTATGTAACAGAAACAAGCCTAAACCAGTCTAGTGGAGACAGGAACTGTTCCAGCATATGTTGCAACAGTGTGTGTTCACGTCTGTCATTCAGGCTAGCATGTATACATGACAAGCTATTAAATGATTAGTATACTTTGTTGTTACAATCTGAATTATAAGTAATAAAGAAGACCAATGTGTTTGTGTTGGCTTATGAGTCTTTTATTTAAAAATTGGTGGACCTTGAGATAAAAGCAAATGACGGACTAAAAATGATTTGGCAAAGAGATTTTGAGATTTCACCAAAGTTTTGACCATTATGTAGCATTTTATGTTTCTGTAATTTTTCAGACATTTCAAAAAGGTTTCAGATAAACAGTGGATCTGAATTAAACAGGACTTTATTAATTAGGTTATTATTTCAGATTACAAGAAACAAAAGTATACAGCTTTTATAATTCTGTAACATCCAAGAAATATGGGAGTTGTACTGGAGACTTTTGAATATACAAACTATGATGCTTTTGTTGTTGCTTGAAAGTCTATGTTTGATAAGTAGCCATAAGAAATGCTTATCATGATATAATCATTCTTATTTTACTCTGAATTCTAACACAACTAGAATATTTTGATATATACACTATCACTCATGATATTGAAGGATGATTCTACTTGTGGGCCAAGAAAACTTTGCCAAGATATGACTCTCTTTGATAGACATGGGTATCTGGCAATAATGTCAACAATTCCCCAATATGTTGTCACTCATTGAATTCATGACATGAATCAGTTTGGAATTATATAACTTTGAAATTGTTCTTGGTTCAATTCCGTATTAGTATATAACACTACTGTAAAGCTGTTAATTGTAGTTCAAAATCTTTATGGCACAAATCAAAAAATGCTAGTTCTGGCATTCAGATTTCATACAGATTGATCAATCACATTCACATTAACTTTGCATTCAAGCTATTCTCATTGCTGCACATTTTTCAAATGGATATTCAAACTTTTAACCCACTAAGAAATTTAAAATGTCATGTTGGACAAGGATGCCCATCCCCATCAGTTTCCATTACACGAAGATTCATTGGACAAGTACCGACTTTTGACGAGTCGGGAAGCTCTTACTTTGATCGTCTGTTCAATAATATAAAGAACAAACACTTATTAAAAGGATGATTGTGGGATGCAACCAGACAGAGCTTTAAAAAAAAGTTTTGGAGACAATTTTAAAAAAGGTTCATATTGAGGAAAATCAGATTCAGGTCAGGAGAAAAGTTGAATTCTGCTTTAAAATGGAAAACAAGAAAACAATCTTGTTTGAGGACAGTTACATCCAATTCAAGGTAAACAAAAAAAGATTAGAAAAAAGAAAAAGAAATATAACAATGAAAGATGTGGATAAAAAGATGTGAATAAAAATTATTGTTCTCAAAATAATACAATTATGACTATCCGAATTTTTCAGCACATATATATGTTGCTGAAAATCTTTAAAATTTTGCAGTAAACAAAAATAAATTATGTTGAAATAGAATAAAGGTTTGTTTTTTATATGTGTAAAGTAATGTTTCTTATTGATATTTTTGTTTTTGTTGAAATGTTGGTGATATTACAGTCACAAAATATCACACTGTTTTCAGAAATTTTGGCAATATCTCAATGAAATTTTTCAATCACAAATTTTCACTAATATTTTCAGAAATTTTGGCAGTCAGTGAAATTTCAATAAAAAAATCTGGCTGGTATTTTCAGAAATTTTGCCAAAATCTCAGTAAAATTTCACTAAAATTGAATGAAATTGCTATCATTTTGGTATGTGAAAAAACTTGCCAGTAGATTCCAGTGGTGTCATTGTTTCTTTCCAAGATTTTCTTAGTTTCATTCCTCAATAAGTTATGCTGCCTATTATTATGTATAGCCTTTAATGTGCTTAAATACTGTGTGAAGCATACAAAAGCCAAAACCAAATCAATTGTTTTAGCTTAGCAACTTATCAAGCCATCCACTAGTCAGCAGTAGAACATAGTATTTAGAACATTTGTAGGTAGGTTCATTTGGCAGCAGATCTAAGACCATCAACCTTTGCCAGGCTTGAAAATGATGCAGTGTAAAAAAAAGCAGGAAATATATTACTACTATTAAAAGTGGGGTTATGTATTTTTTGTAGAGGATAAAACTAATTTTAATCTGATAGTTAATTGCTAATATTGCAAAAATCTCTTCTTTCTCTTTGGTCTTAAGCATTTGAATTTCAGTCTAGTCAAAAGAGTAACAAATTCCATTGTTGGATTTGATTGAGAAATCAGACTGTGAGGGAGAGTGAATATTAAGCTTGAAACAGAGGATTAACATCCTGGAAAGTAACAGATTAATGCAATGGTAACTGGTTAGTATTACCTAATTGAAATTTTACCCCTCAAAAGACCAAATTTCATATGTTTATATCCATTTTTAGCCAGTGTCTGCATCACAGATTATGCTTAATGTTTCAATTTTATGCATCAATAATGTTCTGACAAACTTCATTTGATTGAAAAAAGAAAATAAGTATGCCTTAAACTTTAATTTTATTTTTAGTTAGTGCACAATGCCATAATGCAGACATCAGCCATATTGTTCAAGAACAAGTACCCTAACATCCTATCCCAGCTTGTCTGGATCCATGAGATTCACAGCAAGATTGTTCAACATCTTCGGTACTTCCGGAGCATCAATCAAGTGTGGCCTGAGTGTGCTGCAGCCATAAAAAAAATGCAGAAGGAGATTCCAAATCATTTTCTACTGGTGTCGGATCAATTTGTAAGTATTGAAACATAGCAGAGAGGTTAATGTTATGCCTGAGAAAATAAATAAACAGTGCACATGTTAGCTCACATCAGTGTACTGTGTAATGGTAGTACACTACAATTGGCAAGTAGTGTACCATAGTGAACAATGTAATGCACTGTTGTGAATAATTTAACTTAATATAATGAACATAGTAGTGCACAAACATCTGTAATAGTATTTTAGTGTATATACTGTCAATTGTATCTTTTTTGTGTTGTAAATGATATTATTCCTTCAGACCTTGCATAATTTTTATTTACCAGTGTCCCATTCTGTTAAGTTTTTAGGTTTTGAGTACCTCATTAGTGCAGCAATGATTTTTGGCTGCAAAAGTAAATTGTAGTACATTACAGTTAGCAACACAGGAATAAATCATTACAAAACTTTAACATGTCAGCACGTAAATGAAGAAATGATTATTTAGAAGATAAAGTAAAGGTTATTTGACTTCACAACAGAGAGAGTTCACTTGCCAAAAATGTTATGTTGGGAAGACTTGAATAAACAAGATTGTAAAACATAAGGAAATTATTGTAGCAGTAGGAAAATGTAGTAAATGGAAAGAGAATTATTTTAAATACAAACATATGTACCAAGATTTAGGTAACATTTTTTAATGGTTTTGTAATGTGCATACCAAAAATGCCCCACTCCTATTTCATGTTGAAGACTACAAGCAATTTATGTCACCTTGAAATGATTCTATTATTAAGGCAAGAAGATCATTTTAATAATTAATATTACTTTTTAATGAAGATATTAGCTGCTTTAAGTTACATCTAGCTTTTCTGCTATATACCCATATACAAACACATATAAAAAATATAGTCACCCTCTGGAAAGGCCACCATCTTATGAGGCCACTTTCCCAGTGCAGATGGGATGGCCATATAAGAGGGAGATCACTGTACTTAATTTAGTATGATTTAGTACATTTTAAGATATGATCTCAGTTTTACATGATATCTAAATGGTTTTCTTACAGAGAATATTTTCCTTTTGGCCAAAAATGTTTTTATACCATCAAACATATGTTATCCAGACCATTTAACCATGGCTTGTCCAGATAATCATCAAAATAATTGATACATTTTGTCAGAATAAGTTGTTTATTTTGAGGACATGAGATTATTCTTTATAACTGAAAAGGTTGGAGAATTAGCATCATGGTAATTTGCTCATTACTGTATTTATCTTTTACTCTGTAATCAGATTAGTTTGGATTATTTTGTAACAAAATTGTTTCAGATTATTTATATTGAATTTAGTGCTGTTTAATTGTAAAATCAATATAGTACCCAAAACAGTTAATAGTCAGGAATTTTTACTTTTCATTTAATGTCAGTTTGCCAGAAGAATGACCAGAGTTTATTTGCACCATGCATTGAAGAAGATACAGTTTTAAATACAATTGAGTGTAAATTTGCTCAATACTTTTTTATGTAATTTTTTTTCTGAAACAAACAAAATTTACATGTATTTCTTTTGTCTAGACACTTGCCATCCTTGGATTATGCCTGCTTATTGAGCAGCTCAAACCTCCAGACAATACATTCCTGAACAATGCAGACAACCGTCATGAATGGTTGCGGAAGATTTGCACCTATCGCCCTGTTATAGAAAAAGGACTCACTCTTTACTCCTCAGCCAATGAAACTAGAGTGGATCAAGCTGTTTTGCAAGCAAAGTAAGTACACACATGTATATGGCTTATTTTTTCAGTTAGACACTTCTTGTTTGCAAGTTTACAACCCTTCTATGAATAATCATAAAAAAACAAGACACAAGACTTGTTTCATGTTCATGACACTAGTCTTGTATGAAGTATGATAAATACAGACAAAAATAGTTAATTACATGTTAGACTAGTCTTGTATGAAGTATGATAAATACAGACAAAACTAGTTTAATTTCATGTTAGACTAGTCTTGTATGAAGTATGATAAACACAGAACTATTTTAATTCATGTTACTCTAGTCTTGTATAAAGTAAGAGAAATACAGACAAAAATAGTTAATTACATGTTATATTAGTCTTGAATGAAGGATGATAAATAGAGACAAAGCTAGTTTAATTTCATGTTAGATTAGTCTTGTAGGAAGGATGATAAATACAGACAAAAAAAGTTAATTACATGTTAGACTAGTCTTGTAGGAAAGATGATAAATACAGACAAAACTAGTTTAATTTCATGTTAGACTAGTCTTGTATAAAGTATGATAAATACAGACAAAAATAGTTAATTACATGTTAGATTAGTCTTGTAGGAAGGATGATAAATACAGACAAAACTAGTTTAATTTCATGTCAAACCAGTCTTGTATAAAGTATGATAAATACAGACAAAACTAGTTAATTACATGTTACATTAGTCTTGTATAAAGTATGATAAGTACAGACAAAAATAGTTAATTACATGTTGGACTAGTCTTGTATAAAGTATGATAAATACAGACAAAACTAATTTAATTTCATGTCAGACTAGTCTTGTATAAAGTATGATAAATACAGACAAAACTAGTTAATTACATGTTAGATTAGTCTTGTAGGAAAGATGATAAATACAGACAAAACTAGTTTAATTTCATGTTAGACTAGTCTTGTATAAAGTATGATACAGACAAAAATAGTTAATTACATGTTAGATTAGTCTTGTAGGAAGGATGATAAATACAGACAAAACTAGTTTAGTTTCATGTCAGACTAGTCTTGTATGAAAGATGATAAATACAGACAAAACTAGTTCAATTTCATGTTAGACTAGTCTTGTAAAAAGTATGATACAGACAAAAATAGTTAATTACATGTCAGACTAGTCTTGTATGAAAGATGATAAATACAGACAAAACTAGTTTAATTTTATGTTAAACTTGTCTTGTAAAAAGTATGATAAATACAGACAAAACTAGTTAATTTCATGTTAGATTAATCTTGTATGAAGGATGATAAATACAGACAGAACTAGTTTATTTTCATGTTAGACTAGTCTTGTTGGAAGGATGATAAATCCAGATAAAACTAGTTCAGTTTCATGCTGGACTAGCTGTGGACACACCACACAAATTTAGGTTGAGGTCAATGATGTAAACATTGTTGGTGTAGTACAGTACAGCCTGTCTTTGCTAGTCAGATATGGGTTGGAATAATTTGTCTAAGATTGTAAAGTTGCTGCATAATGGATGTAATTAAGACCTTAATTGTTAAAAAGACAGCTTATCAGCAGAGCAAGTAGATTTTTTGCAACCACTGTTTTTAACTTGATTTCACAGTGTTTTCAATAACCCTTAGATACAGCCTAACTTGGCAGTCTTGTGTTAGTGTTGGTGTATATATTGACTTTAATATATGTTTCTCTTCATTTCCCCATTAATTACACCCTAAGATGATCATGCATTTTGATTTTTAAAAATGTTTGAATGTTGGATGATGAATATGATTGTCATCTTCCATTTCTGTCTTCTTATTACATTTTTTAATAAAAGATAGGATCCATATATTTTATAAAGCTATAGGTGGGATTATGAATTACCTGAGTGTATGATACCTTTTTGATTTAGAAGTTTGCCCTTGCACCTTGACCCAAGATAGCTGCTGAATTATAGCATATTGATTATAGTGTTTCTGTGTCCTCAGGCCACAATCATAGTTTCATTGCATTGAATGATTTCTTTTCATTTACAGACAAATGTGGACAAGGATAACAGTGGTGAAGCTGTTTATTGAACATGTGGTAACGTCAGAAAAAGAAGCAGAGAAATATGGACCCAAATGCATCATGCCTTTGTGGATGGTGAGTAATACATTACTTTACATGAAACCTTTTAATAACTGTAATTTACTCTATGTTACCAGGTTAAAGGGATTTTATCCTCTCACCAAGGATTTTAAGAGGGGATATAACATTTTCTATGTTTATGTAATAAAAATAATAATAATATTATTATTAATAATGATGATAATGACTTTTTGGTAAAGAAGAAGCTCTTTTCTTCAACTGACCAATCTTCCATGAGGCATTCTAGAACAAATATTTATATAATGCACAATTTTTACTAGATGAGGCATCTTTAGACAACAAATGCTATATAAGCAAACATGGATCTACTTCTACAAGGCTCTCAAGATGAGTACACACCAGATTCATTCAAAGAATAATAGTTAATATGATTATTGTTCATGAGATCCTTAATATTTCTGTTTTAGCTACACTTATGCAAATTTGAATGTGAATGCATCTCAGGAGTAGTCTCAGCCATATTGCTCTCAGTTATCTTCAAATATTGGCTATGGAAATGGAATGATCCTAAATTCATATACAACAAATGACTTGCTGATAACTCAAGGACAGAGAAGATATCAAACTGATATGTTGCAAGCTGTCTTTGACAGTGACTTGTTTTGATTAAATTCTTTTTTAATATTTGTTGAAAACAATTTGCAGAGATCTCATCTCTGCAATATTGTACATAGACAATTGTAATGCTGTTTGGAGGAACACTTTTGGCAAAAAAATATTTGCAAATTATTCTGCTTGCAAAAAAGTGCTTGCAGACTCATCCTAGATAATGCTTAACTATCCCAAATGCAGTGAATGATAATAAAATGTCAACACTGACTGACTTAATAGTTTTGAGCAAGGCTAGACTTGAACAAAAAGTTTCTAATGGTCAAGGAATTATTTCATGCCAGAACAAGGGACATCACTCCCAATTTAAGATCAGTTTCACCTATCTTCATTCCACATCCAAAGAAAGAACTCTTTAAAAACGTTTTCTATATTCAGTGCAACTAATTTGCAACAGAATGTGACCAGAAATCAGAGACAGTGCAAATATTAATGCATTTATTTAAAATTTAATTCAGTGGATGAAAAATGGAACCTGTTCAATTTTACAAATAGATTACAACTTAAAGCTTCAATTTTCAAATCTGTTTGTTGCAGTGGTCCATCATTTAAATTATATTTCAAGAAACTTAAACTTTTACTTTGGCTCCTAAAGAAAATCAAGGCCTTCATTCCATTACAGAGTTACTTTTTACGCCATTGACTTTAAACTTAATCTTGACTAATATAATATTATTTCATTTATATGATAGAACCAGAATATTGGATAGTAGATTTATAAGTTTTGATGAGTAGAATGGCCTATAATTTTAGCAGGATTTCTTTCAACATAAATTTTATATGTTTTAAAGTGATTGAACTCTGTTCATTTTCAATGAAACAGCAAACATGAATAAAATTTGGATGATAATGTTATATTAATAACTAATATGATCCAGAGTGTTTAAATTTTTTTTAAAAGCAAATTTCACAAGCACGAGTTTCCTTCACAAGCTAAATTTGTTGTGTCCATTAATAACTTCAATAACTTGGACCCTATTTCACCTACACACTTGAAAATTGGTATGTGGAGACATCTCACCAAAAGTCTAATCATATCTAAATTAGGTCACTTTGACCAAATTTTTGTTTTGAGTGACTTTTGTAGTTTTAGCTTTTTTTCTGTTATATCCTCAATATTTCGGACCTTTTTAACCGACAGTGATGAAAATTGGTATGTGGATACATCTCAGTTCATGTAACTCAGTTATTCAAAACTGGGCTATTATGACCCAGTTGTCATCCATGTGTGACATTTTAATTTCCAGCAATCCATTTTTAGACTTCATATTTCACCGAAACTCATAAAATTGGTGTGTGCATCCCTCTTGTCAAAATTAACTCAGCTATACCAGCACTGGGTCTGTCTGAGTATATAATCACACCATTTTGATTTTTTCCTTTCTATTCATTATCTCCTCAATATCACCTTTTTTTTTTATAAAATTGCAATATGGATGCTTGTTATGTGAGTATTCCTGCAACATGGAAAGTAGGTCATTTTTCAAGTATCCTTTTGTTACCCTCAAGTAATGTATGTTTTTTTTAGCTATCCTTTCCTTATCCTCAATATCTTGGACTTGTCTCAGTTACACATGAAACTTTGCATGTGAATGCATCTTTTGGAGGGTAAATTAAACTGTACCAAAACTTGGTTAAGTGCCTTTGCATCCTGTACTTTATGTCTTGTACTCCATTTCACAACTCTTGAATATTGGTGTCAGGATGCATCTTAAGAGTAAATATACTAGAATTATATCAATGTGACCTAATTTTCAGTCTTGAGTGACTCTGGCATTTTTCTCAATATCAGTCTGTTTATTATAGACTATTCCAGATATGCTTCAGGTGGCAGTGTAAGTTGTGTATGCAAACAAACACTTTATATTTCCTTTTTGGTCATTGTTTTGGCATGGGTTGGATGAAATTTAGATTATATTGTTCTTTATTTAATTAATACCATTATATTCAAAAGTGTATTCTCTTTTTTTAAAGGAGGAAAGTCTATTTAGTTTGTAGATAATAAATAGAAGCCTACATAAAGCATGTAATAGAAGTAATTTCCTAATGTTTTTAGGATATTGATATATGAAACACCAACAACCTTAAGTAGGTCACAATTGAGACATCTTGTTATACTATGTCTATTTCGTTGCATCCATGAATTATTTTTTTCAGATGCTTGAAGAAAATACTGATTTAAAGGAACTGCATTCCATCGAAAATATAGAGAAATTTCTACACATGTGCAATGAAACTGCAATCAAAGACCTTTTAGGGTAATTCTTATTAACTTTCTTCCACCTATCTGAAATTTATTTCAGAAATAATGGTATCTAAATTATCTGCTACAAGCAAGGTCACAAGTCAGAATGAAGTTGGAGGTCATGTGATTTCAAATAAACATTTATGCTATCTACTTTGAAGAAATGATAATAAAAGTGTACCTTCCAAACATTTTCATACATGAATAAATCTGTGTCTATACTTGAAAAGTCATTTTGAGTAGAATGAAAGGCTTTGGTTGTTTTCTTGCTTGTGCTATACACATACTCTTAAGAAATTTTAAACTTGGTGGAAGCTTGATACAGTAGTGCATCCATGTGTTTGTCATTTTGTCTGTTTCATATGTAGAGCCATCTACATGTTTGATAATTTCATTGTAAAGTTTTCTTAAATTACTTTCTAGTTATACAAATGCCCTCATTATCAAAGCTTATAGGCAGGATAAAAATGCTTAAAAGTTTTAACTCATTCAAAGTTTCAATGAAATGTCAAATTCATTTCATTCCTCAAAGTTTTTTTCTGAATGAATTTTGGTTCAAATTGTGACTGTACATATACATTTCAGTGATTGAATTATGTCACTTATAATTTTGTATTGCCATTACTGTTGAGCCTTTAAAGCAGTTTTATGTACTAAATGATATTTTCAGTGACAAAATAAAATTTGGTTCTTTTTAACTCTTAATTATTCAAAACTGATTTTTTTTTCCTTCAGAATTAATCCTGTCTGGCTGGTTGTAGAAATTGAAACCCCAAGAGTTGTGGTCTAATTATGGTAGAGATTTTTTATACTGTCAAGGCTTAATGTTGTGTTTAGACCCTAGAGTGTCAGCTTTGTATTTTTAATTAGAATTACTGAACAGTTTTATGTAGAACCAGTTTGAAGTTGGGCATGATGACTATGCAGAACAACTTGCAATGATCCTTAGTCAGAGCATGTGATTTACATTTTGGTGGGCATTTTGTCTCATTTGTGAAAAATAGATTTTTGCCATGTGCCACACAGACTATTTTGTTGGTTTCTTTCAGGACTGCTTAGTAAAATGTACCTGGGACTCAAGGAAGGCTTTTCCAACATGGAACAGTCAGTTATAGATGCAATATAGAATTTTGTAACAGATTACCCTAGCATATTCTCAAAACAAATACCTTTCCTGGGTATCATGCATGATTAAATGGAAGAGTCCTCAGTTAGTATGCATGCATGAAGGACATTTAATTTTGGGGAGAATTACTCTAGCTTATTTACATGCTATCTGCCTTTCAAAACAGATATGGGGTCTCTCCCCATTTGAATTTCTTGAATCTTGTGTATATTTCTGCAATTTGTTTTACACACTACTTCAGTGGTATAACTATAAAATCATTTTGTGCTATTATTTCAGTTTGCTTTCTTTAGATCCGCATTTGATCAGCAATGAAACAAAAAGGCGTGGGGATTAGAAATGCTAAAATTTGTGTGCTATATTGTGGATTATATAGGACTCATAACCTTAGCCATCCTATGATGGGTCTCATAAAATATTAGTCATTGCTCACTTGCAATGTTTTTCTTTCGACTTTGAAACTAGATAATGATAATTAGTACTTGATGTCAACTCACTTCCCAGCAGCAGTGCATGTGGCACAAGTCTGGATTGCTGCTTTGATCATTATGTATTCAGGAATCTTCTGTAGGACAGTGAAATTGGTTTACATTTGGTGGAAATAAGTTGCATTTTATTTAATGACAGTGGAAAAAGAAAACAAAGAGTCATGATCCCACAGAATTCTATAATGTGTGTTTATGAATAATGGATTACAAATTTGTTGGATGAATAGATTTACCTAAATATTGATATTAGTTTGTTCCAAGTGCACAGTTTGATTTTACAGACATTAGACTGAGTCTGTTCGCTCCTATATTTTTTATCATTAAGGTTTTTGAATCTACAATAGATCTTTCTGCATTTATGATGTATTAAGTAAACAATAATCTGATATAATCAGTTATCTTTCTCATGGATGGTTAGATAGTAATTTTGTAAACAATATTAATGATGTACAATAATTTCATATAATCAGTTATTGTTCTCATGGACAGTTAAATAGTAATACTGTAGACTATATTAATGATATCTTAAGCCTTATAGGTTGTTATTTGTTGTTTTTTTTCAGGAAAGAGCAGATATGCTGCCATTGTGAAGGCAAAATAGAGGGTACTCCAATTGTACTACCATGTAAAGATGCAATATGCATTAGATGTTTTCAGGAGTTGGAGGGTTTTGGCATGAAGAAATGTCCAAAGTGTTCAAGAAGTATCCCTGATGAATTTAAACCAGATGGAACAGGAAAGGAAAAGTTTGTCATGCAAATACATTTGTTTACAATTCAGTTTAACATTTCCCCAATCTTAGGGTACCTGAGCATTTAATAAAAGTGACCAAGTAAGATAATATTCAATTGACAAGTAACATTATGGCCACTAACATTTTGGTCATAGTCATTCTTAACTATCAAAGGGGAGTAGAGGGGGAGGGGTTGTTTCTCTGTTGGTCGTAAACCAGAAGGGCTTACAGGCTAGTCTTAATAGATTATCTCTCCATTCACTACCACAATTTTTTTATGTGATTCAAATATCTAAAATGGCCACCACAATGTCCATTTTCAGAAGTTGCTGTAACTACTTTTGAATGCATGGTCACTGTAAGACTTTTTATAATATCAACTTGGTCCTAAATGAACATGATGCTATCTGGCATCTGTTTTGAAAATCATGTTGCAAATCCATCTGAATGGAAAATCATATTGACATTGTGTTTCTTCCAAAAGACTCCTTGTGATGTCTTGTTATAATGTGAATTGTGCCACTCATCCATCCAATATGGATGCCACAGTGGCCATTTGGAGAATCTTATTATTGCTACTCCTCCTGAATGGATGGTTATAACAACATGCAGCATTTGGGCTCAAGTGATTTTCATGAGATGAATGAAATTGATGATAGGGGCAGAATTTGGTTTTATTACATTAATTACTTGGTTATTTGTAGTTACATTATCTACCTGAATGTAACAAGACTGAGTTTCAGGGAACAATGGAGTTTTCCCAATTTCTAAATTCACTACATTATTGCACATCTTGCATTAAAATTGCCAATCCTATATTTCTGTATTACATCACAACAAATTTACTTGTCTTATTTCATTCCAGATCTTTGCAACAACTCTCCGGTATGTGCTCTTGTCACTGGACATGACATGAAATTTATCAATGTATTATCTTTTTTGACACATAGAATCATATATTTATGTTGCATGGTGCTTTTTAAATAGCTTAATTTCTAATATAATTTACAATTCTCTATTCCTAGGTGTTAGTTGAGTGTATAGCTTACCTACCTGAGACCATCTGTCACAAAAGTTGAAACTGGTACATGTATTTTGCAAAATTTTTTTTTGTATTATCTTGGTAGCTGATGAGGTTTTATTATTTATTTTTTGTTTTGGTTTGCTGTTGTTGTTGTTTGTTTGTTTAATTGTTTGTTTCCATCTGGCTTACATTACTATTACAGACCTGGCAATTCTTATGATTTTGAATCAAGTCTTACAAATATGACCCTTAAAATAGTCTTATGGAATAAAACTAAAAACTACATAAATATAATTATTACAGTAAAATCCAGATAATTGGTTTGTCTATGTTTGATTTGGATCCAGGTTTCATATTAACTTTACAAGAAGTAATCAGAGAATGAGACTATCTTTACCTCAGACACTTTAAACTGCATATATTTTTATATGCAAAGCATCTACATGATTAAACTGTTGACTATAGAATTTGTTAAAATGGCATCAAGCTACTAATAAATGCTAAAAGATGAAAGTAAAACATATGCCTCTTAAAAATAGTTTGAGTGATCAGCACAAAAGAATAAAACAGAATATTCAGATGTTCTGAAAAAAGCAGGAGGGTCGCAGTTATGTTTTTGGACATATGTGTTGATTAGAGTATGTCTTGTGGCAGGAGATATGATTGCCATTGTCATGGGAAATGAAGAAAAAATTCCAAGAATGATGTCATGTTGTCAGAGATAGAATCATACCTCGGAGCTAAATAGGGTTTGGAACTGAAGTTCATACAACTGTACTAGAGATAAATAAGATGAACATGTACTTTGCAAGCTTTTCAGATGAACATGATTTTTGCCATTGATGTATCAGTTTGGAATAATGACCTTTTTAAATATGTTTTCCAGTTTGACAGTAGCAGTACATGATATTTTGTTACACATTACTTAAAACTGGTCAGACTTACCCAAAATATCGCCTGCTTTACTGAGATGATCTCGTTAGGGTTGGCAGGTCTGCTACTACCTTCCGTCATGAAAGAAAGCTAATGATTCCATTATAAGACAGAATAATGATGAAATTCAATTTTAGTCCTTTGTTTGGAGTCTTTGGCATGCATATCAACTTATATATTTTTGTTGTTAGTCAGCCTTGTGAACTTGTATATTGCACCAAAACTCCACGTGAGTAGCAAGGTCTAAAACTTTTTCTTTCAACAAAATTGTGCTTTCCCTCCAAAAGTCTTTTATATTGTTTTGTGACAACCTTTTCATTTTTCTCACATGTTGCACTTTTCTTATGGGAGATATTTCTGGTTTCAAATGAAAGTGTCTCCTACAATAAAATGACATTAGTTTATTGATGCTATTTTTACACTAATATGACTAGTTTAGAATTTGAGTGACAAAGTGTGACGGTAGTATCTACTTTATATTGATAGAATTACACTACTATTTCTTTGCATCAGATTGAGTTAATATCACCTAACAGTCAAGATGCATCAGAACTTGATGAAAATTGGATGCTATTTAATTTGATACCTCTTATTGCCTAATGCCAGGTAGTGCATATTTCAAATTACTCAGCCAAATTAGTGTAGAGCATACTTTGTGTCTAAGGTTGTTAATACACAAAAAATGTACCATAAAGAAACATGGTTTCTGCACAACAACTGTAATACAATAAGTTTAGTCCTGTGTACCTTGACCAAACTTTATGGATGGTTTATACTCAAAGTTAGAAACCATTTTTTTTTTTTGCATTAAGAGATCAAAGCCCAAGATCACTAATACAAACAAAGAAGTAAGTTTGTAAACTAATTAATTTTTATGTACTACATAATCACACAAAATATAAGGGTGGTTTATTGATCTAGGAAGTAAATAAGCAAGATGTTATGTTTGACAGCTTGAAAGTCTGTTCTCATTGTGTTGTCAGTTAACTGAGTAAAAAATATTCCAGAGAGAAGACTCCCTCTCCATGTTTATCAATATATTTTTAGCAGAGATTTCATTGTTATATGGATGCATTGCTATGTTACTATTTCTATCAATAAGCCAGGGTAATTGTTATGGGAGCCATTTAGTTTGAGTTCTTTTACTTTTTATTAGGAAAGCTGTTCAAAGGTTCCAGGAATACCAGAGTAGATGTAACAGTTTCTTTATGGATGTTGTGTCACAGCTGTGTTTTGTTGACAACAGTGGACCATTAGATCAGGTAGTTGATAAGTTGCTAGGATACATCACCATGACAACAACACCTGGGAAACAAGGAACAATAGAAACTCATCATCTGACAAAGGAACTGACCATTTTCAATGACTGTGTGGATCCCAGTCCAGTCTTTAGGTCATTTCTGCTCCAGTTACTGCTCAGAACAAGGTCAGAATATGAATTTTATTTTTCTTTAACATTTCAGTAGATATTTAAATCAGTTCTACTACATTCCTGGGTGAAAGTAATAAGTTGTTTATGATCCTGTTTATATTTCTATGCATAGACGACAAAGAATGATATTTCATTCCTGGTTACTTTCTTGGGTGTATTTTCTTTGGATTTTTGTGTGGGTTCAATGCATTTTTCAGCATAGTCTGTCTATACATGGTTGTCAGTATATTTGATGGAGGAAGACCATGGATAAAACACAACATTACAGCAAGCTTCTTCAAATACCCATGCTGACCAAGCTAAAACTTGAACCCAGCTGGACAGAAGTGAGATGTCAGTGATCTGTAGAGGCACGAAACAGCCTTTATTTATATAAAGTATTTAAAGTGTAGCAATAAGTCAATTTCATTAGCAATAAGTCAATCTCATTAGCAATAAGTCAATTTCATTAGCAATAAGTCAATCTCATTAGCAATAAGTCAATTAGCAATAAGTCAATCTCATTAGCAAAAAGTCAATCTCATTAGCAATAAGTCAATCTCATTAGCAATAAGTCAATTTCATTAGCAATAAGTCAATCTCATTAGCAATAAGTCAATCTCATTAGCAATAAGTCAATTTCATTAGCAATAAGTCAATCTCATTAGCAATAAGTCAATTAGCAATATGTCAATCTCATTAGCAATAAGTCAATTTCATTAGCAATAAGTCAATTTCATTAGCAATAAGTCAATTTCATTAGCAATAAGTCAATCTCATTAGCAATAAGTCAATCTCATTAGCTTAAGTCAATCTCATTAGAAATAAGTCAATCTCATTAGCAATAAGTCGATCTCATTAGCAATAAGTCAATTTCATCAATAAAAACAGAAAATGCAGCTAATCATCCCAATGACAGAAGTTGTCAAGTGATCACAAATCTGAGACAGATTGAAACAAGTGCCTTCACAATTACCAAAGTGCACTATTTCATTTAATCAATGTGGCTTACTCTTTATGCTGGGTTTGTGGCCATCATCTTCATGATAAAGGACTACATTATGATGGTGTTGGAAAATGACCCAAGATTCAACTCAGATTCAGAATTCCTGACCTATACAAAATAGTTGATCAACTGCAAAGATGGCTGGGAAAAGTAGGAGCTGAAAGTTTGAATGACAGATTTCAGAAAACATAGGTGATCAGTCATATAGTAAAAGTTGTAGTGACTACATTCTGATACTGTTAGCTACAGACCAGAGAATTCAACCTTAAATGAAAAATGTCTGGTCATGAACAGTCCAACATGTTTAAAGATGAATGGAGGAATTGAAGTAATTGTCATCAGAATTGATGAGTATGCCAACAGTACAGATCACATGCTGGCAGTTTGCCAACAGTACAGATCACATGCTGGCAGTTTGCCAACAGTACAGATCACATGCTGGTCTGAAACCACATGCTTCACAGGTGGAAATAATTATTAAAATAATCTTCACCATCCCTCCATCCACGGTTCATGCTTTTTGCTTTAAAATCAGTACCAGATGCAGAAGTTGGTGGGTGGGTACAGGGAGACAGAAACTATAGCCAATAATCTTTAACGAAGCTGTCCTAAACATTTTAATTCATGGCAATGAATTGTAATAATTTTTATTTCTTCAACATGCAAGTTTTTGCTATTTAACCAACTTCACTTAGGCTTGTTCCTCTTTGTGTCATCTACATTTAGTTTAACCTAATGGGCTTTCCCACAGCAGTGCTGAAAGGACTCTCATCACTGAATCACCCTGGCTATAAATCTCTGCAAGATTGGGTGTTTATATCTGTGTGACTTTATTGTTAATCACCTTTATGAGTTAGCCATGTGGACAGTTTTGTGGTTTCCATGAGTAGCATAGCTATTTACTGGTTATGCAGGTTACATGTCATAGTGCAAAGGAATGTCGCTGTTTTTTTAATTTAATAATGTGATTTGCTGGAAATCATGTTTTTATAAAAACAAATGTGTCACAAGGTTTGTGAGTTGACAGTTGTTTGACATGTGATGTGTTTTGGCAGATATTATTCTACTGTATTTGAATGGAAATCCATGCTATAATAAGGTATATAACTTTATTTTACAGTGAGAAGAGGGTGCATTTCAACCTGGAGAATTACTTCAACAGAGCACAAGGTGTGATTGGTCAAACCAATAGTGATGTAACAACGCACATGATGCAACTTTGTCATCTTGTAGTACAGTGTCTTGAGGTGAGAAAATAATTATTTAGGGATATAATCTAGCTTGTGAATTTTATCTTGGCAACACAGGCACTTATTTTATATCAGGTAAAAGATGGAAACTAATAATAACCCCCTCCCCAACTCCTAATTAACACTTGGTACTTAATTCTCACTGTTCATAATCTGACTCCATGATGATTTCATGTTATTTTATATTTACAGTTTACACCATGATAACCCTTACCCTCATAGAGTGTATGGCTTTTTAGCCCTTCAATACGCATGTAGCAAAGTTACACAGTGCAGTCCCCTATGCATAGGCCTGTTAAGCAGTGAAGTGTATGTTACGTTTAACAGCAATTTTAACCATCTTATGTTTTTGGTACATATATATTATGTATGGAAAGATTTAAGAGTAAAATAAGGTATAGCTGTATAATTATTTTTAAAATATTATTATTAAAAAAATATTATTATTATTATTTTAAAATAAGGTATAGCTGTATAATTATTTTTAACAAAAGAATTTTTTATGTATTTTAAAATCTTGAGAGAACTTGTTCACTATCAAATCAGTGAAGCCACGTGATTAACGGCAGCTGCAAATTTCCATACTCAAAATTTACAAGTTTTTGTCTGCGTCTACATCACAAAATCAGTGTAATTTGATATATTATAAAAACTAAGGGCTTTCTACCTCAGTCTTAGAGCCTTTCCCCAAGTTATTGAAGCTTTCATAATTGTGATTTTACTGGTTCAAGTACTGAACGATACCAGAGACCACCATTTTGTTGAATGGAGAATACGACCCAGTTATGACCTACTTACTTTATATAGCAGATTGCAACCAGAGCATCAACAGTGACCACGTGATCTGACTTAATGATCATTCTCACCAATGAATGTAGTATCTAACAGGGGGTTTTCCCCATAGGTGGTGCTTCGAAAACTTGCTCAAAATAGCAGTTGTTTACAGCGTTGCTGAAAGATGCTTAGCGTGACATTGGGTAAATTGCCAAAAGGCACTTAGCATGACATCAGGTAAATTGCTAAAAGGCGCTTATATTAGGTAAAGTAATAAAGCTGACATTCAAAATTTGTCCCCCTTTTATTTACCTTACTGATTTTGTAATGGCCACCTTTATTTGAAGTTTTTCTCTATTTCTTCATGTCCTATCTGCTTGAAACCATTGTGAGGATTACACCTCCAGGTTTGGATTGGTTTTGTGTCATTTTTCAGCACATGATGGTGGCCAGTAAATTTGATTAAGGAAAATGGTTGGAAAACCCAAGGAACAATCAACAACCCATGGAAAGTTACTGGCAAACTTTCTCACATACCCACATTAACCAAGCGAAGACTTGAACCCAAGTGTGAAGAGGTGAGATGTCAGTGACCTGTAAAGGTGTGCATTAAACCACTCAGCCACCATAACCCAAACACTTATGGTATACTTTAGAGTAGACTGGATCATGATTGTTGTATTGATTGATTCTTTCCCTGTGTTTTTTTAAAACATTGTACCAATTGCTACATCTCTATTCAACCCAGAAAATTTAAGATTGGCTATTATGTATCAAATTAAAAATGTTTCTAATGCTTATCTTATTTTTTGTTGTTTATGTGGTTGTAAACTTATTGTTAGCTATGATTCCAAGAAATTAAGCTTCTATTGAACTTCACTCTTCTCATGAAATCTGATATTCAGGATATCTCTTATTCTTTAAAAATGACCTCTGCATGTGCTACAGTACAATATTGGAACTCTGCAATTGTAATAAATAGATAAGTTGAAATTATGAAATTTTATTTTCTAAAATGCTCCTATATGAAAATAAATTTGATTTAATTTGAATCTTTTTTTTTTCATAATGTGCCAAATCACTTCAGAGTTGAGAAACTTCGAATACAAAATCAGTTCAGTAGGAGGTTTGGAATATCTCCTTTACAGTGGTGTAAGTTATGGGTAACTAAAAATGCAGATGATAGCAGAAAACTATCATGAATGTGCAGCAAGAGTTAATTACAATGTGTTAATTGATAATAAAGGAGGGTATTATCATTAGTTTTTTTCCTCTTTAACTAATAGAAACAAGTGTCAATGTTTGTCAGTTAATGCCATTCTTTCTGATTCCAGCAAAATTGTTCTTGGTTGAATTGACATTTTTGTTCACTGACAGCATGTGCTACTTGAAAGAGAATGAAATAAAAAGCCCTGTTCTTTGTCCATACGATTATAAAACCTAGTCCGAGTTTCATCTGACCATTCCCACCCCATTTAGATATTTTGAACTTTATATTGGGCCAGAGCCTATTGCCTAATAACAAAAAGTTGAAATTTGCTGCCAACACATTGTGGTACTATAGAATAGCCACTTACTTGCTGGACTAGCTACCTTAAGTGACCTAAAATTAAGCCGTACCTGCATATAGATGATTTATTTTCACTATGTTTTTAATCTGCTGATGGATGAGGTGAGATCAGCATGGATGAAATTAGACCTGGTATTTGCTATTTGCATTTCTCATCATATGACCTCCTAGATCTACAATCTGCATATCACATATCCATGATATCATATGTCAAAAAGCCCCTTTCCAATGTTGTTATAAGTAAAAGTCAAACATATTAAATGAAAGTCAGGTCATATTTTTAACAGAATGAAAGGACACATAATTCTCAACATATTTTTTTTTCAAGAATAATAACCAGAAACCTGTCATTGTTACAACAACATGGAGAAAACTAGATTTATCAAGCAGAGAGCAAATGTCATCAATGTTTGCATTGATAGCATGTGATTACCACTTTGACATGTGACATTTAGAACATTTTGTAAAATTTATACACCAGTAACATGTTTTAATGTAAAATGTATGTCTGATCTCCATCATTAGGAATTTTTAGACTTTTAGACTTGAAACTTAGTTTAACTAATTACTGAAAATTATAGATCATCTTTACAATTATATTTTATCATGACACCATTTTCATGGCAACCAGCATGTGAACACAAAACTTAAGTCAGAAATGAAATCAAATCACCTCATTTTTGTAATATATGTTCATGATTTAAAAAATTGGCGGAAAGGGCCTTCTTTCAGTACAGACCTTTGTGTTAAAATTCTGGCAAAGTTTTCTGATTTGTTTATACCATTGATGGATTTTGTTGAAGCTTTGGATGAATCATTATGAAGCAAACAGGTTTGCATCCAAAATATCATTTAGAGGAGTCTGTGCAATGGAAACCCTGGTGGAATCTACTGGGAGAAGACTGCATTAGCAATTTTCAGGGCTTAATTTTAAGAAAAAAAAAACTAAAGAAAATTTGCGGTAGGAATCATTTCATTTGTTTCATGCTCATTTTTTAGATTGGGTTGCATAAACAGCTCCACCCTCATCCCTGTGCTGAATGCACCCCTGGCTAAGTGGGTTGCACAATAAGCTCCACCCTCATCCCTGTGCTGAATGCACCCCTGGCTAATTGGGTTGCATAAACAGCTCCACCCTCATCCCTGTGCTGAATGCACCCCTGGCTAGGTGGGTTGCATAATCAGCTCCACCCTTATCCCTGTGCTGAATGCACCCCTGGCTAAGTGGGTTGCATAATCAGCTCCACCTTCATCCCTGTGCTGAATGCACCACTAGCTAAGTGGGTTGCACAATCAGCTCCACCCTCATCCCTGTGCTGAATGCACCCCTGGCTAAGTGGATTGCATAATCAGCTCCGCCCTCATCCCTGTGCTGAATGCACCCCTGGTTAAGTGGGTTGCATAATCAGCTCCACCCTCATCCCTCTGCTGAATGCACCCCTGGCTAAGTGGGTTGCATGATCAGCTCTACCCTCATCCCTGTGCTGAATGCACTCCTGGCAAAATGGGTTGCATAATCAGCTCCACCCTCATCCCTGTGCTGAATGCACCCCTGGCTAAGTGGGTTGCATAATCAGCTCCGCCCTCATCCCTGTGCTGAATGCACCCCTGGCTAAGTGGGTTGCATAATCAGCTCCACCCTCATCCCTGTGCTGAATGCACCCCTGGCTAAGTGGGTTGCATAATCAGCTCCACCCTCATCCCTGTGCTGAATGCACCCCTGGCTAAGTGGGTTGCATAATCAGCTCCACCCTCATCCCTCTGCTGAATGCACCCCTGGCTAAGTGGGTTGCATGATCAGCTCTACCCTCATCCCTGTGCTGAATGCACTCCTGGCAAAGTGGGTTGCATAATCAGCTCCACCCTCATCCCTGTGCTGAATGCACCCCTGGCTAAGTGGGTTGCATAATTGGCTCTGCCCTCATCCCTGTGCTGAATGCACCCCTGGCTAAGTGGGTTGCATAATCAGCTCCACCCTCATCCCTGTGCTGAATGCACCCCTGGCTAAGTGGGTTGCATAATCAGCTCCACCCTCATCCCTGTGCTGAATGCACCCCTGGCTAAGTGGGTTGCATAATCAGCTCCACCCTCATCCCTGTGCTGAATGCACCCCTGGCTAAGTGGGTTGCATAATCAGCTCCACCCTCATCCCTGTGCTGAATGCACCCCTGGCTAAGACAATTTAGTCTCTGATGTCCTAGCAGTACCTTTTGACTTTCAAAGTCACACATTTTACAGCAATGATTTAATCATGGCCTGGTCCTATTGTATTTGTTAGGCTTCAAAATGAAATTTTTGTTCAGGGAAAACTAAACACGACCATGATAATCAAAGTACTGTTCATACTGAATTTTGTGACAGTTCATATTTGCCCTGAACAAAACTATTCTTAGTAGGAGATACAAGAAAGCAGTTTTCCATATTAACAAATTTAATATGATTGCACTGTTCTTTTGTGTCTTTAATGTGATTTTCTTTTCATTAACAATTTCAGGATTCATTTTACCTGGACTGTCTTAAAGATGACGAGGTTGCCATTGCAACAAACCACTTGACTGATGCTGTGGATGACATAAGAACAAGTCCCAGGATGTTAGACAGACTCTATGGAATTGCCAAAGCCAGATTTGGCCTTGCTATCACAGCAAAGCACATTCAGGAAACGGTGCTGAATAAGGGAGAATTAGCTACTCCCAAACAACAACAGCTTTTTGACAAAGCAGCCACTTTGTGTGAGGATGATTGCAAATGGCCAAAGTGAGTAAATATAGATACAATTATATCTTACATCGGTTCATTTGAATGAGTGTCTTTTAAAAAGTGACATTTCCAACAGAGATGTCTGCATTGTAAGAAAGAGAAAGATATAAATATACATTGGTGACTTTGGACAAGAAAGGGCAGCCTTGGTTGCTTTAGTCACCCCAATTCTAATACCATTCTAACAAGTGATAAATACAGGCTCATTTTTGTAAAGCTATATGCTCTATGCAACTAAATTTAGTAGCACATATTTACAAATTGATGAAATAATGTTTTTTGCCACTGATTAACTGATTAATAAATCAATTTCATATAGATGTTTTCAGCATATCATAATTTTGATAATGTCAAAATAATTTAAAATAATCTTGTAGAAATCACCAGAGCTTATGCAGTCACTATTCATAACAGAAAGATGTCACAAATTACAAACCCCATTAAATCTCAGAAAAAGTAAAATTTTTATCTCAACAAACTTCTGGAAAATTTGTGCCTCAGATAACCATCCTAATTGGATTGAGGAGTAAATGTTAACAAGATACAACAGAATGTAAAATTCCAAATTGAAACCAATAGTATTGTCTTGGACAGTGCTAATATCAATTGGCTACAGAATACTTGTTCCTTTTTTAATAATATAAACCTTGCAAAATATTTTTAAAAATAAAAGTTTTTTAATTGTATGCCTGCCATAAGTTGGATATATTTTGAGGTTGTCTGTCTGACTTTTTGTTACCAATTTCATTTCTGCACACTAACTTATGTTCTCCACAACTCCAGTTACCAAATGTTATGGATGGCTTGTACTTGGGATAAGAAAGAAGCCTTTATGATAAGTTTCTGGTCCAAAGGTTTAAAGCAGATCTGCCAACCCTTATGAGTTGACTGTTATGAACATGATCTTAAAAAGCAGACTCACAGAATAATAGCAAAAGTTACTGAAATAAAGTTATTGTGGTGCAATCTGGCTGCTGGCTTGTCTGTGTTTTATTTGTATCTGAGTTTCATATTGGGTTCAGTGGACTGGTCAGGAAACCACACTAACTTTAAAGGAGTACCTCAGACACTTAAAGCTTGACATATTTTTTATGCACAGAATCTGCATGATCAAGCTGTTGTTTATTGAATTTTCTAGTAATGGCATCCAACAATTGCTACATTTTCAGGGTCGGAATGTAATTGTTGACACCAGGTGATGCTCACTGTGTAAATGCAAGCTGTTTTCCCTACATGATAATTCTGAAAAACATTGTGTACTAAACAGCTTGATGCAATTTAAATTACTTGCTATCTACTCCATTTTTTAAAATATTCTAATTGCCTTGAGCCCAAAATATCAACTGCTATGGGTAGCTAGCTATCTGTATTTCAGTGACTACATACTGTAAAGTGACTATGGAGGTGTACATGCCTCATATCAATTTCAAGAACAACACAGGCCCAAAACATGTATTTCACATTATCTTTAATTATTAAACAATAATAGCTGAAAAGTCACATCATAGCCATAAGTTAAGAAATTTGACAGGGTCACTTTGTCACACACTTCCCAGCCACCTCGAGATGAAATGGACAATATGCCTTTTAAAAAGTTTAAATTGCACAGCAGAAGAAAAAAAGAATATTCAGCTTCTTGAGGGAAAAAACAGGAAGGGAAGCAATTATGTTTATTGGACTTCATGTGTTGATTTTAGTATGTCTTTTGGCAGGAGAGATGATTGCTTTGACTGCATAACATTTAAAAAAAAAAAGCCAATAATTACATAAAGCTGAGAGATAACAATAAGCTTTTGAGCTCCATAGGGTGTGGAACTGCAGTTTCTGAAACTGTACTGGAGTTATTTAAGGTCTGTTTTGTACTATACAAACTTTTTTGTTGAACGCATTGTTTGCCATCACTTCATTAGACTTTAATCACATTTCTGAACTTTTTAAATGCCAGTTTTCCAACTTGACAATAGCAGTACATGATAGTTTGTAACACATTACTAAAAACTGGTCTAAGTTATAGAAAAAAATTGACTAAGGGTTGGCAGGTCTGAAAACTTCTGCGGTTAGTGTCATTAAAAGAAAAACACAAATGGTTTATGTGCAATAACATTAGTTCTACATCACATACCTGGAGCAAACTTTGGGGAAAGGAAAAAGTGTATTCATTTGGTCATCAAAAGGTGAATGGTCAAGGTCACTTGAAAAAAGAAAAATGGAAGAGGCCTATTTAAATAATTTGGCCAAATACTCAGAGGTCAGGGTCAGTGTGACTTGAAGAATTATTGGTTTTGCAGAATAATTTCTGTTTTGGAATACGTGTTTTGTATCATCATGCCCTTTGTGACTTTATGCCTAATTTGTTGACTCATTTGTTTTCATCATTATAACCACACTTGAATAATGACAATCAGATCTATAAAATGATTATAACTAGAATTGTAGATGAAGGCAAAGACTCCATTCATCTCAGGTATTATAATGGCAGTTAGTGACATGTAATTAAGTCAGGTTTACATTCATGATTATAAATGCTTTTCTGAGATGGGGTTTCTGCATGATGTGTTATTGCCATTGTTGATTGTTGCTACCGCAACTGACTTTGAAATCAGCTTTTCAGGAAAAGCAGAATGCATATTCATGTCCCTTTGAATTTGATTGCAAGCAATGAAATTCCCATTTCTATCCATAATTGAATTGTATGTGATATTTCAGTTGCTTTGATTTGAGTGTTTTTGGCTTTGGCATGCTTGGACATCTTGTTCAACTTTTAAACACCAAAGTGGGACTGACCCAGTTTTATATCATTATAACTCTTGAGTAAACTAACCATAACCAATTAGCATGTTTAATTCTGTCCAAAGTACTTTGTCAGTGTGGTTCTGATCAATTAGCAAGTTAAATTCTGTCGAAATTATTTTGTCAGTGTGGTTCTGATTTTGTGAATGTTTGTGCATTCATGTGATAATGAGATTTAATTGTGTGATGAGAGGGATGGAAGACACCCCTAAACTCAGGAGAAATACCCTCTCATGTGGGAGGTTGACATGTATGATAATAGTGTTTGCACTATAAGTTTAGTTCAAGACTGCAAACATTGACTATAAAGGTCCAGGTCTTTGGGAACTATTGGTCATTAATATCCAGAGTCAAACATGTCTTGCTAGTGCTTACAAGAAGTAGACATTTAGTGCTCCCTTAACAGTACTCTTAATTAATTGTGGCTTCTAGAAAGTCCAGATATGTGGCTCTAGAGAAAGCAGTGCCACTGATGATTCAGACATGTAAAAAATGGTGCTTACTATTTTGTTTGATGAACCTCATTTTCTTTCTTTGTTCAATAAAAGTTTGAAAATGCATGTATCTGTATATTTTGAAAAGACCCTCTTGATTGCTATTGAAGAATACATTTTATATTTTTTAACAAATAGAATAAAAATCATGTTTAATTCAGTTGATCCTTGATTACACATGTAAATAATTACTTGGTTTTCTGTTTTACAGGATCTTCTTTATCAAGTATCTGTGTCGTTGTTATGGAGTTGACAGCTACCAGGCAGTGTGCATGAAGACTAAAGTCAGATACCTAAGCTGGATAAAATATATGCCTGCCGAAGAACAGGACAGGGTATCACCAACTTGCATATAACTAATATTATAATATATACATTGTTATTTAATGCAAAGAAAAAGTACTTATTTTGAACTGCTTGATGAACCCACAGGTTGATACAGTGATGAACCCACAGGTTGATACATTTCTTTGGCTAACCTTGCCATAAGTGCATGTGAGCTTATGTATTGTTTGTCATTTGTTGTCTATTCACAATTACTGTTTACAATTTGCTCTTAAAATACTGCAGTGACCAGTTTGTACTGGGAATGTTATGGCATCAATGATTTATTTAAAGGACAGTGTTTACTTTACCATTCTAACAATCCTAAAGCCTTGCTAAGAAAATACATTTTCATGCATAGTTTTATCTCTACCATAAAATGTTACAGTACCAGTAAGAGGTCAAATTCAAGCCACTTTGATGTCAAACACTGTGCCGACACCATGGTGTCGTGTGAAGAAATGTTAGTGGGAACAAAAAGCAGTGAAACATGCATTTCAGTGTAAGGTCCATAAAATGTGAAATGTAATTGGCAGTGTGGACTTTGGGTTTCAATTTGACATGGTGATGAAGAACATTCACAGTAATGGTTTCAGGCAGGAGAAGAATGCCATTCCAGGATAAATCATGCTCTAAACAAAGTTTAGATATCCCCAAAGGCTTAGCAATTCACATTTTGTACATGATTTCCTATAGACAGAGTTCTGTAAAAAGTCAGCCATGCATCACACTTTTTCATAGGGGAGCCTAGCCACCATCTTGATAATGTCCAATGATATACCCAGTTATTTTAGGACTGTAGCAGAACCCTTCCCTATGCTATTCCCCAGTCCATTGACATTATTCTAGCCTTTAGACAGTATTAGAATTCTAGAATATTAAATTAGTAATAGATGTAAAGAATAAAATAATGTGATCCCATTCTAATATCTTAGCTCCCTTCTGACAATTTGAGTATCTTCAGTCTTTTCCTTGGATTTTTGTATTGTCTACAAATGACGCAGAGTAACTGTCTAATGTGGCCACCATTATTATAAGTAGAAAACGTTTTAAACATTGTCTTTGTCTTTTCAGCAATCACAAAGGATGAATTTGATCAGATAGAAAACATCCTGGCATAAATGGTCCGTTTTGTACTTGTGATACCTTTGTTTCATCAGATATGGCCACTGTTACTAAAAAGAAAGAAACTTTGAAGGATTTCTTAGAAACTGCTCTTCAGAATAGTTTATGTGACAAAAAATAGTTCAGCATCAGTGGCTTTCAGATTTGTGAAAATGATGCTGATTTACCTTTATATGTAGTCATCAATACAAAAATATGAAATCCTTTAAATTACTTCTCAAGAAAACCACTGGAATGAACCTGACCAAAATTTGAGGGAAAGAAACTTAGTATGATGGGTTTTATTTGCCCTCCAATATAGCTGCCATTAATGAAAATATAAAAACTTGTAATAATTTCTTTTGAAGGTAAACTAAAAGAATTTGACCAAATTTAACAGAATTTAAACTTGAAGGACTTTCATATTTGTAGAAATGTTGCTTTTCCACAGTCAAATATTACTGCCTTTTGCTAACAGTGAAAAACCATTTACACAACATTATCTGAAAAAATTGCTCCAAAAAATTTGACCAATATTAAGAAAAATGACATGACATGAAGCCCATTTAATACTTGACAAATGATGCTGTTGTGCTACTAAATTTGGATGAGCATATAAATCTTATAAACCTTGAAACAGTTGTTTTCATAACATTGGCAGTTAACAGACTTGGAAAAATTTCAAAGAATACATCCTACTGACGCAGATTTCCTGGCCGTCTGCCCTTGTATTTGGCTGTTTGGCAGATAACAAACAAGTGAGCAGTCTCAAATCAAGTTTTGTTTACTTGTGACTGTATGTTGAGGTATTGGGTGGTAATGGTGGCAGCATCAACTTTAACATCATCAGCATTTAAATTCTCTATCAGCATTTTTTAAAAGTCATACAGCAGTTGCTGTATACCACTGAAATTTGGTTATAATATTAGCACATGTCTAAAGTTTGTATACTTGGGTTTCCTGTGTCTTTTGCTCAAGATGAAAACTCTCTTATGGCAATGCCATTCACAACTAAGATGCACATGCAGCAGAATCCTAGTATTACAAGATTTTGAGTCATACATCTTGAGATGCTGCAAATTGCTAATATTAGATTCTAAAGTTTGTTCCCAGGTAACTAGGGTTTTCCTGTTTCATGCACAAGCAGAAAACTGTCATGGCAATGCCATTTACAAGTAAGATGCATATTCCGCAGAATCTGTTTTCTTTTCAGACAGTAAGCAATTTATGAACAAGATTGTTCTGAGATGCCAATAAACTTCATCAAATGGTTCAGTCAGTAATCACTCAATGAAGCCATTGACCTGTCAATGAGGTAATAAACTTAAGTTGTCATGACATGCAGTAGGTTTTAGAGTAGTAAAAAAAATCTTTTTTTAAATATGAAATATTCATAATTTTTACACAGGTGAGAGAGGTATCAGACAGATACATTGTTTGTGGACCCCATTACATTAACATCAGAGAGGCTGTGACTAGAGTGGTACTTGGAGAGGGTGCTGAGCAGCTGGATAAGGCAATCAAGGTAAATATTTTATACTAATCTAAAGTTAAGATATAACTAGTTATAGTTAATTGTAATTACTGCATATAGTGATGCTTTTGTTAATTGTTAATTCTAATTTTTTTTTCATATTTATAACAGAGTCAAGCCATAAATGGATTCATCTTTAAGAACTTTAAGCAGATATACAGTAAAAGAAATCAAAATTATTAATTGCCCACCAATCAGAGGAAAATATTCTTATATACAGTATTTACCTGACAGGTTCCTACTGAATGCTAAACCCCCATCCCTACTTTTTACATCTTGTTAGCGCATATTAGGCAAGAATATCTTTGTCTCATCATATGCTGATTCTCTACTTTAATCTTTGAGGCAAAGCCATACTTTATAATAAGCCAACCCTCATCCCTATTGTTTTAAAATTAGTTAACATTTAATATCTTTGTTTGATCATATGTTTATCACCTACGTTTTGAAAAATTTATCGAGCAAGTACACTGGACAGTTTTTAAAATGTGATAAATACTGTAGAAATTAAAATAGAGAATGCATATATTATCAACAATAAGTAGAGACAGTGGTTCATGTGCCAGACTCACAACCAAAACAGTTTTTTTAACTCCTATGATAGTACAAGCCTTGGTCGGCTACTGTGGTGTGACCTTGGACAAGCATTCAGTTCTCCTTCCACTAAATAACCTACTTGTGTTGCTTTTTTGTAAAGCACCAAAATCAAAAATAAGTTTGATAATTCATGTTAAACAGTATCCATCAAAACTTATTGTGACATTCAGTTGTTTGATAGTTTCACATACATTCATTTCAAAAACTTAAAAAGCAAGATTTAGAATTTTTACATGAATAATGTCAGCTAGTAAATTCCTGGTAATTCATTTTTTACTTGGCAACTGTATACTTTCATTAGCAGAAGACAAACACAGATGGAATGCTTGTCTAACTCTTATTCAGCAGTTTTTGAAATTAAATCTAGGAAAGGCAAAATGCCTAGCCTAATTAAAATGTTGTCAGTTCAATTTTCATTTCTTTTCTCAGACAATGTAGCACTGAGGGATCTTGTGCTACAAAACTATATTGCCCTCTATTGATAAATTGAATAAATAAGAATCCAAAAAGAAAGGATATTTATTTGATCAAAATACTTCTGTCTCAACAAGCAGACTATGGCATTGATCAACTTGAAACCCTATTACAGCTTTATGGAACAGATAAGAAATATGTTATAGGAGTCAGCAAAACACTTATTATAGAAAGTTAAACTTTTTTGGAGCTTATGCTAGTGAAAAATTTGGTTTTGGAGCACAGATATGCAAGACACAAAACCTATAAGCTGTGGAGAATTATACACAGCTACTGTATTAAAAACTATTTTCCAACTTGTTCAAGCTGGCTAAATTAGCTGTACGTATGTCAACACTTGAGACAGCCAACTGTGAAAGGGGGTTCTTAAGAGAGAATAGTATCCATGCATAAATACAAAACAGATTAAAGGCAGAAGCAATCAGCAGATTTATGTTTATATATCTAGAGACAGTATCTTTTAATGATTTTTTTCTTTGATCAGAATTATAACAGAGTGGAATAGAAAAAAGATATTAATATGTTAGCTATATAATGAACTCTAATTGTTTCCTCCTTTCTTTTTTTAACTCCCCCTTTATTTTGGTGACAAGAGGGGAGTTTCCGCTTGTAGATAAAATCCTATCATTATCTCATCATAAATAGAAATATTCATCTATCCACAGACATGACCTTTGCATCACTATATATAAACACAATACAGTGAATGTGCTATGGTCCCAGATTTTGATTCATAATATTAAAAAAGTTCCTATCACAAGAAGATTGTATTAAAAAAGTTCCTAGCATAAGAAGATTGCTTCAGTGAGTTAAAAGCTCTAATGAAATCTTACTGGCTTATTTCATATGAACACAGATGGATTGATGCTATAAATAGCTGACAGTAGTTTGAAGTGCGACTTTACTTACACCCAACTTTGCAAATTTGAAAGACACAAAGACACATCAGGACTTGACTTTCCCCAAGACACAATTTCAAATTTTTTAATTTCTTTAAAAGGATACTAAAATGCCAGAAAACACAATGGAGATTCTTCTGTGTCTTGCCCTGCACAGAGAAATTACAATGTCAAGATTGCGAAAATGTGACAGGAGTACAGTTGCAGAAAAGGTACTTCTTCTAAATGTATTACCTGCATCCTTTTATAGAACATTTTTCCTCCTTTAGAAGCAAATTTCTGCATACAAATATGATCATGTATGCATAAGTATAATTAGCATTTATACATTCATTAGAGTGCAGTTTGGAAAATTTAATGTGATACATAATAGGTGTGTTTCTTCATACCGGATCAATAAAGTTAGTTGTTCGAAAACAAATTTGATATTATATTGTCAGACTTTTTATATAATTTTATCTTTACCAAATTAAAAGAAAGATCTATTCAGTACATTGTTTTGAATATATAAAATGTGATTTGTATTAGAAATATGATTTTTGGATATTATGACTCCTTGTACAATGTCAATGATAATATGTACCAAGGCATTATTTATCACCATAAAACCATGTAATTAAAAAATCCTATAATTATACCTTCTTCTAACTTATATATTTGTATTTTTTAGGCCATTGAAATGCTTCATAAATTCTGTTCAGAAGCCATATTTGTGAGGAACAAGGTAATTTACATCTGCTTTGGTTGACACATTGTTAAGAACATATCATTTTCAGTGTTATTTGTTTTGTGAGAATTCTTGTTTAGTCCTAGTCCTTTTTTTGCCAACTAGGACAAAGTCAAATGAGCTAGTGGCATTGTCTTTGATCCATCATCCATTGTACTTTGTTTGAACACCTGCAAACACTTATGATTTCACTCAACTCTAACTAAAAGTACACTTAAATTACAGACTTAGGAATAGTTGCAAAATATACAAAAATATTGTCGTTGTAGACAGATTTTGATATTGGCCTGTCCATATCTTTTTTTTTTTTCATATTAGATTCAGTGGAGTTGGTCAGAAAATTAATAACTTCACATGGGTACTTCCAACACTATCATATGTCTTTTATGCAATAAGGCTTTTGAAAAGGTCCACAGTAAAAGGTGATGAGAGTGTAAGTGGACTTATAGAAAGGTTAAATTATAGTGACAAGTATGATTAACAACTGAGCAGCGTACAAATGTTTGAAAAATATAATGCAAAAAAATGTCTCCTCAACTGGAAAGAAAAATGGCACTGAAATAATATGGTTAAATCATCATAGGGATATGTATATCCACCACTGGTCCAGATGTGACACCTTATCACAAACCACAACTGTAAGGCTTTAAAGGCCAATTGTGCTTGTGGTGGTAAGGTTGGCGCTGTGTGAGAAGCCCATTATAGCCTGGACTGCCAAATCTTATTTTGGGAGGGTAGGCATTCAGCTTTGAAGGATTCATCTTCTGCATTCCATTATTTCCAACCCAACATGAGCTCTCTCATATGTAAATAGTGAGACAGTTTTCTCATATATCTGATAAAGCTGATGCTTTGATGAGGGGCAGTTCCGAGTTCAAAATTGACCCATTCAGACTGCATAAAGGCCAGTTATAGTACAAAACATTTCAAGGTCATAAAATGTCTAGTCCTTGAACTAATGAATCTTTGTAACCTCTGCAAATTTCAGATTTGAATAAAGAGATTTTTGATACAGACTGTAAAGATAATTTTCAAAAATTCATTGTGCTTGATGGAATGTCATACATTGTTGTCATAGCTATAAGATTGAAATGAAAATGCTAGGATCGAAATAATGTCTGCACTTGACTTGGGCGAAGGATTACAGAAAAATGTTTTTATTTCTACTCACAAACTCAAATTATAATAAACTTAAGAACATACAATAACAGTGATGGTGAAATGCTATTTATGCAATTTCTGTTGTAATCTTTAATCTGGACCCAGACACTTTGAGCCACCCAGCAAAACTTTCTCCCAAAAACTCCAGGGCCCATGCATTAAAAAAATCTAAAGATCTGAGAATTATTTATAAGTACTATCTCCATTTGCAGGACATAGCACAGAAGATTCTACAGAATACATATGGAATCTATTCACAAATGCTGACTGTGACCCCTGGCCTTGACCTTAAACAGCAGGGAGTATTGTGTCTGCTGATGCACTGTGACATTGTCCTCAGAAATCTCCATGGAGGCAGAACTCTTGTGCAACCATTGGTCAGATTGGCCACGCAGCCTCAAACCATGATGGTAAGAATTTTGTTAGTTTGCATATTCTTTGCAACATGTCCACTCCATTTCCCCATTCACTTATGTTATACATAATTCATTGTGTCACTATTACTGAATATTAAAAAATGTAATGGTTGACCATTTTATTATAGCATTATCTATTATCTTTTGTCTTCTCATTTTTATGCCCTGCCATAAATGTGGCACTGCTCCGGTGGCCTAGTGGTTAGAGTGTCCACCTCGAATGCGGGAGGTCGTGAGTTCGATCTCTGGTTGAGTCCTACCAAAGACATAAAAATGGTACTAACAGCTGCCTCGCTTGGCACTCAGCATTAAGCGGTTGGTGTTAGGACTGGTCGGTCTGGTGTCAGGATAATGTGACTGGGTGGAACATCATGCTACATGTCTGCAGTATGATGCCCCAGTGCTAAACATCACTATAAACTGCCACACTGCAGACATCATAGCAATATGACTTAAAAATTGTTAAAGCTATGTTAAAAATAATAATCATATTACATCACATCACATAAATGTGGAAAGAGCATATGTTGTTACTCTCGACCATCCGGCTTTTATACATTGGTTATATTGTAATCTGTTGCTCAGGAATAATAATAATAATAATAAAGTGTTTATTTTCAGATGGTAACCAATTTAGTTTACAAGACTATAGCTTGTTCTTCACAGTAGCATCATTAATGGTATTCATGTCTGTTGCTTACTGAATTTTCAGATAGTTTCATTAATAGTAGGTAAAAATACCTAATTCATTTCATGCATGACGATTTTCAACACAGTTTGAATCGACATACAGCATTAAACATCTCCTTAAATACACACAGGAAGAGAGTGATCTGTTTACATCAGATTCTTTGATGCTGCCATGACCTGTGGAAGAGTCTGTTTATTAGGAAGTGATCAGCTTCCTATTCAGCTATCTGTAGTTGCCTCCCATGTGATTTTTTTACAGTTGTTTCATGATACACGTACATGTGCTTAAATTATATCACACAATATGCTTCTGGCCGAAAGTCTTGTTATTTGAATCAGAATAAAGATTTTATTCTTCATCAGACAAATAACAACATAAACAGACATTAAATAAAAAATATTAAATAGTTTATCATTGTTTACAATTTCCCCTCTAAAGTTATTTTTGTAGAGACTGTAATGTAAATGCAGACTTGTTTATCATATTGGATTCTCCATATTTTGTGCCAGTGAAAAACATATTTGACCAATGCAAAAGAAGGTATGAAATGCTTAAGAAGAGACTGACACATTAGGCGTTTTATGTTTATGTAGTAAAGTACTTGCAGTCAGCATATGACTACATGAAAGCCAAACTGTCATTGAATGAACAAGTATTGATGCAGGCAATAGTTGTAGATGTTCAACTGCATTCTGAAGCAAATGTGTCAACCTAGGCCTATTTCTTCAATAGGTCTCCATGCTTAATCAGTGCATGTGTATCCAAAGATATGTTATGTGAACAGTTTGCATCCATGACTTGGTTAGATGTACCATGGACAGGATGGTGAAACATGGATGTAAGTTGGAAAGTTGAAAGATGAATATGGAAATTTGTTATTTGATAAATTGGTTAAGGTGCTTATTTTGAAAAGGTAGTCTCTACATTTAGAAAGAACATAAATGACCAAAAAAGTTGTCAAGATGAAACATTGGAAGCCATACTTGTACTAAAATGTATACCTGGACATCCAGCAGATAGCATCATGTAGAAACCTTGAAAATATATGCATCAAGACTGTTAGCACTTAAGCATATTCAAGGGTACTGGTACATTAGTACATTCATGAGCTGGAATTCATTCAGAACATTCTATGATTTTTACTTGTGATAGAACTTTTAGGATTGTTTTGGATTTAATTCATAATACTGTACTTAAATTTCATTTTTCTAACTTAAATTATTTGTTAAGTTTGACAAGACTTGTTGGATTTTCTTTTTTTCTGATATTTTGTTTAAAACCATAGAATTACAACACTGCTGATTTTTCAGCATGTATCAAATCAATGGTGCTACATTTTCGATCAATATAAATTATGTTTAATTCATTTGTGCAAGAATTAATTCAGTAATTTTGGCTGCAGTTTGAGATGCTGACCTGGGGAACTACATGATAAATTTATATTGAGTTAGATTCGAAATTTCTGATAGCAATAAAAGAAAATTGTGATTAACTAAATCAAAAGCATTCCATCATATTCACTTTCATTGATTATGAAAAATTCAAAAGAAGGATTGGTTGGAACTTTGGCATCTACATAATTGAGGAGCTTTTTGTGATCAATGATCCCAGTGTTCTCTGAGATAATTATTTGTTTTGTTTGTAAAGTAATGGATGTTGACTTCTGTTTCAGGTACATTTGTAATTTAATCTCATTTTAGTCTAATTGGGTAGGCATAAGATTTTTTTGGAGTGGCTAAATTATTTAATATATTGCAATAATAAACTTTTATTTGTATTGCTCATAACAGCTTGATTTTAATGATGTTTTTTCAGTTTATGTATTAGGCTGCTTGCTATGTTTTGCCATTTAATAGTTTTACCACTTTTTGATTCTTTGAATCTTGTCTCTTCTGTTCTTGATTCTTTTGTTTCTTTGGTTGTACATTTAGGTTGAGACTCATGTTGAACATGTCTGGTTTTACGGAGAGCATGATTTTCAAATGCAAAGACAAGATGTTTGTACCATGCATCTAACTTTGCAACATCATTGAAAAAGCATAAGATACAGATAAACATTATGAAAACTGAGAAAATCACTCTATTTTAATTCACAATTTTCATTAATATTAATTTAGGAACATGTCTAGTGATACATACAGGAAAGCGATCAGTTGTTGCAAAAACACATAAACCAATTTTACTTACATCTTCTACTTTATTTATTTATATATGGATAACTATAATTTAACTTTATTTCATGTTTCTGGTCATGCTGTCAATCAACATCGGGTTTTCACTAAAAGACTTTATTATATCAAATTGATATTAAAAAAATTGGTGCCAATCTGATGTCTGGTATGGCCAAATTGTGAATGATTTTATCATTATGATTCCTACATTCATGGAAGATCAGCATGGAGTTTTCACAAAGAAACTTTTTATAATGTCTAGTTGATTCCAAGTAAAAAAATCGTGCCAATGTGAAGTCCAGTAAGTCTACAAGCAGCCATCTTGAAAATCTAAAATGTCTATATGGTACTTATGAAAATTGTGCTGATGTGACATCTAATGTACCAGCCATGGCAACCATCTTGAAATTCATGTTATTGTTACTTCTCCTGAATGGATGGTGATATCAACATGGGAATTTCACTGTGAGACTTGTTATGATGTCAACTTGGTCCTAATTGATATGATATCCAGAATGGATACCACAGCAACTATCTTGAAAGTCTTGTTATTGATTTCCTTTTTCATAGATGGTGACATGGGGTTTTGCTAAAAGAATTCTTATGATGTTCTAATTGGACTTAGATGACAATTGTGCACAATATGATGTAACACAGTTTTATTATGGCTGCATTGGCATTCATGTTTTGAATTTTGACACAACTCTGTCTGATCAGAAATTCATATTGATGTGGGGTTTTCACCAAAAGACTTCTTAAAATGTCCAGCTGGTCTTTGATAAACAGTTGAGACAACCAATATGGCTACCACATGGTGGCCATCTTGAAAATCATCTTACCACTACTTCTCCTGAATGAAAAGTCATATTTAGAAAATATTATTTCTACTTCCAAATGGATTTCTTATGATGCCTTGCTGGCCCTAAATGAAAACAGTGCCATTTGTGTATATAAAATGGCCACCACAGCGATTCTTTTAAAACCTTGTTGTTACTATTCCCCTTGAATTGTTGATTATTATGAAATTGGGTTTTCAGAAAAAGACTCCAAATGGTGTCTAATTGGTCCTAAATGAAAATGGTGCTAAGCTGACATCCATTGCATGTATCACAACAGCATTCATGAAAGTTTTCCTTTCACTGAAGAATTTCAGGGATGTTGGTAAAAGGATAAAATGGTCTTATCTTGAATTCCTGGAAATTCTTTTCACCCAGTACAGCATCAGTCCCTTTGTAGAGTGACTCTTATGGAATCATTGTTGCTTAATAACCACAAACCCAGTGAGTCTAATATATAACATTTGTGTTTCTCTTTTACCTTTGTTAAACTCCTATTCAGGAATAATTTTAACGAGTATAATAAATAGTTGTTCAAAATTTTGAAAAGATTCCACATTGATAAAAATCAATTTTGATATAAATTTATGCTGGCAAAAGGATTGGGAAGTTAGTTTTATCTCGAAAGTGTTTATTACTTAGTTCCTGGACACTCAAGGGAACTAAAACCTGCAGGTATCCAGAAGTAATGCCATATAGAATATGATGTACATTTTGTTGCCAAAATGATTCTACCAGCTTCAAGTCATATTTTTTTTTCTGTCATTTGTTTATGTTTAATACAGCTAGCCCAAATAAAATTCCCATACTTTTCTAAATAGATGCAGATTTGATTTAAGGAATATATGTTAATCAGCAAGGATCATGTGATTTAAGGAATAGATGCTAAATCAGCAAGGATCATGTGACTGTTGCCAGCTTTATAAAGTTGCACTTTAATTTTTGAGAGAAAAAACCCACACTTTGGTACCATCAGGTCTAAAGTATCTTTCTGCCATCAATTTTAGACTTTTAAAATATATTTTTAAGGTAGTGCAGTGTTAATTTGTGGTGGGTCTGTAAGTTATGTTGTCAGATAAACCTTAATTTTACTAAGTTTAGGCTTATTTAAAAGGCAATAGCATGTAAAGTTGGAATACATTTGTTGATCAGAGATTTGTTAAAACAAAATCCATGAATTTGAGCAGAACATTTCCCATTTCTGTATGTGTCAAATTAATAATTTGCCTGCAATCTGGTTGTCAAGAAAATTTGATAAACCAGGAAGTAAAACATCAAAATTGGATCTGTTTGACTTGTAGTGCCAACATGGTGCAATATCTAATTTCTTGAACATTTTTACTGTATAAAACGCTCATATCATAAAACTTTTCAAAACGGATTCAGCTGGGTTTTTTTAAATCAGTGACAGAATTGGAAAAGGTACCCATAGATATAAGAGGTTTCAGTCATGTTTTCATTGTTAGTTTCATTTACTGCATTTAGCAAACAATTGTTGTTTTGCTCAGCGCACCTTGGATATAAAGGAAGAAGTATAATGGCCATATTTGGTCACAGATTTTCTTTTGCCATATCTTTGCATTTTCAATAGATTTGTCAAATTTTTCTGTGGTCATAATTAGAACAGACTTTATGTTTTAGAAATAAAGTTGTTCCTTTTATTTTGAAGCTGTTTATTTTTTTAATACCTTTTATCTGCAGAAATTGTTACCAGCAAGTTTGGGTCCTAAATAGATATTAGCAACAAAGTATCATAAGCAAACAATTTTATTTTGAACTGAATATGAAGGAGAATATCATAACAATTCAAGCTTTGGACAGTGTAGGGCTTCATTTTACAATGAAAAATTAACATGTCCCAAGTCTTTTTATTATTAGATTTGAAGAAAATTCTACTTGCAGCTTTATTTTGAAATGATCAAAACAAGTGTGATCATTGGCTTTCTGTATTATCATTTATTAGAGATATGACCCATGAACTGTTATAACTGGCGTGCACTAAAGTTTAAGATAGAAATAAATATAAATATAAACTTGACTGCAACAGGATAATTAATATATTCCAGGCTGCCTTCATGCCCACAATGCCTCAAGATGATGTGGAAGAACTTAGGCAAGTGCTACTGGCTAGCAGACCAGGAGACAACCCTAGGATCTATCGTAAGTTGTCCTAGAATAATGTTATTTAGAAAATAATCATTATTTTTTAAGTGTTTTGTTTTTTAGTCTCAAATTCTAATTGCCAGACTTCTAAGTCATCCCCTACAGCCCCATCTGGCTGGATTTAGGAATTAAAATAAACTAAGCAAACTCTAACTCATTAACCATATCAGAATCTTCCTGAAGGTCAAAAAGAATTACAAACACTTAAAGCAAAGTAAGATATTATAATTTAGAACAATTATGCATTAATCGAGAAGAACACACATGTTTCATATGTCTCTTAATTTAAACTGTAATTATTTTTGCATGTCATTGTGGAAAATATTTAATAATGAACATGAGTTATAGAGGACTGAGCAGCAAGCATGGCCTTATTTCAAGCTCTTTCCTCATTAGTAATAATATTTATTATTGTATTCAAATGTCAAAAGTGTTAATCACTCTTTAAAGCATTGCCTGTAAGCATTTATGTGAGAACCTAATTAAGTACCCACTATGTTTTTTTAATTTCCTTTGGAAGTGTTTGTTGCACTGTTACAGTCACTTAAAAGCCAGCCTTATATTATCAAGATTATTATGCCTTTTGTATCAAATTAAGTTAATGGGGTAGAATAAAGTAAAGGGCATGCAAATTCTACTAAGAGCCAGCAGACATAGTTATGTGCCAAGTCAACTAATTCCATTTAACTAACTGAATACCATTTTTAATATTTTTATGTATCATAATCAAACATTATTGAGTTGTTTCACAGAAATGATCAAGGAAAGCAAGACAACCAATTGAAAGCCAAGTTTCACAGATAAGGTTCATGATGTAGAGTTTGTAGTGAACATTCCAGAATAGGCACTCAGAGGTTGGCTCAGAAATTTTGCTATGACTTATGATGAAATCACAGCATTAATATTTTGCTAATAGAACAAAAAATATTTGAGTTTCAATATTGTTGTTTCTTGAAATCAATGTTATTAATTGAGGAAATAAAATAATAAAATACTGTTTTGTTCTGCAATAATACTAGAATGTATCCTCATTCGCATGCACAAAGCAGTGATATACACAGGATCCTCACTGATTCATATTCTGTTTATCCAGAAACCTCGCTCTCCATACAGTTTAACAAGAATAGAATTCCTGCATGTGTTATTTGCTCCTTTAATAAAGTGATCCATGTTCCAGATCCAGAAATTAAAAGTGTAAAATTGCTATAAAACTTGCCTTGATAATATGGAAATAATCTGTCCACAAATAAGAAATTTGAATAATCATTTTAAAATACAGTGTCAGATAATGCAGATCCAAATATGCAAATTTGGTGGTGCTTCAGTTTGTCAATCTCTGATTGGTCAAATTCTAGTAACATGTTAAAGTTATAAATTGTTTGTATGATCATGCATGAGGATAAACTTAATGTAGCATGATATATTCTGACCAATAGTTGTATAAACAATATCTGCTTTTGCTCCTTGCAGACAGTGGTGTTATCAATTAAAGGTCACCTGCCATACTCCAACATTTTTCTGTTTACATCAGATTTGTATTACACTATTAAAAGTGGTTATACTCACACAAAAAGAACAACAAAATTAACAAGTGTAAAGAAGAAATAATAATTTAATTACTTGAAAAATATGTATAGAATGCAGTTACTACCCCTTAGCTACGATTTCCCACCTATAGAGGATGCAAGCCGGAAAAGAAGTACATTTATCCCCACAAGATGTAGTACATGCTTCTTGCTGTAGCAAAAATAAAACTTTATAAACCATGGATAGGGAACATTTAGATGAAACTATTGAAAACTAATTTACTGTTTAGCCTTATATCGATATGTGTACTCGATGTACTAGATTGTGTCGCTTTCAAAACTGTTCAATTGTTTCAATTTATTTTGAAACATTCCGGTTAATACAGGTAAAAAAGAATCAATGTTGGCTTCTCTATGTTGGCCAAATTTATTTAAAAATAAAGAAAATCTGCACACTTAAAAGAGTCCAAAGAAACCAAACTTGACTTCCTTAAAAAAAATCATCACACTTAAAAGATACCAAAGTCAGGTTTCGGGGTTGTTTGCTTTGTAATAAAATAACCTTTGTATTCCTGTTGGAAAGTTTAAGGAAAGAGTTTACTGCTTGCTTCAGTTTGTGTTTATCCATCACCCGGGCTTCTATTTGTTTCCCAGATGTGATCATAATTTATAGATTGCAGGGCAAATAGTATACACAACAATAACATGCTTTAATAACACTTATGTAACCCATGCTAGCAAAAATATTATCATTTGCACTCACAGTGGCTGTATTTTAAAAAAATGATTTTTATTTGTGAGATACTGTTGTATAATTAGCCTGGATACAATACAATCTTAGTCAATTTATAGTATGGTGTGATGTTTATGATTTTTAATGTAGCTTTAACAGTTTTTCAGTCATATCGCTATGATGTCTGCTTTGTGGCAGTTTATATTATGTCTAGCACTGGAGCATCATGCCGCAGACATGTAGCATGATGTCCCACCCAGTCACATTATCCTGACACCGGGCTGACCAGTCCTAACACTAACCTCTTAATGCTGAGCGTCAAGCGAGGCAGCTGTCAGTACCATTTTAATAAGTCTTTGGTATGACCTTCCACATCCGAAATGGATGCTCCAACCACTAGGCCACCGGAGCTGTTCTTAGTCAATTTGTAACATCATGCGTGAATGGGAGACGCTTACAGGCAATCAGGTGTTATTTTTGTTTCTTTTGCAATTTGACATAAGCAATATACTCTACAGCAAGGATGCATACACAAACTGGCATCCACTACATGTGTATATTTTTTGTGTGGGTATATTTTTCTCTTTAACAAATGACTTTCATTTTATTTTCAAATAAGTGTATGTTTACATTTTTTTTTTTACCTTGCGTTGGGTGGGACACAGATTCAACACAAAATTAATTATTTTCTTATTTGTATGGAATAATAGAGCAAATATGATTGACGATATTTACTAGTAATGACAAGCTTTTAATTTATGCATGCACGCACTAAGACAACTTGAAAAAGAAAAGCAAACAATAAAATTAACTAGTAAAAGCTTCATATTGCAGCAACATTGACAAAATGCTCAACATTATTCTCTCTCTCTCTCTCTCTCTCTCTCTCTCTCTCTCTCTCTCTCTCTCTCTCTCTCTCTCTCTCTCTCTCTCTCTCTCTCTCTCTCTTTCTCTTGTGTAACTGAGTGTCAATCATATTCAGCAGTGTTACAACATGAAGCCTAAATTAAATGTTTTAATATCTCATGTAAACTAACCTTATAAAAATGTATACACATTCTGTAGAATATTATATGTTAAGTTTTATTGTTTAATAAATGAATATTGATAATTTGACTGGAAGACTTAAAGTGAGAATGTTGTTGTGCAGATGCATATATTTTTAGCATAAAAATGTATGTAAATATTTTAATTAGGATAAGCAAGATATGTCTGCTTGTGTTTTCTCTCATATATATGTACGCTGCAAAGTATGATTATTTTCTTTGAAATAAAATAAATAAAATTAAATTAAATAAAATTCATTTAAATATAGGGTTTTTTTTCACCCTAAAACCTATTCCTAAAATGTATCTTACATACTATCTACATGTTGATTTAAGAAAAAGAAATTGTTAAACCTAGTTTTAAGTTGAGCCGAATTGTCTTTCGAGTTGGGCAGAATTGTCTTGGGCCAAATTGACTTGACTATAATCCGGTATTAATGGTACTACTTTCCCATCCCCTCACCCTATTCTATCTCACAGCTTGAATTCACTTTTTTCTGATAAACAGGGTCTTTTGGGAAAAGGAAGAATCCTTTTTCCCATCATCACTCTTTTGGTTACATCCATATGCAACAAAGTGCATCTTATTTGCTGTACAAAAGCACGATTGTAAGATATATCACAAAGACATTTACATTGGGAAATTAAACATTTCAATGGTTAGGTTGAATAGAAGGGATAAATGCAGTGGATTTTTAAGCCTAATTAAGCATTTTTATGGTAGGCAAACATAACAAATGCGTCTTGTTTATGACTATAATAATATCACACATTTTTACAATATAGGTGGTCAGTGACCTTTAAATACACTGTGATCAAATCATTGACACTTGGAACATATCTTATGGTTAATGAATTAAGTTCATTGATAGCTGTACAACTACATTTAAATAATTGAAGCTTTGGACAATGTTGTGCTTCATTTTACAATAAAAATTGATGTAAATTGTTGGCTCATTAGCAGCCATAAAAGTTGTAAAGCTTGACTTATAAAAATGACTGCATTCTATTAGTTTACCATAACACATTTATATACAAAATATTAATTTATATTCACTGCAACTTTTACTTTATTATCGTGAAACCATCTGCCAAAGAACCAAACTTCACTATTAATTGACAGCATACATATAATTGTGAAAAAGAGGACTGATTCATTTTTGGGCCAATTTGTATAATTTAACTCTTATGAACAGTTGTTCCCACTTTAAACAATATCTTGATTAATTAGTTCCTGAACAGTATAACAAAAATAGCTGGCTTGTGTTAAAGGATGAATATGGAAGCTCAGTGTGGCTATTATTAATAACACTTGTACCAAAACTTCAGTTGCCTTTACTGGCAATTTGTAAAACTTTTTGAATAAAACCTTGACTGTATCTCTTAAAAAATGAACTTTTCTTCTCCGATGAAGCTAAATTACCTGCCACACAAAAGCAACTCCTGTTTCTGCTGCAACCACATTTCACACCATCCAGCACATGAATTGCTTCTATACTCTCAACTACAGGACCTTCCATTTAATTGGGAATGGGTCTGAATGCATAATTATCCTTTATTTTTAACAAATATGAATGTCTGCAACTCAGAACAAGAGTTGGGTTTTATAGCTCCACTTATCATAGTCCAAGTGGGTTTATGGGATGGTCTGTTGTCCATTGTCTGTCTATCTGCCTGATAACACAAGTTTGTTATTGTTACTCTGCTTGAACCACTTATAGAATTGCCTTGAAACTTTACAGATACATTCATCCAGTTGTCTAGTTGGTCTCAGATGAAAATAGTATTGCTTGTCCATCTTGGAAATCTGTCATCTTGAAAAAAAATTTTTTATCACTACTCTTTCTGAATGAATGGTCATATGGGGTTTTAACTTAGAGATTTCTTAGTCATAAGTGAAAATGGTGTCAATCTAAAGTCCCATGCCAGCCATCTTGAACATCTTGATATGGCAACTTTTCCTGAATGTATGGTCATATCAGCATGGGCTTTTCACTAAAAGACTTCTTATGGTGCATAGGTGATCCTACATGAAAATGTTGCTCATTGATATCTAATGTGGCTACCACAGTGGCTGTCTTAAAAATCTTTTTTTTTTTTGCTATTTCTCTTCAACACAGGGTTTTTACTAAAGGACATCTTATGATATCTTGTTGATCTCAAATGAAAATGGTGCTGGCATTTAATATGGCCATCATGGCAGTCATCTGAAAAATGTTGCTATCACAGGTCTACTTAAACAGAAAGTTGCATTAATGTGTAGTTTTTCACCAAAAACATCTTTTGATATCTGATTGGTCGTAAATGAAAATGACACCAATAAGATATCTGTCATGGCCACAGCTTGAAAATCTTGTTATTGCTACTTCTGAATGGGAAGTCATATCTTGAAAATATTATCTCTACTTCTCTTAAGATTGATGGATATATCAACATAGGGTTTTCAGCAATAGACTTCTTATGATATGTAGCTGGTCCTAAATAAAAATGGTACCAGTCATACATCCAGTATGGCTGCCATGATGACTTTCTTAAAGTTCTTGTTGTCATGACTCCCTTGAATGGATGATTATTATTGCATAGGGTTTTCACAAAAGGTTTCTAATGATGTCCACTTTGTACTTAATGAAAATGGTACCAAGATGGCATCCAGTATGTGTACTACAGTAGCTAATTTGAACTGTATTACTGCAGAAGAATATCAGAAATGGTTTCAACACTAGACACTTTAAAGAAATGGTGTTATCCTGAATTTCTGGAAATTCTTTTTGCCCAGTAGAGCATCAGTCGCATTCAAGGACTCTTGGCAGATCCAGCTAATATTGGAAAGCATGAAAACTAAGTGCAATTTGGACAAGTTGTCTGAACAAAGAGTCATTGCTTGATGGTTAGAAATGTAGTTGTGTTATTGGATCAGAACTAGAAGTTGTCTTTTGTTCCAGTGTTGCAGGTAGAATGCAATATCTATCTTCATCCATTTTCCAGTGAATTAAAGAAATCTCTGAAAAAACAAGTTTCTGTTAGAGAAGAGATATAAGTTACATCCTTTTCGTTATAGTTAGAGGTCATTGAGTGTTTGAAACTTGGTTGCTAAGTCAGGCAAAGTTTCAGTGCATGGGTCACAAAGATTGGTCATATATGACTTCTATTATTTCCTGTTCATAACAGGCTTCTTACACAAGTCAAATGTCTTTTCATCTTGGCAAATCCAAATAATATTTGGAAAGTATGAAGACTAAGTTATCTGACCAAAGGGTGAGGTCCTCTACTTTAGACATATTTAAGCTGTCAATCAGTTGTGAATTTTCTGTGTTGTCATTGTACACAAAAAAAAGATTGGTAATTATTTTAAGCCAGTGATTCAGTTTGTTTGCAGCATAAATTTGAGAGAGAACAACACATACATACAAACATACATACATACATACATACATACATACATACATACATACATACATACATACATACATACATACATACATACACACACACACACACACACATACATACATACATACATACATACATACATACATACATACATACATACATACATACACACATATACATACATACATACATACATATGTACATACATACATACATACATACATACATACATACATACATACATACATACATACATACATACATACATACATACATACATACATACATATATGCATACATATGTAAAGTGAATACAAGTATCTCATAAAACTGCTAAAATCATTGCATCGAATGTAACTCTATAAATGAAATAATGGCGCAAAATTTACATAATTATTAAAAATGTTTTTGAAATATCTGTACATACTCCAGATATTATATTTTTGTTAGAAATAACAAAACCTTGTAGACCTTTTTTACCTACCCATATTCTAAAATCAATAATAAAAAATATCAGACTAATGAACAGATAGAATAGAAATTGAAAAAGAAAATTATTATAGTCTTGTGGAACAGCAAAGAAGCAAAAATTATGGGTAATGAGAGTCTTAATTCAGTTTCTAAGTTTATATTCTTGAACAGAAACCAGATTTTACTCAGTGAGTCATTTCATCCTGAAAAAAAGCAATAAAATACATGATGATAACACTGCCTTTTTATAGACAGAATTGACAGTGGTAGGGGTATATAGTACACCACTCCCTCGATTACTCGCACCCGAATAACTTGCGAACCCGCTTATAACGCGGTGTCCGGCATGGCTCCCAATTTTTTTCAAAGAAAATATATTTTAAAATGTGTTGAACGTGAAAAAAAGTCGTGATAGGAAATGGTAAATCAGTAAATTAAACCTTGATATATAAATCGTTTTTATCATCAAAAATGGTGATTATTGCCCGTAAAGATAGCATCCATATTGTGAAATTTGCAATTTCTAAAAAGATATCACATCTTATGTTTTTTTTTAAATAGAGAAATAGTTGTTAATACACTGTAAATTGTAAATAAACAGCGCTCAATGAAAAATTCTGGTAAATGCTAACGTGTGGCAACAGAGAAGGAAATAGACACTAATTAAATGTCTCTCTAAGTGAAATTCACACTATAATCCTTGATTTTGTCTCGACACTATAATCTCAACATACTTATTCTCTTAGACGAAAACATGAAAAGAGTCAGTCAACCGTCATATCAAAATGGAAACGCGGAAGTACTTCGGTGAGAACCTAATTACATGCCGGCTGTTTTGATCAACAGGGTGGGGAATAGTTTGTTACAATAAAAGAATCAATTAAAAGAGACTGGTATTGTTTTATCACTTTGAATACGTATTTTGTATCAAATCAAACAAGGTAAGTACAATAAAAGAAAGTTCAAAGGCATGCCAATAGGAGCATACGTTCTTGTATGCATTACCGTTATCAAATTTAATTTTACTTCACCAATCGAAAATGTTTTCACATTTTACTTATTAAGATCGTTAAAGTATATAATATCAGTAATGTATCTAGGGCTGTTACCCGGGTACCCGACCATATAGAAAAACCTGGGTATTGAAACGTAAAACCTGTAAAAAGAAAAAATAAATAAAAAAAATCGCCACACTCGCCAACCACTTAAAACAGGTGTGACAGCCATGGCTATAATTAGAAACCAGATCTCTGCTTAAAATAAAAAAAAACAATACGTTTGACCGTCCGTTTTGATTAATAAAATTCAATGCGTTGTGCAACTGGACCAACTGTTATTCCCGAGGCATTATATACCAAGGTTAAAACATTTGTTCTACCTGTAACAAACCTCTTTGTAGACGATAACTATTGAATGTGGGTGCTAAATGATCGGTACCTTGCGAGATCTTTTAAGGAAATCCAGAGGGATACCTTTGATTTCCGAACAAACATGTCAAAGAAATCCCACAAGGTATATTATGAACAAACATCGCCTAGACACTTTGAAATCTTCGTAATACCTCAAAGTAATCTTTGCTCATTTTTTTTTTTTTTCTAGTCTACTAGCTCTTCGAATTTTGAAAGTTAGCCATCATACATATACCAATATTTCTATTTGTGATACTACTACGTTTTTACCATAACTATCTTAAGAATTATAATTCCAAAATAATAACATTTATGCGACTGCGTGGTCACGTAGTATAACTGGGCACGCATGCATGGGTAATTCAAATCTGCGGTCAAAAGCAGATGAATAAACGTGGTCTGTTCTAACAAGGACTTATACTTTAAAAAATGCGAGTGTTCTAAAGCTTTGAACGCGGCTGATCACAGTGATCATTAAAAGTTGGATTAAATGTATCCTAATTATTTGTAAATGTGACCATTGAAAGCAAAGGAATTAAGCAAAATGCGTACTCAATGACTGAAAAGCTGTGCATCATGGATAGTGTTCATAATGACGAAGCGAGATCAAAAATTTGCATTAAATTAAAAATTGCTGAGTCGACATTTAGAGGTTGGCTTAAGGATGAGCCGAAATTTCAATGATGTTGATGCAGATGAAAGGATGAAACGAAAACGAGATCGGACTGCAAGCAATAACGAATTAGATGATGTGTACGTATACTTCACGTATCAACGTGTCACAAACCGCAAGTGTTATCGTGTTCTAATTTATGTCATTTTAATTTTTTTTATTTTTTAGACCAATTAAATTCATGTTGGTAATGGATAATCCTTGTGAATTTATTTTTTTCTTCCATTTTACTTCTACCGCAATTAAAATATACACATTGTTCGATCGACATTGTATTTTCGAAATGTGTTGATCTTTTGTATTTAAAAAAACGTCTACTTTAGATCAAACAACAAAGCTAGAATGTATACCATTCACAGCAAAAATTAGTGATGTAGTACACAATGTGAAGTCGTACATGTGCTAAGCGAATGGAAACCACATGAAATAATGTTTTGATGGTCAATATACTGCAAGTTATCCTGAAATTAATGTTACTTTGAGGGGAAAAAATATATATCGATATGAAGAGATATTTATTCACTGTTAATCTTAGCACGTTTATTAATTGAGTATTCAATACTGTAACATGCCAAGCCAACCCCAACCCCTTTTGCCTATACGTCAATCTCTTTGTTAGTTTTGTTGTTTGTTATAGGTCCCTCGATAACTCGCGCCCTCGCTTATATCGCGGTCGATGTTTTGGGACCCCGATGTCCGCGAGTTATCGAGGGAGTGGTGTATTGCATTTATCTTTCTATCCAGCCATCCTTCCATTTGTCTGTCCGATTGTCATTATGTTTTGTGTTTTAGTCACATTTTAAATGCTGTGTTAGAGCAAACATGTTCAATGAACACATTTCAAGTTTCCCATTTTTATGATCTTACCACATCTTTGAATCTTTACTGTTTCAATAATAATTTGTAGCATATTCTGTCAAGGTTGTCAGCAATTGACAGACTACACCAGTATACCAATTAATACTATTATTTGACTAAGATTTGTTTGTTCTAATTTTAGGTTGTCCTAATGGCCACCCATATGTAATTGGAAATGTAAGTAATGTAGTTTAATTTAGAGAAATATTTACAATTATTTTACAGTCTAAAATAAGGTTTGGCAGTTGTAAGTCAGAATAGTGTTACCAATCAAACACTGGTGTTTTTCACAGGTTTCCAGTTTTCTTCTCTTATCAAACTGCCTGATAAACATCAGATCCCTTTAAGAAACAAAACAAACAATAAAACCCAATATTTTTAATGTATAGAACATGTGTAACAATGTAAACACAATTGATATTAAACAAATTTTACTTCTCTCTCAAATCCACAATTGATAGCATTTAGTGGTCTTCTTGATACAGTGAAACCTGTCTTGAAAGACCACTGCTATGTGAGACCACCTGTCTTGAGAGACCATATTCTCAGTGCACAAATATAATGATTATATATCACTTTGACCTGTTATGAGAGACCACCTGTCTTGAGAGACCATAAATTTCTGGCAGAATGGGTGGTCTTTCAAGACAGGTTCTACTGTATAGGAAAATAAGAACCAATGAAAATAAATGACTTTAAATGGTTATATACTGGCACTGAGAAATGACTACATCTGGACTTAAACACAGGACCTGAGAGATGAAGAAATAAATATTGCACCACTGCTTTAGATGATATATTTTTTGTGTGCCAGAGAAAACTAGAACATTTGCCATGAATCCAGTTCTGTATGCCCTTAAATCATAAATGTATGCAGCATCTTACTATCTTTTTCAGTTCAGAGGGTTATTTTCAATACTGTTTTATTTTTAGAAGCATCATATTTGTATTGTCAACTGGCAATAGGTTTCTCCCTTCCCAGTTTCAATAAAAAGATGGTTATTTGCAAATTGTAATTTGGACATGAAACATAAAGTGATCCTTTTGGCAATGAACATTTTTACCTTTTTCTGTAACTGATGATTTTTTTAATGAAAAGCTTCATTTAAATTGGTCTTATTTGCACTTCATTTTAAAATTAACTTAGATTTACTGTCTTGTTTCTACAGTGGCCCATCCCAGAAATATTCTTGGTACAGAAAATTTGAAAAAATTAAAGAAATGAAATGGATCTAACTCTTGCAGTAATGAACTGGTTACTTTGATCAGAAATACAACATGGTGGAATAGATGATCCTGTCACTTCAGTGCATGTTCATAATTTGGAGCTTGGGTCATTTTGGTTTTGCTGGGTTTTTTTCTTAGTTTATATTCTTTACCCTTTTCTTTGTGCATCAGGAAACCTTGTCAGATTCCTTTCTTTAGTTCTACTGGCCATAGACCAAAGGATATTATGGGCAGGTCCATTACAAATTCCATTGTCTCTCTGTCTGTTAGCACAAGTTTGTTGTTGTAACACCTCCTAAACTACATTGAGGATCACCATAAAACTTTACACACACATTTATTCCATGGTTTAGTTGGTCCTAAATAGAAATTGTGCAGCTCATACAATCAATATATGATTATAGGATCGGTTACTGTATATGTATTAGTTCAGTGGGCAATGAAATTTACCAAATTAATGAGATAAATTGTGACGATTCAACGTTGAAAATTGCACCTGATATTTGAACGTGATGCTGCAATGGTTGTATTGTGTTCTTTCAGCTCAAAAATGGTAAGCCCACATTTTCAGTTCATGAAATAGTCTGCTAACCATAAACAGGGGACGTAACTGCTTTTATTGACTTGATATACTTCACCTTGCATGCTTTTATTTGATTTCTTTTTAAACAGGCAAAATTAACATAGCTCAGCTATTTATAGAATGCTGGCAGAATGGGATGCATCTCTCTCTCTCTCAAAGAAAAACAAACTATATACATGTACACAGTTAAAACACACCAAGTCCATGTCTAGCTGAAAATTTTCTAAGTCCACATTTCTGTGCTATGTCTGAGTTAACAAATGACAAAGTTCTTATTTCCTAGGTTTTTCCTAGCTAAAAATGTACTAAGTTTTCATGTCCAAAATTTTTCCAAGGTATCTCCTAGGTGTCTTTTTAATGTTTGAGATCATGTCTAAGGTTTGTTTATAAAACCTTGAACAAAATATCAGTAAAACTTTGGACATCTGAGGTTTTCCCAGGAAAACCTCAGAAAAATCTTAGACATCTTAGATTTTCCTAGAAAAACCTCAGACGTCCAAGGTTTTTTTGGTCAAAATTTCAAGTAAGCCTCGGAAAATGTACAGCCAGGTACTCCCACAAATACATGGATTCATCAACATGGTGTTTTCACCAGTAGACTTCTTAAAATACCCAACTGGTCCTAAATGAAAAAAGTTGCTAATTGTACAGCCAATATAGAAAATCATACTGTCACTACTTTTCTTGAATAGATGTTCATATTAACATGGGATTTTCAGAAAATTAAGACATCTATTATGTGTATTTGGTCTTAAATGAAAATGGCATCAACTTGACATCCATTATGTCCTCCACAGCAGCTAATTTGAAATTTTTGGTATTCTTGAAGAATGTCAGAGATGGTTTCAGCATTGAGTAGATAAATGGAAGAAATGGTCTTATCTTAAATTCCTGTAAATTCTTTAAATTCTTTTTGATGAGTCAAGCAATAAATAGCCTCTTACAGTCTAAGAATAAAACGTAACTGTAGGAAAATCATGAAAGAGTACAAATATTAACTGGGTATTTGGTCAATTTATAGTCGACAGTACCCATTCATTTCCTCACATTCCAGTTTAATTTTCAGAAAAATAAATTATTGTTGTGCTCATGCATATTGACTTTACTTTCCAATGAAACCCAGCTGTGACATGAGTTGTTGTTATAATACAACTGAGTGCAACAAACTATGCCAAAAATATAGTAAAAAATGTTGATGTACTTGGAAGCCAAACATGGGAAAAGGACTAAAGTAATTTGGATAAAATGACAGCAAATATAAACGGGAATTTCAATGCAGAGTTTAAAGTTGTTTACCTTTTTATAAAGAAGAAATCTGTTAATTAAGAAAATAGTAGAATGATAATTCCTTATAAAATAATTTGTATTTCAGTCACATAATTTTACATAAAAAGTTACACTGTTTCCATTGTTTGTTCTTGTACATGTATTTGACAAAGTACTAGCACTTAATACCAACAGCTTTACAAACTGTATTTCTGTTATTATCCTTATATGAAAATATCAGTAAATTTTTTTGTACAAATACTAATGTATATACAAATTAATTATCTTTTGGGGGAAAAAACCTGGCACAGAAGACTAAACATGTCTGCATGATGATTTATATTAAATTCACTGGCACTGGATGTAACTGCACTAAAACAGGCACTAGCACAATATGTTGCTTGAATTTACATACATATATGTGTATTGGGATAGGTAAGTTCAAAAACATAAATATAACACAGACCATAAAGCGTATCACTTTATAACAAGAGAGTCTTATGATGAAGTACATTCATTGATCCCTCATTATAACACTATATGCAAGGCATACAGTATACCATTTTATAATGAGTCAGTCTTATAATCAAGCACTTGATACCTCACTCACTCATTATAATGCCATACTTGGGGCGTTAAGGTGTATCATATTATAATGAGACAGCCTGATAATGAAGTAAATAAATACAATTATTTTTATAGAAATTAAATCCATGACCATACGGATGATATAATGATGGACCATACAGTGAGGAAGGACCCTGCATCATTAATTGTTAAGTCTGGGTAAAATGAAAATTTAAGTTATGAGTTTAAAAATATTTTTACAGAGATTGAATAAAACAAGTCCTTGAAAATACTGTGCATCAACTGTTGTCAAATGATTCATCTAAATTTCTTGAACTTTTAATACATGAGAATTAGCCTCCAAAAGAATTATTTAAGTGTCTGTAATGGATATTTTTGTATATTTATAGTCTTGTAGTATTTCATCAAGATTCCTTCAAAAGACTGGAAATTTTTGTTCTGACAGAATTTTAATTTTAATAGGTTAGAATTTAACATTTATATAGTTATAATTGAATCAATTGAGAAATTTGTCACCTCTTAAAAAATAAATATTTTTTCTGTCCATTAAAAAATTGAATTGATATGCAAGTAACCTTTCTTTCAAAAGATTTTTGTTGATCTATGCTGTGACTTGGACATCCATGATCAAACCCATTTAATGTAAAATATGTCATTTTAAATGTATAAATGGTGTACATATAAAAAATATCAGCCAATAATGTGATTTTGAAAATTTCCATGCCATTCAGTTTAAAATATTATTCTTTGGAATTTATACTAATTTTTATGTTATTACATGAAGAAAAAAATGAAAGACAGAAGTGTTTTGGAAAGTAAAATAGTTAATGCAAATTAATTCAGAATACACATCTTTCTATAACTCTCGCACATTGGGGTCCAAAAGCACACTCCACACTATAAGCAAGGGTGCAAGTTACTGAGGGACCTCCTAAAAACACACTAGACATCCATTAAACCATGGGTTTGGTGGAGGAACTGGACTGTTTAATGATAGAATCCTCATTTTATAATCAAATCTACAAAAATTGTCAAAAAATCACTTTTTGTGATGAAGTTGTTCATTATTATCTAAATGTCACATTTATTTTCAAAATGTCCAACATCTCAAAGACAGATAACATGATTGCAACTGGTTTCAACAACCAAACATGGTACACAAAAACATTCATATATTGTATCATGACTTTTTGTTTTGTTGATTATTCTGGTTCCCGGAGTGTTCTATAATAGTATTTCATGAAACTTGGAGTCTATGAAGCAGAGAACCAGACTACTGTTGATACATTACCAAACAAATTCCTTTTTATCAAAACATGTAACCTTTATTTTATCAGACAATTGTCCATGTTGAAACTCAATTTTTGTATTTTTCAATTAGCAAAACATTTATGCCATGTTTTCATTGCAAAAGTAATAGTGAAACTTCTTATCATGGATAACTCTATGTGTGATTTCAAGAATTCACTGAAACTTATTTTTCCCACAATGATCTGTATCTGTGAAAAAAGCTCTTTATTTTATGAGGTATGCATTTTGATTGGTTGCCTTGCTATCTTTAATCACATTTATGATCCAGTAGATAATTTTTAAGGTAGTTTAATTAGATATGTACACAATAAAATGTATCACAGTGTTTCATTGCAAATGAAATGAGTTAACTCAACATAGGACTGGTGTTGTTGCTTTTTAAGCATGTAGGATTTATGTGCCTTTTGATTTTTTTTTTCAATTCCACCAGCTTTATTTGATTCAGAAGACGTAATTACCATGATAATAGAAAAGGAGGCCCTCTGTTTATTTAGTGCAACAATACAACAGATGATTATGCTAGTTTGATATCAAAACAGCAAAATGTTCATGGACATAGCTGTTTCAATAGATTGACACATTTTACATCTAATTACAAGAGGACACATTGCATTTATGATGATTACACTTAAATGGAACTAGAAGATAGAACTAGAACTCAAATTTCAATTGATTAGAAAAATGTATGTAATTGGTATTTATTTATTAAAGTACTGGCTCAGTTTGGCATAAGTGACATTTTCATTGATCAAAATGTCCTTGAATATTGTTAATTGTAATTTAAGTGATTAAATATAGTTTGAATAATACACAGTGCATCCTTCTCTAGCCCCTTTATTTTGGACCCCTCTTTGTCTACGAGTGTTTCACTACCATAAGTGATGTTCTTGTAGTCAGTATTATGTCAATAAGCTAGTAACTAAATTGAGGTATGTCGTCATGTTGAACCAATCAGATTACTGAGTCTGGAGCATGTGATCACTCATTAAGTTGTCCCAGTAATTCATAGAGCAGCTGGGGATGTGTGTGAAGGGTGCGCCTTCCAGTGCGAATTATCAACGCCACAATTAACTTTAGCAATTTATCAGTGGAAAGAGTGCAAGATACCGGAGTTACTTTTTGTGTTACTTGGGAACATATGTTTTATCCTGCCCACAATGGCTTCTCGTCATTCAAGATGAATTGTTGATCGTTTGACTAGTGTCTGCAATATAGAACATAATAATGATGTCATCACTTCCACAAATTCAACCTGGGCAGACGTTCCAGAAAATTGGACTACATCCAAATTGGTTCAAAAGCTAGCTGGAAAGAACATCAGAGTTTCTGTTTCTATCGGAAAGAAATATCTACTTCAACTTACAGAGATAATATGCATCAGTTAGGTAGTCCATCTTTGTCTTCAGGAGCATCATCACATGACCAGATTGGAGTTACATATGGGTCAACAGCATCGTCACATGACCTCGGAACAGTTGATACATGTGATCTCAACATGTTGGACATAGCAGCTATCAAACAACAGTTAGCCGAATTACAACCATCTGTCGCCGCATTGACACAATCATCCACAACAACCATATCATTGCGAGGTACCACAGTGGCACAATCTGCACGAAATCCATCTTCCGAAGATGAAAGCCAATCGCATAGTGTATTTAACCTTCAATCTGCTCTCACTATGTGCAGCGATGACAACACAAGATTCTCCCAAACGACACATTACACTGTTCCTGTGGACAAACTCCCGCCTGTGGAAATTGTGCCCAGCCATATTCGCAAGGACATAATCAATGGTAAGCACGTTAATCTTGCCCTACTATTGATACCTGGAATGGACTCGTGTTCAGATACAAAAATTATTGACCACGGTGGCAACCAAATTGTTGTAAAAGGGAATGACCCCCGTTTGGCTGGCACACTGAATATTTCCAAATTTTGTAAGGCTTTTTCTAAATACAAAAACATTCTCTGTGAGGTCTATCCATTTAGGAGACCTGAATTGGATTCTTATGCTGACTTTATTGATGAACTACATATGAAATACAGTGGAACTGGTTTTTACGAGTATCATAATGCTTTCTTGCGTAAGGCTGCACAGTATTTAATACAACACAGTATTGTTATAGACTGGTCATCCCGGGATACAGAGTTATTTCTAGCTATTTTTTCTGGTAGAAGGACGGAAATTTGCATTCACTGCCACAGTACTCTACACTCTAGTGGCTTCTGTCCAGTAAACATCATGACACATTTCAATGGTCAACAAACTAATAAAAGGAATACAAAATATTTGAATTCCAACTTGGCTAGTAATTCTAGAATGGATCGGCGTGGCCGTCCTGTGATTCTGTTCAATGGGAAACAAATATGCAACAATTTCAATGAGACTGGTTGTATCTTGCCTTTCTGCAATTTTTTACATATATGTAAACTATGCAAGAATAACCACTCACAGGCCACTTGTGATCAGATAGTCAAGAATGACAACCAAACTAAACCATTAAAAGATAATAATATAAACTGACTACATGCAGTTACTGGTGTGGCACGAGACGTGACACAGGGGGATTATGTTTCTTCCATGCCTACAACTGCCACTACCCCTATAAATGTTGATGTGCTTCTTCAAGAACTCCATGCTCATCCTGATACTGAGTTTGTAATGGATTTAATAACTGGTTTGCTTAACAGTTCTCATACTGGTATTCGGAGAGAACCATCAGCAACCTTTGAATGTAAAAATCTTCTTTCTGCTAGGTCCCAGCCACACATAGTTCAAGATATTATATAGCAGGAGAAACAGAAGGGTTTTCTGATAGGGCCTTTTGATTCTCCACCTTACCCCATCTACAGAGTAAATCCTATTGGCATTGTGGAGGGTAAATACTCCAAAAAAAAGAGACTAATCGTTGATCTCTCTGCCCCACATAATGATCAAGAACACTTGAGCCTTAACAGCTTGATAGACAAGCAGGAATTTTCCTTGAAATATGTCAAGGTTGATGATGCCATTAAGACAATTAGAAAGGCAGGTAGAGGGGCGTGGTTATGTAAATTTGACATTTGCGATGCATTTAAACTCATCCCCATACACCCTAGTCTGTGGCCATTTTATGACATTAAATAGAATAACCAGTATTATTTCTATGTACGTTTAGTGTTTGGATCCCGTTCTTCACCAAAGATTTTCACACAACTGTCAGAAGCTATCAGTTGGATTGCAGTGAATAATTACGGCATTAACAACTTGCTCTACTTGTTGGACGACTTCCTTACAATTGATCACCCTCACCACATGGCTGATAGGACCATGGCCATCATGACAATGTTATTTGCTCGACTGGGAATTCCGCTTGCCTCTCATAAAACTGTTGGTCCAACCACATGCTTGGAATATTTAGAAGTACTTTTGGATACTTTAGCCATGCATGCAAGATTACCAGAAGAGAAAATATGCAGAATTAGAATTCTTCTGACTGAATTTCTCAAAACAAAGTCTGTAACTAAACATGAACTCTTAAGACTCCTGGGACACTTGAATTTTGCCTGCCGTGTAAATGTCCCAGGCAGGTAATTTGTCTCATATTTATTGCAAATATCTACGTCTGTTAGGGAGCTACATCATCGCATACATGTTTCCAGTGAATGCAAGAAAGATTTTCAAATGTGGAGTAGTTTTCTTAATCAGTGGAATGGGATTTATTTTATGATGATGATATTACTAATTCTGCCGATATGGAACTTTACACTGATGCTTCAGGGACTGTAGGTTTTGGAGGTTATTTTAGAGGTTGCTGGTTTGTAAACTCATGGCCAGAGGAGCTACGTCATTTAGTAAACCAAAAATTGTCTATAGCTTTCTGCGAATTATATCCGATAGTGATGGCGGCAAAAGAAAATACTCTTCCACTGTGACAATGAGACTACAGTTGCAATTATAAAAAGGGGCAGATCTAAAAGTCCGGACATTATGAAACTCATGCACCGCCTGACTTTGACAGCTGCAACTAATGGCTTTGTCATATATGTGGATCACATACCAGGAAACAAAAACGCTATAGCTGATGCATTGTCTCGTTTACAGGTTGCACGATTCCGGCAGCTGGCGCCCTCAGCAGAGGAACAACCATGCGAGTTCCCTCCTCCAGCAAGACTACTGCTCACCTAGAGTCTACAGTAAAATTTTTGTGGGAATCATCTTTGGCCACAGGCACGAGATTGGCTTATTCTACAGGCTTCCAAACCTTCAAGTCTTTCTTACTAATGATAGGATTGTGGATTCCAGGATCTAGTTTGCCCCTGTCATGAATGAGGACACATTGATTTACTTTATTGCGCATTGTACACAGATGCTGCACCTGACATTCTGCACTATAAAACTTTAGCAGGTATTAGGCATTCATACTTGTATCTTGGTATCCATACTCCATTAACTCATATTAGTTCTTTGGTTCGACTACAGAATATATTGAAAGGTGTCAGGAAGGTGCAATGTGACTACAGACAGAAAAGACTTCTGATTACATATGATATATTATGTGATATATGGCAGTGCATGGAACACTATGGAGTGAGTGAGTACACTGAACTATTGCTACAAACTGCTTCAGCACTGGCTTTTTATGCATTTTTGCGGTGTGGAGAATTTACTACTCATGGAACACATTTTTCTGCAGCAAACAACTTGTGTATGTCTGACATAATTTTTCATAAGGATAAGCGCCTATTCATTCTGCATCTTAAAGCATCTAAGACTGATGTTTTCCATCAAGGGGTGGATATTCAGATTTATTCTATGCACTGTGACGTCCTTGTATGCCCATACTGTGTGATGAAAAAGTTCAATTGTATTCGGATATTAGCAGGAGCTCGCCCTTGTGATCCTCTGTTTCTCATGGACAATGGTCACGCTTTAAGTAGAACTTTCTTTATCACTACCATTAAGGCTATTTTGTCCATGTTAGGTTATGATGCACATCATTATAATGGGCACTCCTTCCGCTTGGGGGAGGCTATTAGTGCGGCTAAGGCTGGAATTCCGGATCATCTTATCCAGACTTTAGGTTGTTGGTCCTCTGATGCATATTGTAGATATATTCTGGTGCACCCGGACAGTATTAGCTTTGCACAGAGACAGATGTCACATCAAATGCCTCACTAGTTCCATTGATGCGTGTGTCAATGGATGCATTATTCATTTGTTTACTTTGTAAGACCAAAACTGACTGTTGAATATATATATATATGTATGTATGTGTGTGTATGTATATGTATATATATATATATATATATATATATATATATATATATATGTATATAAATATTTATATATGTATGTATGTATATATATATATATATATATATATATATATATGTGTGTGTGTGTGTGTGTGTATATGTATATGTGTGTGTATGTATCTGATATGCCTACCTTTGTATGCAACAGGCTATCTCATGCAATTCAAAAATATTTCATGCATTTCCAGGCATTATTCCCTTTAAAGATCCTTACCTTACTTCAAATTGGGGGCCTCGTTACAGTCACACTGTTCCAGAGTCACAGTGCTACTTTCACTTCATTTGGGCCATTGCCAAGTTTTCATTCATTCAAAACTTTGCTTTTGAACTCCAATTTGTGTCAGTGCTTAAATGTAAACGACTATTATGCCCATATACTTCATACCAGCTTCCTACTGTGCATGTATGGAGTATCGGCTGATATTTGTTATCATGGCATCCTCAGGATCGGACTTGTCGGTATCATTGTCCCTATATACCTCATGTCAGCCCCATGCCGCTTAACAAACAGGTATCTGACACTTCACAACCCTACAAACTCCAACATGTATCTTGTCCTGAGGTATCCTTTAGAACAATTCAGAGCTGGGCTGGGGCAGTGTGCTGTGACAGGATTTGCCCCCATTATGCCAAAAGAATTATGTTATATATACAATAAAGTGTCTATTGAACCAGTGTATTGTGTGTTGTTTAAATTGCAGTTTACTAAGAATGTCTTTTAAAAACAAAATGTAACAAATTATATGACTTTTTATTAAAAGCCATTATTTCATAATGTTGATTAAATTTCAAGGTTCCATCTGCCATTTTTGACAACAAAACGAGTGATATATCAAGTTTCTATTACCAATTTTGATCATGATTTTCTTTATGTTTAACCAATAGGGATCAATGTTTTGGTATTTTCTGGTTGCAAAATTGGGTTCCACGCCAATCACCACATTATAAGCGGGTTTGCAAGTTATCAGGGCATGAGTTATCGAAGAGTGGTGTAGTGTGAGTTAAATTTTGTTACATCAGATATAGTTCAGATAAATGAACTAATTGTTTATTGCAAATGCTGGTTTTGTTCATTTCTGTGCTGATAACTAATAGAAAAGTACATGAAAATGATGTAGTTATTCCAATAAGATTCCTATAGTGTTTATTTAGAAATCTCTATTTTTATAAAAACAATTTTGAGTGAAAAAATTCCTCAATGTTTTACATCAACACCTTGCCATGGTTACTGTTGAAAGGTCTGTAAGTGACTGCTCATAAACTGTTCATTAAACTTCAATGTGGCCAAAATCATGAGGAGTTTTAAGATTTGCACATTCAAATAAAACTTTTATATGACTTCTCAAATATTTTGCTTTATAGAATTGTAATAATTTGTGCAGAAAGCCTCCTTGTATTGAAAGGCTTTTTAGCTGTATGAATAATGATGCAGGTCTGTCAAAACTACAGCTATTGTTACTCAGAAAATATAAATGTTTAAATGACTTCTTAAAAAACTGCAGTAGGATGTACTTGGCAGAAATAATTCTGGGTAATAAAGACCTTTAAACTTCATACAAATGATACCAGTCTGCCATCCAATATAGCTGAATATACTAATAATAAATAAACCTTGAAACAAATGTTTGTTTTTTACTGATCAAAATAATTTGAAGGAAATTTTGACAAAGCTTCCAAGTAATCCAGATTCATTGGTCAGTTGCTCATGCATCTGGCTATCAGGCACATGTGAGATTCTCAGACTCAGTTGGGTCTCTTGTTAGAAGAAGCTGATCTTAATTTATGGCTAGAAAGTTCAAAACAAAGCAGATTGAGTATGGTGGAGGAAAGCTTTGAAATTAGAACCATGTAAAAACTGTACACACATGGAATGAGTGCTACAATAATTACACAAACCTAAAGCAATATAAGTATATCTGCTATATAATTACAGTGTGGTCAGCCTGCCACAGAACACGTCTGAAAGACGTGATGCAGAAAGTGGTAGTCACAGCTACCACCTGCATCAGGGGAATATTCAGGACCAAGGAGGGTAATTTTTCATTAATCTTATTTTGTATTTGTTTTTACAGTGTGGCCGCCCATTTACCATAAGTAAGTGTCCAAAATGTGGATTGGAGATCGGAGGATATGCGCATATGCTACGTGCAGGAAATGCTCCTGACTCGGGGTAAAACAAAATGAAATAATGCTTTGCTTCAGAGTCTCATGTCTCTTTTGGTTACAAAGAGTCAGCTTCCTGCATAATGAGGAATTCCAGAATCATCAGAATTGTTCATGTTACAGAAACTGAAGAAAAATATTTATAAGAGTTACTGCCCTTTGTAATCTACCACAGAAGATCATGGGTGTCGTAAAAGATTAAAAGTAATATTCTTTGCATCAGTTTAAAACTCAGTGGGCGAGTTTAATTTCAGAAAAGAGTTATTGATTTAAAGTCCTTTTACATTCCCATCTCCTAATATTTTCACATTTCAGTATCAGAGGTATTTTCAATATTGATTTACTGATTCATTACAAAGAACAAATCTCAATACTGTATCGTAAAACTTGACAGTATTTAGTATGAATAAGTATGTAATAGATTTATGGTTATCATGAATTCAATATTCCTGTAGAAATTAAATAGACTAAAACTTCTTTTAACTTGATCAGTCAGTAATTGAATTCTCAGCATTAGACAGATTATATGTTCAGTCTCTGGTGAAAGTATTCACAATCTTAGATATTGCATACCTGTTGAAAACTTTTTAAAAATTGATCCAGCAGCGGTTCAAGTTTCTGAAGGTTTATTGTATTTGCAATATACTTTGGATACAATGAAATATGGATACAATAAAGAAATTTAGATGGATTTGTTATGAACATGATGTATTAAATTTATTGTGCAGTCTCTGTTATTAACTCTTCCACTTGTAAACAGAGTATAGAATGGTCTGTTGTCTGACATCCATTGTCTGTTGTCAGTCATTCCTCCATCTTTTGTCACAAGTTTGATATTATTTCTCCTCCTACACTACTTGGAGGATTGCCATGAAATTTTACACACACATTCATCCCATAGTCTTATTGGTCCTCCAAAAATGGATTTGACCTAATATCCATCATCTTGAAAGTCTTCTTATCACTACTCCTGAAGGATGGTCATATGATCATGTGGTTTTCACTAAAAGACTTTTGATGATGTTTAGTTGGTCCTTATAAATATTTTATTATCGCAGCCATCTTGAAGTCTTGTTATTGAAACTTCTGGAAAAAAAGTTGTACTAACATGGAGATTTTCACCAGAAGGCTTCTTATGATGTGTTGTTGGTCCTAAATGAAAATGGTGTCACCTGCAAATCCACTGTTTTATTGCTACTCCTCCAGAATGGATGGTCATATCAACATGAGGCTTTTACCAGAATGGATGTCATATCAACTTGTGGCTTTTCATATCAACATGGGGCTTTTACCAGAATGGATGGTCATATCAGCATGGGGCTTTTACCAGAATGGATGGTCATATCAACATGGTGCTTTTACCAGAATGCATGGTCATATCAACATGGGGCTTTTACCAGAATGCATGGTCATATCAACATGAGGCTTTTACTAGAATGGATGTCATATCAACATGGGGCTTTTACCAGAATGGATGGTCATATCAACATGGGGCTTTTTATATCAACATGGGGCTTTTACCAGAATGCATGGTCATATCAACTTGTGGCTTTTACCAGAATGGATGTCATATCAACATGGGGCTTTTACCAGAATGGATGGTCATATCAACATGAAGCTTTTACCAGAATAAATGTCATATCAACATGGGGCTTTTACCAGAATGGATGTTCATATCAACATGGGGCTTTTACCAGAATGGATGTCATATCAACATGAAGCTTTTACCAGAATGGATGTCATATCAACATGGGGCTTTTACCAGAATGGATGTTCATATCAACATGGGGCTTTTATCAGAATGGATGGTCATATCAACATGAGGCTTTTACCAGAATGGATGTCATATCAACATGAGGCTTTTACCAGAATGGATGTCATATCAACATGAGGCTTTTACCAGAATGGATGGTCATATCAACATGGTGCTTTTACCAGAATGCATGGTCATATCGACATGGTGCTTTTACCAGAATGCATGGTCATATCAACATGAGGTTTTTACCAGAATGGATGTCATATCAACATGAGGCTTTTACCAGAATGGATGTCATATCAACATAAGGCTTTTACCAGAATGGATGGTCATATCGACATGGGGCTTTTACCAGAATGCATGGTCATATCGACATGGTGCTTTTACCAGAATGCATGGTCATATCAACATGAGGTTTTTACCAGAATGGATGTCATATCAACATGAGGTTTTTACCAGAATGGATGTCATATCAACATGTGGCTTTTCATATCAACATGGGGCTTTTACCAGAATGGTTGGTCATATCAACATGGTGCTTTTACCAGAATGGATGGTCATATCAACATGGTTCTTTTACCAGAATGGATGGTCATATCAACATGGGGCTTTTATCAGAATGGATGGTCATATCAACATGAGGCTTTTACCAGAATGGATGTCATATCAACTTGTGGCTTGTACCAGAATGGATGTCATATCAACATGGGGCTTTTACCAGAATGGATGGTCATATCAACATGGGGCTTTTACCAGAATGGATGGTCATATCAACATGGTGCTTTTACCAGAATGCATGGTCATATCAACATGAGGCTTTTACCAGAATGGATGTCATATCAACATGGTGCTTTTACCAGAATGGATGGTCATATCAACATGGGGCTTTTACCAGAATGCATGGTCATATCAACATGGGGCTTTTACCAGAATGGATGTCATATCAACATGAGGCTTTTACCAGAATGGATGCATATCAACATGGGGCTTTTACCAGAATGGATGGTAATATCAATATGGGGCTTTTATCAGAATGGATGGTCATATCAACATGGTGCTTTTACCAGAATGCATGGTCATATCAACATGAGGCTTTTACCAGAATGGATGGTCATATCAACATGGTGCTTTTACCAGAATGCATGGTTATATTGACATGGTGCTTTTACCAGAATGCATGGTCATATCAACATGAGGTTTTTACCAGAATGCATGGTCATATCAACATGGGGCTTTTACCAGAATGCATGGTCATATCGACATGGTGCTTTTACCAGAATGCATGGTCATATCAACATGAGGTTTTTACCAGAATGGATGTCATATCAACATGAGGCTTTTACCAGAATGGATGTCATATCAACATAAGGCTTTTACCAGAATGGATGGTCATATCAACATGGGGCTTTTACCAGAATGCATGGTCTTATTGACATGGTGCTTTTACCAGAATGCATGGTCATATCAACATGAGGTTTTTACCAGAATGGATGTCATATCAACATGAGGTTTTTACCAGAATGGATGTCATATCAACATAAGGCTTTTACTAGAATGGATGGTCATATCAACTTAGGGTTTTAATCAGAATGGATGTCATATCAACATATGGCCTTTACTAAAAGATATCTTACAATGTCTAGTTAGTTGTAAATGAAAATTGTGCCACTCCAACATCCAGAATGGCCAACACAGGGACCATCGTGAAAATCTTGTTATGACTACTTTGCCTGGAGGAATGGTCATATTAACATGGGGTTTTCACTGAAAGACTTCATATGATGTACGAATGTAGATTGTGTTTAACTGACCTCCAGTATAACTACTGCAGTGGCCATATATAAAAAATCTTGTTATTGCTACTTCACCTAGATGGCTAGTGATATTACAGTTGTACTTTATCCAAAAGTTCTTGTGATTCGTTGTTCGTCTGTCAAGTCGATCAGGACCACTCTATTCATCCGAGGGTTGTAGGGGTTGGTTCTGTTCTGTGCATGTGCAGTTGGCTTATGAGGTCATTTCTTGCATGGAAGGTTCATTTGCACAAGGGACAAGGGATGAGTGGGACATCTCCAGGAGGGTTGGTGGCACAGGCTTTTCTGGCTTGCCTCTTCAGCTCTACAGCTGCTGTCCTGCTAGATTCGCACAGCTTGGAGCCTTTGTGTACAGAGGAACTCCAAGTCATTTGATCGCTTGCTGTTTGCTCCCAGAAATCAGACTTTATATTGATCCCTTTCAGGGCAGCTTTCAGATTGTCTCTGAAGCATTTCTTCTGACCTCCATGGGATTGTTGTACTTGCTGAAGCTCACCATAAAATAGTCTCTTAGGCAACTGGTGGTCTGGCATTCATTATTATGACTTTATTTAAAGAGGGTAACTTAGTTAGCTAAGTAGGATAAGACACTTTCTCCCGGAAAAGCACAGAAAACTATTTTATAACAGTTACATACAACCCTATTTAGACTACTGTAATACAGTATGGGGTAATTCAAATGATAAAAACTTAGCAAAGCTGGCACATCTCCAAAAAAGAGCTTTTGCATTAATATCAATCCAGAAAGAAAGCAAGGAAAATTTAGCTGGTAAGTTAAAAATACTACCTATTAAAGACCGAATCTGTTTAAGAAAAGCCAAATTAATGTACAGGATAGCCAATAATAGTGCTCCAGAATATTTTACAATCACTGTTCAAGTATAGGCTATCTGTAAATACTCCCCACCTGCTATCAATGTCTACCAAACATTACAAAATTCCCAAACCAAATGAGGAATTATTTTAAAAATGTTTCCAATACTCTGGAACTTTGCTCTGGAATAGTATTCCAGTTGAGATTAGAAATGCCCACTCTATATTTCCTTTTTCCAAACCCAGTATATACAGTAGCTTCAGAGATGCAGCAAAAATAAGTAAATTCCTTTGAATGAGGGTCTCAAGGTAGATTAGCATGCGACATGTCCTGCTCAGCATTGCTGGGACTGCATCAGGATTATGTGGATGCAGGGGAGACCTGCTTTTTTCGTGTAACTCAGTGTCTGGAACCTTTTCCTGCCACTTGAGGTTGAGGAATTTCCTGAGACTTGTGCATAAAAGTGGTTCAGCTTCCTGGCATGGCATTGGTACACCATCCACATTTCACATGCGTAAAGTAATGTGGGAAGCACAACTGCCCTGTAGACCTTTAGTTTGGTCTTTATGCTGATGCCTCTTCTATTCCAGATGTTGGCATACAGTCTGCTGAAAGTTGTGCTGGCTCTGGCAATATGAAGGTTCACTTCATCATCAATAGTGATGCTCTGTGACAGTATGCTGCCAGGATAGGTGATACGGTTCACTACTTTGAGTTTTGGCCATTGACAGTGATGTTGGGCTCAACATAGGGCTTTCCAGGGGCCAGCTGATGCAGGACTTCAGTCTTCTTGGTACTGTTGGTGAGACCGAAGCTTGTGCAGGAGCTGGAGAACTTGTCAATGCTACATTGCAAGTTTTCTTCTGTGCCAACGTTGAGGGCACAGTCATCAGCAAATAAGAATTCCCTGATGGTGTCTGTCATAACCTTGATTTTCACTTGTTGCCTCCTGGGGTTGAACAATTTTCCATCTGTACAGTACCTAAAAGCATCAGTCAGCATGGCAGAGAACAATAGACTGAATAGTGTCAGTGCCAGAACACAACCCTGATTGAAGCCATTGAGTACTGAGAATGGCTCAGATGTCTCTCTATTGTCCTAAACTCATGCCTGCATGCCATCATGGAAATGCTGCACCATGGATATAAATTTTCTCAGGCATCCATACATGGCTATTCATTTTCACAATCCTTCTCTGCTAACAGTATCAAAGGCCTTTGTCACATCAACATAGATGGAGAAAAGGTTGGTATTTTGCTCTTAACATTTCTCTTGTAGCTGGCTCACAGCAAACACCATGTTGATGGTCCCACGTTCTTTCCGAAATCCACATTGGCTATCCAGCAGGAGTCCCTGTTCAACATGCACATTGAGGTGGTTTAGTTGGATTCTGGTGAGTATCTTTCCTGTGATTCAGAGCAAGGATATACTCCAGAGGTTGTTGCAGGACTGGTGATTCCCTTTGGATTATGGAAGCGTCTTTGAATTCAATTTGGATCGTCTCTTGATACCACAACCAGTTAGTGGAACTTTTCTATCAGGGCTGTGCCCCCTTCCTGTAAGACTTCAGTTGGGATGAAGTCTGAATATGGGGCTTTGCCACTGGAGAGCAGACATATCACTTTCTGTGTCTCAAGCAAGGATGGAAGGTCATCCAGTGCTTCCTTGTTCGGTAATTGGTGGAGACGACTGATGGATGAAGGGCAGTTCAGGACACTGACAAAGTGTTCAGCCCATCATTCAAGAATCTTCTCTTTGTCAGTAATTAGTGTGACTTCTTGTGACATATAGTTGGTACTAAATGGAAATTGCAGCAGTCTGATGTCTAATATAGCCACCATAGCAGCCATCTTGAAAATCTTGTTAATTTTCCTCCTTACAGACATCATATAAGGATGGTGTTTTCACCTAAAGATTTCCTAGGATGTCTTGCCAGTCCTAAAAGAAAATGGTGCCATCAAATATGGCCACTGTAGTGGTCATCTTGAAAATTTGCTTATTGCTACTCTTCTTAAATGGAAAGTAATTATGAAATATGGTTGTGATCAAAAGATTTCTTTTGGTGGCTAGTTGGTCCTAAATGAAAATGATGCAGACTGATCATCAGTATGACCCCCACAGTGGCCTTCATGAACATATTGTTATCTCTACTCCTTTCAAATGGATGACCATATCAACATGAGGTTTTCACCAATAGACTTCTCATAATACAATGTTTGTCATAAATGAAAATGGTGACAATTGTAAATCCACTATAGCTTCCGCAATGGCTATCTTGAAAATCTTGTATTACGACTCTATGGTCTTAAAGAAGTAATAGAAAAGAAGGATAGCCAAAAATCTTTGAAAAGTTCAACAAATAGGTTTTTTCCTGGAATTCAAAGTAAAAAGTATAAAAGATCTTACGGTATTGTGAATTAAATCCTAAATAATCCTAGAATTTCAAAAAAATGTCTTAATGAATAAAGTTCTGAATAAACTTTAGTGGTATTCTAAAATAAATTCAATGCTAAAAGTATTGATGTGATTGTGGTGGCTTGTCTCCTAGTGATATACAAACAGTCTTTTATTGAATCACAGTAATACAACCAAAGAATATATTATTTGAATTTTATCTATAAATCCAAGTATCTGTTTCCAGGAATGTTATATTTTGGAGTACTTTGTATTTCCAGAGAAGAATAACTGGACAAAATAATAATGCAACTGATTTTGCTCAGATCTTACAGCACAAAGATATGATTTTTCCAGTGATAAGACTATATAGTTCCCTACCTGACCTTATGTCACAATTAGCATTTTTTAATATCTTAGTGGTTAGATAAAAACTTAGAATTAGGTCTGTTAGTAGAAAGTCTATTACTAAAATTTATAATAAAGAATATAGAATACACAATGTCCTTGACTCAGACCAAGAGATAAACAGGTTTTCTTCTATTAATAATAATCCTAATATGAAACCAAAATTCATGGAGAAAACACTAGCCAAGTGTTAGTTGTTTACAGAATAAAAATAATGATTCAGGTCAGGTAGAAAATGAACTTGATTTTGGACAAGATCAAGGTCAAATTACAATTATCCATTGGATAAATTGAATTTACAGATACATTTCTTAGTCTTTACCAAAGCATGAACGAAATTTATTCTTAGCTTATTATGCTTGAAGATGGCTTTTTCAAACCAAATATGTTTATTGAAATATGTCTAAAACAATTTTCCCAATATTTGAGTGCATTTAAAACATAGTTTGGATAAAATGAGTCTCTTAATATACCTGTATTTATGAAATTTTCTGTATTATCAGTCTGTTGCATGTCCAGACACTAATGTAATTTATATATTTTCATAATTTAAAACCCTAGGTATGGTGATGAATATTACTTTTCCATGGGTTTATTATAAATATACTTGTAGTGTCTCACAGTATGAGTTGATATTTCCAAATTTTTGCCTTGCCCAAGGACACACCATAGTAGCTGTTCCTACTGGATCAGATAATGGGAATCAAACCTACACCTTTCTGGTCACAAGTCCAGCATACTAATCACTGAAACACATGATACCAATTTGTCATTGAGGGGTGGGGGTGGGACTTATTATTAACAGCATTTGTGAATATTCAGAAATGACTGATCAGTGTAATCAAACTCAAATTTTCATATTTAGTCAAATCTTCAGTATGCATTTGGTAGGCGCATACCAGCTTCTTTTTGTAACTATCCTAAAGTGCATATACTACAAAGTTTGTATCTCATGTTTTTGAGATTTCTACATAAACCATCAGTGATTTGGATACATTCCAAGTACTTAATGAATTTTAATGTACTTCTGGTGAAAATTTGAATATTCCAGCATTAATAGTAAAATGTTGTGTGGAAAGCATTAAAATATGACCTTTTACTGACAATAGCTGTATACCAGATTGCAAGTACTTTAAAGTATGTGGGCAAAATCAACTATATGTTAAGTTAAAGACTTTTAATTCTATTTCCTAATTTTCACAACCATGCAGCTCAACAATATCCACATTTGCAAAAACTGAAGGAAACAAAATCATGGAATAGCAGATAATAATGTAACTGTAACAGTTTTAATATATTCATATGTAAACAATATCCTTGTAATCAGCTTCATCTGTAATGAAATTCGGTTAAAGAGGCTGTCAAGCAAGTGCCTCATATCCATTTTTCCCCACACTGCCTGCATTTGATCCTCAGATGTTGATAGCCTAACAAAAATTAAACAAATAAAGTCTCTCTGCATAAACCAAATTGCTGAGTTTATGTCTTTGCATGCATCCACAAATAAAGATGGCATTGCAAACTGATTTGAAGGTCCATTTATAATATAAAAATATGAAATACTACCCAGAATGTTCACATGGTATGTTGACTGTACCTTTTGTACTTCATCTGCTAAGTTACCCAACAGAGGCTTATCTACATCGTCTGTTTGTGCATTATTTTGAAAATTGTCAGACTGGTTCATTTATTTTAATGATAACCAATTTTGGTGGTTTTGTTACAAAAATACATTTTAATGGTTTCATATATTTGTCAATTTGCCTCTGTCAAAGTTTGCATATTTGAATGTGTTTAATTCCATGGATTGACCACTACATGTACACAAAACAAAGACAATAAAAGAACAAAACTGCCAACAACATATTTAGGGTGGTCTCATGAATGGTTAAAATAAGATAAGACATGTGCCTAAAAGAATCCCTTATACTTTGTTTTATCAGTGCTTAAAATTAAATGGAGCCATGGCAGTAAACAGTACAATGTCATGTGGTTATTGAAGAATATCTGTCTTAACAAATCTAGACCTTATCTTTGCAAGTCTGCACTTTAATCTGCAGTAAAAACAAACCATATAGATAAATGTATTCACACTTCCACAACTGATTATACTTGGCATTAAAACAAATACTACAGAACACAGTCTTCACACTTCCATGACTGAATACACTTGGCAATAAAAGTAAACACTGCAAAGAACTTAATCTTTTTTCCACAACTGATATGCTAAATAGATCATTGAGACTCAAGGGAGAAAAAGATGTCAGTGGATAATCAATGTGCTTTATCAGTGGACCTTTAAACATAACAGACTTCATCTCAGATGGATAATCATGGTTAATGAGAACATGTCAGAGATTTATCATAGCAAGAAAACTGGGGGTCATTGTGGACTTTCTGCATCACATGTGACTTATTTTTTGTTGTCTTTAAATTTGTGATTTAAAACAAATCCACAAATAAGTTTTCCCAGGAGAAAAAGTGAAACCACAAAAACTGATGTATCATCCAAGAAAATGTAGTTTTATTGTAATGGAGTTGCTTAATATATCAAACTGGCCATGTTTAGTCCATGGCATCTTGCTAGTCACATGGATTCACCATGGCTGTGTAGGTCAAGATGGGGTGACTTAGTCAGGAGCACCTAATTGCATTATATGACTTGTTGTATTTCATGTGTGATTGTCAACAGCTTTTTGAGAAATATTTCTAACCAGATATTTCAAATTAGGAAATATAATTGGCAAGCAAGAACTTGCATGCTGCCTCTTCCTTGTTGTAAATAGATTTAAAGCTGGCTTACTTGCATATCAACAGATGGGCTTTTTTTTCCAGTAGAGATAGCATATTTCAGCTTATGTGCTGGGAATCCACAGGTGGGTTTCTTCTTCCTGGTCAGTATCTACAGCACAGTTAAAGCTGATTTACTGGCAGTCCACAGGTGGGATTCCCCTTCCTAAGGTCAGTAAATATATCCCTTTTGAAGCTAATTTACTAGCAATCCAAGTGTGACACACAGTTTCTTTAATAGATTAAGCTGGTAATTGTTTATTTACACATTTTATCACATCAAATGGGGGATGAACTACAACATTGAAAGAAATACCTATGTGATAGGTGTCATGCAGATGCTTTAAAGTGGCAGACCTATCATTTTAGCGTTTTGTTTAAAGCCTCTAACTGAATACAACAATGATGCATGTAGAACACCATAGTGGCTAATTTGAAACAAACTGGCAGATTCTAATACCCAACCTTTAAGCTGCTGAAAACTGGAAATTATGTTATTTTCTTTTAGTAATTTATTTTTTGGGTCAGTATCATGACTTCATTATGTTGGGTACTATAATGAAAGAGCTATACAACAACACCCTGCTGTAACAAGTGGCTCTAAAAAGTTTGCCAGACTTTTACATATTTCTTCAAATATTAAAGAACTTTAGTGTTAAGAATGATTACTATTACCTGCTACAGCCATTTGCAGATATGGTTGAAAGCTAAGGAGTCTTGACTTATTTGATTCAGAAATGTATATATTTTTAGTTTCATTAACAAAATGAAAAAAAAGACATTATATCCTTAATAATTTGATAGTTTGTCATTCTAATTAATATTGAACTATCAACAACAAAGGCATCAAGTCTTCAGTGCATTTATTGTTTAATCCAAGGTAAGCACATTTAGCCAAAAAATGTTTTCTTACTCTTGCATACCTTTCAGCAAGTGCCAAACAATATGGAGTATTAAAAGTTTTTCACCTAAATTTATAAATCTGTTCATTTACCCACCTGTTTAAGAGCAAAAATAGAGCACCTATGCCTGATTAATCAACCATCATTCACTTAACTGTTTATTGCCTATATTTTCAGAAACAGTGTTAGACATTGTCACATCCTCACCCCAGTCTTTATCCTTTTTATTTTAGAGTCAGGAATGCAAACAACAGCTCTAAATCACTCAAATTCACACCACACTTACCAAAGACTTATAAAAATGGTACTATCAGCTGTCTCACTTGGCACTCAACTTTAAGAGGTTAGTGTAAGGACTGGTTGGTTTTGTGTTATTATTATTATTATGACTTTATTTAAAGAGGGTAACTCAATTAGTTAAGAACTAATCTACCTTGAGGCCCTCATTCAAAGGAATTGAATTATTTTTGCTGCATCTCTGAAGCCACTGTATCAGGATGATGTGACTGGGTAGGATGTCTGCAGCGTTATACCTCAGTGCTAGACATCACTATAAAATTTCCAGTACACTGTAGATATCATAGTGATATGACTAAAATTGTTAAAGCTACATTAAAAATCTAAATCACTCACAGAAACACACACACACACACACATACAGAGAGCTCACTTTAATGGCACAGTTAAATGGTATTCTGTTGCTTATATTGTTGTGGACCAAAGACTGGAACAAAACCATTTAAGTTGTAGGGGTGGAGCATTTTTCTATAATGATAAAACATATAGCTCCTAATTTTTTGTCTACTATAGAGTGTGTATGTATATATATATATATATATATATATATATATATATATATATATATATATATATATATATATATAAACTCAATATTGGGATTACATTTTTTTATTTTCTTTCCTTTATAATATGACTCAGTGACATTTTTATGGAGATCCTTCATTTATCCATGAAATTAAATGGTTCACTCCCATAATGGGTCCTGGCAATTACACACAAGTGTTCAAATGTTAATCTAATGAACACAATGAGGTCAATACATTTGACCTGCTGGATGAATTTTGAGTTAAATTTTTTTTCAAGCCTATATATGTTTCTTTCTAGATACTCCCAATGTCTGCTATATGAATTTTATTCTAGTAAAAGGTCAGACAAATTGGACATATAAAGCAAATGTGAATGTATTAGACAAAAGTGTTTCCTAAATTAGCATGAGTGCATTTGCAGGCAATTAAGTATTTGGATTTGAATGAAATCTAGAAGAAAAAATATTGAGATTGTGCTTCTTGTGCATTATGAATACCATAGGTTTGGCTGGGCAGTACTTAATTGTTAGTTTTCTTACCCCCCACCTTAACATAGCTAAATTCAGTCAAAACATACTGCCTAGTTCATTATGTGATAGACATAAAAACTTGATTGTCTATTGTTCCTGCACAACTCTATTGTTATATCTCTTGTTGTAAATTGGCCCTGGTGCTTCTGACATGTAGAGTCCAGAATTTGTCTTTTATTTTGAGTTAAGTGTTTGTTTTGTATACTTTTTTTCTCCCTTGACAAAGAGCTTATTTAGCTCAAAATAGTGGAAACCATTTTGAATTTGTACCATTATCAATTTTTGTGTTTTCTTTGTACACACACGCATGTACACACACACACACAAACACACACACACATGTACCAATGAAAAAAGATATTAAGTATGTAACAACTGTTTAAGCATTTCTTTTTTCAAATACATCAAGTTGGTAACAGCATCTGTGAAGTTTATAAGGTTTGGAACACTGACCCATCCTTAAAGAGGACAAAATGCAATATTTTCTTAAGTTAACCAGCTTGGATGGATATAATCAATATCTTGTATGAATACATTTCCCATTTAGGAGATTTATTTTGCAGTGATATAATATTACCTAATTTGCAAAACAAAATAAAATTAAGGATCACTCAAAGAGTATATCAGTAATAATGCACAGGGTTATAAAATGTGACCAAATATTTGTACCTCAGATAATTAGCACAACAGAATTATTGTTTCGTTTTTTATTTGCAGTGTTGACCAGACAGAAACTGGGCACATTTTAGGCTATGCTACAAACAGGGTACAGATTGGCCCAGAGAGAACTCTTACTCCAACTTACTGTGGCATCATTCGTCTTCTGACTCACCTCACTATGATGCTAGGAGCCAACATCAACTTACAGGTCAGTTTTTCCCATCACTTAATAGATAATTTTTCATTATTTGATCCTGGTTTCCTCTGGATTCAACCTAATCTCTCCACAAAATAGAAAATGTCCTCTGCCAAGTCTGCAAAGAAGTTATTATTGTTTAATGCCAGTGAGTAGATTCATTTTCCTAAAATGCCACTCAACAGAATTTGACCAAATTTGGCAGAAAGTATTCTAGCAACATTTCACATTTATAGTGATGATGATGATCCACATCAAACATGGTGACAATTTTTAAAAAATATAAAACTTTGATTTATCTCCAAAAACAACTTCAAAGAATTTGAGCAACTTAAAGAGATTGTATCCTGGCATAGAGGCCTTTCAGTACTTGACAGATTATGATTATAAGCAATCAGTGGTGGATGATTTGGAAAAAAACCATGTTGACATAGCAAATGCAGTCAACATTTTTGGCTAATTGTTTTTGCATTAGCAACAATTTCTAGCCTGTTGAGCAATCTCATGATACTTGGACTTTGTTAGCACACCTGTTTGTAAGGCCATTAGAGTTTATGAAATGTCCCTGCATCTATTGCAAGTCATCCCTTGACCATCCTGCATCTATTGCAAGTCATCACTTGACCATCCTGCATCTATTGTAAGTCATCCCTTGACCATCCTGCATCTATTGCAAGTCATCCATTGACCATACTGCATCTATTGTAAGTCATCCCATGACCATCCTGCATCTATTGTAAGTTATCCATTGACCATACTGCATCTATTGTAAGTCATCCCTTGATCATCCTGCATCTATTGTAAGTCATCCCTTGACCATCCTGCATCTATTGCAAGTCATCCCTTGACCATCCTGCATCTATTGCAAGTCATCCCTTGACCATCCTGCATCTATTGTAAGTCATCCCTTGACCATCCTGCATCTATTGCAAGTCATCCATTGACCATCCTGCATCTATTGTAAGTCATTCCTTGACTATCCTGCATCTATTGTAAGTTATCCCTTGACCATACTGCATCTATTGTAAGTCATCCCTTGACCATCCTGCATCTATTGTAAGTTATCCCTTGACCATACTGCATCTATTGTAAGTCATCCCTTGACCATCCTGCATCTATTGTAAGTCATCTCTTGACCATCCTGTATCTATTGTAAGTCATCCCTTGACAATCCTGCATCTATCAACAATTGTTATTTTTAATTTATTAAAAATGACTAAACCAATTTCTAAATAACTTGAAAGACACATCATGATATGAAGATCATTCAATTTTGTACAAATCTACCATCAAATGCTATTACTAAATCTTTTAAACAGCTTCTTCTCAAACACCACCCTTCCTTAACAGAAATTATCTTAATATAGAGGGCTTTTAAGTTTGTACAAATTTTTTGCCAGTCTGCCTTCAGTTATAGCCTCCACTGCTAAAAATAAAATTACTTTTCAATAACTGCTAAACGCCACTCATTAGAATTGACAGAATCATCTTGCCATTTCAGTTTTTGTACATATGATACTGATCTGCTCCCAGATATCACCACTGTTACTAAAAATAGAGAAACCTCGGTATGACTTCTTCCTGGAACTGATCAACAGAATTTTACAAAATTTGGCAAAAGTATCTAGGCATGAAGATGTAAAAATGATGACAATCAGCCATTAAATATGGCCATTATTACTTTAAGTTTGAAAGAGAAAACATTAATGACTACTTCTCAAAAGCTGTTTTGAGATTTTTCACATAATTTAACAGAAAGCTTCCTGGCATAAAGATCTTTCAGCTTGATACAAATAATTCCAATCTATGATCACATCCAGCTTTATTATTAAAAATAGCAAAACCATTAAACAAGTTTAGTTTGGAAGTTGCTAACTTTGACCAAACATGACAGCATTTTGGCATGAAGGCCTTACAGTTTCTACAAATGATTGACCATCAAATGTGACAACCATTGCTAAAACTAGACAAATATTTTATTATTGGTTATTTTGGATCAAGCAGACATGATATAATCAGAGCACCTTGCCAAAAATCTCCACTTGTCAAATCTTGCGTATGATCAAACCCAGTTGTATCAGGTTAGGAAGACTTCTAATAAAAGACATAATTCAATCAAATTCACAGATAAAGGTATCTGAAATAATTGTTAATTGCCGAGTCATGGATAAATAATAAGCAAATGAGTTACCTTTTCTTTGTGTACTGACTTACATGGACATTGTAGAAAAATAATTTGAAAATAAAATAAAATATTTGCATGGGCTGTCTGAACTCTAAGCACATCTCTCATAAGCAAAACCATGTCTCAGCACAGATACTGACAAGCTCTTATACTCTCTGCCTCAGGCAGGGAAAATTTTGCCATTTGCTGGGTAAAAACCACAGGTGCAAATTCTGCAAGGTTTGCTGTTGCAGTTACTTAACCTCCCACAAGTTTCAGTTTCTATTTACACTGGTTAAAATGTACAAAGTATATGCTCTGCTTGAAACCAAATTATACCAGTAAGAGAAATATAAAAACAGCAGTTTGATGTTCATAAATGAAGTCAGTACTTTCAGTTTTGCTTGGCATCTAGTTAACATATATTACTGTTGTTCCAATATAAATTTTACAAGCTGTAGTTGAAAATATGTTCAGGTGAGAATTTCTAGTTTTCTTTCCACTACTGAATTTATTCCATTTTCCATTAAGTCATTAGTTTGTATTCCATAAATGTTCCCAATTACTACTAGTATGTATTTTCAGTGATATAGTACATGCTTGATGATCAGCCCACCTCCTATTTTGAGAGTATTTTGGCAAATGTTTACCAAGTCAATCTTTTTATAATAATGCACAGGCCCCAACCCCAATACTTATTTGACTGACCTCTGGTTAAATCTGTATCCTGTTTACAATTCCTGTGTGATTAATTTGATTCTGTCTTGCTCTTTCTTTTACAGGCTGTGAGTCAATTTATAAAACCAATGATTTCTAGTCATGCAGTTCCCCAGTTTCTATGGCAACATATTGAACATGACCTGGATGACCTTCACAGAGCTCTTGGCAAAAGCTTGGATGATATCTTCATCATCTTACACAGTATTTTGTCTGGCATGATGGAAGGACATAATGAGAGTAAGTTGGTCATTTGTAGCACTGTACATGCTTTAATTGAGCAGATAGGTGAGTACATATATACATGTATATTCAGAGTATTTTGTCTGGCATTATGGAAGGCCATAATGAGAGTAAGTCATTTGTATCTCTAAATATGCTATAACTGAGTTGATAGTTAAGTACATATATACCAGGGGTCTATATAGATAGCTGCATTATCTTATTTTCATGATGTGCTCTGTTTCTCAGTATGCTTTTAAGTTTTAAGCAATGCCTCATTTTCAAGTTAAAAAATGTGTTATATGTTAGTATCAACATATTTTGTATGTGTATAATAAAATTAAATATAACAAAATAGTGAACAAAAGTTCTGGAAGAAACAGTCTAGAAATATGTGGAAGCTTAATTGTACTTGTTATAAGCCAGCAAATTCTGCAAGCTTGCAGATGCTGGTAAGAAATGTTACTATGCTTGCACATGCTAACAAATATTTATTTGCAAGCTTATTTTGATGATACAAGCTTGCCACAACCTTGTGGCAAGCAAACCGAAAGGATGCATTTTGGTTTTGGGGCCATGCGATTTGGATACATATGTGTGTGATTTCCTTTTGGGTATGTTTTGTTTAGACACACATCAGTATCCATATGAATTACTGTATTTGACTTAACCCTTTTGGACACCTCTACTCCAGTCTTATGGAAGTGCCTTTGGATACTGCTACCCAATTTGCATGGAAGCACCTTTTCACTCCTGTACACCTTTTTCATGGAAGTACCTTTTGACACCTGCTGTAAAGATCAGCAATTTTGAGCAGGGTTTCATTATGCCTCCTTCAGGGAAATCCCCATTAGCTACTACATTCATTGGTGTGAATGACCAATATATCAGATCCCTGGTCACTGTTTAAGATCTTCTCAAAATCTGCTATTTAAAGTAACTGGGTTGTATTATCCACTCTCCAAAATGGAGGTCATAGATTTTGTTCAGTAATTACTTGAGTAATCACAATTAGAATCACAAATATGAAAGCTTCAGTAACTTAAGTAAAAGCTCTGATATTGACATCAGCAGCAAATAGTTTTTATCAATTATCAGATTCAGATGATTTAGTGAAGTAGACGAAAAGAACTTGTAAATTTCAAGAATGAGAAATGGCGGCTACGGTAGGTCATGTGGTTTCACTGACTTGACAGTGAATGAGTTCTCTCAAGATTTTAAGGCACAAAAAAAATTCTTGATTTAACCCACAAAATTAAGTCATTGTGTCACAGTTGGTCTGCATAGTGGAAATTTCCACGGCAGTAATGAAGTTCTAGGTGGGTTTTTACAGAAATTTTTTCCCTTGAAATATGTTGTGATCAAGACGGGTACACTGATAAAGGATATATTTATAGCATTTTAAACCAAAAAGATGGATGCACATTTGTTAGAGTATCTGCAAATATTATATTGAACAGTGTAGCTGCTTATACATGGCTCAAAGAAATTGTAGTTTTGAATTTAAAAATTTTGTTAAGTCTCTAGATAAGTAAAAAACTCTGGAAAAAATATACATTTCTGTGAGACTAGACTCTCTACATTTCTCTTTTCCTCAGTTTGGAGCAAAGCAAAAATCATCCAATAAGATCTATTTATTTCATGACTGCTTTAATGAAAAACAAACTCAGTCCAATTTCTTATGTAAAAATTAGGGTAAATTGCAATTCTTATTTTTAAAGAAAATTCCTCCTATTTAGATGAGACACTTGTAGAAGAACTCTGTGAATTAATGACCAAACAAGGCAGAAATGAGTGGGAAAGGAGGTTTTCTGAAAGATATGTGACCCCAACGTTACAGGTAGGAAATGTGTCTGCACATGTATGTCTATGAGAATTTTATTTTAGGATAAACATCAATGGTTTCATTAGCGATAGTAGCATACAGTAATTGTCCATTTGAATGGCCCCCACTCAATCCCACCATGACTAGGGACAACATGCTTTTACAGTCAGAATCTCTTGCAATCAGTTTGTGTTTAAACATACCTCTCTGCTTTTGTAACCATTTTAATATACAATTGAATCTTAACTTGTCCTTTTATTAGACAGTAAATTGCACCAGTAAAGAGAACTTACCCTTCTGGTGATCTGACTACAACATATTCTACCAACTATACTCCAATATATCTCTTCAGTTTAATAAATTCAGTAGAGATATGAGACATCTTTGTTGTTGCTTGTCTTCCCCATAATTACTGAAGTCATAGATTATTAGTCTCGTTTAAAACACAACACCCAGTTAATAGCTCCCATGTCTATTCATTCATTCCTTCTTTATGTCTTCCATCCATCCATCCATGCTGACCTGACAAATATTGTATGGAAGCACATTAAACATCAGTATAAGTGAGAAATGAAATGAATGGAGATGGCAACAATATCATAACCTTGACAGTACCAATATTAGTACTAGGATGGAAAATGATAATTACAGATAATTGTAACCTGACACTGTTTTCCAAAGTTTCACACCATGATTAATGATTATTCATAATTATTTGAAATAACATTAATACATGTTTTATTTAATTGATTCCATAGCATTCATGTAATTTTTAAATGAAAACATTAAATATTTAAAAATTACTTATTCCTGTCTTACTTTATATTTAATTATGATTCATGTCTGTGTGAACCCCCTCTAGAAAGACCATCCCTCTTATAAAGCTACTTTCCTGCTTCAGAAGGGATGTTATTACAAGAGGGGGCCACTGTGTGAGCCCTGCAGTAGTATCATGGGATACGGGGTGCTTACTTGTCTAATGTTGTTTCAAACTTGTATGGATTGCCAGGTCTACTGTTCTGGAAATCTGCACTAAATCATAATTGCTTTCTTTCAATGTTGTTGGTTGATGTGTATGCGAAAAATTTCACTGCATCTAGAAATTGTCATTTTTGCCACTGAATTAATTCTATTTTCAACTCATAGCATCGCAGTATTAATGAATATAAGAGAACAATACCAGCATACTCTCAAACCCTCAAGAACAAATAATAGTGTTAATGATAGTATATATGTAGCTTCATACCATAAGCCAGCATTTGGTGCAGAAATGATTGACATGGTCTTTTTTTACTAGATTAGTTCCATAAAATAATATACAATGCAAATTGTGTGGTATGGATTCATTGAGATCAGTGAGATAATGATGGCCACCATATCCCATGCCAGATGTATAATCCATATTTTAGCTTTGTTCATGCTGCTTTTCATTCTCAGCCAGTATTTCAGATAAGAATATGGCAGATAATGAAACTAAATCATGAATCAATATTTTTATAACTTCTATGCCACCAATTAAAGTTCAGGGTATTATACTTTAGTGTCATCCATCAGGGTGGGTGGGTGGCAGTTTCCATTTTAGTTTCTGAACTTGGTACATGTGTTCCCATTAGCACAAGGGAGAACCATATTTATTTGTTGGCTAATGGCTTAATGATCTAAGTCACTGTTTCTAAACAAAAATAACTTGCCAGTGTATTTCATTTCCAGATGATAACATAAGTTCTAAGTAACAGAATTAAACAAAATATACTGCACTTGTTTTTCTTAGCTTGTAGAAGAAACTGATTTTTGGGCTCCAAAGTCAAGGTCACTGTCACAAAATAGATTGGCCATTGCATTTCATTTCTGCATTGTGGAAGTCCAGATTGAATGACAAATCTTAATTGACTCTTCAGTTAATCATCATTTCACCTTTCATTTTCTGTATAATTTAATTCAGATAAGAATGATTTTCTGAAACTTTTGTGATCCAATAGCTATTTATTTAGAAAGATCTGTAGATAGAAGAATTGATCAGATTTGCCCTGTTTTGTTTCATAGAACATGGAAACTCTATTGAAAAAATACAACCATCAGCTTGCCCAGGACAAAAGACTAGGTAAATTTTGTTTCTTCATATCCTTTTCCTTTCTGTTCAGTTTTGTGCTTTTTCCAAAAGGAAAACATAAGGAGTAATATATCACATATTTATTACAAGACTATATCTTTCAATTTTCTTAGAAAAATTTAACGGAAAAAATCTAAAAGAGCATGAATGAGATTAGTCCCAAACCTACATTTTTTAATTCTGTCAGAAAATCTGAAATTTAATGAAATACATATGTCTGGAGTTTGTATTGGCCCATTCATATTATTAATTTGTGTGCAAGTAATTTCTTATATTGTTGACAAAAAAGTTTTATTACAATTTATTTGATCTGCATTGGTAATCATGTAAAGTTGAGAATTTGGCAACTTTTGGGGTTCTTTTCATGATCTGTAGTTGAAATAGTAACTCCAACAACTATTTTACAAAGACTGAACTTTTGCCTTGAGCAGTTGCATATCTTAGAGAAGTTTTTTGAAATGATTGCAAATTAAATGCATTTGCTTTTACAAAACAAATATTGAAGTACACATCCTCCAATATAAAAATGATAAGGGGAAGCAACTCAACATGATGTGTGTGTAATGCAGCAACAGTAGGTATTAACAGCTTCAGCTATATTTTAATTGTACTATGACTTTGTCATGAAAATAATGCAGCTTTGAGGAATCGGATATGTGACATTTTTTGCATGACCTGCTGAAAAAGTTGAAGATCTTGCTTGAATGAACTCAAGGGTCATTATAGCAGAACTGCCCATTGTTATAATCATTGATTATCTGTCAGTTAAAAAAAAACACTGTCATGAAACAATGAATACTCAGAGGGAGATTTTCTAGACTGGGCTTTGGTTGCTGATGGTAATATATTACTTTGATTTTTTTTTTTAACTTCAGACATGCTCAATAATAGAACACTTTTTTGTTTTATAATGCACTGTTGAGTCAGACTCATATTATACAAATGCATATTTGGGGAGACTGAAAAATAATTTATTCAAGATATTGTCACTCATAAAATCATAATTAAAACCAGGAAATTATAATTTATCACATGAATAAATAAGAGGGAAAAGCTGTAAAAGTAGAATCTGTGATCCTAAAGTTTACTGTTTCATGTTTTTGTTGACACAATAAAGTATTATATCTCAAGAACTAATTCAGGATTTCTACATGTATTAATACACTATAAATTCTGTTGTTGAGTTAAAATGGCGATTATTTTCTCCTATGCTATCTTAAAATATTTTTGAATGAGGTGCAGTATGTAACTGAATCATTTTGTTTGTCACAGATAAAGAATTTATATATTGACAAGATTTTAATTTTTTGCACATAAATCATGGTAACTATTTAAAACTTTTTAACTTTTTCCCCAATATTCTTCTAGGGAGAAAAAGATTTAAATGCTGTAAGATCATTCCCTTTTACTGCAGGTTTCCAAAATAGACTTTCCATTTCATCCAGTTTTAATTTGTGTCCTAGCATGATTCCAATACAATGCATTACAGGTTCAGATCCACTCCTGTGCCTTCTGTATGAGATTGCCCAACCACAGGAGAACTTTTCTCTTGAAATGCTGCAGGAAATTCCCTCCATGTGGCAGTTCCGATCGCGAATCACTATGGACCACCTACGTCATGAATTTGAAGTTCAGATGATGGCCAAAGAGAAACATCAGGAACTACATAAGGTTCTACAGCTCTTCCTAAAGGAGGTATTTTATTTTCTTGGCAAATTTAGCAAAATTGTAAGTAAATGAAAGAGTTAAAAGTTATACAGGAGCTATAGAGTTATATATTTATATGTTTTCACCATAGTTCTATGGAAACTTTCCAAGTGTCCCATTTTTCTTGTATTTGTCCCATATTTTGGACCTGAATACAGATGTACATTTTTCTTGTTAAAAATCCAGTATTTCATAAAAAGTTAAATTTAAAATTTTCTGTTTTTGACAGGCACTCTGTTCTATCCTGATAGAAATATACCATGTGTATATATGAATAAAGTTATGAAAAATTAAAGCTATCATAAGATTTCAAATTTTCTCCAGGAAAAAAAAAAACAGAATAGGATATTTGTGCCATCTTGTTTAGATTAGTGAAACCATCTAATAAAGGAGAAAACTTTGCATTTTGCAAGTTGTGTAATGTGATTTTGTTACTGGGCAGGGACGGTGCCCATGACAAAACAGAATGGATAAAGTTAATAACAAACATCAGCATGAACTTATGACATATAAATACCAGAGAACCTTGATGTAATTTGATCTCAGGTCCGGTTACTAAATTTCTTTTAGAAATGGACCTTCCTCTTTCAGTTACTAGCATTGCTGACAATTTATTTCGCACATATCTTCCAGACAGCAAAATTACTCAGGATTACTTGTATGCTAGAATGAAAACAGTTCAGAAAGAAAATCACACAGAATTCAGATCATCAGTGAAAGATGGTACATTGGAATCAATAATGATTGAACAAAATAACCAAGGTGTGAAAAAGGCTTTCATTCGATGCATCGCTTGTAAGGTTTTGTAATTTTCTCTTGTCACGGTTTGATGCATCAAATGGAATATCATGTTAAATGATGACAAGAAAGAAGTAGGATTGACTGGGTCACAAAATAACTAATGAAGGAGTTAAAGCAGACAGTACAAAGGTCAAGGCAATACATGAAATGCCCACACCAACAGATATTTCTGACATGAAGAGGCTATGTGGCATGGTACAGTATATGGCAAAATTTCTTCCAGACCTTGCAAAAAAAACTGGAACCGATTTGTCAACTCACACATAATGATTCTGTCTGGAATTGGTCTGAAGAATGCAAGGCTGTTTTCCAGAGAATTAGGAAAAGACTGACCAAAGCACATGTGCTGGCTTATTTTGACGTAAACAAAGAAGTCATACTACAAGTAGATAGTAGCAAGAATGGACTGGGTGCTGTCTTACTTCAGGATGGTAAACCAGTTAAATTTGCATCGAGGGCACTGAAACCGTCCGAAAGAAAGTTGGCTCAAATTGAAAAGGAAACTATTTTTATGCTTAATGGTTTAAAACATTTTGACCAATACACATATGGAAGAAAAGTCATAATACAGAATGATCACAAACCGTTAGTTGCGATACTAAAGAAGCCTTTGTGCAAAGCCCCAAAACGATTATAAGATATCAATATCATGATGAAACTATTTCAATATGACATCAAATTTAGATTTATGAAAGGAATAAATCTTGTTATCGCTGATGCATTAAGTCATGCTTATGTAGAAACTCTCGACATAGAAACTGAACGATCATGGATCCTGAGTGTTAACTTCCCAGATGTGAGACTTCAAGAAGTCAAGAAAGCAACTTTGGAAGACACTGACATGCAACTCCTTATGGAACTCATTATTGAGGGATCAGCTGAATCTGGAGACAAAGTGCCATACTCAGCGTTACCATATTTTGATACTCAGGATGTCCTTAGCACTGAAGATGGAATAATTGTCAAAGGAGAGGTAATTATATCAGATAATTGAGAAAGGATATGAAGAATCGTCTTTACAGCGTACATTTAGGCTATGATAGCATGATGAGGTGAGCTAGAAGAAAGATATTTTGGCCTGGAATGGCAGGAAAAATTAAACAAATGGTTGAATCATGTGAAGCATGTGAGGAATGCAGACCTAGAAACCAAAGAGAGCCACTTTTACAGCACAGTGATGAAGACATGCCTTGGAATAAGGTGGGCATGGATATGTTTGAAATCAGTGATAGCAGTATCTTGTTGTGATCGACTACTTTTCAAATTTCATAGAATTGGACTACTTAAGTACATCAAGTTGTAGTCAAGTTGTAACAGTACTGAAGAAACAATTCGCAAGATTTGGAATTCCCACCACAATTATATCAGATAATGGACCCCAGTTTACAGGAAATGAGTTCACATAGTTTATTAGAAAATGGCGCATTAACCACAGAACGTCAGATCCAAATCATCAGCAAGCAAACGGAAAGGCTGAATCTGCTGTTAAAGTCATTAAGAACATGTTGAAGAAGACACTCATAAATGATAGAGATCAATATGAAACCTTGTTAGAACTTAGAAACACTGTGTCAGGATACTGCACTTAGTCAGACTCAAATGTTTTTCGAAAGAAACAATCGAACAATGATCACATCAACAAGTGATCTGAATAAGGAAACAAAAATTAACAACTGATCAGCACGAAAAAGCTCGATAAAGAAGTGGTACGATAAGAGAGCTCGAACCTTATCACAACACAAAGAAGGGGAAAAATGGAAACTTGGTAAAATCAAGGAAAGACTGAGTTAACACTCATACATTGTGGAAAGTCAGGATGAAGGAGCGTATAGACGGAATCATGTGCACATACGACCCACAAAGATAGAAGTACGCACCCAGGAGATTTCACCTTTACGTGAACCCGAGAACACTGATGTACCAAAAATAGTGACAAAGATCAAACAATGGCAACACCAAATGAATCAAATAGCTCCAGAATATCACCTTAGAGAATATCAAAGATAATGTATTGCAAAATTCAGATATAATGACGACTGCACCAAGAGTCAGACAAAAGAGAAATATCAGGGAGCCTTCTTTTCTGAAAGACTTTGTGTGCTACAAGTGAATTATTAACTCTTAACATATAGACCCTAGTCAGTTAATGTTACATTGTTTTAGTTTGTGAATATGAACTGATAATCTGATAATAGATTCAGACTTCACAGATTTAAAGTTTAACTTTCAATATATATGTCTAGCATATCCCATGTACTTGTAATAATCATTTAATAAAGTAGAGATAACTAGTTCTTTAAAGAAAAGGGGATGTTGAATAAAATTAAAATAGCATAAATTGAAACAGAGCATAGTAGATTCATTCAATTTCTCAGTGTACTGACTGATGTATGTTACTAGTTTGTAATGGAATGTGTAGTATATACATGATGACCTAATAAAAGTTGTATTGCTCTGAGAACAAGGTCTGGTTTTATCTGCTGTTTAGCAGCTGAGTGATATGTCCCCTGCTAGTGGACAATATAGCAACAGGGGTTGGCAGCTATGGGATTTGAGATCTATAAATAGTCACATGCATATACTGCTCTGGTTACCTAGTGGTTAGATTGTCACACAAGGGTCAGTACACTCTTCAGCCACTCACATATAAGGCACCAAAACAGGGAGCTACACCATCCTCTCGAAGATGGACGGATGCCAACAAAGAGTGTCTGCCATGGATGAGGGAGGTCGTGAGTTTGAACCCTGGCCTAGTCATGCCAAAGACTTATTTAAAAAATGGTACTAACAGCTACTTCGCTGGGCACTCAGCATGAAGATGTTAGTGTTGGGACAGGTCAGCCTCATGTCAGGATAATATGACTGGTGAGACATCATGCTATATGTCAATGGCATGATGCCCAATTGCTAGAGGCCATTATAAACTGCCACACTGCAGACAGACTGAAACATTGTTTATAGCTATGTTATAAATCCAAATCACACATCACACACCACATGCATATGGTACTTTCTGAGTTCTTCACAATTGTTATGTGGGACCAGTTGACAGTGTTGGGGTGAAAGAAATTTAGTCAGGTGACTAAATTACAGACAGGACTTTGTACTGATGGGTATATTTTAGGGTAAACAGCTCTTAGGTCACAAAATTGTCCTGCACATATAGCCATTAAAAATATCTTTAGCAAACAAAAATAAAATGGAACTCAAAATTAGACAAATTGATTTTCAGTAACTTGATGAAGAACATCAGTTTTCCATATTTCAACTTATGCAGATTTTGTTTCCAACATATGTTTGGTCTATGGTCCAGCCTTGAAAAGTTCTTGAATTTAAATGGTTTCTTTGAAAAGTTGTTGAATCTGTTTGGTGTAAAACTGGCCCAAATGCCTTGAATTTTATATTTATCAGAGGGTGAAAGGGAGTGCATGGTGTTGAAACTAACTGAATATATATATATATATATATATATATATATATATATATATATATATATATATATATATATATATATATATATATATATTTTAAAAACTTAATTGAAAATTATCAATAATAAAAATCAATAAAATGGGATAACTTTTAATGGATCAAATGCCACATGGAATGAAAACTTAGATGGAGAAGCATCCCATTGCTGTATGGATGGGCTTATTGTTGATGTGTATTTTTCTTCTACATTTGAACCTATGTTTGCAGTGATAAAGAAAGTAATTTATGGAGAAAAATTGTATTTATTTAAGAAGCAAATTCTCCTTTAAAACTTAGAAGTCCTTAAAAATTCCTTGAAAAAAAACTCTTCAGCTATTTACAAACCATCCTCTGTAACTATTCAATAATTATGGCTCCAACACTATCATTGAACCTTTCAGATCTCCAGAGATGATTTTAGGTGCAGTATATGCAAGGGATTATAAACAACAACATCAGTAATTTTCTGATACTGTGTTATGTTGCAATCATGATACAACTCAGCTTTGCCATCTTAATCTACCTTTGAGAATATTTACAGCATATTGATAAAACTTGTAGACAATTTAAGATATAAAAGATGTAAATGCAGAATCTAATTAAAGTTTTAAGGCTATTATCCATGGTAATAATTATTTTTTACATTATATTAAAGGAGCACCATCTGCGGGCAATTCGCTACCTTCCCAGCATCTTGAAGTTGCAGAGAATCCTGTTCCAGAAATATCAGAGGAAGCTGGATCGTGCTGAAGCCTCCACCATTACAGTGGAGATGCTGAGAAAACAGTCTCATGGAGGTTTGTACCATGCACTGAAAATACAGTATGCACCATACATACAAAATAAATTTGTGTCTCACCTGTTTTGGAGAAAAATGTTAGACATATAATGTAATCCTTTGGCTGTAGTATTAACATAGCTGCCAACTGTCCCGTTTTTTTCATATTTGTCCCAAATTTTTGACCTGAATAAGGGTGTATGTTTTTACTGCAAAAGAAATGCATTTTTTAATTAAAACAATAATAACAAATTTCCTTGCAATTTCCAGTTTAGAACGGGCACTTGGTTTCATTCTGTATCGCATGTACAGTGTGACCCTGCTATAACGTGCTTGGTTATAACGCGAATTCGGATATAACGCGGTCATGGCATGGCTCCCGAAATTTCATTCACCTTATTACCTATATTTTTCTCATAAGCAACAAAAAAAAAAAAAATAAAGTATGTAAAGTAAATTGCATAAAGTTTTATTATCATGTTGGAAAAGAGATTGCTTTTAAATAAGAATAAAAGATGTTTGTGGCGTGGCTCCCAAAATTTATACAGGTACATGTATTATTCTCATACACAAAAAACAGTTCTTCTTAAAAGTGCAAAAAAAATGTAGAAAGTTTATTATCATTTTGGGGAGGAAATCATGTATTGATTCTAATATAAAATGATCATGGAGTGGTTCCTGAAATTTCATTTACCTTATTACCGATATTTTTCTCCTAAAAAAATATTAAGTACGTAAAGTAAATTATGTAATATTTTGTAATCATTTTGGAAAAGAGATCGCTTATAAATTTGTATATAAGACATTTGTGGCATTGCTCCCAAAATATCATATACATGTATTATTCTCATACACAGGAAACATTTCTTCTTAAAAGTGCCAAAAAATAATGTGTAGAAAGTTTTATTATCATTATGGAGAGGAAATCACATATGGATTCTAATATAAAACGAATGTGACTTAGCTCCTAAAATTGTTAAATTTAACAAATTTCTTAGTTTTGTGCCAAAATAAACATCGGGAATATGAGTTTCTTAACCCATGTGTTAATGTTCTTATTACTGGTTCATGAGCAATGAAGCCATCAAATCTACTTTGTGTTTGTCTATAATGCATTTCCTTTACAATTATTGCTCAAACAATATCCAACATATGTTCTATAAGCTGCATTCACAACTGAGCAATAAACAATGTGGTAGTTGATAAAAGATTCTCACCTAAATTAATAATTCTATTAATTTAAGTACGTTGCTCATTATCAAAGTCAATTGCCTGGCTAAACTTGTTCAAATCATGGGTCAATGATTTATAAAACATCAAACAAATGCAAGCCGCCAACACATGCACATGGCTTGGCGGTGTTGTTTTATGCAGTCAGTTGACCAGTGAATAATGTCATCCATTCCCTACAAATATCACTCTCTTGTTTATTGCTATAGTTAGAAAGCAGCTGAAAATTAGTTTTTCAAACAATACTAAAGTATTACAAATCACAGATGAAAAAATTTAGCAGTGTGAAATTTATACATACACTGCTATTTAACCTTCGGATGTACTGTTTCGTCATTTGTTACATACTACTTGCTGTTTATTTTTCCCACTGAATTCTGTCCCATACTGATCTGTGACAAAATTACTGAATATTTATTTTAAATATGTGTGTGAATATTTTCGATGAAAATGCATGTATTGTGGATTCAATGTATATGATGAGATTCACGGGTGAGTACACGGTGTTGATACTCTATTCATGCTATAGATTAGACATGTATATATCAACTATACACGTGTGTACATCAATGCGTGGTTCTATGAATAAAATAATATACATGCAATCTGTTATCACTGCAGCTGTTTTTTTTTTCTCATTTAATATACATTGATTTAAATTATAACTGTGCTAATGAAGAACCCACTTTTACACCCCACCCCATCCCGAGAACCTTGCATATATGTTGGTAACGTGTATGTTTGCTTATAACACGGTTTGATTCATAGTGCGGTCAGGTTCTATGGCTCCTGACTACCGCATCATAGCAGATTCACACTGTATATAGAAATAGAGTGCTGCAATATGATTGGTTCATTCAAAATAAAGGCTACCATGCCTCTTTTTATCAGCCATATTGGATTTCACAAACAGTTATTGCTACCACTGTTTCTCATTTTCGTAATATTCAACTTCTAATCATGTTGAATAGGAAAGCAGAATATTCAGAATTTGCTCCAAGAAAGACAAGAAAACAGAACTGAAAGGACAATTGTGCCATCTTGTTTAGATCTGTGAAATCATCTAGTAAAGGAGTTAACTTTACATTTTAGAAATTGTGTAATGTGATTTTGCTATTGTGCATGGATGCACACATGAAATACAAGACTGCGAAAAAGTTAATAAACATCAGCTTGCTGTTTCATCATACACAACTCAGTCTGAACTTGGATATATATAAATACCAGAGAAAACCTTGATTTAATTTGATCAAAATTCAGTTTATTTAATTTCTTTTCAAAATGAACCTTCCTCATTCAGTTACTAGTGTTGTTGGTGATTTATTTTGCACTTGTTTTCCAGATCTCAGAGGATTATTCATATGCTAGAATGAAAACAGTTCAGTAAGAAAATCACACAGAATTGAGATCATCAATGACAGTTGGTACATTTGAATTGATAATAATTGAAAAAATAAAGTGTGGAAAAGGCCTGTGTCTGAGTGTGTTGCACTTTTGCATCTTCTGAATGGGCACCTGAATGGAACAGGGTCCCTTTCAAGAAGGTGTGAGTGTGCATCAAATGCATCTTTTGCATCTTTAACATGAAATAATTTTGTAAAGCACTGTCCAACCTTACTGATGGTTGTTTGTTGTAAGTAGTTCCATATGCATTAAAATTTTAAAAATGAGTATTTGGTCCTGAAAATATTTTTGTCATAAGTAATCAGTATTTTTGTGCAGCTATTAAAGTATCTGTGTAAAACCTGTAACCCAAAAACAATAGATGAGACAAAAATCCTTTGACACACCTTTGTTATTGACAATGATGTTATCTGGCCATGGCAAAGTCAACTCAGTGTAAAAGTATTTTTTTGCAAGCACATAACACGTAAATAAGGACTAGATGGTGTTCTGCAGAATCTTTATTATTTGGAGTACATTAGGAATCACATGAGATGATTCAACTCAGTGTAAAAGTATTTTTTTGCAAGCAAATAACACGTAAATAAAGACTAGATGGTGTTCTGCAGAATCTTTATTATTTGGAGTACATTGGGGATCACATGAGATGATTCATGGTCTTTAAAGAGATCACACAAGATGAGAGACTGAAAGGTAGGTGGGCATATGATTCCTAAAGGTACTACAGGTTCAAAGAAATTATCATCCAAATTTAAACATGGCAAGTATCATTTAATTTTCCAGTTTCTTTTAATATTTCATACCCTAAGGGCCCCACACTATGTTTAGAGTGTATCCTGTAATAGAAGCATGGTATGGTAAAAGGGCAAATCACTGTAAATCATGAGAATTTATTATGTAGATAAATTCAGCTGAACATCGTAAATGCATGAAATGAAATGAATTTAATAGCAATTAATCAGTTTTTTACTGAATGACAAGTCAGACTTGATAGGTTTCTGATAAATATAACCTTCCAGATCAGACACTTTCGTAGCAAGCCAACATTGTTATCAAGACAGGGCCAGATCCCTTGTACGAAATGGAGACATCCAAGTGGAGTTGGAAACTGTCCACCTTTGTCTGCATGGTCCTAGACCCAGAAGCCAGGGCTGTGGGTACACTATCAATCGGTTGGGAGGTGTTTGGGGCCTTTGCCACACCCACCCACCCCAGTTCTAGCACCAAACAGTAATACAGAAATTAAGACGTCAGAACTGCAAACTGATTCTGATAGCCATTCACAGGTGTGACATGGCCAGGGTCATTGATGGATAGATCAGCAGAGCCAAGCAGCCAGTCAAATGACTGTCTGGCCCTTGTTAGGAGAATTCTGCAAAGAAATATATATGTCGTGTGGAAAGTATTTTATGAGAAATTTATATGATACCTTTGTACAATTAACTTCTCTTTATTTTCAGATGAATTACCAAGACTGTTGGATGAGTATGCAGAGGTCTGGGACCTTATCAAAGAAAATTTGGGTAAGATGTTAATAGGTACTCATATCTGTCATCTAAAATAACAGTAATCTTGCAGTATGGAAACATAGGGTTATTATTCTGTTTTCCTTTGATGTCAGGTTTTGTCGCCTTAGTTACAAACTATTATTGCAATGAGTAATTGTCAATCTATCAAAAGCTCCTAGCTGAAAAGTACAGTATTGTTCAGTTCGAGTCAGCATATGTCTGGTTGCCATAAAATAAAAATGGTCCTTTAGTTCTCTTAACAGAGAACTTAGCAGAGATATAAATAGAATAACAAGAGCCACTGTATGGAAAATACAACACTTGAGTCAATTATGTAAATAAAAATGACATGTGAATAATTTCTTTCTCTCAGAAATCGAGTTACAAAATTATGCAAATTTCATTTAGCTGTTTTGTTACTGATAGAACAAATATCGTCTAATTGAGTGACAGTTTGAACTGAGATTGCCTGGCATGACAGCATACCTAGTGCTTCCTGTCTTCCCCAAATCACTGCTTGTGATTAGTTGACATTTCCATCTCTTTCCTTCTCTCATTTAACTACTAGCTTCTTCAGTTCATCGACCTCTTAATTGCAGACAGTGTCCTCCATTCCACTGTGCAGTCAGATGTGTAGAGCTATTTTCTTTCCCTTGAAAAAATAAAGTACTGCACCCAACCTAAATGCATGCCAGATATGTTTTCTTCTGGGCTCAATCAAGATTCCCACTCTCTTTTGCATCAACAAAACTAGCTATAGTTATTTGCCACCAGATATTGACTCACAATGCTATTAATTGTAAATTTGTCTTTTCAAGAACTCTTGCGTTCGTACCAAGGACTTGACATAATTAACCTTATTTAATGCTCTTCTTGTCCTGCTGTGACAATAAATTTACCAGATGACCATTAGCCAAAACAGGTTACTCAATTTGTAGTTAAAGAGAATTCACACTTAATTTCACACAAATTAATGGACTTCATTCTCTGTCCTAACCAGGTTTATTTGCTAGTTAGTGGTTTATTTATACAGATTTTCAGACATGATAGGAAAAATTAGTCTTCAGTATACTTTATACAAATTATTTAAGACAACTAAATGAATTTCTCACCATTCATTTTCAGAAGAAATTTATGTTATCTATAGGACACATGATTTCTTGTACATACCAAACATTTAAACCTAAACTCATTTACATAATGAAATATTACAAGCCATTCTTACAACATGAATCATAAAACATGTGCTTATTATTTCTGAAGTCAAGGAAAATTAACATAGAGTTGCATGCAATTACAATAATACGTTTGTGCCTTTCCAACCCCAAGCTCACTGAACATCAGAGAATTCCCTCTGTCCTTCACTGAATACAGATCTCTTCCAGACCCCCTGTCTCTTTGATGATTTGTAACAGAAGAACACTTTCTGCTCCCTCTGAGTTAAAAACATCTTGCCTTCCTGAAAAAAAATTAAACTGCTTAATTCTATGAAATTCTATGAGGGGACAATCTTAAAACCCCTGAATTTCATCTGGGAACTCTCCCCCTTGTTTAACTTAGCCAATCAGGATTACTACTTTACCCACCAGAATTCTTAATAGTCCTAAAATTCTGCCTTTATTAATATCTATTCCAGAAAACATTTTTTTATGACACCTGTTTCATATGGACCACAACTTTTTACAAATCTTCTCTGGTTTGTCTCAATTCTTATCACTTACCTCTGTGACCATGGGTTTCTATTACACTCTTCTCTGGCTTGAACTTTAAAACAAGTTAGCCACTAATTAAAAAAATTCATGTCCCAAACAAATCCAATTAACTATGCAAGTTGCCAAGCTATAGTGATCCTAGCCAATACATCAATCTTAATATTTACTTGTCACACTGTGCCAACCCCAACAAAATGCACCACTAATGAATGTACAGTAAAATTTATACTACAGACAGTTTAATTTCTGTGTACAGAAATTATTCAAGAAAAGTTTGCACCATTACAAGTAATAAAATGGAATGGACAGAGATAACCATTGACTCTCATGGATTATGTTAGTTATAGTCATGTTGATACCCTGAGTTTATTGAAAACATCTTTAGATGGTTTTGGTGTGATTGGTAGTTCTTTATATTTATTTTAAATAATATTAATAAAAGTTTTATCATCTTATCTCCTTAACTAATGTGATTTTTAAATCGACCCATAGGATGCTGCTGGCATGCTTTCTCACACACCACAATGGCCGAGTCAAAGACTCAAACCCATATAGACAGAGGTGAGATAGCAGAGATCAGTAAAGGCAAGCACTTTTAACAACTGGCCAGCAGGAGTCCCATAAAATTAGCTGAACATTTCTTGCTTTATATGTATTATTATGACACTATGGTATTTAAGTATATAACAGAAAAAAAAACTAAAACCAACAAGTTTTGTAAAATTCACCAAATAATTTATTTCCCTGGATTTCAAGGTGAAAATACTTACAAAGAACTTATATTATTATAAATTAAATCTCAGATAGTTCTATCACAAGTCCAAATGTATGAAATTCCAACTGATTTACAGTGGTATATAAGTATATTTTGATGTTGAATGTGTTGATATTCCTGTAGTCTCAGACACTAATGTACCAATGGATTGGCTTGAGGCAATGTGCTAACAGTTTTTTGATATATCACAATAATGTAATCCAAAGGGTTCTTGTCTAAATTCACTATAATACCAAATTAATGTTCAAGTCCAAGTTCAAGACCCAGGATGCAATTAACTTTTTCTGAAAATACTCAAAACTTACTGGAAACACATATTTGAGAAGTTTCTAAGGTCAGAATCAAGACTGTATCTTGAACTCGAATTAAGGTAAATATGTTTACTACTATTTAATTTACAATCATAGATAAAACTTTAGCTATGTATTCTATTGTTGATAAAATAAATGTCACTGGTCAGTTACACCATGAACTTGATTTTAGACAAGGTCAGGTACAAAATACAGATATAGATACAATACAGTCATTATTAAGAAACGCCAAAAGGCAAAGCAAATATACAGGACACACTATTTTACTTGTAAATATGTGTGGTCCCCCTCTTGAAAGGCCACCCCTCTTATGAGGTTACTTTCACACTGTATAAAGAGAAATGTACTACATGAAAAACAGATGTAAGGAAATCTTTGAGAATTCTGTGAATGAAATCCCATTTCCTTGAGAATTTATGGATGATAAATTTATATGGTGAATTCATTGAATATTAAATTAAGCCACTTGCTTGAAATAATATTTATAAATAATATTAATATGAATGGTACTTGATGCATGATATTTAAGAACTAAGTCTAAAATTTTAACCTGCATTCAGAGGTCACCTGTATACAAAGATCTATTTGTCCTTTTCCCATGGGTGGTTGCTGTTGACAGGTTTGACTATTACTGTGAAACTTAGAACACTTATTTTAATAATGGTCTATTTGCTATTCACAGTTCATCAGTTTCAGTATTTGCCTGTAATTTACCCTTGTCTATCTATTACCCACACATTGATTTGGGGGCAAAGTCACCAAGCAGTCAACCAACAATCTCCCAGTCCTATTGAAGAGACTTTTTTTTCTTACATGACCTCCAGCACATTGTCCAGTATGACTAATGAATATGACCTGTTTGTCAGAGGTTGCATCCTTTGTTGGTGGGGAGAATCCTAGTAGTTGAGCAGTTAAAACATTCGGTTGTAACCACCCAGTGCAATACAATACTTGCCATCAGCATAATTCTAGATGGTTGGTAAGCTGGTCATGCCAATGGAATCATTACCTCAAAATTCTGTTCTTATTTCACACCAACCTTATGCACAGTTTATCAAAACCTTTGGTTCTTATTTCTTAGCTATTTTTCAGTCCTGCAGACATGGTTTTAGAGGGCAAATGGTTATTAGGAAATGATTGAAGAGTTTGAGAAAATACAGTTTCTTTGCAATGAGTATTCCACTCATATAACCTTGAAATTTGTGTACTGGATAACCATGCCTGTGTTATTTCCTTCTGGTTGCCTCTGTATTTGGTGGGAAGTATTAGTAATAAAAGTTTGTGCAAATTAATGTGGTACCACCAGAAAGCAATTCAACCAGAATCAAAGGAATTAGAAATGACTATATGAACTCTAACTCTGACACTAGCAGACAGGTGAACTCACAAGGAAACTGGCCTAAATTTCACCTGACAGAATCTACTTAGATTAAAAGATAATTTACAAAGCTCCTGCCTTTTTGTTACCAAGACTTTGCTAGGCTTGGCTGGAGAGCCAGATGAGTCATAGTACAGTAAATATTGTAGTATGACACTTAATTTGGAATGAAGACATTGAAGTTGTAACAGTCAAGGAGTTTGCTGTTATACTTAATTTGAAATGAAGATATTGAGGTTGTAACAGTCAAGGAGTTTGCTGTTATAATGAAGAATGCTACTGTCCTGTGCAAGAACAAAACCATAGCTATAAGCATATATCATAAATTGGATTGGGATTGTTTCATCATTTCAGTCTTCTGTCTTCTTGAAAATGACTAACTATTTGATGGGAATCTCTCTTTCCCATGAAATTGAATGGTCTACTCCAAGCATTGTATTGAGGTATAGTTCCATGCTATAATTTACATTGTGATGTTTGCAGAAGCAATTTCATTCCTATTACAGTGCACCTCGTAGATGTAAAATTAGGTTAGTTACTCACATACCAGTTTCACTTAAAACAATTTTAATTTTTAAAGTTTAAATATAAGTTTCTTAGCAGAAACTCCCAACTGCCAATTTGGGTATTTTTAATGTCTGTTGAAACATCAGCCCTTTGGACATATTTAGCATATATTACAAATTCAGAAACCTTGATTTATTCATTATGAATGGTGGTTCTTGCCATTATAACTGGTGGTTCTTGCCATTATAACTGGTGGTTTTTACCATTTGAACTGGTGGTTCTCGCCATTATAACTGGTGGTTCTCACCATTAAAACTGGTGGTTCTTACCATTATAATTGGTGGTTCTTGCCATTATAACTGGAGGTTCTTGCCATTATAACTGGTGGTTCATGCCATTAAAACTGGTGGTTATTGCCATTACAACTGATGGTTCTTGCCATTATAACTGGTGGTTCTTGCCATTATAACTGGTGGTTCTTGCCATTTTAACCAGTGGTTCTTGCCATTATAACTGGTGGTTCTTGCCATTATAACTGGTGGTTCATGCCATTAAAACTGGTGGTTCTTGCCATTATAACTGGTGGTTCTTGCCATTTTAACCAGTGGTTCTTGCCATTATAACTGGTGGTTCTTGCTATTAAAACTGGTGGTTATTGCCATTATAACTGGTGGTTCTTGCTATTAAAACTGGTGGTTCTTGCTATTAAAACTGGTGGTTCTTGCCATTATAACTGGTGGTTCTTGCCATTATAACTGGTGGTTCTTGCCATTTTAACCAGTGGTTATTGCCATTATAACTGGAGGTTCTTGCCATTATAACTGGTGGTTCTTGCCATTTTAACTGTTGGTTCTTGCCATTAAAACTGGTGGTTATTGCCATTTTAACTGGTGGTTCTTGCCATTATAACTGGTGGTTCTTGCCATTTTAACTGTTGGTTCTTGCCATTATAACTGGTGGTTCTTGCCATTATAACTGGTGGTTCTTGCCATTTTAACTGTTGGTTCTTGCCATTAAAACTGGTGGTTATTGCCATTATAACTGGAGGTTCTTGCCATTATAACTGGTGGTTCTTGCCATTATAACTGGTGGTTCTTGCCATTTTAACTGTTGGTTCTTGCCATTAAAACTGGTGGTTCTTGCCATTATAACTGGAGGTTCTTGCCATTATAACTGGTGGTTATTGCCATTATAACTGGTGGTTATTGCCATTATAACTGGTGGTTCTTGCCATTATAACTGGTGGTTATTGCCATTAAAACTGGTGGTTCATGCCATTAAAACTGGTGGTTTTTACCATTTGAACTGGTGGTTCTTGTCATTATAACTGGTGGTTATTGCCATTTTAACTGTTGGTTCTTGTCATTATAACTGGTGGTTCTTGCCATCCTCATGCAACAATAACTCATAAATGATTTGCTGCTTTGCCATGGTCAGAACTTATTACTTGTAAGGTTAAAATATCAAGGTCACTGGGACCCATAGGTCAATTCTGTCCAGAGTTAGCTATTTCCTGCTGATACATATATTCAGAACAACTGAACTATATGGTACTCTTTTGTAAGTAGAAAGGGAGGGGCAGTTCATTCTCATTAAACTTACAAGGGTTACAAAAACATACTAGATCCTTTAACAATGTTGCTAATTTAATTTTGCATAAATGCCATGAAAAAGCTAACAACTGAACTACTATTTCAATCCTTACAGTGTATGTGCCAATGAAGTATCGTAGATGCCGTGTTGATAACTCCGCACCTGTGTCCCAGCTTCTGCCTACAACAAGTGATGCAGGTCATTGTGCCTATTCTGTACTGGAGTTCCTGTTCCGCAAACAGAATGATTTCCTGGATAACTACTACAGAGAAATCAAAAGAAGGTAACAACTGAGAGTCATTTATCTTAATTCATGACATTTATTAACCATGGTTGGATAATTATGAGTTTATTATTCTATTCATGTGCATATCTAATAACTGTTACAGTTATCCATGGTTCTTGTATGTTCATGCATTAAAATCTAAGGTTGCTATAGAAATTTACAATTTGATGTACTGGGGCATGTATTACACGGGTAAAAACACTTTCTCACTGGTCACAAACTCTATGATATTATCACATGCAGGAACTTTCAATAAATATCTATTGTGCTTAGGTGTGTGTCCACAGATTCTGAGGCTACAATATGCATAAGTATATAAAATATTTAATGCAAGTTCTTAAATTAACTACAACAGTTTTTTATATTTGTATGTATGTATGTATGTGTGTGTGTGTGTATATATATATATATATATATATATATATATATATATATATATATATATATATATATATATATATATATAACATATATATATAGTAAATGTAATTTGTATGTGTCTATCTTCAGCCTAACATAATGCACTGCATTGTTGGTCCATCTGTCTGCCAATATATTCATGTACATAACTAATATTTGGATCTGTTCTCATGAAACTTCATACAATTATACATCATGTCTAGCTGACATATAACCAAACCACAAGGTCAAGATCATAAAAAAGAAATTTGCAACTCTATGATTTGTATCTTTAGCTATCGATTGTGTAGTACATACCATATATATGCATACAGCCTCAAGGTTAAGGTCACAGTTGGGCAAAATATAAATGAGCTCTCGCTATTCAGATGCATGCATTTTAAACCAACATAGATATATTTTATTGCAATTTCAACCTTTTACATCTTAACTTTGACAGTGTCTTGCATAGTCTCTGCCTCAATGTCAAGGTCACAACAGATGATACTTTAAGTCAGTAGCCTTTTTCCCTATTCAGATTATTACCGTTCACATATTTTGATGAAATTTTACCATATTCCACTCCTTATTATATACAGAAGTCAAGCCAGGTCATTAGTAGAGAATAAGATCACAAAACATGCATTTCATTTGGTGTTTGCAGTACTCTTATTAAAATATTTAGATTTAGCAATTTGAAGTGTTTTAATTTTTATGTGACTATATTTGATTTTAGCAATCTCACAAATCAAATTTCATCATGCATTATTTATATAAACCTGCAGTCAGAAATCAGAATTGAAAATGTGTTTAATATCTTCACACATTGTATTAGACATTTCTTTTATTTGTTAAAGTTTCTTGCTTAATTTCTTTTTTCTTGTTTCAGAGTTGCTGAGATACCACATGTGAAAGTAAGGGACATAACTCCAGCTCACCTGATCTACTACCACCCAGAGCAGGATGTTCTGCCCCTGGTTTTGGCCAACTGTAACTATTCCTTTGAGGATGGAAAGGGAACAACTATTGAGTACAACTTCACCAACCTGGAGAGACAAATTATGGATAGATTCCTCTTCGGAAAGTCTTGGATAGACATTGAGGTATAAGTTTTCATAAAAACGGACAGTTTACTAGTATGTACAATTCATGATAGTTTTGTGGGATTTGTGATAAAGAATGTGTTTTGAGGTCTCTGGTGAGTCAGTGTGTATGACACCAAAAAGCAATAATGTTGAATTGAGATTAAGCTATTTTTTATATGAACCTAGAATAAAAGGAATAAAACATGTTTTCTTCAAGGCAGTTAATACACCAGAAAATAGTTGTTGCTATCAGATATCATCATTGCACAAATATGTAATATGTACATGCACACACATAATCACAGCCACACAGAAATTAAATATAAAAAATACAGCAAATTTGTGTTTTTAAAATTCATTGACTGATGGAATATTGTCTTAATTAAGTGCAGTCTTTACTGTTCTCAGCAGTTCAATAGAGAGTTTGAATGTAATGCAAGTGTCATTTTTGTTCATCTTTGCACTCACTAGAGACTGGATAGCAGTTGTTCAAACCTACCCAAAGATCTTGTTGAATTTTTCTCAGCACAGAAAGTCTTCCTTCATCTCCATTTCTTTGAGGGAGTATCAAACTTTCAATGGCAACCCTAGTTATATTATCAAATCTTGGTTTTCAAAAAGGTTGATGACAAACATTGTATGGCCATACAGCCAGTTCAATGAGTCTTATGACCTCCTTTGTGATCATATTCATCAGTAAGGACTTTGGGATTAAGATCTTTATTCATTGTATTGATGCTTGGTGGTGTTGCTGTGTCAGTAGATGTTGTACACTACAGAATGACTAATGTCTAAATGGGTGTGTGCAAAGAATAAAATGCTCCCACATTGCTGCCGCACTTCATGAAGACAACCTTCATCAACAAGGATTTCTAACTTTTAGTTTTGTTGGGCTTTGCTTGGGGGGAGGAGGGGGAGGAAATCATGTTTTTCATTTTTAATTGCCTGTATGCATCTGGAAATTATGAAAATCTTAGTTTAGTCATACCCAGTAAAAAATTAAAGATGTATATTAGATAATTAGAGCAGTAGCTGATAGATATATAGATAGATACCTAGATAGATAGATGAAGATAAAACTTGCATGTTAAAATTGAGCAAAAGAAATGATGGGTAAGGCTAAAAAATTAAATTTAGATTTTGACAAAAAAGGTATTTATCAGAAAGTGTAAGATTGAATGGTATTTCTAAAATAAAATTAATCTAATCATCTGGCATTCAAACTTCCCTTGATGCTTACCAGAAAAATAAGTAACCTATTGACTTGATATTAAAGACAATTTTTAATTTGCAGTGTAAAAGAAAAAGAAAACTGACTACTGTCATTAAATTGATCAAAAGTTTTTATTTTTGAGGCAAAAAAACAATTAAATGATACAACAGCAGAATTCATTATACCAAAAGTTTAGCTGCAATTTTGTGATGAAATCTCAGCTTTACTTTTCATAGTAAAAGAGTTAATTTGCTAATGTAAACTGGGAATGTGAAATATGTCATTCACAGTGAATACTTTCAGTGAAGCATATTTGTCTTGTATTGAATGGTGGTCTATATATAGGCTAAACTGGTGTTCTATCTATAAAGGTTGAAATGGTAATTAAAAGAGACTTTTTTTAAATTGGTGTCCTCTTTGAACAGGTATACTTTATTGTAAAGCATACAATGATGATGAAAAGAAGGGTTACCCTTAATTGATGTCCTTAATAAGCAGGTGACCTTTAGTAAAACAGGTTTCATTCTATTTAAATTTTTTATATGTATTTCACAATATACATTATGTACACATTAATGGAATATGTGCATGTCCTCTCTTCTCTCATTTCTACATTATCATTATGAATGCAGCCTCTGTGCCCTACATGTTAACAAAAACATTAAGTTCAATAAATTTGTTGGCATTTGGTTCCAGCTGATCAACTGATGTCACTTGAACTATGTCTGGCATCAGCACATGGGTTAAGGTGTGCATTTGACACTTTCAAGTGGAGTCCTTTTAACTTGGCATGGAATTGCATCTTTAAGAGTAATACAGCCATTAGTGACCTATATTTTACAGCCCAGTTATTTTGGTTAACCTATGCATTTAGCTCATTTTTTCTAGTCTAGGGTTTGAATTCAGGTCATTATTTCTGACTATTATTTGTAGAGCCATATAATTGGAATTTAGTTGTGTCATGTGGAATCCTACACCTTTCAGTGTAAATAAGGTCACTGTCACATATATTTATCAGCCCAGTGATCAGTTGGCATTTAGGTCAGTCATTCAGATGCTGTTACTTCAAGAGTTACATAAATTGGTATTTAGATGCATCATGTGCAGTTTTATACATTTAACTAAAATTTGGTCACTGTGATCTTTTCTTTAGTTTCATGATTTTGTTCATCAGACCTTATAGAAACATGATTTAGTTGATCAGTCTGGAAAAAGTATTATGTTCTGTTGGCTGCCTTGTCACATTTGTATTAAGGGTAATGAAATAGCAGATAAAGCTGCATTCCAGTCATCCATTTCTCAGTGAAAGATTTCATATGCTAAATATAAGCATTATTTAAATGGGCATCTTCTATATACATGGTAAAATATTTAGAATTAAAACTCCACAACTTCAAATCCGACATTGGAGAGTGGCATCCCACATATAGAACAAATTGCAGAGATGAGATATTATTGTGCCAGTCACATACAAAACACACTCATGAAAGATGCACATAAAGAACATTTATAAGTGACCCATGCATACTTCCTGAAAAGTGTATACTCTGTCAATGTCTGCTGCCACTAAAACCCAGTGATACAGAATATTATTTTGATGTGAGCTTATTTTAAAGAACATTATGATAATGATTTACCACCTAAGAAATTCTTCGACTTTTGGGAGGAATGCAATTTATATAATTTATTTTGACCCAATATTTTAAGGATTTTATAGCTTTTACATTTATATTTTATTTTATATGCATTTTCAGAAGTTTAACACCTTCACCTTGTATATTTTATTTTGCACCTAATTTTTAAATTTATTTGAATGCACTTATCTCCTAGAGATTTTATAGTGTAATTGTTTATTTTTATATTAATTGTAGAACCTTTTAAGTGACACCATATAGCCATTAGTGTGCTGATATGTTATTAAAGGCTAATACAAACATAATGCATGCATTAATTGTTTCAGATTCTATTTTATGTGAAGTCACATAATTTGGTGTGTGATTGCATCATCTTCATTAATACATCTATCAACATAGTCCAACAGCTTTGATTTTGGTTAACCTTTGCGTTTAGTTCAGCTTATCTAGTTAAGTTTGTTTTGGTCATTAAAGTTGGTATTTACTTGTCTCATGTAGAGGACTGGGTATATGGCCATATTTAATGCTATACATAGTGGCCAGTATATCGAGTGGAGGAAGAATCCAGAAAAACCCTGACAAGAACCACTTACCCAAGGGAAGCTAATCTCATATACCCATGTTGGCTGAGCCAGATACTCAAACTCACATACAGAAGTGAGATGTCTGTGATTGGTAAAGGCAAGTGCCCTAGACCAGTTGGCCACCTTGGGCCACTATGTAGAGAACTTCACTTATCAGTGAAAACTAGGTTATTGTTAGCTATAGTTATTATTTCACTGATTTGTGCTTGCCTTAGGTTAGGATTGCATTAGGGTTAGTCATCACTGTCTCTAGGTTAGGGTTGCATTAGGGTTAGTCATCACTGTCTCTAGGTTAGGGTTGCATTAGGGTTAGTCATCACTGTCTCTAGGTTAGGGTTGCATTTGGGTTAGTCATCACTGTCTCTAGGTTAGGTTGCATTAGGGTTAGTCATCACTGTCTTTAGGTTAGGTTGCATTAGGGTTAGTCATCACTGTCTCTAGGTTAGGGTTGCATTAGGGTTAGTCATCACTGTCTCTAGGTTAGTGTTGCATTAGGGTTAGTCATCACTGTCTCTAGGTTAGAGTTGCATTAGGGTTAGTCATCACTGTCTCTAGGTTAGGGTTGCATTTGGGTTAGTCATCACTGTCTCTAGGTTAGGTTGCATTAGGGTTAGTCATCACTGTCTTTAGGTTAGGTTGCATTAGGGTTAGTCATCACTGTCTCTAGGTTAGGGTTGCATTAGGGTTAGTCATCACTGTCTCTAGGTTAGTGTTGCATTAGGGTTAGTCATCACTGTCTCTAGGTTAGAGTTGCATTAGGGTTAGTCATCACTGTCTCTAGGTTAGTGTTGCATTAGGGTTAGTCATCACTGTCTCTAGGTTAGAGTTGCATTAGGGTTAGTCATCACTGTCTCTAGGTTAGGGTTGCATTAGGGTTAGTCATCACTGTCTCTAGGTTAGGGTTGCATTAGGGTTAGTCATCACTGTCTCTAGGTTGGGTTGCATTAGGGTTAGTCATCACTGTCTTTAGGTTAGGTTGCATTAGGGTTAGTCATCACTGTCTCTAGGTTAGGGTTGCATTAGGGTTAGTCATCACTGTCTCTAGGTTAGCGTTGCATTAGGGTTAGTCATCACTGTCTCTAGGTTAGAGTTGCATTAGGGTTAGTCATCACTGTCTCTAGGTTGGGTTGCATTAGGGTTAGTCATCACTGTCTCTAGGTTAGGGTTGCATTAGGGTTAGTCATCACTGTCTCTAGGTTAGGGTTGCATTAGGGTTAGTCATCACTGTCTCTAGGTTGGGTTGCATTAGGGTTAGTCATCACTGTCTTTAGGTTAGGTTGCATTAGGGTTAGTCATCACTGTCTCTAGGTTAGGGTTGCATTAGGGTTAGTCATCACTGTCTCTAGGTTAGCATTGCATTAGGGTTAGTCATCACTGTCTCTAGGTTAGGGTTGCATTAGGGTTAGTCATCATTGTCTCTAGGTTAGGGTTGCATATTAGGTTAGTCTCTGACACTATAATTCTTTGAATTACATAGGTTGGTAGGTGTGTTAATCAGGTTCAAAGGAACACCAAGAATCACCATAGATGGTGCCCATGAATACAAATGAATTTACAGAATTTCTGGTTTGTAGTCCTCTATTAAATAGAACTATTCTTATCCTAATCTCTAATTTTGTCATTAGATTGAGCTGATGGTGTACAGATCTGAATACACTAATGCAACAGTTTTCAGAAAGCTACAGGAGAAAATTCCACAGGTGAGAACAAATTCTTCCAAAATAATTAAAAATCTGGACATTATTTATTTGTACATTAACAGGTGAACCTTAAAATTGAAGATGATATCAAGTATGGTATTCTTTTGATTAAAATACTAAACATCTAGATGCTATAGAAAAATTATAATGGTATTCTTTCGATTAAAAAACTAAACATTTAGATGCAATAGAAAAATAATAAAGGATATGATAGTTTTGTTGTTATTGTCTGTCAATTTTATATTGCTTTAATTTCATTAATTAATTTAAATGTATTTAAACTACATTCCAAGTTGACACCAATTTGTATTTTTTTTTTGTATACCAATATTTAGATTCCATATATACCCCAAAAATGTAATGGCTATTTTAGGGAATCTCAACAGAGTTTCAGAATGAGGAGTCCAGGACTCTTCACTCATGGAACTCACGAGCCCCAGCCAATTTCTGAGAGTCCCTTACATAAACCCAGTAAACCATCACTTTCAATAGTCAAAAGGATAAAAATGATAAAGAGTAAAGAACACAATCTGTATTTAAATACATATCAGAATTAAATATTTAACCATTTATCATATCCAAAAAAAAATATTTTTCAATAAATAGTGTCAGGTTTAAACATAATATATGTAAAAAAAAATTTACCCATATTACAATACTAAAAATAAATAAACCACAAAAAATAAAAATATGAACAGTTAGTTTAAATCCCAATAATAATCATTTACAATGTTGTCTTGTTTCTCTGCAGGTATAATGGTATCTCCATTTACACAAAAGAAATTTGCATGTGTAAACACCTAGCATTGCACTCTGTGTGTGAGTGTGTGTGTGCGCATATGTGCAAGAGTATGTGAGAGTGAGTGATAAAGAAGGGATGAAAAATATACTAAGCAGAATAATGTGCAAAAACAAATTCAAAATAAATACATTAAGTAGTACACAGTGTTAAATGCTTTAAGATATGGCTTTAAGGAATATTGTGACATAAAATGCGGACTAAGAGATTTCTTTTTATTTGCATGAGAAAAGATCATTAATCTTGGTATATATATAAGGTACCTAAACAGACTGCATATGTGAACTGTTAGTATATGAATTCACACATCAACAGCCAAATATAACTTTTGTCTATTTTTTTTTTGCCTTTTATTGGCATTACAATCATTTTTATCACAGGTCAGCATGCAAAAAAATGAAAATAGATTTTGCTAACCCATTTTTATGACACAACATACTTTTCTGTATTCATTTATAAAGTTTTTACTGATACTGTGGTGCCCTAGTACACCCATGCTGGAATAGCATAAATATGGCTTATCAATGATCTGACAATATTGTCCAGATCAGGTTTCAAGAATCTATGATCACTATCATTATTTATATTCACATCATTGCCAATTTAATTTAATTCAAACACTGTTAGAAAGAAACAGGGTATCGTTTATTTGCTGAACATAACATTGGTTTCTTTTTAGTATGTCAGAGTAGCCTTCAGAGGTGCAGACCTAATTGCAAGATATTTACAGTGATAAAAATTAACTGCTAATTAGTCAACTTGCCTGTTTACCCAAGTCTTGCCATTAGTTATTCTCCAGATTGCTCACAGCTGACCAAAATATAAAAAGGTGGAGTATCCTTGAAAAGAAAGAGGCACGTCATGGGGACACATTACAGGAAGCAAGGGCATGTCCTTTGAGAATTTTATACATGTTTTTGACCTGGAATCTTTGGTCCCAGAAAACCCAAATTTTGTCCTTCTTATGCATTGTATCAGTGAAGTACCATTTTGTCTTTAATTTACACTTTCTGTATATTTGCCATAAGGCAGATCATATAATGTTATGACGATAATCTATAACCAACATGGCTTCTGTGCAGTAATTCTGGCTATTGATGATTTACATTTAACAAACATTTTGGATGGCTTTTACATTGGTAAGGAAGAACCTTATTGATTTCAAGCTCTAAAGATGAAAGGTCAAGGTCACTGTAACTGAAAGAATCAAAACAACTTCTACACAGTAGCTCAAGTTCTCCACCATCTTCAGTTACCAAACTTTATTGGTACCTTGCACATTGGGTACGGAAGAAGTGTTATTGATTTGAGGGTCAAAAGGTCAGATGTCAAGGGTACAGTGAGTGAAAGAAAGACAATGGTTTCTGCACAATTACTTGAGTTCTCCAGCACACTTATCCAGCACAATTGAAGGTTCACAATTGGGCTAAGTAGGAAGAAATCTATTGACTTCAGGTTCAAAAGATCACAGTCTTTCCAACTCGAAAGAACTTCAGTTCTCCATTATCTAGGATCACCTAATCTTCATTGGTGGCTTGTACTTGTTGTGAGAGAGAACTCTATTGATTTTGGAGTTAAAAATGTCAAGGCCATGACTGAAACAGTTAAAAATTGTTTCTGCATAGTTAGTTCTACATTATAAATTTGAGTCAAACTATGTGGATGGTTTGCATTTGGGGCAAGTAAAGAAGTCAAATGTCATAGTCACTGACTGAAAGCTGAACATTGGTTTCTGCACAATAATATTAGTTCAACATGACAAGACCTGGCCCAAACTGTGGATGGCTTACACTTAGTGTAGGGAAGAATACTATTTCTTTATGGGTGATAAAGTTCACATTAACAGAAAAAAATGGTTTCAATATGGTTTCAATTTCAGCTATCTACATAGGGGACTATTAAATACAGGAAAGATTATAATGTGCCATTCATGGTACTCTGTACTCTTGTTGATATGAATGAGAAAAATAATCCTTAACTGTATCATTTTGTTTTCTAAATGTGCATTGCAGATTTGAAGTTGGGAAAGAAGTGATTATTGTATGTCCATATTAATGTTGGGAATAATAACACTTCATAATTCGCTGACTGAATGATGATTGATCAATACTCAATTTCTTCCCATGATATCTTGCCAATCCAGGCATAGTTTCAAATAGCCTAAAACAGCAGATTGTTCATAGTTAGGCCACTGTTTTAACTTATGTAGCTATCATGTGCTGCTGTTTACAAGTATTTAAATTTAAATGATCTTTGATATGTGACCTTACAAGAATATGAAAACTAAAGTTGGACAGGACTTTTTTGGAAAATTAAATCTTGACCAAATTTTATTTATGCTTGGATATTTAAGAAAACGCTATTTTATCTCAGTCAATAATCTTTGAACTACTGTCGTAACTATTTTCCATATTTCACCTTCACAGGTACAGCTGAGTACTGGAGTCAAGCACAAAATAAGCGAGGAATTCCACAGTTTGCCTGACCTGTGTCAAGCCCTTGATAACCTTGACATTGCTATCAGCTTCCTGAAATCCATTGGTGGTAACCCTGACAACAACCTTGATAAGTTCATGGTGGAGACACTTAAGATGGAACATTCATTGTACAGTCCCAAGGTACAACTTAGATACTACCACACATGTTAATGTGATCATGTATGTGCATGCATATTTTGCTTAGGGATGCTCATTAAACAAAATTAGTCCATTTACTTTTAAAAACTATTTCCGGGGGAAGGCACTTTTAATGTAGGGTACTCTCCCATAGATGCAATTTAGAATTTTCTTATTATTTTAATTTGAAGTCTTTGAGATCAATGTACTCTGGCATATATATTTAAAAAGTGCCTTCCCAAGGAACCATATATGTGTCACTAGAACAGCCCTTAATCAAGATGGGCAAAATCTAAGTAGAAAGGTTTGACAACTGGGTCATAATTACAAGTAATTATTAGTTACTGCAGAAATATAAAATAAAGAAAATTAGGTAATTGCAAGTAAAAGACAAGAAATAAATATTTTTTAAATTATTGTATCTGATAAAATATTCTTAGTAATTTTTTTGCCAAGTTTAATATTAAATATTATTGCTTAGTAATAATTGTACAAATTAATTTTAATTAAACACAGAATCAAGTTAAACATTATTACTTGGTAATAAATATGCAATCATTAAATTATGGTTAATTTTTGCTTGAATTAACACAGCAACAGAATTGTAACCATCATGGTGACAGTATCAATTTACTGCCAATACACTATGATGCTAGAAATCAATACTACATAAGAAGCATAGGTTTCTAGCTTAGTGGCAGATATATTTAATGGTGAACAAATCCAGTGAGTTAGAAAGTAATATATGATCAACATTACAAACAATGTCTGTCTTTATTTTTGTCATGGAGCATATACAAAACGCTGGTAGATAATGGCAAGACTACAAGTAATTCCAGCACCACTGTTTTCCAGCTGCTGGAGGTATACCTTTAACCTGCCTTTTATTTCATGATGACACTTTCTTCCACACTCATTACACATACTCATGCTTTGCTTGTTATTAATGATGTAGTTTCACTTGGGACATCTAAAATCTTTAAATAAACTCAAAAGGAAACAAAGCAAATGTGTGAATACAAAAGTATAATTTGTGAAAAAATAATTTTTCATAATTGCTTGAAACAATAAATATAAAAGTTAAGCTTTCTCTTGCAGACTTATGTAATATATCAATAGTCATATCATTTAAAAGTTTGTTAAAATGAATCATCTCCATAGAGTACCATTAGGTAATGATATGCTGTTCAATTTCTTTATAATAGCACTTCATGTACAAAATATATTTCATTAGTTGTTACATTATGTCTTATTGAGAGGAAGTATGCTGCATTCTTTTAAATTTGTTGCACATAGTGCAGTTGCTTTGATTTGTATAAGATAAAATGAATTACTAAGGAAAAATTGCAAAAATTCAGGCCAAATCTCATAAAAGGCAAGATATTCAGTATAGGAAACCTCTCACAGCCATGATGAAGAATAACAATTACCATATTTTACATTATGGCATTGGCATTTTTTTTACTTCACTTCAGTATAGAAATCCATAACTGCCAGTGTCCCATTTTCCCATATTTGTTCCATGTTTTGGACCTGAATATGGGTGTATATTGTTTTTCATGTTAAAAATCTATTGTTTTTTTTTTTTATTTCAACAAATCAAACTAAAAAGAAAAGGAAAGCAAGAGATTCACAATTTTCTCTAGCAAAAAAAGAAGGACACTTATGCCATAATGTTTAGATTTGTGAAACCATCTAGTAAAGGAGAAAAATTTGCATTATGTAAGTTTTGTAATTGTGTTTTTGCTATTGGGCATGGAGGCACCCATGCCATAAAACAACATGAAAATGCTAATAAACATCAGATTGCTGCTTCTCATCAACAACACAGCCTGAACTTATAACATTTATAAATACCAGAGAGAACCTTGATGTAATTTAGTTCAATTAACTAAATTTCTTTGAGAAATGACCCTTCCTCTTTCAGTTGATAGTAATGCTGGCAATTTATTTTGCACTCTTTTTTCCAGACAGTAAAATCACAAGAATTACTCGTGTTCTAGAACAAATACATTTAAGTAATTAAAAAAATTGCTCAGAATTTAAATCAATAAAAGATGTTAAATTGGAATCAACAAAGATTTAAAAAAACAAGGTGTGGAAAAAGCTGCAAAAAAGCAACATGTGTCTTATAGTGAGTACATTGCACTCTTGCAATTTTTGAATGGGCTACTGAATGCATCATTGACATTAAATAATTAAGTTATTGTCCTACTTTACTGATGGTTGTTGATATTGTAAATATTTACATATACATGAAAGTTTTAAAAATCAATATTTGTTTCTGAAATTTAATATCTTTAGCATAAACAGTTAATATTTTTATACTCTGGGGTAAGAAGATATGGAAATCCAGATTGGGATGATGGAAGTTTTCAAATGGTTAGGTTCTACTCGGACCTAATATGTCAAATGTCATGTTTTTAGGTGAAAAACAGGTATGTTAGCATTTTTAAGGTCACTGAACCTTCTTTTCTTAACAAATCCTTAAGTGTAATTTATGACAGCCTTAATAAAGATCCTTAGTTTAACCCAGTGATGATTCCACTATCTTAATTAGGGTTACATGATAGGCCCAAGTTTCTGTTTTGAAATATTCCAATGAAAAGTTTGTAAATCTTGCTTGCCAGAATTTTTCCCTCATTCCATTTGTATCTATTACATGTATTACTGGATAGGAACCATACATTAATAGTAGACATCTTAATCATACAAATGCTTGGTATTGCCTTTTAATGCATTTAATCATAATAAGTCAGGGTCCAAATTGGACCCTAATATATCTACAAATTATCTCTCCAACCAGAATAGGCAAAGTTGGTGAAAATTGGATGAAGTGGGTATAGAAAGTTCAAAATATTCACTTTTAACTTATGTTTTTGCATGTTTTTATTTCAAATTATTAAAATTATGTCATATTATTAAAAGTTAACAAAAATATTAGAACTTAATATAAATTTTACTTCACCACACTTGTTGTTTAACATTAAACATCAACCTTGGTTACAGTCAAAAAATGTTAATATTATAGCAGAAGTCCTCATTTATTATGTTTATGTAAAGAAATATTGGATACAATGATCATTTGTGTTAGTAATGGACCTGGATATGTCCACTGAGCCATAATTTGCTTTAGATTCGGCATCAAAAATACAATGTTTTCACTTGTTTTTAAGTTTCAAGTTTTGGCTGTAATTACATAGACAGCAATATAAATTCTGATATCAACTGTCATCAAATTGAAACCACAATTGACAACACCACATGAGATTTTTTTCTGTCTCACCTCATTCCTCTGAAGGGAAACTTAATGCAGAAGTTGACATTGTACTTCAGATGTTAGTGCAGTGCATCAAAACAAAATAAGGTGATGGTATTGTCATGAAATTAATGGAAGACAAAAGTTAATTTTGCATTTTGGGCCTGTTATGATGGAATGATAGACTCTTACCATGATTATTTCACCTGAATCATCACCCCCAAGCATGTACCCTGTAAGATAATTGGGATTGTTTTGCATAAGTGTATTGTGGAAAAGCTAAGAAGAACAAACAGCTCCCCATTTCCATCATGACAGATATGTATTCCTTCCATAATTAGAAAATTTGTGTTGACTAGCTGTTTGGATATTGGACAGTAGATATTGATAGTGGTTTGTACACACATTTTTTTACTTTGAATTGCATATATTTAAGACATATCGTGAGATTTATCTTTCAAGGTATGCTAATTAGTATGATATGAAACATTAAATGAATACTTCTAATGAACCTAATCATATTCTTTTCTATACTTTTTTATTTTAAATGAAAATGGATTATATCTTTAAATAGTGTTCAGTATTGGTACTATGAAAATACAGATAAGCATAGATAGCATCCAGATATGAAGAGCTGTTAGTCTGTTTCATCCAAGTGACTGCTAAATCTACTGAAGGAAGCTTTTCAAAACCAGACTCTGATAATCCATTGTCAATGTGAAACTCCTTGCTATAAATCATGTATTTAAGATGTATGGTGTATATCCCCACTGTGTATGTTTAAATATTTCTTTGTAGTCCAATATATATTGAATGATTTGAAACACCATTATATGTGTATTCTTAAAATGCTGTCTTAAAAATATTATCTCTGGAGATTTAAAGGCTTTCTTTTATCATGATTTCCTGTCCTATCATTGCTGCTATCCTCTTTCAAATAAATGCAGGAAAGGTGAGTGATCTCAAAATCTCTTTGGACTCCTGTGTATTAATATTACTGGAGGAAGAAAATTGGAGTAATTATAATTTCTATCAACATTATCAAGTATTACACTGTGTAATATATTGAATATTATTCTTCTTCCACAGGCCAAACAGATATGTCAGTATCAACATGCACAGTCACTCTGGTTACTTTTGTCTTTGGAAAAAAACAAACAGCTTGCACTCCATAATCAGGTATAATTTATTCTCTGAATAATTAGTAACTCTTTTTACGCCTCCACCCTAGCCCCTTCCAAGTATTTTTGATCATTGATTTCTTCATGTATTGAGAAACTTATTAACATGATTACACAATATCACTCAGCATTGACAAATTAAAGTTTGCTAGCATATTTGTGTCTCTATATAGATTATTTCCTTAGATTCTAAGGCCAATTATTGCAATTTTTTATTTTAATATTGTGCACTTTTTTCAAACCTTTTGCACTATTTGGACAGAAATCTAGTTAGCACAGTTGATACATGTGAGATAGGTATATGATATTTAGTAGATATATTTATCTTCTTATGCAGATGACTTGTTTAGTGGTTCTGATTATTTATTTCCTATTTTTGTTTTGCAATAAAAAAATCTTGTTTATTCTTCCTGTCTTTCTTTGCTTGTCTTTCTTTCATAGTATGATTGCATATAACATAAAGTTAGCAAAATAGCCAATGCAGGCAAAGCCTGTCATAAGAGAATTTGAATGGGTCTCAATCTTAGTAATGTTACATAGGACATCAAACATGGACATCAAGATTTGCATAAAATATTATTACATTTTGTCCTGTTTGGTATGTCAGACATCCTGTAGAATGTCTAAGATGACTGGTAGCATTTTATACTCTTAGCTAGGATGATCACTATATCTCAATACTGACAGTTATATAATTCTTATTATCTACAGGGTTAGTACATTTTCTCTTTTGTTGTTTTAACTTATCAAAATCTTTTGACTTTGACCATGTTTTTACATACTACATGTATATATCAATAGTTGAACATTTGATTCATCTAAAAATATTTAAAAGGGACCAACCAGTCTACCTATGGAAACAATGATCTAAATGGAATGTCCTTGAGAAAAGGTCACAAGCTATGATTTTACTTCCAAATAAAAACTCCAAAGTATGTTTTTGTTGCTATGTTTATCCATGTAAAGTTTGCATATATATATATATATATATATATATATATATAGTTTTCGTATTGAACTCTCAGAAATTTTATTTTAAAACAGTAAAGATACATATGCATCCGGGTGATCATTATGCAAAATAGTAACTACCAGTAATGCTTGGCATTTTTTTCTAAAATAGAAATGAAAATATCGGCACATTATTGTACAATATTGTGTTCTGGCATGCAAGGACCAATCCAAACATTGCAGTAAAGGTTATGGGATGGGCTGTTAGAACAAGGGACAAGATAGAGGGGCAATGAATTGAGGAATCTGTTGTAATAAAATGCTGTTCCTTGTTTTATATGTTGTAATTATTAAATGCCTCCTTCAGATGATTTTTGATGGATTACCGGAGCAGTTTCACCAACAGCTGAGTGCTGATGTCTATGCACAGGTGCTGACTTTCCTGCAACAACTGTCAGTAGAGAGGCTGGAACTTCTTCTGGAGTTAATGTTTGAATGCATTGTCCTGGTCATCTCAGTACCCCAGGACCCTAATGATGAGGACTTTGTGGACACAAAGGAGAAAAAGTGAGATATTTGTATGCCTCTAACTGATTGCCGCAAGGGTGTCTTGATTTTGTTGTTGTCATCCATCAATTTATCTGTCCTGAGAAAATGATTAGATTCATTAGTACAAATAGACAAAAAGCCTCTTGACATAGAAATAAAAAATTTTAGGCATATTTTTAGGCCATGTATAAATAACCTGACTTGATTCTCATTCCAAAGTTTATAAGAATTTGTTGGCTTTTTGAACTTTGTTTTCTTTGATGAAGGCTTTGCTATAAATGCATTTTCCAAAACTATAAGCAGATCAGGTCAGGCTAAAGTTTTCACAACATAGATGAAGCATGGATTGTGACATAGCTACATAGAGGATATTTGCTTGTATTGAGTGAATAATGGATATATTTTGTAGAGTGGGTGAAAATACTTGAGTTTTCCAACAGTGAGATGTAATATATCCATTATTCACTTGGAACAGGCTGATTTTCTTTTTATTTAATGTTCAAACACACTGACTAGCAAACTGATATAAGAGATTCAAGTAGCAGATTTCTTACATGTCCTGCATGATAATGTAAGATGTTTACCGTTTATGTTCTGCTGCGTTTTCTGCATATTCACATAAAAACTATGAGTAATAAGATATCCTAATTCAGGGTATTAAAAAAAACCCACATACATAAATGTTATAAATTTTAAAAAAGAAACTATATTGTAGGATTTTTAATTTGGTAATTCTCTGTGACAGGTCAATAATACTTACCACTAGACCATGCAGTTGACAACATGAAAGATGAAATTCTTTGGTCATACTTTTATTGATGTCTATTGACTGGAGTGAAATTTCTTTGATAATTCTACCTAGTGAATTTACAAAATTATTTCTTTTTGGAAAATCAAGTAATTTCTAGTGTTAAATAAAGTACAATTCCATACAGTTCATATGTTATGATGTACAAGATGCATGGAAGAATTAATAAGCAATATAAAGAAAAATGTCACTATCCTTTCAAAAATAACAATATAAGACTAGGTAACTCTGTAGAGAAACAATTTTGTTCCAAACATTTTTGGTTTCTTTGATATATATTTGAAATGTATTAGATAAACAAATGCTTAACAGCCTCAGTTTATTCAGATTACCTATACAATGACATAATTGCACTTACAGTCATAAATAATAAAGTTTTTTAATCAGTATCCTACATTTGTCAAAATAATGATAACAAACACATTTACGATGACCAAGCATTTTTTTCTGTGTCATCACAGCCACATCAAGAATTATCTTGAACATTATTGTGTATTGTATATGTGTTAGACCACTACATTAACTTTTAAGTCTGGCATGAAGAATGAGTAACTTTTTTGTCAATGACTGTCCAATAAGTATGATACATGTATGGTCTTGACAACAGTTTTTCTTCTGAATGTAGAATAAGCACCTTCATTACTGGAACCTTGATAGATTCTGTTTATGCCTGAGATGAATTTTCATTAGGTGAGACTAACACACTAGCTTAATGTTAGAATCAAAGTCAGATATTTTGAAGAAATGAATCAGTTCTGGACTCCACATTCTGTTGGCTCTGGCCTTCTAATGTGAGTATTCAGCAAGTAGCCATTGTAGACAGCATCTGCATATTCAGGTATGAGGCAAATATTTGATTGTTAAATAAATGTTTTGTAATGTTCTTTCACAATATTTATATTGAAGAGTTTCAAGAAACAAATCATTTTTGTGGCAGACTGAAACATATCTGTATATTTAATTCAGTTGCCCAAACTACAAAACATTACACCTTTGTGTTTATGATGGTCAACAAAACAGAGAATCCTGTTTTCACATTTTATTTGGGAAAATCAAGTTCTAATTTACATGTAAATAACATTCAATCAGTTTTGTTTGGATTAAATCAACCATTTATTCTTGTGACCAATCAGTGATAGTTTAAACATGTATTCAGTGTATATTCACAATCAACCATTGATGTGACTAGTTAGTGATTGTTTGTACGTCATTTTTTCAGTATATATTCACAACCAACCATTGTCAGGACAAGTCACTGATAGTTTCTGAATGTGTATTCAGTATATATTAATTTTCATTAGTGACATTTGATGAATAAGCCAGTCAACATTCAGCGACAGAAAGTTTCAGTATTCTTAAGACGCCATTACCAATATCATTACTGTACACAATAAATAATAAAAGACATAAATTTGAGCCCTGTGGTACACAAGCACAGACAGGTTGGGTATAGGAATGTCATGCTAACAAGTGTTTTGACGAGTCTGAGAAGATAATCACAACATCAGTTTATAAAAGATGATTCAGATTCATAACACTTAAGTTTATATAGCTTACCTATATGCCAGTCATAGTCAGATGCTTTCGAAATGTCACAAGAGTCCACACACATGTCAGCCTTATTCCCAAGAGCTTTGTATGACTGATTAGGAGTAATGCTTTGAGTGTAAACAGTTGTAATAATATTTTGTATTGATATTTTGTAAATTTCTTTGCATTATTTTTTCAATACAGTTAGTAATTAAATAGGCCTGTAATTTGAAGAAATCTCGGTAGGAAGATTATGCAAAGTTACTGGATGTAAATAACTGAATAAAGTAAGCAGGTTTGTATGCATCTGCAGATGACCTGTTTTAATTTTAGTGCCATGAAAGCATTTTAAGTTTTTATTTTACAAATAAATACTGTCTATTTTTAGCTTTCTCTCTTTAAAAATTCATGGTCCTTTCACAGCATTGGTAGTTGGTATGGCTAAGCATAAATCATTTCTTTTTTTTAAATTCAGTTTTGAGTGCTTTTGTTTTAAATTAATCTATCTCCTACTTGTATCAGGTTAATTTTTATCAACTATATCATAAATGTTAAATAGATGTTATGGAAGATACATGGTATTTTATGGGTCAAAGATTAAAGAGGCAGGCCACATCAGTCACAGAACAATGCTCATCAAATAATAATAATAATAATAATACAGTCATACTAACAAACCACCTATGTCAACAAAAAAGCTAAGTCCTGGGCCAGTGGTATTTTGTTACAAAATTTGTCATGCTTATATCACCTTCAAATTAAAAATAAATGCATATGTCAACAGAAGTCCTAGGACCAAACTTGAACAAATCCTTTTTTACTAATTCTTTATTTCAGTATGCTGCTAGCTTATACCCATCAGGCTATAATGGTGCCAATGCATTAAGAGGCATTTGTCTAGTCCAGTGTATTTCTGGAACTTAAGACTGTTTACAAGTTCAACTTGTACTTGATTTAGACTTTTTTTTAAAAAATGTTATCAAATATTTGGAAATCATTGGTCATTAACATTTTTACTGCTATTTCAGGGAATTAATGATTTGTGGACATTTTTTTTCATTCCCAATGAAAAGCCTTTCCCCTTGGTAGGATCAGTAACAAGATTACATTTGTTGCCCCAGTCAGACCAAAATCTAGACCAAAATTTTCATTCTTTATTTTGTTAAAAGTTTTAATTTTACTTACTGATGACAGGTCATGTTTTACATGGCCTAAAGAAAGAAGGCTGTATCTCAGCATCCACCTGAGATACAGGAAGTCATGGGTTCAAACCACAGCCAAGTCATACCAAAGACTTTTAAAAATGGTACTAGCAGCTTCCTCACTTGGCACTCAGCATTAAGAGTTTAGTGTTTTGACCGGTCTGTCTGGTGTCGGGATAGTGTGACTGGGTGGAACATCATGCCACATGTCTGAGGCATGATGCCCCAGTGCAAGACATTACTATAAACTGTCACACTGCAGACATCATAGTGATATGACTGAAATTTTTTTAAAGCTACATTAAAAATCCAGATCACACACACACACACACACACCCTTTCATATGAATTTCACTTGTATGTAGTTCAAAAGAATTTTGCTTTTTTTTTTTTCTAGGGTGCCCCACCCAACACATTTGCTTATGTCAACAATATTACCTTAAGCCCAAGGATGTTGAAAGAAAAGGATTGTTACAGTAAAAATAATAACAGTCATAGTGTCACATTTATCGGTACAAGTGTATTAATTTCAGTTGCAAAATACAATAATAATAATAATAATAATGATAATAAAAATAATAATAATAATTTTATGTAAATTATTTTCCTTTTTAGGTTCAAAGACTATTTGCTTGCTCTGATGATTGAAAAAGAGGTAGAGCTCAATCTTGGATTTGATGCTTTCCCCGATGACATTCTGTCCAAATTCTGTGTGGCCACCTGGACACTTGCTTATCAGTGTCTGCAGAAAAAAAAGAAACAAAGATATTGATACAGGTGTCCATTCACATGTAGAAAGGGTTTCCATCGGAGTTTTGAGAACTTGCAGCCCAACCCTTCAGGAGTGCTTAAAATGGTCACAACTATAATTTTTCAGTTTTAATGTCTGTAAATATATAGATACTTTAGGTGCTAAAGGAGACAGTAGTTTTATACATTACATATTTAATATATTACCTATTTTTGTCACAAATAAAATTTTTAAATGAAAAATATGCAACCTATATTAATTATACAATATTGCTTATAACTTATGTATATTTACAATGATCTTGCAGATGTCATTTATATCTTATTCATTGTCAAAGAGAGAGGATAAGTCCAGCCTTGGGCAGGATTTTGTGATATGTGTAGCACGGTATCAAAGGTATGTGTGTGTATATATATATATATATATATATATATATATATATATATATATATATATATATATATATATATATATATTATTACGTATCAGCTCATAACCGCTCTGGTGGCCTAGTGGTTAGAGTGTCTGCCTTGGATGCAGGTCATGGGTTCGATCCCTGGTCGAGTCATACCAAAGATTTACAAAATGGTACTAACAGCTGCCTCGCTTGATGCTCATCATAAAGAGGTTAGTGTTAAGACTGGTTGGCTTGAAGTCAGGATAATGTGTGACTGGGTGGGACATCATGCTGTATGTCTGAGGCATGATGTCCCAGTGCTAGACATCACTATAAACTGCTACACTGCAGACATCATAGCGATATGACTGAAAAATTTTTAAAGCTACGTTTAAAAAAAATCATAAATCATAAACACACGCATATCGGCTCGTTCAAATTAATATAAAGAAAGCTTTGTAAATTTTAACAAAAATAATTTATTTTCCTAGAAAAAATGTAAATATGTTAAACAAACCTTACGGTTTATAGAAATGATCCAAATTGTTTGTTCTAAATAGAAACGTAAGTCCTTTTAAAAAGTTCTAAACACAGTCTGAAGTTCAATTCCAGTCCAAAATGGCGGATGACCACATTAGACGAAGGCTAACAGAAAATTCCAGAATTTACACAATAAAGCACGGTTTGTGTTGTCCCTATCTAATTTAGAATATTTTTCGGAAAATTTCTTTGTCCAAATCAGTAATGTTATTCTCCAGGAAAACAATTATTCAGACAAATGAAGTAAAATTAGCTCCTCTAACAAGACATGATGTTCTACATAGACATACAAACAAACAGCTTCTTCTAGCTCAAAAATACTTTTTTAAAGGTAATAGAAGTTGTATAAATAAGATGTTGCAATAACTCCAACTGACTTTATGACTGAACGCTTCAGTATATAAACGAAGCTAATACATTGTTTGAATTACACGTGCACGGAGGATGCATGCAATTTCGTAATACATCTGGACATTAGGAAAACCTGACCAAGTATCAGCCAATCATTTTCATAGCTATTCCTGAATGTTTATTTGTAATGAATTTGTCATCATACACAGCACGTGCTTACATAAGTCACATTTACGACTCATCTAAACACAATGTTTTTTAAAAACATATTAGACTTATATTAATATAATCATATAAATAATTACATTTAATGAAATAAAAAGATTTATGCAGATTTCATTCCTTAACATACACAATTGGACTACAGGGTCGTAACAATATATATATATATATATATATATATATATATATATATATATATATATATATATAGAGAGAGAGAGAGAGAGAGAGAGAGAGAGAGAGAGAGAGAGAGAGAGAGAGAGAGAGAAAGTATTTTGATTATGTTTTGAGACATTTTTGTAATGTTTATCAGTAAAATTATAATGATGTCATTAAAGTAGTTGATAGACTTGACTCGGTTGCATAATTACAATGATTGCATTGAAGTAGTTGACTTGCTTGACTTTGTTGAATAATTATAATGATGATGTTGACTGTTGTTGAATAATTATAATGATGACATTGACTTTGTTGAATAATTATAATGATGACATTGACTTAGTTGAATAATTATAATGATGACACTGACTTTGTTGAATAATTATAATGATGACATTGACTTTGTTGAATAATTATAATGATGATATTGACTTTGTTGAATAATTATAATGATGACATTGACTTTGTTGAATAATTATAATGATGACATTGACTTTGTTGAATAATTATAATGATGACATTGACTTTGTTGAATAATTATAATGATGACATTGACTTTGTTGAATAATTATAATAATGACATTGACTTTGTTGAATAATTATAATGATGACATTGACTTTGTTGAACAAATATAATGACATTGACTGTTGAATAATTATAACGATGACATTGACTTTTGAATAATTATAACGATGACATTGACTTTTGAGTAATTATAACAATGACATTGAATTTTGAATAATTATAACGATGACATTGACTTTTGAATAATTATAACGTTGACATTGACTTTTGAATAATTATAATGATGACATTGACTTTCTGGAATAATGTTAATGATGACATTGACTTTGTTGAATAATTATGAGGACATTGACTTTGTTGAATAATTATGAGGACATTGACTTTGTTGAATAATTATAATGACATTGACTTTGTTGAATAATTATGAGGACATTGACTTTGTTGAATAATTATAATGACATTGACTTTGTTGAATAATTATGAGGACATTGACTTTGTTGAATAATTATAATGACATTGACTTTGTTGAATAATTATGAGGACATTGACTTTGTTGAATAATTATAATGACATTGACTTTGTTGAATAATTATGAGGACATTGACTTTGTTGAATAATTATGATGAGCTTGACTTTGTTGAATATTTATAATGATCTCATTTAAGTAGTATACATGCTTAATTTTGTTTAATATTTGTAATATACACGCATGTTTCCTACACAAATAATAGATAAAAGTTTTCATTTCTGCAATCTTGTAATTTTGATTTAACTTACATTATTGCATATTTACCTATAACAACTACAGTGTACCAGTTAACACATTTATTATGCTTATATTTTGTATATTAACTCATTAACCCCTGAGCCAAATAGCTAGGCAGTCCCCTACAGCATACTTGCAGAGATCACCTAGACCAGTGTTAGTCTTACCAGTGCCTGTATCCCTGAGATATGCTCACAGCACTTGGCTTGCATATTTTTGCAGAGGATTTACTTGCAGTAAATTTATTATTTTTTTTATTTATATTCATTTAATTAGGCTGAAATTTGATACAACATTTCTCAATAAAATTATGTACATAATGGTATAAATTTCATGCTACGTGCAAAAATAAAACTCGTGCATAAAGATGAAAATAAATGATATACTTATCAATTTCTTTCATTTGCCATAAATAATCCATAAAATCCATTAGGCACACACAATGATTAACACATAAAATAATTATATATTATGTACACACAAATTCCACTTGTCATCTCTTTTGTAAATGTAACCTCCTGTGAATACTGTTCAAAGATGCAAATATTTTCCTTGCTCTTGAACTGCCTTTCTTCCTTAGAACTCTCACTGAAAATTTAAAACCTAATAAAACACAATAAAATTTGAACTCATCACATTCACTGTTATCATTAATGGCTATTTTGATGTCACTATCATTGTCAACCGATAAAAATCCTGAAAATTCTCCGTCAGTTTGTCAAGTAAAAGTCTGCACCAACTGGCTGATTTCCATCAATTTGAATCAAACTTTGGATCAAAATATCTTTACTATTTCTGCCACTATCAAATTCAACTTTTTTTCTGTGTGTTCAGCCATGTTCACTCTATGTAAGCTAAAATTTTATTGGTTGAAAAACCTGCATAATTAGGAAAAAACTTGAAATTAGCCAATGGTTTGCAATGACTTAACTCATCATGCAGGAAATAAGCCATGCCAAATACTGCCTCTCAAACTCGACGCCCAGGATACAAGCTAGGTAAACTCTGCCACGCTAACGAGGCGCTTGGGAGATGAGGGAGGAAAAGTGTGACGAGTTATCGGGGCGCCAGGGGTTAATGAGTTAACAGTTAAAAATATTTGCATTTGCTAAATTTGGGACAAAAAAGAAAAGAAAGATCACTTTATTTAAAATCAGTAAATTTAGAATTGTCACTATCTGTGGCATTGTAAACTTGCATACTTGTTGAAATTATATAATTAATAAATTTGTTTATTGTCAGCACCATTACTGTTATATTACTTTTAACCATAATACAAATCCTCTATCATATTTACTGCTATCTGTAAATGTTTCTATGAGCTTTTTGGTGACTGAGCTTCCCTGTTCCTTGCTGTTCACTGGCTGAATCATGTTGAACACCCTGAATTAGTGCCAATTATGCAGACAGAAAACTGCTTTGTAAAATGGGCCCATTAAGGATACCTAATTATTAGTATTAGTATTATTATTATTATTATTATTATTATTAAAGAGGGTAACTCAATTAGCTAAGAACTAATCTACCTTGAAGCCCTCATTCAAAGGAATTTACTTATTTATGCTGCATCTCTGAAGCCATTGTATATACTGGGTTTGGAAAAAGGAAATAGAGTGGGCATTTCTAATCTCAACTGGAATACTATTCCAGAGCAATGTTCCAGAGTATTGGAAACTTTTTTTAAATAATTCCTTATTTGGTTTGGGAATTTTGTAATGTTTGGTAGACATTGATCGCAGGTGGGGAGTATTTCCAGGTAGCCTATACTTGAATAGTGATTGTAAATATTCAGGAGCACTATTATTGGCTATCCTGTACATTAATTTGGCTTTTCTTAAACAGATTCGGTCTTTAATAGGTAGTATTTTTAACTTACCAGCTAAATTTTCCTTGCTTTCTTTCTGGATTGATATTAACTCAAAAGCTCTTTTTGGAGATGTGCCAGCTTTGTTAATTTTTTATCATTTGAATTACCCCATAATGTATTGCAGTGGTCTAAAAAGGGTTGTATGTAACTGTTATAAAATAGTTTTCTGTGCTTTTCTAGGAAAAAGTGTCTTATTCTACTGAGATGCCATAAACTTGAATTTACTTTTTTACTGATATGTTTGATATGTTCAGTCCATGATAGGTTATTATCTACCAGAACACTAAGTAGACTATTGTAACAGACCATGTGCAACCTGTTATCCTTTCATGGTTAATCACTATCAAGTTTTGTTCTTTTGTTCCCTGTTGAGATAAGTAATATTTTAGTTTTAGTTTGATATTTCCTAAAGATGTGTAACTCTATTTCCTACAGAGAATCACACCACAATGAGTATAATAGTAATCTTTGCCTTGCACCAGTAGATTTTGTCTTTCCTGCTTAATTATAGAACAATATACATGTAGGAATCTTTTTTATGGATTCAGGCATTGGTACAGGATTGTTTGTTAAAATCAGATAAATTGAGGGTTTACATTATAATTTGAAACAGATTTTAGAACAACCTACATATAGGAAACTTTTGCATGACCTCGGGCATGAGCTTAATATTGTTAGTCAGATACATCATAAAAGGGAACACAGGTAAGATACCACATTCTGATCCTCACCTGCTGTATAATGTAGATTTTCAGTGCAGATTTTCAAGATCCAGCTATGGTAGTATATATAATACTGCAGAAGGAATTTTGACTCCCCTTCAGCGAAGCTGATACCCTAACTTGTTAGATATAACTGAGATTCAGTAGGTACAAATTTTATCAAATATAGAAAAGAATCAAATTAATAAATATATTCAACATAATGTCTTCAATCTCTGCTTAATACAGATGACATAGTGATTGATCTTGTGACTCAATATATAACACATTGGTTTATCATTCAAATTTTCTTGATTTATTTCTAAAAGAGCCATTATTCTATGTGTTGTTCTTTCTATTCATCTGCTTCAATCTTTCTCCTTCTTACTTCTCCCCTTCCTCCTCTGACTTTCCACCCCTTCCTCCTTCCTTCTACTCTCACCTTTTTCTCCTTTCTACTCTTGTCCATGCAGTGTAGCTTAGCTTCCTTTTGTATCTCTAATTCAAAAGTCCAATACCCTTCTATGAGATAAGTCACAACAAATCACAGAGTGGCATTTCTTTAGAATTCATTCCAGTCACATAGTTTCCAATTCCTAGAACACTGGTTTAAGTTTGTACTCGTCCAGAATTTTAAAAAAATCTTATAGAAGATTTGCATTATGATTGGTGCATGTTTTCTGCTTAAATTCTAGACCCTGCCCCTTTCAGTTTTATCCCTCTAGTTGACTATATTTGATTGGTCCGCTTCCATCTTTTATTTTGGCTCCAAACTTCTCGCACTTGGAGGCTTTAACCTGGGTATAAAACGCTGAATTTTATTTTTATTTTAGCTGTTAATTAACTTAATTGCTTATTTTCTGTGAATGCTTGTAAAATTAATATGTTAATGATGCTTAATAAACAGTTTTAACTAATATTGATGAAGCGCCATCTGTAGATGATCTAGATGGAAGTATAATTAACCTTGTGGTATACTATGATGTCATACTGGAAAAACAAACCAATCCAGCTTGGATATTTTCTCGAGGTAGGCATAAAAATACAGACGTGATTTATGTTACACAGCGTTATACACAAATTTCAAAAGTGATCAGGGTTGACTGCAACATTTTAGTTGTGTTCAACAGAGTTGATAATTATACGCTGCAAAATATTTAATATACTTGGTGTTCTAAGGACATGGGTATGAACAAATTTAAAAATTTCTTTTCAAAAGCTGCTTCCTATGGTTTTGTAACAATAAATTTACATGATTAGAGATCAAGATATCATAAAGGACTTGATACAATTTTTGGATAAAAACCATAGCAGCAGAGAGGGTGAACGACTAATACATGTGAAAAGCACATGAAAATGAAAAAGTCGAAAAAAATCTGTCCAATCAGAGAAAGTTTTATTGTTAAGCCAAAAACTTCTTTTTTCAGCCTTCATAGGAACCTTTAGTTTTCAAAAATAAGGTCTCAGTAAAAGTGGTCTGTCTGTTCTCTCTCTCCTCTCTCTCTCTCTCTCTCTCTCTCTCTCTCTCTCTCTCTCTCTCTCTCTCTCTGTCTCTGTCTCTCTCTCTCTCTCTCTCTCTGAGAGTGTTCCACCCAGTACCAGATTTACCATTGTGTGATGGTGTGCTTAAGCATAGGGTCTCCTGTTGGCGGCCTAATTTGTCCTAATGCCCTAATTCCGCCAATGGTTCCACCACTAAATTGGGGCATGATAAAAAGATTACATTATATGTTCATCACATAATAACGTGGTGGAGGTAGTGGAAAATTCTCTTCATAACATAACCAATTTTTTGCACTCTAATATTGATAAAGCAAACTTGCTTAATAAATATTTTTCTGAACATTATTTGGTATACTTTACCACCACTTGACTACCTTCTATACCTCTGCCTGACGTTGTCCTTAATAATATTCACATTGGTATAAATGACATAGGTGTTCTTTCAGATCTATTAATAAGGCCGGGATTTTTTATAAGATCCACTCTAGGTTACTTACAAAAGGCACTTACATATTATCGCAATATTTAACAGAAATGTTTTATATTTCTTTTCATTCTACATATTTTCCAGTAAAATTAGACTAATGTTACTCTTACTCTTATTCATAAGAAATTGACAAAAAAAAATGTTTCAAGTAAGACTTATTTCACTACTAAACTCTTTGGGCAAAACATTTGAAAAATGTGTCTTTAAATACTTGTACAATTATATTGAAGCCAACATTTAATTAGTTTTTTTTCAAACTGGTTTACTCCAAAAGATTTGATTCCCCTGCAAATGTGTGATATGTACAATACTTTTTACAAGGCGGTTTTCAAAGGCAAAGATATTACAGTAGTATTTTGTGATATTAGTAAGGCCTTTGACAAACTTTGGTACAAAGGAGCAGCAGGGAGGGTGAACCCTAAAACTTTTTGCTCGACCCCTTACCTAAAAAAATGGTTCCTGCAACTGGCTGAAAAAAATAGGTCAATAACGCTAAACCCAAGTCTCTAACTATTATATTTCCATATTGTTAAGAACCGGTAATAAACCGTATAAGTCATTTAGGTTAGCCCAGTTTTGTTATCCTATTGTTGACATATTTTTTCACGATTTTGTTTACTTGCGAAGCGGCAATCAATTATTGTCGTTCACCCTCACTACTGCTGTGGATTAACCAAAGATTTTATGCAGACCAGCTCTTGCATGTATAAAGCAAGGTAACTCCACAGAGTAAATTAAACGATTTTATCTGCCCAATGCATTTTCATCAACTAAGCATATCCGTCGGTATGTGATTATCTAAATCTCTATAAGATTGTTAAATTCCACTGTAAACTTAAGACACATATTGTAATATAATAACAAGGTTTCAGCTTTTTTCCCATAGTATAAGTCACTGCCACAAATGACCCTTTAAGCTAACTGTACAGGGTGAGTTAGTCATTCATGTATGTTCGCTATAGGCTTTCAAACATAGTGGCTTGAGATACCTATGCTTATCAATTTTCCATAAACGTGTGATGCAGCATTTTCATGTCTGTAATTTTCAATTATTTCGTTTATATATTTTAGTTGTAGTCTGTATAGAACTCCAAATATTAGGGTCATAAGAAGCAAATATTACAGTTAGCAGGGCTAAAGAAGGAATTGCACCCCCCATTATGCATATACATCTAATTATGCATATACATCTAATTTTGCATATACATCTAATTATGCATATACATCTAATTACGCATATACATCTAATTATGCATGTACATCTAATTACGCATATACATCTAATTATGCATATACATCTAATTATGCATATACATCTAATTTTGCATATACATCTAATTATGCATATACATCTAATTATGCATATACATCTAATTATGCATATACATCTAATTATGCATATGCATCTAATTATGCATATACATCTAATTATGCATATACATCTAATTACGCATATACATCTAATTACGCATATACATCTAATTATGCATATACATCTAATTACGCATATACATCTAATTACGCATATGCATCTAATTATGCATATACATCTAATTATGCATATACATCTAATTACGCATATACATCTAATTACACATATACATCTAATTACGCATATACATCTAATTATGCATATACATCTGATTATGCATATACATCTAATTACGCATATAATCTAATTATGCATATACATTTAATTACGCATATACATCTAATTACGCATATACATCTAATTACGCATATACATCTAATTACGCATATACATCTAATTATGCATATACATCTAATTACGCATATACATCTAATTATGCATATACATCTAATTACGCATATACATCTAATTATGCATATACATCTAATTATGCATATACATCTAATTATGCATCTAATTAGGCATATGCATCTAATTTTGCATATGCATCTAATTATGTATATGAATCTAATTATGCATATACATCTAATTATGCATATACATCTAATTATGCATATACATCTAATTACGCATATACATCTAATTATGCATATACATCTAATTACGCATATACATCTAATTATGCATATACATCTAATTACGCATATACATCTAATTATGCATATACATCTAATTATGCATATACATCTAATTACGCATATACATCTAATTATGCATATACATCGAATTACGCATATTCATCTAATTATGCATATACATCTAATTATGCATATACATCTAATTACGCATATACATCTAATTATGCATATACATCTAATTACGCATATACATCTAATTACGCATATACATCTAATTACGCATATACATCTAATTACGCATATACATCTAATTATGCATATACATCTAATTACGCATATACATCTAATTACGCATATACATCTAATTACGCATATACATCTAATTATGCATATACATCTAACTTTTCAAACAGAACAGCTTGAGCACTAGCAGATTTGTTTATCAATTGTCCATGGATTTGTTCACAGTGGTTATTTCCGTCTTCATGCTTGTAATTTTAAAGTACTTTGTTTTATATACACAATAGGTGATATATTTTAATCGGTTCATACATATAAATGGTTATATATCTTAATAAAATTATAAATATTTAGATTCATCTACAAAATCAGAGATCTAACACTAGTGTACGATAACCATATAATAATTTCTGAAATGTATATTTGTAGTCGAGTGCATTAGTTCAGTGGTAGAGTGTTGGGCTCTGGTACTGAGCTTCTGCGGTTCGACTCTCATGACCGTCAGGGATGGGTGTTGGTCCAGGGGCTGCCAAATTTTATTAGATTGGTTTTCAATAAATTCCTCAGTACGTCGCCACGTGGTGGGGTGCGTTTTTGTACCTTCATCCCGGGGTGATTCGGTGAGGATTTTATCAAAACCGCAATATCTAGACAGTCCTCTGAATTCTAATATTTCGCTTTCGTCGATTAGAAATTCACCAGGGGGTGTGTGTCTATGCAAGGTGCCCCCCCCTAAAATAATCAGTAGCATGCCTGAGCTCTCTACCCCATTGAAGGACCCCCAAATAAACATTCAAAAAGAAGGTCAGCCAAAAGGAAACAGAAAATTAGGGTGCCCCATAATAATCATAAGAGAGACGACAATGTAAGGACCCCATGAAAGTCAAACAGGCTATCAAGGGATCCCGTGAAGGGTTACCGCTTAGAATCCTACTGATTATTTTTGATAAATTAAATTACATTACATACATACATGCATGTATACAGACTGACATACATTACAGACATACATACAGACAGACAGACATACATACATTACATCCATCCATACATACAGACATAGATAGATACAGACATACATACTATATTTATTAACAAAAAGGGGGATGATCCTCTATTAACCTTTTTAAGCATTTTAATTGTGAACCAGCACTCAATTCAATTAAACATTATTAATATTTTTTAATAATGAGTATTGGAGAACCTCATTCAGCTATATTAGCTCGAGAGCGACTAGATGCAATTGAAAAATATTTACCGGTTCGTGATTCTGTTTAACAGCAACTACAGTCACATCAGGAATCTCCAGTTGATTTGAAGAGGATACAAAACAATTATTTAAACCTATCACTTAGACCACTAAAGGTATTCAACCTGTCTTATAGAAAACCGCAAAAAGAACCAAGAAAACAAACAAGATTCTTAGAGAACGTCCTGCGGAAATACTTGCTGCTCAATCAATGCGAGAAGCCGCTAAAGCACCAGCCCCTAAACAAAAGAATATTGCAATGACTAGTACTACTGAACTGTCAAATAAATTTAATGAAGATGCTGTTAAAGTAATTAATGACATTGAAAACCTAGATCAATTAGCTGAGGTTGTTGTGGGTGGTTTTAGTTGAAGAGATAAATTAGTGAAACCTGAATACATTAAAGATATTAGAACCCGTGAACAATGGCAGAAAGTATTATTTCGCATAACTATGAATGTTGAATGAGTTAAAAATGATTCATTATATCAGAATTATGTTAGGAAAATTAATTATTTCAATCGAGAAAAGAAGCAGGAAAAGCAAAACAAAAATATACAAGAAGAACACAGCCAGTTCCTGAAACAACATCGGAATTATTTAGATCCTCTAACAATATTGGAACTACCACCACGATTATCATCATCGCCACAACAATTGCCACGATATAAATTACCACGATCACCAGTGCTGCCACCACTCCACTACCACAACAATCACCTATACCAAAACAATTACCTCAATTATTACCACCACTACCACAACCAGCACAAACAAAAGGTGAGGAAAAAGAATATTGGCCGTCATACACCTCTTCTGGAAGTGGCCTTACTACTCAAGGAAGTGGACTTAATACTCAAATGTCCTAACAATGTACTTGCCGATCTTGAATTAAATTCTAGAAATTCTGATTGGAGGAAAACAAGCTAGTAATAATTCCCCAGAAATCATTAATGAAGCAGCAGATATTTGTAAAAGATTATTTACAGGCGGTATTATGGATATTAGTGTGTATCAGAGTCTCAATAATGAAATCGCTGATGATTATTATAGCGACTAAGTATATAATTAAATATAATGACTATAATAAAATGATAGTACATAGTACGTGGATCAACCGTGGTCAGGGCAATAAATTATCGAATACTGATATACAAAACAGCCTATGGAGATGGATTATGTAACGTTGTTTAGGGTCTTTTTAGAAGGATCGCCCCAAAAGCAATACCAATTGCAAAGCAGCTGGTTATGAAAGCTAATTATATTTATTATAAAATCTAAATTACAATTACAAAAAGTGCACCTTCCAACTATTTCTCTAAAATTAGACCGTAACAATCAACAAAAAAACTACATCGTAACAGTTCTATGATTTGACCACTGTTATATTTTTAATTTACATTAATAATATTGTGACTGATATTCGATCCAATATAAGAGTTTGCTGATAATACATCATCGCCAATTATTGTTCAAGACACACACGCACTTGAATACTTCTTTTTAGATTATGATTTTAGATTGTAACGGTCATTTAGTAAAAGAAAGACACATGTTTAATAGCCCATTGTGGGTTTATACAATAACATAAGGATATTTTGTTTGATAAACACGTTTACGTGACCTTCTGATCTTGTTGACGAATTTGATGGAGTTTTAGTTCAAGTCATTGGTTTTTCTCTAGAAATACTGGGTCACCTATTCCTATCTGGTTAGATGTTAAATAACCTGGCAATGTTGACAAGTTAGAATCAATATTTGACCTTCACTCTGGTTCTGAAATTTTGTCTTAGATTTTTTATTTAAGGGATGTTTACATGAGAATTAATTATTCTTATCTTAAACGCCAGTCATATTAAATCCGCCAGATGTGATATGTTATTACTTGGGAGAATTTATTTATTACAATTATTCATTGAATTACAAAGTGATCTAAGATGAAGTAAATGTTTTTAATTACTGTGAATTCATTTAATGATATTTTGGATTGTATCATTGTGATACATCAAGACTGCTAGACCATCAAACTATTCCAGAATATTGGCACATCAGCACAACAGATTGAACTTCATTTGGATTACCATTAGAACTTATATGGAATACTCGATACGTTTGGACTTGTGATAGAAGGTTTGAGACTATTTAGAATTTTATTCACAATACCATAAGCTATTTTTAAATTTTTCCTTTGTATTTTACGTAGATAAACTATTTATTGAATTTTTCAAAACATTATCGTTTTCGTTCTTTTCTGATAAGTAGTAGCAGATTTTACCATATTTTGTGTCATAAATATTGGGCCCAAAGAAAATAAATGCCTTTGCTCTGGTGTGCCAAATACCAAAAGTAAAATTAGAATAAAGTAGCATGCGACTGCCCAAATGGGGCTCTGATAAAATCCGCCAATGACGAATGATTAAGAAAGACCTATGCAGCAGCAATAGCCCTAGCTTTGTGGGTTTTGATTCACATGAAAGAAATATCCATGTTAGTGAGGGACTGATAAGCTATCTTGATTGTGGTGGCGCTCACCAGTTTCGTATTTTGCATAGGTTAGAATTTTAGAGAAAATAATTTCCCTGGGTTTCCTCGCTGGTTATACTTGCTATTTAAAAAGAACCATGTATATCTTAGATATTGTTCAAAGAAACTTTAATTCCTTTTATTTTGGTGTATGATTGATGGCTGTAATATTGACTATAAGCTTGACCTAACTTCAAATGTGCATTTCTCAAAAACTGCTAGCTCCGTTTAGTCATTCTCACTTCATGGACTAAAGAGGCAAATTATAAAATAAGAGCCTATAACTTTTTTACATTTGATATAGTTGGTAATTCATTCATAGCACTTTCAGAAGGTGGTATTGTCTAGTCCGGTAAAATTCATTTTCCCTATTTTAATAACTGCTAAAGATAGTGTATGTTTAACTAATTCATGCTGATTTATTCAGACAAGAGAGTAGTAATTTTAGTTGGCAGTGTGCCTAGATCATTACCAATTTCTACAAATGCAATATTCAATGTCAGCCATACAGCATGAATGTAACATAGAGGTATACCAACATTCTCTCCACTGTGCATGTTGCAAATGTTAACAATTTAACCGTACACTCACCACTCTCTATCAGAAGTTCATAATATCTGTAAAGCGCCCCCTGTAAGGACATTCCACCTGGACGTGATTGATGCTGAGGGATCTGTGGAGTACATAAAACGTAAGAAAAGACGCTTCTGTCGCTTTCTTCTTCATTTTGAAGCAGCCTAAAAGAACAACAAAGACCATAACTGTGTAGAGAAATCTACCCTGTTCACTCCCAGCACTACTACGACTGTAGCTGTAAATCTCAATAGGAAGTGAATCTACATGAGATTTCTCGCCAAAGAAACAGGTTGGCAAAGGGGAGGAACATATTCATACCGTTGAACCGTAACCTTTTAATATAAATAGTCACCTTATTCGAACAGAAAGAGAAGAAAGTTTGCTGCTGTAGTCATAGAATGACGGCTAGGAGCAAAGTATTTTTTTTCCTACTGCACTAATCACAACTCTCCACTTTGCATCGTAGACATTCGAAATTCACCGTCTCTTAGCCTAAATGATGCAGTGGTAACCTTACTAAAAAAAATCACGAAAGACTCTCCACTTTGCATCGTAGACATTCGAAATTCACCGTCTCCTAGCCTAAATGATGCAGTGTCAACCTTACTAAAAAAAATTGTCCTGTTCGATTGATCGCTGAAGATGGATCAAGCCTGAAGGTTGAAGGGATGTGGGCTGCATGTGGAAAAGAGGCCCCTTGTGATGCGAGAGCAAATCTCTTTTCTGAGATATTGTGACGGTTTGGTCTACTACTAGTTCAACAACGATGGCTGTGCCAAAGAAAATATCAAAATAAGCTGAGCAGTGGAAGTACTGATATTGTGGAGCATCTGAAGATTCTTTCAGAAAGTTGGCAGGCATAAGTGAATCCCACATTCGACTGAAGGCTTCCACTGCGCATGTATCAACTTTGGAGTGGAGAGATATTATGGAGAGCATGTTGATCAGTCTCATCTGGAAAAAGTTCTTCAGGAATCTCTACCAACAGGTCGAGAATATCGTTGAATCACGAACGTTGGTGTCACATAGACGCTATCAGAATGAGCTGGGCATTGGAAGTCATGACTTTGTAGAGCACTAGCGGAATCATTCTAAGGCGGGAAGACTTGAAAGAACAGACGATTCCAAAAGGCGTCCACTATCCATGCCTTCTATTTTACTACTGGAGAGATACAAATCTGGAGCTCGTTGTTCAGTCGCGAAACAAAGTCCACCAAGGTCTCATCTACAGTTTAAACAAGAACTCTGCTACGAATTAGTAGGACTACCTTTTCACTTCTGGACATACCGTCTCCCATAATATTTTTCTTGAAAGGAATAATGCAAAAACGGAGGGTCTTGCCTATGAGACGAAAAAAGTTTGAAACCTTCCTTGTCGCCTGAGGTACGCTACTACCGACATGTTGTACAAGTATCAAGATCTCAATTCTAAAAGAAAGAAACGAAAATATTAATTTGTGTACAACATTTTGAAATCTCTAGTTATTGGAAGATAAAAACATCCAAATTTAAGCTAGTGCTTTGATATTGATTGGAGTGTAGGAGAAGCGTGCTCCAATCAATAATTCATATCCTGAATATAATAAGGACATTGAAATGAATTTAGATTAAGCATTTATTATTGTTCAGCTTTCACTTGGTAATGGAAAAAGCCTAATTAATAAGCCAGTTCAATCGGATAGAAGTCAAATGATGTTTAATCGCATCATTCAATCAATAAAACCTTATTAGATTTCGTTGTGAAGTTGGGAACAAAGTAATTGATAATCACCATAGAGAATAATTAAATTAATTAGGTTTACAATGTGAATGACCACTGGAAGGTTATGGACATGATCCAAAAGGTCGTTACTTGGAAAAATACCGTCCACACTCACACTCTACCCCCCCAAAAAAAACTTGATATAAAGTTAAAGCTGTCCTTGGAAAGCACGCAAGAAGCACGCGTCATTTTAGACAAACATCTTTTGAGACTGGATGTAGCACTTGTGATCAGGCAGCTTCCAGAATATAAAAAGGCTTTGAGCTGTTTTATTCTCAGTACGATTCCATGCTCTCAATGAGTGTTATGTCTATTTCTTACAGCGATCCCACCTCTTCGCAGCCAAGCATTCCCCACAAAAAGATGTAACCGTATCTACACCATTATAAGTGACACCTTATTCATAAGAATGCCGAACATTCTTCCTTCTCGTAACTAGGCACGAGAAGAAGGTTATGATGGAAAACGTCTAAACAATAACAACAATCAATTCGCATCATAACAAAAGTGGTGGATGAATAACATGAATACAGGTGTCGAAACACATAATTATGAACCAAGAGGGAGACTCTCACCACAACCATTACGACCAGCAGACTTCGCCAAATTATGGTATTGACTTGCCTCGGAACACTACAATACGACCCTATGCACATGACCGTTTCTTCATTACACCTGCTCGCTCCTGTTGCACTTGTCCGACAGCTATCTACATACTAAACGCCGTAACTCCTAACACCATTAGACTTCACTTCGCCCGGCTATGCTACATCAACTCCAGAAGCGACAGCGCCGCCATATTCCAAAGAGAAAACCCAGATTCGAACAACTTCTCACTCATTTTAGACACTACAGCAACCAGAAATATCACAGCGGAACGAATATGATTGCAGCTATGAGAGGATTGCAACATAAAATGCATACATCGCCTATGAGAATTCTTTTTGCAGTAACACCTGAGACTACAACATTTCGAATGCATACAGTGCTAAGTCCAGCTCCAAATTTGACCTAACTACAACCCAAAATGAATTGCAGCGACATCTACGCTCTCACAGATCAGCGACAACAGCATTAACAGTCTTCTTCTCAGTGAAAGTGACTTTAACATTTTGAACTCTTTCGATATTAGAGACAATAGATGTATTGTTTGCTATTAGTTCATATCAAGAATATTTCTTCATTATGGTACATCTCACAAAGGTATGATTTTCTATCTCTTATTTTGATTTTTTTAAAATGACAAATTGAAAGTTAGTGCGTAAATTTCAAACGATTAACAACACTAATCTAACTTATGCTATATTTAATTTTTTATTGAGTAATAACATTGTTATACTTACTGTCATTAACATACATCAGTGTTGCTAAGATTTTTACTACAGAGAGTGTGAATGAACCTTTAAGTTTAATTCCGTGCCCTAAGCATTTATATCAAACATCAAACCTACTCGTCTTGACACTTCAAATTACATTATACATGTTTCGCTACTATCACACATATCGATCGTACCGTATTTACCTATCTTAAGGTGCATTGTACTTTCCGCTATGCCGTTTCAAACATTGATGCAGAAGTTGTTTGTTTTGTTAGCTTAATGTTGTTCGATAATGTTATTGAGAATTTCTCTTACGTGTTTCATATGAAATCATATGAATGTATACCATAATGTATACTATATGGTATTGTCTTGGCAAAACGCCAAATGTACGGTTCTAATGTCTTCAAACCAGTCAGAAGAGAGTTTCCTTCTATGGTTTTGCAGCATCAAATGATGTTGTAGTGTTATTATGTACGTTTTTCTATAGCTAAAGTGTCTGAACGATTGTTCAACACAGAGTTTTGTAGCGGCTAACGGCCTGCATATTGAATTTTTGACGCAGAGAGAATGCTCTGCATATTGAATTTTTGAATGCATAATGCATTTTGAGCAGCTATTGCCTGCATATGATCAACTTCTGAGTAAAGTTTGTTTGAAGGATAACGGTCATACACTCCCTTTTCTTACGTCATAGGTAATGTTAGTAATACACGCTCAGTTTTACAATTTTAATGATGCACTAAATCAAGTCGAATAAGTTTTACAATTTTCATGATATTTTCACTTACCGCTCATAGGTTCGATTAAATGCAATTTCATACACACAGGTCAAGGTTTGATTGCAAATGAACATACGTTATGGTTATTAGAGTAGAATTAACATAACACTAACATTTTCATCTTCATTACTCTTGATTAATACCAAATTCTTGCAAGGTTCTCTAAGCAAACATTCTTATCTCAATGTCGCTTGTATTTAATGATATTATGTATGCACTAAGAAGATAAATTCAATATTGGTTTACAAGTACTATCCATAATAATGAGAGTTATTTTTGCAACACGTCACTGAAGCAAAATAATAACCGTAGTCACTGATAAATATGTTATGCTGATGTTATGCAAAATAAAAAAATAATAAATAAAAAAATAACAAAAAAGAGTAAAATAACATTTAAAAAAATAAAGAAACCAAGAACTATAAGCTGATATTAACTTTTTATACTCGTCTTACAGGACTAGTATTAGCATAGATTATGTACACCTACAAATCGCACACAATCGAATACACGTCGTACACGACTAGGTCGAATATTTCGTAATTGAATTAAATACGAAATTCAGAAGAAAATTTGTTTGTACATGGGAGAAATGATTATAGTCCTATACTCCATTCCATTCTTTCTTCATACCTTCTATCTCGTTTTCTTCTTTCTGGGTGATCAAACCTCTCAACCTCTTTCTTTTTCTTTAAGGTATGGATGGAATATGGATTTGGTTCGTAGGATTGTATTCTTTTTTTTAACTCTGAATTCGGTATCCTCAGTAACAGAACAAAATCAATTTACGCTAAAGGCTATATCTAGCCACTCCCACTATTTTATGATTCAGCCGATAAGTGGATTCAGGCTTTCAAATCAGGCTTTTAAGGAATTATTCAGTCGAATGTATCGAACATTGACACAGAGATGTCAAATGTCGCTACATATATGATATTCTTTCACACTTCAAGTCAATACGAATTACAATGAATATGCAGTTTAATATAACAATCTTATTAATGAATTCGTTAATTCAGAAACGTGTTTTGCATTCTTCAAATGTATTATGAGAGAAGTTTTGCCTTCATTGATAAAATAGGTCAATATCTATTTGGAATGCTGACAATGAAAACATCACGACATTTAGCAAGTTATACAAATATGCTAAAGCAACAGAATAATGAAATTTAAATTTTCGGTATTATTGCTCGATAGGGAGATGATTTCTTCTCCTATACCTGACAAATTGATAATAGAATTAGAACATGTTAACGGCTATTGGTCCACACTCAAAAACGCGTATACTGTTAGAGCAAGCGATGCTTGCTATTGTCGAAATATTCGTGCAGAATATTAGACAATAGAAGAAAGGATTGCAGCTCAAACGGTTGAGACTCAGCAAATTAGTCATACAGCGAAATTTTCAGCAGGCGAGTTCACTTGCTATACTGATTTCACAGCATGTTTTAATGAAATTTATCACTCCAATTGAACGATCGTATCTATATTGCGCTACATACCCCAGTTGTCCAGATGACATTCAAGACGTATCAATTAATTATAGTTTAATGAAAGCATCACGAATAAACATTATACAGTTACTTGGTTTACAAGAGATCATACCGCATTATGACACACATTTTAGATATCTCCTAAATTAAAATATTAGTTGTCTCATATATGAAATAATATATTGGGAAGTCATAATTCCCATCCCATTAATAAGGAGTATCACTTCAATATTATGAACACGCCGTTCTATTGATCGCATGATCCTAGGTCAATGACATATGACGGATACCGTCTGGACTTTTCTCCAGTCATGACGACAATCGTCTGGCAGGACTAGTCATAGGGTAGATAATGTAGAATTTTTTTTCCTTCTTCTTCTCTTTGAAAGACTTAATATTAATAGAATTTTTTGGGATTGCATCTCAGTTCTCTTTTTCCAATGTCGTGCCGACAATTTTTCTTCATGATAAATTTTCCTCTTGTAATTTTAACATTTATCGCATATTATCAAATGTAATTTCGTTGTAATTTTTTCCTCTTGAAATTTTGATATTATTGAATATTGTCACATGGAATTTCGTTGTAATTTACACTATTATACCTTTAAAATTCATTCACTATTGTCATGAGTGTTTTCGTTGTACTTCTCACTATTGTACTTGAATTTCATTGAATGTGTCAATTGTGTTTTCGTATGGTTCCTTTGAATAAACTCTTTCTTTACCATACAGTTTTCACATTTCGTATTATCCTGTCACATTGCATATTTTAATGTTTTCTTAATATATTGTTTTTTTTTCATTCCTCATCGAAGTACTATACGGTCAATTGTTTTTCCTATTTCTTAACTTTTGTCAGTGCATTGTATTTTGGTCTTTTTCATATTTTTACTTCCTTGTGTAATTGTCATCACTTTTTCAGTTTATATTGACTTCTTATTACACATTTTATGGTACATTTTTCTATGTATCTTTTATCATATCTATTTCGGTGCATTGTCAACGTACCTTACAGTTTATTGATAATTATACATTTTACTGTATTCTTTTTTGAATTTCACAATATGTACTGCAATGAACATTGTTCTCATTGCCTTTTTGCAATTTATCAACTTACCAATGCATTATAATTTTTTTCCATCTACCTAAGCATTGTAATTTTTGATTTCTAATATTTTTTTCTTTATTCTTCCTCGTATACTTATCAATTTTTTTACTAGCCTCGAGGTCTCGGTTAATTTAACCAAGAGGTATTTATCAAGATCTCAATTCTAAAAGAAAGAAACGAAAATATTAATTTGTGTACAACATATTGAAATCTCTAGTTATTGGAAGATAAAAACATCCAAATTTAAGCTAGTGCTTTGATATTGATTGGAGTGTAGGAGAAGCGTGCTCCAATCAATAATTCATATCCTGAATATAATAAGGACATTGAAATGAATTTAGATTAAGCATTTATTATTGTTCAGCTTTCACTTGGTAATGGAAAAAGCCTAATTAATAAGCCAGTTCAATCGGATAGAAGTCAAATGATGTTTAATCGCATCATTCAATCAATAAAACCTTATTAGATTTCGTTGTGAAGTTGGGAACAAAGTAATTGATAATCACCATAGGGAATAATTAAATTAATTAGGTTTACAATGTGAATGACCACTGGAAGGTTATGGACATGATCCAAAAGGTCGTTACTTGGAAAAATACCGTCCACACTCACACTCTACCCCCCCAAAAAAACTTGATATAAAGTTAAAGCTGTCCTTGGAAAGCACGCAAGAAGCACGCGTCATTTTAGACAAACATCTTTTGAGACTGGATGTAGCACTTGTGATCAGGCAGCTTCCAGAATATAAAAAGGCTTTGAGCTGTTTTATTCTCAGTACGATTCCATGCTCTCAATGAGTGTTATGTCTATTTCTTACAGCGATCCCACCTCTTCGCAGCCAAGCATTCCCCACAAAAAAATGTAACCGTATCTACACCATTATAAGTGACACCTTATTCATAAGAATGCCGAACATTCTTCCTTCTCGTAACTAGGCACGAGAAGAAGGTTATGATGGAAAACGTCTAAACAATATCAACAATCAATTCGCATCATAACACAAGGATACTATTACAAATTCCTGGGACTAACAGAACTGAAGAACGATCCCTTCTGGTTCCACGATAGCACCCCAACCCTAATATGACGCATACAAATAAGAGTGTGGCTTAGTGGTGGGTATTGAAATTTCAGTCAGAAACTGGTCCCGAGAGGCCTACTAACTCTAGTGGTGATGAAAATCTGACATCAAAGAAACCCGAGCTGAGAGAAGATCATTGCGATGCGATGTCAAATTGAGAAGCTGGAGAAGATGTCTTTCTTTGGGTAACCAGGTCGACTCGACTGCAGAATTCAAAGTTCCTAGGAAAGATATGTATAGTCGACCCCGCAACAATGTCTGGGCATGAAGCTCCACCAAAAGAGCTAGGATCGTTTTGCCTCTCTAATGGAACATGAACTTACCCCAATTTGTTGAGGAATTTAATTTCCTCGTAAGACAAATCATGAGAAGAGATTAGCCCTAATTTCTTCATGTTCGGAATAAATCCTAGCTTTGCATGTGTACATCTGTCATACTTTAATCCTCGTACACCTTGTATAAAAACAGCAATCGTCATGATCGTTTACCGTTTTGCTCTTCATCAGTTTTCACACTAAGCTAGATAAATACAAAATTTGTAGAAAAAAAATTGACTAATGAATGTCGTATAGTGTTTTAAAATTTAGACCTTTGGATATACCTTGTTAAGACGGCGAATCCACCAGGTTTCATTCAGCAGACGTCCCATCTTCGAATCAGCTGAAACAATAGGTTGAAAGGAGAAATCTTGTAAAGTATGCGAACTGTCGTTAAAAAGTGCAGCAGCATGAGATGAAAATGATTAATCGATATATTTTTTGTATGTATGATCTATACTGGTTCATACGTTTATATATATATATATATATATATATATATATATATATATATATATATATATATATATATATATATATATATATATATATATATATATATATATATAGAGAGAGAGAGAGAGAGAGAGAGAGAGAGAGATAGAGAGAGAGAGAGAGAGAGAGAGAGAGAGAGAGAGAGAGAGAGAGAGAGAGAGAGAGAGAGAGAGAGACTGATTTGTACAATATATTGGATGCTACATTTTGGTTTTGCTTTCGTGTAGCCATTTAACACTTGCTTTACATTATAATTTTAATAAATCCACTATTTATTGATAATCTCTGCCTACCGTCTAATATTGTTCTCGTGGTTGTTGTGACTTACAAGGTCTCTGGGCCAGTACGTGTATTACAAATACTTGCCGATTCGATTTAATACTGATTACAGCTTAATATATCCACAACAAACCTTGCCTCTTCTTAGGGACTGAAATCGCTTTAAAATGATCTCTGCACATTTACGCCGCTTTCTATTTTCACCTGTATGTATAATGTTATTTCAGATTTACTGGTAATATAGTTCACATGTTAAAGCCGTAATTAGTTTACTCCATAAACCATTATTTGCTGGAGCTATCAAGATATCAATTTTAAAAGAAAGAAACGATAACATTTAATTTGTGTAGAATATGTTGAAATTTATAGTTATTGAAAGACAAAACCTGCGAATTTTAAAAGAATACTATAATATTGATTTGGATTGTAAAAGAAGCATTGCCCAATCAATAATTCATATCCTGAACATAATAGAACGTTGAAATGAATTCAGATTAAACTCTGTCCTTGTTTCCTCAACTTGACTTAGTAATGGAAAAAGCCTGCTTTAATCAAATTAATAAGCCTGGTTCAATAGCTACTGCCTCACAATTCAATCAATAAACCCTTACTAATTGCGTTGTGATACTTGGAACAAAGCAACTGATAGTCAGTCTAGAAAATTAGTTGGGTTAAAAGTTCAGAACGTGAATGACCACTTACAACTAGAAGGTTATAGGCAATATATGATCCAAAAAGTCGTTCACTTAGGAAAATTACTGAGCATGCTCTCTCTCTCTCTCTCTCTCTCTCTCTCTCTCTCTCTCTCTCTCTCTCTCTCTCTCTCTCTCTCTCTCTCTCTCCTCCCCTCTAAACTTGATATAAGGTTAAAGCTGTCCTTGACTATCACGCAAGAACACGCGTGACTTCTTAGAACGTAGGCATAGTTCATTAGACAGACCTCTCTGACCTTGAATGAAAATGTGGTATACTGATGATCGCCAGCTTCCAAGATATAAAAAAGGGCTGTGGGCTGGTGAGTCTCAGTGGGACTTCAAGCTTCAGAGAGTGTTGTGTCTATTTCTTACAGGTAAGAAAATTATGCTTTATACTCACTCTTAAAAGTTAAAAGATTTTATAGTAGTTGAGTTCTTTTTATTTTATCAATATAATGTAATAGTGAGTTTTCTTTTTTTTTTCTACTATGAAATATTTTACTGATTTGATATTTTACTGAATTGATGTTCATTGTATTTATAATGTAATATTATTGAGAGTTCCCTTCTTCCACAATCATGATGTAATGAAATATTTTACAGCTTCGATGTTCATTAGTATTTGTTTGAAATAATTACCAGCTTCATGTTATAATTTGATTGCGAATAAATATATATTCTTTAAATAATAAGTATAACACTCACAGATCTTTTCCAGGTCGTTATCTTACATTAAATGGAATAAAATATATTTCTTGAAAATGATTATGACATTTATTACAGTTATTGACTTTTAGGCTCTTTGAATATTTAAATCACTTGTATTCAAAAATGCAGAAAAATGATTAAACAAATGAAGTAGTAGATGGTGGAAGAACTATTATTGTAATATGTATTGTATGTAGTTTCAACATAAATAAATTTATATGTTGTATCTTTAGAATGTAGTTATATATATATATCAATAGAGTGCGACTTCAAGCTTCAGAGAGTGTTGTGTCTATTTCATACAGCGATCTTCGTTACCTCTCGTTGCCAAAGCTTTCCTCACAAAAAGATGTAACCGTATCTACACCATTATAAGTGACACAGTAGTAGGAGAAAGTAAGAATCCGAGCTCAACAACCCCCTCCAGACCTCCAAACAAATACAAAATACCTAGGTAACGTAATAGAAAACCTATTGCAATCAATAATTGCGTTAAGAATCCGAGCTCAACAAATACAAAATACCTAGGTAACGTAATAGAACACCTGTTGCAATCAATAATTGCGCTAAGAATCCGAGCTCAACAACCTCTCTAGACCTCCAAACAAATACAATAGAACACCTGTTGCAAAATACCTAGGTAACAGGTAAAATTTAATTACGTGATCTTCCAGAATAAGCAGAATGATATGTCAGACTCAATTTTCCAAATCATTACGATTTAGCAGAGCGTGGCGATTGTGGACTAAATTACGCATTAGAATTCCAATAAGGTAAGTGGTATTATACCTCATTACCAACTGTTAATGTCTCAACTGTAGATATCAAAAATATTTCATTATCATGGTAATAGAGGCTAAACTTTACTTTACCGCTCACATAACGACGGGACTCAAACAAATCTTTTATTTGTGATTTGTTAAGAGGGTATTTTTTGTCGATAAAATACACCTTTGACCGATCAAGATCAATTGTAAGTTTGGTGTATTTTTGCTGACTAATCGGACAGTGAAAGTTGTTAAATTCCGCTAGCAACTTTTGATACAATTGTTCGAGATAATTGAAATACTCGCTGTCATCAGATCTGATGAGCGAAAGTTTTAACTTGTCACGGGTACCACTAAAGCATATGCCTGATGTTTCATTATTAATTTCAACTGTCAATGGCTTGCCGTCCATCATTAGATATTTGATTTTGCTACTGTAGCTATTTGTTACTGTCAAATTTTCAAACATTATTTTTAAAGTTTAGATAAAATTTTAGTTTGCAAAGATAATGTCAAATATATCTCTATCATCATGACAATACCCAAGTGCAAATGTATCTACCCCATTTTCGCAATAACGTTTATCATCAAAATTGCTCAAACCGCGTTTGATAAGGACATCTGTTTCGAGCTTATGATGATTTGTCCGAATTGACATAGCTCTTATAAAACTAACACCGCCATCAAGTGCGTACTTGTAGTCATCAAATTTTATAAACTTTTTAACAAAATCACGAGGCAGACCTTTTGCTTTTTTTGTTATTTTATTATTGTCTAACAATACGGCATACATTTTACTACGTAATCCGATAAAGTATTTGATAGCGCTCGAGTTCATTTCATCTTTGAACTTACCAATAACCTTTTTATTTGTGTCGTCATGAAATTTACTGTCACGTGGGTAATCAGAAAGATCAAACAGATATCTATTATCATGCATGTCCTGATAGATGTCCTCGCATTCGATTTCATATACGAGCGAATCAGTATCAGTAAATAATAATCTACTAGCCGGCCATTGATTTTTAACAAAATTATAATGAAAATCATACATCAGCCACTTTGATAAATCTAACACTGAAGCTCCAACGTAGATCGGCTTGTTTAGTTTTAGATTTGTTTTTCTTCTTTGTATCGCAACAAGATTCTCATTAAATATTTTCATGCTCACAAAATCATCGTCTGACACAAGTTTGTTTCTGCGATTGACATCATTGACTAGTTCGATATTTACGCGTTTCCTAATATTCTCCATCGTCTTACCAAAAACGGAATTGTTCATCAGTTTGAAAAAGTTTTTCTCAAAATCAGTTTTTGCCGCAGCTCTTCTTGTAGTGTTCGAGTTAATATAACCTCTCATCCACGGCGACTGATTAAATTTTAGTACGCGATGAACTTTTCTCAACACGAGACCAGCATCGACTGCTTGTTTTAAAGCTTTGTAATGCAAAACATAATTACGTTTATGAAGCAAATTTGGTACTAGTTTCTTGACCATGGAATGTTGTCTTGGTAATGCTGACGCTTGTTGTTCTTCTGATAACAAACTATAATCTATGACCATCGATTCCGCACAGAAAGGATAATCGTTATGTAATTTGTGTAGCGAAGTTGGATAATCGAGATCAACTTCAACGAAATACGAAACATCGTCGGATATCTTTTTTTCTGTCTCTGATAGAAATTGATCAGCCGTGATCCAATGAAATCCACCAAACGGCATTGATTCTGCCATCGAATACCCGTACAAGTTATTGCAATCTAGATAAACTATATACTTCGAAGGAAGGTCAGGATTATACTCTTTCAAATATTTGTTGTTTGCTTTAGCATATTTCTTCGTTATCACGCTAATACCGCCTCGGATACCTTTTTCAATAAAATTGAACATATCAACATCAGTCAGTAATTCCAACCTTACCTTACTAAACTTTAACAGAGCATCCCATGACAGTCCGGGGGCAGAATAATACCAGCAAGGATCTAGTCCGTAATTATTATAACTCACTTCTCGAAAACTTTCAAAAACATCTGCTAATAATAACACATCAGTTTTTAGGTATAAATCATGGTAATCACCAAACGTCTCACAATCAAAATCTTTCCAGATATCTTGTGCATACTTGTACTCGTCATCAGTTATATTTTCATTTTTAAGTTGTGAGTAAAATTTGTCTTTGCTAGGTAAAGATGTTTCATCAAATTTACTCCAATCGTCGAGATATTCGTATGGAAAAACTCCTTTTTTAGCTAATAGATTAAATTTATCTCCAAAACAGTCTCTTAGGTTATTAAATTTACTACAACCTTTTACTAGCTCATCTAACGATGCTGCCATAAACTGCAGGCTGTCAATAAAACGTAATTTACCTAGCGTAACTGACATATACTTTTCAAAATTATTTGGGATGCATTTGATGATGTTATCGAGTTTTAGACGAGATTTTATATCAGGATCACCAAAAGCTTCTACTATAATATGGCTATCATATCCTCGAAAATTGTGAAGAATAACTGGAATAAAATCTGGAGCGTGAAATTTTAAATTACACTGGTCATGAGCCGCTCCACGATACTGTCCGGTCAAATGGCAATGGTCACGTACTTTTTTGTTGTCAGGGTCAAAAGCTTTTTCACAAATATAACAAATTTTCGCTTGCTCGTGAGCGGATTCTTGTTGAGGTGTTAATTTTAACATTGGAGTTACTTTTTTCAAACGATAAGTAATATTATCAACTTCATTAATCAACTGCTTGAGAAGCCAAACAGCTGGATTTTTACCACGATAGAGTTGGATTGGTTTAGATAATCTCGAATCAGCGCAACAAACTACCTTGTACGCTACTCCGCATGGAACATGATTTTGAATTTTTCTTGTACTCGATTGGTTAGGATCATTTTCTACGCCAAGTACAGGTTGAAGTAAGCATTCGAAATCGACGTATATGACGAAAGGAATTTTTAGTTTATGATTATGATGGACAAACTGTAACACGCTATCTTTTTTAGATGGCATTGTTATTCTTTGTACGTCACTACAGTACTGCAAATGCTTTTGTAATGTTTCATTGTCTCTACAACCGTGCAAGCAGCGATAACAAAAGAACTTTTTGTTGTTATTTTTATTATACTGTCTTCCAACTAGTCTGTTAAAGTTTTTGATCCAAACGTAATGATTTTTATAAAACAGTAAATTGATAGTCGATTGTGAAGCTTTTTCTGAAATATACCTCGGATAGACATTTTCTTTTTCATCTAATCCGAAAACGTTAATCGAAACATTATTTTGCTTTTCAAACTTTGGTATTTGATTTTCTGCCACTGGAAAGTCAATACCAGCACAATTTAATCTTGACACGTGACTGATATACTTCTCAACACGATCAGCATTTTTTTCTGCTGGAAATAGCGCGGAAAGAACAGCCCATTGGAAACATTTGCTATCGACGTTTTTTATGTTTATACAGCACTGTTTATTTTTTATTTTTGGTGGCAGGTCGATATACGAACTACCGCGTAATGCGTCATATTTCATCGTGTGAAACAAAATTTCCTTGATCATTTCAATCTTCCAACCCGAACCTAATTCGGTAAATTCTTCTATTTTTTTCCAAATTTCTTGGTGTATTTCATTAGATAGTGACAAAAGATCACTACCAAGTAAAACACGTCTAGATTTTGCGTTGATGTAAGGGTCTGCAATTTCCTTGTTAGTAGATTCTTCCGTCAAAAGTAGTTTTGAAAATATAACGTGATATTGCACTAACAATCTTAGACCCTTGTGTTTTTCAAGCTCACGTTTTACAGTCGTCTGTAGCAGATGAAAGAGATTTGTTTCAGAAAAATTTACTAAAACGTTTTGATTATCAAACTGATAACTATTATCAAAACCTGCAAAAGCAGTCGCTATTTTAACAGGTTCTCCAATAAGTCTCTTCTTGGCTATATCACGCAATTTCAACATTATTATATTATAATATAATCTCTAATTGATAATTTACTCCGCTAAACAACAATTAGAGATAAAAAAAATATCACCTATAATATAATGACAGTAAATCTGACAAGCGCACGTGAGCAAGAGGTATATCATGTTTATCCGAAGTACAATCTGTACGCTGGAAATGCACTTGGTTCGGTTATTAATATCATTACTGGAATATCTGTTGGTAAAGCAACGTTAGCGGGTTATACGATTAGTGTAAAGGGAGATAATACTGAAAGAATTACGATGTTTAGAAAAGATTTTATTTACACGTTATTTTGCGATGACATTCCAGAGGGGAAACGAGTATATCATTATAACGGTAAAGTCACTGATGATAATATTGAAAATTTATCCTTACAAGATGAGTTTCAGCCGCATCCGGTCTTTGATTTATACGAGGCTAACGATCGTGGTATTATAAGAAACAGAAAAACTAAAAAAGTTCTTAATAATATGAGCAATATGGGATATATCAGTGTGACTGTTAGAGGAACATCGACAGATCGAGTTTGTTATACTGGTCATAGGTTTGTTTACGAGGTGTTCAACGGATCTATACCCAATGGTCTGGTTATTAATCATATCAATAATGTAAAAACAGACAATCGATTGGAAAATCTGGAGCTAGTGACCCAACAGGAAAATGTGAGAAAAGGACGAGGTGGTGGTATTAATTTTAGATGCCCAATAAAACCTGTTATTTCGTTAAACCTTGAAACGGATGAGGAGATCAAATTCAAATCAATTACAGCTGCGGCGAAATATTATAATATAAATCCCAGAGCAGTAAAATTTGTAGCTGATGGAGCAACAAAATCAGCTTTTTCAAACAAATATGATGCTAGTATTATTTTTAGATATGATGATTAATAATATTTTGTAATTCGGTTTTAGTCAAACAATGATGAGCAAATGCTATAATATCATCGTGATTAAATTTTAGCGTCGTTACTGCACTTTCATTAATTTTATTTTTTTCTGCTTCTGTTAGTAATATTTTATGAGAATCACCTTGCATTACAATAACGTCAACGGAATATGAACTATAACCTGACAAGCATTTTCTTACCGCTTCAGTCAGTTCGTGGTAGTTTATTATATTAACTTTTTGGTGATATTTGACCTTGTCAGTCATCTTATAACAACAAATTAGATAAAAAGTATATTATAATATGGATATGATGAAACGACTTGCTAGCGATAAGGTCTCAACAATCTCTAATGATATGATAGACAAATCCATTGGTTATAACGAAGATGATATTTTATATAACAACGAGTCTGATGATGATGAAATAGTCACCGTCGTTAACAGATATAATTATAGCAGACCAACCACTGGAAAATATAATGTCAAGTATCACATTGCTAAAAAAATTATAAAATTTAATTTTACCGTTACCGAACAGCAGGTATTTTTGCAGTTAATCAGACCTTTTTTAAACATTAAAATTCCAGACCGACAGAAAAATATCAAATTCGATTTCATATTTGTCAAACTCTTTAATCTTATGACGATCTCTGACGATCGCAGACAATATCTAATATCATTATGTAAACCAGTAAAATGCAAATCTATCAAACGAAAGTATGAGGAAATTTATAATAGCATTATTTCACAGTCGATAAAATCGACCAGGTTGGAATCCAACTGTTAAATTTATCACTATACCCACGCCATTTGACTAAACTTTTATCTCCTTTTTTCCTAATCACTTTTTCGATAATGAAAACATCTTGTTCAGTTTTTTGTAGTTCTTGTTCGTAAAAACTACCTACTATAGGCTCACCTGCCAGATCTTTTAACGCGTACGTTACAGGTATTGTTAAGAGTACTTTATCAACAACAAATACTTCTTCGCTCCAGTTTGGAGTAAATCCTTTTTCAAATATCTTTTTAGTCAAAGAGATTCTAACTTTATCACCGACCTTAAATTTATGTCTGCGGTACATGTTTTCGTTTGCTAATATTGGATTTTTGATAGCGTCATTGGGTGACATTTTGATGGTTCGATGTTTCGTGTTATTATATTCGCCTACGATTTGAGAAAGGTCATCGATGTACCTGTTGGTGTTTTTAGCTGTCATATGTTTGTGTAATTTTTCGTTTAGCGTGCGATTAAATCTCTCGACAACAACGCTTTTGCCTTCGTTTCCTGTAACGTATTTTTTAATATTATTTTGTTCTAGAAACTGCTCAAACTTTTTGTTAAAAAACTCGGCTCCATGATCAGTCCAGATTTTGTTTGGTTTTCTTTCGGTACTCGTTATTATTTGTTTTAGCGCATCAGTGATTGACGTTCCTGTTTTATCTGAAACTGGCACACTAAAAGCGTATTTGCTAAAAACATCTATAACATTAAACAAATATTTCTTTGGAGCGCCATCAGCGCCAACGTTAAACTGAGCCATATTAGATACATCTACCAAATCTATTGCCCAGATATCATCTACAGCGTTTGCAACAACTTTACGTCTCGGAAACTTTTTTTTTTAGGTCTGTGTAGTTCGACTGCAAGATCATCGTATAATTCTTTTCCGAGTCGAGACTCTCCGAGTCCAAGTTTATATTTTGCTCCTATCATTCCTTGAACAAATCTTCTATCAAAACGTTCTCGTAGATTTGTTGGCTCCATATCATATAATTCGTCTAACATTACTTTATCACAATCTGCTTTCGAGTTTTCATGATCACGACAACAGATATCATGACGCATTGCTATTGCATCCACTTGATTATAAGGCTCTTGTCCTGGCAATGGATTGTCGTTTTCATCTAGTTGTTGGTCTAGCGGATTGTAAGGACCTGTATAACGATGACCTGGCAAAGTCCAACCGCCTTTTGGTTTTGGTAATTTACCAATAATTTTATGTATATCTATACCTAACCCTATTATTTCTCTGTTGTTACAACGTTGACAGTACGTAATGATTTTATCTTGTTCTATGCAAAGATCTTTGTCACAATCACAATTGCATTTCATTTTATTTTATTTTGTTTCATAAGATTAATCGTCGATCAAGATAACTCTATCAACGCTAGATCCTACTTGTTTTTTCAAAAACATACTTTTCTTTCTACCACAGATTGCACAAATACTTTTTAACATCGTTCTATTATTTTTCGTTTTTTCCGTCATCTCATCCTTGTTCTCTGTTTTAGTTTTACATTTGAGACAGTATGTTGACATTATTATATCAAGGAGTTTAGATAAAATTGATTGCAATATTATCATTCGCATGAGAAGGAAGCTCATCAAATTGTAAAATAAACTTTAAAAAGTTTTTACTTCCAGAGCTTTTACTCCCAGAGTTTTTACTCTGGTGCATTTGTCTGACAAACATGATACAATAATAACCACAAGCTGATGTTCCAATCGGCTGTAGTTGATTAGACGAATAATTTATTTTATCAAATTTTTTAAAAATATATTTTTTTATGAGATCGCTTGGAGGAAGTCCGAACGAATCAAAATAATTGTTATCGTGGACAGCAACCCAGTGGGTGCCAGAGCCATCATTGAAGTTTTCAATATTTACAACACAAGAACCGCCTGTTGGTACGTCATCGAGTTCATCCTTGGAAAATACTCCTCGAAATCCAACAACGTCCTTCAATTTTTCAATGATGTCAAAATTGCTCAATAACGTCTGGTCCCTGGTAGAGTTAATCCGCGTCCGATTCCTAGTAAGTTTGGCAGCAGACTTCCCGCTAGTCCCGCCAAAAGTGGAGCGAAAGGAATAATTCCTCCTTGTTTTGTTTGTTTGCGTTTTGTTGTTTTCTTTTTTTTCGATGATTTTGTTTTTTTCGGCGACTTTTTCGTTGGCATTTTATTTTATACTATTACATAAAACTGAGTGACTATGTCACTGCCGATAGATTTGTTTGATACCACGACCTTCGACTGCTTTCTTCGTTGCGCCAGAGACTGCTCCTGACGCAGCCGCAAGTCCAAGTGTACCAAGTACTGGTAAAACTTTGCTAGCTATTATTGATAACGCTGGTCCAAAAAATCCACCTTCTTTTGACATTGCAGTTACCTGAGAAACAGATAATTTCAGCACAAAAGGTTTGTTGCGATCGAGTTTATTGATTTGTTGTTGCGTTAGCATGACTTTTACTGCAATTTTATTTGAAGTTTCCGGAGAGATCATCAAAGAAACAGAGCTGCGTTTAGCAACAGCTGCTGATAATTTTTCAACTTGACCAGATGTTAGGTATATTTCTCGAGTTGTGTATTTGGTTTTCATAATGTTATATCCAAGTTGTTAGATTAAACTTGTACTGTCATTCTTCCTTTGATTGAATCGATGGTCAGAAATCGATCACTAACCAATAGCGCGTATACGTTATACTGTTCAGCTGGCACATCGCCCAGTGTCCACGTGACCTCAATATCTGCAGTCGATCCCACAACACGCTCCAAATGTTTTGATACGTCAAAATAAAAGATGGGATAGAGCGTTCGAAACTCATCTATTGATATTTGAGATCCACTGTCCGCGTTCTGATATTTTTGCATTGCTTCCATAAGATACATGTACGGCCGAGAGATGTTTCTGGTGGCGTCTATGGCAAAATTACATTCGATTGCACGTTCGGGATACTGTTTGGAATTTACTCTCACAAATATTCGTCTAACGTCTGGGTTATCGAATATGGAGTTGTTTATTTCCTGATTGTTACGACGTGCTTGTCGTTGAAATACGACGAACAAGTGTCGCGGTAGTTGTTCGCTGGGCGTGGTCGTTACACGCCACGTGTAATCAGTCGCGTTGGGAATGGCTGTTTGATAAATCCTGTTCTGTTGGAAGTGTATCTTTTTTGTAAAGGTGGCTAGTAAAGATTCGAGCTCCATCATTTTAGCTAATGAAGGGACAACCCGAGGCATCCACAGTGCTAATCTTGTAATAGAAAACTGTCCCTCAGCCACTCCATCGGCGTGTATTATACAATCGTTTTGATCAGCTCGATCTAATATAAGCGTATGTTTTATTCCTCGAAACACTTTGTTATAATCACGGCAAAATCCAAAGATTGTACTTAACGGAAGCATCATCGTTATTTGGCGAGATTCTGCGGCAAACGCTTTTCGTTTAGCAAATCCCTCGTTAAAATTTAATCGTCGTAGATTTTTAATTGCGTTTCTTATTGCATCCGCTACTATAGCACCACCAGCTGCATCTGCGGTTAATGCTGGAACAGTATGTCGTGCAGCTGCATTAGCTCCAGCTGGGTTTAGAATAAGTCTGTTTGTAACATCAGCATCAGCTAGCTCTCCAGTTTTAAACTCGTTCGAAACAGCTGTACCTAATGAGGTATCTTTGAACCACATCATATTTGTGGCTATTGATCTGGAATAGTCATCGCTAAACGAAACGATGTTTAGTATTGTACTCGCTATGGGTAAGTGCATCGAAATATCTTCTACGGTTTGATTGGCCAGTTGGTATCGTGCACTCTTAAACAAACTCCAACCATTATTGACGAGAGCGATTTCTACATTAGCTGCAATATCAGCACCTGCTGCATCTAATATTCGGCCACGCACTTCTAACATTGCCTTATGGGGTAGTAGAAACACGTCCTCGTCTCTTGTGTTAAAAGTTCTAACTCCGGTTTTATTCGGTTCGTTCGAGTTCTCATCGAGATACTCGACATACTCTAATTCTGTTACAGCATCGTCAGTATCAATTTCTTCTGCAAAGTCGAGATAGTTTTTAGCTGACATTTATTTTATAATCGTTACACAAAATTAAAAGGCAGCAGGGGTCATCGGCGCTGTTTTCTTTACAAGTTTACGTACTATTTCTTCACCACTCGGCGACAATAATTTTTTTGTTGTAGCTATCATAGCTCGTTTTGTTTCTTCTGTTGGCGCAATATCTGATATTACTCGTTTTATTTCAGACACCGTAGGTGTTGTTGAAGGTCCTTTAATCTTATCAGCAATCTTTTGCCCTACTGCAGTGCCTGCTGAAGATGCCGCCCCTGTAGCGAAAGCTTTACCAGCGTCAAGTGCAATGGGTGCTACTTTACGCGCGATTCCTGGAATATTCTCTGCAATTGTTGTAAATATATTTCCAAAAAATCCACCTACAATTTTTCTTCGATAAACTTTTCTTCGTCTCATTTTATAAAATTATGTACACAAAATCACATGCCTAGGCAGTGCGTAGGTGTAAGTAATACGTGACTATCTCGTTGTTCACGTCTATTTGTCGTCCAGATTGGTCTGTGAGTTGCATTGTAATGCTTGTAATTTGATTCTCCGGTGTTATTGGATAGTAGATAATCTGTCGCGGAGTGATTTGCATGAGAGAACCCGGTGGGACTTCTGGTGAGAAACTGTAGATCGTTTGCCCGCGGTTGCCTTTTGACGTATAAGATCCAGATGCGATAGAGCAATTGATGAGTATTGTATTTACTTCTGTAATATCTACTGGTAGTTCTCCATCAAATGTCAAAGATTTATCTTCACCGGTGGTATAGTATAAAACTCTAGTAAAACCTAACATCTTTCCAAAACTTCTTTCTTCAAAGAGGACTTTCATATTTCTTTTCACTGTTATCCTAGCTCGTAAGGTGTTATAATTCGCCGCTAATTCGAAATTATCAGCATTCCCACCAGCTTTTGTTAGAAGCTCTTTTATTGTTCTGTTTAGATCAGTAATGTTATAAGCTCCTTGTGGAATCTGTAGTTTGTATTGTATATCAATAAACTCTTTTTGTGATGTTGGAGATTGTTTAACATTAACGATTAAAATTTCATCATTAATCCCAGTTTTAATATTCGGCATGGCGTTCCAACAAGTACAAGAAATTAATCCAATCTCATACTGTTTTGCAGGATCTAGTTCTATTGGTGGGTTGTAATTTACTGTAAAATTCGCGCTGTTTCCTGTTATTTGTGACGAATCAAGCAATAATGTTGTTTGCATTATACTAATATTTTAGATAAGATCGCGGTGTAAAATTTCGTACTCGGATGATGTTAGTAATCCACTCGATCTTAGATGATCAAGTATATCAATAATTTCGTTATCAATCTCTACACTTTCATTACCAGCTTCTTTAGAGGATATCAACAGCATTAGCCGATCGACTATGTCTGCGTTTGATGTAAAAACTTTAACTCCAGATCCAGTCTTTTCCTCTGGTAATTTTTTATCTCGCTTGTTTTCATATTGTTTGAGTAGTCTTTTAAAATCCCATCCTTTACTATAACCTCCTGGTTTTTTTCGATATTGTATTGATGTTTTTAGTAAAATTTCAGCCATAATTCCATCTCTAATACGATCAACTAATACTAAAATATTTCTTTTATCTTTTTCATCTTTAATTTTATCATCAGCATTTTCACCAAATTCTACAATTCTTTCTAATTTTTCTATCAAATCGTTATAGTTTTCTTCTGACCAAGTTCGAATAGTATTAATATTAGTGATATTATATTTTTCCATAAACTCTTCATACTCATCATCTTCTATTTTAACCCTAGCTTGTCTTCTGTAAATTATTATAGATTCTTCAAAAGGTACCATTTTTATCACACTTTCTTGTAATAATTTTTGTTTCTCAGTTAATTCTTCAGTTTGTTCTGATAATTTTTCCATCATACTTCTTATCTCATCTGGATTAACCGTCAATCTTGTTATTGCGTGTTGAAGTGCAAGAGGGTTGTTTATTAATCTATCAAATTCAACCTGTCGTGCAATAGGATCAACAATGTCTCTTACAAGTTCGTTTACAATTTTTACAGTTTCTTCTTTTGATCTTTCTCCAAGTAAACCAAACAAACCCTTTTCGTTCATTTTTGCTAGTTCTTCTGGAGATGATGTTTGTATTTCTGGCTGCTTGCCAAGCATCGCCTCAGTAACAGGTTTGAAAAATTTGGTTCTTTCTTCTTCTGCTTGAACTTGTCCACGTCGAGCTTCTTCCACCTTTTTCTTAAAAGCCGCACGAGTTTCGAGAAACTTTTTTAGTAATTCGATTTTCTGTTGATGTTTGTCCATTATTTTTATACGCTTTACAAAATTATATCATAGAAACGTCTCAAGGCAACAACGAAACATCTTGGTTGGATCACGCGCTAGCTTGTCAAATAAAAAGAAACTATATCGATCTTTAGTTGCTCGATGATATAATTCGATAAATCTATCTTTTGTAACATCACCACATTGTTCGTTTGCAATATTTCTCACATCCACATTATCTAGTCCGGGAAATAATATGAAACAACCCGTATTTCGCCTAATAAACCTATCAACATTATAAAAACCTTGGGCAAGATAAACAGAATTACATCTTTTATTACGTGATAGTGAAAAATATGATCTAATCTTGTTCATCTCCTCATTGTTTAGCGGAATATCATCAAAGACGATTATCTTCTGCTCTGACGAATCGAGTTCATTCACTGGAACGAGTTCTTCTGGTTGTTTTATCAAAAATATATCATCACCAATGCCAAGGTCATCACGAAGTTTATCATTATACTCGTTTAATAATTTGTATTTGTCTTGTTGGGGGTTGATGGTGTAAATATACACCTTATCATAGTTAAAGTTATTATTGAGTAAAAGATTTAATAACAAATTTGTTTTACCAGATCCAGTTCGCCCAACAATAAGATAATGACAGTCTGGAAGTTCATTGTTATGTTTATGCTTCACCAATCGCTCGGTGTCAAAGTTTATTATCTTCGCCATCGTATAATTTTATGTTATATTAAACCAACAATTTTGTATAGAACGGTATGTATAATGAGCTACTATACAAAATTTGGAACATTAGCAGTAGATTTATTAACAGAAGGTTACCAGGGTGACTTATCCAAGTATGCGACTCTTGATAAGCTCAAAAATGAAATCAACAATTTGTTAAACGTTGCAAGTGTAGATCCAAATGAAGTTGTAGTTTTCCAGGACAAACAAGGACGATTAAAGACGAGTAATGTACAACTATCAGATGTACTAGTACGAAATCCTACTGCAGTTGCTAATAATATTGTTACTTTTAACAATCAAGGTAAGATAGAAGATTCGGGTAGGTCAGTTAACGATTATGTTAGAAAAGCAGGTGATTTATTTACGGGAAACATTGCTATGAACCAGAATAAGATCACATACCTTGGAAACCCAACTGAGGATAATGACGCTGCTACTAAGAAATATGTTGATGATCAGGAATCAAAGTACGTGTCGGCGCATGGCGGTATAATGCGTGCATTTCTCAACATGAACAATAATGGCATCAATAATCTTAGAACACCAGAATCTGATTTTGATGCTGTAACAAAGAAATATGTTGATGATATCAACAATGAAATCACCAAGTTCAAAACTGATTTTACTAATCACATCACCACGTTTTTAAATTTTCGCAGAAACATAAACAAAACCAATAACGAATTTTTTGGAAGTCCGCCATCTGTTGATATTACACTCGATAATATTAACACAAAACTCAACGATATTATTAGTGGAATTCCTAGTATTGTTGAGAAAACAAGTATGATTAAAATTCCTCACAAGCAGATTAAAAATATTGTCTATACTGTTGCTTCTGGAATGTCTACTTGGTCGCCGCAAAATAACACTCTCAAACATACTGCAGAGGTCACTGGTGTGTATAGATTGTCCGTGTTTAGCAGTGCAAAGTTTAATATATTTTCCTTATTTCCATGGCGTCACTCGACTGATAATTTCTCTGGAACCGTGTCTATTGTGTTAAACAAAGATGTTGAAGAAACTTTTATGCTAATAGCAGATGACAAAAAATTAACTGCTGCGTCATATTGGTATTGTTTGGAATTTGTGGCTGAAACACCTCAACTAGTTACTTAATCAAGCCTGAGATTATGTGAACAAATATTATAATGAAAAAAAGTATAGTTGATTTCAATCATATTTCAAAAGATATTCCAGGACAGGATGTTGACGCACTAATACAATACTACAAATATTATCATAAAAAACTTTGGTGCGTTAAAAAATGTTACAAATATTATAACAAAATACTTCGAGTAATATCATATCTACCCTTGTTAATGACTAGTTCTGGCATAATTTCAAGTGGTATATCATTAAACCCGTTTTTGTTAATCATATCCGGTGTTGGTGTTTCTCTTACAGCAGCTTGTAAAAAAGTTGAACCTAAAATTTCGATAAAAAAGCACGGCTGCTTAACATCAATTATAACTTACAAAAAACTACTTGATCAAATAAGATCTTACCTACGAGGAGTAAAATATAGTATGGACGATTTAATACGTGAATTTCGTATTATTGACAACATGTTAACAGATATTCTTCCCATGAGGATCAGCAAATATGAGAAAGATTATCAAAAGAAGTATGATATAACATAAAATTTTATATAATACCACTTACCTTATTGGAATTCTAATGCGTAATTTAGTCCACAATCGCCACGCTCTGCTAAATCGTAATGATTTGGAAAATTGAGTCTGACATATCATTCTGCTTATTCTGGAAGATCACGTAATTAAATTTTACCTGTTACCTAGGTATTTTGCAACAGGTGTTCTATTGTATTTGTTTGGAGGTCTAGAGAGGTTGTTGAGCTCGGATTCTTAGCGCAATTATTGATTGCAACAGGTGTTCTATTACGTTACCTAGGTATTTTGTATTTGTTGAGCTCGGATTCTTAACGCAATTATTGATTGCAATAGGTTTTCTATTACGTTACCTAGGTATTTTGTATTTGTTTGGAGGTCTGGAGGGGGTTGTTGAGCTCGGATTCTTACTTTCTCCTACTACTGACACCTTATCTTGAGAGAGTCCGAACTCTCCCTTTTTCTTCTATCTTCCCGTCCGACCATGGAATAGAACATTGCTAAGTGTTTTACGAAACAGATTATTCAGATTATTCACAATTCGTAAAAGTAGTTTCGTAAAAGAGCCAATATACTGACCTTGACCTTTACTCATTTTGCTTATTTTGCAATTGGCCTATAAATATGTTAAAGGCCATCTAATGACAATTTCAAAGAGAATATTCATTCAGATCTTTATGAAAATATTAATAAACAGTGACATATATGAAGATATATATATATATATATATATATATATATATATATATATATATATATATATATATATATATATATATATATATATATATATATAGATTACATCTATTTTAGGACCTGATATTTGATCTTAATATATGACTTTGACCTTAGAGAGAGCAAATAGCAACATAATTTGTATCAAGCTGTATCAGTTTGGGGCAGTGAAATATAATGGAGCAAACCATCAGAACACCAAGAGAGCAAGAGCTAAGATAGTATTATTTTCTGACGAAGCCGTGCTAACTTTAATTTGCTCATACAAAAAAATCAGCACATGGTATGCATTACGATATAAATCGCATCATACCTGTGATACACGGTATCGTGATAATAGAGGACGACAGACAAACCTATTCAAAAGTCCGCAATGAATTTCTGAAGAGAGAAAGAAAGCCCTAAAAGAAGTACATTCCATGAACTTCTTGTACCAAAGGGGGAAAAATAATTGTATTTTCCAGTGATTTTGGAGTACAAGCATGTAAACTTATGTAAATGCCAAGAACGACTCTGGAATACCAGTAAATCCCTGAAAATCAACTCGCAATGGATTAGTTTAAATAAATCATATATATTAAAAAAAACTGTATCTCTCGATGTATAAATCACGTACAATGATAACTTTATCTCTCGATGTAGGTGTAACCTATCAATCTGACAATGCTTGGAAATGGTATGAGAATTCTTTGTTTGCGTTATATGGCTTAAATCAAATTCTGAGTAATTTGTGTTCTGGATGAATGAATGCACAGATCGTTGGTAAGCGTTTTTGAATTAGGTGATAGTCCAGTGAAATGTAATGCTCAGCATTATTAAGTTCGGCATATTTGCACATGTCTGGCAAACATAAACCAAAAATAGCATTCGAATATTAAATTTTGATTATCTTCATGGTCTCCAAAAAGTTAAAGTAAATATATTTTCACCGTTTTGGGACAGAATGCAGAAATAAATCAGTAAAGATGTTATGAATCCAGGTGTCTGTGTGTGTGTGTGTGTGTGTGTGTGTGTGTGTGTGTGTGTGTGTGTGTGTGTGTGAAAGAGAGAGAGAGAGAGATGAGGATGATGAACTGAACGTTATTATAAGTCATACAATAGTTTATAGTTGTGTTTCGTGTTAGTTTCTATTCTGTAGTTGGTTTGAAACATATGCAAAAAAGTAAACGAACAAAAACTTAAAATAATAAACCAATAAATAAATAGTACAGAACAACAACAACACTAAATAAATACATACATTATTTACTGAATAAAATAAAATAATGCAATAAAAGAAATAATTTAGTATCAGCAATAATTTCCTTCCTGCTGCTTGTGACATTTTGACTGATGGCACTGAAAAATGTGTATACAACTATATTATAATGGAGAGATTTTTTATTAATATACTACTAGAAACCAAATTATAGGTAAATATGTTTTTTCGTTTAGCAAAATATTTTTAACGGAGAGATTGTTTGAAATAGTAACACTAAATTATCATAACGATACTTTTACGTCTTGTTATCCTTGTAACTTTTTTGATTGTTCCATTAGCATATACTTTACAATATATTTGTATTAATGTTTCAGTACCATAAATCGTACAGTAAAATCAGTTGTGTGTGGTTTAGACAATGTATATTTTGTTTAGAAAAGTATTATGTCAATTGCTTGTCTATTTGCTTCTCTGTCATTATTAGTTTATTATTTCTGTACATTATTTCTGTAATATTTAACGAAAATTTCTGCCAGAGCTGAAAATGGTTCCCGTTATTATATCTCACGGAAACTATTAGTAAAGCTTGGTCACGTGGGTAATCATATGATGGAGTGATGGCGGAAGCGGGCAAATTGACAGATCCGAAAGTTACATTTACGTTTTGTTTGTTTTTATTGATTGTCTACCCCTTTTTAAGTTCCGCCATTAGAAATGATGTTAGAGATATATATCCGTTTCAAAATACATCATTGTCGTTCGAACAACGAGTCGAAGATCTTGTATCTAGACTTGAACTTAGTGAACTAGCCCAGCAGATGGCCAAGGGAGGTGGTTCAAAAGAAGGTGGCCCTTCTCCTGCAATAGAGCGACTTGGTATAAGGCCATTCCAATGGAGCACTGAATGTATACATGGTGATTCTGCACCAGGCTATACAACCTCTTTTCCACAATCAATCGGAATGGCAGCAGCTTTTAGGTTAGTGTCGTACCATCTCGTATGAAGTGGAGAAAATTTGACGACGTCCGTACAGTTAAAGAGTTCATCGAAACTGACCAGAAAATGTGAGACATAGGGAGCAAACATGCATACAGATATATCAGTAACACAAACGATTGCAATAATTAGGTGAAATTTCTTCCCCTTGTCATATCCATGACAACAGCTTTTAAAAGCTAATTTTAAAGTTAATTTTAAAATTAATGGTTGCATTTTGATGACGTCACCATATTTAAATATTCCTTGCATATTTAATCACTTGTGCATCAACATTGCAGATTGATTACAGAGGTCTCGGAAATGCTTAATTATGCATATTTGGAAGCAAATTATTGATTTGGGATGCAGAAAATTACCCTCACAGGAGTCCTCCATACGCACGTTTTTGTTGCAAAGAGGAAAGTTCTAATGACTATGAAAGCTGAAACAATGTTTTTATTTTAGTTTGTTGCGGACTTCTTTGATCAAAGGTTGCAGGCTTGATTTGATGCAGGTGCATGTATTATTGAAGGTACTGTAAAATGCTCCATTTGAAGGACCAAACAAATATCCATTTGTTATTGCTGCGGCAACATCAAATAATTGCAGAACATTGAGACAATTTTTGTAACAAAACTTCCTTAGTATATGTCGGTGCTTGAGAGGTAATCAGTTTTTATTATTTTTTAAAATTTTTTTTATTTTGCTGTTGTGTGGTTGACTGTAGTCATTTCACGCTTCCGCACTCAGAGATGGTTGATTGTAGTTAGTCAGTTGCATGGCTATTTTGATATGTTACAGCATACAGTATCAAGGCCAGATATTAGCATAAGCAGATTTTGATATAACAATGCACTGTTAGGTGGTTTGTCAACATGAAATAAGAATTTGTTTATGTAGCAGTTGATTCCTGTGCATTTTGATATGCAAGTTTGCAGCTTCCTGCCATGGTGCCTTTGAATTTCTCCACTCCAAACTCAAGACTATATACTGTTTTTTAACAGCCAAAAATTTTGTCACCAAAAATATCGCCAGATGGTATATTTTGTCACCAATATGTAAAACAAAATCGCAGTTTGAGACATTGGCGAAGCCCAGCGTGATCACTGTTATTGATTTCATTTCCGGTTGTTGCCATAAATTGTATCATTATTAATATTTATATAGCTTGTTGTGTGCACTTTTTCTTTTTATGTTACACTGAACGATCCGTCACATAACAAATGTAAGAATAGAATGGAATATAAGAATAGAATGGAATGTAAAAAAGTATAGAATATAAGAATAGTATGGAATGTAAGAATAGTAAAAAATGTAATATATGAAATGTAAGAATAGTATGGAATATAAGAATATGGAATGTAAGAAAAGTATAGAATATAAGAATAATATGGAATGTAAGAAGAGTATGAAATGTAAATTATATGAAATGTAAGAACAATATGAAATGTTAGAATATTATGAAATGTAATAATATGAATGTTATAATAATATGAAATGTAAGAATAATATAAAATATAAGAATAATGTGAAATGTAAGAATAGTATGTTGAATGCATGTATCAAACTTTATCATTGTACTTATACATTGTTATTGTATTTCCAGTCCAAGTTTGATATATGAAGTTGCTGAAGCAATATCTGTAGAGGTTCGAGCCAAGCACAATGACTTTGTGAGCAAGAAGAGCTATGTGGAACACTCAGGCCTAGCTTGTTTTAGTCCAGTCATTAACATTATGAGACATCCATTATGGGGACGAAATCAGGTGAAGATAACATGACTTATTATAATGCCAGCCAGATTTGTTGGGAAAGCATAATAAGTTTCAGATCGTTGTGTGAAAATATTATGGAATTTTTTACTTCAATTTTGTTGATTATAAAACATTCTCAAAATTAAATTTGTTTGACTAACATACATTGACTAGATACATTGTACACATAATTTACTAGCATGTTACATTTAGTGTTTTTGTGAATAAAACTTTGATCTAGTCATCTTGCAACAATGTAAAAATGTTATGATATTGGAAGTTTTACCAGTCAATGTAACAATGTTATGATATTGGAAGTTTTACCAGTCAATATAACAATGTTATGATATTGGAAGTTTTACCAATCAATGTAACAATGTTATGATATTGGAAGTTTTACCAGTCAATATAACAATGTTATGATATTGGAAGTTTTACCAATCAATGTAACAATGTTATGATATTGGAAGTTTTGCCAGTCAATGTGAAAATGAAGGAATGCAGTGTTAGATGCCAACTAATTAACCAGATGTTATGAATAAAAAATATTCTGACCTGATTAATCTGTTGAAATATTTGCTAATATTTATAGGTGCATAGAGATATTTTTGTCAATTTAAAAGATTTTAATTTTAGAAAGGAATAACATGTCATCTACATTCTTTTGATATTTTGATTCATGATGGTACACTATATTCTGGACTAATGCAAACTCAATAAAATATATAAAGGGATCATCAATTTCAACAAAAAAAAAACATTTCACATTGAAAAAAATGCTGTAAAATATATGCAAACTGAAAATTTTTATATTTACCAGCACATTTACCATAGTTTTTGTAATATATGTCCTGGGGGCAGTGCAATTTCCAAAAGGAAAGGGGGTAGCATTAAATACTGTACATTACTGTTTCACTGAAAACATTCATAAATTGTTTTGATTTTTCTAGCAGTCATTGGATTACTCATGTACTGCTTTAATTATTTGGACATACCATAATGGATAAATATGGATCTATATAAGCCTTGATAAGGTAGTAATTTTGTTTGTGTGGAAAAAAAAAAGGAGAACGTTTAATAGAAGGGGCTTGTATTAGAATAATTACTGTATTTTTTTAAACGTGAGCTTGTATCCTTAATATATTATAGAATCAAAAAATTTTATTGTTAGTTTTGCTTATTTCATCGACTCGAAAGATTGTCAAAGTCAAATCCCACACAAAAATTATTGTTACTCTTTTGAGATTTTTATGAAGTTTGCATGCATAAAATTGTGCCACTTCAAAGTAGCTTTTGTTGAATATCAGTATTATTTTAGCTGTACAAAAATGTCTGCTTTAGGTTTTCAGTCTATCAGTTGGGATGATTTTCCAGGCAATAACTACTTAATTTAGGTGGTAACAATGAAAAGGTGTCCTTAGTAGTTAAGTTTACTATTTTACAGGAGACATATGGTGAGGATCCGTACCTGAGTGGAGTTTATGCTGCTCACTTTGCATCTGGGTTGCGGGGAACACATCCTCGATTCTACCGTGCAGCTGCAATATGTAAACACTTTGATGCCCATGGAGGACCCGAAGACTTGCCTGTTTCTAGACTTAGTTTTAATGCTATTGTAAGCAAATCTGCTTGAAAGGATTACTTTCTCTTTCTTATTTGTCTCTATAAATAACATATACTTTTTATTCTAGTCATGCTGTTCACCAAATTAAGCCAATCATCTATTTCTAATGCAGTTCTTTTCTTGTCAATCATTCTTCTTAAATAATTTTTGTTATAAAAGGCTATTATAATACTGACATTGTTTTGAATTTTAAAGTCTTGCTGAAATTTGGATGGCAGATTACTGGCTACCAAAATATTCACAGCGTATTTGTTTGTTTGGCAGAACCTTGTCCTATTTTAGTCAGAATAATAAAAGTATGATATTTCTCAAAGATCTCTCTAGAATTTTCAAAAGTGTAATTTCAGGACCACATTTCCACAGAATGACATTATCATAAATACAGTAGGAACATATAGTGTTACACTTGTCCATCCATTTATATGTCTACTTATGTTGGGGTCCCAGGTGGCTGTGTGGTCTAAGACACTTACCTTTACCAATCACTTACACATCTTACCAATGTCCATATGGGTTAAAGTCTGTGCTCTACCAGTGTATATGTGTAAGCTTGCCTGTAGCTTCTCATGGTTTGGTGTTTTTTGCTAGGTTTTTTCTGGGCAAAAAAATACTGACTGGCATGTAAAGCATTTCATGTGCTGAAAAATGTTTACCCCAAAATAAAAAAAATCTTATTAGGTTTTGTATTAAAATCATTGTAGTCTGGTGTTTATGTTTCATAAATAGATTTTTAGTTTAGATTTTATTTTTCAAATGTCTTCAGAAAGCTGTATTATTATGGATGATTATTATATATGATTCTCTCTGTTACAAATTTTGGGTAATATATTTGTCAGAGCAAATTTTATACCTAAGAATAAGTATGATGATAATTGACCTTGTGACCTTGATCTCATAGGTTCCAGAGAGAGACCTGAGGATGACATACCTGCCTCAGTTTAAGGCTTGTGCTCAAGGAGGGGCCTTAGGTGTTATGTGTAGCTATAACAGGTATGTATTTTCTAATTTTGTCTAAAATGTGTAGCATAAGTGAGATATTCTCTCATGTGCATAAGCATAGTATAATTTTGTCTCAATGTATAAGCTTTGTGAGATTTTGTTTGACAGGCATAAGAATGCTAAGACATAGGTATCAATTTCAGGAGGTAGCAATAATGTATGCATCAATGTTAGAGACTAGTGTTTATGTTTTTGTGAGTCAGATCTTGGGGGTCGGGTGATATGCTGGGTTTTGCTAAACACTTGTTTTGTATTGTCACTGGCAGCAAGAGATATCATTTTGATGGTTCTATTTTGTATTCAGGTTTGCAGAAGACACAGAACATCGCCATAGTGTTCTTTATGAATAGTTGAGGATCAAAATGTGTACCCAGGAACTTGGAGAAACCTTGTTTTGATCTTGGGGTTAGGATTTCCCCAGTCCAACAGCAGCTCATATGATGGATTATTTATCGTTCTTTCTAATTGTGAAAAAAAAAAAGTTAGTCACAAAAACTGGCAGTTCATCATTAATGATGTAGGTAAAAAAAGACCAGATATTGTCTAGATAGAGTGTATCAAGTTTAGTTTGCAACAAAGGATTTTTTTCAGGATTAAAACTCTAGAAAAATTGCTGATATCATCTACAGTATCAGAAAACATGATAGATCTCAGTTAACAGGTGCTGATTTAATATAGATAACCACAAACCCACAAGTTCCTGAACCATGAGGTATTACTGCATTTACAATATATTGTTCCTATGCTAATTTTTGCTATATTATTTATATAGGTGTAAATTCCATTTTGCTCCATAGATATTGACATTTTGGCATAGATTCCATTTTGTTCTACGTGGTACTGATATTTATACATAAATTTAATTCAGTTGGAACCAATATTTATGTGCCAATTCCATTTTGTTCAATGGGTACTGATATTTTGTGTCAATTCCACATTTTTTCCATGGGTAATGATATTAGGTGTAAATTTGATTTAAGTGGGAACTGATATTTAGGTGTCATTTCCATTTTGTTCCATTGGTACTGTTATTTAGGTGTAAATTTGATTAAAAGGGAACTGATATTTAGATGCCAGTTCCATTTTGTTCCATGGGTACTGATATTTAAGTGTAAATTCCATTTTGTTCCATGTATACTGATATTTAGGTGTATATATTAAATGGAAGTTGATATTTAGGTGTATATTCCATTTTTTCCATGGGTACTGATACTTAGGTGTAAAATCCATTCAATGGGAATTTATTTTTAGGTGTATATTCCATTTTGTTTTATGGGTGCTGATATTTTAATAGGTGGATTTTATGGTTGCTACGTATAATACATTGAAATGAACAATGACACATCTGTGAAAATAATAGGACCTTTTTCAACTACAGTACAGCTCATACATTTTTTTCAAAACCCTAAGCTTTTTAGTGGTTGTGGAGAGGATTGAGAAAAAAAATGTCCATCTGTCCACATATCTTTTCAGAGTTACTGCATCTTGTTAAAAATAGCTTGGCACACCATGCTTTCTCATGGACCACTGTTATTTACAATGAGACCTACAGCACTTGATCATAAGGCTCTCTTTCTGTAGAACTTCACTGCATCAAAATTAATTCTTACTTTTTACAGTTTATCTGCATAAATTATAAGCAACCATATACTAGGATGTTATCTTCTGCATATTCATGTGCCAAGTCAAACAAGTTCTTTCCACAGTTTGGAACAAATCATGAATTTGGGTGAATATTTTTTACATACCCCTTCTTTTATACTTCCCAGATATTTATGTACTGTACAGATATCAATCTAAACAAATTGGGTTTTATACAAGTTTGACTTTGAAGCATCAAAATGTATTAACATATGGATGTTAGTCTATCAGTGTGCAGTAATTAAGTGTGGGTTCAATATTTGTATTGATCACTATATCAACAATGTAAAATTAGTGTGTTAATGTAGAAACTTTCAAATATGGCAGAATTTTATAGGAGAGTCCCCCTACCCATTGTCAGAATTTTGTATCAGACATGAAACTTAATATAGTGTCACAATTATGATTGTGAGAGTGGAATTTTCATATTCAATATCAGTGCATAATGAAAAATTATTTTTTTCACATTTCTTTATACAAAGCTTAGGTTATAAACAAATTGAGTCCCAGTGAGTACAGATAAAGCAAAAAGAACAAAGAACAATTTTGATGTTATGGGATGAAAGATGTATATATTTTCCATTGGTGTTCTACCATTGTAAGAAAATGCTTGTACACATATAGGCTTACACCATGTGCATTTACTCTCAGTTGTTCTGATGTTAATGTAAAGTGGACTTTCACATGGAGGAAACTATAGAACTGCACCCAGTAAATAGTGATTTTGGACAGGGAACACTTATCCTTGTATATACCTGATAGGAGAATCAGACCTGTCAGTGGGTGAAATACAGATGCAGTAGCTTGTAATTATAATGCTAAATTGATTGGATTAAGTTGGCATGGCAGAAAATATTTTATTATACTTTGTTTATAATTTTATATTTCAGTTTAAATGGCATACCTGCCTGTGCTAATAAAAAGCTTTTGACTGATATATTACGTACAGAATGGGGATTTGATGGATTTGTTGTCAGTGATGCTGGAGCAATAGAATTCATCATTGAGTGGCATCATTATTTGAATAATATAATCGATACTGCAGCAGCATGTGTGAAAGCAGGGCTTAATTTGGAACTACATCCTGGCTATCCCCAAGGAATTTTTGATTCACTAGAGCAGGTGGTTAATGATGGAAAATTAACCAAAGAGATGTTGGTAGAGAGAGTCAAGCCATTATTTCTTGCAAGGATGAAGTTTGGAGAATTTGATCCACCAGAAACAAACCCCTATACACAGCTTAATTTATCAGATGTAATGACTCCAGAACATCAGGCACTGTCTTTGAAGACAGCAGTTGAATCATTTGTTCTACTGAAGAATAAAGGCTTCTTACCAATGAGGGACAGACTCAAATCCATTGCTGTAAGATTATCATATCATTTTGTCTTCAGTGGGGTGAATAATTGTGGCACCTGTTTGTCAGGTACATATGGATTAACAATTGTGCCTGAAATATAAACATGAAACAATATTAGTTGGCTAAGATTATAATGTTGCCCTTGTCCATTCATGTTTCAAACTTTTGCTTAGTTTCATAATAAGGTTATTTTATTAGTATTTTAGATGATATATATTTCTTTATGTAGTTATTCAGTTTTTCTACTACAAAATGTGCCTTGGTGAAAAATTACAAAAATATAGATCTTGATTCATCAGAAATATAGGACTTCAATCTTTAATAATGTAGAACTAGTAATATTGATAAATATTCATTTTAATATTAATAAACATTCATTTTATTCATTTCCTCAGTATCTATTTATTTTCTTCAACAACTTAAAGTTAAAGTTTTGTGTTTTAAAATTTATATAGAATAGTTGTCTGCTTATATGTATACAGTACTTCTACTTTAAGATATTAAAATTTGAAATTGTTGGATTTTGAATACAAAGTAAAGAAACTGAGGTGGTGTTGTTTAAAGACTCTCAAGTTAGGGTTTACTTGATGAAGAATTTGTGAACATAATTTATTTTACTTATGAACACAATTTACTCTTTACAGATTGTTGGACCTTTTGCAGACAATCCAGATCAAATAATGGGGAACTATGCTCCCAATCCAGATCCCAAAACAATCTTCACACCAAAGACAGGATTATCTCCCTTGGCTGACACCTCTTATGTTGTATTTGGATGTAGTGATACAAAATGCCTAGATTATGATGTAGAAGGCATCATCAAAGCTGTCAGCAAGGCAGATGTGACCTTCCTTTGTGTTGGAACAGGTTTATTTTTAACTTTCATTAAACTAAAAAAATGCAGGGGGTAGTAATTTATTGGATGTCGGCAACAGTTTCTGTTACTCTTGTTTATGTTTGATTCAGCCAATCATAAGCTTTGTTAAACTTTCTTCCCATAGTGTTTGTTTTTAAGGTTTGAAATCAGAGGAAGAAGCAAGCCAATTAAATTCTCATTGGGCTATGTTAGTAAGAAAAAGTTGTTTTATTTTGCATAATCTTCTTAACAAACCATGATTAACGTTAAATACAAGGTAATATATTAGTTATTAGATTTTAATGATACAGTCACTCAAAAAAGAATACGATTTTCCTGCATTTAATATGAAGTATGGTGGTGCTAGCAACTTCCCAAAATTATGAATGCAATAAATATTTAAAACTGGTTATTCATTTCAATTTACAACTGAGTTGATAATTGAAAATATGAAACTTGTTCTGTTGACTGTCATTTTTTGCCTAAGAAGTCACTGCTATCCACCAGTCTAACATATTTTTGAGTCTATGTTATAAATATGTATAATGCACTAAGATTCTTAAGAAAAATACTGGTAGATATTGATAAATTAGCATTAAATCAAGTATTTATTACTGTGAAAAGAAAATAATGTAATAGAAAAAGCTTCTCATAAAGAAATCATTTGTTAAACCTTGATTGAAACAAATGCTAAATGATAGTAAGATCTGGAACAGCAATTCTATTTCCAAGTGCACAAATTATTCCTAATTTTCATTATCTTGTACAGCAATAATTAGTGCCTGCTTTGGACATTCTTCTTGGCCATCATAGTATTAATGACAAACTCAGATTGTTATATGTATTTTTAGAAGACCATATCTGAATACAAATTGGATATAAAAATTGCTTTTACCATATTGTGTGCAAAATTCTTGGAAATAAACTTTTATATATCAAATTGAAAATTTGAAAAACTTTTATCGATTATCCGTGGTAATGGTGGGGAGAGCTAGCGCGGATAATCAAAAACAGCGGATAAACCAAAGTGCATATATACAATCCAGATATAGTGGCATAAAATTAACTTAGTTAATTTTTTTGCCGTAATATCCTACTTATATTTACCTTTTGTGATGCAGGCCAATGTTTTTCTTTACTAATATTCTCATGTCGTAACACAAAAATAAATAATTAAATTTAATACAATTATATTAAACATTAAAATAAAAGGAAGATGAATAAATGAACAAACAAAAACAACGAATGTTTAGGAAAGTAGTCTTTTATTGATTTCTGTTTTAATGACATAGCTTCTTTCTTCTTTATGGTTGCTCTTAATCTGCATAATACCAATTTATCTGAGAGTAGAGAATCACTTTGTTGCTCCAGATACTCTAGCAAACCCTCAGTCCATTGAAGAGTAGATGAATTGTTTATCCTTGTTTCAGGAATAAGTTCCATGCATTCATCGTTACTCTCATCAGAATCTGTTGTCTGCCCTTGTACACTTTTAATGATTTCACTGTCAGACAAAACCTCACACCCTAGATTGTCACAATCAACATTAAACCATTCTAAAATATTTCCACTATCAACTTCCTTATGACCCTCTGTACTCTGTAAAATGGCAGCTAATTCAGAAGTCGAAATCTCCTCTTCATCGAAACTATTGCAGTCGACAGTTTCAACTTCAGGAAATATTTTTTTCCATATATTTTTGTGGTTGGCTTTATGGAATCCCAGGCATGTGCAACTTTGTAGATAGCATCCAGCAATGATATTGTTTTTGAGAAAGTTTTTAAATCATTGCCTTCTTCCACTAAGCCTCTTCATAGCAGAAATCACCCCTTGATCCATTGGCTGGATTAGCGCGGTTACATTAGGTGGTAAATAATGTGTTATTATTTTACCATCAGCAGACTGCAAAACCACTTAATTTTGATGGCTTGGAGCATTGTCTAATAAAAGAATGGCTTTCTCTAAAAGAATGGCTTTCTCTGGCAAACCTTTCGATCTCAGATGCTCACGAACTTGTGGTACAAAGTTTTCATGGAACCATGTTTTAAAAATTGTGGTATTCATCCAGGCTTTCTTCTGATTAAAATATGTCACTGGCATATTGGCTTTTTCGCTTTTCTGATTACAGCTAGTTTCACTTTATGAGAACCAGTAACATTTGCACAGCATAATGCAGTGATTTTTTTCCTTGCTGGATTTATGGCCCGGTGCTCGACTTTCTGATTTGTGTGCTAATTTTTTTGTGGGAAGACATTTCCAATTTAGGCCAGTTTTATCAGCATTATAAATTTGTTCCGGAGTCACCCGTTGCTCTTCTATGAACTTTTGAAAATCATTTTGGAACTCATTTGCAACTGTTTCATTGTTGCTTAATTTTTTTCCCCATGTATAGAAATCTCACGTATTCCATGCCGCTGTTTGAATCGCGTCAGCCATCCCGAGGATGCATTGAAATCACCTTCCATTCCTAATGCATCAAAGTATAGTTTTGCCTGTTTTGCACAAATAATTCCTGAAACAGGAATGTTTTGTGCCCTTTGTTGGTTAAACCATTGCAACATCGCTTTATCAAGCTTATCATAAGTTAACAGTTTTATTGTTTTTCTGCTTGATAAGCCACTTGATGAATCAGAATTACTGGCGTAGTTAATCAATTTATTTTTATTTTTTCAGAGATCACGAACTGTTGTTTCACCTATACCATATTGTAAAGCTAAGTTTTGGTAAAACCCTCTTGCTCAAGTTTCTTAATTATGTTGAGTTTTTGGTTAATTGTTATCCTTTTCCGCTCCATTATCCTCTTTCCAACACAAAAACTTAAATACAGTAATTTTGGACACAACTGAAGTAGCCTACTGTACTGATAACGACTGAAGAGTTGTACTGTTCTTTTAACAGAACTCCTTCCCCAACTAACAAAAAGAAGGCGTTTAACATCCACAATTTCCTTGGGACAGGAAATAAAGCCCTATTATAAAATTATAAAACAACTCTAGCCCGGAACAGGAAATAAAGCCCTATTATAAAATTATATAACAACTCTCGCCGGGAACCAGTCTTAAGCTCGAGTCGTCGTTAAACAGGTCGGTCGACTTCCTGTATAAAATTTTTTATTTTGAAATTGCCGCATAACTCCCCATCTTTTTAAGATATGGAGTAAAAAATTCTTTAAAAATACATTGCCGCGGTTAAGCCGCAAAGCGGTTAAACCACGTGTGGATAATCGAGAGTCTACTGTATTTCCTGTATGTCAGGCTGTAGACACAAAACTATTTAAGTTTTGTATTTTTACTGTAGGTCAGGTTGTCGAAACAAAACTTTTTCATTTTTTGCTGATGTGGAGACAAACACAGAGTTCTATAATTTTACTGTATATCAGGCTGTGGAAGCAGAAAATTGCTAGAAAATTCCTATTTTTCTTGTAGGTCAGGCTGTGGAGACAGAAAACTTTGACCGTCCCAGTATGAAGCTTCCAGGGTACCAGCCATTTCTCATACAAGATGTGATTAAGAAAGGTAAACTCCTACCATAGAAGTAATCACTATTTAGAGTTAGTCTATTGGGTATCAACCAAATCTCATTCAAGATGTAATTAAGCATGGTAAATTGTCAAAATAGAAGTAAGCTTCCAAGGTACCAGCTACATCTCACACAAGATGTAATTGAGAATGGTAAACTGTCACAGTAGATTTTTTTGTTGTTGTTTTGATATTTATTGCCATTTCTCAGTGCAGGATAGGCTGTATATGGTTGCCAGCTTAACTGGTACAAGAAGAATCTGGGAAATCCTGGTAACTACCACTGACCCATGGAAAGCCACTTTTAGCTTTCTCACATACCCACACTGGCATGGACCGAGACTTGAACCCACATGGACAGAGGTGAGATGGCAGTGATCAGTAGAGGTGAGGGCTTTAGGTGGCACTCTACAGTTTTGTATTTTACATAGGGTTAGAATTTGAAAGAATATCCCTGGGTTTTCACACTAGTTACACTGCTTATTTATAAAAGACTTTATATATCTTAGGTATTGTTCAAAGAACTTTTAATTCTCCTTTATTTTAGTGTATGATTGATGGGTGTAATATGGATTATAGAGTATACAGCTTGACCTTACTCCAGATGTGCAACTTTTAAAAAAGTGCTAGCTACGCTTTGTCCTTTTCACTTCTTGAACTTCAGAGGTAAATTGTAAAAATAAGAGCTGATAACTTTTTTACATTTTATATATTTGGTAATTCATTGCACTTTCAGTAACTGGTATTTTCATGTCTGGCAAAATTCACTTTCCCTGTTTAAATAGGTGCTAAGGATAGTGTACTTAAGACAAATTCAGACTGATGTTTGGAGCACAAGGAAGCAGTCATTTTGCCTAGCAGTGTTCTAAGATCAGTTACAATTTCCAAAAGTACAATATTCAAAGAAATGTCAGCCACATTACATCAAAGTAGCATAGAGGTATTCCAGCATTCTCTCCACTGTGCACATGTTAAGTGCAAAAAAAATTCACCTTACATATGTCACTCTCTTAAAAGTTCAAAAGTACATAATATCTGGTTAGTGCCTTTTTAGACCACCTGGGGTCCTTGTCACAGAAGAAGTAATTATTATGTGCCATAAGCTACCAGTTAATTGATGGTTCTTTCCAACAGGCTGTTTTTAAAATTCTTCTTGTGCATCATAATATAAAATTGTTTCAAACGATCTATCCCTTTGGAAACTTGAATGGTGTCTCCCTAATAAAGAATTTGCTTAGTGGATAGAAACAAAGATAGTGATCATTGTAAACACATAGTTATAGAACTAGCATCAGTAGATGTCAGTTTCATTGTGGGAAAAACGCATTTCTAACATGAAGCTATTTGACTCTGCACATTGAAGTTTATAGCCCAAAAAATGGTTTTGTCATTAACAGCAGAAGTTTAATCATTGTTTCTAATTAATCTGACCTCAGTGTATTGTTGAAATGAATAACTGTGGAAATTTGTCAAATCTTTAATGTTGAACAAATTTAAGGCATTCTGTGTGGTTGTTTCCTTGTATCTTATTATTTATTTTTGTAAGGAAAATACAAAAACATAATTTATATTATGATAGACAATAAACAAACTAATCAGTCATATGAAAATGATGTGTAAGTAACCTAATCATAATATAGACCTGAGATGTTTAATTGTTTGCAGTTTCCTGTTTGTGACTATTGGAGCATTTGACTATTAAGCCAAAACAGAAAATAAAAATAAACATGTAAACAAATTTCTTTCAATAGCATTTAGCCAATTTATGCATTTGGAATACTGCTTTGCAGCTGAATTTAGTGGAAGACATGGGATTGATTCCTCTCTCACTCGATAAAATGATAGGTGTCCAATATATGTGTCACCTTTACATTTCTCTAACATGAATGGATGGTCCTGACTTTAAATAAATTGTAGCCAATAATATTGCAAGCTTCAATATTTGTTTGCCAATTTTCAAAAAAATGTTGCCATTTTCAAAACTACAGTACTGTTTATCTCATCTTCCTCGGGACCATGGTAATATTGTCGATATAAGAAGATGTTTGGATAAGTGGAAGGGGGGGGCTGAAAATAAATTTGATATTTCGCATACAAGTGAAATTTTAAGAGATTAAGAGATGACCTGTTATCAGTGACTAGGATTTATGTGGAGACAAAAATGGAAATTTTGATTAAATGAAGACAACTAGTCTGAAATACACTTTTATATTGACATCTTACATGCATATGAAAAATCCATGAACTCGAATGTTAGAAGATTCATATATCTATCAATTCCTGTTAGAAAATGTAACTAGAACATATATAAAAACAGTAGTCCTCCATTGTTCTTCATCCCATTGTCAACAAATGCATTTCATATAACAATTCACTCTGATATTATCCAAGTAGCACATGGCTGTATAGTTGTTTATATGCTACATGTACCTGTATTTAAATTGGCCTCGGTTTTTGTCAACCAAACAACTACCATGATGCCAAGGCTGCCAAAGAGATGAAGCTATTCACAGGGAAATAAAAATGTGAACAAATTAAAAATTTGTAACATTCTTGTGAGATGTGCCTCCATCATTTAACCTGCTGTCCAGTTATCTAGTGTTGAAAATATTGAAACTTTAATTTGGGTTTGACATTGGTAGTGATTGCAATCATGAACTTTCATGTCATAATAAATATATTCCAATCACTAGGAAAAATGAAGCAATGCTTTTGTTTAAGTTGGTTGCCGATTTTCTTTGATAAAAAGGACTTTGGCTTGCTTTGATGAAGGTTCATGTGTTACTTAAGGCACTGCTAAACACACTGTGTTACTGAAGGCACCACTAAAGGCGCTCTTTTAATGACCATCAAATGCTCATTTGTTATTGCTGCAGTGATATAAATAATTGTAAAACATTAATGGAGATGGAATTTTTTTCATTTGCTTTGTATATATGCAAAACGATTGATGCCTCACCTCAAATGTAATCAGTTTTCTTTGAAGTTTTTATCTAAACTATTGTTTCTGGTATATTTTGCAAAAAGGAAAATAACTGCCATTATCTGATTGATGGTAGTCATTCCAATTCCCAAATTCAGAGATGGTCGAATGTAGCTTGTCATGTAGCATGACTATTTTTGGGTTATATTACAGCAGGAAGCACAAAAGGCCAGACATCAGTATAACCAGATTATGATATAACAATGCTGTGTTAAGGTGGTTTGCGGAGGTTTGTCAGTATGAACAAATGATTTGTGTATGTAACAATAGATTCCAGAGCTATTTATATTCAAGTTTGCTGCTTCCGGTCATGGTGCCTTTAAATTTCTCAATTGATAATCCAAGACTATATAAACAGTTTTTAACAGCTAGAAATGTTGTCACCAAAAAGATCACAATATGGTATATTTTGTCGCCAATAAGAAAAAAAAATCGCAATTTGCAACATTGGTGAAGCCCATGGCGATCTCTGTATCTTATGGAAATAAAAGAACCATCAGTAGAAGTAAATTAGTAGTAGCAAATTTGGTCTCTACATGCAACTCAAATTGGTTTAGTGCTTTCTGCTTCTTGTTACAGAATCATCTACTTAACATGAAACAAAAACTTCAGAAAGCCCTAATGGACCTATTTTGAGTGCACTTGATATACTGAATCTTACTTTTTTTACAGATTTATTATCAATACTATGTTATCAGAATGTTCAGAAACATTAATTTCATCATTTCTGTTGCAGTTTGCACAATATGCTTTACTTACATATCGTATGAAATTAATTATTATTGCCCTCTGCAGTGAAAAGAATGATAAGGAACAATATATTGTTATGTGACAGCTCGTTCTATGTAACATAATAAGAAAAAGTGCACACAACAAGCTTTATAAATTTTAACAATGATACAATTTATTTTACTAGAACACAAAATAATGTAAATTATTTAAAACAAGACTTACGGTTTACAGGAATGATCCAAATTTTGTTCAAAAATAATAAAAAATATAAGTCCTGAAAAGAGTTCTAAACACAGTCTGAAAGTATGATGTTCCGGTCCAAAATGGCGGTTGACCACGTCAGACGAAGACTAAAAGCAAATTCCAGAATTTTCACAATAATCAATGTATGTGTTGTCCCGTTCCAATATTAGTACGAAAATGTCCAAATGTTGTTCTCTAGGAAAATTATAAAGACGAAGTGAAACGTAGATCCTCTAACACAGCATGTTATTTTACATAGACATATTGACAACTTCTTCTGGCACAACAAATTAGAAGTTGTATAACAGACTCGACTACGACAGTCTGTCCGTGACTGTTGACTCTCGACCAGGACAGTTTGTATGTGACAGTGTATGAATTACAAAATCTTAAAGCATATATGGGAAGGCTAATGTGTAGCCTGAACTGCACGTGCACAATGAAGCATGCAATTTCCCAATACTTCTGAACAATGAATTTGCTACCATACACAGCACGTGCTAACACGAGTCACATCTACGACTCAAGCAAACACTTTTTATCAAAAATTTATTAGACGACATTAATATAATGAAAAAAAATGGATTAAAAAGAGATTTATACAAAAGTGATTTCTTAACACATACTTTAACTCCAAGGTCGTAACAATATGTCCAACAATTTACAACAAAAAAGTATTCATATTGGACTGATGTGAAATAATATTGCACAAGTTCTGAAAGATACCCCATGCATGAGATAGGCCAGATCTGATAAGGTTTTTGGGGAAGGCAAAAGTTCAATAGGGCCCAAACTTTCCTCAAAAGGGCCCCAAAGCAAAAGTCTATGTCTCTATTTACTCAAAGTACACATAATGCCCATTAAACATGCACAGGCATAAAATTATAGTAAAATTTCAACTGATTACGTTTGTGTTTGTAGATTTTATTTTGCACGGTTGGGTTAGAAGACCTGGCCACTTCTCAGTAATATTTTCACTATATCTTCTTACATCCAATCACAGGCTTACAGAGATGTGATTTAAAACTTGAAATTTATATTATAAAAAGGAACTTTGCCATTCCTTTCTTATTTCAGATAAATTTATCATGGGAAGAATATTATAACAAAAATTATTGGAAAGAATGATCTAGCCCCATAAATTAAATGGCCAGTCCCTTGCAGTACACATGTAATTAAAATTAAACAAGTAAAAGAACCACATGACCAGGTCATTGCATGATTTATAAATTCAAAAATTTGCTTGTTTTTGTTTAATTATTTTTAAAACAAAAGTAGCTGTCAACTTGAATTTAATTATCCAATCCTTAGGGAGAGAAAGTTGGTTCAGATTTCTTTGAACAAAGTAAAAGTGTAAACATATTTGGTTGATCAACCATCTCTAAATGTACAGAATAGACCAGATATTTTTATTTTATTTTTTTTACATGGAAATTAAGATCACTTGATTTTTGAAATGGTATCTGATTGTAAATCACACATGACTTTTTGGTCTTTCTTTGGATGGTCATCTTCCATTGACTATTCAAATTTCAATCATTTAAACTTACATTGTTATTGACTGCACCATAATTTGAGCTTCGTATATTACATGCAACATACCAAGTCATTTGTGTGATATAAATGCACCTTTCCCAAACTGAAATTGACATCTTCTGGTGATAACAAACATTGTACAGCAGTATTTACAATTGTCACTGCCTTGATTTCTGCTGAATATCTGATGAAGCCAGTCTTTATTTGGGAGAAACATTGTAAGTTTGTAAGTGGGGTGGTAAATGCTTGAAAACTATTACTCTGGTTTGTGGTATAAAATACAGAACACTAAGCCAGAGCTAGTTTTACTTGAAACAAACTTATCTTGAAATTAATGTTATTTAGAAAATACCACAGCTGGAAATAATTAGCTCCATAGCTCCATGCAGTACAGGTACATTCACAATTGAACTATTTGGTAGTTGTGTACATGTATTTTTAGTCTTGTAAGAGGGCCATTACTTTTTAAGGACTAAACATGTGGTTGGCATTTAAGTGTAAATTCAGTGTTTTCTTCATTGTTGTTTGGTTTTTTAAACAGAAGCTGATGCTGTCTGGAATTTAATTGTCCATACCTCAGAGTATTACTTTTCATATTTAAACAGTAGGATAAATTTACACTGTTCAGGAGAAGCTCAACAAGACTGGTCTCTCATCAAGTCAGCGAGCAAGTTTTCTAAATGTAAAAAAAATATTCATGACATTTCATATTAATTTCTATTGTCCATATGTATGATCAAAATAAAGATCACTGGTGAAATTGTATTTGAATGTGAATTACTCATGATGCATTAGTCTTACCATGGGTGGTCTTCATTGATTGGCTGTTCAAATATAAATTGATAGGTCACTCCATGGTGAAGATGACTTTGGCATGCCAGCTGAGGGCTGGTGGTGAGTTGTTATTTTTTATTGTGGATTATTATCATGGATTGAAAAGTGGATCGATTAAGACCTCCACCCATGTTGCATGGATTTCTGAAAATATATGTGAGCTGCACTGCATATGAAATATACTCTTTGAGGACCTCATCAAGTTTACTGGATTTTGACTGAATAACAGACCATATCGTATTTGGTCAGAGGATGTTGGCAGGACATATTATGTGATAACTGTTGTCCATCCAGGTTTATGTATGTTGGTTTTATCTTCTACACTTTAGTTCTAGTTGACCTGTAGATCAGTTTGTCCCATTTTCAGTGCATTCTTAGATTGTCATGCTTTTTTTTTACCACAGTATGACCCATATAGGCTTCAATGTATCATCCATAATTTTGTTGACTTTAAATGCTTTTTTATTTATCAATTTGTGTAGTTGTGTATCATATTATGTGATAACTGTTATTCATCCTGATGTATGTTGGTTTTATTGCCTACACTTTAGTTCTAGTTGACCTGTAGATGAGCTTGTCCCATTTTCAGTGCATTCTTTGATTATCATGCTTTTTTATCACACAATATGATCCAAATAGGCTTCCATGTATCATCCATAGTTTTGTTGACTTTGGATGCTTTTTTATTTTATCAATTTTTGTAGTTGTCAGAAAAATATAAAGTCTTTCTTTTGATTTGATAAGTATAGAACAGCTTACTTAAAATCATACAGATAAATACCTTGAAAAAAGTGACAGATTGTTTCCAAGGTTGCATACTAAGGATATATTACATGTTTCCAGCTCTTGGTCCTGTTGTACTGTTGGTGTTTAGTGGTGGACCTGTTAATATTGTGGAGGCTGTGTCAGCTGATAATGTTGTGGCCATTATTCAGTGTTTCTTTCCAAACCAGGGAACAGGTGTTGCTTTGTATCAAATGATCACAATGAAATCTTCATTGGATAATCCAGCAGGTCGACTTCCCTTCACCTGGTATGCCACAGATGAGCAGGTTAGTGAGTTAATTAAATTTAACTTAAAATACAAATAGGCATCAAGTTTGGTGTTGTTGTAGCAGTATGTCACTATTTAATTTCACACCTTGGCATGATGCCCGATTCCAACATAAAAATATAATTTTCTCCGACTCCACACTTGAAATAAGACAACAAAACAAATACTCTCTTGAAACAAGACAATAAATGCTCTCCAAATCTAATCTCATTATTTGTACATTTGGTCATAATATGTATGTGTTGATGAGTTTAGCATATATTGTGTAGAATGCCATGTGTGTGTTTCTTAGTGTACGATACATGTACTGATCAGTGATGAGTTCAGCTGATATTTTTTACAATGCCATGTGTATTCATTAGTGTTGTACACAATACATGTATTCATGACTTAGCTGATATTCAGTAAAATGACATGTGTATTCATTAGTGTTGTACACAATACATGTATTCAGTAAAATGACATGTGTATTCATTAGTGTTGTACACAATACATGTATTCAGTAAAATGACATGTGTATTCATTAGTGTTGTACACAATACATGTATTCAGTAAAATGACATGTGTATTACTTAGTTTACAATACATGTACTTGTGACTTATGAACTCAGCTTAAATTCTGTAGAATGTCATACTATATTCCTTAGTGTACAATGCATGTGCTCTTGAGTTCAACTGATATTCTATAGAATGCCAAATGTATATTTTTTAATAAACAATACATTTACAACATACAAATTCTTATAAAAGAAATGAAAATGTACTCAGATCCTTCATTTTTTGATATATATTAGTTTTAAAGGCTTTTTGATGTGAAGTTCTCAATAATACAAAAAATGTTTCTGAACATCAACAATAATTAAAGTAGTGCCTATGTTATTAATTTCATTTTTGAACAGTTTATATTTTCCCTTCTGATTTTGGTTTGGTTTGGTGTTGTAAGGTAACAAATTGAAGGTTATATCATGCCAAGGTAAGTAGAGTTAATTATCTTACCCAAGATGTGGTATGGCAAATGATCCAGGATGATTTTTTTAATTCTAAATTTTAATGGTAAAATTAAATGTGCAATAATCTTCATTCTGATTATGAACTTCATAACATTACAATTTGTCAGATGCATAGGTGTGTTTTGCATGTGCTGTACATATAGTTTTAAAATTTCTCCATGAAAAATGTTTCTTGTTGGTATTTTTTCTGTTCACCATTTCAGATCCCATCGATGACCAACTACAGCATGGTCAATGGAACCTACAGATATTTTAATGGAGACCCACTCTTTCCCTTTGGTTATGGACTGTCATACACCACTTTTCAATACAATGACCTTGTACTCACACCTACTAAGGTCAAGGCTGGTGACAATGTCACTGTGACCTTCAACATTACAAATACTGGATCACTATCAGGTTCAGAGGTAAAGATTTTAAACAATGCGGCTATTTACTTCTTTTTTAACCCTTTACCTAATATAAGTGCATTTTAGCAATTTACCCGATGTCATGCTAAGCACCTTTTGGCAATTTACTCGGTCATGCTAAGCGCCTTTTGGTAACTCTGTAAACAACAGCTATTTTGAACAGGTTTTCATAGAGAAAACTCCCTGTTGGATATTACATTCATTGGTGAGAATGACCATTACGTCAGATCACATGGTCACTGTTGATGCTCTGGTTGAAATCTGCTATTTAAAGTAAGTAGGTCGTAACTGGGTCGTATTCTCCATTCGACAAAATGGCGGTCTCTGATATCATTCAGTACTTGAACCAGTAGAATCACAACTATGAAAGCTTCAATAACTTGGGGAAAGACTCTGAGACTGAGGTAGAAAGCCCTTAGTTTTTATAAATTATAATTTAAAATTATTTTGTGGATGTAGATGCAAAGAACTTGTAAATTTTTAGTATGGAAATTTGCCGCTGACATTAATCATGTGGTTTCGCTAATTTGATACTGAATGAGTTCTCTCAAAATTTTAAAGCACATACAAAATTCTTTTGTTAAAAATAATTATACAGCTATAACGACCTTATTTTACTCTTAAATCTTTCCATACATAATATTTGTGTACCAAAAACGTAAAATGATTAAAATTGCTGTTAAACGTAACATACACTTCACTGCTTAACAGGCCTATGAATAGTGGACTACACTGTGTAACTTTGCTACATGCGTATTGAAAGGCTAAAAATCAATACTCTCTATTAGGGAAAGGGTTAAGCAATTCCTTTCTTGTTGAACACCATTTTCATATGTTCTGTAATTAGCTAAATAGAACCATTAATGTGGTCATCCAATTGTAGCAAAGTTATTAATTTACAATATTTTCTTCAATAAACAAGTGTCATATTCAGGTATTCTGCTAGTATTGTTGGACCCATATTAGTAAAAAATGAAACAATGGGGTAACTTCTCACATGCTTCAGTCCAGTACTCTGACGATTTGCATATTTTTATTCAATGTGACCATAGCATGCATACTGTGACCTTGTCTTCTGGTCATTTTAGTGTAAGCTCAACATACAGACTGGGACCTTCATGTCTTCTAATCATTGCAGTGTGAGCTGAACATGTAGGCTATGGATATATTGTCTTATCATCATTATAGTGTGAGCTTGAGATACAGTTTTTCCAGAGTAGGCTATACCAGATTCTGAAAGTGCAATGAATGCATTACAAAATACATAAAAAGTAAAAAGGTTATTGGTTCTTTTTTTTACTATTTACCCGGAAGTGAAAATGACCAAGTGGAGCTAGCAGTTTTTTTTATTGGTGTACATTTGAAGTAAAGCCAGTCCATATTCTCTTAAACCCTTCAATCAACACCAAATAAGGGAACTTAAAGAAGTTATTTTAACAGTACACAAGATTCATGTCTGTTCTAATAGTCAAGATAAACAATGAGAAAATTCTATGAAACTCAGTTTTCTTTAACACTTAGCCCTATGTAAAGCATGAAACTGTTGAGAGCATTCTCTACTAGTGTATCTGAAATTTTCTTGTTATTGTATTAAAAACAGAGTATGTACAACTTGATGCAAGTCTGGGTGTTTTCTGAAAATGTAATAACTTTTTATGTAATAACTTGTATTCCAGGTTTATGAAGTGTATATGAGCTGGTTGAATGCCACTGTGCCAACCCCTATGTATCAGCTAGTTGGCTTCAACAGGACCCTTATAGACAAGGGACAGACAGTGGCCATTTCCACTCAGATAAACTCTCAACAGATGGCAGTCTGGGTTGATGGGAAAGGATTTGTTATTGAACCAGGTAGATGGAAGTTCTTTTAATGCAACTTTAGTGCCTTGCTATTGCAAATTCCCATCCCAGAGGTTGGAACCAAAATAATTAAAACATATTGTATGCGTCTTCAATAACTGTACATCAATAACTGGTTATTTTGAGCATGGTCAAAATCTATTTAACAATGTTGTAATCATTGAAGTTTGGTAATTTGACCTCTGCCATTCTCCTAGCAATGATACATGACAAATAATCCTTATACTTATGGTTACTCTATGGGCAAGTTAAATACCTGTTTCATTGTATGGGAAAGGTATATACAAGTTTCATTGTTTGGGTAAGTTAAGTACATTTTTCATTGCATGGGCAAATTAAATACCTATTTCATTACATGGGCAAGGTAAATACCTATTCAGTGTATAGGCAAGTTAACTACCTATTTCAGTGTATGTACAAGGTAAATACCTATTTCAGTGTATGAGCATGTTAAATACTTCATTTGTGAATGTTGATCCAGTAGCTCAAGGAGAATAAAAGGTAACATTGAGAGAGGCAACTAGTTATGAAAAATTTGAATGTTGGACACATATTTTGTATGCCAGTTTATCCTGATGAGACATTACCTGTGTTTCATTGTCAGTGTTATATGTCATCAGTAGTTATTTTCTTAACGATGTACATTAACTTATTTGTATTATCACTACCACACAGTCCATTCCCCTGCATAATTCTCTGCTTCCATTAACAAACAGGGGAAATCAGTTCCTTGAATTTGCTTGTTATATATGTCATGAAAAATTTGTCTGTTTTATTGCCAATTTTGCTTTTCTTGTGGGTTAGTATTTTATTTGTTCAGTTAACATTAAGGAATTAAGAGCTAAATGTCTGAAGACATACAGAGATAGACAGTCCGGGCTGACCTGGGCAAGTATCAAGGCTGTGACCTTTGTATTGAGTTTGATACATTTCCAATTGAGCTACTCTAGCTATTTGTCTCACACCAAATAAATGTTTCCATGCTAGTAAATGAATACATCCAGTGAGTCATAACATTACTACATTTGAATGATTATTAGACTTCATTCCAAATTTGCTATGATTGTACATATGATTCTACTGGTGGTAGGACAAAATTACTGTTTGAAATGTTGTCTACCACACATACTATTTTATAGTTGAAATTACTGATTTTGAAACTAAAAGATTTTTTTAAAGAAATTCTTTACCCCCCATTTTTTTTCTTCACATGACAGACATCAGTGGGAATAAGTCTACTGGGGGGACAGGAAATGTGCAGTGATGTGTGGATGAATAATAAGCTTAAGGTGTACATAACAAATTACCAGGCTCAAAATAGTTTTCCAATCAATTTTCCTTGAATTACTTTTGTATGGTGTGAAGAATGGAGAATGTACTCTTTATAAACACTAGAATTGGCAGTCACAAAAGGAACCACACCTAGCCTGTAAGAAAGTTTGTTTTTTACTGTGGCTGGGTTTATAATGTTGCTTACTGATTTACAATACTCCTTTAAGCTAAGTTCCTCAGGGAGGTGGTTCCTTAATTACACTTAGATGTATTCCTGAGTCTCATATTTTGTAGCTAATGGTTTTTTAATAGTGGGAGAACATTGTAAAGTGAGGTCAATTTTTATTCAGAGACATCAATTCCATCATGGACCAACTTGGATTCCATCATTGCTTATAATACCCCATAAAACATTCTGGCCTTAAACTGACAGGATTGTATCATTAAGGTAGTTATAGTATTTATAAGACCTTGGTGAATTTCATTGCCAGCATTCTGTATCAACATTTAGCTGAGTTATGATTATAAGGTCTACACATTTTCATTTCCAGACAATAAAACCGTTCAGCTAAATTTTGTATGTAGCTTGATTTCATGAGACTTGACTGGGTTATGTTTTAAGCAATCTGCATGATCATTTTAGCAGACTTGTACTCATTGTTATACAGAGTTATAGCCCCTGATTGTCAGGTCTTCCACTTTTTTTTACCACACAGTAAATTCATTGATTATTATTGGCCTCCAACTAAATTTATTATACTGCTTAATACTGATGAGACCTGGGTTCCATTGCCAGTGTTCTATGACATCACTATTGTCTTTCTTTAAGAATGTGCTTCTCTGTGTACTGTATTTTAATTGTCACCACAAAAAAATTGTCACACCACAAAAAAAAAATAAATACAAATAACATGTAGCTAAGTGCCATATGACATGCTGAGGTAGAAGACCTGGGCATTATTGAATTGGTAACCCTTGGATTATGAGACAGTTCAACACACTGTCATCAGGGATATTATAGTTCCCTGCATCCATGTTTAGCAAATAAATGCATGAAGTAAAAGTAACATTATTAGATTGGAATAAACCATGTTGTCCAAGTAAAAGTGTCCAAGTGTCAAAGGATGCATATTGTAAAAGTATGATGTTGATTATATGCATTTATGAGCTCATGATGCAGTTCAAGTTTTCTACACAACATGTCATCATTACAGACAAATAATCAGTATTATTTACATAGTATACATATCTGATCAAATAAGTAATTTGTATTATACTCAAGATGCTTTTCAATTTAATGTGTACACATAGAGAAGGGAACATTTGTTTGCATTTAATACATAATTACTTGCATTCTTATCAAAGTGTGAATGGGTCTTTTAAAGTGAAATACATTTCCTTAATTTGTATGCAAGTCATGAGAAAAAAAAACAAACATTTACAGTTACTTAAATTGCATAAATTTATATTTTTCAGGAGATATGGTGGTATATGCTGGTGGGCAGCTTCCTAATCAAAAAGTACAAGTGTCTTCAAACATTCTGAGAGCTGTTTTCACAATATATACATAAAGAACAGTTTCTGTACAGTGTGTCAAACATATTTATCTTTTTTCTTCTTTGAATCAGTCTTTCATGATATAGATAGCATTACTGCTTCCTAAAGGGAAGATCATAAGAGAAACCTCTGTTTGTTATTGTTGATCGATCCATATCACTGAGATAATAGTAATGAGTGTAAGTATACCTTTGCAGAATATTTATTTCATATTCAGCATAATTTTCTCACAAAAAATGTTGGTTTCTTAAAACACATTTGAGGGAATGTATACTGTAAATACACTGAACTTAATACAATACACTTCTTAAATAGTTGTAATAATTTCTTAATTGGTTTTATTCCATGTAAAAATTTGTATGCACATTCCCATTGCAATTAATAAAATGAAATACCTCAAGTTCATTTTTGCTATTTTGTGAAAATGAAGAGCACCATTATGTTTGTACATTGGTTGACTTGACCAGTGTATGTTCTGTTATACAAATTTTAAAAGTTTTAATAGTTTTACATATCTTGCATGTACTTTGATATTTATGTGATACTGCCTAAAATGAAAATTTTATGCTGCCTGAATCTTTTCATATACTTTTTATGCTTTTATCAGTTTATTTGGATAAATAATTATATTCTCAATCTTCAAAGATATCATTGTGTATTTTATTCAAGATTAATATGTGATGGGAAATGTATGGAAAAATTCCATCAATTGGATTTATTTTGCCTGTGGTTCAAAAAAACATTGAAATTAATCCACTAGTCTTAAAATATTCACAGGAAATGAACTTACATGGTATGCTTATGATATTAATAATGACAATTCATGTTGGTTTTTTTAACATTTCATGGAATATTGGAGTGAAACATTTATGCTCTTAACCCTATTTCTGACAAAAATGCTATAATCACTTTCTTAACACAAATTTTCTTTTCCTGCATAAATATAGTTTACAGAGTGGCAAAGCCACAAGTTAAAATATATAATTTTGTACAAGAAAAAAATATGTTGGGCATTTATATTGGAAAAGAAAATTTTCTTAGTATTACATACCAGACTTGTGCCTGACTCAAAGCTTTTATGATCAAACACACTCTACAGTACCTTACCACCCACCCCCTCTTCGTAAAATTAATTTCATTAGCAGATGATAAAAGTATCTGAAGCTTAAGAAAGTGTTAGTATTGGGATAACCTATCTTGAGCTAAATTACATTTAATATTTTGTATATAATTTTGCTCTATCTGACGACATACTGTGTCTGATGACAGCTTGTTCATTGTTAAGATTGTAAGGGGACATAACAGAGATGGGAATGGCAACAAGTTGAATTTCAGCAAAAAATAATTTCATTGTCTGCAAAATAATAGTTTTCATTCTTGTTTATATTTTATTCTAGCTCAAAAATGCTCATTTTTCTTGCTGAGGATGCATAACTTTTGTAGGCACACATAATCAAGTGTTGCATGGCTGATAGAAGTCTGGTATTTTCAGATGTGAAAATATATATTTTCATTTGAAAATATGCGAATTATTAAAAAATGAGAATTATTTTACCAATAATTTTCTACATTTCATATTCATGTATAAGTCTCATTATTACTTTATGCAGCTATGCAGTCATGTGCTTGTACATTTCTTTCTAAAAAATCCCTTCAGAGGAATATATTCACTCAGCAAATACTTTGGACTTGAGAGTGCAATTCACCAGTCCTATCCTCAAAACTCAAGTGTCTAAAATTTGGACTTGAAACTAAAGTCACCAGTCCTATTTTAAGAACTAAAGTGTCTGAAATTAGGACTTGAAACTGTAAGTACCAGTCATATCTTCAAAATTCAAGTGTCTAAAATTTGGTCTTGAGACTGTAGTCACCAGTCCTATCTTCAAAAGTCAAGTGTCTAATATTTGGACATGAGACAGTGAGTTACCAGTCCTATCTTAAAAAGTCAAGCACATAAATATTGTCTTTAAATGTATCAGTATCATCAAAAGAATACATGACTGCAAAAATTAAGCTTTATTCAGTGATATACTATTGATTACATAAAACAAATCAAAATTATATATTTAAACAACAAATGCACAATTCAAAGAAGCTTAATCAAAGCCTTATACAGTTCATTAACAGTTTCAAAATACAAATTTACAAGTAATGTACCTTATTAACTCTGTATTAAGATTACTGGTTTGGTTGTAACCATTGTGATTTTGAATTGTCAATCTAACAAGGATGCAAAAAACCCATAAAAATAAAAGAAAAAAATGATAGCAACTCTGTACATGTATTAAGATTACTTGTTTGGTTGCAATCATTGTGATTTTGAATGGTCAATATAAAACAGGTACAAAAAACCCCAGAAAAAACAACAGAAAAAATATGATGGTAACTCCGTGCAAGTTTATAGAGGTATCTGTACTTAAGCTGACAAATAAAACTGAGTTGGTGTTGACATGAGCACCTTTTAAATCTCAAAGGTTAAGTTAACTGTTGTTGAATTCCTGTAGGTGCACAAGTGACATGTGTCTTATTACACTACTTGTCTCATGGACTTCACATTTACATTTTAAATAAAAGAGAAAGCACAACCAAAGATAAAAGCCACCATAGCTGTATCTGAGTGATTCTCTAGCTGTCTCTATCACAGGAATGGGTTATACTTGGTGAACTAGATTTACCTCCCATGAAAAAATGTTCGCAATCTTTTGTTCCAACCATGCTTTTGAAAGGAACAGCAAGTTTTTATTGGCAAATTTATATGATAATTATATGTCAATTATCCATTTCTTTGAAGACATATAACCTTTAGGAAATAAATTAAAAGAAATCAATTCCTGTTGTCGAGTTCTCACTGAAGGATGATCCATAACAGGTTAGTAATATAAAGGGAAATTATTGTGAAATCCTAACAAGACAAAACAGGCAAATTACATTGCAAAACTTGAAAACTAAGATAAAGAAACATAGGAATTGAAATGTGATAAAACTAGCATGAAGATATGTGCTGCATGATAAAACCAGTATCAGATTTATTTAGAATATTTTATGCTCATTATTTTCTCCATTTACCTAACATTCTCAGAATTTGTGCAGTGTTTATCCTTACTGTACTGCTTTATGCTGAATAACACATATGCCTACAAATAATTACTGTTTATAACATGTTGCAATTTTCAATAATTCCATCTCACATTAGTGATGATATTTACTTGTTATGTCTTGAAGTGCATTACTGTTATATTTGCAGGCCTTAGAAAGAGGTGTCTGTTGTGATGATAATTATCACTTTTTCTTCAGGTATAGAGAGATGAATGGGTTAATTTTAGAATGATACCTAAATTTAGAAAAAATATGTGCATAATAAATAAGTTACATCTGAACAGGAATTTATGGATTAATGATATCTGAACATTACTAGACTTTTAATGTTATTCAGTGTCACTCAAAAATTAACTTATTTATATTTTCACCGTACAAATGCAGTAACAAATACATGTGCAGCAATCAGTATACAGTATTTATAAATGTAAATTCTCATGTTACATTCCAATCACTCTAAATCTTGTAGAATAAAAACAAAAATTTTAAAGACTATTAAAAACAAATTTAAAAAGATCACAAGTTTTAATAATTTCTGCAAGGTCTGCTATTTTTTGATAACTAAAACAATTGGCCATCATTTCTACAATGAAGTAACAAAAAAGGAAAAGAAAAATATATGCAAACACTTGATAACTTATTTTGTACATTAAAAAGTGAGACCTGGGCTAGCAGTAATGGAAATCAGATATTATGATTTGGTTTTATATTTGCCACCAAGGGTTTGCATTATAAGATGATATCACAAATGGTAAAAACTGAACAACTCTCCAAACAGCAACAAGTTCAATGAAATACTTGCTGAAAACATTCAACAAAATAAATCAACAAATAACATAACAGTTCAAAATACTGAAGCAAAAGGCCAACTAATTGACATCTACATGGTAAGACAGTATATAAGTTTTCATCACGAAACTCACAATTTATGCAGTTATAATGGTGTAAATTATGTTGTAATTAATCTGGAAAAAAGGTAAATATAAATTTGATCAGTTTTTGTTCAATATTAATGAAAAAGCTTTAAAACATTTGTATCATGTAACATTTTTCAAATTTGAGGCAAACTAGGGAGATAGATGTCTACAGATCAACACATTTTTTGATACATACCTTAAGTTACAGAATTTAAAATATAAATTATTCACTTTTTATTATTGGTGGGTGTGGGTCGAAGAATAATTTACAAAATAATAGGACTCAAAGATACAAGACTCCATACCAAACTAACATTTTGTATATTTATGATTGATAATGGGGAAACATTTATTATAGACACAGTATTTAAAAGGATTTTATTTAATTTAAAACCAAGCAAATTTAGTATCTCAAAATTAACATGAATTAATAAGTAGGAGTTTCATATGAAAAATGGGCAAAATTACTTCTTGCATTTAGACTTTTTTTAATAGATAAATACTCAAAAAAAGTTATTTTGTGATATACAATACTTATTAATATGAATAAAAATAATTCATATAGTGCAATATTTTGTATAACCATAATTATGAGGAAAAAAATGTTTATATGTAAGAGCAAACAAAGATTACTAGATGCAATACAATAAAATGTCCATTTTATCCTCTAATGCATATTTTTTGTACATAAAATAACCAGTGATACAGATAACCAATTATCCAGACAAAATAATTCATGTTTCCCCAACAGATATGAGGAATCATCTTGTGGTAACACGTATTGCTTGGAATTATCAGCTATTGATTCTTTTCTTAAATATTTTTAAAATCACTTTTTTAAACTAAAAACTAGAAATGTGTCCATATACTAATGCCACAAAGCAAAAATTAATTTTTAAATAAAAGAGGCCAAGTAACTATGTAGTTATAGATAAATGGTTAAATAAATCTTTTTTTTATGCAAAACCTTTTTATCTGATTTGATTTTAATTTATGAAGTTCTTCAAAGTTATTAAATGGATTTGAAATTTGTGACAACCATAAAGTGACAAGACAGATGGACATCAAAGGCCAAAAAATATGTACCTGTAATAGGTATAAAGGTTGTTTAAGACCAAACAATTATTAAACAGTCAAGGTAAATGTGCATATTAGCACTGTCATTGCATCTGAAAATTTAATGTAAATGGCATGATGTTTTTCCTACATTGCATTTCAACAAAGCCATTTTAAAAAATTCAAATTCTCATGAGCAGGATTCATCTGGCATTATTCACAAAAGCCAAGGAAATTTATTATATTCAAAAAGTTGTGTGTAATATTTTTCATCCTATATCAAAAAAATTTATAATTTGGGGAACAAAGACAATGAAAAGGAAATTTTAATTTACATTATATCTACATTTTTACAATAAACAAACAGCAAATCAGAAGATACGCTAAATACTAAGTATTGAAATTGTGTTATCCTTTAAGTCAATAATTCTGGCAAATTTGATAAATTAACATCAACATATCAGTTTTTCCTAATTTATTTACAAACATCAAAGCAAATTTTGGCACAACATATATCAAAGGTACATCATTCAACTTGCAAGCATTAATGATAACTTCCAGAACTAAATATGTCAGGAGGAATGTAGAATCAGTCACTATCAAGTTGTTAATATGCATTCTATAGTTTAATATTGATTATTGTTTATGAATCAATGTTCACTATAAACAATTGTATTGATATTTCTAGATAATTTTGTTAATCTGTAATATTTTAAACTAGTTATGGACAAAAATATCAAAAATAAATTAAACAAGATTATTTTTCCTTCCTAATTAGTCAAATTAAAAAACATAACCTAATTTTACACACATGAACTGGTTCTTGGAAAGCCACAGCAATGACATGTCAGAATGAAATGTCAGTTGCTTGGAACTCCATTTTATAAAAGCCAAATTCTTCTATTCGCAAATTTATTAAGAGAAGGTGAAAAACAAAAGACATAAGATTCCTTTCTTTTTTTAGGTAATGCAGATCGATATCTTAAAACATGACACACACAAAACAAACTGAAAATAAACATACTTTTACCTTCATTGCTTTGACCATTACTCATAATTCTTGTATCAATGCATGTACATTAAATTAAAATTTTCTGATGTTTGTATGCAAGAGCAAATGCTATAAAAATAACTTTTGGAATTATGGAGGCAGTTTTCTACATGTGTTCTGAAGACTGGTGGTTAAGCCATCATTCATCCATTGAGTCTGTACAAAAACATCTCTAATTTCCCTAACAGACTGACTTTCATTTTTGCATACTGATCTACATGGATGTTGTTGACTCCAGCAGTTTTTATCCCATATTTAAACATTTTGTTTCATTTAATATTATTGGAATCTGACAGACTTAAATTCAATCCTAATATTTATAATGTTTCTATCCAGTTCCTTGACTGTATTGTTGGTCCTGTCAGCTTAGCCCATGTTTTTTTTATTGCACAATTTTTAAGTTCTAGAGCTTGTTTATGTATTTTACAGTTATATAATGTAGCTATCATATTTAAACACTATCAATATCTGTATCCAGATCTTTCTTTGTGCTGCAAAGTTCTGTAGGCCAGCTCCCATGTTGACACACAGTACTTGGACAAGACTTCCTGAGGGAAGTTTTCTAACTGAAGGGGAACATCCATCTCTATGTCATAAAGAAGAACTTGCAAGTAGTCTCCAAATCTAAATATAAACAAAAATATTAAAAGACAAGTTTAAAAGCCTTGGTTCTGAGTTACATTGGAAATTTTTGTGTGTTTTACAGCAAAGAACAAGTATTTATTTGGTGCAGAGGTAATTGGAGTCAGTTTTATTTGCAAGTCTGTAATGCTGACCTAATACAACTACTATTTCTTGTGAATTTGTATCTAATTAACATTTAGGAAATGATTGATATTATAACTATTAATATAGAGCACTTATCAAGGATGGTGGGTACATAAGGGTCAGTTAATTTAAGAAGAGACAAAGAAAGATAAATATTTTACTTTTTCTCTTTAGCATCAACAAAATCTTCATCATCTGGGTTTTGCGGGACAGAGATGACCAGGACAATACACTCAAACATTAACTCCAGGAGTGGAACAAAGCATTTAAGGGGCAGATGTTGAAGGTACTCTTTGAGAGCCTTCTCGAGGTCTGATGTCAGGGGTTGGTGTAAATCCTCAGGAATCCCATCAAATATAACCTGCAATAGTAAATTAATGATCAAATCTGAAAAAGGTCACAAAATAAAGTACAAATATAGTTGTATTCTGATGACAAGTATATTTGTACTTTAAGTGTATATATTCCATTTTCCAAAATATTAACTCATCTTTCTGACATAATACAGTAATTGTCATCAGTTATTATCTCAATCATTATCACATTCATCAAATCTCTTAAATTTATCTCATGCAAGCTAAAGGGGTATCTCATGTCTTAATATTCTTCTAGCATTACCTCTTTGTGTTTAGCTAGAATCTTTGTCTTCTCCAGGGAAAGTAGTAACCATAGTGACTTGACATGTCTGTACTGACAGTACAGTTTGGCCTGAAATAAGAAGTAGATGGTAATTGTAGGTAAACAATCAACACATTACACATTTGTTACAACCCAATATACACTTGTTGATCCGTGTCATATATTGTCATGTATTTACCCATCATATATACTTTTTACTGAATATATAATTGTTTACCCATCATCAACTTGTTTACCTGTCATATATACTCATTTACGCATCATACACTTCTTTAGCCATCATATATCTGTTTACACGCTGTACACCTGTTTACTCAACATATGTTTGTTTGCCCATCATATATACTTGTTTACCCATCATATATACCTGTTTACCCAATATACACTTATTTACTCATCATATATTCTTATTTACCCATCATATACTTATTGCCCATCACAGACTTGTTTACCCATCATATATACCTGTTTACCCAATATACAGTTGTTTACTCATCATATATACTTATTTACCCACCATATACTTATTACCAATCACAGACTTATTTACCCATCATATATACTTGTTTAGAATAAACTCTTGTTTACCCAACACACACATGTTCAAACATCATAAGTGCTCTAAACATGATTCAATGACAGAGACAGGAAGGCAGTATAAAATAGTGATGAAATTAAAAATGTCTGCATGCATCTGTCCATCAATTATTAATTTAAGACCTAAAACCCTTAATAGTTTCACTACATCAACCCTTCAATGTAAAAATTCCCAAGTGTGATGCATACTAATAGGAACTTATAATCTTTCATGTGTCCAAAACATTGCTTTTCAGTTTATGGGAAAATGTAATTTAGTTAAGACAAGTAATTATCTGTAAATATGATATCTAGTACTCTTAAAAATCAATTTTGTGAAATGTTTTCTTTTTTCTTAATGGGTTGATAGCCTAGAATACAACAAACAACACATTCACTGAGATGATATTAGAGTTACATACATTAGCATAAAGTCAAAGATTGCCAAAAAAAATAATACATTACTCATCTGAATGCAGCTGAAAAATATTAAATAAAGTTTGACAAAACCTACATAAAAATAATGCTTATTTTAGTTTGAATTCTTGAAAATTTCTTCTAAACATAGATTTGTTTCTTCCATGGTGATCTTTGACCTACTGAGAAGGTTAAATAATTCTTAAGTTTCCTTAGGGAATGTAGTTGGTCACTATCAAAATAAACTTAATTTTCAGATCATTACTAAATTTGATATGATGGATAATGTGTTCATCTTGTTTTGCCTTTTTCTGGTTTATACTGATAGATTTAAAAACGTGTAATAATAAACACATGTGATTGTTTACCTGGAGTACAATTCAACAAGGATTTCATTTTCTTTGGACCAACAGGTGATGCTAGAATTATGCCATGGCTGTGTTCTGAGTTTATGGCATAAATGGAAATTGGCATGAAATGAAAACTTGTAAATGAATGTAAGTGAGCTGTGTGTGTCACAAGCTATGGCATATTAATGAGTACAGTGGCACAAATTTAATGCTGTCTCTTCATTATAAATGACAATAAAATGAAAGCAATTAAAACAAACTGGCATAAATTTAGCATCACCTGTATTTGTTGGAATCACTATATTTGAACCGTAGTATAGCAGCTAATATATGAAATGTCTTTCAATAACTCTGGATGTTTTTATGGTGGCCCATGAAAAATTCTAACTAGACTCCTAGGCTACCATAGCAATACCTTTTATTAAACTCCATGCCTTTTAATAATGATTCATCTAAAATTGAGATCAAAGGCAATGGAACCTAACTCAGCCATTCAGCCCAATCAATTTATCTAAATATCAAATATGTTCTGGTTTGGCTTAAAAATTTTGTTGCTAAAAAAGAAAGGGGGACAGATGGATGAACTGCTGATGGCTAGCTGGACAGACATGTGGACATCAGAAAATTATTGTCTAAAGTGCTTGGAGAGACTTGGGGCAGAGAGTAGAGATATAAATACTGGTATGTATAGTGGTATATTACCGAAGTATTGTGCAGTGACTGCTCCATCTTTAATGTCTCCACCATGAACTTGTCAAGGTCACTTTCGGGATTACCTCCAATGGATTTCAGAAAGCTGATGGCAATGTCAAGGTTATCCAGAGCCTGACAGAGGTCAGGTAAGCTGTGAAACTCTTCGCTTATTTTATGTTTGGCTCCACTACTTAAAGGAACCTGTCACAATGGGAAAATAAGATAATTATTTTTCATCTGACAAATGGTTTCCATGAAATGACACAAGATTTATCTCATTACTACATTTTTTTCTATGCACATAATGATCTAAGAAATGACAAGAATATTACTGAACTTTAATTATGAACAATGTCACATCCTTCCATGCCAGAGTAAAACAATTAAAATAAAATTCTGGCTGCTTGGCTTCAACCTTTTCACTCTTCAGACTGGGTTGGTAGGACGACAGTTATATGCAACATTACACAATTCCAGATAATTACAGTAAGTCCCTGACTGTGGTATACCTTAAACAACAGGAGGGCAAATTGGACCTGTTATTGCTCACCTGATTTACATAAAACTTACATAGAACAGTTTGCCATTTCATGAAGCAGGCTTATATTGCAAGAACACACCCCAGAATAGCTATCACACAAACTTTATATTATGCCAGTTTTATGTACAGCCTACAGCCTGATAAAAAATAAATTCAAACAATAAAGGTTTAAATGACAAGTTCATCCAATTACATGCATATCACCTCATTAATTGCAAGGATCTTGCACCTAAGATCTTTATAATATAAGCTCACATTCAAAGTTTGATAAAAATATGGTCTGTAGAGTGGTAACAAGTTTATCCATGATCACCCTATTAGCATACATAGCTCATTAAATGTATTCATTTAAAATCTTGATGAAATAAGCTGACGTTTCAATTATATTCAAAATGAGATCAGAAACATTGCCTTCAGAATGATAACTATAAATTGGTGTTGATGCACTACCAATGCAGGTCTATACCTTAATATCACTTAGTACGGCCAGGTGTCAATTAAAATCACCCAAAAAAGTCATTCTAAATTGTTCTTTTTAGTGAAACTATCTTAAAAATAAAAACACTTTATGAAAAGTTTGATCTTGAGAAAAGAAATACACAAAATATGTTCCAGTCAGATTTACTTTGTCAAGTTAAGGTTGTGAAAAGAAAACATTTCAAATATTATAATTTTTATTCTTGTTTTATTGATATGGCTAGAAAAAATATTTTTTAATTAATGTGCAAAATGTATTTTTTTAAAATATATTTCTTACCAAAATTAACAGATACCATAAATTTTAATTTGCATGAAAAAAGTCATATTGTATGAGCTATAAATTGAGCAATAAAATATCAGAGATAGGTCTACCATGGATTTTCATGTCATTAATATACTTCAGGGTCAATGTGAAGATTAGGTGAAATAGCCATTTTACTTCAATATGCCAGGAAAGATAAGCTGACTCAAATTTCCCTACTTTACATATATATGTGTGTGTGTGTGTTCTTAAAATAAAAATTAATTAAATTGCCTTTATATATCTGCAATTATAAACTGACTTTCAAGATTTTTTAAATAATTTACACAATGACTTATATGAACTGAATGGTATACTCCAAGATGTAAACCACGGTTGGACAATCTGATAACTCTCAGGTGAAATGGTCAATATCTTGACTGCATTGAGTAAAATCTAACCTGTGGTATTTTCTCTTCCAGCTTTCTGAATGTGGCAGCATTTGTGTAATCAGCTCTGTAAACCATTTCTTCAATCTGAAAAGAACCTTTTTATAGTTACTGACATTTTTCTTATGAAAATTAAATTGCTGATCATTTCCTGTTAGTAAGAAACCCCAAAAGATTTGTGATACTTAGTCACTGGCATTCATGTGATATTTTTCAGGCACTAGTCTGTGATGTCTGTCAAGATATTTTGCAAGATTAGAAGTATTTTTTCTTTAATTTTTGTTAGAATTTTTCCAGGTGCACATTCATAATGCAAGCCAACTATTATTTTGGATTCACTTTTAAGGCAAATGCTGTCTATGTGCTTGGATTGTTCATACAGCAATACATTTTTTAATCTCAAATCAAATGATCCAATACTTCTCCATGTATCAGTATCCTCCCACCCCTGCTGTTAGTCTTTAAACAGTTCATTCAAACTAGGGGAATGGTGAGCAATTTGCCTGGGTAAATGTACCCCACACCCCTCCTGCATCCCACCCCTATGGATATGAATGTATAATAAAACAAGCTCATAACTCTAGTGAAAACACTGTGAGTACTATGATTTATCAATATGTATATATTTTAATGATGGCGTTAATAAGTGCCTAGTTTAATAACAACAATCAACTAAAACCTGCAGCAGTAGCTGCACTGACATAATTCTGTCAAAATTCTATCAGGTTGTACCCAGCTGTATGCCAAAAAGGGCAGCAACTCTTTCAAGCACAAATATATATCATGTGAATTGTTAGATGATAACCCTAATATGTACCAAGTTTGATAGGGATCCAATAAACAAAAAATCTAAAATTAATTGCTGGACTAGTTGTGCATCCTGCATTTAACTACATTTAACATAAAGAGTCAATAAATTTGAAGAAATTGTAAGAGCACGGTGATTTAATGATATGCATATGTTCAGGTCATGACCATGCTATTTACAGAATTTTATGCACAGCATTAAGCTACAAAAAAAAAAGAGTGCAATAAGTCCAACAATAAATTTTGAGGAGCAAAGTCATTTGTCTCTTCAAATGATGATCATAATATTTATAAAGTTTCTCATAACAAGCTATCAAAAACTGCAACTTTGTTTTGGAAAGAGATGAAATGCTAAATAAAACTGTAAACTGTACTATTACTACTACCATCTTTGTCACATCTACCAGCCATATGAATTTTCAGTGTTATTTAGGTAGTTTTAAATGTGTTTTTGTTCAAAAACTAAACTTGCTCCTTTAACTCACTTTACATTTTACAATTATCATTAATCATGAATCTTTTTTTGTAGGGATAAAAAATCTGCAAAATCTTCCAACTCCAAAAATGGGAACTGGATGGTGTAACCAAGCAACAATTTGCCTTTAAAGTAAAAATGTGATGCCTTTTATTTAATTGCCTGATCAGTACCAATGTGGAAGAAGTGCTAGAGAAACCATGTTCCTTACTGTTAGCTGTAGTAAAACTTACTATGGTCTCCAATTATGTGGTTATTAGATACCTATGTATATTTAAATTGGCTAAAAAAACATCTTCCGGATCTAAAAGGTTTTGTAAATCTCTTCATCTTACCCTCTTGGTTTGCACTTATATGTTAAGGGAATTTTCAGAATGGGAAGGGGCCCCAAGTAGCTGAATGGTCTAAAGCACTCTCCATTAAGGATCACTGCCATCTCACCTATGTCTGTGTGGGTTCGAGTCTAGGATCTGGTGAATGCGGATATGTGAGAAAGCTTGCCAGTAGCTTCTCATTGGTCAGTGGTTCTTGCCCGGGCTTTCCCAGTTTCTTCCTGCACCATAAATACTGGCCATCATGTATAGCCTATCGTGTACTGAAAAATAGCGTTAATCCCCACAACAACAACAACAACAACATCAGAATGGGAAATTATTTGGAAATTACACTCACAGAGTATGGCTACAAGAATGTCAAATATTTGGTGAGATTAATTCATTAGACTGATAAACTAAAATCTACCATTATGACTCAGCATAAAATTATGCTGTAGAGACATCCAGCCCAAAAGGTTATAATTCATGGAGGTCTCAAAAATTAAAGAATTCATCAAACAAGTAAAAATGTGGAATCAAAATCTAAATAGGTCATCTACATGCATGTTTATTAAATATATGTATGACATTTCAATTATGTGTCAAGCTTACAATCTTGTAAACAATGTCTTTATTCAATCAAAGTACTGAAAATACTGATGGCCTGGAAGGTTGAGGTGATTCCAATTCATATAGGATCAGATGGAACACACAACTCCAGAGACCATACTATTGAAGGTCCTTTTTAATATCATAAACATACTGTTTTCAATTTTTATTTTATATTTAATGCCACTTGAAAATATATATTAACATTTAAATTATCATTTGGAATTTGAAGTGATTTCCTTTCAAAAGCAATTTGTATTGTTTCAAGTATTACCAAAGAGTCACCAATAGCCAAGGAAGACAAGTACTCTCACATCTGATTATTTACCTAAATGTTAGTTATTCAATTCACATACAAAACTGACCTGAAAATCCAGCAGATCTATACTTTCACCATTCATTCATAAGGCTCAATAGCTTCTACCAAGTGAAAAAGAGGTACCCTTTAGAACATTTAAATAAGGGTTGAAAATATCCTTACCTATTTTTGTTTTAATTTGGATAGTCAAACATACATTATTATCACAGGCATTCTCATCAGGACTTTAATAATTTAATAATTTCTGCAATATTCACTTTTCCAACACTGTATGCTTGGAATCAATTTATAGTCAGACAATATAACACAATTTTCTACAGTTTCCTTGTCTGCTAAAAAAACAATGTCTACATTTTAGGAAAAAGGTTATTTTCATGGACATGGTGAATATTTACCACAGAAAATAATAAATCCATGACCCAAATGTTTTTGATTATTATCAGTCTCTTCTTTTGTGATAATGGGATTTAAATTCCTCATGCTCCAGTAACCATTCTATTCTACAATTTATTTTGGATATTGGAGTCTATATATTGTTATTCCTATATGCTATTTGGAAACCACTGCAATGCAGTGCTTATACTGAATATTTAATAATGTGCTCTCAACTAGTGTTTAAACTACTTGATGTAAATAAGACATTTCTGTTAGCCAATAGAACTAATTGTCTTATACTTCATTGGCAATGAGTGCACTCTATTCAGTAGGCTTGGTGGGATGGGCTCAAGTGAGTCTAAATTTAACTGTAATGATCCTTGGTAATATTTTCCTTGTTTTTTAATGTGCCATATAGAGGAAACTTTATTGCAAAAAATATTGCAAAATAAGGGTCATTAGTGCAAGGGCATAGCTAAAATTCAATCTTCTATTTTGTTGCTAATTTAAGTTTGACCCTAAAATTAATTACTATTATTAGTAATACAAACTTCACTTGCTAAGAGACTGGACATCATGCCATAACTTAGGATTTAATGAAATCCTTCCAAACAAAAATGTATATGTCCTAATTTTCTGAAGTTCAACATGAGTGATGTGGACAGCACATTATATGCCTGCCATGTTTCATAGTCTTTCATGGAAGCAAGATATGGTCAACTCTTCCAATTGCTGACCAATGTGTCTCAATAACCTTGACCTTTCTGACAAATTATGATGTTTTGAACAAAGCTTACAGTGCAAAACCATCATGTTCTTATCAGACTCACCATGGCTTTGTTCTTTGACCTTTAAAACTCAAAATGAATAGCTATCATTATTACCCTGCAGTAGGTCATCAACAAAATTAGGTCATAGGAAGTTACTTTAAAACAAATACTACTGTGCAAAGCCCACTTTTTTAAAGTTACAATGACCCTGTTCTTTAAGTCATACCTGCCTACTCCAAGAGATATACATGGTAACCAAAGTGGTAAAAAGTGTAATCTGAGCATAAAAAGTATAATCTATGTATTGCATACCATAATTGCATAAAAAAAGAAGAAACATAATTTAAAATGATAAGAAAAATTAAACACAATCTTTAAAGAAGTTTTAACAACAGTAACCTCCAGTCTCTTATGAATGCAAAGGTGAACACTAATAACATTGTATCACCTTCAAACCTACCACTGAACTACTATGAGCAGCAAAGATTGCATTTCTTCTAATCAAAGAATTTTAAGACAGAAACGTATATTGTTAATTTAATGTCTGTGTAATTGTGATTATGTTTATGTTTGCAAATATGTGTGGTTATGATATATGGCAATGATAAGTCTACCATGTTTGCTTTGTTTGAAAGTGTTTCAAATGCTTCAGGAAATAGTTTTATTTTCTTTCTTTCTCACATTTGACATTGCAGTCATTTTCTAAAGGCTTATAGGAACAGATATCCTCCTTTCAATTTTATTAATGTCATTTTCTTATGTCAGGCACAATGACCCCTTTTGGGACTACAAAACACTTTTAAGTCTCAAAAATACCCCTCAACATTATCTTGAGGCTGTCAGGTCTATAACTGAATGCTTTGTGCACAAACCATTTTTCATTTTTCAGCCATGGTGAGCATGAACCTTGATCAAAACATCAATAGATCTCAAGCTTACCATGATGCCTGGTGATGGTTTTCAGTAGAATGATAATCCTGTCATAACATGTATATACAAAATGAAATTTGTCCATTTTATTGTACAATCATCTTAATAAGTTTCTTGAATTGGACTTGTGGACAGACAGATGGACTAAATCAAATGTCCTCCAACATGCAGTGGAGACACATCAATTTCTTACCAGCAGTCACAAAACTAAGTTTACCAGCATTATCATGAACAGAATGACTACCATGTTTAAGATATGAAGTTTCTAAAACTTACTAACTTAAATCATCAAAAATACTGACCACAATAAAAGTGCAGGATTTAAAGAGCCATACTCACTTGGAATTCTTAAAGAAAAAAGTTTCCTCCATTGCCTGCAATGTATCTGAACAAAAAAAAACTTTACTTAAATATAGATACTGAATTAAAAAAACAAAACTCTTACCTCAATGTCTATTAAAGACTTTCCAAACAGAAACCTGTCTATAATTTGTCTCTCCAGGTTGGCAAAGTTGTAATCAATGGTTGTTCCCTTTCCCACCTCAAAAGAATAGTTACAGTTGGCCAGAACCATTGGCAGAATATCCTGTTCTGGGTGGTAGCTGATCAGGTGAGCTGGAGTTAGGTCCCTCAGTTTCACTTTTGGCAGGTTTTCAGTGCTGCATATAATACAAATGTTACTAAAACTATTAATTTGCAAAAAAATAAAAAATAAAAACTATAATTATGAAATGATTATCTTCTATTAATGAAACTGTATGCATAAATGTAATGGTCCTAATACATGGAATAGTGCTATTACATATCTTCTTATAAAGGAATCAGATATAACATGAATATGGCATGGCAGATGAAATTTTAAAATAGCTTTAAAAATGTCTTAAATGTATTACCAAGATTTAGTGCCAAAGTAAACAAGAGTATGATTTAATAAGATCTGAGTGTTGTTGTGATTTGGATTTTAATGTAGCTTTAAACATTTTTCAGTCATATCACTACGATGTCTGCAGTGTGGCTTTTTATAGTGATGTCTAGCACTGGGGCATCATGCCGCAGACATGTAGCATTATGTTCCACCCAGTCACATTATTCTGACACCAGGCAGACAAGTCCTAATTCTAACCGTTTAATGCTGAGAATCAAATGAAGCAGCTGTTAGCACCATTTTTGTAAGTCTTTGGTATGACTTGGCCAGGGATCGAACCCATGACCCCCTGCATCCGAGGCGGATGCTCTAACCACTAGGCCACTGGAGCAATTAGGTCTGAGTGAATTCTTGAAGAAAAATTTCTTATCAGAGTTTCAATCTTTATATGTAAAAAGATGTTAAATGTTGATTTGTTATGAATTATTTGTTTCATTTGTGTCAATAGTCAGTCACTGCATTTTGTTAGTAGCATATTTTTTAAAAAAAAACTGATATAATTATTATTGAACAATTAACTATAAAGCCATTAAATCTTCTTTGTCTTCAAAGTATCAAAAGTATAAGGATTATGAATTTCATAGTAAACAATTGCCATTAAATCTTGCACAATAAATGAGCATACACAGCAATATGCCATACAATGCCATTATTGTAAAATGCATTATTTGTATATATAAATTAATTAGTTTACCTATCTAAATTAGCAACTGCTGATCATCAAAGTGAATGCCACATCTACAGGTTAATTAAACAGTTGCAGAGCTTTTTAAAAAAGCTGCATATGACTTCTCCAACATGACTTCAGATAATTATCACATTGCAATTGATGAATGAGTAACATTTTCCTTTCCAGAAATAAATGACCTCATTACTCATGATATAGTTACTGAAACAAGTACATGTCCAAGCATGAATTAGTGTTTGAAAAGGATAAAGAGACATGGAAACCTAATATTTAATATTGAAAAGAGCCTTTAAGTCTATGAGAGAATTAAGTCTTGTGTTCAAAAAATGCATCTGGCTTGAGATTAAAGTCAGACATTCTCCTATTATTGTTGCAATTATTAATTTTCTGCCAGAGAAAAAAAAGTTTTCTTGTTTGTTATATAAGTGCTAATAAGAAGCTTCCTCTAACTTTAAGACAATCTATCACTGTACATTTATTTACTGCACATCAATTAGTGTAACATATTCTGCCTTGTCATTTCCATCGTCTCTCGAGACTAACGGAAGCCAACAACAACATTCTGCCTTGATTATTTCATCTAAATTATTGCATTTAAATTTTAGAATACTGATTTAACAGTAATTGAAATCAAAGTTAGTTTTCTTTAAATCAATAACTACTGATAAAGATTATATCCAGAAACCACTTTATATTGGAGAGAATTTTATAATAGTGAAAATATTTATATAAACTCAATAAACATGCAGTATAATAAAAGCAAAGGAAAATGTTTTTTAGTTTCTTACATTTAGATGTTCATGTATCTACCATCCAAGGAGATAGGAGTGAATAATCCAAGCAAAGAGAGATAATAATAGAGATACATGAAAGTGAGGGATTGAAGAGATATAAAGCCAGACTGGTCTGAGACATTTAACTTGATGCAGCCCTGTACCAATAAATAACCTGTTCAAACTAGGACTGCTGAAGTTCCTGCATATCGGGAATGTGTCAATAAAAGATTCAAAGCAGTCCTAATTAAGGAGGAGTAACAATAACAAACTTGTGCTGATGAACAGATGAATGATGGACAATAGACCATCCCATAAACTCTTCTAATCTAGCAGTGTTACAAATTATTTTAATAGCATCTGAAATTGTAACAGAATTGCTAAAATTGTAACTTAAATCTATTTTAGGCATGTAGTCAAATTTTAAAAAAAAATCAGAATAGGTCAATTAAAATGATCTTGCTGAGGCTGCATGCAAATCTAACTAATCCATATATATATATATATATATATATATATATATATATATATATATATATATATATATATATATACCGAAAAGCTTCAACACTGCTGATAAAACAATCTTCTTTGTAATGGGGTGCCATGGAAAATATACTGCCAATTTTTTTATTAAAAAATTATGAATGTGTTATAATGGAAAAAGGTATTTTGTATATTGGGTTCGCAGAGACTCATGGTCTGTATAGTTTACAGCTGCAAATATCCATTTAAATGTTTCAAATTCAGTTTGCATGGTAAGACAACATTAATCCTCAAATAGAAGACAGCCCTGTTTGTGTATTTTTTCTTCAAAACTGTGTCCTTTTTACTTGCATACTTCCATCATTACATTTCTGAAAATATTCTTCTGATCCAAAAGAAAACCAAAGATGGAAAAGCATTACATAGAATGTCATGTCTCACCTCCTCTGGTAAAAAGAATGGTTCCTAACCCTAATTCTAACCAGAATATTAGGTCACTGTGTCTATAACATTTGCTAACAGTGAGCAGTACCACTTAACAAAAATAAACATATTTTTTACTTGTACATGGAAACATTTCAAACAAAAGGAGCTAAATATAAAATAAAAAGTTTGGTTTGCCATTTTATTTCAGCTAAATAAGAAGTTATTTAGTGCTGAGTTGACAGGAGGAAGGTGCCTTGCGTAAGGACACACCATAGTAACTGACCTATGCTGGTCTGATAGTCACTAAGGATTCAAACTGCCACCATTTAGTCACAATACCAGCATGCTAACCAGTGTAAAACTAGAATGACTCTATCCTCCAACAGTCAAAGCTTTATGATGGAGAGTACATTGGGCCTTCTAAATATCTAAGAATCCACAACTGGGATGGGGAAAGAACACAGAAGTCTACACCACAAAAACAACAATGCTGCCAAGAATACAAATCACTGTGACTCACCCATCAAATGTAGGCAAGACATTTTCTACTGACCTGTTCTTCTGCACTCTACAGTACTCCTCTAGGAAGTCATTTTGTTTCTTGAGAAGGAACCTCATCAGTGACCATGTGCATAGTCCAGCACCACTTGATGTTGGCAGTAGTTGTGATATTGGTGTGGTTCTATCAATACCTTTACTACAGTATTCCTGCAGAACTTGCACTGCAATATGCAATACAGGTATATTAAACACAAATACAGCACATGCATTTATGGATATGAAACTATGGTAACTTTGTCTCAAATACTGAAATTGACATCTTTCTCCTCCATGGCTAGAAGTACAGAAGTAAATTAGCAAATGAACAATAAATAATTTAAATGCTAAAGCATACATATGCAGCTGCAAGTTTTTGTTTTCTTTTTGACAGACTTGCTCTTCAAAGTCATTCTGGTAATTTAACATTAACTGTTGCATGATATTGCTTAGTGAAATACTTTTACTGCTCACTTAAGTTTAAATAAAATATACAGGTTGTAAATGGTTTACATCTTTCAAACAGGACAAATGAGCATACAAAAAAATCTAGAAAAAAAAACAAAGACAAAATATATAACTATTTATTTCCCTTAGCCTCATAAAGAACCCTACTGCTTTGGGTTTTGTAACTCCAAAAGTCAAACTCATAGTTTCTAAAAAAAGATCATGCAGATGCCCTTCATTTCCAGATGATAAATTATGTTCTACTAAATAAATTTATGTACATCAAGATTTAGACTGCTGTTATTATCCTTTCTTTCCAAACAAGATGGCTGCATTGCTTTACCAACAATGATGTCTTCTATAGATGCTGTTACAGTTACTAGATAACATTTCAATTCTTGGGAACTTTTAGGTCTGGAATAAACCATAAAATGCTTAAAGACTGACCTTTTAAGTACTGTTGGAACCATGTCTTTACATGTCTTTTCATGTGTACTGAAGTATATGGCAGAAAATATAGTCACAAAATTAACCTTATACTGACAAGCTATCACGAGTCATTTGAGGTACTCATGTTTACATTATTATACAAACAATATATATTGTTGCACATCAACCAAAAGAATATTTCATATTAAACTCTGAATTAGCCATTTTTGCAGGTAAATCTTGAAAACTTTTGTATCATTTTATACTAATTATAAACAAATACATACTAGTCATGCTTAGACTGTTACGGACTTTTATACTAATTATAAACAAATACATACTAGTCATGCTTAGACTGTTATGGACTTTTAAAATTATTATAAACACATACATACTAGTCATGCTTAGACTGTTACGGACTTTTATATTAATTATAAACATACATACTAGTCATGCTTAGACTGTTACGGACTTTTATACTAATTATAAACACATACATACTAGTCATGCTTAGACTGTTACAGACTTTTATACTAATTATAAACAAATACATACTAGTCATGCTTAGACTGTTATGGACTTTTATACTAATTATAAACACATACATACTAGTCATGCTTAGACTGTTATAGACTTTTATACTAATTATAAACACAACATACATACTAGTCATGCTTAGACTGTTACAGACTTTTATATTAATTATAAACAAATACATACTTGTCATGCTTAGACTGTTACGGACAAGTTCCCAAGCATTTGCATAATCCTGTATTAGGGCTTCCAACTCACCTGAAATAAACAAGCAAACTTTCTTTAAAGTGATAAATAAATAAAACAGGTGACAAACACTTGTACAAGTTTGAAATTATCAACAGACAATTACATTAAATTTTTTCCTGGATAATCCATGTAAGATGCACACCTACTCAGCAAACAAATGAACAATTACCACATAACCTATTTAATAATTTATCTGATTTTAATCCAATCACTTCATACTTGAATTTAAGTTACCTATTATAAAACTGTTCACAAAAAAAATTCATTTTGTGATAAAGAAAGACAATCTATCCCATATGTATGTAACCAGTCTCAATTGTGACACAAATCTTACAACCACAGTTAAACACTAATGAATCAAGCTTCATAGCTAAAATAATACTTGTGTATCCACTGGAGCCAAACCAATCAAGATGTGTTAATTTAATTCCCAGTGAAAGCAATTTTAAAAAGGGAAAAAGAAAATATTTGTTGGCATTTTATTATAGTTGTAATCTGCAAGTTATCTTAGAATGTAACAATGCAAATTGTGAAGAACAATTCACAGATAGGTCAAAAGCAAATACTTAGGAGTTGTCTGTAGTAATTGATCTTGACAAGAAATTAGGCTGAACCTATACATGGCTGTTACTGTGATGTCTACACCATTTTATAAAGTTACTGGCTAAACAATTGATGTCTTAATTAGGTTCTGTGAAGGATCCATTAAGACTCCAACAACTTTCACAATAAATACAGCTTAAGAACTTAATAATTAGATTTCATAAAAGTGCTTACTGGAGTTGATGCAAGACTTTTCACATTTGAATTGAATAGAATATATCACATCTCTAGTGATGACATAAAACCAAATTAAACAATAAAATTAAAACAAAATTTTACTTGAAAAGACTTATTTAAGTGGTCTCTATTTCTTACTGTGTTGCAACCAGTAAGCACTGACCAACATTTTAATTTGATTGTTATTTCATTGTATATTGTTATTTATTAAGAAAATATTTTTGTTAATGAAACTGTTACAAAATGTATGCTATCTTCTTAAAATTTACAAATTTTATGATTCGTAGATTCCATATTTCTGATACTAAATGCCACTTTCATTGATGAAAAATATCTCAAGCTTTCATGTATCAACTTTAATCATGATTTATGAATTTTCAATCAGACAAAATTGGGATCCACCAGCCTCTGTGTTATAATGGAATTGCATATTATCAGTGTATGCTGAGGGAGTGAAGTTCATCAGCTTGTAATAAGTTTGCACTCATTATATTGTATACAAGTCACAATGGTAAAGTAAATATGTTAAATGTTTATCTTGTTTCATCAAAATTAAGGACAATAACCTGCAGTTCTTTAAAATGGTAATCCATGCCCATCCATGCCACTCTTATCTCCCAATATAATTTTTGTTGCCATGTTTCACTTGATATATGCAGTTGTTATTTCACCTTTATTAGATAAATGTCAATGTAAAGAAAAATAGATGTTCTGTTTTTTTACTATTGATATTCCCTCATTCTCCCACAATGATTACTGAAAATTTATTTATAAATTATTTTTAATGTTTATAAGGATATATGATAATCTTTTTTCATGTAATATGCTTGGAAATTAGTACAATGAAATGGACTTGCATGGTTCTTTGAGATGCTTTCCAGTTGGATACATTGATCCACTGATCTTTATTTTATAGTTTCTCTTCCTTAAAATTAAAAAAGAAATCAATTGCACATTTTGTTTTGATGCACCAAATCCCCATTATTTTTATATGCATGGGTAACTCAATCACTATACATGTACTTTCACAATAATGGATAGTTGGCTCATTCTGGAATGAGATGACACATAAGAAAAAAACTATTCTTTATCATGGTAGGTAATGCAGATAGTACTTTTTGGGCAACCTAACAGTTCCCAAATGACATCTACAGCGGCCATATTTGTGATATGCTGACAGATTTTGTCTGTTTATTTTATATGGTGTTTGGAAGCTGAAATAAATTCAATTCTAAAGAAAGTAGTACAAAACATACATAAATAAAGAGAACATAAAATTGTCTTTCTGTCAGTATCTGTACTTATAATTTATATGCTGATTTTGCCCCAGTGTGCCTCTTTAAAAATGGCAAATTTTGGTGGAGGCATGTAAGAGAAACTGCCAGATTGCCCATCTTCAAGGTAAAATGGTCTAAAGATTATCTGGTAGTGACCTTATCAAGAAGCATCTATTCTTCAGTAACTTATGAGGTCAATTTTGGGAATTTGGTATAAATTTTACCTGATGAGTGGATATTTAATTTACAATACAGAAAGCATGCAAATTTACTTTTTGAGCATTTTCTAAATACTAGACCTTCCAAGACTTTAAAATAATACTGCTTTAAGAATGCAAACAGCAAACTGAATGTGGAACAAAATAATTTGTGGTGCACACCTTTAATGTTATTAATCTTTACTGAATAGTTTAAAAAACAATACAAATAACACAATAAGATTCTGATAAGACCTGTTTATTGTTAGCTAATTTTATTTTATTTTGGTGTGTGTGTGTGAGATTTCACAATATTTTGCATTGAGAATTTATTACATGCATGGCTTCTTTTAATATTACTAACAAGTTTCTTTGAATCATTCCATTACCTTGGTAGTGCTGTGTTGTTTTGATTGACCCTGAAACCACTGCTGATTTGTGTCTAAATGCCTCGACTGTGCATGCTGAATTGTTTCAGAGCAATACAGAATTTTTGGGCTGAATCCATGTAACAGTTTCAAAACTATTATTTATAAACAGATTGCAGTGAAATTGTATAAAGTGATGCATATATACATGCAGATTGCTAACACCCAAAATATTGGTGAAAATGATGTGTTTCATGGCTACAAAACCAACTAAATTGAGAAAAAGGGTGGAAAAGTAAACTTTTGAAAATAAAAACAAATAGTGTATATACTTTACCAAACATATTTATTTTGAATGTGTACATGGATAATAAATTTTTTCCTACATATCACCTATCCTCAGTTCATTACATTTAGGCATATGCTAGATAACTAAAACTTTACTATTAAACATGTCTCTATATTTCAGTATGTTACAATATTTAGATAATGCAATATTTATGTATTTATTATTCACAAATTTTCTCCATATAAATTATAATTCTATTCACTTATAGTTCATTGATAAGGAACCAATACTAATCATACTGAAAATAATACTGAAAATAATAAATAATTAGATTTAATTTAGTTACCATAGCAACCAAAAAGTAATGTTAGTGTCTGAAAGGTTTAAAAGACTTTTTAAACTAATATTGTTGGCAGAATCTTTTATCTAACTAAATACACATTTTTCAAAGAACTCAATGTTATCAAGCTGTTTTAATTATGAATGAAAAATGCTAATTATCAAGATGTAGAAGAATTAATCTGGTCATGTTTTATGCTGACTTTTAGGGCTATTTTTAGACTCATACTACATAAACTTTTATTTTGCCAGCTTCATTACTAAATCTTATGTAGGTCTTTACTATCTATTAACTATTAAGATGTAATCTGAATGCATATAAATAGTATGGCATACATCATGTCTTTGATTTCTATAATAGCTTCTATAATATGAATGTGTTCTATAATATATGATGGCACATATAGTTTTAGAATAACTTTCTTTATAACTCAAGTTGTTTTAAAATCTTATTTTAAATACATTCTTCTGATGTTCAGCTAGTCTGAGCATGAATGTCAATGGCCTAAAACATACATGTATTTAATTCTGTAGCATTCTAGTGTCTACAGCCGATTGATTTTAATGTTATACCAGGTAGAGCAATATTGTCACAGCTATTACCTTTGGGCCTTCTCTCAACACAACTAAGTAGTGTACTAATTTTTTGTTATTTATGGTAACAAAACATAAGCTGAAAAATGCCAATGTGCTACCAAGTGAGCTTTCTGACCTGTACTGCCATGTGAAGCAGAAATAAACAACAATATGAACACTGATGGTGGTTTACAACACTGGAATGGGAGCAAATGTCCAGTACACATGTATGATAGTGACACTGGTTGTCAGTTTTCTTTTGAGAAGTGCTTTACATCAGAGAGGCCTGAAAGTCATTATTACCTAAAATTAACATAATTATTTCTCATTGATTATAAATTATAGTGCAATGGTTGTGAGGTTTTCAATGATAATTTTTAATTGCAACCTGCCAAAAATAACTGCAGTAAAATGGATTTCGCAGCAACAATCTTAGCATATTATAACTTCTACATTGTCAAATGTTTGATGAAAATAAATAAAAAAGAACAAGCTTTATATGCTCATTGGCCTACCTCTGAAACTTGCTCTGTTAAAACAAAACAAAATGAACTGATGAGAAAAGAAAAGAAGAAAAAAAATGTCCACCCCATTGAAGGTTCAGATATTGAATGAAGTATAAAATTATTAGATTCCAAAAGTCATATACATTTCACATTGCTGTCATAAAAGTGGGTTACTTATGAAGTGGGTCTGTTTATCTCATCCATTTCCTTTACAACATGATAATTGAGAGAGAGAGAGAGAGAGAGAGAGAGAGAGAGAGAGAGAGAGAGAGAGAGAAGAGAGAGAGAGAAAGAGAGAGAGAGAAGCAGAGCAAAATGAACTTTACAATATGATTTGAGTATTATCCTTTTTATTATTTTAAAAAAGGATAGTCAAGGAAGGAATACCATGGAGTAAACACCTGACATACCCCTAAAATGAAGGTTTTGTCCCTTTCAAGTTAGTAGTTCTCACTTTTGATGATACAATGTATCCCCCAACATAAGCAAAAGCTCTGAACATGACCATTCTCATTGATAACCTTAGCTCCTATATAGTTAAGCTCGATTTAGTGGATATTTAAGTTGTTACTGAATTGGATGGCCATGTCATAGTGCTGGTATATCAACACGTGACAGTATCAGAGTATTTTCATGTCAACAAGTGGTAAATTCCTGTAGAAAATTCCAAAATATGGAAAACTGCATATTGCTAATTGTACCTCTACACTTCCAGATAAAGCTCTAATAAACCCTATTCTAATTTGGTCTATCCCATACATATATATGGTATCAATCAGCAACTGGCTATTGGACAGCTGGGAGATTGCAACTACTTAACAGCCACCATATTGTTTACAGCAATGTACACTGCTGACAACAGACTCTCCTGGGCAAATAAGTCTGTTTTAATATATGTTTCACTAATGTTCTGTTACAATGATGCAAAGACGTGATCTGCTTGGACTATTAATGTGCTATCTCCTTGCTATCATTAGCATACAATTAATAATTGGCCTTAAGATTTGATATCCCTAGACATCATTGTCCTGTGCCATAAAAATTTGGTATCTACACACAGTGCTAGGTGACATTTGATGATAAATATATAGTTCCCACATACAAAGCCAGGTGACATCATCCATAAATATATGGCTCCTGCTCTACCAGGGTTAACTGTGCAAAAAATGGAGCTGAGGTTACTTTGACATACACTAGCCATTTTCAACCAAACAAGACAGATACCATGTACCAAAAAGTCTTCAGGGTACTGATTATATCACCAACATACATGATATCATACTTTGCATAAACATTCTTAGCATGGAAAGTAGCATACACTAACACAAATAATATATAGTTTTCCACGACCCAACTTAATGTCAGGAGCAGCACTGTCATGTACAACATTCATTGTTGTCACACACACATATGCCAATCTGACTAACATCAAGATCTCTGACATAACACTGATTTAATGGGTACCAACATAAGTTCACATAATGGTGATCTTTGAAATTCCAAAAATTCTTTGTTTTTTGAAGCCTATCAAGCATTTCATGTTTGGAAGAATTATCATTAGTGATGTCATATTCATAATGAATAAATATGAATGCTGTAATTTAGTTGGTTAACCTGATCTCATATCAATACCCATAAGATCAAAAACACACACACACACACACACTTCCTTTCTTTGGTCTTGGTACTTTTACTCACTTTCCCTATCCTCCCTGATGACAGATTCCACTGTAATGGATGAAGCTTCTGCACGACCCAGTCTCCACTGAAATTTTTGGAACAGGATCCTGTGTAGCTTTATAATGCTGGGAATAAAACGAAGGGCCCGCAAGTGGTGCTCCTAGAAAGAAAAATAACATTCTTGAGATTTTTTTTGTTCAAACAGAATTAAGTACGATTTTTAATTGAAAATTTCAATATTGTGTATCCTTTTAATAAAGAAATGTGTTGACTGAGACTTGTACAGGAATAAAATCGTCCCAAACTATTCCTGGCATGTAAAAATATAGACCAATTTTACTTAGGTTTGAAAGAGTTACAAACTAGAACCCATTTCTCTGAGTAAAACATTTGTTGACAATACTTACTAATTTATATGTTAGGAGAAGATCAACTACCTTGCATATTTAGCCCTTGCAAACTAAAAGCCTTAATATTATGTCTTATTTTATTACCAAGGGTTTGGATAGGGGGGTTAGTACCAAACTCCCATTAATCATCAGTTACTACTCAAGTGGATGTGAATTCTTTTCCATGGATGTAGCTGTAATGAGAGCTTGTGAATTGGCAAGTATTATTAAACAAAACAACAGATTTTAGTCCCAATTTTTTTCTTTCTTTTTTTAAATTTTTTATTTGATGGTAATATATTAGCAGAACAAGTTAAAAAAATCCACTTGCTGCCGTGTGGGCCTGTCACCAATCTCCAAATGTTCCTAACATATGTGCAGTAGCTTATAGTCAGATGTGCAATACAAGTCAGTGTTAGCACATGGCATATGTATGATTGTAGCTTGGTGTCTGATGTGCAATACAAGTCAGTGTTAGCACATGGCATATGTATGGTTGTAGCTTGGAGTCTGATGTGCAATACAAGCCAGGGTTAGCACATGGCATATGTATGATTGTAGCTTGGAGTCTGATGTGCAATACAAGCCAGGGTTAGCACATGGCATATGCATGGTTGTAGCTTGGAGTCTGATGTGCAATACAAGCCAGAGTTAGCACATGGCATATGCATGGTTGTAGCTTGGAGTCTGATGAGCAATACAAGCCAGGGTTAGCACATGGCATATGTATGGTTGTAGCTTGGTTTCTGATGTGCAATACAAGCCAGGGTTAGCACATGGCATATGCATGGTTGTAGCTTGGTGTCTGATGTGCAATACAAGCCAGGGTTAGCACATGGCATATGTATGGTTGTAGCTTAGAGTCTGATGCACAAAACAAGCCAGGGTTAGCACATGACATATGTATGGTTGTAGCTTGGTGTCTGATGTGCAATACAAGCCAGTGGTTAGCACTTGGCATATGTTTTGTTGTAGATGATTGAAACAATTCCACTGCTATAAATCAAACAAAGTAGAGTAACCCATGTCACTGCAGATAGATCTGTGAAACTAGCCTTTTGTGCCTGAAGGCTTTGCTGGTGGTGATGGCCCTAATATTGTAACCTAATATGCATATGAAATTCTTTTAATATTTTTGAATGGACAACCCATTGAATCAAGGATGTCAGAATCTGAGCAGAAACATCATGTCTCTTCTTTTTTAAGGGGTAAAGTGACTTCTAGCTCATGTGACCAGTATAGTCCACCTCAGTGCCCTAACAGTGTTCAGTATATGCTCCTAACTCAACTGACAAGCACGGTGCATCTTAATTTCCTAATTGTGTCCAGCAGATGCTCCTAACTCAACTGACAAGCATTATAAGTCCACCTCAATCCCCTAAAGGACTTACCTAGAACATGCTTTAAAGGGTGCCTTGTTTAACTACATTAGAACCCATGGTAAATTCCAATATGTGCCAATGTGATCTAATTGAAGGGCAAAGTTCCAAGTCAAACAGGGACCATATCACTTTAAAAAAAAATTAAAATCAAACTTGACTTATATCTTCCTAATATCACATGAAATTTGGTTTATGTGGTTGAAATACTGAATGGAAATTAAAACAGCAAGGCTTTAAGTGATACAGGGGCAATAACTCCAAAACATTATGCCTGAAGCAATGAAAATCTAATCTGACCTAAGTCTTCTTAATTTAAAAACCTTGCAATAAATTTTGGGATCAATCCAGGAAGAAAGCAAAGGTGCAAGAGTGTGTGACACCTGTATGGGGAGCCACAAGGAGTTGATATAAGTTATATAGAGACACCAATACCGAAACTCAATAAGTCTCATCCTCAGAATTGCCATAACATACATCAGCCGATATTGCCTTTAACCCCAGAACAGAGCTAGAATGGTATGCCATGCAAAAAAAAGTCAGAAAAAAAATGACATGGTGGAAGGAGGGGGAAACGGGTGGCTCTTTCCGCAAATAATTTTAAATTAAATGCAGCATATACAATGAAAAGAACACACCTCTACAGGTGTCCCAGTTGCAGTATAAATGCCCCAAGTGACACAATGTTTGATCACATGCTTCAACTCAGTCATCTGATTGGTTCAACATGACAACACATCTAAATTTAATTCCTGGCTGCAATGACATCATATCTGGACAGATAAACCATAGTAAACATAGAGAGGCCCATCAAGGGGCCAGAGAAGGATGCACTGTGCATTACTTAAACAAAATTTAATTAATTAATTTATAATATAAACATCTCCTCCAAAAATAGGGCAGGGGCATTAGAAACTTCTACATTCCCATTGCCAGGCAGAAGTTCATCTTTTCTGCTTTACATTATACACACAAAAGTGCATTAAAATGTGAAACCATGTTATAATTATTGCATGTGATAAAAAAATAAACATAAATCAAGTTAAATATCAAATTTATTACCATGTACTAAAAGCAAAGCAACAGCATACTAATGTAAAACTAACTTCCTTTTGACAAAAATAGATTTTGAGAAAAGAAACAAATTTATACCTCTCTAAGAAAGAGATGAAGGATTTTGTATTGGTTCTGGTTCTTTTTGGCAGCACTCATCTGGACATCAAACTCATGACGAAGATGGTCAATTGTGATCCGTGTGCGGTAGCTCCACATGGATGGGTCTTCCTGAAGCATTTTCAGTGAGACAGTTTCTTGAGGTGTGTTTATTTCAAATACAAGACCCAGTAATGGATCTGATCCTAGGAAAGAAAGGGAATTGTGAAGAAATTTTGAGACCATATGGTCTTAACAGCATCACAAACTTAAACATATGACACCAGAAAGGTGTTTTAATGGCAAACCTGTTGATTGTAAATACATGTACCAATGTTAATTCTTCTAGTGATATATTCAGGATTCATACATAACAGGCTTGCATCAAAAGTTTTAATGAATGTTACTTGGTGATATCAACCATACTTAAAATGTAACTGGGTCCAAATGTGTAAGTTGAGTTCAGCATCATAACTATTTCTCAATGCTGATTGCACATGGCACTGTGTGTACAGAAGTGACTGGTTTTCTGTGAATTTGCATGATCCATTTGATGCCCAGTCTGACACTTTATTTAGGAGTTTATGATTAAATACATCATGATGTCATGTGACTATAAACCATGAGGTAGGTCATATTCCCAATGAATGATGTCAAGCTAATTCAACTAGGCTGTAATTCCCAATGGATAATGTCAAACTAAAATGCAACTAGGCTGTAATTCCCAATGGATAATGTCAAACTAAAATGCAACTAGGCTTTAATTCCCAATGGATAATGTCAAACTAAAATGCAACTAGGCTGTAATTCCCAATGGATAATGTCAAACTAAAATGCAACCAGGCTGTAATTCCCAATGGATAATGTCAAACTAAAATGCAACTAGGTTGTAAATCCCAATGGATGATGACAAGCTGACACATCTAGATTGTTAATCTCAATGGATGATGTCAAGGAAATACTACCAGGTTGCTATTTCTAATAGGCAGTGCACTTTTAAAATAAACTGTCCAAAAATGAACAATGCATGAAATCAATTTAATACCTCAACAATTTCTGATGTATTTGCAAACACAACTTATTTTCATGGGTAATTTAAGTTTCTCACATAGACCACAAATGTGAAAACCAATATGAATTTCAATATAAAAAGTTAAATAATATAAGCATTTTTATTTGATAGTATTATTTGGTTTATTTAATTATAGTTAATATAAAAACTGGATGAAATAAATTATATTCATGAAAAATATCAAGAATAACACTATACACTTTACACATTATACACATTTGTTTTTATGTGCTATAAAACAGCCAATTCAGCATTATACACTTGCCCCATTTTTAATGGTCTTCTATGCTGATAAATTAAAATTTGTTCAGAAACTATATTCTTGAAAGTGGCAGTGACCTTGGTCTATTATATTTTGACCTCAAAATTGAATAGTTTCTTCCTTACCACAAGAAATAGCAATCCACAAAGTTTGGTACAAGTATGTGGTGTAGGACTTGTGTTTTTGTGAGAAATCAGCTGTACTGTTTCAAAATAACCATGACCTTTGACCTTTTAAATTTAAAATTTTAATAGTGTTCTTCTTTACCTCAAGTGCAGACCATCTACAAAAATTTGCAACTGAAAATGGTCATGAACTGAAATTATGGTTCAGAAACCATTTTCTTTTTTCTGTTATTGTGACCTTGAACTTTGAGATCTTTCTCAAAATCAGTAGGGTTCTTCTTTACCCAAGTGCATGGAGAACTTGAGTAGTTCTGTAGAAATTATTTTTCTACTATCAGTCACAATGAACTTGACATTTGCTCTTTTTCTCCCTGAAATCAGCAGGGTTCTACCTTATCCAAGTCCAAACCATTTATATTAATTGATAAATGTAGATTGGGGTCAAAATGAGTAACTGTGCAGAAACAAATTGACGACATAGTGAACATTGTACAGATGGATATTCCACTTCATAATATAAGACACTCTACCTTAAGGCAGGCATATGACAAAATTTGTTCTTTACAGAGGAGGATATATAATAATAATAATAATAATAATAATAATAATAATAATAATAAGAAGAAGAAGAAGAAGAAGAAGAAGAAGAAGAAGAAGAAGAAGAAGAAGAAGAAGAAGAAGAAAAAGAAGAAGAAGACAAAGAAGAAGAAGAAGAAGAAGAAGATGAGGAAATAACTATAATAATAATTTTATTATTATTGATGTTCTGCTGCTTCTTCTTCTTCTGCATTTTATTATTATTGTATCTATTTTTAAGAAATCTTCTGCAAAATGTACAAAAAATACTAGATGATGGATCCAACTGGACAAAGAATATGCATCATTCAAACCATGCACATAAAAATTTAATAATTTTCTGAGCAATGAAATGTGAGAAAGATTGGATCAATTCATTTTATGACTCCCACTGTTCAGGAACAGCAGAAATCACTCTACAGTTTAGGGCTGTTCCATTTAAGCACATGGTACCCAAGGAAGGCAGTTTATTACAAATATATACCATGATACTTTTGATTTCAGAGAGTTCATATTAAAATGATAAGAAAATTCTAAATTTCATCTGTGGGTAAGTACCCCACTTTAGAATTGCCATCTCTTGGTCCCATGTATGTTTTAATCAAACAGCCCTTACTTTGTTTCACTTTTATAAAATGTTTCCTTCTATTTTGTAATTACTCAGATAAGAATGAAAATAATTCATTCTTTGTTAATTTTAAGAGTCTGCTGGAAAATCTGGCAAAACTTTGTCTTCAAGTTAAAATTGTTATTTATGTTCTTTGTGTGATTCCTTTCATAAAAGTATTTATAATTCCTAGAGGCTATTTTCTTCTTACAAGATAATTCAAACGCTTTTCATTTTACAAATTTTATACACATCTGTTACATCATCATAGTCTTTACTGGATTCACTCAGCTGAAATGAGGCCCTAAATACATATAATACATCATCATGGTCTTTACTGGATTCACTCAGCTGAAATGAGGTCCTAAACACATATATTACATCATCATAGTCTTTACTGGATTCACTCAGCTGAAATGAGACCCTAAACACATATAATACATCATCATGGTCTTCACTGGATTCACTCAGCTGAAATGAGGCCCTAAACACATATATTACATCATCATGGTCTTTACTGGATTCACTCAGCTGAAATGAGGCCCTAAACACATATATTACATCATCATGGTCTTTACTGGATTCACTCAGCTGAAATGAGGTCATAAACACATATATTACATCATCATGGTCTTTACTGGATTCACTCAGCTGAAATGAGGCCCTAAACACATATATTACATCATCATGGTCTTTACTGGATTCACTCAGCTGAAATGAGGCCCTAAACACATCTTGTGATGCACCATAATGTGTAAGTTTGTAAAATGAAACAAGTAGGGACAGCAAAATAATAACTGCTTGTTCTGTCCTCTCAGTGTACATGCTAACCTCATGTCTGTGACAATTATCAATTTATTTTAGATATCTAGAGTAAATATGATAAATTCCTGGCTGCCAAGGACAGAAGAAAAGCTTGAGTCAGGTGAAAAGGAAATTTCAGTATACAGTTAATGGTAAACAATGTCATGAAGTGATTGTGCATGTTTCTTTAATCCAAAGGGTCAGTTTTATATATGAGATTATTGAAATTAATATATGTTTGTGAGACAGAGTCTTTGATGCATAAAAATAATAAAATAAACAGATCTACTAGCACCAAAAGAGAATATTTCTGCTAGAATTACCATATCAAAGGTGCTCCAAAAACAATACAAGAAACAATATATAACTTATGAAAGCTTGAGATTAGTAAAACTAAGGACTGAATACAAAGATCAAAAACACAAGTACCCAAAGCAACTCAACTTGGAATTTTTTAAAAGTATTATATGTACTGACTCAGCTAAACTTAAAAAAAAAGAAATCACCAACAGAGAAGCAAACAATATTACTTGGATTAAGTTTCTACTTATAAAACACCTTTGAGGTCACTGTTCAATGTTTAGTTCATGTATACATGACATCATGAATCATTCAGACTCCAGTCTAATTAAAGGAAGAGGGTGTTGGATTGAATGAAGTCATGACAACATGATGACATCATATCCATGTTTGCTAACAATTCAAAAATAAATATTCATGATAGATTAAGTAAGAAATGTATTATGTAACAAAGAGTGCTTTTTTATGTAACAAAAATGGCTCCTAATGGCACAATTCCTATGGCCAAAAACTGAGCTTTGAAGAATAGTTTTAAAGTTGAACAAAGATCTACCAGATTTTATTCCAAAATGCAAAAGACACATAAACATGAAGTGCTCTTTACATAACTAATTATTATCTCTGGAACTCATCTTAATATCCACACCACATCTAATTATAAATTAAAAGAGGTGGGTGGCTGGGTGGGTCTAAAATGGTCTGGATAGCATATTTTCCTCAGTACTTGAATATTAAGTATAGATATAAATATATACTGAAAAATAAATCATATTTTCAAGCTAGATGTTCATAATTCTATGAATCCTATGGCAGCAAAGTTAAGTATTTCATGTAAAATGAAAAAATGGTAAGTGAAATTTGTTTAATCTAATATGCAAGAAAGAGTATCCTAACATACCTAGTCTTTTATCTCTAGCCAGATTCCCATTCATCTCTTGCAACACTGTATCCAGGTTCTGTAAATATATTTTTAAAAATTTATCCAGATATTTAAAGGTATTAATACTGAATATGAGAAGACACTGTAGCCAATTTTAAATACATCAGTGCATGCCTTATTAAGTGAAAATTATCCCACTTTCCATTCTATGTTTTTATAGCTAGTGAATTATATATTTTCACAACATGACATTGTAGCATTATTGGTGTAGAATAATCCTGTTTACAGTTATTTCTTCACAGACAAGAGTCAGTGAAATCTCACAATACATATATCTACAATTGTTTCAAAGTCAGCTTGAACAACATAAATGTTATTCATTCTGGACAACAAATTAACTTATAAATTTGGAACATAAAGAAAACTAGTACTGTGAATGACACACTGAATGTTCACCTATATGTACGCACTAGCAGGACACAGTTGATGGTTTTGAACTAAATTTAATGTACAAAAGCTATTATTTTCTTAATTGACCCAAGCATCAATAGGTTTCCTCATTACTGTATGTCCATCTGCAAACCTTGCTCAAGTAAGTTGCTCTAGAACAAAGGCTATTCTGCAAAACTAATTTTTATTTCAGTCAAAATGACCTTGACCTTTGATCTTTTGACTCCAAAATCAATAGGCCTCATCCATACCTTAAGTGCAAGCCTCCACAAACGTTTGACAAGGTACACTGACTAGGACTAAAGTTGTGAAAATTGTTTTTCTTCTTTCAGTCACACCAATCCAAAATCAATTGAATTCTTTCAATGTCAACAGAGAAGTCAGTCACAAACATGGTGACATTTATACAGTCAAAAACTTGAATTTGTATGCAGAAAGCAATAAGCTTCTTCCTTATCTAAAGTACAAAGTCATTCACAAAGTCTAATCTAGTTATCTATGTAAATCTTTGTTCTTTCAGTCATAGTAACATTGACCTTTTCACTACAAAGTTTGGTAAATGGATAGTGGACAACTTGACTTATTATGCAGAAAGCATTATGCTTCTTTCAGTCAGTGACCTTGAACTGTTGGCCTTAAATTCAACCAGATTTTTCAAGCTGTATGCAAATTTTAGTAACAGTAGATGGTATGGAAAGTCTTACAGAAAACTGAAAACACTGAACAATGACCTTGATATTGAAGACAACCTTAAATTTGTTAAATTCACACCTTTCAATTATAATATGTAACTGTATCAAATTTCATTTGAGATTTAATGGTTTTTAAAGTTAAACAGTGAAAATAATCGTTTAAAGGGCATATTGATGTAAGGATGAACAATGTAAACATTCAACTGTGACCTTGGCCATGAATATGACATCTTAAGTGGTATGTAACACCCCTTCTGATCATAATATATGCATGTATATAAAATTTCATCCCTCAACCTGACATCTTTAAAGTTCTATTGCAAGAAAAATATGTGCTTTAGATAGATGGATGGAAATGCAAATGTCAGATTTCCCACTTGTAATAAGATGAGGGAAAATAAATGCATCAATATACCCTAAGCACACAATATCTCATTTGAGCTTTTTGTGCTCATGTGGTTGGAGAATATCAGGCTAAACTTAGAAAATCTTTAGTATAAAATGAATTATAGGAATAAGTCTACTGGCTTGACATTCATAATTTTTGGAAAGTATGTTCCTGCTGATTTAAAAAAATTTTAATATAAGTTTTGTTACAAAAGAAACAAATGCATGTAAGTTACATAGTGTAAAGCTTGTTATAAGCAAACACCAAACATCACTGATAACATTATATAGTATCATTTTTTCTTGCCTGTAGTACTGGTGCTAGAAGTCTTCCTGAAAATATCCTCTCCCATTCAAGGCGAGCATTCTTTGTTCTCAGGCCACATATTTCCTCTCCAAATTTTTCTTCTGAAATTCACACCATAACATTTTATAAAATTTAGATAAAGTACATATTGTTACAAGTATAGTTAAGCTTTCCAAGACCAATAAACCAAAATCCCTTGAAAATGAAGTAATTTTCTGTTTCTAATGATTCCTAATTCAGTATCATAAATTCAGTAAACTAAAACTTCAGAAAACCAAATTTCAACTTGTTCTTTTGAAAAGTTTCACCGCACATTTTTAATGAACTTCACTCACAGCTGAAGCTTAACTATTCTGGCAGTAAATGAATCTTCAAATAATGCCTTCAAATAATGCCTTCAAATAATGCCTTCAAATAATGCCTTCAAATAATGCCTTCAAATAATGCCTTCAAATAATGCCTTCAAATAATGCCTTCAAATAATGCCTTTTTATACACAAAAATAAAATGACCCATTAAGGTTTTGTTCAACTACACAACTTTTTAAAAGTCAATAGTTGTTTCACTGGAAGTACTTTAAGCAGGTTAATATTAATAACAAACTGGCAGAAACAAAAATGATCTTATTGCACACACACAAACTGCTCTATTTGATGGATGTTGTACCAAGTCCACGTGTGCAATGGGATCACAGGACTCTCAAGTTCTTTGACCAGGTAGGTCTAATTGGTAATTTACACAATATAAAATAGATGCATGATGGACAGGTGGACCATCACTTAATCGATAATCCACCCAAGGCTTTCTGCCTGCCTGACAGGTGAACTGTGTATATAATATATTATAGCACAAGAAGAACTAATAGAAAAGTACTCTTAAATTCTTTAATATGACTAATTAGCATTTATAACACATTACATAAATATACATCTTTGGCATTCAATGGGTCTCACCCTCTGCTGCATGAGGTTAGTGTGGTAAGATGGTCAAGAAGCATGCAGTATCTATGAGTCGGAATTTCCAGTATGACTGATGTTAGGGCTGAATGGCCAGCATGTCCTATCTATAAGGCAGAATTGCCAGTATGCCTGATGGTAGGTTCCTATCTATGAGGCGGAATCACCAGTATGACTGATGTCAAGGCAGAATTGCTGATGTTTGACTGACTGACCTAACTGTTAAGGCAGAACCGCCACTGTATTGAGGAAGAGTCACCCTAACTTGTTTAACTGGTAAAACAATAATACTGAAAAAAAACATTGGCTGTATAATTACCTAATTCTCACTATTGCTTGACATTGCCAGATAATACATTGCATACAGCTGCAAAGTGAGGTGGGGATTTGTGCTGATCATAATCAATAGCTGGCTGATACTGCGAAGAACTTGATATGGAAAATAAAAGTGGTACTTAGAGGTACACTTTTTATATGCCTGACATACATATTTGTGCCCATTTAAAATATAAAACTACTGAATTTGACTGTAATTTTGACTGATTGATCTCTCAGTCAGTAGGATGCTTTTTGTACCAATTTCAATGCCACTGACTGCATATGGGATGAAATCAAATGTTTTAAATTTTCACTAGTTTTGGTGTCTTTGTCCAAATTCAATGGTAATCAGTATCATTTGTCCAATACCAAAATACCTCAATTCCAGGATGCTACTGTCCTAAGCATTTTTTTCTGACAAAGCTGCTTATATAATTTTAAACTTTTAACAATGGAGGACATATTTAATGGTGAATCAGCATTATTCATCTAAATCAGAAAGGGCTTCTAGCAAGAACACTTTTATTACAATTATGATCAAATTCTCTTGAGAAGATTTCAAAGTTATTTCTCTTTTAGTAACAGGAGCCAAATTTAGTAGTGGTTCAACATCTTTTGTACCAAAATTTAAAGCCCTTCATGCCAGGATACTTTCTGTCAAATCTGGTCATATTTTGCTCAGTTGGTTAATGAGATAAAAAATGGTAGTTACATTTAAAGCATGTCAGTACAATAATGGCCATATTATGTCAGTTAAAGAAAAATTAAAAAATGGATAAACACAGACAAACAGACATAAACATGAAGTACTAAATGATAAAAGTTAAAAGTTAAAGAAGTTAACAATTATATAAAAGTATAATGAAGACAGGTAAAATGTAAAATACTTAAAGAGTGTGGTAACATTATTTTTTCTGTAAACCATATTCCATATTATATTTTTCTCTGTGTGTGTGTATGTGTGTGTGTGATTTGGATTTTTAATATAGCTTTAACAATTTTTCAGTCATATCGCTTCAATGTTTGCAGTTTGGAGTTTCTAGTGATATCTAGCACTAGGGCATCATGCCACCAACATGTAGCATGATGTCCCACCTAGTCACATTTTTCTGACACTAGGCCGACCAGTCCTAACAACTAACCTCTTAATGCTGAGCAAAAAGTGAGGCAGCTGTTAGTACCAGTTTTATAAGTCTTTGGTATGACTATGACTGGGATCGAACTCATTATGTCCCGCATCTGAGGTGGAGGCTCTATTACCACTAGGCCACTGGAGCAGTACATATTGAGTTCATATAAAAATGTTCTGTCTTAATGGATGAAAGCAAACACATTTGACCAGAATGTGTTCTACTCTCTGAACACAGGCAAGGTATGTACTCTGGTATAAGTGCACATATTGGGATAAGTCAGATAGATGTAACCAAAATGCAACTGGTACAATACCATCTTATTCTATGCAATTAGTTCCTCAGAAAAGATTCCACTCTAAAAAGATGGTCTGTTACTGTGAAAGTTTCATTCCATATATTTAGCAAGGAATGAAGAATCTGTTGATACATATAATGTTTTAAGTAAATATATGGAATCTTCATTTTCAAAATGGGTAACTGCAAGGCAGTTATGACTGTTTGATCTGACCTTTAATATCATTGATACCAATGTAACTTAAGGCAGCCAACAGAACAAAATACTTTTTCCAGATTGCATGAGCAAATCCTGTTTTGTAACCATGGGATTTACATGGATTGTCAAAATCTAGGTTTTACAAGCATTTCAGTGCAGAAAGTGAATCTTCAAATGTCATTTTCAAAGGGTTATATATTTTTCTAAGATTTGTGCATGGCAGTAATTTCAGGTGTAAAAAATGTATGTTTTATTCAGAAACCAGCTTGAGATGTTGCCACTGGATGTTGCAATGGTAACTCCAGTCTTGTTTCTATCTTTTAGACTGATAGAAATTGTTTAAAGGATTTCTTTTTAGCAGTTTTGGATGCTAAATAGCCAAGATTTATATAAATCTGTAAGACCATATCAGAAACATTTTCATCATAATTGGCCATATTTGGCTCAGTGGTTTCTATGGAGAAGTGATCAGTTTCCCAGATGGAGTTGTTGAAAGATTTTTCTAATTGTAACAAAGATAGCCACATTTGATGCTGGAATTGTATCAATTTGTACAAACCAAACTGAAAGGCTTTCATTTCAGAGTACTGTCAAGACTGAGAAGTTGAAAGTAACAGTTGTTGATAGATATATGAAAGATTCAGAGCAATACAAAATGTTCACCTGGCCTTACAGTTAGGTGGTATCAGAACATCTCCCCCCTGGACATTCCCCCCAACATTTCCCCCTTTCCTGGTCTTTTCCCCCCATCAGATAGGACTTTTCCTCCCCATTATCTGTATACAATTTTATTTATATATAGAAACATTTAGCTTTGATGTATACTTGCATCCCGCATCACTCTTAGTGCACAGATATGACTGTTGTCACCTGAAGAAATGCATTATTAAATGTAATATATCTACTTTCATGACCCCTCTCTCTCTCTCTCTCACACACACACACACACAATCATGGATCTTAATGGTAACTTAATACCACATTTGAACTGTGAACATAAATTCATACCTATTTTTAAGCAATGTTAGTTATAAAAAAATGGGCATTGTTTATTTGTCAACCAATTCCTAGTGCTTTTACTGAATGTAGAACAGGAGGCTTCTTTGAAATATGTTCAAGAGGCTTGAGTCTAACCTTTAATTGTTGTGCATATTTGCTATATTTAAGATAAACAATAGAAGGATTAGCCATCATTCAATTAATTTTTGTTGTGAACTGAGCTTAAATAATGTCAGCCTAAATCAGATCTTCGGTGGACATCTGCCTCAACAACCATAGAAGTTGTACAAAGACTCTTCGAGAATTGCAAACATAGTCGCTGACTTCTACTTTTCTGACCTCTCTCTCTCACACACACATACACACACACACAAAAATAATGGATCTTAAGAACCAAAGAAGTACAAAGACTGTTCTTTGAGAATTGCAAACATAATTACCGACTTCAACAATTGTGACATCATAGAATACTTAAAAGCAATTGCTTACAACATTAACTTTTACACAATACAATTTTTCAATATGTGAAAATGTTAACTTTGTGCAACACTTACTACTGACATCTATTTAAAATAACCTTTTTCTTTTAACATAACTTAATAGAAGTTTTTATATTTTATTGGCAAAATGTTATATTAAATGAATTAAGTTTTAAGATCATGGGGGAAGGAAGGAAATGACCTGGGAAAGGGGAAGTCCTATTTGATGGGAGGGAAAAATCCAGGGGGGGGAAATGTCTGGTGGGGGATATGTTGGGTGGGAGTCTGAGGGGGGTGAAATGTCCGAGGGGTGGGGTGGGGAGATGTCCTAGACTCCAATTAGGTGAGTAAACACTTGGCCTTATAGCCAGATGAGCAAACCACCTGCCATTTATAACCAGATACATTTTCTTATAATATGATGATTTCTGTGAAAAGACCAACTGTCTTGAAAGCCAATGTTTGGTTGGCAGAAGGGATGGTGTTTAAGGTAGGCTCAACTTCATTATATATTCAACCAATTCAACTAAGGTAAGATTAAAGAATACATAGAAGGAATATGCTGAGTATAGTAAGCTAAATACGAGAAGTTGTACTTATACAGAACTCTTACTTTCATTGCATTCCTGCATGACCTGATTGAGAATGCAATGCAACATGACAAAAACATCATCACTACTTCTCCCCAGTGCTCGATGAAGGTCATTCAGGTCACGCTGAGTATGTTCCATTAGAAACTGGATCACCATGTTTTCAGTTATCTTTGGCTTGATAAGCTGACAAATAGCCTATAAAAAAGAACAGAAAAATGGCAACAAAAGTAATCTGAAAAGAAAATTAAAATCTACAAATTACATGGTAAATCAATGTAATTCTGTAATGGCAAATTAAATGTGTTATACCATGAAATATAAAAAGGATAGAACTATAAAAATGGGTTATTGTCATTCAAGTGATGTTTTCTGTAAGTTAATGCTGATTGACTGATTGGTGTTTACTGATGACTGACTGGTGTTTAATGCCTCACTGACTGTTGTTTAATGAAGAATGGCTGACTTGTGTTTAATGATAAATGGTTGATTCATTTTTAATGACTGAATGACTGATTGGTGTTTAATGATGAATGATTGGTCTTTAATGATGATTAGTTGATTGATGTTTAATGATGAATGGCTGATTGATGTTTAATGACGAATGGCTGATTGGTGTTTTGATAATGAATGACTGATTGCTGTTTAATGATGAATGGCTGATTGGTGTTGCATCACTCAATAACTGATTAGTGTTTAATAATGAATGACAACTGGTATTTAATGATGAATGACTGATTGGCATTTAATGACTGAATGAATGATTATTGTATATTGCCTGACTGACAGGTGTTTAATAACTGACTCATTGGTGTTTAATGATTCAATGTCTGATTGGTGTTTAATGATGAATGACTGATTGATGTTTAATAACTCAATGACTGATTGGTGTTTAATGATTGAATGACTGATTGGTGTTTAATGACTGAATGACTAATTGATATTGAATGATATATAAACACATGATTAGTAACATCATGCCAAAACAATGGGAGTTGAGTGCCTTGTCCAGAGACACATCATTGTGTATTAGACCTGGTCTGGGCAGGATTAAACCATGTAACATGCTGGCTGCCTGTCCAACATGGTAACTATTGATCAAATATGGCTCTCTTTTTGTATGTCAAATAACCTTGGACTTGCAATAAGTAAGCAGTTTTTCAGTACATATATTTCACAATTTGATTATAGGATTTTCTAAGATATAAAATCCTGAGTGGCTCCACATATACTCTTCATAGTCTTCTAGTATTACACTGGGATGGACTATCCTAAACCAAATGTTACATGCTAGTTTTAGGTGCAGAACAGACATACAAAGTGGGGGATTTTCTGACTACAAATTCTGTGACAAAAGTAAGACAAGAGATTTTTAACAAGGTAAAGTGAACTGATGTTGCAGAGACCTAGATAATTTATTACAAGATGCAGTAATATAAAACAATACACCAAATACAAACCATGTTCCATTTTAGAGTGTTATGACTATGTCTCAAACTATTTCATAGATAGAAGCAAACACCAACAAATTTAGTAAAATAAACAATTTATTTCTCTAAGTTATGAAGCAAAAATTTAAAGAGAGTATTGTAAAATACTACTACAATAGTTCGAAAATACATCCCTGTTGGTTTGTACCCTCCTACAAATTTCAATAACGGAAACATTAAATTTGTTAAAAAGTGCAAGGAACATAGTCAATTCATTCACTGATTTATATTTTCTAACCTGAATGTGACAAGAATTGCCATAACACTGTCATTGCCTGCGCGCTTCATGCTTAACAGAAGTTTTTATTGTAATAGACTGACATGCTTGAGAACCATTTCCAGTTTTTGGACCAGTCCATTGTCAGCAAAGGGGCGCATGCGTGACTAAATATGTACATACATATGTCATCTGCTTTCGATATTTACAGTGTAGAATCAAGCAAAGGAAAAGAATGACAAAAATTTTGCCTTTCATGTGGATTTAACAATCGGTTTTATTAATATGTTCACGTGTGAAAAGGAATAACATTCCAAAGTCAACTTTACTGCAATTTACGGAAAATGAATTATCGGGCAGTTATCAAATAGGATCAATTATGTCATTATGTTGTTGGATGGAAATAAACTACCCAGTAGTGTACAGAATTATGGAAAGTCTGTTAAGCATGAAAGGTGCAAGGGGATGCAGGTACTAGTGCCATCTGGTGACAGGTTAGAAATTATAAATCAATGATTCAATTGACTTAGTTCTGTGCACTTTTTATCACATTAAACTTTTTAGTTATTGAAATCGGTAGGGGGTATAAACCAATAGGGATATATTTTCGGACCATAATAATAATACTAAATAATCCTAAATGTCCTATCAATACTCCAAAAATACAGTATGTTCAAAATAAATGTCCTGATATACCAATAGTGCAATTCAGAAAAATCTTTGAATGAATTCATAAAAACCAGGTCAATGAGCACTTTGTAATTAAAATGAATAATTTAAATAATTAATTTGTTCTTTGTTATATTTGAACACAACTATAAAATCTGATGACAAATGGAATCCACAGACTGATTCTAAGATAGGAATGAAAATTTGTGTACACCCCCCTATATATATATATATTAATTTCACTTAACCTAAGAGGCAACAGAATGTTCTGGAATTCAAATGGAAAATTCCACTAACTTGTGAACAATGTTAGAACTTTAACTCAAATCTTAGCAAACATTTTGTTTATTACCTTCAATCATGACAAATGACAGGTAGGCAAACACTCTATCTACAACCACCAATCAAGGTAAAAAAATAAAGCACACAATTATAGATATAAATATTAACAAGAAAATAGCGTCAAAAGTAAAGTTTTAGCATGAAAACATTTTGACGTGTAGGCACATAGGAACACTGTTGCATTAAGGGGCAAAGTGAGTTCTGAATACTAATGTTGTAATGTGTTAAGACTAAAAATTATAACTGCCAATATTTTTCATATGTCTGATGATGGAAAAGAAATGGTTGTGAGGTATTCAGTCAAAGTTACTGAACTGCCATAATGTTATTGCTTATTTATGCTTACACGAAATCTGAATATAATGCAAAAGTTTACCTCTGGATTGTGATTAGCTCCCAGCATCATGGAGAGGTGAAGCATAAGCCTGACCACAGCACAGTAGGCAGGGGACATTTCTCTCTCTGGTACGGCACCCTGGGCTCTCCGGCTAGCAGCACCTAGAATGTGTCCTGTCTCTGTCATGTCTTGTCTGGAAATTCAAGATATTTACTGTTACAGTTGCTCCTCACTAAAACATATGTTCACCACTTGCAAGGTATACCGACTACACTATTACTAAATAGCAAAGCAAGGTTCATGAATTCCATTCAAAGGCATCAATTAAAGAGGTTGCAAGGTGGTGTTCATCACTTGTTTGCCTTAAAATTTGGACTGGGGTTCTTTGCAGTCCAGGTACATTGAGAGTACAGTGAGCTAGGTATCATATTTACCAAATTAAAAAGTGTCAGTCATTTCATTATTATAACAGTTGCACACTGCTTTTTTTCTGTGGAGGCAAGTCTCTAAGTTTAATAATAATTTTTGATATAGACAACTTCAATTCCACGTGATCCTCTCTGATCTATCAATAAGTGTCATTAGATAAATATCACAGTAATACAAAATTAATTTTGTCACAAAAGCAATCTTTAAAGAGAAATCACAGTCAGTTAGCATGCTCACAAAACTACCAAAGGGTGTAAATAACAGACTAATAAAAATGAGACACTGACAGGAAAAAGACATGCAACAGTCATCAGTGCTTATGTAAACAGCATGACAACACAGATCAAGGACAAATGTTATGACACCTTGAAGCCTCTTATTGCAAAGGTACCAAAGACAGACAAGTTCATCATCCTTGGTGACTTTAATACTAGAGTTGTAACAAATCACCAGACAAGGCCAGGTGTCACTGGCAAAAATGGCTTTGGCAAATGCAACAACAATGGTCTCCTTCTACTGAGGAAATGTACTGACTGGACATGACCTAATAAATCATCAGCAGAGTCTTCCACTTAGCAAACCACAGCAATATGTCTTGGAAGTATCCATGCTCCAAGCACTTGCATCTCACTATGTCGCCATCAGGAGAAGAGCCAGTCAAAATGTCAGAGTAATGAAGACCATGATAAGTAAACGATGATGGATCACCAGAGGCTAATAGTCTCTAAGTTCATTATTCTGATTAGAAGTTGAACATAAGGTGAAAAAGTGATCAAAAAGATAACATCTCCACAAAGAAAAAGGAGAATGTGAAACAGGCATTTTTTGAAGAATGGTGCAGCCAACTAGATCCAATCAATAAAAACACAGACATGGTGTGTGTAGTTTGTCCTCTTTTGAAGAACTGCAAGAACTGCAAGGAAAAGAAAGACAGTGCAGAACTGCAAGAAGCATAAATCTCAGAACTGCAGCAATACTAAAGCAAACCCAAGTATCATATCCTGTCAAGTGTACCACAGACAGTACAAAGCACAAATTGACTTGGTCAGCCAATTACACACTTACAGAAACCAGACCAGTTAGTGATGTCACGGTAATTTTTAACTTGAAAGACAAACAATAACATTAGGTATTTATTTCTTACATCGCTGCCACCAATAGGCATTACAGATATTTTCATGGATTGAAAAAATGTTCAATGTTGTTATTTACTGTGTGCTGAGAATTGTTTTGGCATAAAATTATATGACTAGTGTGGTGGAGCTAAAACATGTTCAGGCACCAAAAGGATGTATTGTACATGTGCAGGAGAAGGGTTGGGTTGATGAGGAGGTAATGCTGCAGTGAATTAAAGAGTATACAGTAAAGGAATTATCTCTTTTAGTGATGGATTCATTCTGGGCACATATTATAGATGCTGTAAAACAGGCTTTGAGAAGGGAGTGGTAACATGGTGCCTGTAATTATTCCAGGTTGATGCAAAACCAAACTACAGCCACTAGATATCAGTGTAAATAAACTGGTAAAATTTGACATGAGGAAAAGATGGACAAATTTTATTTGCAAAGCAGCAGAGGGCCTTTCCAAGGAAAATGACAACACGTCTCATATTAAGAGTGCAGACAAACAAACAGTTGTGGACTAGATTGTGATTGTGTAGAACACATTATCACCCAAGACATTCTTTCACAATAAAGAAATTAGTAAACTTGCAGAGACAGTTCCAGTCAAAGTGCTTTGGGACAAGCCAGATCTGATCGGAAAATCATATAAAGTTAGTGGTATTAACAAGAACTTGAATGGATGTGTGGAAAATAAGAAAGATTGAATGTGAAAAAGTGGCAGCAACAGTGAAGAGGATGAATTTGATGGATTTGAGCCTGAGGAGCTTTAGTGGGCAATTAAGAATGTGGTCACACTGAGGGATTTTAATTAAATATATTAGCAGCATTCAAGTTTGTTCAGCAGTATTTAGATATCACTACTATGTAAATAAAAGATGTTCAGTTTCAGAATTAGCATGTTTATCAATCACTTTGTACTGTCACTATCTATCTACCAGTATCTCTCTCTCTCTCTCTCTCTCTCTCTCTCTCTCTCTCTCTCTCTCTCTCTCTCTCTCTGAATATATTTTTATGCAATTACAATGTACATGTTCTACTGTGCTCATCAATAGCTATTTTACCTAAAAAAGTCATGTAATAAGCATGAATAGCAAATAAACCTTGACATTTTAATAACAAAAACCTTTGCTGAAGCATAAATTAGAACAGAAAATGTATAAACTGACAGGAAAAAAGTAACAATATCATATTAATAACAGTGCAAATACATGCACTTTCTGTGTGCAATACCATTACTAAACAAAGTTCAAGCATACAGATAAAAAATAAAGTTCTGAAGAATCTATCATTTTTGTACACTTTTGATAAATTATTTCTTTGGTAAAAATTGTAGGTTAAAATATTACTCATTCTTTTGTTCAGTACCAAATATCTGCAATCTCTGGATAAAAACAAATTTTATTGTACAAACACTAAATATTAATTTTTAGGAGTAATCATATAAAGAAAAATAAGAGCAAGTGGATAATTTAATGGCAATATGATACTCACTTCAATCACTTCAATCACAAAGAGTATTCCTGTCTATTAGCAGTATTACCTCAGAAACAGAAATTTTAAAGTATAATCTCTGATAATCTGTAGTATTTCCTGCAAGTAGTGTATATTTAATGACAAAATACTCACTGATTATCAGAAGTATTTCCTGGAAGTAGTATGTATTTAATGACAAAGTACTCACTGATTAGCAGAAGTATTCCTGTAAGTAGCAGTGTTTCCCTTTACACACATTTGTGTATCAGGGATGCATGCCGAAGAAAACTGGTGCACATGTTTTGTTGTGCATTTTTTTATGCAAAGGATTTGCAAAATGCAATCAGATTTATTTAATATCCAATGATTTGGATGAAGGATGACATCACACATACTTTGAGCATAGGAACAGTCTGGTTCCCTGTTTTGTATGTCCCCTGCATTGCACTCTGCTATATGGAGTATACAAAACAGAGAACCGGACTAGCATAGGCAATGTTATGATGGAGTAGCAGTGAAGTTCCCCTAATCTTACAAGCTCTCAAGTGATTTCCATTGAGTTCAAAAAGATGTCAAGAAGTTTAAAATCAATATTTATTGCTCTAGAAAGTGATCTCCAGATTAAAATGGTGTGCACTAAGAATTATTAGTCACAAAAGTGAAAGAAGCAGAATACAAAAGAGTAAATATGGACCTAACTTTCTTGAAAAATGGAGAATATAATTTCCTTGACTGGAATACAGAAAATCCATTGGGATTACTGGTGTGACTTCTGATCGTGTGATTGCGAAGACTGTAAAAGTGAAAAACTTTTTGTGACAGGGTTTAAGAATTTTACAAAATCTGCCCTTGTTTGCCACAAGATACCTGTAGAACACATTATCACCCAAGACATTCTTTCACAAAAAAGAAATTAGTGAACTTGCAGAGACAGTTCCATTATATGGATTACAAAGTCAATTGGTAATTGCAGATTTTGTTGTTCTTTAACTTTGCTGCAATGAAAGAAAGATCTAAAAGAACCAGTGTAACTTATTAAGGAGAAGATGAATCATTAGCCTCTGATTTTTGGATAAATGTGTTTTAGGATGAAGTACAATGAAACCATGATATTATGCATTATGTAACAGGCAGTAAATTAACTGTCATTTGGTTAAAAAGATTTAGATGGATTTTTATATTGGCTTATATGTAATGTGTTGCTCTATAATATTGCTACAAAAAGATTAAAAAGAGACTGTTAAAAGTATGACTTTAAACTAAAAGGAAAATGAACGTATAAAATTATCCTTTGAATGGACAATGCATTTGTGTGTTAATTTTAATACTAAATATGTTAAACAGTAATTATTGCTATCTTCATATAATGTGAACTGTTATATTCTCCTTAAGAGGGACTTAAGTTAGAATAGTCCTTGACTAATGAGTCACCCTCTATAAATAAAGAATTATTATTATTATTATTATTATTATTATTATTATTATTGTGTGTTGATTTATCTGTAAGTTGAGAGAGAGAGAGAGATAGACAGACAGAGTAAGAATGAGAAAATATTGTGCAAGCTGCAATATCCTATTTCGTGCAGAAAAAGTATGGGTCAGATGAAAATTTGTAAGTACATTTTTGACCCTTACATTTTTATTTGACCCCCAGTTCTGACACCATGGGTTATTTTTTTACCCTCAGTTTTACACCCATGGGGTATACACTAAAGTAGCATATATTTGATGACAAAATACTCACTGATTATCAGGTGCATTTCCTGGAAGTAGTATATATTTAATGCCAAAAGTATTTACTGATTATCAGTATTTCCTTGAAGTAGTATATATTTAATGCCAAAGTATTTACTGATTATCAGGAGTATTTCCTGGAAGTAGTATATATTTAATGCCAAAGTACTTACTGATTATCAGGTGCATTTCCTGGAAGTAGTATATATTTAATGCCAAAGTATTTACTGATTATCAGGAGTATTTCCTTGAAGTAGTATATATTTAATGCCAAAGTACTTACTGATTATCAGGTGCATTTCCTGGAAGTAGTATATATTTAATGCCAAAGTACTTACTGATTATCAGGTGCATTTCCTGGAAGTAGTATATATTTAATGCCAAAGTACTTACTGATTATCAGGTGCATTTCCTGGAAGTAGTATATATTTAATGCCAAAGTACTTACTGATTATCAGGTGCATTTCCTGGAAGTAGTGCATGATTTAGGCCTCCAATCTGAGCACCACACTCCTTACATGTTGCTTCTTGGGCTGGACGACCACACTGGACCAAAATAAGACATTAGACAAGCAACTTGACATAGAAACAGTACAAACATAGATAACCCAAATTTGTGCATATTGGTGATAATATAGATCTCAGAGCTGTGCTTGTCAAGCATTAAAGCCACTACAAGAGTGATTTTTTACAATATACTGCAAGATGCAACATTTCCTGCAACATCATATTTGATGGCCGTTCACAATGAATCATCTACTACAATAGCAGATAACAATCCAAAAACATGTATATTATTTAAATACATATGCATGACACATCATTAATTCTGCATTGAATAAACCAATTTTATATTTATGACACATCACTCATATAATATACACAACATCAAAAATTATGTGCAACAGCCCATCTACTACAATGACAGATAATAATGCAAATACATGTAAATGGTATAAATACACATGCATGACACATCAATAATTCTACATTGAATAAACCAGTTTTATATTATGACACATCACTCATATAATATACACATCAAAAATGATGTGCAACTGCCACAATATTCAGATATAAATTTAGTGCTAAAGTGCTCACTCATAAACATGAATCTGCTCACCAACAAGAGCACATCTGGAGTAGATGACAATATGCAGTCAGGTATATGGGAAAATATGTCAGTCAATAATGAAATTAGGTCAAAGTGACCCTCTTTTGGCTTGATTGAGTTGTGACTTTTGTCCTTTAGATGTATTTAAGTGCCAATTTTCATGAGTGGTGGTAAAATTGGGTCTGAGATATTGAGGATGTAATGAAAAGAATGCTAACAATACTCAGGTCAAACAAGCATGAAAATCAGGTTACAGTTAACCTCATTGTGATGCCTTCACATGCAAAGTTGCATCAAAAGCCTCACTGTAGCATGGAGGCAATCTCAATTGCATTGTTCTTCTTATCAATACGATCCTATTTTCATAAAATGTAAAAATCCTAATTAAATGGGTAAATGAAAACTCAGTATATCATCCATTTTATTATATAAAAATGGCAGTTAGTGCACATAATTTTAGAATTAACAATGAAATTTGACAATTTTAATATCCTATATTCTGTAAGACTTTTAATAAAAATATTTTCTCAAAAAAAAAACATAGTATACACTGAAATATCCAAAACCTGAAATTTTTGGAAATGCCTGCTGGTGGCAACACTAACAAATAGATACTAATAGAAGTCTCTTAATGAAAAATTGATTTTTTAAATTTATATTGTTCTGTCTTCAACATATATATATATATATATATATATATATATATATATATATATATATATATATATATATATATATATATATATATATATATATATATATATGTGAATTTAGTATCAAGGTGATGCATGGGACCAGCTCCATGAAAATTCAATTATGTACTCACAAGGCTGAGTTTGACATATTTTCACCTTTTTTACCTGATAACACAAGTTAATTAAAAAACTGACTCAGCCAATTATAACCAATCTGACATCACAGTAAAATCTGTGTGCTGGGTCAACATAATTTCTTGCTAAAATCAAACAATGAAGAAAAATACCAAGTTGATGCATCTGCCTTATTTATGGATTGTTCTTCAAAATATATATATATCAATACATTCAAAAACAAAACTGAACATTATAATAAAATGCCCTAAGTTTTGTCTGGATGTAGTAATCTGGGATCATGTAACTACTATGTGCTGCTTTCATTATTACACACTGTCACTGTAATGTACCACTGACATACTGACTGTAGAATCACTAGCTTGAGGAATTAACTAGTTCAAGCAAGGTCTTGGCTTGGGTAGTTTATGAATTTAATTCAAACTGTGAAGCTTTTTCAAACATTTGTGTTTTGTTTGCAATGGCATTGTTTCAGTCAATCTTTGAGTACTGCATGTCAACATGTCTATGAAAATCTGTTATCAGTTATTGACTTTAATTGATTTCTTCACATATAATATAGATAAATATAAGTCCATCAGATGAACACTTGTGCAGGACAATGGTTATTTTAAATCCTATATATCAATCAAAGTTGTATGCATCCCACCCCAGCTTCACCAGTGCTAATCAAAGTCTGAGCCACTCATTCAAAAACACTGTAATCACAGAGATAGCTTGACATTCCATCCATTGTCTCATCTTCATTGCCAGAGAGAAGACAAAATTAAGAATACTGGTTTCATTTGGCAAATTTACTACATTTATGCATACAAATTATTTAAGAATTTATTGTAGAACAGTAAATACACTTATACATCTGGGTCATCAGATTTTATATGCTGGTGTTTCTTTTTTTTAATAATTACGAATTTACCAGTATATGCCATCATTTGAAAAGGCACATATCTCTAAAAAATTATATATTTAATTTATTCTCTGTAAAACTTGGACATAAATTAAAATGTTGTTTTCCCTGGCAAATGTACATTTGATAAGACTTATAATTGATTCAAGTGTGTGTTTTAGACCATTGTACAAAAATGAACCCCTCATCCAAGCATTCGTGAAGGATGAGGGGCATTATTGGAGTAAAGCCGGAGGCTGAGCATGTATACATAGCATGTTACTCTGTCGTTGGCGAAAACGGGCGCTCTTCAAAGAAAAGGAACTTTTATCAATTATACAATATGTCACTTGAAGTACCCTTTATAAACAAGTCGTCTGCACGAGAAACCTCATAGTTTAAAGTGAAGTGTTTTGTTGTCTATATAATACAGGGAGGGAAATTCCAATTTACAACAACTAATGGGTGGGTGTATACATGCTCAGCCTCCGGCTTTACTCCAATAATGCCCCTCATCCTTCACGAATGCTTGGATGAGGGGTTCATTATTTTTCGTAAAGCCTTCAGCCTCACATGTATACATAGCATCTTTAAAGACTGACAACAAAACATCTGCTAAAAAACATGAACAGAAAAATTATTTAGATGATATTAACAACTGCTTCGGTGAAGCCCTTGCTATTAGCCTGGATATCTCTTAGTTTTAGGTAAAATTTTTGAAAAGTCTTTACGGAAGTCCAGTCTGCCATCTTTAATATATTGTGTAAGGAACAACCATGTCTGAAAGCAGCTAATGCTGCAGCAGTTCTGTAAGAATGAGCTTTGAATTTGGATGTATCAATTCCTGATTTTTCTAAAACTATTTTTAACCATCTAGCAATAGTACTGGATGTCACGGCTCTGTAAGAACAATAAGATACCAGAACTTGATTAGATTTCTGAATATCTTTTGTCCTGTCAAGATAATGCAATAAAGTATGCATGGCACAAAGCTATTCATCCTTATAATGTAGTAGTTCCATCTGGAAAGTCTTACCTTGTCTTGAAGTTTTCAACAAATCTGAAAAACTAAATACAATTTTATCTGCCATACAAGTCATGTTATGTAAATTCAATGATTTTAGAGTTTGTGCTCTTGGAGCTGTGGACAAAGCAATAAGAGCAACCAGCTTCATTGGTAATAATCTTAAAGATAGAGTGTCCAGAGGAAAGAGAGTACACATATATTTTAAGACTAGGTTTACATCCCAAGTGTCAACATATCTTGGCTTTGGTGGACTTTTGTTAATCCCTTCAAGTATCTGTTAATCAACACAGGGTTAAGGCTCCACTCATTTTTAAACATTCTCAGAGTTGTAAGTAACATAGCCTTGTGAGTATTTATGACACTGTAAGACTTACCTTCAGTTACCAAAGTATCTAAATATGAAATAACTGTTATCTAAGAGACATAAAGTGGATTAATTTCCCTGATTTTACACCAAAAATACAATTTTTTTTTTTTTTTCCCATGCCAAATTATATTGTTTTGATGTTCCTGGTCTCCATGAATTGATGATGATGTCCACAGCTGTTGTTGGAAGTCCTTGGATTTGGAGCAATCTCCTGATACAGTCACTGTGATTAAAGATAGAGTCTTTCCTAGGGGATGAGTCTGACCACTGTGTGGAAGAGTCAGTATATTTTTGTGACTTGGAAGTCTAATTGGAAGAGAAATTAAACAAGACAAGAGTAAAGGAAACCAGGATTGTGATGTCCAATGTGGAAGATTAAGAGTGCTTTACTAACTTTATCAGCAATAATTTTGTTCAATATTTTTCCCAATAAGATTAAAAGGGGGAAAAATGTATGGCATCAAATCCTGCCAGGAAAAAGAGAAAGCATCAGTTTTAAAACCACCTGGTTCTGGAAACCTTGAGACAAACTTCTTTAATTGACAGTTTAAACTAGATGCAAAAAGATCTATGTTTGGAAGAAAAGTCTGTGCACAAAATCTTTGGAAAATTTCTTTTTTTAGCATCCATTCAGTGGAGTCAGAAAAATTTCTGGATAGAAAATCTGCCTGTATATTATATTTGCCAGCAATATTGACTGTGGATACAAAAATTTTCCTTTCCAAGCACCAGTTCTAAATCTGTCTGGCTAAGTGATCCAAATGAATTGATGCCATTCCACCCATATTATAAATATATGAAAGAGCACATATATTGTCAGATTGAATCTCTATATGGATATTTTTATGATCTGAATAAAAGACTTGTAAAGCATAAGAAACTGCTAACAACTCTAAATAATTGATGGAAAAAGTGGTCTCACTCTTTTTCCATCTACCAGAGATTGATCTATTTGAATAAAGTTCAAAAGCTCCCCACCCTGAGAGCAATGCATCAGTTCGATTAGTAAAAGCAATCTTGTCTTGTCTGATATTTCCCATTTTTGTCTGCAACATACAGATACTACCATTTGAGTTCCTGAATACTTTGTGGAGACAACTGAATTGTATTATCAAAATTTTTGTGTTCACGAAGGCCTTTCAATTTATCATGTTCTAAACACCTGTAGTGCATTGGGGCTTCCAGAATTGCATAAAATGCATTAATAAGCATACCAATAAACGATGCCAGCTCTCTTATTCTAACATACTTTTTATCAAGAAAATTCTTGGCAAAATTTTTGATATTTTCCGCTTTCTCCTCAGTAAGAAAGACCTTAAACTGAGCAGAGTCTAACACAAAACCAAAAAAGGTTTTTCGTTGAGATGGAACAAGAACAGATTTTTCGAAATTGATAGTAAAACCGAGAGATTGTAATGTTTCAATCATTGTCCATGTGTTTCGTAAGCAAATGTGACTATCACTGTCCAAATTCAATGAATCATCAATATAGTAGGTACACCTAATACACTGCTGTCTAAACCATGCATAAATGGGTTTTAGGATCTTCGTGAAGACTCTTGGAGCAGAAAAAAGCCCAAAAGGTAAACAGACAAACTGAAAAAGTTGAACATTCCAAATAAACTTGAGAAATTTCTGATAATCTGTATGTATTGGAATACTAAAATAAGCACCCTTTAAATCAATGGAAGTAAAGAAATCATTTTTCTGGATGAGATCTAAAACAATTAGAAACGTTTCTTGCTTAAAATGTTCATAATGGACAAATTTGTTCAACTGTTTCAAATTGATAACTGGTCGAAATTTTCCATTAGGTTTGGGAACAATAAAAATATTTGAAAGAAATTGATTTTTCGCACATATGGATGGAACTATAGCTCCTTTGTTTAGAAGTTCAGTGATTTCATTTGATATAATGATACTCTGCTCATCTGAAAAGGGAATTTCTTTTGGAAAAAGGTTTGGAAAGGCTTGTAATCAAACTCTTATGTGCCCCGAAATTGTTTGTAATATCCATGGATCATGAGTAAATTTATTCCATACATCACTGCAGTGTTTTAATTGTCCCACAGAACTTACCTTAACAGATTTTAATTTGTGGGTTCATTTGGGAGACTGGTATAAGTAGGTCTCTTTTCTCTGTTGGAATTTTGGTATTGATACCTGTGTGTATTTTGGGTACTATAAGGTTGGGATCAAAATCTTGCCCTCTGATTGAAATAGTGAGTTCTTATGGGTCCACCACCTCTAGCACTGCGGCCTCTATTGAAACCTTTGTTAAACTGGGCAAAGTTTTCTTTGGCAAGTTCAAACCCAGTTTCACATTTTTTAACTTCTTTGGCCACATCATCTCCAAAAAGCATTGATGTTATTGGGTTATGCATGTTACAAAGATTCGAATATTTCCTTTTCAAGTGTGGTCAAATCATATATCTCCTCCTGAGGGAGACATTATATTGCACCTGACCCATAAGAGTAATTGTATCAAAAATTAGGGTCTTTGCTTTTTCATTAGTAGCAATCTGCGGCTTTAACAATTCTGCTAAATGGACAATTGGCATAATACCTGCAGCAACAAGATTTTGTATATCCCTAAAGGCTTTGTCGTAAGAGTGAACTCTTTTGCTTAGGTCATTCCAAATTTCTTGATTGACAAAAGGGGGGCTCAACTTATCACAATTTTCTGGGATTTTGTACTTCTGTACAATTTCATCTGTTGCACATAAGGAGGTGCATGCAGTATTAATCAGCTCTGCTAAGGATTTTGGTATTGACTCTCCTTTTTGGGGAGTTTTTAATTTGGGTAATTGCCACACATCATTACTAGTAGAAATATAGTTGTAATCAGGCTGCATAGCATCAAACAATGCCCCATTAATTTTCCCACTCAACGAAATTTGCTTGAGTGGTCTACTTGTATCACCCTCTTCTGGGGTAACCTCAACATTGCTATATGGACCTTCATTTTCAACTTCTACATGTAATTCTGGTAAACGTTCACCAAAACATTCATTAATTTCATTGTCATCTGCCACAACAGGCTGAATATCATTTAGACCCAGTTTTTTCTTCAAAAGCTCAATGTCCGTTTGCGACAGGTTATTTATATCTATAAGAATGGACGTCTTCGACTGTCCGACATTTGTTGTTTGTTTATCTGCCATAACAGGCTTGTGTTTTGTCGCTTTCGGAACTCTAGTCACGACAGACTTCAACTTTTTGTTTTTCTGTTTTTGTGGCTTCATAACTTTTTTTTCTTTTGAGGAACTTGCCTTGACTTCACAAAAGGCTGCAATATCCTCAGGCCCAAAACCCGAAAATTCCCAGTCGGCTTCGAGGTCAGTAATTGAGAGAACTTCGTCCTCTTCAGTAGCCATTAGAAAATATTTTAGAACAGATAACACTTATAGCTTGGACTACGTCCTAAGCTGGCTACAACACCACTCTTTTTTAATTATACACCTATTGTTTAACTTACCGATACCTACCTTGATACCTACCGTTCCGCTACAACGCCAAAATAACTATGAGGTTTCTTGTGCAGACGGCTTGTTTATATAGGGTACTTCAAGTGATGTATTGTATAATTGATAAAAGTTCCTTTTCTTTGAAGAGTGCCCATTTCCGCCAACAACAGAGTAACATGCTATGTATACATGTGAGGCTGAAGGCTTTACGAAAAATAATGATAAAATATGAAGATACTGCATTCTGAGTTCATCAACAAAAATATATTACTATAGAAGTATATTTCTATACAAGTACTTTCCACACATGATGATACTTTTCGGTATCTGTTTTAATATGATGCCTTAAGTAACATTTTGCAATTAAAAATCTTTTAAGATTATGAAATCAAAATTCTAATAATCGCTAAAAAGATAGTCTTATAAACTTAATTATTGCTAAAACGTTAATCTTAAAACCTTAAGTATTACTAACAAGTTGTCTTAAGCATATTTTAATTCATTCAATTTGCCAAAATTTAATATCTGCACAAAGTGTTACACTTTCTGATAGGAAAGAGGAAAATGTAAACAGATGATATGAACAAAAATATGTTCTTAACTGTTACTGATCCATTACAAACATATTAACTTACATTTCCAATCATGTAGGGGTGACCATTTGGACAACCTGCAATGAACAGTAATATACCAATAACAATATTGAAAAAAAATAATAATTAGAAATTCCCAACACTGAATCCAATTAGCTAAGTACAAATCTCCAATTTATTTATCTAGTGATGTAGTGCATTGGATGAAATGTAAAGTGATTGAAAACAGGATGGACCTTAATGCTCTAGCTGATCGGGGTCTATGTTATTCATGTAAACTCCATACATCCTGATATACTGGTACATAATGTTGTTACACATCTGGGTTTACAATGATCACAGTTTAGTGAACATTATGTACTGGTAAATACTGCATTACTTTCCAATATCAGCTGGAGCAAACATCATTTATATGCAATGAGCATGCTGCAAATGACACATCTTGATATCTTTTACATACTAATAATCTTGACCTTTCAGCTAAATATCTGACTATTGTATGATAAGGTATTATTATGGGTCAAAATTCATCAAAATATGTATAGAAGTTAAAGAGAGACAAACCGAGGCAATGAAAGAGGCCACTTCCCAGTTTTGACTTTGACCTTGTTGGTTGTGGACATGAATGTGAATATGTGCAACACTGTCAAGTTGAGATATACAACAGGCTAAATCATCCCTCTAAAATCACAGGTTCAAAGTTTTAAAATCTGTACAGAGAGAGAGATCATTGATTTATAATTTTCCTTCTTGAGACATTGACATCAAGGCAAAGGGCATAGCTATTGTATGTGACACACTGTTGAGTCATGATATATATTTGGTAAAAGTTTCATTCAAATATCTTCAATGGTTTATTAGTTATATTCTGGACAAGGACATAAATCACATAAGAACATATTTCCTTGCCATGACCTGACCTGGAGATGGTAGGCATGCTTATAATACAATACACACTGTCTCTACATGATACATAACTGGTTCAAGTTTTATTAAAATATCTATAGTGATTCAAAAATTATACTGCAGACAAGAATACAAGCCACAGCATAACATTTCCTTCCTATGACCTTAACCTTGAGGCAGAGGGTAGCTATGGTACACAACACATAATGCTGTATACCTGGGCAAAGTTTTGTGAAAATCTCTCTATTACAATATGACATATACCAGAAAAACAAATATTAACAATGGACATTGCCAGAACATAATATGATTGATTTAAGATGGGTGTATAAAAATAGAAGAAATTCATTAAGCCATTTCCTAATATATCTAGTGCTTATCTTGATATAATTTCTATATGGGATTAAAGACATATTACAAGTGGAATATAAGGAAAATTATACTTTATCTTCATAAAGCCTTTAAAAATACCAAGGTCCAACTTCCAAACATTTTAATCAAAGGCTGGCATGTACTAAACTGCCTTAAGTATGAGAACATATAATATTGATTCTGTTTTATGGCATTATAGCTTATGGAAACCCCCATAGAGTCAACAATTTTGGTTGGCATAGTAACAACTGTAAGAATAATATCACTGTAATAGTAATAAGTGTTTCCATAAATTAAACAAGTGGCTTTGAGGTGTGCTAGCTCAGTGTGCTAGCATCTGAATAATAACCAAATGAGTGGGATGCTCCCATAGAAATTTCTTCCTGTTCTGTTGATGACATGTGTTTCTAGATTTCTGTTTGTATCTACATCAGTCCGCATCTAATGGCACATCAGCATGATTTGTCCAATCATAAAAGCCTTTTATGCTAGGATTTTTTTTTGTTATTTAGTCAACTTCTGTTTAGCAACCTTATGAGATCAAGTTCTTTAAGTGTCGATCTATTATAGGAATGCTGGCCATACTTAATGTTTGATCAGCATCAATTAAACAAATATTAGAGTCCTTTATCCCAAAGTGCTTTTCCTGTCAGATTTGGTCATTTGTGTTTGGTGGTTTTTAAGGAAAAGTTGTTTGAAGATCTATTTTTAGTTACAGCAACTATATCTGATGGTCAGTCAGCATCATTTGTACAAATCTGAAAGCTATTCATGCAAGAATGCTGTTTGGTCATATTTGAAAATTCTGTTCAGCAGCTTTTGAAAATTTGTTTAACGATTGGATATTTTTATTAATGGTGGCGATATTGGTTGGCTAACAATACCAATTAAGCAAATTGTAAAGACCTCCATACCAGCATGCTCTGTATCAAATTTGGCAACATTCTGCTAAGTGATTTTGGCAATGAACTAAATTTCATTTGGATTATAATATTCACACATTATCTGAATGCCAGAGGCTCAGCATGAGTATATAAAGTGATCCTGAACACCTTTTGAATATTTTAACATATTTGTACTGACTATGTAATTTCTGGAAATCTCAAGATTTTCAAATATGAATAAACACTTGAATTAAGAGACTTATTTAAATCAACACAAATGTGCTTGGACATGTGTCACATTTTCTGAAATACCAGCTTTTTATAACCTTTATATACTGATGGAAGTTATGATTATTTTGAGAGAAAATTAATTCTACTAGTCAAAAAGTGAGAAATTTCTCTTAGTGGCTCCAATTTCGGAGAAATTATGCCCTGTGACATGTTTGTCTAGGTAAAACACTAACTGTATTTCATTAGTGACATGAGTAAATGATCTGCCAGCCAAATAATGGTCTTGGACTTTCATCAAATTAGTCTGGTGTGATCAAAGTCTCATCATGTTTTTATGCCTATTAATTTCATAAAAAAAGAACATCAAATTATGTATATTTTTAACACCTTTAAAAATATTGTTTTGGGTCTTTTCCCAAAATGTGACAATATTGCATTTACTCAAGGCATGATTTGTAGAAACATGATAGTGGATCAAAAACAGACCACATGTTACTCTTTAAATGCTTCATTTAACAATTTTGATTTAATTTCATAAAATTGACCTTTAATTTACTTTTTAATTAGTACTGGATGGATTATAAACTAAGTTCACTTATTAGCTGATAAATCAAAAGTAATTATCTTTGCATTTAGCACTGTGATTCCATGTTCTTTTTGCCCATCAGTTCTTTTGCACCTGAATGTCTATTCACATGACCACATGATTGATTTGTCTATATCAGTATCAAAGAAAGATATCTTACGATAAATAGCAGGGTTGTCATCCATGTTGGGTCTTCCCCGGGCTGCAAGTAAGGCTGCTTTGATATCTGCAACATCTTCTTGAGGCATTGTGGGTAAATATGGATCCTAAAATGTAAACCTGGAGTCAAAAAATGATGCCAGCTCTGGTACATGACAACACATTCATCCAAAGCCACACATACCTTGCAACTTGGCAGCTGAATGTTAGAAGATACAGGAATATGAACAATGAATATCACTCCAACCCAAATCTGCATGTATTATGCTCTTTGGTCTCCATGGGCATATTAACTTTAACTCTGAAAGTTACATTGCTCCAACCCTAATCTGAATGCATCATATTTTTTATCTCAATGGTTTTATTAAGTGCTAAGAAATAAGGGGTCTCATTGTAGAGGGAGGAATAGTCCACCCTCTACATTATTGAGCAATATTTTAGCCTTGTGAAAACCTCAATATTTCCTCAATCATTGATGAATGTGGGAGAAGTAAAAAGTCTGGTTGAGGTTGTACCCTGGAGATTTTTTCCAAACTGGAAAGGAACTTTTTGGACTTTGTGCTGGATGGTTTGGGGCACAAGTCAGGGGTAAGAAATGATAAACAATGTTCAGATCCTTATCAAAGGACCACACCTCCTCTTCTTCCTTATCCACCTGAGATGATGGATTGGGCCTGAGAGAAGGTGTCATTGCTTCTGTCTCAAACTCACTGGAGTGAATGGGGATGGAGAGAACACTGTCATCCTCATAGTCAATGGCACTCTGAGTTTAAGAGTGACTGAGCATCATTATAACCCTTGATGAAGCATGGTGTGTTGCAGTCTCTGATTGAACAGGAAGCACAGAGGGAAGACAAGAAAGTCCATCTACCCTCGATGATGTAACACCTCCAACCTTCAAAAGGAAACCACTTGGTGAGGTAATGGTGGGAAAAGAGCTGTAGCAACATTTACACTGGTATGGCAAGGTCTAGGTATAATTGAGTATGGGGTGACAATGAAGTGGTCTCTATCCCCAGCCTCAGTCCTGTGTATGGATTGTAAATCCTGTGCAGGGTGGGGTGGTGGTGGGCAGGAATAGGGGGAAGCTTGGTCCAGGCCCTAGAGCATGAGGCTGATGAGTGATTGATGGAGATGACCTCATTTTCACTCTGTGCATTACTGATGCAATGTGTTGTCTCCATAATGGAAGAGGCTAACATGTTGCCAGAGGCACAATATGTATATACAATAATAACACAGGTACTACATCCAGTGGGATATGTATATACAATAATAACACAAGTATTGCATCCAGTGGGATACGTATATACAATAATGACACAGGTGTGCAATCCAGTATTATATGTATGTACAATAATGACACAGGTACTGTATCAAGTGGGATATGTATGGGATATGAATATACAATAATGACACAGATACTGCATCCATTGGGATATGTATCTATAAACAGGATTTAATGACAGGCTACATGATGCCATGTAAATTTAGGTATTCTAAAATGGCATACAGAGCAAGGACAAAATAATGATCAAAATCTTTAAAATAACAGGCAAATATTTTTATATAAAGCATATACTTTAAAATTTCCAAGATCTCAGTTGAAACATCATAATGGCATATATCCTATATCAAAAAGGCTGCCTCCATAATTAGCTTATCATGACATGTAGGAGGATACATTAGGCCTATTTTCCAAAACTGGGATAATTTATTCATTTAGCTCCTTTTATAGGGGCCCCGAGTGACCGAGTGGTCTAAACGCTGTCCGTTACGGATCACTGCCATCTCACCTCTGTCTGCGTGGGTTCGAGTCTAGGATTCGGCGAATGTGGATATGTGAGAAAGCTTGCCAGTAGCTTCTCATGGGTCGGTGGTTCTTTCCGGTGATTTCCCGGTTTCTTCCTCCACCATTAATACTGGCCGCCATGAATAGCCTATCGTGTGCTGAAAAATGGCATTAAGCTCAACAACAACAACAACAACAAGCTCCTTTTATTTTAATTTAAAGAAACAATTGTTTTGTTATGTTTTTACTTATTGTAATACCACTAACATGACATGAACATTAATTATCAAAGACTGAGATAACTGATATATCAGGGATTTCTAATTGAAGAATTAATTATTTTTTTCTCACTTTTACTTATTCATTTCATTGCATATTTTATGGTTTTTTTGTATCACTATACTTTACTCTTGACAATAAATACATCATGACACTAGTGCCATTGTAGAATTGATATCTTTAATGGATAATCTGTTGATAATGTACTGCCATGCAGTTGTTGCAAAGCATCTCAGTAGTTCAATGAACTATTTTCCATTTGGTTGTTTTAAACCTTGCTGAAATAAGACTTCTTGTCCACAACCAATGGACATTTTATACTGTTACTTTGTAACAGTTATACTACACTCACTGGGTGATACATATTGCAAAATGTATTGTGTCAAGTCCTCTATACTGTGATTTGTATTGTATCACTATACTCAAGCTCTCACACAGAGCTTAAAAGGACTTGTCATGGCATTTATAGCTGTCCCACAGCAGTGGTCATTAAAGGACTTCACATGTCATTATCATAGTTTTTCTCAGGCAATTAAGTAATATGGGAAAAGGTGATTTCTGACCCATGTGCCTTATAACAGACTTAAAAAATCTGCCTTTAGCATAGCTTTTACATGGGCTCTAAGCAGGACTGTTTACTGTTCATACAGACATAATTACTACAGACATGTAAAGGTGGTTGTCAAAAACTCGGTGGGGGGGTGTGTGAGGAAATGGATGGGTTAGGATTATTGAAAATGTTTTTTTATTCACATATTGTATTATAGCAGGTACATACATAAAAGAACAGAGCTTTCAAATTCTGTAGTCCAAGTATAATAGCCTTCTCACACCATATTTAGGACCCAATGACCATACACAACAACTGAAGCCGATACTTAGCTATGATGTTTTAATGACCTTAGCAACACTTGGAGGTTAATGGGGAGTAGCAATGCATGTATATGACTTGCATCTTTTTACTAACTTTACAGTCCATTAGTATGACAACGATCTTTCACTGGGTTTGGGACTGATGATCACACACTAAAATGCTACCATACTCTCAATTACTGTTCATGATAATGACACCATTTGCAGATGGCAGAATGAAAATTACCTATGTTGTACCAATGCTACAAATGGCAGGCATTCTTTAACTTTACCGTAAGTGTCTCAGGCTGTGTTGCCATTCTAATCAATGGCTGCATCAGAGTTCTTTCTCCATGTAGATTTCTAAGAACAAGGTCACAATGCACCAGTAAACACAACACTCCTTGCTGTTGAAGGTCAAGGCCAGGGATCACTCTCAAGAAAGCAACTTGTTTCCCATATGTATTCTGAATCAAGGCTTGTATTATTTCCTGAAATACAATGTTTTTAGGGCATCCTGTATTACAATCTCTGCTATACAGAGCTGAATGAAGGTCATTTGAAACACTATTTATAGAAACCAAAGTCCATACCCCAACTGTACCATATTCAGTGTAATACTCATGTTTATAAATTAAAATTTAATTTACAATCTGATAGAGAAACAAATAAAAACTGGTTCAGAATCACAAGCAATCTTGAAAGTGAAGTGTTTTAACATGCTGCTGTTTTAAATAATACAATTAACTACATTTATGTGAAAATAATGGTCAAATTGAGTTCAAATTTGGTGCAGAAAGCTTAAATAAAAAAACAAGCTAACAAGACTGATGAGAAATTTCAAACACAGGATGGAATCTATTCTTTACCCAACTCAGTTCAAACAAGTATTTCTTTTTTTTCACTCATTCCTTTACTTTAAAATTAAAATGTGACATTTCTGGAAACATCCTGAGTCAAAAGATTATTGCAAGATGAAAAGATGAAGAACGTGTCAAAATTGAGAAGCAAAAACCAAGACTTTTTTATGCAAGCTAAGCTCAATTGATCAAGCAGTCTATCAATCCATCAATAAATTAATTAGATCATATTTCTATAAAATAATGTAATGATCCTCCTTTGGTGAGGTAAATAATGACATGGTACTGATTGAGGTCATAATAATGGATGAATTGATACTTATCAGGGTCATAATAGTTTTATGAATGAATATGATGAAATGTACTTATCAAGGTCATAAGAAATTTATAACTGAAAATAATGGCATATTGTTTTCAATGTCAAAATAGTCTTAAGCTTGAATATTAGGAAATGTACTTATCAAGATTAGAATAGTTTAAATGGCATTTATCAAGGTTATAACAGTTTAATGTTGGAATATGATGAAATGCACTTATCAAGGTCATAAGAAGTTTATGACTGAAAAAACCTGGTATACTATTTATCAAAGTCCAAATAATTTTAAGCCTGACTATTAGGAAATGGTATTTATCAAGGTCAGTATAACTTTGTCTGCTTGCAAACATACATACTCACTCATAGACTATGATCTGCTGTTATATAGTGTGCTGGCACATCAGAATCTATATTATATGCTCTACTGAGGACTTAACAAAAACCAAAAGAACTTAACTTTTCTCCTAGGCAAACAATTCAGTGAAATGTACAGCTGTAGAAGTATTCAAACAAATATAATATAGTCACTTGAAAAAGAAAAGTAGGTAACTGTGACCTACTTTAAAGGCAAGTGAATAGATTTAAATAAGCATACCTTATTTCACAAATTTATATTTAACACTGTAACAAATATGGAACTAAATGCAAAAGAATTAAGTTTATCACAGCGTATAATTATGGCTACTTTTCTACCAGTGTTTTGTTGTCCTCAAGAATATTTTATCTAAAATGTTCTGCAAGCAATATCTGAGAAACACGACTAAATGCAAAAACCAAATGCAGTAACAATAATAATGTTCTAATAATAATACCTAACCTTACCTTGTTTTACAGATAATATGTAAAAAAGTTAATGTTACAAAATAAATTGAATCTAAATATTCAAAGTTTATTACCTTGTTCTTCAAGTGCTCTGCATTTGTACAGTAGTTTTGTAGTGACTCGATAGCCTGGAAGTTAAATATTGATCATAATTATGAAATTTTGTCCAGATATCAGAAAATATACCTTCTGCCCTAAAATGGAAACACTTTATAGACAAGAAGAATCCATTTTTATGTTTTAGTCGGCCTAACTAGAAAGCCTACAACCTTAACATGGTGCTCATTAACATTTACCAGTAATATTAACCTTAATTCATGGTCTGGACAGATAAATGAATGGATTATTGGAAGGAAACAGAGACATGTACATTGATGCCAGTCCAGCATATGCCGAATTGGGCTAAGTTGGACAAAAACTGGATATATGCTATACATGCTACGATGTGCTAAATTGAGTGAAGTACTCCCTCTGTATAATGCTAGTCATAGTATCCATAAAAGTGACTCTCATATGAGAGAGCCTTATAATGGGGGATATTTTAACATGACTGTGTCATAGCAATGCAAAATAAGACAAACAATTTACTATTTATTGGTGTTAAATCAAAGTTGTATTGATTCTCATGTTCCAAGAATTAAAACCGAAATGGAATCAATTATATAGCAGGGGTCATGCTAGGCTTGAGATTTAGGGAGAAATGACTTATGGACAGAACTGGGAGAAGTGAGAGCTCATGACGGAGAAGTGGACATGAAGCAAGAAATGCAATATATATATATATATATATATATATATATATATATATATATATATATATATATATATATATATATATATATATATATATATATACAATGTGTTCTCTTATTTGAATTATGCCTGCTATTTCCAAGTATTTTCATATTTGCATTTAACATTGGAATAAGGCAATACTTTGTTTTCTAGTAGAAAATTTTCTTACTTATTTTGGCCATATAACTCTAAAAGAGAATAACAGAAACTGCATTGTAATAAAATTTAATTGAGAAACTAGACTACATTATTATACAGTGCTACCCACTCATATTGACATGCTTGGGCCCGAGGAGAAATTGTTGACATAAGCGGACGTCAAGATAAGTGTTTGGGGGTGAGTCGGAAAAAAGATACAAGTTAAACCACAGGAGTTTGCAGTTTTATCAATAAAGCACAATGAAATTTCTGACAACATGTAATCACCTAAATGGAATTAAAATTCTGTTAAGGTGATTACATGTTGTCAGAAACTTTAATAAATAAAGCACGCCAAAATTTCTGACATTATGAAATCACCTTAATGGAATTATAATTCCGTTAAGGTGATTTCATGTTGTCAGAAATTTTGTTGTGCTTTATTGATAAAACTGCAGACAATTCCGTTAAGATAATTACATGTTGTCAGAAATTCCATCGTGCTTTATTGATAAAACAGCAGACTCCTGTGGTTAAACTTGCACAGACAGAGGTGAGATGGCAGTGAACAATAACCCTGAGCACTTTAGACCACTATGCCACTGTACATGGAGACAAAACTAGTGTGAAAGACACTTGTATATTGACAAATTACATTTTTGGTTATCTTTGTGTAATAAAATCCAAAATAAAATGTGTTGGCATAATCCTGATATGAAAGCCATTATGATATTCAATGTCGGCATTATCATAGTTATTTACATGCTTTAAGCACATGTACTTCTACTTAAATTGGTTTAGATTTTGGTCAGTCTGTTCCCATCTTATCGAGGCTATGAAGGGAATGGGGCTATTCATGGGAAAATGAAAACCTGTCAACAAGTTGATTTAAACAGTACTTGTATTTAGTTACAGAAGTCATCATGAAAAGTACATAAAAGCAAACAAGAGATATGCGGCTGGTATGATTAATGAAGGCATAATATTGTATACATTGACACGTGCTAATCAGGTATTAAAAGAAAATGCTTCTTACGATATAATATTGTAACAATGTCAGCTCAATACATTTAAAATTTTTCACAGACATCTTTGCGAGATGCCCCTCTCGATTTCCCTTAACAGCCAGATATTTAGTTTCCAGAGACTGTAAATTTAATCAGCGCTTACACTGCCGTTTTGTAGCAATCGTAAAAAAATTAAAGTTAAAAAGATACTTTCACAGCACAATAAAACTGTTTTAATCACTGATCACTTTGGAAAATGCAAGAATCAGATTAGATTTCATTGCTTTTATTTAAGTCACAGCAAGAGGCCAACTTTATAGGACCCAACAAAAACCTGTTTTTATGCATGTTTTTTTTTTTTAATCTGAGACATTAAAGCTTGCCAGCAAGATCAACTAATTGTTGAATAAAGTACATGTCAGAACTGGCTGCTTGCCAACATAAATGATAAGGTGGTAAAATTAAAGCCTGTCGGCAGGATCAACTAATTGTTGAACAAAGAATGGGTAGGAAATGGCAGCTTGTGGACATAAATGATAAGACAACAAAGGATTTGTTCAAGTTGGGACCAAAGGATTGTGTTGACATGACAATTTGGTAGTAATAGTAGACAAAGGGACCAGGACTTTGCTTTTTTATGGAGATAGGCAGCTTATCGACATAAATGGGTAGGACTGTAATTGCAAGTTGGTAAAAATGCTTAATCAACTACCCTTAATCAATTTTTATATATTTTTGCATTTATATGGGTTTTAAAAGTTCAGAGTAATGGCACTTTACAAGATTTCTAAATTTATTGGACACAAACCCTGTACCATGTACATGAGGGCAAATGCACATGTATCCTCATTTCTTTGTTGGTGATAAAACATTACTGTAACTATTCATACATAAGACACTCAAATGCATGAAATTAAAGATATGGCTCATTTATGGTTGGTAAATGGACTAAACACTTCTTTCCAACTGAATCAATGCAGATGTGAGTGCATCTATTTTTAGAAGGAGGGTCTTTCATAATGTAACAACTCATTTGATATAGCTTCATTACAACAGTCAATGACAGGATTGCAAACATACAGTTTATTTATTTGTCTACATACTTGTAATAATTTTAGGCATTGATTAAATATTATTTGCCTTGTAGATTTATTCCATATTTGCACAAATACAAGTAAAGTCAGAAAACAACTCTGACATCACAATGCTTCTTGGGAATTCCACAACACAGCATTATCTCATAAGTTTCCAATCTTTGCAATTGCATTTTAAAGTTAAATCTTAAATAACATATTACCTTGGCTTTGCTTTTTATGTTTTGTATGTTTTTCTAAATATATTTACTGGTACTTCACAAACAAAGAGGTGTCCACCATTTTTTCCTCATTACTGGTACACTTATAGTTTCAAACTAATTTTATTATGCCATGGTGTAAAGAGACAGTTAAAATATCCAGATTACTGATTTTGGTATTAAAACATATTGCTATTTACATATTATTGTTACAGTTTTGAAACCCAAGTTAGAGTGTTTTTATCATCCAAGGTTACCATGTGTAAATTGGGCAGTGCCAGGTGCCTAGTTGTCAACTTATCAGGAAATGGTTAATGGTCAATACACTATCAAAACACATGCAAATGAATGTGCATGAGTTTGTCTGCCAGAGTAATTGATATCAAAACTAGACCAAGCAACTGATGGCTTGAAGAATATCTTTTGCTACAACAAAATAATTGAATAAACCTGCTTAAAGTGAGGGGGCATTTTAAAAGGTATGATTAGTCAATGTACCTCTAAATAAATAAATAAATAAATAAATAAATAAATAAATAAATAAATAAATAAATAAATAAAGCAGTGTGAAGTCATTTTTGCTTTCCTAACAGAGGAAGGCAAAGTTTAAAATTTTAGGTGACTTAGTTACTCACTTTGCCTAGTAGTGTGGCCCCTGATATAGCAATGATACAACAAAATATAACCAATGTCTTGCAGATCCATAAAAATTCCATGATCTTATATCAGATACAAAAGTATCTTGAGAGGATTCATTGTAAAGGAACAATGTATTTGATTTAATCTCACTGATTACTGTCTGCTGGAAACAAAATTGTACCAGTAAAATGATGGCAATCATGGATATCTGCAACATTCTTCTACTCATGTGAAGCACTAGCATTAGCCCTATTTTACAGTAAAAAACACACCGTATAAAACTGTACACATCCAATTTAGCACAATGTTGTAGCATTAGCCCTATTTTACAGTAAAAAACACACCGTATAAAACTGTACACATCCAATTTAGCACAATGTTGCAAGAAATATACCCATTGCAGAAACAGCATTAGCATGAGGCAATTGCATCAGAGTTATCAAAATTTGCAAAACATCAACCACTCAATGCTTAATAACTATTCCCTTTTGCTAGTTTACTGTTCCAGAGTGTCTGCCTTTTCTTAACATAGTTATCCGTTTAAAATGATTAAATAAAAACCAAAGTCTACAAGTGCATAACTAGATGACACAGTGAAATGTACAAAGCTGCATCAAAAAGTGATGTATAAACTTTCTTCCTTCTATGATTTAAATGCAAAGTGAGATTTGTACAAGTATTTCATTACCAAAGAAATCCTATGTAAAGCAGCAAATGTGCCAATAAAATTTAGTTTAATAGCCATTTATGTCAAGCCAAAGTACCCAGATTTTTTAACAGTTGTCTGCTTGAAAAATGACATGTCACAAAAACTGACATGATAACTCTAATGGAAGCATGACTTATGCTGTGACAAACACTTTAAGAGTTAACAAATAAATTAAACAACCAAAAATTCTGAATTGCTTAATTCCTTGTCTGCCTCTAAATTTTTTATGGTACATGTACAACACCTCAATACAAGTGGTAGCCAATGACTAAGCCTTATAATTCAAAATTAGATCAGCTTACCACACCACCAATTCTTCCCTTAATGGTTGTTATCAAACCCCATTGCAAAACTGGCAGTATGTATGTATAATAATTCAAGATGATCACATTGTGCATAAACTAAAATTTACTAAATTATCATTATAATAGGCATCTAACTAAATTACCTAACTATAATGACAGGTTATATGAACACAGGAGTCATCAAATATTAAATGTCAATCAAAAATCAGTGAGACTACTTGTACTTGTGTAGCAGACAACTGAGTGGATGGATAGACAATAAGGTCTATGGATGGATGGACAACAGGGTCTATGGATGGAAGGAAAATAGGGTCTATGGATGGAAGGACAATAGGGTCTATGGATGAATGGACAATAGGGTCTATGGAAGAAAAGACAAGAGGGTCTATGGATGGATGGACAATAGGGTCAATGGATGGAAGGACAAGAGGGTTAATGGATGGAAGGACAAGAGGGTCTATGGATGAATGGACAAGAGGGTCTATGGATGAATGGACAATAGGGTCTATGGATGGAAGGACAATAGAGTCTATGGAAGAAAGGACAAGAGGGTCTATGGATGGATGGACAAAAGGGTCTATGGATGGAAGGACAAGAGGGTCTATGGATGGAAGGACAAGAGGGTCTATGGATGGATGGACAATAGGGTCTATGGATGGATGGACAATAGGGTCTATGGATGGAAGGAAAAGAGGGTCTATGGATGGAAGGACAAGAGATCTATGGATGGAATGCAAATAGGGTCTATGGATGGATGGACAATAGGGTCTATGGATGGATGGACAATAGGGTCTATGGATGGAAGGAAAATAGGGTCAATGGATGGATGGACAATAGGGTTTATGGATGGAAGGACAATAGGGTATATGAATGGATGGACAATAGGGTCTATGGAAGAAAGGACAAGAGGGTCTATGGATGGAAGGACAAGAGGGTCTATGGATGGATGGACAATAGGGTCTATGGATGGATGGACAATAGGGTCTATGGATGGAAGGAAAAGAGGGTCTATGGATGGAAGGACAAGAGATCTATGGATGGAATGCAAATAGGGTCTATGGATGGATGGACAATAGGGTCTATGGATGGATGGACAATAGGGTCTATGGATGGAAGGAAAATAGGGTCAATGGATGGATGGACAATAGGGTTTATGGATGGAAGGACAATAGGGTATATGAATGGATGGACAATAGGGTCTATGGAAGAAAGGACAATAGGGTCTATGGATGGAAGAACAAGAGGGTCTATGGATGAAAGGACAATAGTGTCTATGGATGGATGGACAATAGGGTCTATGGAAGAAAGGACAATAGGGTCTATGGATGGATGGACAATTGGGTCTATGGATGGAAGGACAATAGGGTCTATGGAAGAAATGACAATAGGGTCATTGGATGGATGGACAATTGGGTCTATGGATGGACAATTGGGTCTATGGATGGAAGGACAATAGGGTCTATGGATGGAAGGACAATAAAGTCTATGGATGGATGGACAATAGGGTCTATGGATGGAAGGACAATAGGGTCTATGGATGGAAGGATAATAGGGTCTATGGATGGAAGAACAATAGGGTTTATAGATGGATGGACAATAGGGTCTATGGAAGAAAGGACAATAGGGTTTATGGATGGATGGACAATAGGGTCTATGGAATAATGGAAAATAGAGTCTATGGATGGATGGATGGACAATAGGGTCTATGGATGGAAGGACAATAGGGTCTATGGATGGACAGTCATGAGGATTCCTGCAAAAAGCTAAAAGTCTCTAGCTGATGACCTTTTACATTTAACCATTTAGGTGATGCATTGCATTTATGCATAAGCCAAAACATACCTTTTGTGAAAATTTCTTTCCATCATGATCATGTAGAGAAGCAAGAGTTATCTCCCTATGAAGAGCTAGGCACACAAGAATTTCAGACCCTTTGTCAAAGACAGTCGATTTCTGAAAAAATATTCCTCAAATTTAAAGAAAATAGAATTCTTTCCAGCCATCAATGGCATTTCACCTTTTTATCTGTGATAGGAATACTGTATAAATTAAAAGTTATGGCATTGTGCTGAACATAGTATACCATTGTATATGACCTTGCTATATGCAGTATAGAAGAGTTGATGTTCTGAAGTCAAAACTAGCAATCTCTGACAGACAATGAATGATGCATGATGGATACAGCTCCATAGTATTAGCTTACATGCCTCACAGACTGGAATAGATCACATATTCATAAAAATCTGCAACAAATTTATTTTAGCATCTTTTATTTGCATGATAAATTTCTGAACATTTTTCAAACTTAATTAACATGAATTAAATTCTGATTTTCAAAGACAGGTGCATAGAATTTATTTACATTCATCAAATTCAAAATGGTTAAAATTAAATGCATAGAATGTAATATCCATACACTGCTTTCAATGGAAGTTAAAACTGATCCAATTATTTGCTATTACAAACAAATACCTACATCAGAAATTTTTTTAAGAGTAAAAACACACAATAACTGGTTAGATTTCTTTATAATTAAATGGAATTTATGCAAATATAGTGAATGATTACTGATTTCTTTAAAATCAAATAAAACTTGTGAAAACACATTATGACTGTTACATAATCTGTCTAAAGTCAAACAGAATTTTTGAAAAAATACAATGACTGATCAAAGATTCATATGGAGTGCAATCAAATTTGCTAAAATTCAGTGACTATTTCAAGCATCTTTTATAGTGAAACAGATTCCTTAATAGTTCCTGTTCTACAGTTTCATACACAGCTTTTATTCCTAATGAAAAGGTAGTATTCAGGTTTTCTTCTTGTTATTCTAGTTATTTACAAAGGATCTTGTATAGCTTAGGTATTGTAAAAATAACTTTGAAATCCCTTTAGTTTGGTGAGTGTGTAATAGGCATAATATAGTTATGGTGTATAACATAATGTAGATGAGAGCTGTTAAAAAAAATAGACATTGCATTTTCTCAATAGCCAATGTTATGCTAAAAGACACTGACATGAACCTTTTAGAGTCTGTACAGGAATAGAACAGATCAGGTTCTCAAAGGTCAAAGGGTAAATATTTTATAATTCTTATAACACTAGTATACAGTGTTATGTATATGTAATTTAATACCCTGTTTGTTTGTTTTAAAACAAAATATTATTCTATTACATATTACTGTAATGATAATTTTGTCCACTGGATTTGATATTTTTTTTAGAAATTCAAATCAGGTTCTGTTTGACCTGATCAACAACCAGTAGTTGAAACATTCTATCTATTTTTTCTGACCCTGATTCAGAAATCAGATTGAGTTCTCATAAACAACAATTTATATATATATAAAAATTTCCAAGAGTAAGAATCACTGATTTTAGCCAAGGCCATACCTAGTGCATGTGATAATCAGCATGTAATGTTTCTGAACTGTTCTGGAAAAATGACCATGTGACCCTTATATGGGAATCTATTTGTATCTTGATGTAAAACTCTTACTTTTCATAAGTAGCCTAATGCTTTAAAACTATGAAGTTCAAAGGTGTTTTGTTGTGACCAGATTGAGCTGAATTTTTATGTATTAGAATTAGTAATTCATTTCCATGGATATATATATATATATATATATATATATATATATATATATATATATATATATATATATATATAGGTGCTGAACAAAGACATTTATTGAAAATTATTCAGAATTCCAATATTATTCTTTGTGATTCAACAAGGAACTGTTGACAGGGCAGCACTAGAATGATATTGAAGATGTCATTGCCTTCCATTTTGAATTTCACTGGGATTCAAACTGTTATTCACTTAGGACTTTTTATTGATAGGAATTACGTTTTTTAATTCTTGGATTAATTTTAGATTTGATTCATAAACTGTAAGTCCTTTTTTCATTTTTCCATTTTTTTTCTAGGGAAATAAATTACTTTGCTAAATTTTACAAAGCTTGTTGCCTTCACTCTTTTCTTGTTACTTTTCTATGAGCCAAGTCACATAACAATAGATTAGCAATTGAATCAGCTATGTCATCATTTTGTCCTGAAATTTAAAAAAATAAATTTAAAAAAAATATTGCAACAATTTTCTTTTACTTATTAGCAGTTTTAATTTAAGCCGATTTTACTTTTAGGACTTTTAATTTAACCATAATTAAGGTCATTGCACACAAAATAGTGCCACAATGAATACTGGGTAAGCAAGAATAATATAAGCATAATTAGTTTATTTTCATACATAACAGCAATGTTCATGTATCATTTATTTGTGCAAAGATCATACATAACTATATGATAAAAGAAAAGCACCTGCACAAATGTTCATATGTGCAATATGGTCCCAGTTAAAATTTTCATTCTTTGCAATGCAGTCAGTGTAATTACCCAAGTTTCTTCACTGGTTATCATAGATATTTAAAAAGAAACTTGTATATGTTAGGTATTGTTAATATAACTCTTCATTTTTTTATGTATGATTGATGGTGTAATTTGGGTCATAAAGCATGCAGCTAAGCCATAATTCTGATGTCAGGTCATTTTCACTTTCTTGACTTCATAGCTAAATTGGCTAAAAATGAGCTGATAATTTTTTCATATTTTGTATGTTTTATAAAGCATTCACTGCACTTTCAGAAGCTAGTATTGTTCAATCAGGCAAATTAATTTTCACTCTTTTAAAAACAGCTTAATTCAGTGTAATTTGGACCAGTTCTGGCTCATTTTTTAGCTGTCAACTTTATAAAGTGCATGGTTTCCAGTTTTACCTTATACTGGTCTCTCCTGCAAAGGTATATAACAACTGTAGAGCAGAACCATATTCAAATCCAAATTGTGAAAAATACAGAAACTGGTTACATTTTCCTGTAGAGTCCAATAAAACTGTGAAGCATATGACTGGTTACAAACTCGTTTACAGTCAAATAAAATTTGTTCACATTGTAACCACTTTTATTACCTTAACAGCCTCATCCAGCTTTTCAATGTTCTCTCCATGTGCCACTTTAGTTACAGCATCTCGGATCCTAACATAGTCAGGCCCACACACTATGTAACGGTCTGATACCTCATTTACCTGTTGAAGAATCAAAGATGTGCTTAAGAATGTACATGTCAATCCCAGAAATTTTTTGTATCTAATTATAGTATTCCTATTTCAGTTTCATTTTATGTGGCATAATTATTACTGTTAGACACCAATTTTTAATTTTGCCCCATTCTAAATTCTACTATCAGTAGTGTTGAAATGCACTCAACATTTTCCATCTAAATAGCTTTTCTTGTATCAATTATAAAGACAAGAAAAGTACTTTAGGAATGATCATGCTTTACAGATTATGCAAGTTAAAGAATGTTATTAACACTTTATGTTTACAATCACACACACACACACACACACACACACAAGCTAAACTGGTTAATAGGTTTTATTCATATATGGTGCTATCCTGATATCCCCTATATATGCGTGTGCACACACACACAAACACACACACACACACACACAAAACTGGTTAAAAGGTTATACAAATTTATTCAAATATGGTGTTATCCTTATATCCCCTATATGTACACATATACACAGACACAATCACAATGCTAAACTAAGCTAGGGATTACCAATATCATTCAAGCTGGTAATTGCCAACATCATTCAAGATGGGAACTGCCCACATCATTCAAAGCTGGGGATTGCTCATACCATTCCAAGCTGGGGATTGTCCACATCATTCACAGATGGGGTCTGCCCACATTATTAAAAGCTGGGGAATTGCTCACATTGTTCAAGCTGGGGATTGCCACATTATTCAAAGCTGGGGATTGCCCACATAATTCAAAACTGAGGACTGCCAACATCATTCAAAGCTGGAGACTGCCCACATCATTCAAAGCTGAATATTGCCCACATTATTCAAGCTGGGAATTGACATTATACTTGATATGGTTGGGGTACATCTTGAGCCAACCTCCTAGAGGGTGTGGTATGTTTGTTATGGGATGATAAATCACTGAGAATTAGTGCTGGAATATCTTGTTTTGATGCAGGTATTCAGCTTCTACAATACACTCTGCTTCCAACAAATCTACATCCATCCTATTAAACATACATGCATCTTTGGTCAAAAGTTTTTTCAAGACTTGAACTCATGCATACAGAGGTAAAATGTTGAGTAATCTGTAAAGGACAACATCTTGGACCACCCATGAACCTGTAAGCAAATATTGGCAGAAATTTCTAATTAAATCTGATGGAAATTGTTTGAAAACAGAAAGATAAAGTGCATATCTTCTCCTATTTCTGTTAAATAATATATAGAGGATTAACTGATTCTGACTTCAAACAATAAGTTACCTCTGCTTTTGAGCTATCCTCCATACACAGACCTCTCAAAAAGCTGACCTCCCTTTTCGGGCAAATTGCTAGGTAACTGTCAATTCCATAACTGCGACAGAGATGCTTTATGAAAAATGTCCTAGAAAGAAGCAGAAAAAAAAGATAAATGTGCACTCTTGTTGATTGGCCCATTAAACAGAACAGTAAAGGAAATGGTATTATATTGATTTTCATGGGATTACTAGAAGACCATGACCTGCATGTCAAGCCAATGTGTGTTATTACATGCATGACCTTGACCTTAGGGTCCATAGGTTGAGTGAGCATGTTGCATAATTAAATGTCATTGCTTCATAAAGATACATTCAAAGTATGAAGAAAAACTATCATGGGTCTAGTGAAACACAAGCAAACTGAATAATAATACCAGCCACAATACCACTAACCTTTGATATATCTACAGCTCCTAAAATCAATACGAATGACCTCTATCAAACATTAAATGCAAGCCATCCACAAACACTTCATGTGATACAATAGTCTAGAACACAAAATATTATTCAATCATGTTTTCCACTCTGTCAATCAATATGACCTTGACCTTTGAACATTTGACTATGAAATTAATAGGTTTCTTCCTTGTCCCAAATGCATGTCATCCACAAACTCTGATAAGTGTATATGGTGGAGAACAAGAGTTGCTGTGCATCACAACTGACCTCGTTCAGTCACAGTGACCTTGTCTCTGGATTTCAAAATTGACAGGGTTCTTCCTTACCCTAAATGTAGGCTATCTAATGAATCTGGTATGACATAAAGTTGACAACTAAGTTACAGTGCTGAAACAAATTTTCTTCCTTTTCTCATTGATACTTTAATATTTTGCAGAAACAAAATGTGACAACACACAGAAGGATGGATGGACATCACAATCTACCTGATACAAACATTAAATGTTAACAGAACATTTTATGACTGTGACCTCCATTTGTCTGATTGAACTGTTCTAGCTGTATAATAATTCATCCTATGTACCTTGAGACTCACTCTGGAGTTTAAAAAATACTGGCAACTTAAGAACATTATTCAAAACCTCAAGACCCCACTGCTCCATGTAGTGGGAGCAAAAAAAAATCTAGCTGGGAGAAATTTGCTGCTATGACATTTTTATTTTGGTATTGAAATATAAACAAATATATGTAGTCTTTGTGGAACTGTTCTAAAGTAATTAATGATTTCCAGTACCTTCCAAAAGATTGATTATTTTAATGGAACTAGTTTCTTTGACCGCTAAATTATTCTGTGTACAAGAATTCTTTTCATTTATATAATAACTAGAAATAAGCTATTGATTTTATACTCATCAATCATTACTTACTTGGGCCATTGACATGGCTCCTGACAGACAGCCACAGCTGAATCACAAAGAGCCCGGATGCTTGATGTCAGTCTGGTTTCTTTAGAAACCAGAGCCCGGTGGACATATTTAGCTGTAACTGAGAGACCAAACCTCGTCATTGCAATTCCAAAGAGCTTCATGTTTAACTGATCCTGCTGAATTAGTTGTCTAGCTTCTTTCAGTTGATGTCTGGCAAATTCTACTTCATCTGTACTGGTGGCTTCTCTATGAAACTGATCCTATGAATAAAAAGCATGACTTTCAAAATAACAGTGTATTATTTGAGTTTTACTTGTCCTCAAATCTCATATACCTAAGAAGCATCTAACTCATTGCAATTGTAATAAATTACAAGACTAAATAAATATAAATAAAAAATGACTGATTTATAACTGCATGCAATACTTCAGAACAAATTTGTAAGCTTTGTATCATTTCTAGGTGATATTTTAGTAAGACTAATTAAGAAGTTTAATAAAACTTACTTTTATCTAGATATGAAAATCATCCTCAGAAGATGGGTTAGTTGTTTTTTATGTCTATGTACTAGAAAGAGAACCCAAATTCTTATTAGGGATTAATAACTGACTTAGATGATGTTACAGTATTACCATGGCTGATGGTAAAAAATGTGGTAACTATGAAGGGTAGTTACAATGAAGCTCAATAATTTAAATACTGCACAAATTGTTGCAGATTTTAATGATATTGTTAAATATTATTTGAGCATTATTTCAATCCATCATATCTAATGATGATCAGGTTATTTTTACGAATTTGAAAGCCATTTCTGCCTGAATGCTACCTGTTAAATTTGGTCAGATCTTTACAGCGGTTTTTCAGAAGCTTAATAATAGCATTATATCTGATGGCAGATCAACATCATTTGCACAAATTTCATCAACTGCTAAAATTTAAAAGCCTTTCATGCCAGGATTCATTGTGTTAAATTTGTTGACATGAATTCTGTTAAATAGTTTTTGAAAAGTCCATTTTGAGGATTTTCTATTTTCAGTAACATCGTCATTGGATTGTAGAATAGTATTACTTGTACAAAATGATTGCACTTCATGCAAGGATGCCTTGTCTGTCAAATTCTGTTGAGAATTTGTTTTTAAAAAGTTGTTCAAAGGTTATGATACTTTAATATGGATGGCAATATTTTGGCAGATTGGTATAACTTGCCCAGAATTGAAAACCATCATGCCAGGATGTTTTCTATCAAATTTCATCAAGTTGCATGGGATTTGTAAAAAAGTTATTCAGCTGTTTTCTATTTTTTGCTTTTGAAAGTAGATCAGTGTTATGTATGGTAGATCACTATCATATGTTGAAATTTTATAAGCATGGATGCTATGATATTTCTCTAACATTTGATACAATTCTATTGAGCATTGCTTGAGAAGAAGCTATCTTTAAGTTTCTGTATTGCAAATAAAGGTTGCCATATTTGATTGTGACTACAATTATTTGTAAAGACAAAGCCTGTTATTCATGGATTTTTTATATCAATACATGGTAAAATTCTTATAAAGCAGTTACTGACAAGGAGTCATTTTAAGGTTTATAAATATTTAGTAACTGCAGCAATATTTGTTGTTAGATGGATGGACATAACAGATTCTAAAACACTCCAGTTTCAACAGGGGCAGGGGTTATATAACACTGGATGGAAAAAAGGATTCCTCTACTTTCTAGCAACTCTATGGTCAGGGATATTTCCCTGGATGGACACAAGGATATGAATACACTCCAACCTCTGTAGAAGGGGCCCCGAGTAGTGGAGTGATCTAAAGCGCTGTCCGTTATGGATCACTGCCATCTCACATTTGTCTGCGTGAGTTCAAGTCCAGACTCAGCTAATGTGGCTAAGTTAGAAAGCCTGCCAGTAGTTTCTCGTTGGTCGGTGGTTCTTCCTGGGGTTTTCCAGGGTTCTTCCTCCACTATTAATACTGGCTGCCATGTATAGCCTGGATGGACAGAAGGATATGAATACACTCCAACCTCTATAGGGGTCAAGAGGTATAGCTATTATAGTCAAACCCACTTATCTCGACCCTAGTTATCTCAAAAACCTGGGTATATTTATTGAGTGTTTTGGTCTTGAAAAAATCCTTCTTTGTTATGCTGATTTTGCCACTTATCTTGACCCCTGTTAAGTCGAAAACCCTCTTATGTCAGGCATAAATTTTGTCTAAGTAATGTATGGACATGCTTAATTCCATGAAAAGCAACTTTTACTGTTCATCTTGGAGACATTTTGCATGATCCAATGTTTCTGTGATTATTGTCCGACCTTGTACCCACAAGTGTTGTAAAATTATGTGACATGCTACTTAATCTCACTGTAAGTTTTATATACAGGTTTAAACCTTTACCACATACAAGCGCCTTTTGGCACTCTACCGAAATTGCATACAGGTGCCTTTTTGCACTTTACCCGATTCCAATACAAGCACCTTTTGGCAACTCTGTAAACAGCAGCCATTTTGAGTGGGTTGTTTTTGTAGTGTCACCTTCGGGGAAAACCCCCTATTAGATACTACATTCATTGGTTAGAATGGCCATTACGTCAGATCACATGGTCACTGTTTATGCTCTAATAAAAATCTGCTATTTAAATTATGTAGGTCATAACTGTCATATTCTCCATTCGACAAAATGGCGGTCGCTGATATCGTTCAGTACTTGCTCGAGTAGAATCCCAAATATGAAAGCTTCAATAACTTAGGTATAGGCTCTGATACTGATGTAGGAAGTCAATAGCTTTTATAAATTATCAAATTCAGCTGATTTAGTGATGTAGACGCAGATAAAGAACTTGTAAATTTCGAGCATGTGAAATTGCTGCTAGGGTTGATCACACAGTTTCACTGACTTGATAGTGAATGAGATCTCTCAAGATTTTAAAGCACATACAAAATTGTTTTGTGAAAATAATTATACAGCTATAACAACCGTATTTTACTCTAAAATCTTTCCATACATAATATATGTGTATTAAAAAAGTAAAATGGTTAAAATTGCTGTTAATTGTAACATACACTTCACTACTTAACAGGCCTATGCGTAGCAGACTACAATGGGTAACTTTGCTACATCCGTATCGAAGGGCTAAAAATCCACAACTCTATGAAGGAAAGGGTTAAAAGATGTCAAATCTTTTCTTTTCTGCAACCTGGCATGTCTAAATAATTATTTTCATTAAGCTTTAGAAAAGCCATTTGGTTTTAGAAACAAAACTCTCATTTTTGGTGCTTCAGATGTATAATTGTTGTTCTGCCGTAGATTTGCAAACTAAACCTGGATATCTCTGGACCTGGTTATGTCAATGATATTTTGACACACTGAACATAATCAAGATGGCTGGGTTAAACTGTATTAAATATTAAATATTTTTCGTATTGTATCAATTTCTTTCTTAAAATCTTAGTACATTTGGCTATTTCTGCAAATGAAGCATGTTGTTAGTTTATTAAAATGGTTGGATAGAAAGTGCTATAATAGTAATTTATTGCACTTGTAAAGTCAAAGTCGCACTTAGTTGTAAAATTAGTGATCAATGTGATAAAGGATCATAATATGTATTGAAATTCAATGTCCATAGCAATACACAAAAAAAATATTTACCTCTAGACACTGGACTACCAGATGACAGAGCTGCTTAAAGTACTCATCCTGCTGTCCTCCTCTGGATTCCATCACCCCTTGAGCCTGAGTTAGATATTTCTCTAGATTGATGTATATCCTCTCCTTGCTAGTGTTAAAAAAACAAAGACTGAGGCAATTTCTTATGTATGGTCCTTTGTCATAATGGAAATGGATAATATTATTTTAACTCCATCGATTTAAATCATTCACAGCTAAACACCAAGGGTAAAATAGCAAAGCAAAATGTTTATGTTTTAAATATGTAATGTCTACATGGAAGCCTGTTTCATTGGAAATCTTATCTTCAATATTTCAGATGTAGTATACACCCTTAAGCCTCTTTATTTGACAGTTCCCTGAAACATGATATCCAGCATCACTTTTTTATACAAGACAACTCTCATTCAATAATTTAGAATTATATGGTCTTAAAAGGGGCTATTATTTAAAGAAAAACAGTAAATTTCTTCTAATAATTTGTTTTCTGCTAGGAAATCTGATGTTTCTTGATTCTATAACCTATTGGCATTTATATGTATACTGTTATTTTATAATATATGATTCATCTGTGTCTATGAATATCATTAGCAATGAATTCAAGTCTTCAATTGCCTGATAATCATTGTGTATGAAAATCATTGCATGCAAACAAACATTCAACCCTTTGATTGATTGATTCATCAGTGTCTATGAAAATCATTACAAATGGCATGATTAAGAACACTTCTTCTGTCTGTTGGTTGATTAATTGACATATCTGTTTAAAGCTGTGGGGGTGGGGGTAGGGCAGAACAACCACTGTAACTGCATTAATCATCAAATTATTGTTTTTAGGTCCCAGATGCTCAAGAATCAGCTTCTTGGCTCCCATTGTGCTGAAATTTATTGAGGGTTGATATGGCCTATGTTATGCAAATTTCCATATGTTAAATTCATATACTTTGATTACATCTCCTTATTTAAGTTGGAGAAAAAAAATTAGGAATTCTAAATGAACTGAAATTTTACCATTGCAGGATTTGTTTTCTCTTCAGTCACTCCCAACAGTAGGTTACTATATGCAAATGAAGGGAATTTTAATTTGAAAATGTTCATTGGCATCATGTTATATAAAATTCATTAAAAACACAATTTAAAAAAGATGGTACACAACAACTGGATGAAACTGATTAAGATTTTAGATATCAATGTGAGGATACCTTCTGTCAAACTTAGTCTCATTCTGGAAAGCTGTTTTTGAGAAATTATCTAAAGGTGTTTCTATTTTAATAATTGTGTCTAAGTTTGAATCCTAAATGATATTATTTGTACAAATCTGAAGGACCTTCTTACCAAAATGTTTTCTGCCAAGCTGGTTGAAATTTTAGTGTGTTTTTCAGAAAAACTGAATTTCTGACAGATGCTGAAAAGACACAGGTGCAAAGAACAAGATCACATGACTTTACAGCCAGGGCAGCTAATAATACAAGTCATGTTTTAAAGCTGACTGATAAAAACAAGTGATAGCCTAACATAGGATGTCATTTTGATTGCATATTTAAAAAACAAACTGAACCTTGTTTTGAGAAGCAGCTGAAGAAGAAATGATCTAAACACTGGATTTGGGTCCACACATTCATTAAATATAGTCAGTTCTTTGGTCAGCTTCATGGTGGCTGCTTTATTCTTCCCAGGTTTTGTTGTCATGGTGACATATCCTAATAACATCTCAACCACCTCATCTGAAGGTGCCATGTTGTCAGCAAAACACAGTTGTGACACTATGTTCATGAAAAAACTGTTACATCTGCTCTGGTAATCTTTGAACTTTTTGACTTCTTGACTGCAAACAAAAAAGGAGATACAAAATATTATACTCCATGAAAATATGAATTTTATGTAAAAATATCAATAAAGAAAGATTTTATATGACTGAACTTCAATACTGAATGGAGGAAAAGCATAGAACAAACCATCTATCTTTCTAGGATGTTAAAGGCAAAGGAACATGATCATGAACTAATTAGGTTAAATGGTAATTTTATTTAGGATGAAAACAAAATTATGAGACAAGTTCCTCAATTCTTCGATCAAGTAAAATGAAAACATTACCCAAGGTGTCAACTCTTGAGAACACATAAAAAATTCTAGTTATGAAATTTTCAGGATCTAAGTAGCCAGTCAGAATCTGATACCAAACTTTATTCAGCCATGCTGCATCTTCCTTTAAGCCTAAAAATAACTGTACACAATCACTATCAATTAAGGTGTGTGTGTGTCTGATTTAGATTTTTAACATAGCTTTAACAATTTTTCAGTCATATTGCTATGATGTCTGCAACATGACAGTTTATAATGATATCTAGCACTGAGGCATCATGCTGCAGACATGTGGCATTATGTCTTACCCAGTCACATTATCCTGAAACCATGCCTACCAGTCCTAACACTAACCTCTTAATACTGAGCACCAAGCAAGGCAGCTATTAGTACCATTATTTTAATTCTTTGGTAAGGCTCAGCCAGGGTTCGAACCCACGACCTCCTGTATCAGAGGTGGATACTTTAACCACTAGGCTACCAGAGCAGTTATTATCAAATAAGTTCAAATGAAACTAAATGTTGTATCCATTTCTCCAGCTAGAAAATCTCAAGAAAACCATTGACCCATGGGAAGATGGTGGCAATCTAACATATATCAATGTGTTGCAAATTTTATTACCTTTTCAGGGATATGTAGTTTTTTATACTTTAAAAAAAATAACAATGTTACAACAGTTTTAGTAAACATGGTGAAGTCATCACTTTTTTTGTTACTGCTGCTGTATGAGGTTCCATATTACCACAGCATATTTAGAATTGCTTCTCAGGAACCAGGCACTGCATTGAAATTGGTAAACAGGATAAAATGGGTTAAGTTAATATATATTAATAGTCTTATTCTTAAGTGGGAAATGTGAGTAGGGTAAGGCTGACATGAGCATGGAAAACCATTTCAAAATATGAATCAACAAAATATCTTATATATAGTAGTTGCTGTACTCTTAGTCCAGTAGTCTGGCTTGGAAAGAGTACTCTAATTATTAAACATCTCTTACCATTTCCATCTCAAATATTTTGGATTTTAAACAAAGATCTAGTATGTACATTGTGACTATCTTTTCATTTTTCTTGGACCAAGATGTATTTGCACATACAGATCTGTGCCAACTTTTCAATAATATTATAATAATTAAGCTCTTTTAGGACATCTTTTTAATTACAATAAATACAATCCACAAATCCAACTGGAATAGAGCTGTGTATGAAAGCTAAATTTATTTTTTTTTTGCATTATAAACAATATGTTGGAAGAACTTTAGAATTCAAGTCCTTATTATGCAGTAAAAACAGAAAATTTTGACTGGTAAAATCTGATCAACTTAATCCATTTTAAATTTTATTTTTCTATAAACCATTGTGATGATACACTTGAGTACAGTTATCATTGCAAAGTGCATCTTCCCGAAATGATTATTTACCTATATGCCCCAATAATGAATTACTTAGCGATATTGTGATTGTATTCAAATTCTTAAAAAAATCAATGGAGAAACAGGTCAATGACCATTTGAATTTTTTACAGTGAATAAAAGCAAGACATGTTTACCTACTGACAGTCCATTTACATGGTTGATATACTCAACTGACCACTTGAAGCAGTAAGATACCACTTTTTGATTAGAAAATGCCTAGTGGTTGACTTCAGAAAGTACTGGACCATTTCATGCATGACTTTTAAAGATGTAATTTCACATCGAAAAAATGTGAATAGCAACTGAGAACAAAAATTAAATGGAAGACATATTTCATTTCTTTTTAAAGAGCACCATTTGGTGACTAGCATTATATTTCTTTATCACCTTTTTTCTGCTGTTTTATCTGGCACAAAATCTGCTGGAATATTCTTTTGACATTTGGGACACTTGTAGATCTCAAGGGCCTTGTTGTCATGGAAACACTGATTACAGATTACATCTCTGCATGGTAGTGTGACAGGTGATCCTTCTATTAGAACTTCACAGACTGGACATATGGGTTGCCTATAATAAAATCTTAAAAAATTACCTCCATAAACATGATTCTTAAATATTTATATAATTTCTGAAGACAAAAAAAAATTTTGAACCAATTGACTAATAAAATTTGAATGATCAGTTTCGGTGCCACTTTGACAGGGTAATTAAAATTGTATAAAATACATAATCAGTTAATATTATGAATGCACTTTAGTATGCATAGTTCTGTACTGCATTTCTATCCAACAAGATCTTTTCTGTCTGGACATGGATATCGTCATACTCCTGTTTTGAGGAGGTTCATTGGGAAATCCTTCAAAAGATGAGTAATGGATATTATCTCGAAATAGTTCAACTGCATTTCAAATGCATTTCTTTGACGAACATAATTACAGAAGTTAATCTGCTTTAATACACACACAACACAGGTATTTTTGGTAATGCAAAAAATAATGTCTATACCCCATCCATGGGTGGGCATGAAGACTGCAGCAATGCTAAGGGTCAAAATCATGTTAACTATATCATAAACCACTTATCAAAGATGTAAGATGTGCCAATTTTTATTTCCTTTCATGAAAAGTTTTAATCCTGTTAATTTCATTTTGTTGCCATGTTCCTTGGAACAATCATTCCCTGCACATCACAGCCAGCTTAATATCAGTCTAACATACAAAGACCTAAATAGATGGGTGATGTGGTATGTATCTTTGATGATTACTTTACTGCAAAGTTAACACTATTTCAGCCACATGTGTAAGTAAAATTCTCTTTTAAATTATGAATCCTTCTTAAAGAGAATTAAAATTAATATGCAATGGTTGATGGGATTCCCCTTTGTGTGTGTGTGTGTGTGTGTGTGTGTGTGTGTGTGTGTGTGTGTGTGTGTGTGTGTGTGTGTGTGTGTGCATTAGCGCTTTAAGTCACATCAAAACAATAATAACTACAGTGTGATCCCGCTACAGCATGCTCCGTTATAACCTGCTATAGCATGCTCCACTATAACACGAATTTGGATATAACAGGGTCATGGCATGGCTTCTAAAATTTCACATACATGTATTTGCTCATACATGAAAAAAAATTCTTTTTTAAAAGTACAAAAAACCCCATGAAAAGTATATTACCATTTTGTGGAAGAGATCGTATATGAATAATAAAAGACAATTGTGACATGGCTCTTGAAATTTTATATGTATTTTTCTTGTACATAAAAATTAGTTTTTTTCTTCTTTCCTTATTGGTGGCAAAATATACCAAGTGGCAAGTATGTTTTTTGTTGGTTGTTTAAACTTACATATACAACCATTGGTTTGGAGTGGAGAAAATCAGAGGAATCATGAAAGGAATCTGCAAATTTGATATACAATTCACTGAAATGTATCTATTGTTACAACAACACATTCTTTGTCCATATTGACAAACCATCTTAATAGTGTATGGTTATATCATAATCCATTTATGTTGACATCTAGCACAAGTACTGTATGATGTGAGATATATGCTGTTTTGTTGTTGATATTTCCAGCAGTAAAGATCAACCAGTTATGGCATCATGTCATAATCTATCTTTTGTTGGATTTTCAGCCACTAGCAAGTAATTAATATATTGACAAAGATTGACATTGTATGTGGATGGTAAGTAAAATTCTTCTTCTTTTCACTCAGAATTAAATACTTCAGAACATTCAGATTTTCTGTAGTAATCCCTGTCATCAGACCAGAACACATGCATCTCTATCATCTGTTGACCATTTTAAAATTTCTGATGCATGCATGGAAGGCAGCACCACTCTGCTACCACAAAAATTAAAAAAAAAACCATAAAAACTCTACAAGATCTTACTTGTTGGTCTATTCAATAGATGGGGAGGAACAGTAACTAAAATTGACCAAACAACAGCCAATTTCTTTTTAAAAATATACCCAGATAAAATAGTTTGCTGAAATATAAAAACCAGACTACCTTTGAAGCATGGATTGTTATGAAAATATAATTAGAAAATGCAACAAAAAAAAAATCAGTCTAAACATACATTACAATTATTTGATGTTACTGCCACAATAAGACATGGGCATTTGTTTGGTTCTCCAAAGCTGTCCTTTTGCGGTGACTTCAATAATGCATGCACCCTTCATCAAAGAAAGCTGACTACATTCTTCAATAACAACAAAGGAAGTCAATACAAGACTTAAATAAAAGCATTGGAATCTAATGGATTGTTTCATTTTCCAATGTGACTGAAATATGTTTACTATGCTGTGAAAGTTTCCTGTTTGCAGGAAAAAAAATTATGCTTATGAATGCTACCAAAAGTGACTTAAAATGCAAACTAACTTATACTGACTTGGGATGTACTGAGAAGTAAATATGCTTCATCATTCATTATGTGATTGTGCTATTTATTTCCACTGAAGTCAGACCTATATAACCTGTGACAAAATCACTGAATATTTTAAATATGTGTGAATATTTTCCATGGAATTACTTTTATTGTGGATTCAATGTATGTGATGAGATTCACAGGTGAGTACATGATGTTTATACTCTCTCTATTCATGCTATATGTTAGACATGTATATATAAACAGTGTACATGTATTATGTACCTATGTGTGGTTCTTAAAGCATGTACAATATTATGCATGCCTTCTCTGTTTTCACTACAGAAGTATTTCTCATTGAATTAAGATGGTAACCAATGAAACATATTTTTGTGCCCACATTTATTACCTACACCCCCAAAGCCAATTTTAGGGGGTACAGGCATCATTTTTTAGCTAACTGACCTGGTTGCTTATAACATGTTTAGGTTCTATGGCTCCCAACTACCATGTCATAGAGGGGTCACACTGTATATGGTATCAGTAAAAGGTTTTAAAAAATTTACACATAAAAAAATGCACAGAAATCTTTACAAAGGTAAACTATTCCAAATAACTGTAGATATGAAATACCACAAGAGGAAAGATTAAAGATGCAAATATAACGAATCGCAAACAAGTTTTGGATATTAAACCCATCAAACAGAACCAGGTGAAAGATGAAAGTTGTTAAAATGCAGTAAAATATAAGAAAATTCATCAAAGATAAAGGTATAAAAAAAAAAATATATAACACTATAGAGCCAAAATGTGTAATATAAACTTAATCCCCCAAAATGTCCAGGATTTTCTCATTGTAAAGTTTCTTAAATCTTAATTTAGTTCACAGAAAAAAAAAAAAAAACACCAAATTAAATGATTTGATAATATAGTAAGACATGTTTATCACAAACCTCAATACAAATTTTTTTCATTCTCTCTATTATTTGTTATATTTATATTTATACTAGACCATTCAGTGTCCATTGGAATCACATGTAATGGTAGATCAAACAAATCAAGTTGGTAATTAATTAATCAATTAACAAGTTATATAATTTGAACTCCAAAGAAATTTTTACATAATGTATCAAAAATACATTTTGTGTATACCTTCACACCTTGATAGTTAACATGAGACTACCTTCATAAAACCTTTGCTTCACAGTTATATAATTCAGGTAACTATGTTAACCCTTTACCTAATATAAGCACCCTTTAGAAATTTACTCAAAGTCACGCAAATCGCAAATCGCCTTTTGGCAATTTACCTGATGTCACACTAAGCGACTTTTCCCAACACTGTAAACAACTGCTAGATACTACATTCATTGGTGAGAATGGCCATTATGTCAGATCATGTGGTCACTATTGATGCTCTGGTTGCAATCTGCTATTTAAAGTAAGTAGGCCGTAACTGGGCTGTATTCTCCATTCGACAAAATGGCAGTCTCTGATATCGTTCAGTACTTGAACCAGTAAAATCACAACTATGAAAGCTTCAATAACTTGGGGAAAGGCTCTGAGACTGAGGTAGAAAGCCCTTAGTTTTTATAAATTATCAAATTACACTGATTTTGTGATGTAGATGCAGACAAAGAACTTGTAAATTTTGAGTATGTAAATTTGCCGCTGCTGTTAATCATGCGGCTTCACTGATTTGATACAGAATGAGTTCTCTCAAGATTTTAAAGTACATACAAAATTCTTTTGTTAAAAATAATTATATAGCTATAACGACCTTATTTTACTCTTAAATCTTTCCATACATAATATATGTGTACCAAAAACGTAAAATGGTTAAAATTGCTGTTAAACGTAACATACACTTCACTGCTTAACAGGCCTATGTGTAGCGGACTGCACTGTGTAACTTTGATACATATGTATCAAAGGGCTAAAAAGCCATACACACTATGAGGGAAAGGGTTAAATGATGCTACCTCACTGTCAAATTCTTTTCAAAAATTAAACTATACAAAATTACTCTAAAATATCATACTCTTTGTAAAATGCTGATATGGCTGCTCTGTTACATATCTTCAAAAATTTTTCCACTTCCTCAAATGATTCAACCAACCTAAGGTCTACAATTTTCTCTGACATCTGAAATAAAAAAGTAAAACTTTTTTTAAGTCCATTTATTTCAAGTAAAAAAATTATAGCAATTACTCTCTCTCTCTCTCTCTCTCTGATTGCTTAATGTATGCTATGTGCAATATATTGTACTTTGCACACACACACACACACACACACACACACACACACACACACACTAACACACACATTATGGAGTCAAGCAAACCAGTTCATTCATATGCCACAAAAACTATACACTCAAACCTATGAAATATACTACAAGTCCCTTAATGAGCACTCTAACTTAGTGATTTTCTATTTACAGAATTGAAAAGACAAGCTTAACAATTTAAGGAGCATATAATCACATTAGAACCTTCATTTGCAAAACCTTTGGACAGTTTTGGATTAGTGAGAAATTTATAGGACAAGTTAGGTTAATATTCTAGGAATTCATACACTATAAATAATTTTAATTCTTTAACTGTGTTTGATTTTATATTTTATTTAAAATAGCTTACATTTGGAAAACTGAATACTTGTTGGGTTTACCCTGTCTTGCTACTTAAGTTTAATCCCCCAGATATAATGTTTGTATGAATTTTACTTGACAACTATTTGCATCTGCCATCTCAAGATTCAAAATTTCATAAAACTGCATGTGTCCTTTGAATAAAGCATCTGCTTTATATGAATCAATATGCTATCCAACTCTTTTACAAAGATCTAACTCTTAAGGCCAAACAACACTGTTTAATAAGCAACATATTTTTAATTAGTTTTTATGCTTTTGAATATATTTTCAAAATCCTTCTTTGTTTTATTTAATCATGCTTATCAATCATAATGTATAAAATGTAAAGCCTGATGCTACTCAAGTAAGTTTCCTAACCAGTAACACCTCTTTACGTCTTAACAAATAAAAAGAGAGAATTAAAAAATTTGTATCATTGAGCAAAGACAAGACAAAATGCTGCCTAACTACAGGAAGTGTACATGCACTTACTAATATGGGTAATCTACTTTTGTATAGATATTTCACTTGCTGAGGAAACCACACAGCATGCTAACTGATCATCATTGCGATCTATACTAAATTAACTATGCTATGAATATATAAGTAAAAATAATTTATCTTTTAAACTGAAGGTGTATGGTATGTATTTCTTTTAATTTCCATTTGCTATGTTACTTCTGTTTTATAGTTCAAAAAGGAAACATTTAATTTAAAGTAACTCAAATATATACATTATTTATACACAAAAACACACAGATCCAGTTAATTTTTTATTTAAAATTATAATGTTTGCCTTGGGGGACTGTCTACTGCTACTGACGAAACTGTTTTGGTTCATTCTGTCAGTGACTGATTCATAGGCTACTGAATGGCACAGCATGGTTGTACAGAGGTCACAGCTGGTCTGTGAAACTTCCTGACAGAATGTTATGGATAACCCTTGAGTAAAGTTTCTTCAGCAGAAACTGAAGGAGCCCAGTGATGACTGGGCTGTCCAACGAAGGATGGGATGACAGCGGCAACTGTGTGGACTTCTCTCAAAGGGTTTAGTTTGAATATGCCATATAGTGCTGACATTAGATCTCCAATATATACATTACATAAGCCAATTTAAACAAGTACTAGTGTATGAAACTGTAGAGTAATTAGGTCTGGTGCATGTGAATTAAATATTGATGAGCATGCAGACATTTTCCCGCCTCAACATCATGTTCTTTATGTATGGTTTCCTTCTTCAAAAGATAATTTACTTTTGTACACATTTACATTTTAATCATTCATAAAATATTTTGTTTCGTGAAGAAAAGAAATTCATGAAATACTGCAGTCAGCAATAGGTACAGATATTTACAATTCTGTTTTAATGCATAAAGAACACAAGAACAGTGCCCTACTACTTGCCTGACCTGATATCAAACGAACAATGTCCCATAACTATGAAGAACTCTAAAATCAAGTGAACTCTGTCTCTTGCACATTATCACTTATACCATGCACAGCAATTCAGCCTGTGTCTTCTTTGATTTGTTGTTAAGTTTAATAATGATGTAATGCAATAATATTCTTTTTTAATTTAGATTGTAAGCCCCATCTGGCATTACACTGGCGATGAAGTAAGAAGATTTATTGATTCAACCAATTACTACTGTGAGGAAATTGGATGATTATCCCATCTTCAATCTTTAAAGAAAAACAAATACTTACAGTAATTTATAGAATTTCAGTATTAGAATAAATACAAAGTGTGATTATGAAATTTCTTTGAATGCTTTTAATATCAAGATATTTCATTCCATTTTAAAATAGTCCAATATCTATTTATCATATCTGCAGTTGCATTATCAAACTCTTTATCTTGTTATGTTTTACCTGCCACAACAGCATGCAGTTTTTGACTGAGAAGTGATCCTCTCCTCTATCCATGGAGCCAACATGTTCAATGAACAGCTTCATTACCATTGTTCTGGTCCAAATTTGCCTGTAGTGAAAATTATGTACTTTTATTGAGTTTGGTAAAAGGCTATTCATTAAATGCAACTTTATACACTTGGGACTTACATTACTGTTCTATACAATGACTTGGCTGGAGATAAGAAGCCAATCTGCAAGTTATCCATGACCTTGAAACCATTTTATTCAGCAAATAAATAACTAAATATTGCTAACTTGTTATGGTTTTTCTCCAATTCACACAACCCCTTTACCTGGATACCACCATAAATGACCCCTAAATATACCACAGACAATTGTAACAATAAAATGGAAATAAGTTAAAACTGTGCTGACAGAAATGACAGGAAAAGAAAAGAGAAAAACAAAACTAATATATAATAAAAACATTCAATCATTTTGGATTCAATGTTGGAGGTGTAAATGCAAAAATCCACCATCATGTAAAATGTCCTCCTTCTGAATAATTATATTGTAAAAGGTATTCCTTTTATCCACCTATATATTTGCTGGACAAGGTAATTAAAAGCACTGAATTTATATGCATACATTTACAACTAAAAAAAGCACAAATATGTGCTTCAAACTGATTACAGGGTCCCGGGTAGCCAAGTGGCCAAAAGAGCTGTACTGATCACTGCCATCTCGCCTCTCAGTGGGTTGAAGTTACAAGCTCAGCAAATGGTGATTTATGAGATAGCTTGCTAAGTAACTTCTTGTGGGTCAGTGTTTCTTACCGGTATTTTCCTGGGTTCTGTTTCCACCAGCTATTCAACAAGAAGCAAATTGATTCCAGGGTGAATTATTGTTTCCTCTTAGCTTTAGCTTTAATCATGTGTCTACACCTTTGTAGAACTTTGTCAATCACCAAATAAGTTATCATTAATTGCCGGTTGTATTTGTTGACTTTAAAAATGTCACATGACCAAATTGAGGGACACTGAAAGGTCTGAATAGCTGTTTATATATCATGGTCACTAATTCATATATAAGGAAATGTCTGTTTGTCAAATGGGAAACAAGCAAGAAAGTTGCCACTTACCTAAAATAATAATTCCATTTAAAAACCATTTCTCTTCTGAAATAACTAAAGAAATATTCAGCAGCCATTTATATACAACAGCATCATACTGCTTTTCAGAAACCCACTGATCAGAGAGTCCCAAGTATACTGATAATTTTTATTGTTAATTTTCTATATATGTACTGATTTTGAAATGAATGGTAATTGCCCACAAACTTATTTCATTTTCTTATTCTTAGAAATAAATAATAATGAAAATACCTAAAATGGCATATAGAGTATGTTAATGTACTGTCTGCATGTTTTTTGGATAGCCAATAAATAATCACTTTTTTCTCTGTTCAAAAACATCCTAATCTATCACATTCAGTGACCAGAAAGATATGAATAAAAAGTTTGGCCCAAGAAAACTTGGCATCCCAAAACAGTGTTGGAAGACAGAGAGAAAATATGATAATGTAAAAAGTACACAATTTAAAATACATTACAAAATATACAACTTCCTTTTTAATCCATGCAGTGATAATTCACGAACCCATTTGCCACATGACAAGATGCATGAATCCCTTTTTTACATTTTTTAAAAAGTTGGCAGCAAAATCAATGAAATGGACAAAGAAAAAGTAAGAATATATCTTAAAAAAAAGTCCAATCATCTTGAACATCCTATATTTGCACATTGCAAATGTTAAAATATTGAATTATCTTTTCATATTTAATGGAAAATAAAAGAGAAATATATCAAATATATCTATACGTAAACATCTGACAGGGCAAATGACAGAATATTGATGTTTAGAATTACTATCTTCTGCAATTAAGCAGGGCAAATATATTTATGTGTTCAGTTCTGTTTTATAAGTGTAATTCTGGCTATAAAGCTGAAGTTTGTCTGCTTACAACTGATACGGTGTCATATGTTCTGATCTTGAAAGGGAGGCAACTCCATCTTTATAGGAGCAAAATTTGTACCACACATCAACTTTATTTGTCATGTTAAAAGTCAGTCATCCATTTCTTGACTTCAACTGACATAATATCCAGATCCAATATGTATTAACATAAAAAAACATTAAACAATCATTTTCAAATCCTTTTATGTTTTATTCCATTTTTTATTTATCATTCTGCATTTTGCATTTGTCATGTTTTCTCAATTTTCTTCTAAAACAATTCAAGATTTGATTTGCTTTCATTTTGCATTTAGTAATCTTACATTCCTTACTCCAGTTATACAGGATTCAAGTAGGATCTAAACTGGACTATGACTACCCGTACAAAATCATGAACAGGAATCCGCCTGGCTATGGCACGGTTTTTGACAAGGAATCCATGTGGATTTTTAAGAAAAATTCATCAACCTAGTTGTGCATGAGTGGGACACATAATTTAAGCATGGATTCCTGGTACTTCACCATGAACAAGATTCCACCACTTGTGTAGAAATCCTGCTCATGACATGCAAATGTGAACTTAGAAAACTTGCTGAAAAAAGGGAGAGGTACTTTTAACTTACAATTTTAAAGGTTTCAAGCTTATGCACTGAAGAACAACGATCACACAGGTTCCAAAATATTTGCAGTTAGGTTGTAAGTTGCAACTTGATTTCAAACAAAATCTTGAAACAAGTTGTTAAAGAAAAAAGAAAATGAAATACAGAGGAAAAAAATGTATTGGTTTATTCAGTTATAATACTGTTGAATTTATTGTAACGGAGCTACAATGATTGTACAATATTTTCAATATTTTTAAGAAAACAATTATTCATTCTGCCTGCAGGTGGTTGACCCATTACAGATATGGACATTTTCTAACTTATCTGTCTATCACTTGTTCACAAGATGGAGACAAGGTTGCAATTGCCATTGGAACACCCAATGGCATTAGACTACATCAAAACCTCACCTAAAAATATCAGCTTTTCAGATTCCCTTTCCCCAATGACAGCCTTGCAAAACTTTGAATTATGATAACCAGTTAATATTCCAAGTCCCAGACACAAGGTGTTCTTGTGTGGCTTGTATACAGGAACACATACCTGACCCAACTATACATCCTGATGGGAGAAGTTTAACCAGAGTGCATATGCCCTGGCAATATGCAATGCAAGCAAGCACATTCTTGTCAAATGCACCAATTGATATAATGTGAGAAAGATGTTTTCCAATGAACTTAAATGCAGTTTATGTTAAGAATTTAACACTATATTTTAAGGATGTTAAATTTCTTATCACTATCTTTCATTTTATATACATGTTACCAATATTTTACCAAATATTGTGCAGCCACATCAGAAGTTTGGACGAATGAGACTAAAAATGTTGTTGCAAGCAAAACAAAATTTACTTCAAAATTCTTTTATATCTTGCATTTGGTATTACCTTATTCTCATAACAGCACGACTATAAATCAGCTTTGGGTCACTGCTGTAAAAGGTCAGACATTGTTCCACCACAGGACGATAGCAGAGAACTTTCTTCATCCAGATGGCTTGACCCTCAGTTTTGCTGAAAGACTTGGCATCTTGACTGTTTAACTGGTCCAAAAGAAGGGACAGTCCTTGTACATCTAATGCCTAAAATTTACATTGTAGATAATAAATATTACATATCATCAGTCACCATAAACTAGAGTAGAGAAATACTTTGATCTATCAATCTATAGAAAGCAACAAGAGCTTCTGACACAAAACACAATGGCATGTCAAATTTCCACAATACAACTGTTATACCAGAAATAGTATGAATGACCTTGCTCTAATTTATGCAAATTTGACTGGCTCCCCATTTTTTTAGATTCACAAATTGTATCAACAGCAATAACTGAGCCATGTACACTTCTTCACTAATCTGCCCAAAACACTTAAGAAACCTACTTATAATATAGTAAATCTATTTTTTTAATTTAGAAACAAGTTAAAGGAATACATGATTACTAAATCAGATTCCAGTTTTTAAAAGCCAAATCATAGTGAATATCTAATAATCTCACAACATTAAAAATTTTAAACTGTTCAATTACCTGTTTATACAAAAGAGAAATAAATGAGAATACTGGCATAAAATAGCAACAGACTGCATAGTCATGTTTAATGACTGCAGCAATGAGAAAATTGTTAAAGAATGAAAAAATTCATCATGGTTCTGCTATACAATTTCTCAATTTTCATTGGGTTTAATTTGTTTCAAATAAAAAGAATTTCCCAGGTTTCCTCACTGCTCATCCTGGTTATTTAAAGATACATGTATGTCTTGGCTATTCATAAAATATCTTTCAATTACATTTTTTTTGTTACATTATTCATGGGTGTAATTTGGATTAGAGAGTTTTAATTTGGATGAGATCTACAAAAGATCTGCTAGCTCAACTTGGTTATTTTCACTTCTTGGACTTTTTACACATTTAATCTTTTATTTATTGCACTTTCTCAAGCTGGTAATGTGGCTCTGCCATAATATGGTGGTTGGGGTTCATAGAACCCAACCATATTATATACAGAACCATGTTATAACCAAGTCAGCTGATGAAAATGAATGTACCAAAACAAAATGGTTGGGTACAGGGAGTGTTGTGTAATAAAAGCAGGCATAAATGTATGTGCTTTTGATTAAATTAAGGCAAACTATTCTGAAATACACTTATATATGGACAACTTATATTTCTTTTGTACAATCCATAATCTGTTAAGTACTGTACATGTATATGAAAAATCTATGAATTCATGTATAAATCACATGTTATAAAATTCATCTATCAGTCACCTCCCATTAGAGAAAACAAATAACATATATATATAAAAAGGTTGTCCTTTTTTTGTCTATATCCAATTGTCAAAAAAATTCACAAATATATTATCACCAGTAGCATGTGGATACAGTTGTTTACATCTAAATGTATGTATACTTAAAAAGGCCTAGATTTTGGTCAGCTAGAGACAATATCATCTTGATGAGGCTACCCAGGTATTGACTATTCATAGGGTAATGAAAACATACCAACAAATTAAAAGTTTAATAAATATCTCTGTAATTAAACCCCATCTTCAATTAACCTGAAGACCAGATATCTATGTTTACAAAAGATTGGAAATTTAATCTGTTTCATGTCACCATTGGTAGTGACTGTAAGCATACATATTTTTCCTGCAAAAAGGAAACTTTCATGGCACAATAAATGTGTTCCTGTCATTTTGGAAAATGCAACAATCCATCAGATTTCATTGCTTTTATTCTATTTTCAAAAACCCACTGAACAGAGAGTCCCAAGTATACTGATAATTTTTATTGTTAATTTTCTATATATGTACTGATTTTGAAATGAATGGTAATTGCCCACAAACTTATTTCATTTTCTTATTCTTAGAAATAAATAATAATAAAAATACCTAAAATGGCATACAGAGTATGTTAATGTACTGTCTGCATGTTTTTTGGATAGCCAATAAATAATCACTTTTTTCTCTGTTCAAAAACATCCTAATCTATCACATTCAGTGACCAGAAAGATATGAATAAAACATTTGGCCCAAGAAAACTTGTTTAAGTTCAGTGCTGATTTCCATTTGTGAAAGGTTCTTTGTTTTTATTGATGATTGTAGTCAGCTTGCTTTGATGATGGTGCTTGTTTTACTGAAGTTACCACTAAAGGAAAGCTTTGGAGAACTAAACAAATGCCCATTTCTGATTGCAGTGGCAACATCAAATAATTATAGAATATTGAATGAGACTGAAGTTTTTGTTCATTTGCTTAGTATTTATACAGAATGATTGATGCTCCAAAGGTAATCAGTTTTCTTTGAAGTTTCAGTGAACAAAAATTTCTGGGTACATTTAAAAGTAATGAAATAACCCTTATTTGGTTGATTGTAGCAGTTCCAGTTCCTGCCTTCAAACTGTAGCTAATCCAGTAGCATGAGTATTTGAGTGCATCACAGCATACAGGTATTCAGGCCAGATGTCACCATAAGCAGATTATGATAAAACACTGCACTGTTAAGATGGTTTTGTCAATACAACAAAGAAAATGTTTAAGTAACAAATTTTAGTGCATTGTATATAACATTTGTCTCTTCCTTTCATGGTGCCTCTGAATTTCTCCACTCCAAATCCAAGACTGTATCTACAAGTATAACTTCCAACAAAGTTGGAAAAAAATCACCAGATATTATATTTTGTCACCAACATGAAAAACATTTTGCAAAATATGTAACACTGGTAAAGTCCAGCAAAACCCATAATAAACTTTTTACACATTATAATTATTCCACTTTTAAGAAGAAAACAGTTTAGTGTACAAGAAAAATAAATGTAACTATATAAAATAGTTGGAGCCATGCTGTGATTATGTTAGAATTCATATGTGATATCATCACCAAAACAATAATAAAAATTTTACACATTTTTTGTACTTTTAAACAAAAACAAATTATGCTTATAATATATTTTAAAGTTACATATCACTGTGTCAAAAAGACTAAACTGAAGAAACAAATTAAGGAAAAAAATCCACCTGTGTCTGGTTGGTGTCTTAACATCTACTTTAAATGTAATCTACTGATGAATGTTATATTAAATGCCATTATTGGCAAGCATGCCCAGAGTATAGAATGGATGTTTTATTAAATGACATCATTATCAAGTATGCCCAGAGTGTATAATGGATGTTTTATTAAATGCCATTATTGTCAAGCATGCCCAGAGTGTAGAATGGATGTTTCATTAAATGCCATTATTGGCAAGCATGCCTAGAGAATAGAATGGATGTTTCATTAAATGCCATTATTGGCAAGCATGCCCAGAGTATAGAATGGATGTTTATTAAATGACATCATTATCAAGTATGCCCAGAGTGTATAATGGATGTTTCATTAAATGCCATTATTGGCAAGCATGCCCAGAGTATAGAATGGATGTTTTATTAAATGACATCATTATCAAGTATGCCCAGAGTGTATAATGGATGTCTCATGAAATGCCATTATTGTCAAGCATGCCCAGAGTGTAAAATGGATGTCTCATGAAATGCCATTATTGTCAAGCATACCCAGAGTGTAAAATGGATATTTCATTAAATGCCATTTTTGTCAAGCATGCCCAGAATGTATAATGGATGTTTTATTAAATGACATCATTATCAAGTATGCCCAGAGTGTATAATGGATGTCTCATGAAATGCCAGTATTGTCAAGCATGCCCAAAATGTATAATGGATGTTTCGTTAAATGCCATTATTGTCAAGCATGCCCAGATAAACTGCTCTAGCAGGTCTGATGGTACAATTCACCAGAAGGATGAGTTGGGTATGGTTGTGAAAGTTACTATTTATGTTGAACACAATAATCCCAGAAACAACTACTACAAAATATGTATTTATTTTTGTTAATTCTCTATATCACAAGGATAATATGTAAGTTAAGCTTTCTTCCATATTTCTTAACCCTTTACCTCAAAGAGTATATGGCTTTATATCCCTTCGATATGCATATAGCAAAGTTACCATGTGCAGTGTGCTATAAACAGAACACCTATTACTTATTAAGCTCCATACCCATAGGCCTGTTAAGCAGTGAAGTGTATGTTGCATTTAACAGCAATTTTAATCATTTTACTTTCTTGGTACACATACACTATGCATGGAAAGATTTAAGAGAAAAATCTGATTGTTATAACTGTATAATTATTTTTCATAGAAGAATTTTTTATGTGCTCTAAAATCTTGAGAGAACTCATTCACTGTCAAGAATGTGAAGCTGTGTGACCAACCAAAGCTGCCATTTCTAATACTCGAAATTTACAAATTCTTTTTCTGCATCGACATCACTAAATCAGCTGAGTTTGATAATTTATAAAAATTAATGGCTTCTTTCATCAGCATCAGAGCCTTTGTCATAGTTACTGTAGCTTTCATAGTCGTGATTCTAATGGTGAAAACTCTAGTCAGTATTGAATGAAATCTGTGACCTCCATTTTGGAGTGGAGAATATGACCCAATTACTTTAAGTAGCAGATTTTGACCAGAGCATAAACAGTGACAACATGATCTGACGTAATGGTCATTCACACCAATGAATGTACTATCTAATAGGGGCTTTTCCCCAAAGGTAGCACTACAAAAACCTGCTAAAAATGGCTGATGTCTACAGCATACGTCAGAAAGTGCCTCCATGAAAAGGGTGTAAAGGCATAAAAAGGTGCTTACATGCAAATTGGGTAGATGCATCCAAAGGCACTTCCGTGCAAATGGAGTAGAGGCATCCAAAGGCACTTATATGAAGTAAAATGACACATAAAAAAATGGAGGCACAATTTGATAACATACTGGTTTTCAAAAACTTCTAAACAAGAAACATACCAATATGTAGTGGATTACAGGGCAACCAATCATCTTAACAAATTTGATGTCTTGAGTACTTAAACTAACTGTACAGATATGATTGGGCAAGCACCCAAGTGATACATGCTGCAATTGTACCTCAACTGACTGAAGAGTTCAACAGCATACATTAGTCATCAGTTAATTAAGCAAAACATACAGTACAATTCTGTACTGCCTGAAACAGGAGAGCCTACAAACAGATTGATAATATATGGATTTGTCGCAATTTGATACTTGTCACATTTACGTGTAGTTTGTCCCCAACACTATTTTGCATAGAAAATGGAAGCCAACGAATAATAACCTCATTGACGAGTTGGTGATCTGGATTGTCTTCCTGGAACTTCTTAAGAGTCTCACTACATTCTGGCCACACTTGATTAATGCTGTGGAAGTAAGTCAGATGCTGGGCAATGTGCTGATAGACATCATGGATACTGACAAGACCTGTCAATACACATGTCGGATTTTGAGCCAAGGCAGGTTTAGCTGATTCTAAGATGACTCTGTGGACAATCTGCAATCACAAATTAGAAAATATGTAAAATTATTTCAAAATGTTGATTTTAATAAAGGAAACTCTTTCTTTATTTTATAAACAGAAGCTTATAACACTCATTCCACAAATTCTATAAATTCATCACATAAAACCTATGTGCTGACTTGGCGAGTTAAAAACAATAACATGGTTACAACTGTAATTCAGAATCCAAACCAATTTCTTACAGCTGGTGATAGAAACAAATTCTTCCTGCTTTATTTAACAAAAAAAATGAATTTATGATGTTCATGATGTATGGACATAGGAAACACTATTTTGATATCTCCACAGAATATGAGAAGTGTATAAAAACATTTAGAGGAGAGATGGGGATCAATCAACCATTAGTCTTTTTTGTCATGTAACAGATCATTTTCAGTAACTGATGAAAAGATCTGCCAACTGAACTACCAGTACAAACTGAACCCTGAATCTGTGTCTAATCGTGAGTTCCTAAAACAATTTTGAAAGACACACCAAAAAAAAAAAAAAGAAACCCTAAGGATTTAAAAATATATTGCAAAGATTAAAATAAAAAACATCTCATGGTTTAGTTTTATAGAATTACAGCAACCATGAAAAACAACAGTCTAAATAGTAGTGGCAGGGGTATCTTTGGATTATGGTGAATATAGTTTTTCTCTTTTTTTCATAAATTTCATGTCAATATAAACAACATTATAAAGGTTACGAGAGAGACATATCATCAAAAATAATGTTTTCAATGCCTTAGATAGACTGCAAAAACTTGATAACATCACAAAATAAAAAAAACAACATGGTATTGTACAGTATTGGAGAAGAACCATTTTTGCACTCTAAAGAAAGAAGTAAAGAAGACAGAGACCCAATATTCCAAACCCATTGTTTTTTTTCAAAAATTTTATTGAGATAAACAGACAAACTTTCATCCTTTCATGATCTTATTAATACTTTCCTAATTATATTCAAATTCCTAATAACCTTAATTTCCAACAAATTTAAATATCAAGGGTTGTTTGATATTTATTCATTTGTTAGTTTTGGAATGTACCCTACTCATTTCCTTTTTCAAGTAAAAGTCAATATTATTAAGTGACCAATGACTAACAGCAGTTTTACTTTATTAGGTGAGCATTATACAGATGACCACATGTATTCCTTGAAATCATCATACCTCTCTTTCAGCATCAGTCTGCACTTTTATAGTCATGTTGATAAAGTCCATTGTATAGAGCTGCACTATGCTGCTTACAGGGCCTTGAAAATCATACAGAACTCTACCCAAAGGCGTCTCTTTGAAAACCTTGACTATTCTTTCTAGATTCAAGGTATTTCGATCTGAAAAAAAAATGCCAATGTGTTGGACTATTAATTTCTTCCATTAAGTCAGTGGTGGTAAAAATGTTTCATTATTTATATTACATTTGAAAAAATTCATATCTCATGTAAAATATATATATATATATATATATATATATATATATATATATATATATATATATATATATATATATATATATTTATGAATAAACTAATGAAGAAAAAAAGAAAATACAATGCTTTTTTCTTTCAAGATTTTAATACATTGCTTTCAAACAAAATTTGCTGAAAAATAATCTAAAACTTCACTGTCACATGTATTGCAAATCCATTTGTATTTTTATTTATTGTAAATTAAATTTTGTCTTTTTGGCATTGGCTATTTTATTAAACTACACATTATTAAGACAAGACACATAAGCAATACTAGTTTCCCTTTAAAATGACAAGCATAATTTTGGTCTTTTAATTTCCATTTGTGCCACACTATAAAATAAAAGGAGATAATGAATCAAAGGAATAAAGTTAAATTATATGGAACACAAACAAAATGAATATAGATACCTACAATACTTGTTTATTGTTAATTTAAGAAGTGACAAATACATTTTAAACAGAACTGAGGAGTAAATAATTGAGCACTGATACCTTCTTGCATCATGTTTTCATGAGCAGTTCTACAAATGGCATCTATTTGTTCAAAGATCAGCCAGGAAAATGGCAGCTCAGCTTGGAATGTATGACCTTCACATCCTGTTGTCTTGACAATGACCTCACTCAGCTCCTGTTGCATGGCAGGAGACTGGAAGTCAGAGTACTTTAGTTGAATGGCAGCAAGGGTTTTGAAAATGTGCATCCAGAGCTGAGCAACCCAATCTCCTTGGGAAATATGTCCTGTGAGGATGTCTAGGTTTTGATTGGTGTCAATGTGGGCTATAATTCCAGCAAGTATGGGCGAGATCCTGGACTCCAGATACTGGATGCATGCACGCCTGGATAAAGTAAATGACCAATTAACTTTCTACGCACTGTTCATGAACTTACAGCTTAATAAGGAAATTCATATGATTGCAAGTCAAATAAAACAGAATAATCAAGACTTTTCAATTGTCTGAACTCAAACTATGTACCTACTACAAACAAACAAATTGTTCTTACATTTTTAACCCCTATTTGGACAACCAAAGAAAATTCTAAACCAATATAAATCCATATGAATAATGTTATTCTAAAATTTATATTACTGAAGATAATTTTTTCTGATAAAACATTTTCAGTATCACATATTAATCATAACACAAGGTACATATATAATCATGCTGTAAAATAGACAAACATTTCCGCTAAAATTGAAAGAGCTAATAAAAGACCATTTTTACCTTTTAACTGCTGAATGCTTAAAACATTTCTGATATTTCTGAGCAAAAACAACAAAATTTTCAATATGGCCATATTGGTGATCGTATCAGCACCATTTTTATTTGGAACCAACTAAGCATCATATGAAATGTTCCAGTTAAAACACCCATATCAATAACACTTTCTGTTAAGGAACAGTAAAGATAAGATTCTTAAAATGGCTGCTATGGTAGCCATGTTGGATGGTGGCCATACTGGATGTCAAACTGGCATCATTTTTATTTAAGACCAAATAGATATTATAAGAGCTCTTTTGTTGAAAACCCTATACCGATGCAGAATTTGTTGATCAGAAAGAACAGTGACAGTATATTTTCAAAATGGCAGTAATACTGAACATCAGATTGGTATAATTCTCTTTCAGGTCCAACAAGACATTATAGGAAGTATTTTAGTGAAAACCCCATGCTGATATGGCCATCCATTCAGGAAGAGTAGCAATAACAAGATTTTCAAGATGGTCACTGTGATGGCCATATTGGATGTCATGTAGCCCATTTCACAAGATACCATAAGAAGTATTTTGGTGAAAATTCCATGTTGATATGACCATCTGTTTAGAAGTAGCATTAACAACATTTTCAAGCTGGCTACCCTGGGTTTCATTTTGGGACCTAGGATGACAGTGTGTTCTTGCTAATCCTCCAAGAATTTTGGGCAGATTAGTGACCACATTTCTGTGCTAATAGACACATGGAGGACTGATAACAGACATCCCATCTGGTCTATAATTCATAAAAATTGCACTTAAATGCACCCAAAAAGTCATTCACAAAGAAAGTGATTCAAATCCCTAAATTATAAGAACATCAGCATTATGCCAGATATCTCCAGGATTTATTGGAATTTCTCTCATTTTCAACCTAACTCCTCCATTCTGCAACTGACACAAAATCTCCTGCATTTCAAACACAGGAACCTTGAATGTCTGCTGCCAAGAATGTCATGTACTAGTAACTGAAATGATTTTGTTAACTTCTGAGAAAAAAAAGATTCAGAAGTAGACCTTAGTTCTGATTTACATTCACAATAAACTCAATCTCATAAATCTTTAGAGAACAAACTTACTGTTATAAAAAAGCTATTAAGCAATTTTTCAAGTGTGTGATTCATGATATACTAGAATTAAATTAGACAATTTTGGAGTCAAATTTAAAATATGGGAATATTTATTCTGTATGTTTGTGTAATCTCCAGCATCTTCAGACTTCAGCTATAGAACTTATAGGTGTGAATTGAATATTTCATAAATAATATTTCATGTAACTGAAACCTACAATATCAAAAAACTTTGCTAAATCACTGAAACTTATAAAATCAAACTATGCAAATTGACTGAAATCTACAATATAACTTGACTAAAATTATGTGCAGAAAATGGTAAATGTTAATATTACCTGAATGTTCCAGCTTTGGTGATATTTTCAGGTTTAGCTGCTTCATTTGAAAGCCAGTTAGATGGATTGTGACCACTTCTATCCTCCTTTTCTTTCAACAAAGTGACCAAGTGGCTACTGACTCCTTTGAAAAAGTTGGGAACCACTGCAAATGACATATACATTTTTAAACGAGAAATTTAAATGAATTATATGTCTTCTCTGCTTTACTGCTTTTGAAATAGATCTGTTTTCATGTTCCAATGATCATGACCATGAATGAAAGATTGTATGGTCCTAGTATGATTTTAGAACCTATGACCATACATATTTAAACAAATACATTCAAATGACCTTGATTTTGCAAGAAGGTCAGAAAGAGGGTTACAGGTACATGAATATGAATGGGCAGAGCTCTTTGATTTTACTGTCCAAGTATGATAGCTATCCTTCCCAAGTTTTTAACCTATGACCATATAAATTTAATCCAACTCTTTCCAATGACCTTGAGTTTGCATGAAAGTCAGAGGGAGGATAGGGGTACATGGATATGAAAGGGCTGAACATACTAATTCTACGCTTACTAATATGATAGCTATCACACATAGGATTTGGAACTTGTGACCATGCAGAAAAGTTTAAACCCAAAACAGAGATATTAAAGGGAAGCACTTCTCAACTGTACAGTTTACCTTCTGATGGCTATCACTTCCAGGGTTTAGGATCTATGATACAAAAAGCAATGCTTAATTCTAATATCCAACGATGACATCGATCTGTTATTACCTGCAGCTGACACATGCATGGAGATGGTATATCAGTAGAACACTGAACTCACTAATGTAGATATTTGTCTAAAGGAGTTAATGATAGGTTATACAAAAAAAAAGTTACCTTGTGAAAATTAAAGAATTTGAAACAAATAATACTACACCTTGAGTCTTTAAAAAGCCTTGAAAGAAACAAATCTCAAAGAAACAAAAAAAATTATAAATTAGACATTACACTGCTTAGCATCAGCAAAATGTCTGCTTTTTAAGGATGTATTTATTTAACTATTTCATAATAAAAGTTACATCAAGTATATCTTCTTAAATGTCTTGGCAATGAATTTTAGAGAAGGTAAATGAGGAACAAACCCACCCATTTTCAATGTATTTCTTACCTCCTAGCATAGTCTCTAGCTGAAATATTTCTTAGATTTATTTCTCATTTGTCAAACATTTTTATTAAGCATCAGTGGTCTGGGTAAAATAAATAAAACACTAGCTTAGTATGAGCTATTGGACAACAAAATTATTTTATAACTCAACAGAGAGGTACACTTTATATTTACAGCATGCATATAAATCGAAGAAAGTACACTTAATAATTTAAGAAAGTAATATGAGATTTTAATTGTTAAAAGTATGCACAATGTCAACAATATCAACTGATTAAAAGACAACAGAATAGAGCATGCAAATAATAAAGGAGTACATCATATAATGAAATCTTAAAATTAAATTTAAATGAACAAAATGAATATCAGATTATCTTGGTGAAGAAGCCCATCTTAATCCTGAAATGCCACTGACTGCTAAACAGAGAGACATAAGGCACATTTACTGTGTGGTCCAGATATCTGATTCAGCCTCTAAGTATTAGCTATCATGGATTGTTCTCAGTTCAATGAGCAGGCTGTTCCAGACTCTGTGATTTCTTTTCTTGGCAGATAGCTATTTAAATCATCAAACACTAAAAAAGTGAGCTGTAAGTGAAGTTTAACCTCACAAAGCATTGGTAAATCATTGGCTTAGTATTAGTGGAAAAATAGTGCTTCATATGCTGAAAGATGTTTAACTCTCTCGTTCATTTTTAACTGATCTTAAAAACATATTTACTAAAAGTTACTTTATCTTCTTCAAGTTTTACAGTCTTCGTATGCTATTTCATGGTTTTCAGTGGTGAAATTGGATAAATTCAGCACACTTTTGCCAGGAACAATGGTATAGAAGTTCTGTGGGTTTGCCTGCATCCCAATGGCTTCACAACCAGCCAGTCACTATCTACTCTCATTTTGTAAAACAGATATAAATTATTGGGATCCTTATGAATGTACGATATGGTGATATCAACAACATAATTATATAGTGTTATTTGATTTGTAAATTAGAAACTGTTTTTGATAAAGATATTAAATATTAGAGGTCAAGTATTGAGTCTTGTTATACTCTATGGAGGTTATATCCTAGTTATTATATGAGGATCATAATTTAATGCGTTACTTTCAGATATACAAAAAGTTTTCACTTAGTCTGATTGAGTTCACATCAATGTTACAGGCTTTCATTTTGGATAACTATGCAGAAGACTGTTTAAAAAATCACTTTCTTGTTTTATTATATTTGACCTTAATAGTATTAATGCAGACCTGCAACACTGACCAGACCATTTCTGTAAGGCAGTTGATTTTTCTTCCATAAGTCTGACCAGTTTTCAGTAAGGTGTAAATGGCTATTGTAAAGCTGGAAAATGTATTTAAAAGCTGGTTTTTGTGCACATATAAAGTTATCATACGATGACACAAATGACAACATTGGAGGCAGTAGAAAAAGCTTTACTGGAACTATAGTTTGTTGTTTATCTAGCAATCTTAAATGAACTCTAATATCAGGCTACAACAACTGGACACACAATGATATCAATGTTTGCAATATATAAGAAGATATTAGTAATGTATCTAGGACATAAATATTTAAGCAACATGGAATGTACCTGAAAACTATATGTCACAGTAACCCAGTTAAAGTATAAGACTCACATTTACCCAACAAATCACTAACACTGCAATTGTGATATCAGCAAACTTTCTGATGTTAGCAGTTACCATCTGGGCAGAAAGGACAGAAGGATGAACAGGTGGATAAACTGCATGGGTAGGAGAATGGATGTTGAGACTGAATGACAAAGTGCATTTACATACTGCATACTACTTGAAATTGGGATATAAAGAAGATGAAAATTAACCAATCAATTTAAAAACTTAAAGCACTCAAGCATAAAAAGTGGGAAGACAATGACTCAAAAGTAATTCTTTCTAATATTATTAGATTCTATATGCAACCAACCTTCAGTAGATGTTTCATTCAATAACTTCAGCACCAAAGTAATTCTTTTTGTTGATCTCTCAGTGGCTTCCTCCCTGTCTTTGACCATGGCAAGGGCAGGCATGACACAGGACATAATCAGACCGTGAGCATTCAGTCTGAAGTTGGCAACTGATTGAGAACTAGACTGTCTTCTGAGTGCATCAGGACATAGACCAACATCACACAGCTGGTGACCCTGACTAAATCCAAGGTCACTTGAAGGCTTACTATATAACTGATGATCATGGTCACGATCCAACATGTGTTGGAGATTCCTTTTTTCCCTCTTCCATGATATATCTTCCTTTTGTCTACAAGAATCATATAAAAATACAAATAAGAAATCTTTTTGCAAAGCAATACTGACCTCCTAACTGTACTCAGTGTTCTATTCCCTCAATGCTTGCTTCCTAGCACCAATACCATCTTCTAGTCCCTATGCCTGAAGGTATATAACCAGTGCATTCAAACAATTCAAATTAATATCCAACATGAATACTATGACTGGCATTTTATATGCTTGACCCATGTTTAATTGTCTATGTAAGCACATCATAGATCATTCTGGAAATTATTAACCATCCTATCTGGCAGCATACCTTGGTCAGTTTCGTTGAGTTATGCAGTCTTAAAGTTACTGTGCAAAAGTTTCCTTTTAATTACAGTAAGTAAAAACCATCAACAAAGCTCATTCAGAGAACTTACTCTAGAAGAAAAGTAATTCTGCAATATCCCTTTTTTCTTTACTCAAAATGACCCTGACTGTTTAGCCTCTTCCATATCTTAAGTGTAAGCCTGACAAATATTTTGAATAAGGTATGTTGTTGAGAACTAAATTATACAAATATTTCTTCTTTATGTCATAGTCACCTTGACTTTTGACTTTTTTTTTGGAACCTAAAATCAAAAGAGCAAGTTATCTTATTGAAACCAATTTATTTTATCATTTTTGGTGATTGTAACATGGACTTTTAATTCCTCTTACCCAACATTTGCAGCTTATTTCCTTCCTAAAAAATACTCAACAACAATTGATACATAAAATCTGGCATCATGGGATTTTTCATTAGTTTACTTTTAAAGAAACGTTTCCCTTTCTTTGCATAACAGTGACCTTGACTTTTGACACCAAAACTGGCTGTTACTTGTTCAAAATGCAAAACATTTATTCATCCATGTTTGGTAAAGCTATTCAGTCTAAAATTAAACTTACTGTGCATGTAGAAACCATTCTTAACCCCAAATAAACTGTTTTCGTTTGTATTGTTAGCCCCACTCCAGGTTTAGTCAAGATAATAAGTACTTGAGAACATAAATTTCTTTTTTATGTCACTATGATCTTGATGTTAGACCTTTGACCTTAGACCTCTGGAGCGTAAAATTCTTTCTTATCCTAAGTGCAAGCAATCAATGATATAGACCAAAATTTGGAAAGTGTTTTGCAAAAAAACCCCAGAAATGTAGATGTATGATTGGAGAGACCAAATAGTCAGCAGGCATATGCAACAGTCATCTAGAAATGACTCAGTTTCCCAGCCCCAACTTTATGTAAAACCTTCTACTGAACGTATCCTATGGTAAATGTGACTAAACTCATAAAAGGCATTTGCAAGTGTAATAGAGCAATGTTCATACTAAATTGCATCAGACTATGATGTTAAATGGTTTTTGTGTTATAAAGGTAAACAATAAAATTGTCATTGGTCATAACTATATCTGCAAATGGCAGTAAATAAACTTAAAATATGGTGCAAGGAAAATAGCATGGTTGTAAATACAGAAAAAACAAAGGTCAAAGGTTTCATTAATAAAAACATAGCAAAAAAGGGCAAAATTAAAGACAGATGCTTGAATCTTCTCTGTAATAATGAACTAAATGAAAGTCGTTTCCAAAAACAAAATTCTTTATTCTTCTTGACAGAGTTTACTTTGGTCTGATCATATAAATATAATTATAAGATAAACAAATTCCTATATTTGGTTATTAAAAAAAATAAAGTATTTCATTCTAAAACAGTACTGTGTCACTTTTACAAGAGCTACATTCAGCCTCATTTTGACTATTATAACATCATATCAGGGAAATCCTTCCAATGTTCATATTAAGAAAATATCTGGACTGTGAAGATGAGCCTGTAAAATAATACTAGATAGGCAACCTGGAAACATCATAGAGACAATGGATACATTAGACATCTTTTCTTTTCAAGAATGACTTCACCTATTGAATGCCAAAATGAAGTATAACGTTTCAGTCAAGCCTGCTAAAGTATACTTGAGAAATAATTTTAAATGCTGAGAAACCAGAAAAACCAAACTTTTGATCAATAACAGCAAAAAATGTCCTAATCCCTAATCCAAAGACAGAATTATGTCAGATTTTCACCCTGGGTGTATTAAATGGATGAAAATGAAATCTTAATTAACACCATATACCCTTTCCACCTCCTCCACCTACAATTTTGTATACAAATATATGTCAGTATGTGTTATTGAAGAGTCTCATTTATTTCTACTGCACTTCACAATGTAGTCCCATCAAAGATCAAATACTTGTATGGGAGTTAATTTTACTGTACTTTATGATCTATTCTGATCAATGATCATATACTTGTATATAAATTATTTATACTGTACTTCATGATATATAGTCCCAGGAATGATCATATACTTGTGAGTTATTTATACTGTACTTCATGATATAGTCTCATCTATGAGCATATACCTGCATGTGAGTTAATTTTACTGTACTTCATAATCTATTCCCATCAATGATCATATACTTGTATGGGAGTTAATTTTACTGTACTTTATGATCTATTCTGATCAATGATCATATACTTGTATGTGAATTATTTATACTGTACTTCATGATATATAGTCCCAGGAATGATCATATACTTGTGATTTATTTATACTGTACTTCATGATGTAGTTTCATTAAAGATCATATACTTGTGAGTTATTTATACTGTACTTCATGATGTGGTCCCATCAATGATCATATACTTGTATGTCAGTTAATTTTACTGTACTTCATGATCTATTCCCATCAATGATCATATACTTGTGAGTTATTTATACTGTACTTCATGATATAGATCCATTAATGATCATATACATATACATGGGTTATTTCTACTGTACATGATGCAAACTCATCTAAGAGCATATATTTGCATGTGAGTTATATATACTACCTCATGACAAAACCCCATCAATGATCATATATTTACAAGTTAGTTATTTCTAAAGTACATCACGACACAAATCCATCAATGATTATATATTTGTACATTAGTTATTTCTACTGTACTTCAATACACAGACCCATCAATGATCATATACTTAAACATGAGTTATTTCAGCTCTACATCAAGATGTATAGTCTCATGAATGATCATATACTTGTGATTATTTCTACTGTAGATCACAATGTAGACCCATGAATGCTCATACACTTGTGATTATTTCTACTGTAGATCACAATGTAGACCCATGAGTGATCATACACTTGTGAACATTTATACTGTAGATCACAATGTAGACCCATGAGTGATCATATACTTGTGATTATTTATACTGTAGATCACAATGTAGACCAATGGATGATCATACACTTGTGATAATTTCTACTGTAGATCACAATGTAGACCCATGAATGATCATACACTTGTGATTATTTCTACTGTAGATCACGATGTAGACCAATGAATGATCATACACTTGTGATTATTTCTACTGTAAATCACAATGTAGACCCATGAATGATCATACACTTGTGATTATTTCTACTGTAGATAACAATGTAGACCCATAAATGATCATACACTTGTGATTATTTCTACTGTAGATAACAATGTAGACCCATAAATGATCATACACTTGTGATTATTTCTACTGTAGATCACAATGTAGACCCATGAATGATCATATCCTTGTGAACATTTATACTGTAGATCACAATGTAGACCCATGAATGATCATATACTTGTGATTATTTCTACTGTAGATCACAATGTAGACCCATGAATGATCATACACTTGTGATTATTTCTACTGTTGATTACGATGTAGACCCATGAATGCTCATACACTTGTGATTATTTCTACTGTAGATCACAATGTAGACCCATGAATGATCATATACTTGTGATTATTTCTACTGTTGGTCACGATGTAGACCAATGAACGATCATATAATTGTGATTATTTCTACTGTAGATTATGATGTAGACCCATGAATGCTCATACACTTGTGATTATTTCTACTGTAGATCACAACGTAGACCCATGAATGATCATATACTTGTGATTATTTATACTGTAAATCACAATGTAGACCAATGAATGATAATATAATTGCAAATCATTTCTACTGTACTAAATAATGTAGTTCCTTCAATGATCATGTAGTTGAACACAAGTTATTTCTACTATAGTTCATTATACAATCTCATCAAAGATCATATATTTTTATGTGAAAAAGGACAGTTATCTATACCCCTGCCCAACTACATGATACTAAAACCCAAGCATAGCTAAACAGTAAAGTCTCATTTAGATTTCTTAACTTTTATATATATATATTTTCCAGCATCCTCAACAAGTTCAAATAAACTATTTGAAACATAATAAATTTAAAGGTTTAATTACTGTACAAACAATCATGTAATATTTTGCAAACACAATGGTTTTTCTGTTTTATTATTTTTTTTATTTATGTTTTGTACATGCCTTTTGAAAAAACTCATTAAGAGTCAAAAGCACTCAGGCTAGTTAGATACTAGTTATGCACTGTTTGTTATCATATATATATATATATATATATATATATATATATATATATATATATATATATATATATATATATATATATAGAGAGAGAGAGAGAGAGAGAGAGAGAGAGAGAGAGAGTTATTGAAATGTATTAAATAGATTACGTGTTTTGCTTTAGAAATGAAGGTGTGAATGAAATATGAATGGATAGTTATTCCACAGGATAAAGATAAACAATATTTAAACTTAAGAATTCAGCAAAAGGTACATCTACCTTTGCAAAGAAAAACTTATTTTAAATTTTGTAGTTTTGCTCTGAAAAAAAAAAATGTTGAAAAATATCATAAAAATACTGAAAATGAAGAATACTGAGTAGCCACTAGAAAGAAAACAATTCAAAGAGAGATCATAAAGGGTATGGAGTTTTGCCACAGAAATGAAAGAATTGGACAATGAATAGATAAATGAAAAGACAAATGCACTATAAAAAATAAAAAATATTGAAACTAAAGAACAATGAAAGCAAATAAAAGTACACAAGGATCACAATTCTAGAATATCAATATGTACCAAGTTTTATAGAGACATCCTAAATGATTTTTGTGTTCTGCTCTAGAAATAAAATGTAATGGATGGATAAATAAACAAATGAAAACATAACATATACTGAAATTTAAAAATTGTGAATAGGAAAAGACAGATCTAAATCACAAGTCTAATATGTGTTCCAATTTCCAGGAGTATCTTAAATTGTAGTGAAGATTTGTCCTGGAAATGAAAATGTGGATAATGGATGGATGAATTGGAAGAAAATTAAACCAAATGTAATAAAATGCTGAAACTGAAGAATGTGAATAGCAAAAGGCACACTGAAGTTACTAGTCTAACAAGTGTCGCTAGTGTCAAAGACAGCTATTAAATGGTTATAGAGTTCTATTTCAGAAACAAAAGTATGACAAATGGTTGAAATGGAAATAGATGAAAACATAACAAATATTGAATGTAAAGCAAAATGAATAGCACAAAGCATATCTACTGTACTAGTCTAATAAATGTATCAAATTTCATAGAAATATCTGAAAAAGTTCTGGAGTTTCCTCCCAGAAACCATAAGTCTAGATAAAGAAACAAATTTAATAGTAAACCAAAGCTAACTTCTCTACTGTTTTCATTATGTGGGTGTAGCATTTATCAAGATATATCCTCTCACCACATTTCATAATTATACACACACACACACACACACACACACACTTTCCCCTAAGAATAGGTTTATATGTAACCCATTTCAAACTGGTACCTTCAACAAAGAAAGACAAAAATGGAATAGAGATGCAGATGCCAACATCAACACCAGAAGAAGGATAATAGGCAGACTCTTTTACTTCAAATAGTTAAGCTAAATATGTTGCTATGGATACCAAATAAACCTGATACCTTACAAACTTTTTTTACATTTTATTTTGTAAAACTTGAGATATATCTACACTTTTGGTTTCCAAGTGAAGAAAGACTTCTGCTTTGTTTTTCCTGAATTGGTTCATAGTAACAGAACATGACTTTATATAGAAAGAATACTATGAAAGAGGATATTTAAGTTTGAATGATAGGATACAAATATGGTTAGGAGTTAAAAATAAGAGTTCTGAAATGATGAATGAATAACAGTATCACATTGTTATACATTTTATCTAACAAAGAGCAGATTATATGACATCAAATTACCATACCAATGAAATAAAAATGACAATGTTAAAACTTGAAAAATATTGCCATAAAACCAGAGAACACTGATATGTGACCATTGTTTTGGGAGACCATGTTCTCGATAAAAACATTTATAACAATTATACAATATTCAGACATGTCATGAAGGACCATTATTTTCTGGTAAAAGGTGTAGTCTTTCAATACAAAATCTACTGTATATGAAAATGAAGTGTCTTTCTATACATACAACTCCTTTGGAACATCATGATGACTCATCCTATCTGTTTCCATGGCAAAATTTCCTGATGCTGGATTAGAAATTGCCCTCTCCATCAATGTTGCTATGGATACCCCCATCATGCCCTGTATGGTAGGCATGTCACTGCTTTGTGCCCTTAGGTCATCAATGTGCACTGAATGCCACAGGCCACACTGAAATGATGATAAAAGTCACTGTATGAAAGGAGATACCATTGTATAAAACCTAAGAATGACATTCAAGAGGATTGGAAATGCTTTACACAGCCCACCAGAAATCACACGTTCCCTACTGTTATGAACAATGAGAATCCCTTTACACAGTGTAAGATCATAAATTTGATTTATTGAGTGGGCCAGAGAAGTTAATTCATGGTACAAACCACTCTGGTCTATATTTCACGATTAAAACAAGAAATAAAGGTATCATTTGACTGGAAAAAGGCAAGTGAGTGCATTAGCATAAGTTGTTTTGACATAGAATTTTTTTTTTAAAAATGAGGTAAGTCAAATTTTTTAATGGGATAGAAAATCTACATCATGGCTTGTAACCACTTTATTGTCACTGAATTCTGTCAAATGTAAAAATATCAATCCTTGAAGTGAATGTACTCTCAGAATTAATATGGAACATGCAACAGTGACATGGCCCAGGGGAAGAATATAAAAACTTAGAACACAATCACTGTTAACATACAAAATAGGTCATTTTCACCTACTTTTACTCAGGGTGAGTACTCCTGAAGGTGGATATGCCCAAATTAGTATTTTATAAAATCTTTCCTGTTTATGCATGTGTGCATGCAGATATGAAAATCCACTCCAAAGGTACTAGACTTGTACCTAGCAATAAAGCTTAAATACAAAGTGGCTGGTTTAGGCATCATGAATCACTAGTCAAACAAAGTCTCATATTTAGGAAAGGGCATTGTGGTTATTACACTCATTCCATCAAGATTCAAGATATAGTCATGTTTATAAAAAAAGAGTTTCCAGAAAAACTTTTAAAGAGAGAGAGAGAGAGAGAGAGAGAGAGAGAGAGAGAGAGAGAGAGAGAGAGAGAGAGAGAGAGAGAGAGAGAGAGAGACTGTTTCTGACACTGAGATATATGCCTATGAACTATGGCTACAAATATATATATATATATATATATATATATATATATATATATATATATATCACCTAAATGGAAGCTAATAATCCTGTACCTATCTCACACCCCACCCTGTCACCAACACCATTAATTTCATATTCTGTCTTTTAAATATACAGTAACATGTTTCTGCCATGAATATTTAGCGAATACTATTTTATATTAATACAATATTGTATGTACAATTTTATTTTCATATCACACTAGACCTGAATGTCTACAATCCTTTGCATTCATTGCATATTTCACTCAACTGACATCAGCATCACTATTAACACTGCCAATTCCACTCAAATGATATTAGTATCACTATTAACTCATTAATCCCTATCACCACCTTTATGGGGCAGGAGGTGGTAGCCTACTTCTGAGCTCTGTAGTGTTTAGGTCATGTGTGACACAATAAAGTGGGTGGTATTATAGAAATGTAGACAGATGTAGCTTTACAATGATATCAAATAATATGGATGTTCTAGTTGCACTACAAAATACAGAGGGAAAAATACCACTTTTTGAACCTGAGATTTTTTCCAGCCGAAATTCGTCTGAAGTTGTGATCTGGTTTTGCATCTGGACATTAGACTTTTTGGCCTCAGATCTAAAACAGACCAGTCTGAATTGTACACAGACAGGTGAACCTTTGCAAAAATTAGGATAAGATGGGCATTTAGAATGAAGAGTGGCCTCGACACGAAAATGATTTGTCCGTTAAGCAAAAAAAATTGATGTTTCTAACACAAATAGGCATTAATTTAACTGAAAATGTCTTGAAAGTTGATATATTAGGATGTATCCAGAAATATTTCCCAAAATGGATTTCCTACTCGCATTTCAGGCAAAAACAACAAAAACCTCCAGGGGTCAATGGGTTCACACTGTGTTGATTCCACTAAACTCAGAGCACTGTCACTATTAACACTGTGTTGATTCCACTCAACTCAGAGCATTGTCACTATTAACACTGTGTTGATTTCACTCAACTCAGAGCACTCACTATTAACACTGCATTTATTCAACTCAACTCAGCATTGTCACTATTAACACTGTGTTGATTCCACTAAATTCAGAGCACTGTCACTATTAACACTGTGTTGATTCCACTAAATTCAGAGCACTGTCACTATTAACACTGTGTTGATTCCACTCAAATCAGAGCATTGTCACTATTACTACTGTGTTGATTCCACCCAAATCAGAAGACAGTCACTAATAACACTGTGCTGATTCCTAAACTGACACCAATATCACTATTCCTTATAAGTTTTGGGATAAAGGCTGAGAGAAAAATCACACCTAAAAACATTGGTAGCTACAAATATGACTATTGACACTTACTTGGAATCCACTAAAGCATCCCCCTGCAATTCTGGGTAGCTGTATGATAAAGATAACATGACAGGGAGCTGTCCGTCTGTCCTTCATCTGTTGGTGTTCATCCAGGATACAGTATCTAGCACATGCCACCAAGTTGGCGTTGGTGTCACCCGAATCACACTGAACTACAAGTAGCAATTCCTCCTCAAGGTCAGACTCCAAGAAAGATCTGGATCAGAAAAAAAAACAGAACTGACCTATGACAACAGACTCCTCCCCTATACAGAACTTTAATTCTGCTAAATCTGCATTTCACTTGCATTTTATTTGTGTTTTAATCGTGTTTGTATTGTATTTCATTAGTATTCTGTTCACATTCACATTTTAGGTAAAATCTCACCAATTGTTTAAGATCTAATAATTCCATTGTAATTTTTACATTTCAGTATTTCATTTTTGTTCATTTGGATTGCATTTACTAAGGTTAGAACTTTCTTTTTCAATATTAAATGGAAGGAACTATTACCTGAGAATCTTTATTGTACAGTATCTTCTTAATTAGAAAATTTATAAAATTCAAAAGATGACATTGAATTTATAATAAGTTCAAAAATTAACTGCAACTCCAATTAATGTAAATTTGGTTTATATTTGTCTGCATATCTAATTTCATTTCAATCCAATAAAATTTGAAAATTTGTATAAATACATCTAATGATGATGCTTCATCATATAAACATAATTTGCAACAGCAATTTCATGGCTTGAGTTGAGAAAAATTTTCTTTCTGTGTAAAGAATTATGAATCTGATTCTAGATTTTCATGAAATTTCATAGCAACCTCCAAGAACAGCCAAATTAATTTTTAAATCCATTAATGAAATGAATTCATGTTTAACTGAATTTAAATTTATTAATAATCATTTTGCATCAATGTTCACTGAAACATTATATTGGTATCATGAATTTATTTTTTTTTCATTCTGCATTTCATTTTTTTTTCACTGGGTAACTACAACACAGACTTAGGTTTTCCATAATCATATCTTCATTCTTACATTCTCCTCATATATATAAAATATGTCTGTCCTTGATGTCATTTTGCCAATGAATATCATGCTTAGCTCTAAAATAGTTTAAACAAAATACTCATCTTGGGATTTGTAGCAAAATAATAACTATTACATCTATCACATTATCTGGAAAAAGAAACAATCTTTAGATTAAATAAAAACATATACCCTGGTTGAAAAAAATGTTCTAAATACAGGTGATGCATTTAAATTTAATATTGATGATCATGTTTATATTTTGAAGTCCTCAATGTCAGGTCTTTTATTTTTTTGTAAACAATCTCTTCCTTAAAATCATAAATCATTTTTCTATCTACTATTATATCATACATTGAAAAATAACAAAATGCTTGTTTAAAAAATGCATGAATACATTTTTTACCATGTTTGATCGTGGATTAGCATCATTTCTATAAAGGTGAAAGGCCCTTAAGATGATATCTGTTAAATTTAGCCAAACTTTGTTTTCCAGTTCTGAAGGTGAAGTTTTCTATTAAGTACCTGCAGAATAATTGATGTAGGACTGGTATCATCTATACGAGAAGCATTCTGTCAAATCTATCAAAATTTGTTCAGGTGTTTTTGAGAAGTCATTCAAAGAACTTAAATTTTTAGCAATGGTGCCCATATTCAATGGTAAATTGGCATCTTTTGTATAGATCTGAAAACCCTTCATGCCAGAATATTTTAGGTCAAATCTGAGTGAATTCCTGCTAGGAGTTTCTGAGACAAAAGTTATGTGAAGTTATTTTTGAGTAAAGGTTACCAATATCTGATGGTGGATTGGCATCACTTGCATAAAATTAAATGGCCTACATGCCATAATGCTTCTTATCAAATGTGGCAAAATTCTGCTCTTGGTTTTTTTTAGAATTAATTTAAAGATTGCTATATTTTTAGTAATGGGGTCATATTTGATGGCAGATCAGCACTATCTGTATAAATCTAAGAGCCATCAATGGCAGTAAATAAAAAAGTAAGTCAAATTTGATTAAAGTTTGTTTAAGGATTTTATGAGCTCAAAATGAAAACAAAACAGGCATTTCTCTCCCCCCTCTCTCTTGTTTGCTATGTCAAACACAAAATATATTAAATGTTTTAAAAATTATGAAAACAATGTTGTACTAAGTATGGGTGGTACTTCTTTCGCTAAATATTCAGGAGTACCATACTTTCATTATCTACAACTATTTGGAGCACTGTGGGAAAACAATTCTTCTGAAACATGGGTAAAATAAAATCTAATAGAAAGAAATAATATTGCTACCTTATTTTCCTACTAAATTGTTGTTCTGTGTCAAAGGACTGGAGGGCCTCAAGTGACAGTCTACTCACTGATATTTCTGTTGCTATAGAAATGTCTTCTTTATCTGATGGTGATAGCAGCTTGGAATGTGTCGTTACCTTTAATACATAGATACACAACAAAATTACACTAGACTTCCTTTTTGTCAAGCCAAGAAGTCTAAAAGAAATGGTAGGCAATTTACTCATATAAATATAACCAGCCTTCCTGAATCTCACCAATACTTCATGATAGAGATGGTCTGTAGTTAAAACAAGAGTACCATTACTGGAACATTATATGCCAACCAAACATCTAATATTCCTCTATTTAGACAACTGAAATTTTTGTGTAGAAGCTACTTTTCTCCAGAGTCTTAGTGGTCATGACCAATAACCTTTGAAACCAAAATCAATAGACTTCCTCCTTAAATGTAAGCTATCTACAAACAATGATCCAGGTCTGTGATAAACATCTAAAGTTATTTAAACAATTTTTCACCTTTCAGTCATAGTGATTTTGACTTGGAGCCCTATGACCCCAAATCAGTAGGTTTCTTCTTAACCCAGTTACATGCCACCAGCAAGTTTGGTCCAATTATGTAATATAGAACTATTGTTAATTTGTGGAAAGCAAATTTATTCTTTCAGTTATAGTGACTTTACTCCAACTTCATGCTGATGATGGAGAAAACAAACTATTACATGGAAACTATTTTACTCTGACTGACAGTAGCCATGATCCTAACTTTTGCTTCTGAGCAAAAGACCTAAAACTGTTAGAGTACTCAATACCCCAAGCAATAAACAAAGTTTATAAACTATAGAAATTCAACAAGTCCAAGATAGACAAACAGATGGACAACATCATAATATTCTTCATTTTAAGGTAGGCATATAAAAAAGACATTAATCTGATAAGAAAGTGCAATTACAGTGATTTGTTAAAGTGCATATCTTCAGATGATGACAATAATATTAGGTTGCACATCAATCTAATAAACACTGCAAGAATAGTTGCATTCACCAAATTCTGTCACACAATGTATTTAGCTATTAGGTTAAAATACCAAATTCTGTCATACAATGTATCTAGTTATGAAGTTAAAATACCAAATTCTGTCATACAATGTATCTAGTTATTAAGTTAAAATACCAAATTCTGTCATACAATGTATCTAGTTATTAAGTTAAAATACCAAATTCTGTCATACAACATATCTAGTTATTAAGTTAAAATACCAAATTCTGTCATACAATGTATCTAGTTATTAAGTTAAAATACCAAATTCTATCATACAATCTTTTTAAGTTAAAATACCAAATTCAGTGATACAATGTATCAAGTTATTCAGTTAAAATACCAAATTCTGTCATACAATGTATTTAGCTATTAGGTTAAAATACCAAATTCTGTCATACAATGTATTTAGCTATTAGATTAAAATACCAAATTCTGTCATACAATGTATCTAGTTATTAAGTTAAAATACCAAATTCAGTGATACAATGTATCAAGTTATTCAGTTAAAATACCAAATTCTGTCATACAATGTATTTAGCTATTAGGTTAAAATACCAAATTCTGTCATACAATGTATCTAGTTATTAACTTAAAATACCAAATTCTGTCATACAATGTATCTAGTTATTAAGTTAAAATACCAAATTCTGTCATACAATGTATCTAGTTATTAAGTTAAAATACCAAATTCTATCATACAATCTTTTTAAGTTAAAATACCAAATTCAGTGATACAATGTATCAAGTTATTCAGTTAAAATACCAAATTCTGTCATACAATGTATCTAGTTATTAACTTAAAATACCAAATTATGTCATACAATGTATCTAGTTATTATTAAGTTAAAATACCAAATTCTGTCATACAATGTATCTAGTTATCAAGTTAAAATACCAAATTCTGTCATACAATGTATCTAATTATTAAGTTAAAATACCAAATTCTGTCATACAATGTATCTAATTATTAAGTTAAAATACCAAATTCTGTCATACAATGTATCTAGTTATTAAGTTAAAATACCAAATTCTGTCATACAATGTATCTAATTATTAAGTTAAAATACCAAATTCTGTCATACAATGTATCTAGTTATTAAGTTAAAATACCAAATTCTGTCATACAATAATGTATCTAGTTATCAAGTTAAAATACCAAATTCTGTCATACAATGTATCTAGCTATTAGGTTAAAATGGGTAATGACTATCAAGACTGTCATAAACTATATTAAGCTACAATAAAAAATAGACAATAACTCAATCCAAAATGGCAATAGCAAAGTGACTTGTCAAAATGCTCTTCTTCAGGTGATGTTAATGATATAAAATATCATGGTAATCCATCAAAAAACGAGGAACAATTTGCACTAAGGAGATTGAATCATACACTGTTACCAGAAAAAAATTGGATAATAACTACAAAAAACAAAATTGCAGTAATGAAATGATTTGTAAATATTCACACCTTCAGGTTATGGGAATAAATATGCCTTTCATGGCAATTCATCAAAACTGTTAAGCAAACGAGAACCAGACAGAATGTTAGACACGTGAATTACTATATACTTCCAAGTCTTTCCTAGTAGTTAAGCAACAAGCGCAGACAGAATGTTAGACAGACATGTGGATTACTATATACCTCCAAGTCTTTCCTTGAGGTAGTCATATAAACACTTTTAAAACTCAGGTTACTCTATGGATGGACAGATATACAGGCACCCACACACATATGTTAAAGTGATCACTATGTCAAGCATCCATCAAGGCAGCCTAAATTTTGTTTTAGAAGAGTCCCTTTTTGTTGATCTCATATTTTAGTTAGCTAAGTAAACTATTTAAACATCTAATTTAGGGCATGAACATGTCATACCAACAGATGTACCAATGAATAGATAAGCACAAGAATGTCAAAGTGACCAGTATGTATAAGTTGATTTCTCATTGTAACAAAAAAGCCATTTTATTTAAGTTTACAATTTACTGAATTTACTGAAAAAACATTGTACGTAAAATATGTAACTGGTCTGATGATTCACACTATATTAATTATAGTCTTTTTTCATGATAATGATGCATAGTTTATGTGCATTAATTTATTTGTTTTTTTACATGCAAAGAAAAACCAACAAAAAAAACATCAACTCTGATTAAAGACAGGTAGGGTTCAGTATGTTACACACCTGAGCAAAACAGTCTCTTTTCTTCATTCTGGCTAAGTAAACTTTCTGCTGTAAATATTCTGCCAGATTGTTATGTGTCTGTTCCTCCCAATATATCCACCTGAGAGCTTCGACCTCCTGACGAGGCAGATGACATTTTTCTAGTCTGACCACAGCCTCTGGGGTGGCACTCCAAAGCAGCAGTTTCTTGGACTCCTCTAAAATCTGTACAAAACATTATTAACAAATAAATTTTATACTCCATATTATTATCAAGTGTTATGAGGACATTATGAGGCCCATGTGGGTCTGAGATCACTCAATTATTTAGCAATTGCAACCAAATCGGATGGCAGAATGGAATCATTTTTCAAATTTGTAAGGCCTTATACCATAACACTTTCAAATCTTGTCCAAGTGTGTTACCAGTCATTTTTTTAAAAAAAGTTATATAAAGTTCTTTTTGTAAGTTTTATAGCAATAGTTGTTATAACTGTAGAGACCCCAAGGAGCTACATCCAATACAATACACTTTGCATAAGTAAGAAACTTGTGATGAGAAACCAAAAGTTGAAAGATCTGAAATCAGGGTCCATAACTCCTCTAAATGATGCTATGGGGTGCTGGAAATCTCATTCCTGATATGTCTCATTAATAAGAAGTCACACATCAAAATTTGAATGAAAGTCAATAATCCTTGGCAAAGTAATACTGAATAAAGCAAACTTGGAAGGATGGCAAATCTGAGGTCATAACATCTGCAAATGTTAATTTGAAATGTGGGAAATCAAATTCATTCAACCTCCTTAATATAGAGTTAAATTCCATTTTTTTTAAAATCCAACAAATTTCAAGAATCAGAGGCATAAAAGTGCTTGTAAATGGATGAATTCTACACATATGGGTAAAGATCTACTACAGAAACCAATCTCAGAAGGGCTGGCAAAGATAGTTCATAAGACCAGTAAACAAAGTTTTGGAATGCTGGCAGTAAAAATCATACAAGATTTTATTAATAAAAAACTGCATGTCAAATATTCTTTAAATCAATAAAGTTATGCTGCAGAAATCAGAGTTAGGAGGCTTAGCACTCAAGGGCCATAACTCCTTCAAATGATGCTACTAAAGGCTGAAAAATTAACTCATCTAAAGTTGTATCAATACAAGGTTGCATACCAACTTTGTTCCAACAATTCCCAGTTAACTCAGCTTGCAGAAACCAAATAGCTGATAAATGGACGGAGGGACATAAGGTTCTGCCAACTTTTTTGAGTTAGTCCATAATTAGTTCACAGCCTACACCTCTTACTGGAATTTAGTATTTTTTAATTTTTGTTTTAAAGGCATTTTTTAAAAGTTTGTTCCAAAAGCAAATTTAACAATACAGTTTAACTTTCTCGAGTTTTCCAAACCAGACAGTGTTTAGACAAAAATGTTTGACCATTTCATAGAAGTAACCAATAAACTGAGGTTCGACTAGTACAAGAATGACCTCAGTTGAAAAAAAAACATCATTTTGCAAAAAAAGCCACTTTAAGGACAACTGCTTGTGAAATGCTGGAGCATTATATGTTTTCAAAACTTTTTAAATAGCTAAGTATCAATGGAATCCAAAAATCATTCACAAATTTGTACATATAAGCATTTATTTTCATGCACTGCTCTGTGTTGAATATCTATTCCCAAGTAAGGGCTATTACATATAAAAATACAGAAAACTTTACCATTATTGTCCATAAATACAGGAAAATGTACCTTAATTGTCAATAAAATAATAGCAATATGATCCATCAATTATGCACAGGTTCAATATATTCTTATCAAATAAGCAATGAAATTAGTATGGTGATAATACAATTATTAAAATCAAATTGGTTCACTGGAAGCAAATCATTTGCAGCCAAATTATAATGAGCCATAAATTACCAAAGGTTTCTAAAGGTTTTTGTATACTTTTTACTGTTTTTATCATTTTCACAGAACTGTTATTGCTATTGTTAACACTGTGATGAATTTGTGTTATTTAATAAGAGACAGAAGTCCCGACCAAACGATTTTATGCCCAGCCTCTCCCAAAGTTCACATCATTACAATAGACCCAGATAAAAATGACATGATATCAATGATGTCATAATTTAATGAGATGTCCATTAAGCATTGATTTTACAAAAGTGGCTTACCATAACAGATTAAAGAAGAGCTAGTTTAGGGAAATTTCACTCTACAATTTTCATTCAGAAATTTAAATTAAAAATATGTAAAGTCCACAAAATTGTTTCATATTAACTTAATGTCACAGCAATTTGATTACTTGTAGAAAACCTGCATGATTTTATGATTACTGCTTTAAACATTGCACAATGATATAAAAGAGGTAATAAAAAAGCAGTATTTTTGGCTAAAAAAATATTTTCCCCCACACTTACCTCCTGATATCACCCACAATGTGCAGACTAAAATTCAAAGGTTACAAACACTTTCCTGAGTCAACTTTATCCTAAATTTCTATTTTTGAGATCTTTAGTGCTACTGTTAATTGTACACTAACCCGAGTTGTGTAGCATTGCTTACACATGCAGATATTATTTGCATACTTCCATCCATATATGGACAGGATCATTTTATGTCTGTTTTCTTCAAAAGGTGCTAATTACCTTGTCATTTTTGTTCATGTTTTCTTCAAAAGGTGTTCAAATAATTACCTTGTTTCTGGAAGGTTGTGTTTCATTCTTATGCAGATCCTCCCAAACAAACAGGATTATGGCAGAGTAGGTATCAGCATGGTAACCAATGAACACCTCTCCAGATGACCTTTGTCTTCGACCTCTACCATGTCTGCAAAATATTCCTTTCATCTGATTATATCAATGAATTACTGGTGATTTTATTACAGCATAATATTCAGACTACTCTTCCATAAAAGAGACACTGTATAATGAACACACATTATTCAGTTAGACTAACCTTCCATAGAAGACGACACTGTATAACGGACATATATTTTTCAATTAGACTAACCTTTCACAGAATACACTTTTAAAAAACCCATACATTTATGAGTTTAAAATCATTGTAGAGAAAAGAAATTAGCCTTTTTCATACTAGATGTAACAATTTAACATGGTCATTTGACACTGATTTCTGTCTTAAATCTAAATGTTCCCTGCATTTACTAGACACTGCATTTTAAATCAGAGTAATACTTGTAGAATCCTCAGAAAAATTTACATTTCATTTGCCTGAAACATATATGGAAGTTTCTTGAAATACACAGACAAAAAGCATGTTTCTTCATACCATTTAATATAGATGAAAACAAAGAACTAATTTTTGAGAAAAGAAACATAACATTATCCCAGTGTAATTTAAACTGCTTCTAAGATGCTGCTGTGGAAAACAATTGCACACAAAAAATGAACATACAAAGGGGATTTGTTGATATGGTCAATTTACCAAACTGTAACATACAGGTTGAGTTTGTTTGAATAAAATGCATGTCCTAAAACTGGAAAGCAATGTCATCATCAAAATATACTAGTCAACAATAAAATAAAGTAACATTGGTATCTGTCATGCTTCAGTCTGAATTACCAAGCTGACAGTAAAACATTCAATAATGAATAGATTGGTTGAATTCTTCTAATCACCATTGTTCACAAAATACACAAAAAGAAATGGTAGCTAACATTTGATTTCTTTAGATATATAAATGATATATACATCTTATATACAACTTAGGAACATATTGAGATCAACCCTGAGGCATGCAGTCACTAAATTAGATGCATCTGACTAGTTTTCAAATATTCAACAAAAATAGAAGGTACAAACAGATTAAGGAAATGACAGCAGAGTACAGTTCAGCTGGCTAAAGAACTGCAACAGTACAATTAGCTGTGGAATTGCATACACCAACAAGGAACATTTATGAAATCATGACAGGGACATTAACCCCAAGCTTGTAACTAGCTAAGGAGTTTCACTCAGAAAGTGAACTGCTCCAGCTGATTAAGCATATCTGCCATTTTAGGTCCCAAGTGGAGGTGGGGGGCAGTACACTAGATCCAAAAAATGCACTGTTGTTCAATTGAGAATAAGCTTTTCATAGAAGCCTATAAAACATGATTGGAAATTCAAATCTAAATAAAAGAAAATACTTGTCTGTTTTCTTCAAAGCATCTCAGACATTTGCAAAGAAATAGTTGGCAGACTAACATTGTCAAATATCATCACCATATACATACATATTAACACTCACTTAATCACAGCTACACTGACATAACAAACCCACATAAAATTTATATTTTTAAAATCCATCGGATAGCAGAATATAGTCTTAATTAAATGCTGTCTTTGCTGCTGTCAACAGTTAAACAGGGGGTTTGAAGGTAATATAAGTGTAATTTGTGTTCATCACTGCACTCACTAGAGACTGGATTGTGCTGGTGTGTGTGTGAGAGATTTAGATTTTTAATGTAGCTTTAACAATTTTTCAGTCATATCGCTATGATATCTGCAGTGTGGCAGTTTATAGTGATATATCTAGCACTGGGGCATCATGCCACAGACATGTAGCATGATGTCCCACCCAGTCACATTATCCTGATACCGGGCTGACCAGTCCTAACACTAACCTCTAAATGCTGAGCATCAAGCGAGGCAGCGGTTAGTACCATTTTTGTAAGTCTTTGGTATGACTTGGCCAGGGATCGAACCCACGACCTCATGCATCCGAGGAGGATGCTCTAACCACTAGACCAGTTCATGGTGCTGGTGTTCAAACTTCATTGCTGAATTCTCTGAATTCTGGTCAGAACTGAGTTGTTCTTGACAACCATAACATTACCATTGTCACAGCTGTATCCGATAGTCTGACCACAAGATATGCCTGACCATTTTATGAGGGGGGAGATGGGAAGGATTGGGAGAGGGGCAAAATATTTTCAAGTTTAATGTAGACTTTACAGGTAATACAGTAGTTATATATAAACACCTCTGTCCAGTTTGGGTGATGAGGTTTTATCAACACGTATCAACTGTGCAAACATGAGGGTAAGATTACTATTGGCCTTCAAAAATTCCATTTCATGGCTAAAACCTCATCCTGAAGAGCATGTGTCATTTAATAGTTGGTATTTTAACAACTTGAACCCTATTCCAACTCAAATAGTCATATTTTGTGTTTCATATATAAAGTAAAATCTGACATCAAAGAAATGCTGCTGTTCACAAATCTTCCAATAAACTTTAATAATGATGGCTTAAAAATTCTCATTCAAGGCAATGACATGTAAGAACATATTCATTCAAGGCAATGACATGTAATAACATTATCATTCAAGGCAGTGATATGTAATAACATTATCATTCAAGGCAGTGATTTGTAATAACTTATGTTCTTGTACATGCATCAAGCAACTCTTTGATTTACTTATAACTTAAAACAAAATTGGGTCGTTACACTTTGTGAACTGTACCTTTGCAAATTAGCACAATCAGCTCCCCAGAGTAGTCTTCACAGAACTTAACACATCACATTTAGCTACTGTCAGCCAAGTAAGTGATAAATGAAATAGTGGTTGTTTAGACCTTATTTCTTTGCATTTTTATTGTTGTATAAGTTGCCCAAAAAATAGTTTTACATGACCTGTAAGCAGGACTGTTTGAAGTTTATACGTTTATATATGCTACATATTTATGAAGCGTTTTTCCCCCCACAGATTACTGAAAATCATATTTTTTAAACATGACTGTGTCAGGGAATTTGTGAGTAACAAGGATTTTTTTGGCATGACATGTCATGATATGGCATGTATGAGTAAGGAGCTCAAGAGGTACATGTAGTATTGGTGGCAAGAGAATTAAGTAACATGAAATTAACACAGCATTGACATGAAACTGCATAGAGTGATCCCAATATAAATCATTAGATGACCAAATAATGTGGTGAAATTCTTCTAATTATCACTGATAAATATGAATGCATCTAAATTATTACATTTAATTTCTTCAAGACAGTATGCATTATTTGATAAAAATTGTACAATCTCACTATATGAAATAATTCTTTAAGATCTGTAAAAGTTCCAAAAAAGGTTTGATATTAATGTGGTCTGTGTGGACATAATTATGATATTGTTGTGTTATCAATTACAAAATTTTCATTTGTAAAAAGGATTAAAATTTGTTCAAATATGAGCAAATAAAATGTCTCATTTCAATCTACTTCTCTTTTTAATCATTAGAGTTGTCGGCAAAGAAATCTTTCTATCTTTGCCTTTTTTACAAATTGACTGAGAAACTACTGGCAATTAATACAGTAATTAAGTTCATGGCTAACTGACTTGGGCTGGCCTTGGTGGATAATGAACCTATGATCCTTGGATTACAAGACTAATGCTCTACCAAATGAGTTACCATGGCTCCTCTAACTAGTTTGAATGTATGGTTCTTACAATATTTCTCAACTTAGATTACTTAATAATCAAGGTTATTTCTCCTCACCGGAAATCAATGAGACATGCAAATTTAGAGAAGTTTTCTCACTGCTCTCTGTGGTGAGGTCAACAAATGTATACAAAAGTATACAATTAAAACAAATCTTGTTGGATTTTTGTCAACAAATTTGTAGAATTACAGGGCAAGCATTTAAACTAAGAATAATTTATCTGTCTTCAAGATCATTATTGCAAAAACACAGAGAATGAAAAGATATCATCAAGTGACCTTGACCATAAAGATATAACCTTGAAAATGCCATACATCATCTAGACAAGATATACCACAAGTTTCATCCATTTTATTTAAACAGTTCTTAAATTACAAAGCAAAAGGAACAATGTTACTGAAACCTAGAAAAAAAATACCTGTGACCTTGACTTTGAAGATCCCCCCATATGGTACATATAACACACCTTCCAATTTGTTGATGTATTACAATTTTCATCCATTTATAGAGGTGGTACAGAAGAGACTGTATGATGGAAACAATATATACCCCTCCACAAAGGAATATGATGGGGTACATATAAATAAGAAGAAGAAAAACCAGAGATTGGCAAGATGCAAAAGGTGGTCATTGATGGGAGTTGACTATTATGGAAATTTAAAATGTACATACTTCACAGAGAGCTGGCTCGAAGTTGTGTCAGTGGAAAAAGTATCTGCCCATTTCTCCAGCCATTTGGCAAGATCACCTTGCTCTTGTGTCAACATTGTATTGACAGTCAAAAAATGTTTCTCCAGACGGTTGATTAAAGGAATTGGAAATTTCTGGTAAACAACATCCTTCTCTGCAACTACAATTAACCTATGAAAGAAAATAAGGGAAGTCATATTTATCAAAACCCCAAATACTTAAATAACTGGTTTAATATTCTGCTATTTAATTATAAACATCTTCCAGTGACAAATGCTAGAATCTTTCATGCTATTACTAGCCAGTATCTTAACATACACAATTGATTACTGGATTCATTACTCTGATTTCTTCACTTTTTGGACACTTTTTATTTCTTATCACTTCAGGCATAAAAACAATTATGGCAAAAATACTTCTGAAATTTTCATATGATTTCCATTTGTGAAAATTGACAAACTTATTTTGCTGATTCTAACCAATTATCACATTTCTGCACATATTTTGTACTAATAATTTCCTAAATATTTAAATTTATTTCTACAGTCAAACCCACTTATCTCGACCTCAGTTATTTCGACAAACTGCATATGTCGAGCATTTTGATCTGGTCTCAGAAAAAATCCTTCTTTATTATGCTAATTTTTGTCCTGCTTATCTCGACCTCTGATAACCCAGTTATGTCAGGCATAAGTTTCGGTCTGAAGTGACATGTGGACCCACTTAATTCAACGAAATGCAACTTTTTAACGTCAATCTTGCAGAAATTATACAAGAAATGGTCGGCAAAATGCGATTGATTTTTACGCACAATTTTGGTAAGCTACGGCAGTAGTCACATGTTTATTTAGTATTCTTTCTATTTTTGGTTTGTAAGAGTAGCTTAATCGATTAGTTTATTAAGAATATATCATGTTCACTACATAATATATTGAAGGATTTACAAAGACAAGAGTGTGCACAAATTACAATGAAACTTTATTTTACGAAAACACAGAATCATAGATGTCAGCTACCTGTGCATTTCCCTTATGTTTCTTAAGTTACATTTTAAATCTGACTTATGTTTGGAAATATATGTATTAAAAAAATTGCTGATTGGCTGAATATTCAAAAGTAATGAAATTGTTCCATATGCAAGTAATATCGTGATGATTTATTTTATTGCATTTTATGACAAAATAAAATATATATCTGTTGTTGTTGGGCTTGACGCCATTTTTCAGCACATGATAGGCTATTCATGGTGGCCAGTATTAATGGTGGAGGAAGAAACCGGGAAATCACCGGAAAGAACCACCGACCCACGTGAAGCTACTGACAAGCTTTCTCACATATCTACATTAGCCAAATCCTAGACTAGAACACACGCAGACAGAGGTGAGATGGCAGTGATCTGTAACGGACAGAGCTTTAGACCACTCGGCCACTTGGGGCCCCTCCAAACATATCTGCAATATTTTCAAAATATCTAGGAATTATAAACATATAATCTGCACTGCATTATATTTTTTAGTAAATATGAAGTATTATCAGTCAGCTTTTGTTTAATTCGACATTAATTTGTAACGAACGATTCAAAAGCACTTATGTTTTCATACATATGCTTGGCACCGGTGACACTTGCCACAAACAATTTTATTTTTTTAATGCATTCAACCATTTCATGAAATGGCGTATGCATGTACTATGTACTTGTCAACATAAAATAAACAGAAGAATTTATTACTAGGCAGAATATCATTCATATATATATATATATATATATATATATATATATATATATATATATATATATATATATATATATATATATGCACACAGGAATGGATAATTTTAAGCATTTGGCTTCTATGCAATGGCAGTTGAGTCCCCATAATTTAATTTTCAGGTTTGATCTCTTCTTAATTTTGTTTTGTTTTCCTATTTGTAATATCTCTTCTTTCAGTCTGGCATAAAAATTGGCTTCAATTATTTTAATTTAGTTTCAAAATTCCTGTGAATACCTGTAAAAGGGAACCATAGTTGGCTGGAAAAGAAAGAATAAAAGAAATGGGACACTTAAAAGAATCCAAAGTCAGTTTCTAGGGCTAGTTTGCTTCGCAATAAAATAACCTTTTATTTGATATCCTGTTCAAAGAATGTGTTTACTGCTAGCTACTGGATTATGTTTATTCCCCACCAGGCAATTTATTTGATTGTCATCTGGAATCATAATTGATAAAAACTTGCATTGATACCTGCAGGGTAAGTAGTATACTCAACATCAACTTGCTTAAATAATACTCTTTGTAACCAATGCTAGCCAAAGGATTGTCATTTGCACTCACAGTGAAGGTACAAGCAAGATACTGTCATATATTAACCTGGATATAATACAATCTTGGTTTTTTTGCACCTAACACCATGTTATGTGTGAATGGCAGGTGCCTGAAGGCATTCCGTTGATCTCTCTCTCTCTCTCTCTCTCTCTTGTTTGTTATTTTCCTGGATCCATTTTTCAGTCCTAATAACCTCTGAGTATAGCCAAATACCATTTGTTTTTCAATGTGTTGTGTATTATATAACATAAGTGATATGAATACATATGCTACATGTGACAGGGGAGTTCATATTTTTTTAATAAATTGCACATGATGATAAAATAAGGAATAAATAATAACAACACCAGGTTAGTTTCTTTCATTTTATTATCAATTATGCATTTTGTGTATTTTATTGTAACATGCAGTGTGAGGGGATTCCAGTTAAACATGAGCAAGAAATGAGAATAATGGTCAAAGACAGCTTAAAAATTGTTATAGGATTTTATGAACCTGGATATCTCAAGAAACCTGGTTATGTGGTTTTAAAACCCCCGACATAATCAAGATAACCGGATTTGACTATACTTAACCCCAAAAAAACTGTCATGGGGAAGTAAGTCTCTAAACCCTATGGACCAAATTTTTGGTCTGGGGCAGTGTTCTTCTTTAACGTTATAGTACCTGACTAAATAACTTTCGGGGTACATCTAATAACTTCCATCTTGTAATGTAGATGTTATATTTAGATGATCTCGTGAGTTTAGCTTGTATACAACTAGAAATATCAAACAAAGTAGGAACTTTTAACTTGCTTTTGAATGCCATAATTTGTATCCAAAACGTTGGAGTTTGAAGAAATTTCAAAGGAAAGTTATCAGAGGATTTAAATAATTTCGATCTGGCAAATTTGGATGAAAATGAGAGAAGACGTCTGGAGGGACAATGGAATGCACTTATGGGTGACAGTGATGACGATGAAGAGGACTTTGAAGGTTTTGAACCAGAGGAATTGTGCACTCCACATGATTTTGTTTGGACGAAGCTGGAAAACCAAAGAGATTGGTTTTAGATTTCTGCTTGCCTCAATATAATGAAAACAGAAAGGAATTTTATTACATAATGAAACATTTTACAATCAACTCCAATAATATTTTTTCTTCTGAAAATTATTTTTTCTGAAACAATTAATTCTGAAACAATTTAAAATTTGAAATAAGAAAAATATGTTTAAAACTAATTACCTTGCCACTAATGAACAAGAGTACTATGAATAGTGCATTAAACAACCACCCAATATTTAAGAGTCCTCTATGTAGATAACTAAAACATTTCTGCAGAAACCATTTTCTCTTCCAGTCAGTAATACTGGTCTAGAACAATTCAACTAAAAAACAAATAGGCTTCTTCTTTACCAGTGCCATCCAACTAAAGGCTTGTAACTGTAGATGGTGAACATCTCAAGTTATTGTGTAGAAATTAAATTAGTAATATACAGAAGGATGGATGGATTGGCAACATCATAACATAAAATACGCTCCACCTTGTAAGAATCAGCTGAACAAGATGTTTTATCACACAGTTGTACAGTTTTCCTATAGTATGTGCAGTTTTATATTTTTTATATTACCACACTTTAAAATATCACTTTATGTGATTGTGATTCGTCCAAATAAGGCCAGTAAATTATTGTGCAGTATCCTCTTTACTGGCTGGCTGCAATTGTGAAAAAACTTTTTTAGCCCCACCTTGTAGAATTTTTTGTTCTAAATGAACATTTTTGGCCACCATTTTTTGATTTAACTTGTGAAAGGGAATTGGGAAAAAAGTGGTCTCATCTATTTCAATATGTCAATATACCCCCACATATCACAACATGAAAAATGGTAAAACTCCCAAGACAAGAACAATAACAACAGGTAAAACTATGGGTATTGCTCAGATGATAACAAGGGTGGGGGTGGGGATGGAAAGCAGTATATTTATAGCAACAAATCTACCCTATATACAATCTTGGTTTAAATGTAAACTTTCTGAAGTAAATAAACTCACCTTTGTTCATAGATGAATGCAGACATAAACCAGTCTCCCCAACTGACAAAACTGTATCCAACCACAGCATATTTATGTGGTAAATATGTGATGCAAGTCCAACTCAAAAAGAGATTTGTTTACATCTTCCATACAATCTAATGTTACAAATCAAATACTGCAAATATCTGGTCACAAATACGTTACAGTAAATATGTATATTTCTGTATCCATTAACCTTCTTTTCACAAATATATCAAAACAATGTAATGTTGTGATGGAATTTCAATGTAGACATTGACACTGTGTTGTGTAGACTAACTAAAACTGGTACAGTGCACTGTATCAAACAATTTGTGACATCACACACATTTGACATTTTGTGTTGACAAATGTTTTGTCTTTTGTAAAATGTTCTGCTTATTTGGATAAATGCTTATTCTTTGATTAATATAGTCTTTCTATTTCAACTTTGTTTGAGACTATTTATTACACACAACAAATGAAAGGTACAGTGTCTGTCAGAATGAATGAAATTATTCATTCTTCTTTATATCTAAATAATTTAAACTGAATTAAAACTATGTGATAAAAAGAATCCCAAATAGGAAATGATTTAATATTAAATTTTTGAAAATAAAACTTGTTAAATAATGTCAAATTTTTGCTTACCAAGGCTTTCAAAAGCTGGACGTTACTCAAACTCACTTCATAAAAATTAGATCATAACCCATTTGATATCTTCTATTATTTACACTGCACTTATCACCATTATTGGTTCACAATATATTCTGCTACCAACAAAGAATTAGGATTCAAATTCACTAACCTGTTCATGTTTGATTGAGCCACTGTTAATTGATTTTGAACAATTTTCCAAATAATCAATACACCAAAAACAAATGCATATATGCCCTGCACATTTGTCATCACAAGCTTTATTTTGATTATTTTTTCTTTGCATTTAGAAATAGTATACAAAAATTACAATCTGCAATAAATTTACATGCTGTCAACATTGATTTAAAGAAAATCCTAAAAGCTGACTAAGCATAAGATTTTAAAGATAACTGCACAAAGACATAAATCTAAAAAAGGCATAGAAGCTAAATTCATGCTTGATATTTTAAGTACAATTCTGAAAAAAAATAAATCTGAATACTACTTAAAATGATTCAGAATTTTTCAACAAATGTTAGACATTTAAATAAATTGGGAAAAGATGTGTAGTTTTGAAGGTTCCAGCTAACTGCAAAATTATCTGAAAGAGCTTCAACCATAAGTACCTTACCTGAAGTGTTTGTGTACTCTGCATTTGACCCTGTGTGTTCCAAGACCAAGGTCAACATATCTGTCTCCACCAAAATACACATAGTACTGAAACCAGAAAGAAAACTTACAATTAATTTAATGATGAATGAAAAAATCATTAAAATATCATTATTTAAATAAAGGCCTGTTTTGTAAATCACTTTCCTGATTCTTACAGATTTTGTATACTGAATTTTAGCTGTAAAAAACAACAAAAAACCCCACAGTAAAATCGCAAATAATGACGAACCATTGGACACAACTAAGTAGATTAGTTCTTCAGCTATTATTATTATTATTATTATTATTATTATTATTATTATTATTATTATTATACTGATTTTAAGCTTTTAAAGGAAATATAGGTTACAATTATAACACATTTATGTAGATGACACTGTCAGATTTGTAAAATGAAATGTAGAATTAGTGTCATCCTCTTCGTCAAAGTGTGTGCATAATGTATGAAACTGCATTGTTAGACACAAAAAATTTAAATGGTACACCTGGTGATTGATGGCAGTGGTGAAAATAGTTGGTAAAGAAAAAGAGAGACATATGCAGAGATAGTGCTGCCTTTCTTAGGATTTCTGGTTTATTAAATTCTGTATTCCATGCTGATATTCATCAATGTATTACCTTGAGAAAATATGGGAATTGATTAAAAACAGACAGACAAATCATTATGTACACTTACCTGGTTGAGAGCATCATAGAGACTCTCATACAAGTTTTCCAGGTTCAGCAACACCACTGTCTTACCTGTCTCCATGCACACCTTAATGCGGTTGATATTACGACACACCTGTAATGGATAAAAGAGCTTAAACTCTTTTTCAGGACCCCAGTATCAACTATATATTTACAAAAATCAGCTGGTTTTCCATGCATAAATCTTTTTACTCTTCTGCAGAATAATATATGTATAAAATACTAAACAAATTATACTGCATTGTGCTCTGATGCATCCCTGTTGTGTAGGCAACATAGCACATATTTACACCCCAAATCCATGGATTAGTTGCATCAGCTATACCATATGCATAACTGTCTGTCTTCCAAGATGAGGATTAGTGGAGCAGGCTCATGTTAGTCCACCCAATACTGAGAAACTTTTATACTAAAGAATACACTGAGGTACCTGTGCAAGGCATTGTAAAGTATGCATCACATACAGTTTTGTATGTGCAACCTATCTATGTATGTGATAGATGAATTTTTTATGTTCATATTTGCAGTTCCTTACATCTCTTCCCACTACTATCAAAGCTTGTAACAAGGAAAATACTCACTCCATTATACCAATAGAACCAGCAGCTATTAATGATTTGAACTAAAAATTGGGTCAATATGCATGCATGTTATAAACAAAGTAGTACAATCTTCATAGCTAGATCATAAATATCAACTTGTCAGTATCAAAAAAACTGGATCACAAAGACAGGAAGCATAGCCTTTAACTAGTTTTTCTGATGATGAAAACAAAAGATTAATAGCAATTGAGATTAAATAATCATATTTTTGTAATATATTAATTTTCTTAAGTCACAAACTGAATTACATTTTGAATATCTGATATGAAGTCATGAATATCACAGCTTATGAACGAAGTACTTGACATATCTTAAAGTTATGGGGGCAGCAGACCCATAAATGTAATTAACAGCCATTAGTTGTCAAAGTTTGCATCATGGAAGATTTCACCAGCTGAATGACTATGAAAGTTTCTATCCAAGATCAGACTGATAGAAGTTGAACTGTTTCTGGTAGGACGTTGTGAGAGGTGCTGATGGGAATGACAGAATTTTTTTTTGAGTCATTTACAGTGGGACTGGACAAATTCTTCGATTAACGATATAGATTTGTAACAGAGAATGATACTCATTTCCACTTGCACATCCAGTAAGATTATCCCTTTACCTCAAAGAGTGTATGGCTTTGTAGGCAGTTGATACATATGTACCAAAGTTACACAGTGCAGTGTACTAGAAATCAAACACCTGTTACCTATTCGACTACATACACATAGGCTCTGCCTGTTAAATGTTACAGCAGTGTAGTATATGTTACGTTCAACATCAATTTTAACCATTTTACATTTTGGGTACACATCTAATATATGTAGAAAGATTTAAGAGCAAAATCTAATCATTATAGCTGCATAATTATTTTTCAAGGAAGAATTTTTTATGTGCTTTAAAATCTTGAGAAAACTCATTCACCATCAAGCCAGTGTGACCAACCATAACTGTCTAAATTTACCAGTTCTTTGTCTACATCACTAAATCATCTCAATTTGATAAATTATAAAAACTCAGTGTTGCCTACATCAATATCTGAGCTTTTACCTTAGTTACTGAAGCTTTCATAGCAATGATACTTTTTGTGAAAACTCAAGAAAGAACTGAACAAAATACCTGGCCTCTCCATTTTGGAAAGTGGAGAATCCAACCCAGTTACTGTACCTTGAATAGCTGATTACAACTAGAGCTTAAATAGCGACCACATCATTTGACACAATGGTTATTCACAACAATGAATGTTACATCTAATAAGGAGTTTTCCCCAAAGGTGATTCAACAACAAAACAGCTCAAAATCACTGATGTCCCTTACAACAGGCATCCAAATGCATTTCCATGAGAATGGCATAGAGGTGTCCAAAGGTGCTTGCATGTGAACTGGGTAAAGGTGTACAAATGCGTTTCCATGAGAATAGGGTAGACACATCCAAATGCGTTTCCATGAGAATAGGGTAGAGGCATCCACTGGTCACATGCCTTGATTTTTACACAAAGTTCATGAAGATTCCTACAAACTAAACCACAGCACAAAGCAAATTGATAGCAATTGACTATAGTCCTTCATGAAATTCAAAAAGAAAATGATGCATTTAATTGGCATGCTCAAGGTATGTTTAAAGCAAATTTAGATAGCATCTTTATGTCTTTACAGGCCCAATGGCAACTGACTTAGAATATGTGCTGGGACCCGATATAAATGCTGCATGATTTAAAAAAATTAATTCTCTGATCATGGAAGTAGTTGCTTAAAACCGTTTTTATACCTTAACTGCTTATTAGAGAGAACAAAGTTTTTTTGTAAAACAAAATCTTTTCCCTATTCATATTCTTAGCCTCACTGAAAAGACAAAGTTGGAATAAAGTACACATATTTGATATTATTAACACAGTTTGACATAAAACAGAAGATAGGAAAGATAAACCACATGATTCATATTGATTTATGTTTACCTGGTTAAACTCCTGATGATAATTAATACTAAAACTGTAGAAACCAGGAAAATAATATTTATTGGTCACTGGGAAATCTTAGCACTATTGCCTGGGTTTACTCCTGGTCACTGGAAAACCATTTAAGCAATTTATTACCTGGGTATACTCCTGGTCACTTGGAAAGCTGCTGCCAAAAATGATGATAGCATCCTGAATGTTTAAAATCTGTTGCTGTAGAATTGTCAGGGCGCCATAATTCTCTGTCAGCAGCAACAGGTAACGACTGTCACTGCAATATAAGCTTGCTTATATAAGTTTGCTGAGTCTGTCAATTTTAATTGGAGGCAATAAATTTATTTAATTTAAATCCAAATAATATGAGTGCATCATCACATGTTGCATGGATACTCATCATATAAAATGTATGCCAGATTTATGGGATGATAACACTAAATATCTCTAGCAAATATACTGGTAATAAAGAATTTATGGCATGTCACAGACTTCCAAATAATCTCTATGGTAAGTACTGCAAATGTTAAAATTTTAGGCCAAACCTTCACACTATATTAAATACCCACTTACCATTGAGATTTGTTAACATCAAAGAGACAAGCATGAATGAGGCCTGTAGGGGAGCAGTCAGGGTCACTGGCTTGTGGCTGAAAATTAAAACGTACTCCACTGAATTTTTATTACAATTCATCCAGAACATTAATGTATGAAACAACAATAATGTATGAAACAAGAGCTGGGTAAGAAAGATTGCACTGACTAGACCACAATTTTAATAATATAATTTTCGATATAAAAGCATTGAACCAAAATTTGTTTGAGGAAAAAAACATTTCAGCTTTTTAGAATGTTTGCCAGCATATCCAATATGTATGACTCATACACAGACTCTAATGATGAAGCTTCCATTTTCCATACCAACAGTCAATAAGCACATTTATTTTCTCACATTCTATTCAAGGAAAAATGACATTGGTATTCACACTAATTTCCAAAATATCATGCCAAAAGACAACCAAATTATGTGAAAACCATGCATCATTTTGCAAGCCCTCTTCAAATTTTCAGTTCTACAACAAATCCTGTTTTTGGACTTTATTTGATCAATTATAATAGCATATATTGGTGTAGAATTTCAAACTATCATTAATTACTTACTTCATATTTTTGATAGTTGAGGAAAAAAAATCAAAACAAACAAAAAGCAATTATTATAAGAGGAACTAAAAAAACAAGTCCAGGATGTATTTTAACATTACATTACCAATCATACAAAATCCAATGAAAGAAAACATGATAGACAGGGAAAGTGTCTGTACAATGATAATCATTTTATGTTCAAATGCACTCTATTCTGAGTTGATACTCCAGCAATCTCTCAATTGTAACTGCTAATGTCAGATTAGGTAGATTAATCAATAAAAAGAATTCTAAAGGACATTCAATAAATTGAACCTAATGATGGTATCAAAGCTAAAAAGTAACATATGATATAAATCTCTTATTATTTATAGCAGAATCAAACTATGCTAATAATCTCATTCATTTCTTGTCTCTGTCTAGTTGTTCCTGGTAAGTTATGCTAAGTCACATGTAAAGTGATATGGCTTAATTATGTCATAATATGTTCAGAGGCACTTGAAATTAATGATGTCAGAATGTTTAACTGGACAATTAAGGCAACTTATTGAATGGAATACAAATCAAATACTTTTCTATCTGAGTAACAAATAGGCAAGAAAACTGATAACAGTAGGTAGCTACATGGCACTTTAATAAGGAAATTCCAATCCATGTCACCATTTGTTTTCTGATCAGTTCAAATAAATAGATTCTATTAGTTTACCTTTGAATCTTTATTTACTAGAGTTGACAGTCTCTTAGTGAATGTCTCCACTGGATTTACAGTATTCAATCCCCCAAAGTTCCTCTTAATGGCATGAAGAAGCTGGTGCCATGTTGGGACTTTTCTTGACTTCTCACAGAATGAGTAGATCATCTTGATCAAGCTGAAATAACACACAAATATAAAAATTAAATGTATGGTTACATTGTCCATTACTCTTCTTTCCAGCAAAGGTTTTTGTTATTGGGTTTAACGCCATTTTTCAGCACAAGATAGGCTATACATGGCGGTCAGTATTAATGGTGGAGGAAGAACCCTGGAAAACCCAGGAAAGAACCACTGACCCACAAGAAGCTACTGGCAGGCTTTCTCACTTACCCATGTTAGGTTAGCCGTTAGCAGAGTCTGGACTCGAACTCATGCAGACAGAGGTGAGATGGCAGTGATCTGTAACGGTCAATGCTTTAGACCACTCGGCCACTAGGGGCCCCTTGTAGCAAAGGTACCAAAGGTACCAATATTACTAGCATAATAACAATAAAAAGTAATAACAGTAAAGTAAGTCAAGGAAAGTGATAAACTCCTAGCTTAAAGCCAAGAAGAGGGCATTCAAAAACAGAACAAAGCAAATAATAATAATAATAATAATAATAATAATAATAATAATAATAATAATAATAATAATAATAATAATAAGTCATTATTTTCATCAGGTACAACTCAATTAACCAAATTTTACTTAATCTCACATGTTGAGGGGCACATGACATTCTATACACAATACCTGTGTTAAAAATGAATGTAATAATGAACATGTTAATGATCATGCAATGTCACAAGTATATATTTCACATCAAACTTTCAATGTTTATACATCTACATTACTGTAACATGTATATTTCAAGTCCAACTTGCAATTTTTATACATCTACATCACTGTAACGCTTATATTTCACATCAAACTTGCAATGTCACATGTATATTTCATATCAAACCTGCATTGTCACATGTATATTTCACATCAAACTTGCAATGTTTATACATCTACATCACTATAACATGTGTCTGATTTGCATATATGCAAATGAACAAACGATAAACTGTTGCAATACTTGATGTGAAATATTATATGTTTAAGTAGTTTAAACATCCTGCTAATGTTTATCGGCATGGACAGAAAAATTAATAGAATTATCAAATGTTAAATCTTCAACAAAGCAGTGAAGACAGCAATTGCAATAACAGTATACAAAGATAGATACAATATTTCAAGTAAGAATCTGATAAAATTACAAATCAATGTTGGGAAGAGCTCAACGAATAAAAGGCCTTCTCATTGTAATACTTTTTACAAAATTCACACTATGTTTATAGATGAAAACATGTTATAGATGAAACCATGTTATAGTTGAAACCATCAAGCTTGTACTGAGTTATGCTAGAAGCTGAGTTATGCTGAGTTACTGAGTTATGCTAGAAGCATAATGTAGCATGCCATACAAAAAAATTACTAAAAACAGGGTATTGTTATGACATGAAAGTAAGTAATTTGTAGTCTTCATCAGACAAGAATAATAATGAAGTTAAATAAAACAAATAGAAATGGCAGACATAAATACAGCTAAATTTATGGTATCAAAGCTCATACCCATATAATAAAAAATATAGTATTATACTGAGGGACTTCAGAGTGAGGGAACATTGTACCTGTAAAAATCTCTCAGTCCATAGAATTCTCTCAAGTCCTTTGATGCTTGTGTGAAGAGTTGTAGGTAGGATTCTGCCAGTGGTTTAATCAAGGGCTTCATCAGATTCAAGGTTGTTGCATCCGATGAACAAATACCTCTGGAAAGGAATGATTAATAGAATAAGACTGCTCAAATACCTCTGGAAAGGAATAATTAATTGAATGAGACTGCTCAAATACCTCTGGAAAGGAATGATTAGTAGAATGAGACTGCTCAAATAACTCTGGAAAGGAATGATTAATAGAATGAGACTGCTCAAATACCTCTGGAAAGGAATGATTAATTGAATAAGACTGCTCAAATACCTCTGGAAAGGAATGATCAATAGAATAAGACTGCTCAAATACCTCAGTAAAGGAATGATCAATAGAATAAGACTGCTCAAATACCTCAGGAAAGGAATGATTAAAAGAATGAGACTGCTCAAGACCAGACAAGGGACAAAGACATCTACTCACATGAATATCACTTTTCATAACATCACACCTTGTTCTATTAAAAATAGTGAAAAACAATTGGACAAAACTTTATGTTTAAAGTAAAATTTCCTAAATAACAAAGTGCAAGATTTATCTTTGTTTAGAATATAAAAGTTTTCGCAAAAATAAAACAAAAAGCTAAAAAATCAGTCAGTCTTACAAGCCTCTAGTTATTTAATCAACTACATGAATAAACTTAAAGACTTCTTTTTAAATTTTGACTTAGAAACTTGGATTCCATTAAAAAAAAAACTTGCTGTGGATTAATTTTTGTCATTTGGCATACCAAAAGCTTTCTTTGTACTTCTTCAGGCAAAGTCAATGCTACTACATGTAGTTTTATGTAAAAACTGTCAATTGAAAATTAGATTCATTTCAGCTAGCTATATATAGAATTTTGTGACATCAGCCACTTGCAAGCATAAAATTTTTCTGCACGTTTTGACAAATTTTATTATTCATTCATCTTATTATTGTTCTAAAAAGAAAAATGCAAGAGCATCTTCAAAACATCTACCTTGGGTATCAATTTTGCTGCCTGTGGGTAGATTCAGGTTGTTGACTGCCTGAATTGTTTAATATTGGTACTATCTGCAGTTGAATTTGTGAAGCTCTTCTTAAAACTGACATTACAGGAATGGCATAATGCATAATGTTGTCATTTTAAACTCAAATGGAACCACTGACATTTGCCATTTGTATAAATTATTGAATTTCATTTTCTATTTTGTTTATTTAGATTTTGCACTTTTTTAACACTGGAAGATATTTCACAGTTAATTGACAAATTTTAAATATCAAAACCAAACTTGTTTTATGTTACTCTAGCTCTTTAGAAATGATTAATCCAACCATAATCCATTATTCCAACCATAATCCATTAACTTCTTTATTCCCTTCAAAATTACCTTGGATCATACATAGCATAATCCATCATTAAGCAATCCAGGTTGAAACTTTAATTGATCAAATATCTCAGCTTCTTGTGAGTGCTATTATTAGCTTGGAATTTCCAAAATGTCAAAACACAACAGAATAATATTTATCAATTCTGAAATGAAATTCTGCATTATGAATTAATTTTTGCACTATGGATATTTTTCACCATAAATGGCTCAAAGGCAAAACAAACCAGGCTGTCACAAATATAAATAAATTTTATCCCAATGCAACATGGCAATACCAACATTGTATCCTTAAAACAAAAGTATCACTGTGGTGTATTTTGTGAGGAAAACTTGCATCAGAATAAGCTTACATCTGTATTAAAAATATGTTCCTATTACATGTATGAATAGCATGATTATAGAAGAAATAGGTCCTTTCAGCAATGTTATAAGTTCATTTTTTGGAAGTGCATTCTCTATCCAGAGAAAATCATTCTTAATAAAACACATGTAAGATGAGTAAGAGATTGATTTAATACTCAGTGGGGTAAAGAGTGATGAGTTTTAAAAAAATATGATGCTTTAAGCAAGTTTTAGCAACTAGTTATCTCCAACAAGATACGATGGGATCAAGATGTGCTCTAATATTTAATATTGTATCAGTTTCTACTCAAAAGGAGGAGTGTGTACGTGTTAAAACATGTACATATATAATGTTCAATATAGTAATAATGTTTTTGTGATCCATATACGTATTGAATGCATCTTACTCTGCACTATTTTCCAGTTCTTGAAGATCTGGAACTTCTCTCTGTACCAAGATACCACGATTCATCTTGGCAGGATCAAGGGCCCAGTTAGAGATTCCGATAAAGGCAACCTGCAATTCCAACATATTCTGTCAAAGTATTGTACAAAACAAATGGTTCACAAGAAATAGATTTTAAAAGTTTGAAGGAAAAAAAAGAAGAAAAAATATTAAACACCAATTTTATTTTATTTCTTACAGTTGCATGCTATTGTTAAAACATTATAATTAGCCTTTTTCAGAATTCTGGCACATAACATTTTTCTTAATCGTAATAGCTTGAGTTAAAGATTTAACATAATAACATAATACCATATACCATGAGACCATAAGTGATTTTACATCATCATTTTGAGAGCTTACATAACAAGTCAGGGAAATGATCACCACAGTGTTTGAGCACTTGACATGACAGACATTTTCAAAATAATTCTATCAAGTTTTTTTAAGAATGCTTCATCCAGTGTATTTGAGATTTCTGTTACAGTTGTCACCATTTTATCAGATTTCTTTAAGTGTTGATACAGTTGCTTTAATTTTGCAAAATTCTCTCTCTAAGAAAATAAAAAAGATTTTTTTTCTTTTTCCCTGCATCTTCCAACCATGCATCACTGACGCATATAAGAATTCATGAGTTTTTTGTATTGTATCCCCAACAACAACCTGGAGTATCTGTGAAAATTTGTAAATATTAAATCACTAAATTGTCAAAACAATCAAAACTTGTATGAAATTTGATTCACAGAGTGGTTAAAATGTTTCCCAATCCTCCTTGCTTAATTTCTATATCTGCCTGAGAGCTTGAGATTTAGAAATATTACTTATGTATGCTGGAAAGTAGTCACTACCATGTGGATCATTACCAACATCCCAAGAGAAGTCATTGCAAGTAAATGAGACAGATTGCAGATGGTCAGATCTAAGGACAAACTGAATCTTTCGACAGGATGCATATAGCTAATCATTGATAAGGCTAAAACTAAGTTCTGAAATAAAGTCTTTCATTTTATTCCCTCTCTGATTATTATCTTTACACCATACAGACCAAAAAATCAACATGTCTTTATGACTTCCCACCCAGGTGGAATTACTACATAATTTTCAAGATGGGAGACATGATGACCATATTGGATGTCAGATCAGCATTATATTTTAGGACTAATAAGGCATTATATTTAATATTTTTTTAAGAAAATCTCATGACAATATGACCATCCATCCTGAAAAAGTGGTGACCAAAAGATTTTTAAATGGTCATTATGGAGACTGTAATGTATATCTGATTGACAAAGTTTTCATTAAGGATCAAACAGATACCATAAGGCTTCTTCTGGTGAAAACCCCAAGTCAATAAGACAATTTTATAGGAGAAATGGCCTCACAACTTTCAAGATGTCAGATCAACATTTAGGACCAATCAGATATCACAATAAGTCTTTCATGTGATAATGCCATGTCAATATGATCACCTGTTCAGGAAGAGCAGTGATAACAATATTGTCAAGATGGACACTAATGCAGCCATACTGGATGTCTGAGCCACAACATTTTCATTTCATACCAACTTGACCTTGGAATATAAATGTAAATTTTCATGTCAATGCACAAAACTATTGAATATCCTGTGATATTAATATTAGATAATACAGTTTAAAGTAATATACATGTAACTGAATCTAAGGCACATCAGAAATATATGTCATGCACTAAAAATTATTGACTGACCTTTTTGTATGGTTCTGGTTCCTCATCTCCTTGACAACCATCCTCCAGAAGAGGATGTAAGGTCTTCAGAGGCATTCTAGGGCTGTCCTCTGCAAGCCCAACCTCGTCCAGAACGACCACAGACACAAATTTGTCAAGATCCTTATCTTTCTGAAATTGCGCACACTGACGAAAAGTTCCCATGATTCCATCTGGGGTTGACAGGGGGCTGCACTGAAAGGACACCATCTGGACCTGGAATGACAAGGAATTATGTTTTCCATGATTAGAAAAAGACTTACAGACTTACAAAACATATATACTTCTGGAATGGAAATGACTTTTACTAAAAATAACAAAGAAAAAAACAAGATATCTAACCCCATTACAGAATCATCATTTTAAATCTGAAGTTTTGAAATTTCAAAATGTCAGAAAAAACTGTAAGATTCTCATACCTGATAATTGGAACAGTTAACTGTATAATCACTTCTATCACACAATCTTATATACATTATTTTAAAAATAAATGCAAAGAATGTTTCTAATAAACATATTTCAACAAACTAACTTTTAGCTATATTCAGCCAACATTGAAAATAAATTTAAAATTTGTAACACTGAGTATAAGTATCTCCTGTACTAGAATTTCCATTCAAACAAAACTTGTAATAAATTTTAATTTCAAGAATATAAATTCTTAGTTTTGCTGGAAAAGATAATCCAGTCACTGCCTGGTACACTTTGCAAGACCCAACAACTGCAAAGATGTTTCCTGCAGACAAACTGTGGATTGCTTATTTGTAAAATCTTAATGGATATACTCTAAAGCAAGGAACGGAATATTACATCCAACATGCCATGTGACAATATCTGTCTACTTACCTGCTTGAACTCTCTAAACAGATCTTCATGAGCTGCATTCCCTTGCATGGCATCTGCCACAATAGTTTTGGCCAGAGATTTGGAGCTGCCAGGTTTTCCCACCAGGAAAAGAGGTATTCTTAATTCAGTACAAATCACCATCATGAATACGTTCTCCTTCAAGGCAGTATTCCTAGCAATGTTCTTCTCCAGATGAACATTATCTAAGAAAACATCCTGGCATCTGTGACAGAAAGAAAATAATGTCAAGTACAATATCCTAAAGGAGTCATCTTCAACTATAGGTCAACTCTCACATCAAATTAACTTCAGGTTTCTTCTTCCATCATTCTTCTATATATTACAACTGACTTCACCAGCCTGTTTAGGTCAACAACCTAAATTATCACACCCCTTTGGTGGTTGCCAAATGAAGATTGTACTACAAAGACCCTACAAATGCTATTGATATGCAAGCCAGTAAACAACATCAGACATACAAAGTCCCTGGAAAATTTAAGATAAATTCAACAGCTAAATTAACAAACACTTATCAAAGACTTGAAAATACTAATGCACTGGAAGTTGGAAAATACAATACATTAAAAAGGATCAATTACATGAACATTAATTGCAAAAGAGTGATAATTATGTTCCCTTTTATGATTAGGACTGTTTCATCTAATTATATGTGGTACCCATAAAATGAATATTATTTATTTTAAAAAACACATTCAATGGTACTCTGATTACATAAAGATTTCATATGATAAAATAATTTTTCAAAATCACATCTATTGGTCACTACTCCATGTTGAATATGCCTTCCCTGAATCCCAAGTATATATTACTTCAACAATGGGGGTTTTAGATTTTTACAATAAATTAAACATATATTCATTAAAACTTGCAAACTATATTTTAAATATCTGAATCTTTTCTTCTTTATCTCTCAACAATGAACTGATTATAAAACATTTTGACCAAAATATGTAAGCAATTACCTTAATGAGTTTTTTTTTATAAATGAAACAAGTTTACATAGAAGCTGTTCAGAACAATGTTAAGCTTGGTAACCACTCTAAACATGATCATTCCCTCATATGTTTGTAAATCTAAATCATGTTCATTTTTATTAAAAACAAGAGACCAATAAAGCTAAATAGAAAAAGTAATCAGAAATACAAACTATTTGTAATACCTGAAAAGATGACATGTCTTATATTTGAGAAGGATAAATCCTTCAAAGCCCAAAATTAGTATTTGCCAAATCATTTTCACTGAATGTGCTGTCCTAAAGCAGCAACCTCTCTAACCTCTCTAAGTGAACAAAAAATTGTCCTTTTCAGAATGATAGTTGCTTAATTAATATCAATTCAATTTTTCAATCTTTTGGACTGGGGACTTATACAAACTGTCCATTTATGAAAGATGACTGATTTATATATATATCACCTTTATGATAAGAAAAGACTGTTATGTTAATTTATTTCAAACCCAGAACAAAGAAAATGACAAATGATTTGACTGAATTAAAATATAAGGTCTAGTACTGCACACAAATAATCTTCAACCAGAGCTGTCTTCAATGACACTTGTCACCATAATTATAATGCCTGAACAAAGGAAGACAACTACTTAGGGCTATTCTATTTAAATCTTTTTGGTGGATTTGGAATACAATTCCTTTTATGTACAGAATGGGGTCTGAACCTATCTTTGTAATTTTTTTCTGTAGAATTGTAATTGTTTTCCATGAAAACACAACAAAGATGCTGCCCACTCAAATTACATTTAAACAGAATAGCCCTTATAGGAAGTATGTATTCATAATCAGATCAAATGATCACAGCTAATGAAACACCATTACAAGAATGATGGGGAATATTTTTAAAATCCCCAGCATTCTTAATAACAAAATAAGACTAAAGAAGATACACCAAAGAAAACATTCATCCTGTTTTTACCTGATAATTTCAGCTTCAATCTGAGCAGGTCCATCTGGTACCTTAAGAGGAGGCCTAAAATATTGCCAGATATGTTCTCTGTACTCTTCTCTTTTCTTCAGACAAGCATGGTAGCATACTCCTATGGCTAATACTAAAGATCTTGTGATATCATCCAAGAACTGGTTCTGAAACAACATATTTGGCAATTAACTTTAACTTGAACAAGTAACAGAGTTAGAAAGTACCCCACCCTGAAGGAAAATATAATGTTGATTACCTTACCCAAAGTGTAAACTATCCACAAAGCCAAGCTGAAGTCTGTGATAAAAAAAATTTGTTTTAAAATAATCATTTTCTTCATAAAATATTTAACCTTGAATCAGTAACATTTAAAAAAAACTAATATAGTTCTCTTTATTATGTGAACTTCCAAGTCATCCACAATATTCAGTCCAGGTCTGGTATGTAGAATTAATGTTATTGTGCAGAAACAATCTTTCTTCTTTCAGTCACAAAGACATTGACCTTTGCCCATTTGAAACCCAAAATCTATATGCTTTTTTCTTACCTCCAATTGCAAGCAATTTCCAAAAATCTGGAAAAGGTAGATGGATGAGAACTTGAGTTGTGTGTTAACTAAACAAGGACTACTTATGGATGGACAGATGGACAGACAGATGGATATCATATAATGTTAAGCACTGCATTATGCCAGGCATATAAAAAACAAGAGGACAAAGTTGGTATATCACTCATCTAGCTTACATACCTTAACAGTTTGTGATTTCACAAAATAGGTTTATCTATTACTGTAAGAACACAAACAATCTAACAAACTTTCCAAAGATAATGACAAAATTAATAAGAATAGTCTCTTGTTCATAATCAATGTCACCTAAAAACTTTAAATGTTAAGTTTGGTTTACAAGTAAAGCTTTAATTTTGTGGTCTACAGTCACATATCTTTCACTAGAATTAAAAAGATAAATACAAAAAATCAGTTGTTTTTTTTTCAGGCCATGAGTTTCTTTATTCTTGACAATTAAATCTTTATTCACAAATTATCTTCTGTTTTCATTACTTTACCAAATGATGTGAATGTTGACAAGTTGTACAATTTCTGAATTGTACTGAATAATGTGTTTGGTGATGGTGGGGGTGGAGATGTGCTCCACAAGATAATTGGATCAAAATGGTCACACATGAGCCTAAACATGCCCAGAAAGCAAAGGTCACTTTACCTTACATTGATTTCATGCAATTTCCCTGCCGGATTTTGTTTCAATACAATGCAATAATAAAGTAACATTGACTTTCATGTAAATTTTCATTTAAAAGTAGATTATGCTCTCCAATCAACTTTGGTGCTTTTACAATGATCATAAATACCAGAAATTACATTACTACCTATGAAATTCCAGCTAAAAATTCACAAATGATTTTTTTGAAAATAAAAACCAGTGAACTGAATTTTCTTTTCCAACTGGAACTGAATTTCAACAAAGTTGGCATCTCTAAGTCAATTACAAATAACAAAATATTTTATTTAATATTTAATGTTAAACAAAAGTATGAAATGAGGACTACTATTATGGAAAATAATAATGTATTTAGACATCAGCTTTCAATCCTCCAGAATGATACTGTGATTTGTTGTCTCAAGTCAATAACATGTAAAGAAAATTGAAAAGGAAAATAAACTGTTACTAAACTGCATTTGATTACTGTTGCATATAACTTAACTCCTGTCATCAATTGCATGTATAAATTTATATGAGAGAGAGATATTATTTCCAAATAAAAAACCCACATTTTCAATCTTTTAAATGTAATACCTGATAAACTTGTGGGGCAGCCTGTAAAAAAGATTCGTCTTCCTCTCCCTCCTCATTTTCAGTATCAGAGCTATCTTGTTCAGGAAATTCATCCAGCATATCAAACAGAGTTCTCTCCCCTTGGCTCTGTGCATAGAACCAGCTCATCACATTCAAAACTCTGTCAACATCTCGGAGGGACACAAAGCTGCATTCATCCTGTGTAAAGGAAAGGTAGCACTTGATGTTTTGTCATGTAGTACATATGTGAAACCTATACATTTAAAATCTGATTTTTCATAGGCTAGGCCATGCATATGTGAATCAAAACTTATGTTGCAAATATAATGTAAAACATGTTAATTATAATGATACTTATGTTTAACATGCAAGTGTTATACTAAACATATTTAAACAAGTGTTAAACATATTCTGAAATGTATGTTAAACATGTGAATTTAATATGCTTACTCTGTGGCTACATTTTGTATGAACATTTGATTGAGTTTGGTGCCCAAACAATTCATAGGAATAACACAAATATTATTTCAATACTGGGTTAGTTCTTCAACAGTTTAATAATAACAATAATAATAATTATAATAATAATAATAATAATAATAATAATAATAATAATAATAATAATAATAATAATAATAATGACTTCCTCTATATTGAGTAACTTGGTTTAAGTTACAGTAAGTAATTGACATTGAGGCCTTCTGTTATGTACAATTAATATATAAATCAAACAAAAAATTTAAGCTTCTATCACCTGCACAAACTTTATTGCAATGTTCATCTGTGAAAAAAAGATTTTAAAGTTAGAGATATTTACTTTACATTGAGCTGTTCAAATATTTTAAGATTTCACCAATTTAAGACACTGATATTGAAAAGAAAATGTTTAGAGCATGCCTTTTATTACTGGGAATGATATTCTGTACTACTGGGCCAGTATTATTATTATTATTATTATTATTATTATTATTATTATTATTATTATTATTATTATTATTATACTGATAGCTCGTATTAAACAATTCTTTCTTTACTCAGAGTATAATGTAATTTTTAATTTTGATAGGCATTAAATTTGGAGTACCTTCAGCATCTCTTTGGTGAAAGATTTTGCTTAGGTAGACAGGAATGGTTTTTCTAGAATCTATACATAAATTTAGCTTTCTAAAGAAAATTATTTCATGCAATGGTAAAACTTTTAAATTCATTGTACTCTAAAAACTTTCTACACATTGATTTAGAAATAACATGCCCTGTTATGGAGTTTTACATGTTGTATTATGTCTTAACGAGATGTATTACCCCAAATTAAGTTTATAATTGTTTAAATATAGATGATATAACTTTTATAAATAATGGCCTTCCATTGAAAATAAATGAATATTCTGATTTTCTTAAGTATCCAAAGATGAGAATTAGCTTTTTTTGAAAACATATATAACTTGAAAAGACCAGGTTAGATTGTTATCTACATGTGCATCCAGAATTTTATCACAATGGGTCATATTAAGGTTAATAATGTCAAATAAAACTCGGAGTTTGTCGCTACATTGCTTTGCTTTCATGTTCTGTTGTAAATAGCAGGGATTTTTTTCTGTATTTATAATCAAACTGGGTTTTTTTAACCAAACTTTATGTCTGTTAAGAGCATTTTGTAAGTTATTTTCAAGTACAGATTTTAAAGGATAGATCTTTAATAAATAGAATGTATACACAAATAACAAATGTCTGAAGATTTGAGCCCTGTGGTACTCCACAATTATTATTTTTGCTTTCAACAGGTGACCATTTTAAAATACTCTGCACTCTATAAGTAAGAAGTAAACCAGGTTAGGGAGTTTACATTATATTGACAGATTTTCAGTCCTTCATAAAAACAGCATGGTCTACAAGATCAAAAGCTTTACAAAAATCAACCATAATGGTGCCTACCATTTCTCTACTGTTTAATGCCTTCAGCTATTTATGAATCATAAATATAAGTGCAGTTTCACATGAGCAATTATGTTGAAAGCCAGATTGATTATAAGGAATAAGATATAGCAATCAAATAGTTTGTAAAAGAAACCAAAATACATCTGTCTAGCAATTAAAAAGAAAATGAAGGATTCAGATGGGTGTATAATTATTTACATCTTTTGTTACAGCTATCTGTAATAGATCTACCCTGGCTGTTTTCTAAGCCTCAGTGGAAATTTATTAGATGTAATATGTGATTGCAAATAAAACATATACTCTTTTTTATGGTAGGTGTATCTACCTTTAGTAGCCTTGGTCCAATGATATCAAACCCTGTGGCTTTACAATAACCCAGGTTTTAATATACTTTAGCACAAATTCAGGACTCAGAATTTTGAACTTGATGTCATTTAGGAGTTTTTCATTGAACATGCCTTTTTGAGTTTCAGATGATCAGAGGAAATTTTAAGTTCCTTAAGTTTTTCAACCATTTCATGAAAAAGTCATTAAAAATGTTTTGAGAAATTGCTGAGATCAGTGTAAATACCTTCATAATTGAGGATAAAAGTTCAGTCTTACTCTTAAAGATCCCTGCACCCAACTTTTGGATTATTTATATTTTCATTGATGACTTTTTATAGCATGCTCATTTGAATTGCAATTTCATTAACTTTGTTCCACCAAATTTTATATTCAGCTTGATTTCCTTTGTATTTTTGATTATCTCTCTGATTTAATGCATTAAAAACTTTTGTGGTGATCCAACATGGCTGGTGGACATTTTTCTTGTGTTTTCTTAATCTGGGATGTTTGTTAACGGTTTCAATTAAAAGATTCATCTAAATATCTAAAACATCATCAATACCTTCAAAGATATGGACTGTATGAGTCCGAGGTCAATATTACTCATGTAGTTTTATTTACTAGCTGTTGATCTATCCAATTCTATTTTATTTGATCAATGAGGTCTAACCTAAAACATCAATTCCCTTTCCTTCACTTGAAATTGTATTATCTGATGGTCAAAGTAAATAACATAAAGCAATATTTGATAAAGGGAGTCTGTTTACATTTTTCTTGAGTAATCTGTAGCCATATGGATTATATTTCTAGTGTTTTTTTTGTCTTTCCTCATAGTAAATGTATCAGTTTTAACACATACAAAAGTCCACCTCCTCCAGCTTTTCGATCCATATGAAAAGTTTTGTCAAAGCCACTGATATAACAGAAACTCTCAACCTGATTTTCTGTGAACTATGTTTGTGAAAACCCAAATAAATTTACAAAATTATCTGAAGAGGTTAACAATAACTTCAGTTGCTCCATCTTTTCCTGGAAACCAATTACGTATAGTATAAGTGGTTAGAGCATTTGCCTCAGATGCAGGATTTTGGAGGTTTGAACCTTGGCCAAGTCAAACTAAAGACTTATAAAAATGGTACTAGTAGCTGCCTTGCATGGCTCTACCTGGTGTCAGGATAATGTGACTGTATGGGTCATGATGCTACATGCCTTAGGGCTGGACCATCACTATAAAATGCTACACTGCCTTACCAGAAACTTCTAAATACAGGAGATCTACATCATCATTATTATTAGAGGCACTTGAAGAGATGAAAATGGTATTTTGACTATCTTCACAATTATCATTACCAGCTTTGTATAAAACATTAAGTTTTCATTTTCATTACAAGAATTTCATTAGTTTTATTACTGATAACTTTTGTATTAATATGAAGTCCTTTTCTTCTCAAACCTGTAACTGTTGAAATATTTGCATTTAAATCACTCTGATCATTACTCTGTCATTACTAGGCCTCAAGGGAGCACATGAATATAATCAGATGTGTGACCTCATGGGCCTCAGGGGATCACAGGAATAATACCAGCTATATGTGACCTCATGGGCCTCAGGGGATCACAGGAATAATACCAGCTATATGTGACCTCATGGGCCTCAGGGGATCACAGGAATAATACCAGCTATATGTGACCTCATGAGCCTCAGAAATCACATGAATAATAGCTATGTGTGACATCATGGGCCTCAGAGGATAATATGAATAATACCAGCTATGTGTGATCTCATGAGCCTCAAGGAAGCACATGAATATTACCAGCTATGTGTGACCTCATGGGCCTCAGTGGAGTATATTATTCAATATTACATTCATTAGCAATGTTTAGATTTTCATATTTATTATTTTCAAATGTTGACACTCAAGCATATGTCAGTGGGTTTATGGTGCACTCAAGGTTGCAAGGGGCTGAGGGGTAAAGTTCCATTGCACTTTTCCTATTTATTCAACAAGATTGCGACCAGATGTCCACATCCCCCAACAAAGAGAGAATTTTGTTTTAAAAGAAGAGTTCTCACAAATAAATATTTTGAAACATTCTTTTTTCAGTAAAATTATTTTAGTCAACAAATTGTTTGCACCACTTAATAAAAGTGATGAATTATTAATATATAAGCAGTAATGCAAAGACCACATCTCATTTAAATTTATTTATAGCTGCACCTGTAATAAGAGTCATCATACTAACCTTTTCTGCCTAACTCCCAGGTTATTCCAGTGATAATTGTGAGGTTTTAACAGTTGGTTGGAAAAGTCATTTTTTAGGTAGAAGGATGATCAACTAGGTTGCAACCAGAAACTATTCTTATTGAAACATGTTAATGACTTGTTTAAAGTATATACTTCAAAGTGAGATAGAGAGGGTCACAGAACTTAATTCTGACATAATAGACATGACTGTCATATGAATGTAACATTGTAATGTGATTTCAGCATAACTTTAATATGATTATAACATTGTAACATGATTGTAAGATAACTGTAACATGCAATTTTGATTGAATTTTACATAAGATTCTATAGTTTTACCCTAGGTAAAATGTTTTTACATCACTAATCTATTTCTCACTGAAAGAATTTTTAAATACATTTCAAAAACATTCTAAATGTCATCTGCTTTTGAAAAACAAAAGAAATTCAAAGGTTACAGTGATTGAAATGAACCTAAATTTTAATGCAGAATGGAAATCAAAAATATACTAAGTGTTAAGATCAAAATATTTTCCAAAATTTGCTATGTATATGCAACATGATGAATATTTTATTTTTTAGCTGAATCAATTCATTGAACAAAGTTAAAAAATATATCAATCTGCTGGCCTAACATGTGATTTCTGTATCAAAACAAAATACTGATTCAGAATGCCATGGTAACAGTCGACCATTTTCAAATATGTTGCAAAATAACTTGCTCCACTTACAATTGCAAGAAATAGTTGTAAAAAACCCATGTATTAAATTGTCTTTGTGTGCGATATTTTTCTGTTAGCTACAATAAACATTTTCCTTGTGTTTATAAATGTTATAAAACTTGGCATCAAACTGGTCTCTACCTAAATTAAATTCTCAAATACATGGCAACTCAAAATAAGAATTGATAGAACACATGAAGAGAATTGTATAATTTTGTAGTTAATGCAATAATCTGACAAATAATGTTGTTGTGACAAAAATGATGTCTCAATAAATGAATACTGGAATGATTTTTTTTTGTTTTCACAAAATATTGTCACTGAAAAAATATCATGTATCACTGTCAGAAAATTAATTTCTTGATTAGATAAGCATGAATATTGTAACAAAGGATTAGTCTCAGTCTCAATGCTTTTCTCCACAGAAAAACTAATATTGGTAAGCTGAGGGGGGGATGCTCACCTTTTGCTTTCTCATAAAATCTTGAGAGGCTGTTAAAATTCTACTTATCACAGGAACTGAACCAGGAATATCTGGCAGACGTCCCTGACTGATCTGGAAATATATGAAAATAGTCATATTTATATTGTGAAAACATAAAATATTGTCTTTTTGATCTAAAGAGTATTGGTCACACCAGCAATTATTATATTAATGGCAGTCAATTTACTTACTGAGGTGGACTGGGGAGAATATATTAATGTAATTCAAAACAGGAATGTGCACAATTAATTCATAACTCAATGATACAAGAAATAAAACATTTTAATAACTTACATATCTAATGACCATCTGTCTGATGTATAGGTCTTCAATTTGTGTGTTCAACTGACCGAAGTCCCATACCAATGGAAGAAGACTCTGGGGCAAAGGCTGAACTCTGTACACAAGGCGCCTCATTGGAACTCGACCTGAAAAGGCACATACCAGTGACAAATGAAGCATGGTCTTGTATGCAATTATGCACATACCAGTGACAAATGAAGCATTGGTCTTGTAGACAATATGTACATACCAGTGACAAAGAAAGTAAGGGTCTTGTACACAATTATGCACATACCAGTGACAAATGAAGCATGGTCTTGTAGGCAGTTATGCACATACCAGTGACAAATGAAGCATGGTCTTGTAGGAAAAAATGCACATACCAGTGACAAATGAAGCAAGGTCTTGTAGGTAATTATGCACATACCAGTGATAAATAAGCATGGTCTTGTATGCAGTAATGCACATACCAGTGACAAATGAAACATTGCCTTGTAGGCAGTAATGAAGCATGGTCTTGTAGGCAATTATATCAGTGACAAATGAAGGATATCAAACCAATGATTTCTACAAATAAGAGTACCCTAGTATAACATAAAGGTTTTTCTAAAGCACATGCTACCGAATAAACAAAAATTCAAACTGTTTTATACAGTTCTTAGATTCTTCTTATAATAACCTGAAAAAGACACTTTGCCTTACTTACAGTACTGCATGTTTAGTTCACCATCTTTGCCAATGAGGGTAACTAAATATAATTTCCATAGTGAGAGATTTGCATCATAGTGCAGACAACAAGGCATCATATGTTGGGGTAATGCAGGAATACCCTAAAAACCAAGAACACATACATACAATCTGTACATATCATGTATTCTTTCATAGTAAACCATTAACTTACTTGTTTGTAATTGTTTAAAACATGGCATGTCACACAAAAGACATGATTCCAGACTCCAAAATTCCTAGGCTCTACCAGTATTTCCCTAAACATGATTTCCCCAAACTAAATCAATTATATAAATCAGGAGATACTTACTGTCCTGTGTTGACACAAAAGTTCATTTCTAAAGACTGTTTTATTTCATTTTGAGTCATTAACAAATACAAAAACAGTTTTTCATTACAAACTGCATAATAAAAGTAATAATAATTTCAAAGTGTGATCAATTGAGTCACTGTCATGGAAAAGTGAAATGACTGTTACTGCTCATCTGTAATGACCTTATTTGCAAATTTTATTTTCATTTGGTAAACATTTTTCTTCAGTTCTTAATGTTTATATATTTTTATTTTATATCCTGTACAATATACATGCTCTTAAGATAAATAACTGTACTAATGACACATAAACTTTTCATACATTATGAAGTGTCCATTTAAGGCTAATATTACATGCATGCATGCACATGCATGTACACACACTCACACACATGCACGCACAAGACACACACACACACATGCACGCACAAGACACACACACACACAGTCATGCATGACACAAGTTGAATGAAGATATGGTATGTTGAGGGTAATGTTCAGATTGTCTGGAATTTACTATTTGTAATCAAAATGGTTAATTGTACCTTGAAACTTTTCTATATGTAAGAATACACACATATAAAGCCCCCAGTTTGTCCCCCTTCCCCCAATGAAATGGTCAATCCCAAATGTGATGTTAGTATGAACCTATGATATGAAAATAATAATAGAAAAGAGTGCGAAGCAACAAGGGTTGCAAAATTGAACAAATGATTTATTTCCCAAGAATACAATGTGAAAATGTAAAAATATTCTAAGTAATTGCAAATTAAATCCCAAATAATCCTTGAATTATTAGAATTAGAAGTCTCCAAAGTCTGGAATAAACTTTGGTAGTATTCCAAAATAAATCCAATTCTGAAAGTGTTGATATGCTTGTAATGGCCTGTGTCATGGCAATGTGCCAGTAGTCTTTTACCGAATCACAATAATATAATACACAATAATACAAAACATACATGATTATTTTAATTTCTCTATAAATAGAAGTCTCTCTTTCCAAGAAAATCAATTTTGAGCATTTTGTATTTCCAGAAAAGAATAATCTGAATGAATACTTAAAACTCAAATGAAATAGTGAATACAAAAAACTAACTTCTGCTTCATATGTTATTGTAGGAATAACTAATTTTCCAGTAAACAAATTTATATTACAAACTAAGATGTAAAAAGAAAACTACAGATGATGTCAAAAGTTCATTGTTCTAGAAAAATTAGGTCTGATACAATAAAACATCTGACTTTTTTCATTTAGTCCAGGGTCTAGCTATGTGATAAGTACAAATGTCCCGACAAACCTGAAGATAATAATCCTAACAAAAATCTTCTCAGATGTTGTTTTCAAAACTGTCATTAATCTTGGACAAAGTCACCTATTAGATAAACACTGTAGATATCAATGACATATCATGAAATAATAAAAAAAATTATATATAAAAAATTAAAAAATTTAACAAACAATGTAAGTTAATTATACATAATATATGTATATTCATTTTCCATAAAGACAAGCATATATCACCATCAGACTGCATCAGATACAGGTTTAACAATGCTAACTTTATGGTCATCTAGAACAACTAAGTTCTGATTAGGATTTGCTCAGAAAATCTAGCAGAGCAGTTTGAACACCAGTACCATCCAATCCCTAGTGAGTGTAGTGATGAAAACTAATGACACTTGCATTACCTTCAAACCTCCAACAGAACCCTATTGAATACACATTTAAATTTTAGCAAATGCAACAATGTGTGACAAAAAAATTTGCCAGCCCTGGACCTGGGTTTAAAAATCTTTTTTCTTTGACCACTGGTTAGGACCATGGAATTCTCAGGTTTGTCTTGCTGGCTTTATTATAATGACACTGATGTGCTGCCAGAACTGCATTAAAGTTTGGTGTTTTCAATTTAATTTCAAACTTTGCACTTTAAATTTTCAAGAATAAAGGCCAGAGAGAATGAAAGTTCAAGCAGATGCTAGAATTAATTTACAGCTATGTGACTCAAGTAACACACAGAATTCCAAGCAAATATATTGCAAAATTTGGATTAATATAATCGTCCAATTTTGATCTAACTCAAGATAAAACCTAATTAATTTTCTCTGACTGAAAGATGGGACTATTAAGGTTGAGATTATTTCTGCATTTACCCAATCTGTCTGCAGTTTTATCTGCATCCACATGGTATCCCAGTCCAGCCTTTTCAAGTCGTCTGATCAGCTCTTCAGAATGTCTATAATAAAACAATGAACAAATAGAAAATGTACATTTTTTAATACCTGGTTTAAGTCTCAATTCTAAAGCTTTTTAAATTGTGTGCTTTCTTATTTTACTAAAAACACTGGTCAATACAATTCTTATCAAGTTGAGTGTGAAAAACATTTTCCACCATTATTATGAAGCAACTCTCAAGCTTAGAGATCTATGAATCATTTTTAATGATCCACTGACCTGAATTTACATGTTTGTCTGTCTTTGTGTGTGTGTGTGTATATATATATATATATATATATATATATATATATATATATATATATATATATATATATATATAAACAGATAAATATCAATCAAGAGCTCCTCTTGATGCATTTCTATTTTACTATTTGTACTAAAATAGTATTCATGGGAATGACAGATATGTAACACCAAATAAGGGCAAAACTCTACAAAGAAAATAATTGGAAGATGACATTACCATATTCACAAAGGCAACATTTACACACATGGGATAGATTAAGAAATGTCATTACTATATTATCAGCAAGGGCATAAAAAAGATGCAAGTTAGACTTAGCAACAGAAAGTTTCTTTTTTTTGATATCACAAAACCCAATGCCAATCAAAATGAACCTTTAAAATGTACTTCCTTTTGGCTGATTCAAAATCTGAAGATTAAAATCTTGCTCCTGGCATGAAATAGATCAAATTGTGTTTTTAACCATCTCAACTTCTTACTTTCTGTAGGGATTACAAGCAGCAACCATCTTCAAATTTGGACAGTTTTTAAGTGGCCTTCCTTCCATGGACTTGTCACAGAGAATTTCTTTAATAAGTCCAATTGACTCAGTTGTGTTGGCTTCATCAAAGAACAGCACAGTGTACATGTGAGAACCATAATTTTTAGTGTTTTCCTGGGCAAGTTTCTCAGCTTCCTGAACTTTTTTTATGATGTCTGCATTTGTGATGCCTCCATGGACCTAAAAAGACATACAATAAAACCATCTAAAGCTTCAAACAGAAAATTATTGTGAAATTTTTTTTTCCCTGCATAAATCTGAATTTTCTATTTTTCTTGGAATTGTTTAGAATGTAATCACATGCTTAAAGCTTAGGATTTTATTGTTTAGAATGTGAACACATGCTTAAAGCTAAAGATTTTATTTTGTCTGGTTAAAAAAAACCAGCAACACTGAAAAAGTATTCACTTTTATGGGACATACTTCATACATCCAATTAATTTTATCCAGTAAAGTTGAATATATCAGCCCAGAATACACTCTAATGTGAGGATCAGACTCACATCATTTAACTTAAGCTGGGATCAGAACAGAATATGCTCTAAGGCTGGGATTAGCCTAGCAGTTTCAACTTGAGCTTGGATTAGCCTAGAATATACTCTAATGTGAAGATAAGTCTAGCACAGATTTAATTAAGCTGGGATTATCTCATAATACATTCTATTGTAGAGATCAGCCTAACACAGATTCAACTTCAGCTTGGATCTGTTTAGAATAGAACCTAATACTGGGTTCAGTCAAGCAGTTTCTGTTTTTATTTGGGATCATGCCAAACAATCTTATGCTGGTATCAGCCTAGCACAAATTGGAAATCTTCATATCCTTGTGTTTCATTCAGGTTCTAGCTAAGAAGTCCCCACCAAGAGGGCCAAATGTTTATATATGTAGTGAAGTGTGTGTATTTATATTGAAATAGAGACACACACTGAATTGATGGAGAGAATGCAATATACTCCTGCAACTTTGATTTTCTTACAAGCTATGTATTTAACAATTATTTGTTCTAGTCAATATTCTGTTGTGTACAAGAGGATATTTACTTCATTTTAATCATCAGAAATGCTTCCAGGATTTTATTATAAGGCGGGATTCTCCCCCCTCTTGCCATACAAATAGGGTGGAAGTAGAATAAAAGTGAAGGGGTGGAGGAAATGGCCAAAGTTCAATATCTGCTTAATACTTTAATATCCATCTCTCTTTCTTCCTGCTCCATCCTGTAAGACCCCTCCTACGAAAACAAATTCATGACTTAATGAACAATCATGAATGTTCATGAACATACTTGAAATGTTCATGATCAGTTCATCATTTGAGTTCATAAACAAATAGCCATGAACATTCATCCCCTAAGTTCATGAACACTTCAAGAAATTTGATGAATTATTTACTTTAGTTCATGAACACAATGATGAACTTTTATGAACTATTATGATATCTTTAAAGTTTCTAAAATGTCATGAAATTGCTTCATGAACAATTCAAGTACTTTGATGCACCATTAAGATATTTCTTAAAAATGTATATGAAATTTCTATATCATTATATTCATAAAATGTTTATGAAAATTAATCATACAAACTTCTCACAATATTAGTGAAATATAAATAAAGGTGAATTTTTATTTAATGATATGATACTGTATAAATGTTCAGAGATATTTTATTCAATACTTGTGTACTTAACTTGAGTAGTTATGGATTAATATGGAAAAATATTTTTCTGGCCATCATGAACAAAATTGACTTGCTATAAAAGCTTTCAATGACTTTGTTCTAACATTTTTGTCCAGTAGTGTCATAAACTGCATATTTTATTGACTTTGTAACTGGTTGCCAAGTTGCAGTAACAACCGAAATATGTAAACAATGATTATTCTGATTGGATGACTGTGAAAGAAGATGTGATATGATTGGGTAAAATATGCGCGATTTCTGCGGCTGAGCACAAACGAAAGAGCATGCAAAGGATTTTGCAACAAGCAGCAATCTCGAACAAAAATTGTGGACTCCCGTGGAATTAACAGATGAGAATATTTTCAATACCATTTCTTTTAAGTACGTAGAAATGAAGAGAAAGAATTATGAAGAATATGAAGGAATTGACTTGATGAGAGCAAAATTAGGCAGAAAAGCATACACAGCGGGATCATCAAAATTACGGTGAGTGTATCTTTTTCTTCGTTATTCATTATTTTTCAATGGGAATTATATGTATAGTTTATTGGTTTTTATGTCACCATATAGTTTTAACCAAACTGATATATCTGGTTTTTGTCATAAACAATTTAAACTTTCTCTTCGAATTTTTGAAAATCACGAAACATACCCCCACCCCCTTTTTTGATCTCTATTCCATACGCGGAACCGCATTGGCGATATGAATTTATATGTTTGGTATCGTTTTATGTTTCATGACATCACTATTTATATGATCTGATGTAATTTGGTAAATTAAAACAAAAACAAAAAAAACTAGTTAATGTCTCAAACTGTATACAATACATGTGCTACAAACGAGATCAAACTTGAAGCAGCTATATGCAACATCTGGCGTCAGAGTAGATACATTTTTATAAAAACATTTGACTCCTGTGACTTATAATACATATGGCAAGTCAGCTTAAGTTAAAATACAACTAGTGAACAAATTTCTCCAATAATGTAAATGCGCAGTAAGTTGTGTATTAAGTGTAAGGGATTAAATAATTTTGAGTTGGATTGGTAAAGTTGGGTACAGAAATAATGTGATAAAAGCTGAAGACAATGTTGATCATAGGTTGTCTGTAATTAACTTTATCTTTCTTTCAGATCAGACAGCAGAAAAGGAAAATTATTAAAGGATGAAGTTTATAAGATAAGGAGGAAAATTTGTCAACTGGAGGATCTTACAGCCATGATGGAATAGACATTAAAAAGTGACTGCTGCATCAATGTTAAAGATCCATACAGTAATCAAATGAACAGCTTAAGTTGCAGATGGAGACATTCAGTAGTGACAATAGGTAGATTCTCATTAAATTAAAATTAGGCCCTGACTGTCTTTACAAATAAGAGTTATCTGACAGGTCAGTTTGGGGGTGGGGATCCAGGTCTTCAGGAGAAACATCAGTAGAATTAGCTCAATGACAATCACAGATAAATGTGCTTCAGCAGTTGATTGAACACAACTGTCCCATTATCTCTTGAACAATTTCAAAGAAAAATTACAAAGCATACAAAAAGTGTTGCTAAGAATAAAAAAAGAATATCGCTTAATGTTAGTTTACATGTTCTTTGATGCATATTAGAAATTTATCTGAAATTAAATAGTTTTTTAAGATAATATATTGCATTTTATACTCTTTTAAACCCCCCACATCTAAGGTTAATTTATGATTCAGGATGAAATAGGTATTTGTGAGTTTGTCACATAATCAAATTTTTGTAGGAACTGTTCATGAAGTCATGAAAAATGAGGAACATTGTTCATCATAGTTCATGAATATGTTCATTATCTGTGATGAATGATAATGAACCAGTTAGTGAACTTTTATGACCTATTCATGAATTCAGTTCACGAATAGTTCATGAACATTCAAGAATAGTTTGTAAAGTTATGGTTCATGAACTATTCATGAATTCATTTAATTTCATCATGATTCAGAATTGACCATTTTCAGTTCATGCACATTCATGAATGGTTCATGAACCTTTTGATGAACTTTCAGGGATGGTTCATGAACAGGTTCATGAATCGTTCAAGAACAGTTCATGCCAGTTCATGAATTATTCATGATCATTTCGTAGGGGCCATATTAAAATCAAAATCTTAAACAAGATGTTGTCTCTACTTATATAAGCCTTAATTTGTTGACTAATTCTATTCTTAATCTGTTTCTATCTGTGTATGAATAATATACTGTGAACGCCATCTGAATAGGCATTTACACAGCTAGCATAGCCAGCTGAAACAAGTTTTAAAAAAAAACCTGTTCTTTTTTATTGTTATGTAAAATTTTCTACAGCTCACAAGTATTGTCTTTTGGATACATCTCCAAAGTAAGATTTTTCACTAACAAAAGCTAAATTTAACTTTTCTGAATTAGCATTCTGCTGATTCCTATGCCAGATTTATATTTACATAATTCTATTATATTTGAATTTGAAGTTCATTAATCTCAAAATCTACTTGTTGAAACATTCTTAATTTCATTTTTAGATTCTCATCTATTAGACTCATCATAACTTTTATGCAGGCTAAATTGTGATGAGGAAATAAACAAAAAATACACCTTTAAATTATCTGTATCTTAATTTATCTTCTTTGTTGCCTTTCAACAACATTTAATTTTGTAATATGATTGAAATGAGGGCTGACTGTCATGCCATCTGTTACTGTCCATCCTGCATGTACATCTGACTTGCATTTAATCAGGTCACACTTACTTAAAATATTTTACTTACTTTCAAAAGTATTAATTCAGGTGGGACCTATAATGCATGAAGAAACTTGACCAGTTTTGAGTTTATCACACCCTGTCTGTCCAATGATAATAACTTGAATGTTACACCTAGTCCACACTTAATTAGAATGCTTTACTTACTTTCATAAGTACCATATTCTTCACATCAGTTCCTGGTGGGGTCTGTAGTTCACACAGAAATTTCACCAGTCTGGTTTTACCACACCCGGTCTCTCCCATGATAATCACTGGAATGTCACACCTAAAATGTTAAATACAAATAAAATTTTATTAGAAAACATAAATAGATATTGGCTTTAAAATTTCACTGGGAATAGAAAGCTACTTTTTTAAACTATTATCAAATGTGATGCTTCTAAAGTAAGGTTTGCAACTGCTGCTTTAAAGGGGTACTTGAAATGTGCCTGTGTGACACAGATGTCCCTGCTAATAAGATGCACTGAAAGGCAAAACTCTAATTCAAACAGAAGCCACAACTCTATAACATAAATAATATAAAGTGGCATATCATATTTGGTTTCAGTACATTACCTCTTTAACTACCCATATTGCTTTAGTGACCCACACCTCAGCCTAGCTTCCAAGGACATTACTGTAGCCGGTTTGGGGTCTGACTACCACAGAATGATGCTGCTGCAGCCAAATAGTAACATTTTAGCTGATGATTTAGAGATAATGGCCAATTGTTTTAGTTTTTTTTCATTATAACTGATTGAGTTTATATACTGAACCATGCATATATAAAAGCTATAAATAACAACCTTTTGTCTATGATTCTTTTATCCCACTGACATTCACAAGACTGGTAAAAAAAATCCATGCAGTAAACACAGAACACCTTAATTGTAACTGTAATGGACAGGATAGGAGAGAATGGGAATGGCTGAATGGGACAAGATGGATAGACAAAATTATGTAAAACTTATAAAACATATCCCTCCATAGATATGGCAGGAATAAAAGCAACTGTATAAGGGTTATTATAGAACAAAAGGGTGAAGGGAGAGAGAAGATTTACCATTAGAATTTCAATTGTACACAAACAGCCCTGATAGTCTCCATTACCCAACTTCCATTAAAATACCATATTTATAAAGATTACAGACTGTTTTCAGACCATTTAAAACTCAGAGAACCTGTATCTAGTAAATTTTAAAATGTTTACATTTGGGAGGTAGCAATTTTAGTAGTTTCAGCTTTCTGAGATTGAAGAATACCATTTTGTGAAGTGCAAGAAAAGATAATTACTTGAGGCATGTACATACATTACATTGTTCTTTACTGACTGATTCTTTGTGGTGTTCATTTATTCTCCTTATATTCACTGTATTCAAAACAATGTCATCCATGTGTCCTGTCACCACTTTTACAATATCTTTTCCACTAATTGTTCATTAATTCAAGAAAAGGATAACTTCATCTTTATTTGAATGATAATTGATTTCACTGTGATATCAACCAGTTTAAAGTGTTACCTTTGGGTGTGTCAAGCACCCTGACAGAAAGCACATGTTGCCACATCTTCAGTCAGTCTAAATGATAGGTGGGACAAACAAGTCAATTCATGCTAAAATAACCAAGCAGTGAACAAGGTATAAACAAACTAGTGTCATATTCAAATTTCAGTACTTTTCAGAATTAGATGAAATGAAATAAACATAAACTTGCTGTGGATTTCATGTTTGTAAATTTTCAGATGAAATATCATTTTAATTCATCTACAATTGGTGCATAATCAGACACATTTGTCCTGTAGGATGTACAATGATCAGGAATTAAGCTGTGGCCTACAAACCTGAAACAATGTTTTTTTCAAAATATAATTTTACCTATAAAGTGTTCTTCTAATGACCATTTTTTCCAAAAGTTTAATAAAGTAGTTCCGATAAGTTTTTGTCAGCATTTTTGATAAATCAAGATGATGTAATGTGTAATGTGCTCTAAGAATAAAAGCCTACTACACAGATGTCCTTAGTAGAGAATTGGAAATAGATCACTTGCTAATTTTTTTTTTATAGTTTGGAAGTGTCCATATTAATGGTTATTTTAACAAGTTTAAATGGAAGGCCAATACTGAGAGCAGTATCTAAATTGGAATAAATATTTTAAGTGCTTACTGACCCAGCCCCATATCTATAAATTCTGAAACCACACCAAATTCAGAATTTTGTTTTTTAATAGACTTAAGTTCAAACCTTACCTGAACCTCTCAAAACCCTTTTAGTAGGGTCCAAAGTTCAAACCTGGCCTAAACCTCACAAAAATGTCAAAAATGGGTTTGAACTTCAAACCAAATCTTTACCTGAACCTCACAAAAAAATGTCTAAAATTAGGGCCTGGAGTTCAATCCTTACCGGAACCGCATGTAGATTGCTAGAATCTTCTTCACATTATCTGTTGTTAACTCATAGGTGTCATCTGGATCATAGGGGAATTCATTTCCCATCACCTTACAAAGTCTTGTGATCTTGTCTCCTCTGTAATCAAATTTTATACAATGTAGTCTATAACTAATATAGTTATCAGACAAAATATTTCATACATTAAACATTACAGCTTTCAGGGTAATAAAAAGGTTACAAGACTGAGAACTAGTGATGGGTAGGCAAAGAAGAGAAAGACTATAAGATGAAAGAAAGAGGCCCCAATTCAGCCAAAATTCTATGTTTACCCAAAAGCCAAATACAAGGGCAGTTAGCCAAGAAACATAGGTAAGGATGATGCACTCTGATATGTAAAAGTTGTTCTAGTTTTAGTAATAACAACCATATAAGCAACATTTGTGCAAGTTTCAAAGTTTTCATTAGGCATGCTTTCTATTAAACTTGGTCAATTTCTGTTGACTGGTTGATTAAAACAGGCTGTTTACAATACTTTATATAATTTTAATAACAATGGCCACACTGAATAGTGAATAATGACAATTTATGCAAAATTGAAAGTCCTTCATGCATAATGAGCTTTGTGTTTAATTTAGGAGTACAATTCTATACAATAATGTTGAGAAGTTACTGCTTTACAGTTTGTTAATTTTTAGAAACAGTGGTTATATTTGCTGGCAGATTGACCCTCATATGAGAATGCTTTCCATCTTGAATTAGGTCAAATTGTTTGTGGCAGATTTTGAGAAGCTGCCATTTTAATGTTGTTGTTAATAACAATGATTTCTCTAATTTTAGCAATGGGGGCCAAATGTGACAATGGATTAGCATCTTTGTTCACAAATGAAAGACCCTTATAAAGATAGTGTCAAGTTTGGCAATATTCTGTTCAGTGGTTTGTTAGAAAAGATTTCTTTAAAAAAAGCTTTCATATTGTTATGAATTGCAGCCATATCTGATAGTGGATCTGCATTATTTGTATAGATTTAAAGAGCCTGTATGCCAAAATGCTCAAAGCCAAATTGTGGTTAAATTGGTCATATGATTTCAATAAAGCTGAACAAGGATGATGGCTGATGGATTGATGATAGACAGACAATAAATGACATAAACAGGATCTCTGTCTTAAGACCTTGTAAGCTAAAATGCAATGGTTTCCTGGAAATTATGTTTCTTTGAGAATACTTTCCAAATCATATTAAGATTATGAATATAAGTCTGATGCTGCTCAAATCCAGCCCTTCTAAATGATTAAAAATTTTATTTTCAAAAACATACAAATGGCAAGAACTCTTACTAATTGCTACTGCTAGGTGTCATTTGTTTTTAAGCTGCATAAATACCAATGAGAATTCTCACATAGCAGGGTAGCTGAAAGGGTTTTTAAGTAATGTAACTGGATAAGTAAGAACATAATTCACAGGAAAAATTTGCTTTCAAATTTGAGTCAAATTCCACGAAAACATTAACATTAGGAGAATAAGTAATCGGTGGATGGAATGCTGAACATCCTACCTATACCTCAGGTATCCTTCAAGGGAAGACAAGTTGGATTGCATATGTGAAGAATAACCCACTCTCCAACTTGAAGCATCAGTCTATGGTGACATGATCCATGTCCATGCTAACATCAAAGGCTATGGTCACATGATCTGACCATTCTATAAGAAGATAATGATTGAAATCTTCTTACCATCCAGTGAAGGCTGTGTTGTTTTAGTTGGATCGAGTGGTCATCTGGGCTGCAGCCACATGACCCACCAGATTCAGGTTTTGTCTCTGTTGAGCTAAATCACTGAGATAAAAATTGTAGACTGCATGTCTGCCTAAGGTCTCTATGATGTATTGGATTAAAATGTAGTAAATGCAAGGCTCACAGGATTCACTTAAAAGTTGTACCTTTCAGAATTTGTCCAAGTCCCATGGATGCTCATTTACAAAAAAAAATCTTTCCTACTGCATCAAAATATATGAAAACTTTTGGGAATATTAAATCAAGTAAAATTAAGATAAAGTTCAAATTCTGACTGAAATCAAAGTAATAGTTTCTAAGATATTCAGTTACTGTGTGTTTTTTTAATTCAAGTTGTTGTTACTATGTGTTTTCTATACATTATTCCAAGTTGTGGAAACATATCATACATGCTGACATAAACATTAAAAGCTGAAGATTCTCTAGAACCCACTTGCCTTGAAATATATATTCTTGCTTGCCCAGAATAAACTATTACTCAGTCAACTATTATAGAAATAGGTTGTTTTTTGACACCTATTCTGTGACATTCTACCACCATTTGTAAGTAATAAGGAAGAACAAACTGACACCTCTTTAAGTATTTATTAGAACTGAAGTGTGAGAGCAAAGTACTTGTATGATCTTGATTGAAAAAATGGAAAACAAACTTATGGTATGAAGTATGGTAATGCACTAAACAACATCCTATCTCATTAACATCCTTTCTGTTAAAAAAAAAATTGGTTACCTTTGAATCAGCACTTGAATGATTACACATGATCATAAAATTTTCATTTATTATTTTGAGTTTGGCAAGTGAATTTTCAACACCTGAATATGTAATATGATTCAAACTACAAACACCCAGGATTATATTAAGGGACTTCCAATGGCCATTGCCAATAAGATATGAAGGTGCTGATGTGTTGGACAGATCTACTGACATAAATGAAACATCATATTTCCCAATGAATAAACTGTATTATGGTAAACTGCAGACAACACACCCATATCTGCTGTCACATGTTTGGGCAGACCAGGAAATATACTGTTTGCCCAACATTACAAGTAAAAAGAACAGAATATACTATAATCTGCCAACTCAGTATGCCACAACAAATCTGGGTTGATGCTATCTAGTCATTTGTATGCTATACAAATATAAATAAATAAAGTTAATTCAAAAGATAACAAAACCTGGATAAAAAATCAAAGTTTTCCTGGATGGGAGCATGATTTCTAACCAGACCCTTGTAGAGATTCCTATCCATGATGGCTGTCTCCAGAACATTCCCAGTTTGAAGATCCACAAGGTTGCCAGTACGTTGTTCAATATTAAAGCCAACAAAGGTCAAGGTCTGGCCATCAGGATTGAAGAATAGGTAAGGATGAGGGCTGTAAAAAAGGATGTAATATCATAATTATTCACTTAGGGTATTAACCTCCTTTCAAAGACTGGAGAAAAAAAAATAAGCACTAGAAATTCATATCATGTTCCAACTTACAAGAATGAAAGCAATACCAATAAATGCAAGCTATTTCCTTTTTAATCAACTGAAATCTTCATTTAATTAATAACAGTTGCTATTATTTCACACAAATTTTTAAGACAAAATTTCCTAATAATGAAACTCTAACACAGTCTGCCATAATCACATAAACACATTTTTGGAGAAACATGGGTACACATGTGCACATGTTTTGGCCTATGCAACTAAACAATGTGCCTTGGGTACATAGTAAAGATTGCTTGTGAACTCGAAGTTTCAAAATTGGTACAGAAAAAAAAAACTTAGCCACAGTCACAGCTAAGCAGGCAAAGTGGAGTGCAGTGCTCAAGCCCTAATTCTTCATAACATACTACTATTTCTAACCCCTGATTTGTGCTTGGCACATTTTAAACAGTTATAACACTGCATAAAATGCATATTGACTACATTGTTATTCACAGTGCACCATCTGTAATTTGCATTTAGCATGTGCCAATATGACACACTAAAATGTGATGAAAGAAAACATCTGCATAGCAATATGGCTTTATTTATCAAAGCTGGAATAAAACAAATGTGCTACATAAAATTAGACAACTCATTAAAAAGTATATATTTGGTGTAAGGGTTTATTTTTAAACTATGGTAGTAGGCAAGATTGGCAATCTACTGTTTTCAAGCAATAACAAAGTATCTGGAAAGTCATTCCTAAAAATCTAAATTGACTGTATGATTACAGGCAAAATTGGATCAGATATTTTTAAAGTATTAAGATACACACAAATTAGTTTTAGGGGTTATTCATTGTCTAGCGGAGCTGGAAACTGCTGCTTAATCATGATACAACTTATAGAATAGCTATACTATGTTATATTCAGAAGCAACAAATTGCAATTATTTTTTACTGTTTCATTTTGTAAAGTTCATTAAATGCAGCTACATCTTTAAATTAGTTATGTTTTATTGAAGGATACATATTGAATTCCTGACAGTAATGCAAAATTAAGTGCCTTTTACAAAGAATTTCAATTGCTCTATGCCCTTTTCTTGGAGATGGTCACCCTTTTCCATTCAAATTCTAACTGGAACAATATAAATAAAATACTAAATTTGAAATCATTAAATGTATTGCTTCACCAACAACAAATTGAATTTCTAAAATTTCTTTCTATTAATCTTAAGACCCCATGCCCTAAGAATTATCCATTAAAATAAAACAACTAAATGTGGCATGGGGACCCTTACCCCTTGGACTGTAGTGTTGCCATTTTAACACAGACCTGCATGTAAGGTCATAGTTAACTGAGTGAAGTCTAAGTTTCTAAATCATGTTCAATACTTTAGACTGATTTGGGGAGGAAACACTATACATGACATGAAGTCCAAGTGGGCCTGAGATCACTCACCTGACTGATATCTACCAAAAAGTATAATTCAACAGCAGATAACCAAGAAATCTTGATCAATAACTGTCCAGTTGGACAATCATGCCTGTTAATTACAGAAAACCCTAGCACTTCCTTCCCCCATTGTGCCAAACAAACCTACCTACCCTAATTTTTAAACAAGTGCAATAAGAATTCATACTTTTTACTTGACCTAAAATAATTTACCAGCTTGATCTGATTTTTGTATCTCAAACCATATTTGAAGTTATATCTGCATTTTATATTTAATGTTAAAAGGCCACTATGTCAAGATGCTTTCTGTCTAATTTGCTTGCATTTTCTTCAGTAGTTACTTTATATAAAGCTGTTAAATGTATTTATCCTAATAGTTATCTAGCAACGACATAGCTCCTCTACTGTGTACAAAAACATAAAACTTTTATGGTCCAGCACTCTAAATGGATAGCAGTTATGCTACATTTTGTTTCAAATGCAATATTAAACACTCCAAAGGCCAAAATGAATTTCCTGGAATCCACAATATATGTTTCTTCTGTCTTTTTATCTTTCTTAACTGCTGATTACTGAAATCATCTCTGACTTTCTTAAGAACCTCTAGCATACCAAATATGATGACAAAAATATTTTTAAACATGTTCAGGTTTACCTGTTCACAAAATATCTGTAAAAGCAACACACTATTCTTAGTCATTGACTTTGACTTTGATCTTGACCTTGATATCATTCACAGAAAATGAGACAATTTTAAGAGCTAATTTTGGTTAAATTTATATTTTTTAAAAACATAAATTACTGAGCTGACAGACTGCTCTGGTGGCCTAGTGGTTAGAGTATTTGCCTCGGATAAAAAAGGTTTGATTCCCTGTTGAATCATATAAAAAACTTATAAAAATGGTACTAACAGCTGCCTTGCTAGGCACTCAACATTAAGAGGTTAACATTAAGACTGGTTGCCCTGGTGTCAGGATAATGCGACTGGGTGGGACATCATGTTATATTTCTGTCCCAGTGCTAGACATCACTATACACTGCCATACTGAAAATTAAAAACTTGATAAAGCTATGTTAAAAGTGGTAACTGCCAATGAAGTACATGTTTTTGCACCTGCTTTTGTTCAAATTTTTAAAGTTGTCCTTCTGTTAAGGTCATGTTGTTAGCATTGTTACAGCCATCCTTTTGTAAGCACAGTCCATGTTGTTATAATTTTTTAAGTTGTCTTTCTGTAAGAAGTCTATGTTGTTAGCATTGTTAAAGCTATTGTTCTAAAAACAAAGTCCATGTTACTAGGACTGTTCAATCTGTTTTGATGCAAGAACAGTCCATGCTGTTAGCTTTGTTAAAGTTGTTATTCCATAAAGTCCATGTTGTTAGTAATGTTAAAGAAGTCCTGCTGTAAGCTCAGTTCACATTTCTAGCACATGAAAGAGTTCTATTTACAAAGGCCAAATTCGTAAATAAAGTGTCCTAGAAACCAATTCATATCTACCTAAGCAATATCTTTCATCAAAGAGATGCTGATGGCATTACATATTTATGGCCAGTAAGAAGTAAAAATTACATTATTCTATGGGTAAAGAAGGAATTATTTAACAAGAGTGAATCAATATATACTGGTCTACTGGTAAGCAACATCCTTCCCAGTGACATAAGGCAGTCTCCTAGCATTCTTTCCTTTAGTAATAATTGTCTCAAAAGGATGAAATCATAAGGCTGTCAAACAGTTCTAATTAGTATAGATACAGTAACACCCTGCTATAACACAGTAGTTGGGAGTCATAGAACCTGACCATGTTTTGAACTGAACCATGTTATAAGCAACCATTTACAGCACCAACAAATTTGCAGGGTTATGGACTAGGTTAATAAAAGCAGGTGTAAAAACATGTACTTCATTGGCAGTTACTACTTTAAATCAATGTAAATTAAATGAGAAAAACACCTGCAGTGATAACAGATTGCATATATATTACTTTATTCAGATAACCAGGCATTGGCACATACACATGTATAGTTTATGTATACATATCAACACCATGTACTCACCCATTACATTGAATCCACAATACAAATATTTCCATTGAAAATATATGCACACATATTCAAAATATTCAGTAATTTTGTCACAGATTAATATGCGAATGAATTCAATGGGAAAAAAATAAATAGCAAATAGTATGTAACTAATGATGAAACAGTATGTCTAAAGATTAAATAATGGTGTCTTTATAAATTTTATACTGCCAAATTTTCTCATCCATGATTTTGTAATACTTTATTATTGTTTGAAAAACTAATTTTCAGCTGCTTTCTGAGTAAAGCAATAAACAAAGGGGTCATATTTGTAGGGAATGGATGATGTTTTTCACGGTCAACTGATTGCATAAAACATCGCTAAGCCATGTGTACATGTTGATGGCTTGCATTTGTTTGATGTTTTATAAATCGTTGACACACAATTTGAACTAGTTTAGCCTGGGGAATGCATAGAAGACAAACACAAAGTAGACTTGATGGCTTCACTGCTCATGAACCAGTAAAAAGAACATTAACAGGTGAGCTGTCATCTTTCAACAATGAACAAAGATCAAAGTTCTCAAAAGGCCCAGACATTGGTTCAGATACTAATATTTACACTTTTTATTTTGGCACGAAACTGTAAGAAATTTGTTAAATTTAAGATTTTATGAGTTATGCCACAATTGTTTTATATTAGAATCCATACATGATTTCCTCCTCAAAATGATTATAAACTTTCAACATGTTATGTTTTGCACTTTTATGAAGAAATGTTTTCCGTGTACAAGAATAATACATGTATATGATATTTAGGGAACCACACCACAAACATCTTATATTTAAATTTATAAGCAATCTCTTTTCCAAACTAACAAAATTTTACATAATTTACTTTTCATACTTAAATTTTTTTTTAATGAGTAAAATACTGGTAATAAGGTAAATGAAAATTTGGGAGCCATGCCATGATCATTTTATATTAGAATCCATACCTGATTTCCTCCTCAAAATGATAATAAACTATCTGTTATTTTTTGCACTTTTAAAATAAATGTTTCCTGTGTACAAGAATAATACATGTATATATTTCAGGAACCACATCATAAACAATTTATATTCAATTTTATAAGCAATCTCTTTTCCAAAATGATAACAAAACTTTACATAATTTTTTTGTACTTAATTTCTTTTTGTTTTTAAGAAAAATATAGATAATAATGTAAATGAAATTTCAAGAGCCATGTCACCATCATTTTATATTATAATCCATACATGATATACTCTCCAAAATGATAATAAACTTTCTACACATTATTTGTTTTACTTTTAAGATGAAATGTTTCCCATGTATGAGAATAATACATGCACATGATTTTTCGGAAACCATGCCACAAACATCTTATATTCAAATTTATAAGCATTTTTTTTATGAGAGAAAAATACCAGTAATAAGGTAAATGAACTTTCAGGAGCCATACAGTCCTTTTAGTCAAAACTCCATGTTGATATAAAATATCCATTCAGAAAAGGAGCAATAACAGATTTTCAGGATAGCCACATCATAATTGGTACCATTCTTATTTAATGTGTGTATAATGTATAATGACAATAACCCCAGTAGTTTATGAATAATGATAACAAACTTGTGCAAATGGCTGGCTGATAGAAGGATAGATGGACAACAGGCCATCACATAAGCCCTTTTATGACCAGCTGAGTTCAACATCTTGAATGCTACAACTACTAAACAGCACAAAGTACCTCATATATATGCAACTTGTTTAACAGGTGTATTAATTGTGGGTGAAATACCTGGAATGGTTTAAGATCAGTGCATCAGAAATGATGTGTTTATAGACAGACCAATAAACAGAGCTATAGCTAAACCTACCTTTATGTAATATGTGTGGGGCTGGAGGGACAGAGCCATTAATAATGGCAAACAAACAATTTTTGGTTGACTATGTCATAAAGATTACAACATCTTTAATGGTAGAAAAAAAAGTGAAAGTCTTTGTTGCCTGCATCTATGAAACTGCAAACTATTCAACTACAATTATTAATGCTCTAATGACTGTACATCTTGGGACAGTCTAAGTCTTGGGACACCCTAAACTATTTTCAAAAGTAATTGTCTTATGACTGATAAATATTGGGAAATATTTGAAAATATTTGAAATATTGAAATTAAAGCAATTTTTCATGTAGTATAAATATTGGGACACCTTTCAGAATTTTTCTACTAATCTAAAAATATCAACAATAATGACAACAAAAAAAGACTTCATAGTTTTTAAGGGACTATCATCCTGAATTATTATATCATTTGTTTGAAAAGTAAACAGATTTATTTAATTCTCCTCTGTGTTCTTATTATTTCTACCTAATTCAAAATAAGTATAATTTTATCAGATGACAAACAAATATTGAGCATTTATTGTGTTGCTGTTACAATTAATAACCTCCCACTTTTATTGGTTTATGTATTACTGAATTAGAATGTTGTATCAATTCACCAATAATTACATTAACATTTTTCCCTGAAAGTGTAAATGCTTAACTCATTTAAATGTGATCTCAGTATGACAACAATGAACAACAATAGTGTTTGTTTCAATGCTCACATTTAGTAAGCATATTGACATAATGGTTACACTACATGTACAATGAAGGCTTTAACTTGCATTCAATGAAGTACATCCCTTAAAATCAAGTCATACACACCATTGCACTAAACTTAATATTTCCAAAACACCAACATTTCAGAATAATGTTTTGAAAATAATTTTAATACGGTAACAACTGAGCTGCAAATTGCTTTGCTAAGGGACTTTAAACTCTGCTTACACAGCTATGGTAATTGTGCTAATAGTATGATGGAGTAAAAGCAATTACACATCAAAGTACTTATATAGACACTGGACCAATTACCTCTTAAATCAAGCCAGTTTTGTGGTGGCATACAATTTGCAGCCATTTCTAAGAACACATTGTCAATGATTTATCTGAAGGATTCAAATATTAATATTAAAACCATGAATGAAATTTGAATCACCTTTTCTCCCTAGCTTCATCATGCTAATATACAGTACAATTTATTTGCCACAAGTAAATGATGGTTTTATTTCACATTCACTATTCTTTCTTTCTGCAGGAGTCAAATGTTTGTGGAATCTGAATAACTTAAAATCGATACCATAAGCACTCAAATTAAAGGATGACAAGTTCAAACTCTACTGTGTTAAATATTATTGCTCTAATTTTAATAACCTGGTATGTTTTAAGTTAAATTCTGTGGCACCATGTTTTTTTTGTTTGGGTATTTTGTACCTCCCTTTTGTAACTTGTCTTTATATTTCTCTAGGATAAAATTCATTTTGATCAGATGCATTTTTTGCCATAAAAGGTGTTATCTTATCATTTCTATGACATTGTGAATATGTACATTTCACCTCTTGTCCATTTTTCAGTAATGGTGGACATATATGATGGTAGATTGGCATAATCTGAAAGCCTTTTATACCATACTTTTGCAAAATTTGACTGAAACTGGTCCAATGGCTTATATGAACAACTGAAACAAATAATGAATGACATGTGATGCTTGACTCATGCCAGTCAAAAGGTTATAACATAAGCTCACTTGTCCTAATGAACACATGAGCTAAAACTAGAACCTGTGTTTCCAGAATGCAAATACCTCTCTGTTGTACTTGAAAACCTTAAAACACATCTGGAAAGACAGACATATGAACTATGATAACACTGTGATGACAGTATATGCTTCTAACACATTTGTGGTTGGGAATAAAACCAAACCGCCTTGTCTAACCTGCTTTCCCATTTTCTTCTCATCTGAAATGGAGTCAGATCCTCATCTACCGGTGCTCTTTCTTCATCCTCATCTTCTAATGAAGCAGCAATATTTGTTGGGGACTCCTCACTCATAAACAGGGACCGCGTGGAAAAGTCCTACAAACACAGAACAAATTATCAGATATCTTACATCAGCAAATAATGATCTATTCTCTATTAAAACACCACATGAGTCACAACTAATTTAATTTCAATTCTTAGCTAATATCAACCAAAACAATCTTCCCTTATACAACAAGACATTCAACTCTAAAAATCATCTGCAAGATAATTATGTTAATTAAACTTAACAAAACAACAGCATTAAAAAAGCCACAAGATGATAAGCCCATTTCATGACATTACCCTACTAATGAAGACTTATGATTTACAATATCAATCAAGATATGATAAGGTGTGTAGTTATATAAAGTTTCATTAAATTATCTAAGGAAGCTAAAAAATGACAGCCTGGAAAAGCAAACAGTTGACCATCTTAAAATATATCTTTTTGTGACTCTGACTTTGAGGACAGGGGTATGACTGTGAATAAGTGAGATAATATTATGGTATATAAAAAGGTAACATGCCATTAAAATATCTATATTGGCTTAAAAATTGTACCCATACATGGACAGATTGAAATACATTTTCCATCATCATAGCCTTGACCTTGACAAAGTTGATATGACATACTGTTTAATAATGATAATTAGCTTGGTTCAAATTTTATTTAAATATCTTCAGAAGTTCAAATATTGTACTCTGGACAAAAAATGCAAGTCAGATAAATCCATTTTTATTGCTGTCAGAGTCACCTTGAGGCAGGATTAGTGGCTATAGTAGATGCCAGACCATCTATTATCATACATTTGGTTGATTTTTTGGGGAGAACAAAAAGAAGGACTATAAATGATAACCCCCTTTCCTAATAATAGAGAAAATGAATTTAAATATTGGGTTTATCTTACCCTTGACATCTGGATTAGAAACTTCAGTACAAAATCTGGAAAGCCAGGAAGATCCTCTGCCACAGCAACACCACAGAAAATAGACTTCTCAAAGTCTCTAAGCTGGGTGTCGAAGAACCACACAAAATGATGAAGCTCTGACCATGATGGGTCTGGAACACCACAGTGTCTGGAAACAATAAATAAATCTGTAGACAAAAATTTACAGATATCCACAAGGTTAATCATATCCCATGCAGACTAAAGGCTATAGCAAGCAAGGTAGCAATTCTTTATTTATAATGGTACCAAAGTAATATTTCCAGTACTATTTTTACCTAAAGACAATATATATGAAGAAAATAGAATACTACAAACATGCACAATGACCTCACACTTGCAATTTTGACCCTGAAATTGATGAAGGTTCTTCCTTTCCCAAGGTGCAAGCTATCAACAAAATTTAGTAACTGCAGATGGTGCAGAACTTAAATTTAGTTTTGGAGACCATTTTCCTTCTTTCAGCAATAGTGACCTTGGCATTTGAGTCTAAAATTGAGAGGTTCTTCAATATCCTAAGTACATGTCATTCAAAAAGTTTGATAAATGTAACTGGTGGAGAACTGAAGTTATATGCAGAAAAATGTAAAAATTAGTTTCAGCCTGCAAAAATATATTATATTTCAGTTTGTCTCATTCCACTGACACAAACCACATTGTATACTAAAAATTTTCAAATAAAGTGAATAAAATGTTTGCTGTGTGGGTCTTGAAACAGAAAACAATCATTTTCCATCAAATGCTGGTAATGAAAGCCTACATTTATCTGATACATATAGGTCATCAAAAAACAACAACCCATTGAAGATGTGTTGACTGTGTCAGTCCTTATTAGAAATATGATCACTCCAGTATTTGTTTTAACATCAGTAGGTAAACCAACTGATGGACTCTCTTTAGAAATATACACACCACCTTTGGGGGCCAAATTTCACTGTGATACACAGAGTTTGAAACTATAATATTATCCCTTTACTGCACAGTGCCTTATGATGTCTTTAATGACAAGCCCAAATAAAATACTCTGTATGGCCAAGATATAGTTCTCATACCTAATATTACTTGTGAGGATGATACAACAAATATGCAAAGTAAATAAGAAAATTATTATTTTAACTGCTGCAGAAGTGAAGCAATTGTACAGTTCATTCTGCACTCTTTTGTTCAATGTAACTGCATGTCTGTCATCTGCAAACATATTCTCAACATCCTGCAGTTGCAACATCAAATCATTTGAAAAATGTAATATTACACTTGAAAGATTTTGATAACATACAAGAATATGCCATTCTTTAAATAAGTTAAATTATTTGTTATTAACAAATATATTCAACAAAATAAATGAAGATATGAACAAACTTCAAACTTTAACACAAGGGCTATGTGCTTACTGGTGTGTGTTCAAAATTAAGTTTACATCAGCTGATTCAACAAGAAGATAAGAACATGAACCACTGACTGTTTACAAATTAAGTTTTCTTATCCCAACTTGTAAAAGATCTGTTTAAATTTATTTCTCAGTCAGTAGCATTTTTTAAACTACTGCTTCCAATAACAGATTTCAGGTGGATTCTGCACTGATAATGAGAAGGTTATGTCGGGGGACCAAAATTTTGTTGTTTTATTTTCAGTTAATAGGATATCAGAATTTCATAATATTACAAACTCTTTTGGGCACAGAAAATTCTGAATAGTCAAAACCAAGCTAAAGCTGTATTTCTTAATTAATCTGGGATAAAAAGAAGATATTGTTCATTAAACAACTTAGCAATGATTTATAAAATTATATAGTAATATTACATGAAGATTTAAAAAATAGCAATCTGTGTGACACTTTATCAATGAAGTTTAATTTTTTTATTCTGCTTAATATAAAGTTTTTGGGGATTGTGAAGAAAACAATAAAGACATTTGTTTTGTCTGTGCAGTCAAGATATATTATTTCTGCAAAAATCATGACAAAAACTGGTCAATAAATCTAAATTTTTGTGAAACAAGAAAAAAAATGAAAATAATTTTGTCTTTATATTGCATGTTGTACTAGGCACCAAATAGCACAGTAACAATGGAAATAGTTTCAGCTAAATACAATAATTTATCCACTCATTATTTGGCTTCATTTTATACATTTTTATAGGTAACTACTTCTCTACATCATTAATTATTAGATATTATTTATTCAATCTTTGTTTCACTGATCTTCCAAGAAGTTTTACTTATCTAGCCTGACTCTGAAATATAGTTTCATAGGGTGTGGGGTGGGGGAGTGAAACTACTTATAATTATGTAATACATATCTACTATTAAGATATCCAATGTAGTCCTTACCTGCTATGATGATGGTGCTGACATTTCCATCCAATCTACAAAAGTCTATATGATTCCTTTCCCTAACTGATATTGCAAGGTTTCAGAAAGAGCTCTACTGCTAAAAAATGTGCCCTATTGTCAAAGGTGCATTTCTACATACCCTCTGAAATTTTGTATGTATAATTTAAATTTTATGTATCTTTAATGTTCCATTTTAATTAAGATGATAGATTGTTTTCTCAATTAAACCTGAATGGAGATATTCAATTGACTATGTTAAATTATATATATATATATATATATATATATATATATATATATATATATATATATATAGTCAAATATATATGTGCATGTGTGTTTGTGTCAATTATGTGTGTACATGTGTGTTTGTGAATACAGATATACGTTACAGATTAAAATTACTGGCAAATCCTGAATTGCACAATATTTACAACTTCAAATTAAAAAATTAACTGATAAGTTTTTTGCTGATTATGGCCTTTGACACATATTAGACTTCTCAAAAAACTACAGAAACACATTTCATATGATATTCTTCTTCACACCTGCAAGAATATTAACACTAAATCACAGTTTAGTTGTGTTGCTATATATAAGTATGTTTTCCTCGTGCATGTGACAAATATTTTGTATGGATGTATAATTTTTTATTTAAATGACTTTACATGGTTTATTCATAGCATTTTAGTTACACAAGTGCATATTTTTCACATAATGCATACACAAAAATTCCATGGGCTGGTTTCAGTAATCTCATTTGCTTTGTAGAAATCATGGCTTGTGATATATCATAGCATCATTCTTTAAACAGAAGCAACTGATGTAAAAGAGGTGTACACTTGACTTATAATAACTTGAATTAACATAAATGTTTGTTTGGTGGTAAACTTCAAGCATTCAATATCAAATATGTGTTCTTCTATGCCATGGGACAATAAATGATAACAAAAAATGTTTTACCAAAGTAAATAGATATGTCAATAAGCATTATGCATGATTATACTATTTTTTTATTCATGCTTTTAAGAACTATTAATTATTTTCATCTTTCTTCCTATTTCAACTGAACCTGAACATAGGCATTCATATCAATGCAATGGAATGGTTGCATTTTGATGATATGCTATAAAATTAGCTTCAATACCTTCATATTATCAATCCATTTTTAATGTTAGCATAAGAATTAAGCTTTTTGCTGAAATTTTAAATTCAATACTGGACTGAAAGAAAGTTTTACACTGTAAAGGATTTGAGTATATTAAAGAAAAAACAATAGCACATAATATACTGCTGAAATATTCACTATGACGAGTTCCATCTTGACACTTCTCTGTTGTGCCTATACTAGGTGAATCTTTGCCACTCTAAGCTTAAGAGCTAGAAAATAGTTTTTCTCAATCATATGTCAAACATTCAAAGCACAAATGATTCACGATGAATATAGAAAGCACAATATAAATAATATTTAAAAATCTGTGATTTTGTCATTATTTGTACAACTTCTATGCTGGATTTGATTGCCATAGCAACCAGCTATCATTATTCCCTGCATGTTGAAGTAAAGCATACTCAGTAACCAGACATGGTAACAGTAAATGTCCCACTTTGAAGAAAATTATTATTATTTTTCGTAAAGCCTTCAGCCTCACATGTATACATAGCATGTTACTCTGTCGTTGGCGGAAACTGGCGCTCTTCAAAGAAAAGGAACTTTTATCAATTATACAATACATCACTTGAAGTACCCTATATAAACAGGCCGTCTGCACGAGAAACCTCATAGTTATTTTGGCGTTGTAGCGGAACGGTAAGTATCAACGGTAGGTATCGGTAAGTTAAATAATAGGTGTATACTTAAAAAAGACGTGGTGTTGTAGCCAGCTTAGGACGTAGTCCAAGCTATACGTGTTATCTGTTCTAAAATATTTTCTAATGGCTACTGAAGAGGACAAAGTCCTCTCAATTACCGACCTCGAAGCCGACTCGGAATTTTCGGCTTTGGGGCCTGAGGATATTGCAGCCTTTTGTGAAGTCGAGGCAAGTTCCTCAAAAGAGGGAAAAGTTATGAAGCCACAAAAACAGAAAAACAAAAAGTTGAAGTCTGTCGTGACTAGAGTTCCGAAAGCGACAAAACGCAAGCCTGTTATGGCAGATAAACAAACAACAAATGTCGGACTGTCGAAGACGTCCATTCTTATAGATATAAATAACCTGTCGCAAATGAACATTGAGCTTTTGAAGAAAAAAAAAAAAAAATAAAAAAACTGAGTCTAAATGATATTCAGCCTGTTGTGGCAGATGACAATGAAATTAATGACTGTTTTGGTGAACGTTTACCAGAATTACATGTAGAAGTTGAAAATGAAGGTCCATATAGTGATGTTGAGGTTACCCCAGAAGAGGGTGATACAAGTAGACCACTCAAGCAAATTTCGTTGAGTGGGAAAATTAATGGGGCATTGTTTGATGCTATGCAGCCTGATTACAACTGCATTTCTACTAGAAATGATGTGTGGCAATTACCCAAATTAAAACTCCCCAAAAAGGAGAGTCAATACCAAAATCCTTAGCAGAGCTGATTAATACTGCATGCACCTCCTTATGTGCAACAGATGAAATTGTACAGAAGTACAAAATCCCAGAAAATTGTAATAAGTTGAGCCCCCCTTTTGTCAATCAAGAAATTTGGAATGACCTAAGCAAGAGAGTTCACTCTTACGACAAAGCCTTTAGGGATATACAAAATCTTGTTGCTGCAGGTATTATGCCAATTGTCCAGTTAGCAGAATTGTTAAAGCCGCAGATTGCTACTAATGAAAAAGCAAAGACCCTAATTTATGATGCAATTACTCTTATGGGTCAGGTGCAATATAATGTCTCCCTCAGGAGGAGATATATGATTTGACCACACTTAAAAAGGAAATATTCGAATCTTTGTAACATGCATACCTCAAAAACATCAATGCTTTTTGGAGATGATGTGGCCAAAGAAGTTAAAAAATGTGACACTGGGTTTGAACTTGTCAAAGAAAACTTTGCCCAGTTTAACAGAGGTTTCAATAGAGGCCGCAGGGCTAGAGGTGGTGGACCCATAAGAACTCACGATTTCAATCAGAGGGCAAGATTTCGATCCCAACCTTATAGTATCCAAAATGCAACACAGGTATCAATACCAAAATTCCAACAGAGGAAAGAGACCTACTTATACCAGTCTCCCAAAAGAACCCACAAATTAAAATCTGTTAAGGTAAGTTCTGTGGGACAATTAAAACACTGCATTGATGTATGGAATAAATTTACTCATGATCTATGGATTTTACAAACAATTTTGGGGCACATAATAGAGTTTGATTCCAAGCCTTTCCAAACTTTTTCCAAAAGAAATTCCCTTTTCAGATGAGCAGAGTATCATTATATCTAATGAAATCACTGAACTTCTAAACAAAGGAGCTATAGTTCCATCCATATGTGAAAGAAATCAATTTCTTTCAAATATTTTTATTGTTCCCAAACCTAATGGAAAATTTCGACCAGTTATCAATTTGAAACAGTTGAACAAATTTGTCCATTATGAACATTTTAAGCAAGAAACGTTTCTAATTGTTTTAGATCTCATCCAGAAAAATGATTTCTTTACTTTTATTGATTTAAAGGATGCTTATTTTAGTATTCCAATACATACAGATTATCAGAAATTTCTCAAGTTTATTTGGAACGGTCAATTTTTTCAGTTTGTCTGTTTACCTTTTGGACTTTTTTTGCTCCAAGAGTCTTCACGAAGATCCTAAAACCCATTTATGCATGGTTTAGACAGCAGTGTATTAGGTGTACCTACTATATTGATGATTTATTGAATTTGGACAGTGATAGTCACATTTGCTTACGAAACACATGGACTATGATTGAAACATTACAATCTCTCGGTTTTACTATCAATTTTGAAAAATCTGTTCTTGTTCCATCTCAATGAATAACCTTTTTTGGTTTTGTGTTAGACTCTGCTCAGTTTAAGGTCTTTCTTACTGAGGAGAAAGTGGAAAATATCGAAAATTTTGCCAAGAAGCTTCTTGATAAAAGTATGTTAGAATAAGAGAGTTGGCATCATTTATTGATATGCTTATTAATTCATTTTATGCAATCCTGGAAGCCCCAATGTACTCCAGGTGTTTAGAACATGATAAATTGAAAGGCCTTCGTGAACACAAAAATTTTGATAATACAATTCAGTTGTCTCCACAAAGTATTCAGGAACTCAAATGGAGGTATCTGTATGTTGCAGACAAAAATGGGAAATATATCAGACAAGACAAGATTGCTTTTACTATTCAAACTGATGCATCGCTCTCAGGGTGGGGAGCTTTTGAACTTTATTCAAATAGATCAATCTCTGGTAGATGGAAAAAGAGTGAGACCACTTTTTCCATCAATTATTTAGAGTTGTTAGCAGTTTCTTATGCTTTACAAGTCTTTTATTCAGATCATAAAAATATCCATATAGAGATTCAATCTGACAATATATGTGCTATTTCGTATATTAATAATCTGGGTGGAATGGCATCAAGTCATTTGGATCACTTAGCCAGACAGATTTGGAACTGGTGCTTGGAAAGGAAAATTTTTGTATCCGCAGTCCATATTGCTGGCAAATATTATATACAGGCAGATTTTCTATCCAGAAATTTTTCTGACTCCACTGAATGGATGCTAAAGAAATTTCCCAAAGATTGTGTGCACAGACTTTTCTTCCAGACATAGATCTTTTTGCATCTAGACTAAACTGTCAATTAAAGAAGTTTGTCTCATGGTTTCCAGAACCAGGGGGTTTTAAAACTGATGCTTTCTCTTTTTCCTGGCAGGATTTGGTGCCATACATTTTTCCCGCTTTTAATCTTATTGGGAAAAATAGTGAACAAAATTATTGCTGATAACGTTAGTAAAGCACTCTTAATCTTCCACATTGGACATCACAATCCTGGTTTCCTTTACTCTTGTCTTGTTTAATTTCTCTTTCAATTAGACTTCCAAGGCACAAAAATATACTGACTCTTCCACAAAGTGGTCAGACTCATCTCCTAGGAAAGACGCGTATCTTTAATCACAGTGACTGTATCAGGAGATTGCTCCAAATCCAAGGACTTCCAACAACAGCTGTGGACATCATCATCAATTCATGGTGACCAAGAATATCAAAACAATATAATTTGACATGGAAAAAAAAATGGTATTTTTGTGTAATATCAGGGAAATTAATCCACTTTGTGTCTCTGAGATAAGTTATTTCATATTTAGATTTTTTGGTAACTGAAGGTAAGTCTTACAGTGTCATAAATACTCACAAGGCTATGTTACTTACTACTCTGAGAATGTTTTAAAATGAGTGGAGCCTTAACCCTGTGTTGATTAACAGATACTTGAAGGGATTGTTTAACAAAAGTCCACCAAAGCCAAGATATGTTGACACTTGGAATGTAAACCTAGTCTTAAAATATGTGTACTCTCTTTCCTCTGGACACTCTATCTTTAAGATTATTAACAATGAAGCTTGTTGCTTTTATTGCTTTGTCCACAGCTCCAAGAGCACAAACTCTAAAATCATTGAATTTACATAATGTGACTTGTATGGCAGATAAAATTGTATTTAGTTGTTCAGATTTGTTGAAAACTTCAAGACAAGGTAAGAATTTCCAGATGGAACTACTACATTATAAGGATGAAAAGCTTTGTGCCATGCATACTTTATTGCATTATCTTGACAGGACAAAAATTATTCGGAAATCTAATCAAGTTCTGGTATCTTATTGTTCTTACAGAGCCGTGACATCCAGTACTATTGCTAGATGGTTAAAAATAGTTTTAAAAAAATCAGGAATTGATACATCCAAATTCAAAGCTCATTCTTACAGAACTGCTGCAGCATCAGCTGCTTTCAGACATGGTTGTTCCTTACACAATATATTAAAGACGGCAGACTGGACTTCTGTAAAGACTTTTCAAAAATTTTACCTAAGAGATATTCAGGCTAATAGCAAGGGCTTCACCGAAGCAGTTGTTAATATCATCTAAATAATTTTTCTGTTCATGTTTTTTAGCAGAAGTTTTGTTGTCAGTCTTTAAAGATGCTATGTATACATGTGAGGCTGAAGGCTTTACGAAAAATAATGAACCCCTCATCCAAGCATTCGTGAAGGATGAGGGGCATTATTGGAGTAAAGCCGGAGGCTGAGCATGTATACACCCACCCATTAGTTGTTGTAAATTGGAATTTTCCCTCCCTGTATTATATTGACAACAAAACACTTCACTTTAAACTATGAGGTTTCTCGTGCAGACGGCCTGTTTATATAGGGTACTTCAAGTGACGTATTGTATAATTGATAAAAGTTCCTTTTCTTTGAAGAGCGCCCATTTCCGCCAACAACAGAGTAACATGCTATGTATACATGCTCAGCCTCCGGCTTTACTCCAATAATGCCCCTCATCCTTCACGAATGCTTGGATGAGGGGTTCATTTTACTGTAAGTAAACTCATAAGAGAAGCAATTTTATGACAATGGATAAATTCAGGGCAATTAAGCAGTTCAAACAGTAAAGTGAAGTGCAGTAATGGGTTATGGTGAAGAATCAGATGCTTTTAATTGTAGGTGAGTGGGTGTGGACACTTTCCTCTTGAAAAATTTGCACAAATCTTACAACTATACACTGTGTATGAATCATTACCACTGCAGAAACAAAAACACCATTATGTAATGAGACAATACAAGAAAATGAATGCTGGCAAATATTATGACAATAAATACAGTGCAGCCTCCCATAAAATCAACAAGCCACTATTATCAAGCCACTATATGATTTTCTCTTTCTTTCACATTTCACCAACAATAATCTCCTTGTATCCATCATATCTGCGGCAGCTTAATTGAAGTTACACTTGCTGAAGTGATACACTGACAGCTTTAGCCATTTCAATTGAAACATGGCATTACCTCAAGAGAACCAATAAACATTCAGTTTGAGTTCCCTTTGGTTCTGAAGGATTATTTATGGTTCTTTGCAGTCTCTTGTCCAAATGGCTGAGATAGTGGTATGGCCTCTGAAATGCTGGACTTTTGAATTCTTTTTTGTCAAAAAGCTGATCTGTAGGCCTGAAATCTAAATAAAATAACATTTGTTGAAGTTTATATTAAAATTTGGTACTGATGTATTATGACATTATCATACTTCAAGTTGATGTCACCTTTTAGAAGTCATATTAGTCTCTTATGTATCATTCCTCTATGCAAAAATACTCCTGAATACATGATTTTTCATTTGTTTTATAGGGCCCCGGATGGAAAAGTGGTCCAAGGCGCTGGCATTTACATATCACTGACATCTCACCTCTGCCTGCCTGGGTTCAAGTCTAAGATTTGGTCAACATGGGTATGTGAGAAAACATGCCTGTACCTTCTTGTGGGCTGGTGGTTTTCCTGGATTCTTCCTTCAAAAAAAAATAATGGCCACTATGCATAACCTATCATGTGCTAAAAATGGCATTAAACCAATAACAACCAATCACTCATCTGGCAATTCAACAATCCCTCATTATAATTTTGTCAATAGGAACCACATGGTATATCACCTTATACAGACTGTCTTATATCGAAGTGTACCATCATTACATAGTTTATTCAACCCTGGAGAGATTATTATTCTTTTATAGGTTTGCTTTCTTAGAACATTTAGTTTAATTTCCAATGACTTTTCCAACTTCATGTTAGATATTATGACACTTTTGTTGTCAATATATCTAAAACAGGATGGGAAATGTCAGAGAAAATTCATAAAACTTGGCAGATTGCTCAACCACATATGAACTTTGCCTTGGCCATCAAGCTATATATGTGTGAATTTCCATGTTTTCTCAGAAGAAAGCAGTCAATGTGCAATAATTTCATGTCAAAAACTAACCAGTTCTGGCCCCTCTGACATTATGAATAAATGTTGTGTATTCAACTTTGATAATGCTCAGGCAATCAGGATCTTCATGACTGTGAGGGGCATGGTTTTGTACTCTCAATAAGCTGACAATTAATATTCTCTTTGCTTGCTTCATGTGCTGTCAACTATCAGTTATAAACTTGGATGTGCCTTTTAATAAGGCATTTGAACAACTGGCTTACTCAGGGCATACCATATATGCTGTACAAAACATCAACGATTGGTTCCCATCATACTCATCCCATGGCAAATCATATTCCAGTGATGAATAGGTTTAGCTGTATCCTTTTCAGACCTGGAAAATGTATTCTCTACAACACATCACATCTTAGAGAAGATACATTCTCTGTGGATGACTTTTGTTATTGATGTTGGGTCTAACGCCATTTTTCAGCACAAGATAGGACACTTATAAATGGTGGAGGATGAACCATGAAAGCCACAGAAATGGCAACCAACTCATGAGAAGCTACTGACAGGCAAAGCATTTTCATGTAACCACATTGGCAGAGCACAAGCCTCAAACCCATGCAGACAGAGGTGATACAGCAGTGATTTGTAACAGTGAGTGCTTTAGACCACATGGCTACTTGGGGACCCATTGATTTTTGTCTTATGCTGGTAAATCCATATTTAAAGAAACTCAAAGCATGTCTAGAACATACAATAAACTGATACCACTGATACTTAATTTTAGCTATGGTTGTGAAGAAGCAAACTTCTAATTGATGAAGATCAAGTTTAGACTGGTACTCAATGCATTGCATGCTAAATTTACAGATTTTTTAGTAATGTTTTACACTACCATTCTCTACTATCAAGTGACTTCTGTTTGCATCAGTGCATTTTTACAACTCATTTCAGATTTTTTAAAGACTAAAAATGCATATCTTCAATTTATAGGAACAAAAAATTGAAATATTAAAGGTCTATTGCCACTTACACATTATTGGTATGTGAATAAAATGAATCAGTCCTGGATCTCAGACCACTGGAGTTTTCAGATCCTTACCAGAGAATTTAAGAACCAATTTTACAGGTGAAAAACTTTTGCTACCACCTCAATTTTTGTTTAGATAGATTTAGCATCAAACGTTTATTTCTGCAATTCAAGACTTTGTTGTCTTGATCTGGTTAAGACACAGCAACACAACTAGACATTTTGTATACCTAGGTAATTTGAGTAAAGTGCCATGTCCAATGACACACCCAAATAGCCAATAAAGGCTGATCTGACTGGTATTGAACCTACACCCTTGCAGTAGAGAGTCTAATAAACAGTTGACTCCCATGGCATGCCGGATGTTGCATCAGACCTATTTTATGTTTCCCTGAGGGAAGGGGGCTAAAACTAAATAAGTATCATTATCAAGTAGACAAATATTCTTTCCACAAATACTTACCCTGAGATCCTGGCCTGTTTGTAAGAATCGACAGTGTCTCCATCGGTGATCTGCAGATCACATATGGCAGGAAGTCAAAGACCTTGTGAACATGCTTGAAACTTCTTCCCTACAAGAAACAATTAATTATTACATGACTGCATGTACATTTTAGCATGATTTATACTATTTACCAAAAATGGCATCACAAAAAACTATAAATTACAAAATGACTTGTATACTGACATCTACATCAAGAAAAAAAGCATGTCCAACGTTTTTTTTAGCCTTTGTAGGAAAAGTGAATTTTTAATTAAAATTTACATAGCAATGCTTTTTCTATCCAAAAGGCATATGATATGAGGTAAAAGTGACTTTACTAAACTGATGCATTTCAGTAACTTCTTGTTTTAAAACTGAAACAAGTGGCAAATACAGATGACTTGCTTTACACATCTTTTGCAGACCACTCTGGTGGTCTAAGTGGTTAGAACAGTCAGATATGACGGGGTGCTGGATAAAAGACTTATAAAAGTGGTACCAGCAGCTGTCTCCTTTGACACTCAGCATTATGAGGTTAGTGTTAGGACTGGTCAGCTTGATCTCAGGACACTTTGACTGCATGGAACATTATGTCACATGCCTGTGGCATGATGCCCCAGATCTAGACATCCTTATAAACTACCACACTGCTGACATCATAGTGATATGATTTAAGTTAATAAAGATACATTAAAAATCCGACTCTCTCTTTCTCTCTCACACACACACACCTTTTTCAACTTCACAAAACTGCTACAATAACACCTATTCTGAGAATCCATCCCATCTGCTAACTGAATAAGGCGTACATTAAATAAGGTGCTCTTGCCACATAGATTATTACAATCATCCAGAATCATACATTGATACCTTGCCTACTTCTGTTGTGGCAGTTTAATTAACATAATCACAGAGCATGAAAGGTCACAGTGACTTACTTTTGCTTATGGTAAGTAGCACTGTAACAGATGAAAATATCCATAAAATTTCATGACAATTTAGTGTTAAACAACTAAGTTAATCCAAAATCGTAATGAAATCTCTAGAAAAAGAAAAGTAGGTCATGATTATCTACTTTGCATGTGGTTAGTAGATGAATACAACCATCAAATTTCATGACAATAATACAACAGTATCAATAAATGCAAAATCATAATGGAATCACTGGCACAGGAAAGAAAGTCACTGTGACCTTTTTTGCCCATAATAATAAGCACATTTAAGGTGAAAACAATCATCAAGTTTCATGACAGTTCATACAATGACATAAGAGAAACTGATATAAATGCAAAACTATTGCTGCCTATTCCTTATCTCTCATGCATACTGGCAAGACAAAAATGACTAATTAATGCAAGCAATTAGAACTTAACTTGCAAGACACAATTTCATCATCATTTACCACAGGCATCTCAATGAAGTTAGGTTTTCTGCATTAACATTTAAATTTTCAGCCAAAACTTAAGAGTCAGAAATAATCAAAGCCATTCAGACAAGAAAGCCTTCTGATATAAATAGCTTTTACTTTTTTGTTTTAGGAGTGCTACACTGTTTGCACAAAATACAGTAAAAACTGCTATGAATGACCTTTGCTACAAGCAAGCACCTGTCATTTCCAACCACAATCATAATGCGCAGATTGATTGTATTATATAAATGCTCTGTTATGAGCGACTAACTGCTGAACGTGACCAGGAACCGTGATGTCTTGGCAAAATATGCATTTTGACACTGCTATGAACAACCGCATCTCAAAAAAGGAGGATAAACTACACTAACCTTTATTTAATTCCTGTAAGAATGACCATTCATACCATTCCAAATATAAAAAAATATTAAAAAAAAGGCTGGCTACCGATATCTGAATATTTTAGTTATGCTTATAGAGTTTTATAGTTTCAGTGATAAACCAGACTAAAGTACATGTAGTTCCCTGCTTTGTATGCTCCCTGCATTGTTCTCTGCAATTCATATAGAGGTGAGTAACCCATAACAGAAAACCAGACTATATATTCCCACACCTTAGCCTGCTTCCCAGCCTTATCCTAGGAACCAGTATTTTATCTTGAGAACAGACACCACTGACCTATATGCAATCAATTATTACAATGACCACTTGATTAGTAAGCATTGTTCTGATAAAAAACAAACATAAAAAGAATATCAAAAAGGATTTTTGTTACTGGTGATAGATGCTACAGTTGGTAAACCAGGGCAATATACATGTCACAAATTGCTGTTGTAGTGCCAAAGTTGACCTAGTGGTCATGTATATTGTGTGTCTTTAGAGTTAATTCATATTCACGGAGGTGAATAAAATCATTGTCTATTAAACCAGCAAGAGAATCATTTGCAGGATTCAATTGATAGTGGTCAAGACTTGTGATGTTTATTGTCCCTCCCCCCGATGTTAAGTGATTACATCCCAATCACAAACCTGTCATCTATTCAAGTTGGTGTGACTGGGTTACACTTTACTCATTGTATATTATCTTTGAATGAAGCCATCAACTTTTGTCTCTGAGCAAGTGGTGCTGTTTCTGTATGAGATAATTGTTTCTTTGATTAACTGTTATATATGCAATACACATATATAGGTCTGTCATATTTTCCTACAGCCCAGACAAAAATGTCTTTATGTTCAATATTACAATTGATTACTAATAATTTTAACACCAAGAACCTTGATAACAATGGACAGACCTCCAACTAAAAAGATACAAATTTTAAGGCTGGACAAAATTATTATTGTAACTGTAAGAAGTGAAAAAGAGCAGACCACATGCAAAAAAGCAGTTTAAACATCTGTGAAACAAACTTAGGTTGTTATAAATGAAAAGGAGTAATTCAGAAAAAATTTCATATGCTAAACAATTTCATATGCTAAAAATATGTGATCTTCAAATGTAAATCTGATTTCATGTTTAATGATAGAAGTATATCTTAATTGCTATATAATTTTGTTTTTAAAAGAATGCTTACAATATTTTAGCAAGAACTATTAATAAAGAAAAGAATATATGTCCAGTGATTGTGTTTATCTGGAAACTGTTCTGAAACTGGACCTTGGAAAATGGTCTTTTTGTACAAACCTGCTATGAGAGATCACCTGTCTTGAGAGACTGCTTTTTGTTGGCAGCAGGGGCATTTTCTCATTAAAGATTTTACTGTATTACTTACAGCAAACTGAAAAGTAAATACTTTCCTTAAACTGAGTGCTTTTTCAGATAGCAGCATCAGATATGAAGCAAGTTTTTGTACATAATTTTAATACAAGCAGTCATTTACAATAATGCTAAAGTATACCAAAGTCACAAAAGCATCTGACTTTTTTGTCCGAGTGGCTCTGATTTGTTCAAACTAACGGTACTGACCAACATAAAAGCCAACGCCAAAGAGCCCAAAGTATTCCTTAAGCTTGTGACTTTGAATGAAGACTGATGGTTTCACAAAGAATGGGTCTCTCATGTCAGGTTTTACAAGTTAACAAGTAAAAGTGATGATTTTAATTACCAAAATAAATATTTTCATCACAAAAAAGGATAGAGTGAATGAGAGTGAGGAGGATGGAATTTTATACCCCTAGAACAAAGTTTCTCTCCATAATTGGCATAGTCTCTACCAGGTACAGATCCCTAGATGAACGTCTCCACACATGACCAAAGCTGTCTGTTAAACATCCCAAAATCAAGAGACTGAAGAGGAAACAGTCTACTCCCTCTTGGACCTAAAACAAAAATTATACAAGTGTAGTAAAGGTAACTCAAATATTTACTTGCCTGATGGCTATGACTATTTTATCAAATCCTGTCTAGCATCTGAAAAAATACTGTACTAATTATTTACATAATGCTTACATTTTACAACAATACATTTTCAAAGATGGTAACATAATGGAACCAAGACTTTTTGAAAGATTATTTGCCAAAATGATAATGAACGAGATAATGGTATTGACTTGCCCCATTAGCTTCCACCACTGACACCAATTTTAAAATTGAAAAGTATCATGTACATAAAAATTCACAAAACCTAGTCCTTTCAATCATTAATTTATCATTTTTAACCTGATTTTTACCAGGAGGTCACTAATACTGTGAGATTCAGCACATTTCAAACCAAACCAAGGTTTCTTTATTAACATGGCACCATATTTGCATGAGCAAGTGTAATGTTTCTGACAAATGATGTGATGCAGTGTTCCATCTTCAATAAGCACAGAATGATTTTTTTTTAAATACCTCTAACTTGAGGAGTTGCATCTCTTAGAACATGTGTAAGTAAGAGTTAAACTTTTGTTATTTGGTTTTGTTCAATTTTCTTTTTATAAATATTATAACTAGACACTGGAAAGAACAACAGTTTTTCCTGAAAATGGACTGTTCTAGAAACCAGAAAATGACAGTAAGCAGTCTGTTTGGTTGTTTACATCCATAGCTTCTGTTCATATGAAATGTGAATAAGATGACAGTGCTTGAGACCCCCTAGTGATAATCAGGTTAAAAATGACGAATGAAATGACCAGTTATGTGCATTTTTGTATATCCCTTGTGCTTTCCATTTTTAAAATTGGTGGTTGGGTACAAGCAAATGAGAGAGTAAGCAAATAAAAAAATTCAATTCACATACAGAGCACTGCATGTGGCATTTGAACTTGGTACATTGTTACATCTAAAACCTGAGGAATGGTGAGCCATTAGCTCATGTAAATATAACCAAACCTTTCCTGCAGCCCACCCTGCATTCAAAAAAGAACATAACTCTTTCAAAACATGTGCCAAAACAATGATCTGTCCAGTTGCATATCTTCTGATGATGAGAGCAAGCCACTAAAAACTACAAGAGTAATTGCCTTCACATAATGTAGCAAGTTTTTGAGTGATCCATCAAACTTATTTGTATTTAAAAGGTTGTCATACATTGCATTCAGCTACAAGACAAAAAGGACAATAACTCTCACAAAAATTGCAAGAAAAAAGTAATTTATTTAATATATACATTTTTAATGCTACAAGAATAAATGCCTTCACACAGTTATGTTATATAATGTACCAAGTTTCAGAGTGATTCATCAAACCTAGTTGCATTTAAAGGTTCTGTCATGCACTGATTCAGCTTCAAGACACAAAGGTCAATAATTCTAGGAAAAATTGCAAGAAGACTGTAATTTACTGATATATACATCTGTAAATTATGAAAATATCATGTACAAAGTTTAATGCTGATCTATTTTAAATTGATATAAGATTCTGACAATCACATCTGACTCTAAGTTACAAAGGGCAATAACTCTAACATAAATTGCATTCACAAGATTGTGTGTGTTGAAAAGCATCCCTACATATAGGTAGAAACATAAAAACATTTGAAACATTAATAAGTAACACTGATATGGAATGAAAGGGAATGGTTTTATAAGCATAGCTGTGTTTATTAGAGCTGCACTATTATAAGTTCTTAATGAAAATAATGAGGGTTTAAAAGTGATACAATGACATCTCCAAATTTTAGTAGTCTATGTAGAGTAAATGTGAATGTAAAGAAGCTACTAGTCATCTTAGGGTGATATCAATCATGAACTTTTGACCTTCTGCCCTGCAGTTAATAAGTTTCTTGTTGCCAATGCAGGCAACCAGCCATCATGTTATCATACATTCTCCTCACACTCAATTGCCCAGTGACCTTGACTGTCAACTCTGAGATCCTGAAATAAGAGTCTTTTTGCATGATCAAAGGCAATGTATATAAATTTTAGAAAAATATTGTTCATCAGAATTAAAATTATTGTGCAAAAACAATTTTGATTTACTGGTTCCAACTTTTGGTCCCAAGATCAATAAGCTTCTGTATACCCAACAGGAATCCAATCTTTGAAGTTTGATAAGATATATGAATTACAAGTCATACTATCGGGTAGAAGAAAGGTTAACCAAAGGACAAAGAAGCAAAACATTACTGATCATGTGCCACATCACATTTACCAATTTTGGCATGGCTCAGATGCTCTCCTTGAGATATTTTTACATATCAATTTTCAAACAGGGTCAAAATTCCCAGTGTGTAATAAAAGGATTCCCAAAAAGACAAAAGTGTAAAAACTGGGTAATGATAACAAAGTTTTTTACATGGTTAGGTTACTTTCTTTGCGATGCACGCACAAATCAATTTTCATGAGTATTGATGAAATGTGGTTCAACATATTGAGGGTGCAATGAATAAATCAATTAAATTATAAAAGTTTTTAAGTGAAACACTACATCAAAGTGAAATGCATTGTTGAGTTACCTCCCTTAAGATGCATCCACATAAATTTTCATGTATGTAGGTGATACAGGGTTCATAATATTCAAAGAAGTAATAAACAAATAGCTGAAAACACATCATTCAAGCAAAATAATTAAGTAATAGGGACAAAGTGTAGAGATGTATCATGAGTTTAGATGAAGCATAGTCCAAGCTATTGAAGGTGTAACAAATGCACAGCTGAAAAATACAAAAGTAACTGAAGCATAAAAAGCTCACAGTTACATAGTTTTGATATTGCCAAATTACTCTGCTGGAAATGCATCCACATAGCAATGAATGAATGAATAAATGAATGAATGAATGAATGAATGAATGAATGAATGAATGAATGAATGAATGAATGAATGAATGAATGAATGAATGAATGAAAATAAAAGGAACCATGAACAAATGGTCAAAATACTTTAACCCATTTCAGATGGGACACAATTCCAGTTGTGCTTTAGCTTTTCATATGGGACATGATTCATGTTGTATGTTCACTAAATTTCATCTACCAATTAATGGAAGTGTGCATTTAACTGAGTAATATGTCATTATTTCCTGTGTCCTCCTTTGAAAAGAAGGAAATAAAGGATGAAGGTACACAACTACTTCATACTGCAACAGCCTGATTGTTATCTTTACCTCATCAAAAAGAATGAAGCTGATGATAACTGTTTATTGGGAAAATCTGATTTCAAACACGAGTTTTAACAAGTGGCAATTAATATGGTGGACAACACCAAAACAACAAGTGATGGTAGTGATGTGGAAGCCAATTTTGATGAAATTATAAAACTGAAGGGGAAATTAGGCAATGGGGATTGGGGTATTGACTAAATGAAAAAACTAAATGGACAAAACTAGTTTATTGGTTTTTTTTGTATTGGATTTTGATGATGCTGAAGATATTTATGGTTTACAAGCTAATTGGACTTGGGGAATAACAGCTGCCACACATCTATTCTCTTGGGAATTCAATTCCATTCTGTTTGTGTCTTCAAACTAAAATAATTGGGTTTAGTCCATAAAGCTTCACCTAGCATCCCCAACTTACTTTAGACAGACCAGTCTTTACTGGGCTTTTTCAGTCTTGGCTGAAGAAAATTTACTCATGGGTCATTCATAACATTGTCAGGAAGTTTCACAGCCCAGCTGTGACCTTTGTACAACATCGTTTATCCCATTCAGTTACCGCTGAATCACTCAATGACAGAATGAACAAAAATTCATCAGTAGTAGCAGTGTGTTCCTCTAGCCAGATATACATTTATACAAAAAAGTTTTTCTTTCTTAATTTGGATTTGGTAACATATAAATATACAAGAAATTAATGTGAAATAAAAATACAGATCTGATTTAAAAAATGCAATTATTTTTCTTCTCCAGTAATGATGATCCATAATGACCTTTACCTTCAACCTAATAATACCAAATCAATAACTTTATACCTAGGACTAATGAGAATAAAACAAACATTTCAGTAAAACATGAGGATGTCCAAAAATAAAATTAAAACTCATAATCTATTTCTCAGGAACAATGACTGACTTTCGTGATATTCAGATCCAACAGAAACTTCTATTTTGGATGACATAATGAGAAGCACACACATCTACAGCAAATTTCATTCAAATCTGTTCACAAGAACTTAAGCTATTTATGGTGCAGAAATTTAAGGCAAATGCAAATTCTATTGTTAGTAGCAATGACTTCAAACTCCAAGCTAAGGACACTCCAACACTTCATTTTTTTTACTATGGGGAATGAAAACTTTATTTAAAATCTGTCTGTACAAGAACTAAGTTTCTGCTAACTGGACACATGCAATGGACTTCCCTAGATGCCTTCTTGCCCACAAGAACCCCAAACCATTTTCATTAGTACAGTGTACTACTTATGAGTAATTATAAATGGAGCATTCATAGGTAACACATTTTTTATAACATGTCCTGTACCTCATGAGATATATCCAGATGGAATATCCGTGGTGAACTGTCTCGTGGTGACTGCATATAGCGCAGAAGAATTTGAGTCACCATGGAGATATTGATGTCTCTATCCTGGAGAGGTACAGTCACATGGGACTGTTTTCCTCGATTTGGATTCTGTGAAGACAAATCTTCAACTCTCCTCTTCACATATAAGGACTTCCCCATACCTGCTCTTGAGGACTTTACTATCCGCACACAGGATCTGGTATAAATTAAATATGCATACATAATAAAAAGAAATGGTTTTAGCAAATTTTCTCTGAAAATGCTTACCCGATTACATTAACATTATCAAATAAAGTTTGTTACCTCACAAATTGATCCCTCTGAAAAAAATGAAAATTCATCTTTCATAAATATATATATATATATATATATATATATATATATATATATATAATTATTCTTGGAGAAACATAATTTAATACATTCTTTCTTCCATTTAAAATACTTTATCCAATCACATTAACATTAAAATAATAGTTAGGAAAAGGTGGAAATGCAAGAGCATCCTATCAAGGTGGAAATGAAAGAGCATTCATTCTAGGTGGAAATGAAAGAGTATCCAATCTAAGTGGAAATGAAAGAGCATCCTTTCTTTACCTTCATTCATCTACCATGGGCAATATGACTGCTCCTATATGAAGGCTACAAAACATGAGAGGCATGAACTTTATACTGTCCAGGCAAATGCAGTACGACACACAGCTGTTGCCTTCCTGACCGATGATTTTGGTCCATTCAGTTATAAAACCCCATGCCCTATATGAAGGTTATACTGTAATGCTGACTGTATGAGCAGCCACTGGAAGGCTAAGAAGGTTCAACCTGTACCTTTGCCAGACTACACTGCATTGATAGAAGCAAGAGAAAGTGGGTGAAGAATGCAAGCCAACTGACTCCAAGATGTCTCAAATGAAAAAGTTATGTTCAAATGTCAGACTAATCAAAATCTTGAAAATTTTGAAAGCTGACATCTTCATGTGGTGTACATCATCTTCAGAGTTCAGAATATGCAGTTTAAATTACCCACTTGAGCCACAAGATCGGAGCATGTGAGGTCATGTCTTTTTTTTAACAGGTTGGGAAGGCCATTGGTCACACTCCATTCATCTCAAAAAAGCTGGTTTGTGTCATTTAGATCCTGAAGCCTTGCCTCACTCAATAGTTGAATTAAGGAGGGAAGGCATATTGCCAGCAAATGGTAACAAGATGATCAGGGTTGGGATTAGATTATAGTGAAGACTCTCAAAGAAATTTCATGAACATGATATTTATTTATAACATGATTGAAAAATGAGTAAATCTGATGCCAAACTCATGCCCATAAAATCTAACAATGTATTTAACAAAATGAGGTGCACCAAGTCATGCAAATGACATAAGGAAATATATCATTCCTAATTGGAACTAATCAGAACATGTAATTTAAACAAGTAATCAACAAGGATCAACATATGGAACTTATAAAGAAATATGAATGATATATGGATCAATTGCCAGATCAAAATTTTTAGAAATTAAACACAAGAATGAACAGTGTTACATCTACCACCAGAAGTATAGAGCATGGATTTACACAACTATGAATGAGGTGTGATTTTGTCAGCAAGGGTATGTAGTTTGTAAAAATAATCATTTATCCAAACTTAGGATATGGAACCTTTTTGCCAGTGTAAAAAAAAGCTTAAACTGGGAAACATCTGATCTGGTAGATAGGATTGTACCTAGCAAGAGTAATGGCATGTAATTGGTAAGAGTTGCTTCCCTTTACTATATGCTATACAGGCACAAAGAATTTTTTTTTCTTTCTGGAAGGCATGATTCAATTCCTAATGTTTTCTTTGATGGATTAAAAACATTATTGGTTACATGAAGATGTCACAGCTCCCATTTTCTGAGGCTAACTCTTTACCTTCTGCAAGCACTTGCTGCCCTGCCTACTAAGGATGATAAGCAGCCTGCCTTCTAGCAGCTGTTTGTAGGCTGAATCCCAGGGCATCATAATGCCTGCCTGAGTGAGTGCCTCTTGAGTTAGTGCACATGCTGTATACATTTTCTGTATCAATCTTGTCGCATGCAACTTATGTAATTTAATGAAAAGTAATATTTGAAACACTTACCAAAGTTTTGTGCCATTCATTTCCACCACCACATAATCCTCATGAATCAATGTTGTTATTCACATTATCACAATAAAAACTATACCTCAGTCATGTTTATGATAAACATCAGACTACTTTTCTCACCACCATTTTGCATAACTGGAATATTTCTTCAGGAAAAAACTGAAAAAGAAATCTATCTCCCGTGCATTTTCATCTAAATTAAAAGGTGGCCCTAAATCTGCTGTAAGGTCATAAACATGCAACATGTTTAAACACTACGTGTTCTAACCAGAAAAGATAGTCACGCATTTCATCTTCAGATTCAGTTAAATCTGAAATGTCAGGTTTCAAAACAGGACTTATACTAAGGTCTGATCCTTTGTCTTTAATCAGATCATGAAAGGCAATGTCATCAATTTCAAATTCTTCAAAATATTTGTTGGAATTGTTGTTAAAATATATAGTTGTTGCCATTCTGTTTCACTTTGACAATTGACCTTGTTTTCAAAACAAATTCCCGTTTATACGCTGTAAAACGACTAATAAAACACTTTCATCATTTTATGTAAGAATAATTATCATTAGCTAAATATTGTTAAAAAGACCAGATGTTTGCCATTTCATCCAGTGCTTTAATATGAAACGTTTATATGCATCTCTGGGTGTTTCCCAACCTTTGACTGGAAATGCATGTATATGAACAAGCCAAGACAGAGAGAGTAATATCAGCAGCCTGAATATGTGTCTCAGGGGTTGCAAGGCTATTTTAAGCATCACATATATGCATTAGCAGAAGTTAAAGAGTTTATGCAATCAGATAATGAATTTGACATAGAAAATTACAGCAGTTTCATGCAAGAACATGACTAATTCAAATAATTAAAGGAGTTTGTCAGGAATAACCCATTTCCTTGAGTTAAATGTCATTAATTTGATGATGTTAAATTTCTACAATGAATTGTAGCACAGTTCTTTTCACTGCAAGAAACAATTAAGTCATGAAATGTCATTACTGTACTGTTGTTTTTAGATGACAAAAATAATAAAATTTTTGCTGTTCAAAAAATAAGATGTCATTCTTAGAAACAAATAAAATATCCAAGTCCAAGCAAAACAAATCTAAAAATGCAATATCAGGCCACCACTTACATCACACAGCAAAAACTAATTATACTAGAAATGTCCATGAATGAAAACATATGTTACTGTACATTTTATTTCAGACAAGAAAATTTAAGCATTTTACAGTAAGGATAATCATTGATTGCTAACATTTTTAAATAAAGAAAGAACAGCAAACTTCAACAAGATAGAATGCCAAAACGGAAATATTTTGGGAAGCATGACTTCCTGTTTGATTTTGCAGATTTACAATGTTTTCAGTTGTGACATTCTTCAAAACCACTTAAAATACATTGCTACAATATACTTGCTAGTGAACACCAATGGTAAACAACACGGATGGATGCTTCACTTTGCTGTGGTTATATTTAATTTACCAGTAATATTTTCAAATTATAAAAATCCAAATTACTGTAGATACAAGTATAGTCAAATGAATGCTGTTATGAAATGGTTAAATATCATATATGCAATATCGGATGGAGACAGTGGCATGAAAACAAAAAGTTACGTAAATGTAATTTAATTGCTTGTGTGTTAGTTCTGAATTCCCTTTTATTTTAATTTTTATTTCAATGCAATTATTATAATGATGATTTTATTCACTGGATTTGACTTTTTTCAGAAAATCTAGTTTACTTCTAGTAAATAACACTGTTGCTTCATTTTTATTTTTGGATCACCTTGGTTGAGAAGTTTGTAAACACTAAGTTAAAATGATTGGTTATTACTAAGGTAATGTTCAGTCCACATGTTAGCCATGTTGTAAACATTCTTTTTTAATCCATTTCCAGTGTGGAAATAATTGATTCTTAAATAGAACTGTTGGCCTACATGATGAAAGACTTGCAGTAAGTGATCATGTGACCTATCATGCAGTTTGAAATTGCGTTTTAGTGCAGTTTAATACTCAATCTCAGTGTTTCTGATTCTGTGTTCCTACACCTTAGAGCTCAATGTATTCTTAATTGTTGATGCCAGTTTGTTCTGAAGTTCATCTATTCTTTTGGGATTTAATGATTTATATTCTCTAGAAAACATACATAAGTGTTTTTTTTTTCCTCACCAATATTCTTGGCCAAAGAAATTCAGTGGAAATGCTTGGAATTCTAAAGCTGGAATATTAATCTTGATTCTCAAAATTCAATGAGGAATTTTTTACACATCAATACTGCCTTCATCTGACATCATTGTCCACCATCTTGGAACTTCACCAGGATTTGAACTTGGATTTATTTAGGACTTTTTAGTGATATGACTTATATTATTAGATTCCAGGATTAAATGTTGGATTATATTCACAAACTGTAAGTCCTCTTTCATATTTTCACTGTGTTTTCTAGGGAAATAAATTATAATTGTTAAAATTTACAAAGCTTTATGGCTTCATTCTTTTCTTTTGTTACTTTTAAACAAGCTTACATATAACAATAAAAGAATAATTGAATTGACACTATCTGAATGTACTGTAAACATCTAGAGGTTTTCAATGTTACACCTAGAATTTTCAAATTTCCTGGTGTATCATACTTACAAGATGACAACTACACCACATGAATACAATTTTCAACAAAAAACACAGTCTGAAAAGCAAGTATATACAATAGGTTTATAAGCACTAATTTGTGTGTAACCGGCCCAGCTAAATCTGACCTTTTATCTGAATGTATTTAATTCATTTGAACCTTAATTTAATAATACCTGTCTGGGTCCACTACAGCAGCAGGCTTAAATTTTGCTTTGCCAACTGGGATATCCACTTGTAGTTTTTCCTGAATATAGGAGGCAATTTTTTTATTTGGAAGGGGTAAGAGTCGTCTTCTGTACTTATCTAGGGCTGTGACCATTCGTGATCGATACTCATTTTCTGAACAACATATCACAATCAGACAGTAACCTAAATAAAAAAATAAAATATAAATTTGACTTATTATACCAGTATGAGTGAATGCCTCATAATTCAGAGCAAAACTGTGAATGTTCAGAAATTGGATTTTAACAATAATTTGTCTTCAAGCACTGGAAATAAAGTTCAAAATTTGGAAGAAAAATTTAGTTTAGTGGCAAATAAAAACAAATATTTCTTCTTAGACTTCTGTTTCTAACATTAAATACTTTCAACCATCTTTGCAGCTCTGCCATGGACAAAAAAGCAAAAATATGAACTTCCCAGATCTGAAATGGTTGATAATTCCATAAACATTTTTACATTGTGGCAACTCCAACTGAGCTATCCAAAAATTTAGCTAAACACATGCATAATTATTCTCTGTTACTGTTATTGCTATTTAGACTAAAATTCAGGTTGTGCAAAGTGTTGTGAAAGCAAAGCTACATTGTATAATCTGTATGTATATAAATTAAATTCAAATGATTTTATTTTGGCATATGACCACTAATCATTATACAACTGTGTGATCATTTTGGGATGACAGATGGAAAGAAGGGCTGACTGAGAATCAGACTGAAGGATAAATATGCAAGGTAGATTATCTTCCTTCAATAATAAAAATGAGAAAATAAAAAGGTGCCAAAGGAAAGCCAAATAATACATGCAATCCTAATATACTCAGATGTTAGTTATAATTGTGATAAATGTTTCTATTTTTTATTTCTATCTAAATATTTTGAAGAAAGTGTGAAAGAATATGTATACATGTAATCTATAAAAATTTATTATTCATATGAGTGTAACATCTTATTTAAATTTAAGTAAATGTGCAAAATTTAATTTTTCCTCCATTGCACATTACTTTATGATTGAGAAATCATTCTAGGATGATGGATGGCTAGAAAAATGAACTGAAAGAGAATTAGAAGGCTGAATAGAACAATAGCAGATTATCTCCCTTCTATAAAAGCGGTGAGAAAATATAAATGTGGAAATGGAAATAAGTACCAAAATTATAAGCAAATTTGATATATACACAAGCATTACCTTCATTCTGGCCTTGCTGCATATAATTCTCCAAGCATCTCTCCCCTCTATCACTGACTTCAAAATTCAGCAGGTCAGCATTCACAAGGCAATGGATTCTGGAACTCCTGTCACCAAGACTCCTTCGCCAGAAAACATCCAGCTGCCAAGTAGAGAAAATATTAAATAAACTTCACTTTTTGAATCTCAAAGCTCTAAATTGAAAAAAAAAAAAACAAAGAAAAGAAACATGACATTTTGGTGCATTATTGTCTGAGTAGATGGTAGAGTCTGACTTAAAAACTCACCTCTTTTGCCACAAATGCAGGTCATAACTACCATGTTAAAAAAGACCAGTCCTGTACATTGGAATCTAGTCTCTCAAGACAGTTGGTCACTCATCGCACTAGCTGTTCAAGACATGTTTAACTGATTTATCAACAAAATGTTAGCAAATGTAGGTTTGCTGATAAATATTTGCTTACACAATACACAATAAGAAAAGAAATAGAAGCTAAAATATTTTTTCTTCAACTATATCACTGATATATCCATCTATTTAAAACTCTGGCATATATTGGGAGCAATTCTGTGGTATATAATCAGGAAGTTAAAAGCATGCAACAAAATACATATGCATATAGACTAAAGAATAATATGGTAGAGCATGGTGCAACTGGTTAAAGGAGCTGCACCTGTGCAACTAGCTATGGAGCTGCATGGACCAATCTGGGTGCAACTAACTGTGGAGTTGTAACAAGGGCATTAACTCTGGCTAAGGAGCTGCACTAAGAAAAATTAAACTACTGTAAGTAACTAAGGATCTGATAGTGGTACGGGTAGTACTAGGGGCAAGAGAATGAAGTAACAATAAATGAAGCCCTCCTACAAACAACTGCACATAAATACATACAAACTAAAGAAAATACATGTACAACTAAGGATCTGCAAGTGTGCAGCAATGATGGAGTTGCCCAGAAACCTTGTGAGCATGCATCTGGCCATGAGGGAGCTGCACTTCAGTGCCATTATGCAAGTAAAGATCTGATCGGGACACTGACACTGACAGTGTTATGGGCAACATAATGAAGTAACACACAATGAAAACCCCTTCAAAGAACTGTGGTGTATGATGCAAGTGGCCAAAAAGGACAGCAAATCTGAGTGTACCACAGTACACAAAGCTGCAGTTCTCAAACGGAGCCACAGTAATTAACTATGCATACATAGAGATATATGTGTCATGGAGCAGGCAAAATAATAAATTAACACATGAAAACCATCACTATAAAGTTTCCGGAAGGAGATTAAACTAAATACACAACTGTCAAAAGAGTTGCACTGAGAAAGGGATGTACTGCAGCTAGTGGGACTGCTGCAAAAATACATGTAACAATGAGGACAAGAGCAGTAATGTACATGAAATACACAAAATCAGGAGAAGGCAACTCCACAAAGAGTGCAAGAAAAGTGCACCATCTTCAAAAGGTAGGCAGTGGGGATGGTGGTGGATTACTGGAGCAAAAAATGAACACAGCCATGTGTGATGCACAAGAAGTAATGGTATGTGAACCCCATGCAAGACAACAATGACCCCAACATTTCTATATATAAGTTGAGATCTCTGACATCATACAGTGAATCAACAAACAGACTATTTGAGTGATAGAATATAAATATATTTGTATTATGTAAACAGTATCAAAACCATTGATTTCCAAAAATGATGAGATAGTATAAAAGATTATTTGTCCCCATTTTAGGTTATGTACAAATTTGGATGAGAAGTAAGGGTACCTGAATTCCATTTAAATATAAAACAAAGAATGAAGCAATGCCACCTGCAACCAAATTAGAACAGGTTAGGTCAATATCTGTCTCTAAGTGTGCAAGAAAATGAAGTCATGACAATATTAATTGATTTTTAAAAGACTGCAGCTTATAGAATACACTTTGACCTATGCTTGAAAGAGTTTATATTTTGTAGATGTTATCTTTACTTATATATCTTTTCCAAAATTTTACAAACTGATGCCTATTATCTTTAGTCTCATAAGCTAGATGCCTTCATTCATTTGGAAGGGTATATTTTTCTACCAATTTAGTTTTGTAAATTTTATCTTTTATGTTTGCATAAATTTACTTTTAATCAAAACTAAGACTGTCAGCTTACTGTCAAATATAAATTAAATGTGTTGAAGATTTACTTTTTTTCTAAATGTAATCTATGCATAAAAATTGACATATATCCCTTAACTCCTTAGTTAATAAGCAAAATTTGACATATATCCCTTAACTCCTTAGTTACTAAGCAAAAATTGACATATATCCCTTAACTCCTTAGTTACTAAGCAAAAATTGACATATATCCCTTAACTCCTTAGTTACTAAGCAAAACCAAATCAATGTGTTCTTGTATGATAAAAGTCAGAGTTAACAAAGGCCAAGAACTCTTCATAACATAGATAGACAAACACTGAAACCAGACTTAATATATTACTGCAATCGATCATAGTGCAATATCTGCTAACAATGCCTTACATCTTAATTTGAAGCAGCTGAGCAGAAATGAGAAATCAAATATCAAATGTAAAACATCAAAGAACAATTCCTAACTATGTGGCTACAGATTTATGAGTTCATTCTCAATGACGCATCATACATAGATTTTAAAAAAAAAATACAGTGTAAAGGCCAAAAATGAGTTTATAAAATGACATAACTCACACTGTATCACCACAAGTAGAATTTACATTAAGACAGATCTCACCTGGTCAAGTGTAGTGTGGGAATCACACATCAGAACTTCATCTGCCTGGGGAAGGGGCTGAGTTGAGTCTACCATGTACACGGAAAGCAAAGTCCGGAGGATGTCAGCTAGAATCATAAATTTCATTACTTTTTTTAACATTTTAGCAACAAAACAGGGCTAGTTTAAATCCAAATTAAACAGTCTTTATAGGACCTATGCATCTAAAATACACTTTCAGACATTACAATGATAAAAATAATACAAAGCAAAAACCAAAAATGGGATCAAAGGTATCATATAGTAAGAAGATACATTTATATGTGAAACATCAAAAGTCAGGAATACTTCATGGCTTACTAGTATGTCTCATGTTTTGCTCATTCACTATGAAATCCCATATATGTTCTTTTACCTGAGATAAATAATTTACATTATAATGTACCTGTTTTCCTTTATTATTCATCTGCAAAACGGGAAAATGTCTCACCTTTGGAACAGACAATGAGATTTGGAGATCCCTTAACAAGCCCTGGTGGAAATGGCCTCAAAATCTTCAAAGCATCTGAAATTATTAAACAGAAGAAAATTAATTTTTATTAGTCTTTCTATAGCTAGAGAGTACATTACTTTAAAAATGAGCTTAATCTAAACTTGAGTTAGCTTTATCACAATATATATATATATATATATATATATATATATATATATATATATATATATATATATATATATATATATATATATATATATATATATATATATTTATTTGTGTGTGTGTGTGTGCATGTATATTGTGATATATCTAACTCAAGTTTAGACCAATATATATATATATATATATATATATATATATATATATATATATACCACTCCCTCGATAACTTACGCCCGGATAACTCATGAACCCGCTTATAACGCGATGTCCAGCATAGCTCCCGATTTTTTCAAAGAAAATATATTTTAAAATGTGTTGAACGTGAAGAAAGTCGTGATAAGAAATGGTAAATTAAACCTTGATATATAGCTCATTTTTATCATCAAAAATGGTGATTATTGCCCATAAAGATAGATTCCATATTGTGAAGTTTGCAATTTCTAATAAGATATCACATATTATGTTAGGTTTTTTCAAATAGAAAAATAGAAATAGTTGTCAATATACTGTAAATAAACAGCACTCAATGAAAAATTATGGTAAATGCTAACATGTGGCAACAGAGAATGAAATAAATACCAATTAAATGTCTTGCTAGGTGAAATTCACATTATAATCCTTTAATTTTGTCTCAACACTATAATCAAAACCTAAATATTCTCTTCTATGAAAACATGAAAAGAATCAGTCGACCGTCACATGGAAACCCATGAGTACTTCCATGAGAACATAATTTAATGCTGGCTTTGTTTCAACAACTTGAGGAAGGGTTTGTTGCAAAAAAAACAATCAATTAAAAAAGACCTGTGTTGTTTTATCACTTTGAATAGGTCTTTTGTATCAAATCAAACAAGTACAATAAAATAAAGTTCAAAGGCAAGCCAATAGGAGCAAATGTTCTTGTATTCATTACCGTTATCAAATTTCATTTTACTTGACCAATCAAAAATATTTTTACATTTTATGTATTAACATCATTAAAGTATATAATATCAGTAAGTAATGTATCCTAATCATTTGTAAATGTGACAATGGAGAGCAAAGGAATTAAGCGAAAGGCGTGCTTAATGACTGAAAAGCTATTCATCATAGATGGTGTTCATAATGACGAATCAAGATCAAAATTTTACAATGAACGAAAATTTGCTGAGTCAACATTTAGAGGTTGGCTTAAGGATGAGTCAAAACTGCGAAATTACTCAAATGATGTTGATTGAGATGAAGGGATGAAACAAAAATGAGCACGGACTGCAAGCGATAATGAATTAGATGATGCTGTGTGTGCGTGGTTCACACAACGTGTCACAAACCGCAAGTTTTATCGTGTTCTAATTTAGGTAGTTTTAAATTTTTAGACCCATTAATTTTATGTTGGTAATGGTTAACCCTTGTAAATTTTTTTTTTTTCTTCCATTTTACGTCTACCGCAATAAATATCTACACATTGTTTGATCGACATTGTTTTTTCGAAATGTGTTGATCTTTGGTATTTAAAAAAAACGACTACTTTGGATGAAACAATAAAACTAGAATGTATACCATTCACAGCAAAAATTAGTGACATAGTACACAGCATGAAGTCGTACATGTGCTAAGTGAATGGAAACCACGTGGAATAATGTTTTGATGCTCAATATAATGCAAGTTATCCTGAAATTAATGTTAAAATGTGATGAAAAAAATTAAACAAAGTACACTGATATGAAGAGATATTTATTCACTGTTAATCTTAGCACGATTATTAATTGAGTATTCAATACTGTAACATGCCAAGCTACCCCACCCCCTTTTGCCTATAAGTTGATTCCTTTGTTAGTTTTGTTGTTTGTTATAGGTTCCTCGATAACTCGTGCCCTCGCTTATATCGTTGTTGATGTTTTTGGATCCCGATGTCCAGGAGTTATTGAGGGAGTGGTGTGTATATATATATATATATATATATATATATATATATATATATATATATATATATATATATATGTATGTGTGTGTGTGTGTGTGTGTGTGTGTCCATCATAAAGGTAGGGTGGGACACATGAGAGGTATGATAAAAAAATACATAACTCTTCCATATATAGTGCAAGTCAAATGACTAGTCAACAAGAATATCTTCAAAAATGGCAACAAAAAGTACATTATTTTACAGCAATCCAATGAAAATTGCAAAAAGAATTGCATTTACAAAATTGCAGCCTTATGAATAGAACTGTGAACATGTACTCATGTATCCACCCATTTATAATAACCCAGGTAATAAAATAAGCCATTGGGTACCAATTTACTGCATGCAAGTTTTCTACTAGTACAGATGACCCTATAAGACCGTAGCTTGTAAAGACAGCACTGGTTTCATTGTCATGTTGACAATCCTTGTGACTGAGCTGCAAAAATATATTGACTTCTTCAGTGCCAAGTACAGTAGTGCATCTTTCAGTAATTTTTGACCTTAATCACTTAGCTCATTTTCCCCAAATTAACAACCCTTTGATTGAGCTGCTTTCTCACTGGCACTTATAATAGACTGGTTATTCAATCTTGCCACACAATTAACACTTGTTCAGTTGCAACCTTTAAAAGTTTTCATAAACTGTATGATCAAAGTGTTACTTACAAAGCTCAAGCTCAGTCTCTACAATAAGCACCTGCATATGACAGTAAGGCCAAAGAATGGGAGTCAGATGATATTTATGATGATTTACATGATGGAAGATTTATGTACTTCATCAGATAATGAGGATGATTTCTTGGCACCAGATGACATTACCTAGTGACTTTTATAAAATATTATGATTTTTTAAAAAATGTGGACTTTACTTTCATTGTTTATTTTGTACAAAATTATATAAACATATTATGGGATATTGTGAATTGGATCATTCTGAACCATTTTTATACTGCTAGGAGACTTACAACTGAATTCATGGATTTATCATATAAATGGATTTAAAATGTCAAGTATTATTGATTTTAGTGGATTTAATTAGAACAAAAGTTTTAAGTTGTTAATTTATTTGTGACATATTTAACTCAATAATGCAAGAATATTTTATACCATTTGTAGTTAATTTTCACATCTATCTGTCTGACTTACAAAGTACACCCTGACTTATAGAATTCAACCATTTAAAAAATACATTTTTGCATGCCTTTCATGCCAGTATCAACCTACAACAAAGCAGTTCAGATTTGTACACATTTAATACAATTCACTTTTCTCAAGCACACATATAACCGATCATTAAGATCAATGTGTATCCAGTAGATGTTTTTTAAATTTTCACAGCTTTACATTTGAATGTAAAATAATGTAAAACAGGTGTCATGTTACAACTGTTAAGTTAAAAGGGCAATAACTCTGAAAACAAATCGCAGGAACTCAAACATTTTTCAACATGTGCATCTTTACATGATGACTATAAAATGTACCAAATTTCACTTAAATCCCATAAAAAACTTCAAAACATGTCAGATGCAGGACAAAATGTGTAGTAACTCAAACAAAAATCACAAAACACAGTAATTTGTTAATATATGCCGATTCATATGATGACCATAACAGATACCAAAGTTTCATGGTCATTCACTGGAAACTGTGAGGCTATCTACATTCAGAATGTTCTGTCATACATGACATCAGGGGTCCAATTTTAGTAATACTTCTAGAAACCAGACTTACTTTTGTAAAACATGTATGCCCTTTTCATGCACTAAATGTCAAACTCTACAATAAATTAAGGAGAAGCAAACATGCACACAAAATTTCATTTCCCTGCCTCATGACAATTTTGCTAAATTTTCAGGAAAAGTTTTGTAGAAAAAAGTACAGGTAAAATATTGCATTTTAAAAACAAACATGTAATAAAGTCATATATGTATGAATTCTGATATGCCTAATAACTTTGTTTGACATGTATATCTCAAAATGTTTATAAAAAGTCCCACAAGATCATAAAATGTATTAAGCATGAAAATGGCAAAATAGAAATTAAATCTAATCAGGGGAGTTCCAGTAAAACATATCCAGGATCAGGGAAAGGCACTTTTAACTTGGCATACTTACCCATAGATGCAACTTAGAATTTTTAATATCATTTTAATATGAACTCTGAAATCAAAGTACCCTGGCATATATTTTTAAAAAGCTGCCTTCCCTGGGTACAATGTATGTTTAAATGGAAGACCCTTCAGGTCATCTACTCAGGACCATGACAATGTGTGAAAATTTCATGGCTTTAATTCAAAAAGTTTTTCTACTATCACACTAAAATTGCTTCAGGAAAGACATGTGGATGTACAGTTGTTCATTGCTTGAGTTTAAAGATTACAATGACATCACTAACTGTTTTGGGTTCTGTGAGTATGAGAGTGGCTGATCAAGCTAATTTGTGCTATGAACTATGACAGACTAAACAGGATATACCACTTGATATTGCTTTATCAATATAGCATGTGCTGCAGTTCTGTGACTTACATTGCTCTGCATTTTATCCCCAGTTCATGTATGTAGATTTGGTATGGATGAGAATGTTCCAGATGAAACAATCCTATGGAAAACATTTTTTTCCGAAGACTCAGGGTCAATGTTGAAGTGTTTCAAGGAAGATCTGCGGGAGTCTTTCAATTGTTTCTTTTGACCACCCTAAGATCACTTTCCTTCCTTCAATTTGCATCAGGCATCAGTAAGTATCACAGAGAATATACTCAAGAGGGATGGGTCCAACACACAACCTTGCTTGACTCCATTGATGTCTGGAAGTGGGTTAGTTGACCATCATCCACGAGGGTTTGGGATGCAGCTGAGTACAGAGGGTACAGGGTCTCTGAAAGATGCTCAGTTTTCTTCAACATTCACTGAATTTCTATTGACTGAATAATTTGGCTGCTCAATTTTTTGACAAATGTCTGTTTCACATACTCCTGTTTCAATTTGGGGAATTAAGCTTTCTGGACATTTCTCTGCCTTGTGGTCATCTGCTAGCTGAACGTGGAAATCAAGCCTAAAGACTTGTGGTCAGTTCAATGTTCTGCACTTCTGTTGGCCTTCATCACTTATATGCTTATGATGACTTAGTCAATAAGATACCAATGCCTGGGGTGAGGGTGCATCAAAGACACAATGTTGCAACTGGCTGACAGAAGACTTTTTGATTAGGAGGTTATGTACAGGTCATTTAATTAGCATGTTGAGTCCATTGTTGTTGCATCTGCCAAAGCAATTTTTTTAATGATGCCTGGTCATGTCTCATCATTTGTGCCATGACTAGCATTAAAGTCACCAAGGATGGTGTCTGCCTTCAATACTTCTGCAATAAGAGACTCTAGGTCTTCATAAAAGTTTTCCTTCATCTCATCTGGGTTGGTCATAGTGGATGCATAGGAACTGATGATAGTTATGCATCTTTTATAGACAGTTGGTCTCATTTTCTGTCATTCATACCATTTGGAAGCTTGTTGACTTCTTTACCTTAACCATTCCAAAAGAAAATGTAGCCAGTTACTATTTTGCTGAGTTGTCCTTACTTTCAGGTCAGGCCATGCTATACCTGCTACAGTAAGTAACAGAAGACACTATATACCTGTGACTACTGACACAGAGTGGATAGCTACACCTGACTCCATGAAGAAAGTCATACATAGTCATCCTCTTGACTGGAGGATGAGTATACATGCATCATGGTCACCCGATCACCTTAAAAAAATTAGTGTTGCCTATGTAAACAATGAAGCCTATATCTTACTGAAGCTTTTATAGTCATAATTCTAATCATCCAAACTCAAGAACTAAATGATATTTGCAACCTCCATTTTGGACATACATCGACCAAGTAACTTTAAATGACATATTATGACTAAATCTTAAACAACACCACCTGATGTGTCCAAAGGAACTCAAATACATAAACCCAACTCATGTGCAAGTTATGACATTATTCCCCTTGCACCACCAGATACATTCAAGTCCTGTGGCAATGGGCATGCTGCAGAGTAGCAGGTGTGGACAGAATTGGAAACTGTAGCTGCAGAACTGCACATGAGGAGATCAGGGTGTATGGTTGCTTTTCACTGGACTGAAGCAGTGGTGAACTTAGACAGCCTCCTAGGTGATTAATTAGCCGTTTTTAAATCATACTGCTCACCTACATAGCATGAGGAAGGGGCTAGAAAATGTACACATACAATGCCTGCTTCACCTTAAGTCTGGTCAGCATACTGTAGCTGATGTGGATGCCACCACCTTAGAGGTAACCCCCCCAAAGATCAAGGTGACACAATCACCATCAGTGACTAGAATGTTCACAAATTAACAGACAATAAATCAAAAGACAGACCAGAGGGAACAAAAGCTCTACTTGGCAGAGAACTGTCTAGATTCAACATCCAGATAGAACTCCATAGTGAAACTCATCTAAGGAAAAACAATTTACTGAATGGCAAAGCAATATACACCCTTCTTCTATTGCAATACAAGAATACAAATTTTTTTGCTAGAACACAGTGATTTGTTGATATGCACATCTTCAAACAAAGACAATAATATGAATAAACTTTCATGGTGAGCCATTGGCAAGAAGCCCAAGTGGCTCTTATACTGCCCACCTGTTTACATAATCTCACAGTTAACCACTTTAATAAGCAGGGTTTCTTTTAGTATAATAACACATATTTTGTAAGCTCTGTACCACACTTTCTATCCTGTTTTTTTTAAAAATATATTTTACTATATATTAGTCTATAAATACAACATAATATACACTGTTTCTTGCTTAAAATTAAAGGGAACCAAACCTTGATGATAATAAACCCAACAAATCAAAACTCTGGTTTAAAGAGTGGTAAAGTGGTCATCCAATCAGATGCTAGCTTGCCCCATTAACAGGCATGGGTCCCATTTACATGCCTAGATCTTGAAGATATAAGCCTCTATTCCAATTCTGATCATAGTCAGATCAGAATAATGGCTTTCAGAGTGGTGATAAGCTCAGCCATTCACAAGCAAAGTAACTTCATAAATATGCAGAGACATCACTCATTACTGAACTCATCCAAGATCCGAAAGACATAAGCATAGGCTATAAGTTTTACTAAAATTGGATCAGAAATACAGTCTCCATTGGGGTAACAAGATCAGCCAATCAGATGCATGGTCACCTCATTAGTATCTGTGGAGCTTGTTCATTTATTGAACTCATTCAAAACCTTAGTATAAAAAATATATTCAAAGTTTAATAAAAACTGGATCAGAAATATGGCCCCAGAGTAGTAAGAAAGTTAACCATTAAGAAAGAAGATCACCTCATAAATATATATGAATCTCAATCACTGTAGAACCTATCTGAGATTCTGTTGATATAAACCCAAGTTTAACTAAAACTGGTTTACAAATATGAACTGTATGGTAAGAAGTAATTGTTGACAGATGCATGATACACAATAAACAATGCATGATGAATACATGTCCATTCTATAAGTTCCTTTACATCCATGCAAGCAAAAAACTGCAGGATTAGGATTAGTTGCATTCTCAAGATTCTATCATACATTGCACTCAGCTGAGCCAAAAAGGGCAGTAACTCAACAAAATTGTAGAAGGCCAGTAATATGTTGACATGTGCATCTTCAAATGATGACCACAACATATGCATAGTGTCCTGGTGATCAAATGAAAACTGCATTAACAAGATTCCATCATATACAACATTTGACTTCAACTGCAAGTACAAAAGGGCAATTACTATCATAAAAGCACTGTGATTTATTAATATGTATTTCTTCCGATGATGACCATAATATGTATGAAGTTTAAAATTGTCCCATCAAAATATAGACATAAGTTGTTTTCACACAGTTCTGTCATGCAAAACATTCAGCTACAATACAAAAACAAAATAGCTCTTAAAAATGTGGAAGCAAAGTGATTTTGTTGATATGCATATCTTCTCAGGATAACCATAATGTTTACTGTGTTTATGGCAATCTATTTAAAACTTTAGGACCATCTGTACTGTCATACACTGCCTTCTGCTGTAAGACAAAAAGTCTTATAAACATTACAGAAGCAAAGTCAGATGATGACTAAATTATTAACCACTTTTCACATCAATCAAAATCTATAGCATTAGCTGCATTCATAAGACTGTTATGTATGCAAGGATGGGTCAATAAACAAACAAATGGATGGATGCTTATAAGGAATAATAATTATATACTTCCATCTCTAGTGAGATTTAGAGTATAAAATCTTTAATTCTGACTTTAATCTAGCATTTGGACAGGCAGATAAATAGACATACACACAAACAAAAACCAAGCGACAAATTAGGCTCTACAAAAGTAAGAGTATGTGCTTTTTTTCTTTTCATTTCCTATCTTTCTGAAGTTGATTTTTCACTACTTTGTCTAATTCAATGATATAGTATGAAATAAAAATAAATTTATTATCAATCTAAATTGAAAAATTATAATTCAGAGACAAATGTCAAATACATTCTGAACTTCATTATATACTTAATGCCTGTATTTGAGTCTGATAAACATCTAACATGTGTTATATGAGAATTTCTACTCCACATGTTATGTGAGAATTCCTACTCCATGTGTTATACAAGAATCTCTACTCCATGTGTTATATGAGAATTTCAACTCCAAGTGTTATATGAGAATATCTACTCCATGTGTTATATAAGAATATCTACTCCATGTGTTATAGGAGAATCTCTACTCCATGTGTTATATGAGAAATCTACTCCATGTGTTATATGAGAATCTCTACTCCATGTGTTATATGAGAATATCTACTCCATGTGTTATATGAGAATATCTACTTTCATGTGTTATATGAGAATATCTACTCCATGAGTTATATGAGAATATCTACTCCATGTTTTATATGAGAATATCTATTCCATGTGTTATATGAGAATATCTACTTTCATGTGTTACAAAAGAATTTCTACTCCATGTGTTATATGAAAATATCTGCTCCATGTGTATTACAGAGATTTTCTGCTGCAGATTCAGGAGAAAGGTCAAATCTTAAAGTTAAACTAATTCATTTTCAGAGAGAAAGTGGAAATTTGTAATGGAAAATTCTAAAGGTCAAAATCCAAAATTTGTCTTCCGCACAGGCTGAGCATTGGGAATTGCTGGAATGGCAACATATCAAGAAGCACTGATGCCATTACAAAAATTAATATGCACATGAATGCAAATTAGGAACAAAGCAAATAAATTAAAAATGAGAAACATTTTCATGAACGTAGTTTTCAAGTGCTTACTGTGCATCTATATGATGTTTTCAAATGCTTCTTGTACATGATATTTTCAAGTGCATACTGTGCAGCACTATTCACATTTTCAAGTGCATACTGCACAAAATTATTAAAGCTGTTCAAGTGCTTATTGTGCATCACAATCCATGTTTACAACTGCTGACTGTACAACACTATCCATCATGTTTTTGAGTGCTGACTGTGCAACACTATCCATCATGTTTTTGAGTGCTGACTGGGCTACACTATCCATCTTGTTTTTGAGTGCTGACTGTGCTACACTATCAATTATGTTTTTGAGTGCTGACTGTGCAACACTATCCATCATGTTTTTGAGTGCTGACTGTGCAACACTATCCATCATGTTTTTGAGTGCTGACTGTGTTTCACTATCCATCATGTTTTTGAGTGCTGACTGTGCTACACTATCCATCATGTTTTTTGGTGCTGACTGTGCAACACTATCCATCATGTTTTTGAGTGCTGACTGTGCTACACTATACATGTTTTTGAGTGCTGACTGTGCTACACTATCCATCATGTTTTTGAGTGCTGACTGTGCATCATGTTTTTGAATGCTGACTATGCTACACTATCCATCATGTTTTTGAGTGCTGACTGTGCTTCACTATCCATCATGTTTTTGAGTGTTGACTGTGCTACACTATCCATCATGTTTTTTGGTGCTGACTGTGCAACACTATCCATCATGTTTTTGAGTGCTGACTGTGCTACACTATCCATCATGTTTTTGAGTGCTGACTGTGCTAAACTATCCATCTTGTTTTTGAGTGCTGACTGTGCATCATGTTTTTGAGTGCTGACTGTGCTACACTATCCATCATGTTTTTGAGTGCTGACTATGCTTCACTATCCATCATGTTTTTGAGTGTTGACTGTGCTACACTATCCATCATATTTTTGAGTGCTGACTGTGCTTCACTATCCATCATGTTTTTGAGTGTTGACTGTGCTACACTATCCATCTTTTTGAGTGCTGACTGTGCTTCACTATCCATCATGTTTTTGAGTGCTGACTGTGCACCACTATCCATCATGTTTTTGAGTGCTGACTGTGCATCACTATCCATCATGTTTTTGAGTGCTGACTGTGCAACACTATCCATCATGTTTTTGAGTGCTGACTGTGCTACACTATCCATCATGTTTTTGAGTGCTGACTGTGCTACACTATCCATCATGTTTTTGAGTGCTGACTGTGCTACACTATCCATCATGTTTTTGAGTGCTGACTGTGCATCATGTTTTTGAGTGCTGACTGTGCAACACTATCCATCATGTTTTTGAATGCTGACTGTACTACACTATCCATCATGTTTTTGATTGCTGACTGTGCTGCACTATCCATCATGTTTTTGAGTGCTGACTGGGCTACACTAACCATCTTGTTTTTGAGTGCTGACTGTGCTACACTATCCATCATGTTTTTGAGTGCTGACTGTGCTACACTATCCATCATGTTTTTGAGTGCTGACTGTGCAACACTATCCATCATGTTTTTGAGTGCTGACTGTGTTTTACTATCCATTATGTTTTTGAGTGCTGACTGTGCTACACTATCCATCATGTTTTTGAGTGCTGACTGGGCTACACTATCCATCTTGTTTTTGAGTGCTGACTGTGCTACACTATCCATCATGTTTTTGAGTGCTGACTGTGCAACACTATCCATCATGTTTTTGAGTACTGACTGTGCAACACTATGAATTATGTTTTTGAGTGCTGACTGTGCAACACTATCCATCATGTTTTTGAGTGCTGACTGTGCTACACTATCCATCATGTTTTTGAGTGCTGACTGTGCTACACTATCCATCATGTTTTTGAGTGCTGACTGTGCTACACTATCCATCATGTTTTTGAGTGCTGACTGTGCATCATGTTTTTGAGTGCTGACTGGGCTACACTATCCATCTTGTTTTTGAGTGCTGACTGTGCTACCCTATCCATCATGTTTTTGAGTGCTGACTGTGCTACACTATCCATCATGTTTTTGATTGCTGACTGTGCAACACTATCCATCATGTTTTTGAGTGCTGAGCAACACTATCCATCAAGTTTTTGAGTGCTGACTGTCTTACACTATCCATTATGTTTTTTGAGTGCTGACAGTGCTACACTATCCATCATGTTTTTGAGTGCTGACTGTGCTACACTATCCATCATGTTTTTGAGAGCTGACTATGCTTCACTATCCATCATGTTTTTGAGTGCTGACTGTGTTTCACTATCCATCATGTTTTTGAGTACTGACTGTGCAACACTATGAATTATGTTTTTGAGTGCTGACTGTGCAACACTATCCATCATGTTTTTGAGTGCTGACTGTGTTTCACTATCCATCATGTTTTTGAGTGCTGACTGTGCTACACTATCCATCATGTTTTTGAGTGCTGACTGTGCTACACTATCCATCTTGTTTTTGAGTGCTGACTGTGCTACACTAGCCATCATGTTTTTGAGTGCTGACTGTGCATCATGTTTTTGAGTGCTGACTGGGCTACACTATCCATCTTGTTTTTGAGTGCTGACTGTGCTACACTATCCATCATGTTTTTGATTGCTGACTGTGCAACACTATCCATCATGTTTTTGAGTGCTGAGCAACACTATCCATCATGTTTTTGAGTGCTGACTGTCTTACACTATCCATCATGTTTTTTGAGTGCTGACAGTGCTACACTATCCATCATGTTTTTGAGTGCTGACTGTGCTACACTATCCATCATGTTCTTGAGTGCTGACTGTGCAACACTATCCATCTTTTTGAGTGCTGACTGTGCTACACTATCCATCATGTTTTTGAGTGCTGACTGTGCAACACTATCCATCATGTTCTTGAGTGCTTACTGTGAAACACTATCCATCATGTTTTTGAGTGCTGACTGTGCTACACTATCCATCATGTTCTTGGGTGCTGACTGTGCATCACTATCCATCATGTTTTTGATGCTGACCTTGTCACTATCATCATTTGAGTGATGACTGATCACTATCCATCAGGTTTTGAGTGCTGACTGTGCTACTATATCCTTAATGTTTTTGAGTGCTGTCTGGTGCAACACTATTCATCATGTTTTTGAGGCTGACTCTGCTTCACTATCCATAAGGTTTTGAGTGCTGACTGTGCTACACTATCCATCATGTTTGTTGAGTGCTGACTGTGCTACACTATCCATAATGTTTTGAGTGCTGTCTGTCATACACTATCCATCTTGTTTTGAGTGCTGACCTGTGCTACCTATCCATCATGTTTTGAGTGCTGACTGTCTAATTTATATTGTTTTGATGGCTTGACTGAAACTATCTAGCTTGATGCTTTATCTGAGGGGTGACATGTTTGTAAACAAAACGCTTTCCTCTTGCGTTTTATAGTCGTCACTGTGCTCAACAAACACTGAATCTCATCTTAGGTTTATTGAGTTTATCAATCTGTTGGAAAAACACATTCACAAAAAGCTATTTTTGAAAGTCATAATGTGAATTACAAATACACATATCATGTATGTATGATACACTGTAGAAATGGAACTAATCACTCACATACATGTTCTGAGAGTGCTGAACTGTGGTCTACACTTATCAATTCATCTATTCTTGAGTTGACATACCATGGCTACATACCATGTAATTACTTTGTACAGTCGGAGCTGAATGTATCCTCACCACGTTTTTGAGTATGAAGATTATCTAAGATATCACATCAGTTTGCTGAGTAGTCTGAAATGAACACTATCTCATGTTTTTAAGTTACCATGAATGTCAAAAATCCATGTTTTGAGTGCTGACTGGGCTACACTATCCATCTTGCTTTTGAGTGCTGACTGTGCTACACTATCCATCATGTTTTTGATTGCTGACTGTGCAACACTATCCATCATGTTTTTGAGTGCTGAGCAACACTATCCATCATGTTTTTGAGTGCTGACTGTCTTACACTATCCATCATGTTTTTTGAGTGCTGACTGTGCAACACTATCCATTATGTTTTTGAGTGCTGACTGTGCTACACTATCCATCATGTTTTTGAGTGCTGACTGGGCTACACTAACCATCTTGTTTTTGAGTGCTGACTGTGCTACACTATCCATCATGTTTTTGAGTGCTGACTGTGCTACACTATCCATCATGTTTTTGAGTGCTGACTGTGCAACACTATCCATCATGTTTTTGAGTGCTGACTGTGCAACACTATCCATCATGTTTTTGAGTGCTGACTGTGTTTTACTATCCATTATGTTTTTGAGTGCTGACTGTGCTACACTATCCATCCTGTTTTTGAGTGCTGATTGGGCTACACTATCCATCTTGTTTTTGAGTGCTGACTGTGCTACACTATCCATCATGTTTTTGAGTGCTGACTGTGCAACACTATCCATCATGTTTTTGAGTGCTGACTGTGCTACACTATCCATCATGTTTTTGAGTGCTGACTGTGCTACACTATCCATCATGTTCTTGAGTGCTGACTGTGCTACACTATCCATCATGTTTTTGAGTGCTGACTGTGCATCATGTTTTTGAGTGCTGACTGGGCTACACTATCCATCTTGTTTTTGAGTGCTGACTGTGCTACCCTATCCATCATGTTTTGAGTGCTGACTGTGCTACACTATTCATCATGTTTTTGAGTGCTGACTGTGCTACACTATCCATCATGTTTTTGATTGCTGACTGTGCAACACTATCCATCATGTTTTTGAGTGCTGAGCAACAATATCCATCATGTTTTTGAGTGCTGACTGTCTTACACTATCCATCATGTTTTTTGAGTGCTGACAGTGCTACACTATCCATCATGTTTTTGAGTGCTGACTGTGCTACACTATCCATCATGTTTTTGAGAGCTGACTATGCTTCACTATCCATCATGTTTTTGAGTGCTGACTGTGTTTCACTATCCATCATGTTTTTGAGTACTGACTGTGCAACACTATGAATTATGCTTTTGAGTGCTGACTGTGCAACACTATCCATCATGTTTTTGAGTGCTGACTGTGTTTCACTATCCATCATGTTTTTGAGTGCTGACTGTGCTACACTAGCCATCATGTTTTTGAGTGCTGACTGTGCATCATGTTTTTGAGTGCTGACTGGGCTACATTATCCATCTTGTTTTTGAGTGCTGACTGTGCTACACTATCCATCATGTTTTTGAGTGCTGACTGTGCTACACTATCCATCATGTTTTTGATTGCTGACTGTGCAACACTATCCATCATGTTTTTGAGTGCTGAGCAACACTATCCATCATGTTTTTGAGTGCTGACTGTCTTACACTATCCATCATGTTTTTTGAGTGCTGACAGTGCTACACTATCCATCATGTTTTTGAGTGCTGACTGTGCTACACTATCCATCATGTTTTTGAGTGCTGAGCAACACTATCCATCATGTTTTTGAGTGCTGACTGTGCTACACTATCCATCATGTTTTTGAGTGCTGACTGTGCAACACTATCCATCATGTTTTTGAGTGCTTACTGTGAAACACTATCCATCATGTTTTTGAGTGCTGACTGTGAAACACTATCCATCATGTTTTTGAGTGCTGACTGTGCAACACTATCCATCATGTTTGTAAGTGCTGACTGTGCTACACTATCCATCATGTTCTTGGGTGCTGACTGTGCATCACTATCCATCATGTTTTTGAGTGATGACTGTGCTACACTATCCATCATGTTTTTGAGTGCTGACTGTGCTGCACTATACATCATGTTTTTGAGTGCTGACTGTGCTACACTATCCATCATGTTTTTGAGTGCTGACTGGGCTACACTATCCATCATGGTTTCAACTGTATGTTAAGAAGGTCTGTTGTTTTCAAGAGCTAACTATTCAAAAAAATAATCACTAAATTTATATTGTTCTCTCACAATTTTTGCAAATTTAAGTGAAACTAAACTAAAGCTTAGATGCTGTATATCAATGATAAAAAGAAGTGTGGCATGCTAAAAATCCCTATGTAAAAAAAACAATAGAAGAACTGTCAGTTTACCTGTCTCTGACAACCGTTTCAGTATAAGTCCCAGATGTTCTACACTGAGATAGTCTTTCACACTGGAGGAAACTGAACTGAGAAATTCCTTCCAAAGATGCTTTAGGTCCTTGATTAGAGGTTCTACATTCACATTCCTGTTGAGAGAAAATGAAACAAGCATTCCACAAAAAGCTATTTTTGACAAGCTCATATGGTGAAATTTAGCAAATAAACACACTTATACAATGTCATGACTATGCCAGTAACACTGTAAGAAAAATGGACACTAAAGTGCCACCTCACTATAACACTGTTCGGAGGAGTACTGTGATATATGTGAGGTCAACTTATATCAAGGTAGGTTCACCATCAAACTAAATCATCTCCATAAAGAGATTATTGACCATAACCATGGCATACAATACACTGTAATTACTAAAATTCAGTACAAGTACGGGAGCATGAAATGTAAGTCACTAGCAGCCACTTTTATAAGTAATGAAGATTATTCTTAAGGATTATTGCAGCCATCAAGTTAATGCTAAGAAGTAGTCCTGAAAATGAATGCACTAATCTATTTTCATAAATGTTATCCAATAATGTCAGAAAAATAATGTTAATTTTTAACAATGTCACTCTATTATTATTAAAATTATTTACAAAAATGATGAGGATTCTTTATTATGTCTAAGCTAAACAGGAGCCCAAATATGATGCTTGATTATTCAATAAAGAATATAAATATTCAAACTCCCTGCCACTGATTGGCTCATCTAGATTGACCAATTATGTTAATATGGAATCCAGTCATGAAACAACCGATCACAAAATAGACAAAATCATAACTTTTGTAAAATATGCAAGACAATGTCTATCTAGTTTGATTCAACATGTCTGGCAATTATTGCAGAAACCAATTTTAGTTTTAAATTATGTTTTTAATGAGATAAAATTCAAAGCCACACAACATATAATTATATTAGACCATCTAACAGTATATGGACCTCTCAATCTTTCTTCATTACATCTGCAAGATTGTCTAACTGATTATAACTGAAAAAGATATAATCATCTCTTTCTTTTAAAGTTCTGATGTTTTTATGTCATTTATTTGAAGAAGTCAAAAATCATTCTAATTATGCAGTATGAAATGTGCCAAAGGAAAGTACTTGCCATGTCTGGACAAAACTGGTTGAGGATTTATCAAAAATAAATACAATAAACTAAAAAATATGGAGAGTGTAATATAGATGTCATGTGATATCTGATGGATGCAAGGTCATAAAATAACCTCACATGGTTTTTTTCTTAGTCTAATGAATTCATGAACATGCAATCAATTAAATTTGCACATTAATCTTCTGCAAAAAATATACAATTTTCTCACCTTCCTGCAACTTCCAGTTTGTTAATAATGGAAGCAGTGACAGCTGTTACAGAAGTATCAGACCTTGTCCAACCTCCATATGTGGACATTTTAATTTCATCATCCATCGTTTCATCTTGACTCACCATATCAACTTCTTCAATGCTTTCTTCTGTCACACTTTCTTCATTGTCAAAACACCATACAAGTCCTACAAAAAATTAAAACTGTATTAAAGCTATTACAGAAGAATATTTAAATGTAACTGAGAATGGATTTACAATTTGTTCATCCAAAAACTCTTCTACAACAGAATGACAGTAGCAAAGAAAGAGTCAGTGATGATGATTAACTGTAACTGAACAAAAAAGATACATTCTACTGTTAAACCTGAGGTAACAAGTCAATACAGTTTGTTCAAGTTTGATAATTATAAACAAATCCAAGCAATGTGATTGAAAAACTCCACTGTATCAAGAACATGAATATTACAATGATGTGTGCATGTACAAGCCACCTTCAACCATATAAAGTGATCTTTCAAATTTAGCTTTGTTTAAAAACAGATATAAAACCTTGGCAAACATTGGTTTTCCAATGAGTTGTTGGACATAGACTTGCAGAATGGTTTGTTTCAAATTGCTGTTACTATCCTGTACTGTCAGTATTTGTGGTTTGTTTCAATTTTTGTATTTATACAATCAATAAAAACTTTACATGTATTGTATTGTCACATTAATTTGTCTTTTGTATAAAATTAAATAAAGGGAGCAGAATGAAAGGTAAAAATACATGCAGATTCTACCAGTATAAGAGCAAGCAGTAACTGTAGTATGTCAACTCATTTAACCTAATTAAACACTGAGAACACTATTAAGTACATGTGACATAATTAAAGTATCTAATATTAGTCGCCAGTTTATCATATTCATTCACAAATGTGATCAATGACAGCAAAAGAATAAAACTAAAGCATACCAAGAGCAGAAAAAGCCAAGTTTCACAAACAGAGTTTATTATGGAGAAGCAAGTTCCCAAGTTCATAGTGAAATTAAACTTCCCAAAATGGCAGTTAGGAGGTTTGCTAAGGATGTACAGAAATTTCACCATAACCTGCAAAAAACCACAGCTTCAGTCTTCTACTAATAAAACATTTTTTGCAAAGTTTCTTTATTCCAAATTTATGGTCACTTTAATGTATCCACATTCACATGCAAGAAGAGATTCTCGAATACACAATATTTGCTCCTACACATGTGATATATGTTAAAACCACTTGGGGTAAGGTTACAAAGTCAACTGTCCATGCCATATGATTCCTTCCTGTTATTCAATATCAAAGATTTTAAAACTGAGAAAAGAACCAAGACAAAGTCTGATGCCAGCATCATGGCCCAAAGTTTTTACTAAGTAAAACTTGTTTTGAGAAACTGCCCCTTCTGTCAGCTAAAAGCAGTCCCTCAAGACAGGTGGTCTCTCTTAACAGGCATGTGAAAATGGACTGGTTTCCACAGTTGAAGAAAAGAAAAACCATATTCACTGTACATGTATTGTATCCTTTATTCATAAATTTTGTTAAATATTGCATTTATTCCTCTCAAAATAACTTTATATAATAAAGATACACAGTGTACATCTATCAAATGCAGTTCTGCTGAGAGACTACTCGCCTTTTCCTGCATCAGCTTTCCACTTACCAGTACCTTTTTACTCCGTGCAAAAGAAACCCCACTCCCATACTCTCTTTTTTAGATCTCCATGCAATGTCCATCGTGCCATAGCATATTTCCTCGTTGCTTGTGCACCTATCTGCCATTTGTTCTTTTTCTTTAATAACACTCTGAACTTGCATTTTACCAACATTTAAACTGACTGCTATTTTGCTAAGGGTCTCCCCTTTCTCGCTTCTTTCTTTTAGTGTTAAAAATTTTCTTTTTTTCATCGAAGGTTCTGCCATTGCTATTAGTGTTTATGTAATAATGACTAGATGTATTTCGGTTTTCATTAGGTTTGGGGGAAATGTGAAATAAATATTTATTATGTACAGATGAATGAAACCCAAAAAATAGTCAACTTATCAAGATACATTGTACATTTATTTTGAGATGAAGTATTAAAAAAATCCAGCATTACAGCTTGATAAACAATGGCTGCAACCATCTACACCTGGATAAGCAAACAGTGGCTTGGTGAAACACTATAACCAAAAATGTTATTGATAAATCTGGAAATGATTCTCACTAAGAGTCCTTGTATTAAAGACAAAGACCTTATTCACCCCCAGGCATTATGGATTAACTGGAAAGACAACCAATGTACTCAACCCTACACAGAAGCCCTTTCAAAAGATTTATCACTGGGACATTTGGACTACTGGCATTATGTGAACTGTCACAAAGATAAAGAAAAAATAAAAACCTCTAAATTGATTGTGTATGTCCATCATTATTCCCTTTGATGAAAAAATCATTAATCTTATTGGCAATTCACAATGACATCAGCACTACAATGGCAATTAGTGACGTAATTTAGTCTGGTTTACTGCAATTTACAAATGACACCATACAATGGACTTGTCAATTTCATAAAACTTGTAGCTATTCAATTTTCATTTAAATACCCTATAAGAACAATCTGTACTATTTATGCAGTCATTGAAACAAAGGATTAAATGATGGTTAGTGTTGTTTATCTCTGTCCTTTTGCCATGCAGTCATTCATGACAGTGTCGAAACAACTATTTTACCAAGAAATTGTGGTCACTGGTCGCATTCAGCAGGTGGTCACTCATAACAGAGCATTTATATAGTAAAACTGATCTGTGCATTATAATTGTAGTCAAAGCAGAGTCACTCATGACTTTTTACTGTATCCTCTTTACTTGCATTCTGAAGTCTGGGTATCACAGAACGATGAGAGCTAGAATATTGAGCCAGATGTTGTGCTATTACATAAAGGCCAAACAGCAAATTCCTTTGCTCTGGTGTACCAAAAATAAAAGTAAAAAGAGAAGATGGTGTCTCTAAATAGCTGTGACAAACCCACCTGGAAAAAGTGGATGCTCACATATCCAAGGAAACCTTTTCAGAAGCAGGAAGAGATGCTTCCAAAGTTTTCTTTTCTATCAAATGAAACCAAATAAAAGCATAAAGCCCTAACTGTATGTAGATGTCTAACCTGATCATCTTAGCACTGATACAACTTATGACTCATGATCTTAATAGAAAGTGGAGCTAATGAAGTAGCAGATTATTGGGCATTAAAACAGATTATCAAAGAATCAAAGCTAAATTATATTTACCACTGAACCATAAATAATAATTTTTACTGGCAAATCATGAAATTCACTCTTAACTGCCAAGGTTACAGCAAGTAAGTAATCTTGCTCAAAACTTTTCCAAGTAAGATCATCAATTGAGATGAGCCAAACATGGTCGAGATGCGGCAGATCAGAAACCCGCTATGCGGTAACAGCACGTCCCTACTTTGTGGTAATAGCCTGAGCTTGTATACCAACAGGTCAAAGACATCAAAAAACAAAGGCAAGTGGGGCTATAAGTGGGCATCCTAAATGAGAAAAATTAGTGGAGATCTAAGCATTGCAATGTTAGTCTGAAAAATGTGAAGGTATACAGAAACAGATGATCACAGCTAAAAATGATGGTGTCCACTGTCCAGGCATTCAGATGGGACTGAGGATATGTAAATAGGGACCATTTTGCTAAGTTTCATTGTAAATAAGTCCTCCTGGGGTCTTCCCCACAACTGGAAAAGTAATTCTTCTATCTTCTATGGTACAGACCATTCCATAAGAACAATGCAGTCATTTTTGGACAGATTGTCTGCTACATTATTCCTCTTGCAAGAAATATGAAGAATTTGGAACATTATCTCCTCCAAGAGAGCCAAATGAAGGTGATTCCAAATGTCCACACAAAGAAAAGAAACATGAGAACCTTCTTGCTTCATGAGGTGTACTACTACTGATGTGCTGTCAAATGAGACAAACACAGTGTCCCATTTTAATGTTGACACAACCCTATACAGTAGCTAGAATATTCTTGTGCAGCCTTCAGTTCACTAAAAGCATGAACTGGAGAGGGTGCAAATAAAGTCTCCCTATGGGAACCATAGTCTGCTGCAGTTCAGGGTCCCTAGTAGTAAAATGTAAAAGCAGACCAAAGAGGTCTTGGCTAGAAGAATAGTACGACAAACAGGACCATGTTGTTTCTGTCCAGGGTGGCATGGACTCCATCAAGTTTATAAGAAATTCATCCCCCACATAAACAAAAACCTGAGAAAGTCTGACATTTCTTCACAATAATTCTGAGAGAGGTCAGAAACAGCAAATGGACAAGTCTTTCAGAAGGTAATCTCTGTGGACATTGAGCATGAACCAGTTGTCAAAATACTGAAGGATTACAAAACCAAGGACCTCTGACAGACTATGACTAACACCATGACCTTGATAAAAATTCCTGGAGCAGAAGAAAATCTAAATGGAAGCACTTGAAAGTAGAATACATCCTGACAAAGGCAAAAACAGAGGCATCTCTATGTAGTGAGATGATGGAGATATGAAGGCATGCATCTTAAATAATGATGGACACTGCCAAGTCACAAAGCCCTATGGCATTCCAGACTTAAGCAGTTGTCTCCATCTTGAGGCATTCTTTCCAAAGAAATCTATTCAAGACAGAAAGGCCAATGATGTGCTGAAACATTCTGCCTTTTCCTAAGACCAGAAAAATCTAGCAATGAAATGCCAATGCCTGTTTATTTATAACCCTTCATCAGAGGGTTGGTGGGTTGGCTGGTTTATTGATAAAATTAGCTATAATACTTTCTAGCTATTGCTGCATTGTTGTTATTTTTGGGAGGGGTGCCAGGTCCCCAGTTTAGTTAAATATTCCCTCCTCCAATTATTAGGGTCACAAGAACATGATCCCAATCAGACCTTTTAGTCATAGCCAACATGCATAATATCGTTCAATTTGGACCAAGACTCATGGACATCAGAATAGGTTGGGATGAGGGAATATCTGGGTGATGCACAATATACAAAGATTCTCTTCTGTTATGAGAAGGAGTAAAAACTTTCATTTTCTCTGTGCAGTTACATTCCACCAATTCCCACACTTGATTTCTTCTGAGACAACAAATTGGACATCCATCCATGTTTGCACAACCAGTGCAAAGTAGGCAGGTGTTACAAAGGTGGTAAACTTTTACTGCAGCACCACTTGCTAAGCAAGTCAACACTTTTTAATATTAACAAACTTACACAGAACACACTCAGCTAAAGCAAGGACTGAAAAGACAAAACATTCAATCTACACAAAAAGTTGTAATATTGTCTGGACATATGTCTAATGATGACAAGGAAGGAGAATTTCAATGAGCAATCTGACTTTCTATTGAAGACTGCATGACCTGGTGAAACATGAGTATCATGTGCAAGGCACTGGCAGCAATTCAAAACAAATTTTGATTCAAGTCCAAATCAGATAGTTCATTAGAAATCCATAGTAATATTTTCTTAATATTGGCTGACATACTAATGTACTTTAATTTCTCTTCTATTTTTTCTTTTTGTTGCAATAGCAGCATAAACAACAATATTGTGAATATAGTAGTTTTAGTAGTAGTAGTAGTAGTACCAGTGGCACTATTACTACTACTGCTATTACAGAAAAAAAAGAAAGTATACCTTCTGCAATTTGATCAGGCTGCAGATGTTTAAGCGCTTCTTTGGCAACAATTTCAGAGTATCCACCATTTATCATTTCTTTAATGAAGAGCTGTCTACTGTTTACAATTTTCTCCTCATCATCTTCCTCCATCTTTTCAACCTTCTCAATTTTGCATTCTTTATCCTCAGCCATCTCCATTTGAACTTCCTCCACATCCTTTGAAGCTCTCTGCATGGCATTCACCAGATCTTCGCATGTACAATTCTCCTTCACAGCTGACAGAAGGGGATAAATTCTAATGTCCGGTCCATGAACTGTACCAATTTTGACCAGTTCTTGTTGTAAAAAGACCAGCTGGTCAGTTGTGAAAAAGTTCAGTTCAAAGTATTTGTTTCTTTTTTCATTAATATAACCCAACCACTTTTCAAGGCATCTCTCCATAAATCTGGCTATCTTGGGAATAATGGATGTAATATCTTCCATGTCGGATATACGACCTTTCAGAGGCACAGCACCTTCTCCAAAATGGATAAAGGCACAGACAGGTTGCACTGGGTTGCTGCGACAGAAAAATCTTGCTTGCCAATTTTTGTACAGGATACATCCAGCAGAAATCAGTTTGATGTATACACTAGCTAGTCTAGTAACACTGTCAAAAACCTGCAAAATTCAACAATATTCATAGAAACAATTTTGGTGAACAACTGAATATCAAAATGCTATCATATGCTGGCAATGGGGCCATCAGCATGGCAAATATGCCTGGCTTCCTTTTGAAAAAAAAGATGTTATAAGTCAAAGTTGGGAGTCACATTCATCTAGTAATAGTATTATATCTAACTCTGTTATATAATGGTTTTTTTTAATCAATAATGTAAAGCTGTGACAATATAATTTGCACAGTTCATGTAATATGACATGACTCCTGTCACAATAATGACAACTTGGGTCCAGGATTATGATTTTCAAAAAAAAAAACAAACAAAAACTGTTGTTTTTAGTCAGAGTTGATTTTCTGTTGTTTGCTTTAATTGACTAAAATTTTGCAGGGACCATCCTCGACTCTCACTGCAGAGAGACTACACTTTTTATACCAAGCAGAATATGCAGAAGTGAAAGACCATTGGGGAGACATAATTAATTTTGATCATAAATACCAAACTAACACATTATAGTTTTTAAAACAATTATGATAAAAGTAGATGATAAAGTCTGATTACAAATACCAAGTTGACAAAAGTTTTCAATAATAATAATAATAATAATAATAATAATAATAATAATAATAATAATAATAATAATAATAATAATAATAAAATTATAATAATAAAACAACAACAAAGTGGTTCACTTCTTATGAGATTACCCTTTCTGCATTGACAAAACAGCTTCATATACAAGGGATGGCCACTTACAGGGGGAAGAAAATGGTAAAAATGTATTATTTGTCATGTGGATTAAGGCAGCCTTATGAAATAGGTTATCACCCTTGGGGAGGGTCTGTCAAGAAGGGGAACACTGTAATAATATGAAGAAGAAAAAGAAGAAAAGATTAATCAGACCCATTTCTGTCATATACTGTATTAGGTTGAACTAAAGCCTCATGACTTTATGTTTAAAAAAATGTGGAGTAAATTTATTCTAAAACCACAGATAATCATCTGGTAAACACAATCAACTATCAAAATAAGATTATGCTCCTGTGAGACTGCTATCACATCTGGATTACACAACTTGACAGCTGACCATTGTTACAACTCTATGGTCTTAAAATATTTAACAGAAAGAAAGTCAAACCAACAAGTTTAGTAAAATCATCAAACATAAAGAAAGCAAACTGAACAAGTTTAGTAAACTCAACAAATAACTTATTTAGGTTACAAAGCGAAAATTAAATATTGTGAATTAAATCCTAAATAATACTAAATTACCTATCACAAGTCCAAAAGAATAAAATGTTCAAATGAATTCCGACTATGAATATGCTAATGTACCAACAATTTTGATATATCGCAATGATATAAACTAGCATGTCTTTGAATGAATTCACAATAGTCCCAATGTAGAGGTTTTGAAGAGAAAGTCAATTAGCACTTGGTAATTCCAATGAATAATTTAAAAAAAAAATGTTTCCACTCAAATTATATATTGGAACACAACACAGTAAATGATTCCAGACTAAACTTAAAACAGGAATGAATAATTGTTTACCACAAACTTTATACACAGACTCTCACCTGAGCTATGATGCAACTGTATTTTCTGGAAAACTTCACAAAACTTGTAAACAAGGTCAGGTTTCTAGAACATGTTAAGTTTGTAAATAAGGTTTGGCCTTGAACTCAAATCAAACAAATAAAAGTAAACATTTTAAAAAAAATTACATAAGTCAGGCAGACCAGAAATTATACCCTCAATCAGCAACAAAGGTAAGGAACACAATATATATATATATATATATATATATATATATATATATATATATATATATATATATATATATATATATATATATATATATTTGACAGTCATGTACTCCAGGTGAATTTATAATTCATTTTTTATTGGGGGGAGAGCGAAGCTTTAGATGATATGTTTCTATATTATTGGCAATTCAATTAGAAAGTATTTCTGTAGAAAAGGCTTCTTTCTTTTACTGTAACTGCTTAAATTATAAAACACAAATTTCAATAATTTGTGTATAATGCACTGAATGTTGTGAAATACCCTAAAAAAATGCACAATGCATGTGATACATATAAATGCCAAATGTTGAAGGCTTGATGTTCAGCATTAAAAGGTTAGTGTTAGGACTGATTAGCCTGGTGTCAGGATAATGTGACTGGGTGGGACATATGCTACATATCTGTGGCATGATGCCCCAGTGCTAGATATCACTATAAACTGCCACACTGCAGACATCATATCGATATGACTGAAAATTGTTACAAATCATAATCACAACACACATCATTTTCACTTTGTAAGAAACAAAACAAATATGCACTACTTGGCAGCTTTTACTACAAACATTTCTAGCACACATACATGTAAGGACATTTTTAAATGTGGAATGTAGCCTGAAACTGGGACATTAGGGACCCTGGAAAAATATATGCCCTGTTCTTCTTTTTAACAGTTACCATGGTAAATCTGTCAACATTATTGTTCCCCTGTTCTGCTTTTCCTGCCACCAGCATCAGCCGACTCTGAAGATCCTGAAGCTGCTCAAATGTGTACTCTCTCTTCTTCCCATCTCCAGAGACAGTCAGAAGTACAACTTTATGAAGATCCTGTAACAAAAAGTGTGATATTACTATCAAATATATTCACTACAGATATGATTCTCACTGCAGTACTTTTCTGTGACTTCTGTCAGTCATTTAACAATATAATTATATGGCTGAATTAGATTTGTGTTTGTAAAATACACTGACATACAGACATTTAGGCCACAAAGTCTAAATACATTCTAAAAGTCTTAAAATCATTCTGAAATATCACTTTAAATGCATGAAAGTATATTCAGGTACTGTACATATATATGCAAGCATGCATGCATAATAAAAAACATTTATCTCTCTGAAGTGGTTTGTGCTAACAAGACTTTCATACATAAAAAAGTGCAAGTACAAAAAAGCTGAAAGTTTTTAAATACTTGTTATTGTTGTTATTGGGCTTAACGCCATTTTCAGCACACATGGCGGCCAGTATTAATGGTGGAGGAAGAAACCGGGAAATCACCGGAAAGAACCACCGACCCACGAGAAGCTACTGGCAAGCTTTCTCACATATCCACATTCGCGGAATCCTAGATTCGAACTCATGCAGACAGAGGTGAGATGGCAGTGATCCATAACGGACAGCGCTTTAGACCACTCGGCCACTCGGGGCCCCCTTTTAAATATATATATATATAATTTGTATATTATTTATACTATTATTTATAGTATTATTATTATTTATTATTATTTTTATTTTATTTATTTTATTTATTTTATTTAATTATTATTTTATTATTTTTATTATTTATACATTTATATTTATATATACACCACTCCCTCGATAATTCGCGCACAACGGGGTCCAAAAACATCGACCGCTCTATAAGCGAGGGCGCGAATTATCGAGGGACCTATAACAAACTACAAAACAAACAAACGGATCGACGTACACAGGCAAAAGGGATGGGTGGGTTGGTTTGGCATGTTAGTGTTGAATACTCAATAGTGGTGCTATGATTAACTATGATTAAATATTTGTTCATAGCGGTGTACTTTGTTTACTTTTGTCATCACAGAGTAACAATTAATTTCAGGATAACTTACAGGATATTGCGGAGATCATCAAAACAATAATTCACATGTTTTCCATTAGCTTAACACGTGTATGATTTTGCACATTGAGTACTACGTCACAAATAATTGTTTTGAATTGGATAAATTCTTGTTTGATCCAAAGTAGTTTTTTTATACACAAGATTGACACCCATTTAAAAAAACAAAACACAATGTCGATCAAACGACAGGTCGATTTGATTGCGGTAGAAGGTATATGGTCAAGAACTGTAGTTTGTGTGCAAAAACCAATTTTTCTTCCATTAATGGTTACTCTCAACTTTGATATTTGGACTCCAAAATAGTTTGACTCAAAATAATCCCAAAACTATGGTGAAGGCACATTGTTGACAACTAAACATTCTGTGAAGAAACCTCTTTTCTCACAGTGGCAATGACCTTGACATTCAAACTTTTCACCCCCAAATATTCTTCTTTACCCAGGTTGCAATGCATCCATAGAATCTGGATGAGGACTGTGAAGTAAAACAAATTTTAATGTTATTGTGCCATAAAACAAACATTTTTCACTTTTAATCACATTTACCTTGACCTTTAACATTTTGGCTCACATAATAATAGGCTTTTTCGTTACTCCTAATGCAAGCTATCCACAAAGAGTGGTCCAGGTATGTGATTCTGAACAAATATTAGCATTTGGAAAATGCTTTTCTTTCAGTTACAGTGACCATGACCATGAACATTCTTACCCCAAAATCAATAAGGTAATTTCATTACCCTAAGTGTAAGCCATCAACAAAGTTTGGCAACTGTACATGATGGAGAATGGAAGTAATGCCAAAAGAAGAATGTCAATGGCCATATGAACAAAACATGATATACTCTGTCAAGAGGCAGCTGTATAAAAATTACAAAGATGTTTGTTTGATCTGAAAGTCAAATCAGATCATATCTACATGCATAAAAATATTACAGCCAAATTTTGATTTCTCTGCATTCTAAGATTTCTGTACAATCCAGGTAACTAGCTTTTTTTCAAATCAATTTACATTTGGATCAGCAGGACCTGTTCAAGATGCCCCTGCTGCAAGCATAAGAAAAAACATAACCAAACTTCCTCTTTTAACCTCTACTTTAAAGTTTGAGTCTTTTACCTAAGTGTAAGAACTACCCACAAGAGTCAAATTTCTACTGGGTATGTTTTTTCATGCTCCATAAATATATTCATGGTTACTGATTGGTGATCTCTAGCTTTCAAGGTATGTAAAAAGTTTTTAAGTTATAATGCAGAGGCCAAGTCCCTGGAGGGTGGAGATGGAAGCCCAAGTCAGTGTCAGTTGCATGTAAGTCTTTTCATGCCCATCATATGTATACATAGTTATAAACTAAGGGAACTCAATAATTACTAAGTTACAACTCAGAGGTGAAGTTTTAGGGTATTTAGTGAAAAATCCAGTGCTATTCACGCATGCAACAGGCTCAGCAATAACAAGATTTTCAAGATGGTCACTAGTGCTATACACAATGGTGCCATATTGGAGGTCATATGAATACCATTTTTACTGAGAACCAGCTACATACTACTTTAATAATGTTTTAGTGAAAACCCCTCAACAATAAGAACATCTATTCTGGAGAAGTGGTCACATAAATATTTTCATTATATCCAGCAAGACCTAAAGTTTTGATTGGATTCATTTTAATACAATTTAAAACATATACTGGAAGAAAGTGTTGGGTTTTATTTTTAAATGTTGATATTGCAACCCATTTAGGAGAAAAAACTGTTATAGGATTTTTAAATTATCTTCATTCTGAATAAACCACATATAATGAGAAGTGTTTTACTTAAAAAAGACCATGTTGATACAAACATCCCATCAAGAGGAGTAACAAAAACAAGACTGAAAAGATGGTCAATATTGATCAGTACCATTTCTTTTCAGGATCAACAAGGTATCAAAACATGTATTTCAGTGAAACATCTGTTCAGAAGAAGCTCAATAACATGACTTTAAACATGGTTACCATGATGGCCAGACTGTAGGCATGATCAGCACTATTTTCACTTAGAACCAACTAATTATCATAAAAATTCATTTAGTGACAATAAAATGCTATATTGTTACAACTATAAATTCTGATGAGGCTGCAGTACCAATATTTTTCAAATTGTAACCATGGTCATGAATTGGTAGGTCTGATTAGCATAATGCTCGTTTAGAAACAATATGTCATACTGGTGTCCATGGTGTTTATGGGGCAACATTTTAATTAAAGACCAACTAGACATCATAAGAAGTCTTTTATGGAAAACCTTAAGTCAATATTAGATCATCCATTCAGAAGGAATAGCATAAAAAGATTTTGAAGATAGCAATAGTGGACTGAGATCAACACCATTTCTATTATGAGCAGTATGTCATAGGAATTTTATTTTATTGAAAAATCCATGTTCACTTATGACCTACTAGATATCATGACAAAATCTTTTGGTGTCAACTCCATTATGTCAACATGACCATATCCTTGCAGGAGGTGAAGCAATAATAAGATTTTAGCAATGGAATGGTGGCCATATTGGAAGTCAGATAGCACAATTTTCATTTATGATGAACTAGACATCATAAGTGCTGTGGTGAAAACAAGATTTTCAAGATGATTGCTGTAGTGGATATACAGGATATTCAAGTGATAGCCATTTATTTTTTATTGCAAACTCTTTTCTAATTTATAACCATTAGAGCTAAAACTTATAAAACTCATGAAACTGTCTTGCTTATAAATCAACAGATATGTCTTTCTTGTTTAGTACCAGCACACTAATGAATTTATGCATACCTGCTAAAAAATTCATTAGTTTATTAGCTACAGTATAATTAGTCACATACATTGTAAGTCTGTGTAACCCATCAATTGTTCATTTGTCTGATCAATACATAATTGGTCAGTCTGTAGAAGAAAATAGATCAGCATAGATTCCTGATTGTGTTGTGTTGAGGGCACATAACACGGAGTCCCATAAAGAAGTGCCTGAGGTAAGACTAAAATGACAGATTCTAATTTGTATTGGAGTTACAATACACATCGATCCACCTACTGACAGTATGCATGGGTGCATGTATATCAAGCTACTCACCTGACATACTTCATTTTCTTTTATCCCTTTCATTTTTCCAACAAAGTAAATTCCACCAGCATTAATGGCTGAAGCCTGTTCCAAAGAGGTCACTTCTACTGACCCATGAGCCTGCTTGACTGACTGTAACCAATCCAACTGATGACTGATGGACTCCTAATTAAAAATGAAAGAACATTTGATTTAGTAGTTGAACCTTCACACATTCAATCTTCATATCAAGCTATGTGTACATTTTCTATCACACTGTTCTCACAGGTCTGAGGGGGACTGGGGCAGGGATGAAATATGAGGAAGAGGATGAGGTGGATAGAAGATTATATAATCTGAGTCACAATAATAAAAAAACATCACTTTTGAATCTATTACATGTATAAGAAACTACTAAGTGGTAACAACTATTCAAAATTCCCTTGGAGTATCCAAAGATATGTTGTTGTTGTTTTAGTGTTTTCTAACACTATTTTTCAGCACACGATAGGCTATACATGGCATCCAATATTAATGGTGGAGAAAGAAACAGGAAAACCCCCCAGAAAGAACCACCAACCCCAAAAAGTTACTGGCAAGCTTTCTCACATACACACATTGGTTGAATATGAGACTCGAACACATAAAGACTGAGGTGAAATGGCTGTGATCCATAATGGAGAGTGCATTAGACCACTTGGACACTTTGGTCTATTTCAAAAAGATGCATGATCCGTGATGAAGTTCAAGATATGTAAATATGATTTTTTTAAAAAATTCATTTTCTTTATTACAGTAGGTCTAGAACATAATTGCCCTATATGAACATGCAAAGTACATTATGTCTGTTTGATATTGTGTAGCGCCTGAAGCACTGATAATGAGTCACAGAAGATAATACTATTTAGAATATGATTAGTTTCGATAAATGTCAGAGCAAGGTCTATTGCTCTGATTTCCGCTGTAAATATGGATGCATCATTTGGCAAACACTCTTTGGTTATGTGTTTGCCACTGACGAAGGCTGCAGCAGCCTTATCAGCAACCTTTGATCCATCAGCATAAAATCTAGCATAATGTGTAAATTCATTGAGTAGATCATGATAAGAATTCAAGAATAGGATAGGGTTTGTCTCAGATTTTTTCCGATCGTGTAACGTAAAATTCACTTGGGGTTGCTTAATGAGCCAAGGTGGTGTTTTCGAGACAAAGGTTTTCTGGATTAAAGATAGATTACATTTGATTTGGTCAAAGCAGGATGATATTCTAATACCAAATGAAGGTATAGCATTTGGTTTATTTACGTATAAAGCTTTGTAATTTGGATGAAAAACGGCCGAAAAAGCAGGGTTCAGAGGGTTGGATCATAACTTAAGAGCATAATGTGCAGAAAGCATTTCTCTGTGATGCAATAGAGGTGGTTCATTCGCTTCCGCGAGAAGGCTTTCACACAGAGATGTCTTAAATGTCTTAGATAATCCACTATTGGTGAATGTTTTGATAAAAAACTCTGAACTTAGTGCCTCATGCAATATAGTATACTGTTGGCTACCTAGCCATATTGGTATTAGAGGTAACGAAGAAGCAGACCGGGCTGCTAAGATGGCCCTATCTTTAGAACCATCGGATTTTAAATTACCATATTCTGATTTTAAACCTTGTATCAAAAAGTATCTACGTCAAAAGTGGCAGGTATCATGGGATGATGCAATCAATAACAAACTTCATGCCATCAAACCAATCTTGGGAGAATGGACTCCTTCCTACAGAACTATTCGTAGGGAGGAGGTTGTCATTGCAAGAATCAGAATCGGACATACATACATTACCCACTCACACATAAAGGTGAAGATCCACCAGAGTGCGTTCCTTGCAATGTACCATTTACTGTTAAACACTTTATGACCATGTGTTCCGACCTGCAACCTACGTGTGATAAATACTATAATGTACACGACATGCAGGAACTTTTTGATACTATTCAAATCACTAGTATTTTGGAGTTCCTAAAAGAAGTAAATCTTTATTTTAAACTGTAACTTTTTTATGACCTTACCCAAACTAAGTTTTAACTAATACAAATACCAACTATTATTTACATCTTTTCATCAAGATACATCATTTACATCTCCCGTTGATCGTGAACCAATATCTTTAACTGTTACCAACATTTACCATTTTATATTTATCTACTATGGATTTTTTACTATATCGCTGGTCGATATTGAACCTTTTTACAAATATGACCTACTGTATGGCGCTAAATAGCCTAAAAGTGCTGGTGCGCCGTTAAAATTCAATCAATCAATCAATCAATCAATAAATCATTATGTCTGTAGCGAAGTATGGGAAACAAGAACTGTAAACAATCTACCCACACACTTCTTAGTCCAACTCCTGAAGCTTGTCCTAAAACTCAACAACTTTGAATTTAATGAAGAAAACTACCTACAAATCAATGGAACTGCAATGGGTACTAAAATGGCCCCTTCGTATGCTAACATTTTCATGGAAAAACTTGAGGGTCAGCTCTTAGCATCGGTTGAGCGTACACCATACCAGTGGGTACGCTTTATCGACGATATAGAAATGAAGTGGCAGTATGGAAGAGAAAGTCTGGATGACTTCATATCAAAGGCAAACAACTTCCATCCTTCAATAAAATTCAATGCAGAAATTTCCAACTCTAACCTTGTTTTCCTGGACACAACAACCAGACTGGTGGAAAACAAATTACACACAGACATCTACTCGAAACCAACCGACAAACACCAGTATCTCCTCCCAACCAGCTGTCATCCAAAACACTGCATTAGGAACATTCCATATAGCCAGGCACTGAGGATATGCAGAATTTGCTCCGACGATGAAAGATTCCTAGAAAGGGCTGAAGAGCTGGCTAAACATTTAATTTACCGAGGCTACGACAAAGACCTGATTGTGGAGGCAATCCAAAAGGCCAAACAAACAAACCGTGATGACCTACTCAGATATGGACAGAAAGAAAAGGTTGATAGGATACCATTTATTCTGACCTATCACCCAGACAATCCCAAAGTAGGTATAATCATCGCAAACCACTGGCCAACCGTGCAATCGTCAGACATTCTAAACCTAATACTTCGGAACAAACCTGTAGTAGCTTACCGGAGACCAAAAAACCTAAAGAATATCCTAGTCAGGGCAAAGCTAACGCCAATCGCTAGTCAAAACCAACTTAATCAATCTGGACCCTGTGGCGATAAAAGATGCAAAACCTGTCAACATATGATAGAGACCAAGACATTCACTAGCACAGTGACTAAAGAAAAACTAAACATACATGGTCCAAACAAAACATGCAAAACAGAGAATGTGATTTATCTCATCACATGTAAGATCTGTGGCCTTCAGTATGTCGGAGAAACTGAAAAACTACACAAAAGGATAAACCTTCATAGATCTGATTGGATGACAAAAAAAAGCTGTACAGAAGCCAGGTCGCAGAACACTTCTCCTCCCCTGGCCACACTTTCAGTGATATAATACTTATCGCTATTGCTAACAACCACAGCTGGAGTTCCGAAACCAGGAAGGAAAAGGAATCATACTGGATACGCCGCCTTAGAACATTGAAACCAAGCGGTCTAAACCAAGAAGACTAGAAAATGAAAACTATGCACTAGTAGAATTTAACATTTTCTAAATCTTCTTATTATCCTTCAATTTTTACTATAAGAATAACCGGTATAGAATCAAATATCCGGGATATAATCTGTGTTACATAAATGTACAAAAAGTAAAAATAGATGTCGCTTTGGCTTGTAGACTTTTAGGGAATTATACATTGTTTTCAGTTTCTGCAACTAGTCTATAAGCTGGTTGTATTTATAGTTTTAACCTAGGTGGAGACAGCCATGTAGAGGTTTACAAACACAACGTTTTTGTGTTTATTTGTTTGTCGTATATGTTTTGTATTTGCCTTTGAAAAAGACTCATTAAGAGTCGAAAGCGCTTAGGCTAGTTAGTTACTAGTTTCATACTGTTCGTCATCAGTTTATTGCATATATATATATATATATATATATATATATATATATATATATATATATATATATATATATATATATATATATATATATAATTTTGTACAAGTCTAACAGATAAGTTTTAAGCATTATGTGGTATACAAAATATCTAAACAACTGGAAAACAAAATGACCAAATAACCGAGTTCATTTTCAGTAATGTCTTTCTCTGATACACTTTACCTCATAAATATTAGAGTTTATCATCCATTGATGTTTATTTTATTAGATTTGACAGCTTTTGTTCTTGCAAAGCATTTAGATAGCAAAGCTTACTAAAACGGGACAAAAATCCAATGAAGGGACTGACACAACTAGCTGAAATGAATTTATAGGAATCAAATGTAATATAATTAATTCATTTTAACTGCTGTGTATCAAAGTAGGATCTTATTTGGATAGGATATTACTTTGATATTGGTAATCAATATCAAGAATTTCAAGATGGCCAATATGGCAGCCATACTGGATGTATGATTGGCACAAATTTCATTTAGGACCAACTTAACATCACTAGAAATTATTTTGTGAAAACCCAATTTCCACATTCTGGAGAAGACAGAACAATATTTTCAAGATGGCTACTAAACTGGATGCAGACAAAGCAGATTTACTGCAGTTTTATTGAGGATGAACTAGTCACCATAAAGTCTTCAGATGAAAACCCTGTATTAATATGACATTCCATTTAAAAATAGCAATAATGTTTTTAAGATGGCTGCCACAGGCCATATATGGATGTCACATCAGCACTATTCTTTTCTATGACCAACTAGACATCTTACAAAGTCTTACAGTGAAAACCCAATGTTTATATGACCATTTATTCAGGAGATGCAGCCATAACATTTTCAAAAGGACAACTGTGGTGATTCATTTTGGATATCCAAGTTTTCTGGTCTATGACTGGTAAGTAGAGTTAAAAGTAAAGTATAATCTCATCTAATTTATCTAAAATACAAACAAGAATTCTGTGTTTACAAAACATTCACATTGAGGTTTTCTTTTTTTCATGTCAACTCCAATATTAAAAACTTCTTGGATAGGTAACTGAGTTTAAGAACTGTTCCATTGCAAATGTTAGTCGCATATATGAATTAGTATTTTATCCCCAGTAAGTATGCACATTGATATATTGTGGAGATCTCAACAGTTCCATGCTTAATCAATTTGGTTGATTGATTGATTGATTGATTGATATTTTACGGCGCATCAGCACTATGTGGCTATTTAGCACCAAACATTAGTTTATATCCTTCCTCATTCACAAATGGTAAAATAATTCTATCGACCAGCGATTGGAGACCAAAGAGTCAAAAGGTAAACCGATAAAAATGTGAACGATTGTAAATAATTAAAAGTCTCCAGATTAACGGGGTGCGCAAATGCATGATAACAAAAACGTATGATTGGCAATTAAAATCTATCGACTGCATAAACATAACACAAAACTAAACAAGGCGATAAAACAAAAGCTATAACTTACTATAAATGTTTGCCTCCTTAAGGAAGTCTATAATGTTGGTAATGTTAACTGTATCAAAGAGCTCCCTCATGTCTTGCACAACGTAGTAATGATTACGCGTAGGTTCAAGATCGAAGCATTCCAGCATAAAGTGCTTAACGGTGAATGGTTCATTACAAGCTATGCACTCTGGTGGGTCTTCTCCTTTTAATATGTAGGAGTGTGTTAAATAAGTATGACCGAGTCGAATTCTTGCAATGACTACCTCCTCTCTACGGACGGATCTGTAGGAAGGGGTCCATTCTCCTAAGGTTGGCTTGATGGCATGAAGTTTGTTATTCACGGCATCATTCCATGATGCCTGCCATTTCTGGCGTAAACAGTCTTTGATACAACGTTTAAAATCAGTATAGGGTGCTTTAAAATCAGTTGGTTCTAGTAATAGGGCCATTTTAGCAGCACGATCTGCTTTATCATTACCTTTAATTCCTACATGGCTGGGTAACCAACAGTATACTATATTGTGGGAGGTACTCAGCTCAGTATGCTTAAGGAGAATATTTGCTAATAATGGATTCTCCAGTTTTCTGTTATGTAGTGACTGAAGTACTGATAGTGAGTCAGAGAATATTATGCTATTTGAAATACTCTTGCTTGCAATGTATTGCAAGGCAAGGTCTATTGCTCTAATTTCGGCTGAAAAAATGGATGTACCATTTGGCAAGCGAACTTTGGTTGTGTGGTTTCCACTTACGAAGGCTGCAGCAGCCTTTTCCTCATCTTTTGATCCATCGGTATATATTTTTGTATATTTTTCAAATTGTGAGAGGAGTTCATGGTAAGAGTTGTGGAAAAAGGAAGGGTTTGTCTCCGATTTTTTTCCATCATGTAACGTAAATATTACTCTTGGTTGCTGAAGTAGCCATGGGGGTGTTTCGGAGATGTTGGTTTTCAGAATATTTGAAAAATCAATTTGAGTACTTTCGAGAAATTGTGATATTCTAATGCCAAATGTAGGTATGACATTTGGTTTATTGTCATATAAGGATTTATATTTTGGTTCAAAAACTGCCGAAAAAGCTGGGTTCAGAGGGCTGGATCTTAATTTGATAGCATATTGTGCGGAAAGCATTTCTCTGCGTTGTGATAAGGGTGGCTCATCCGCTTCGACAAGGAGGCTTTCACACGGGGATGTTTTAAATGCTCCCAGGACAAGTCTTATTCCCTGATGATGGATTGGGTCAAGCATCTTTAAATACGATGAATGTATACATATGCCATCCATACATACATCCATTCAGTTATTAACTGCATAACACTATTTCTACCCTTCTCTGAAAATGATAGCTAAAAGAAGACAAGACTCACCAGTTTTTGAGGCAAATTCGGATCAGCTTCTAATGCATCCCAAACCATTCTACATTTTTCAAGTAAGATCCTGTAATCTGAATTCTTCTTCAGGTCAAAAATGAGGGGAGCATATCCAGTTATGGCTGCATGAAGACAGTTGACCTTGTCAATTTCCATGTCCCCTTCCCCAGCTGATATGCTTGCCAAGTCTACAAACACCTTCAGTTCCCTCACACCACCTGTAAAAATTGAAAGAAAACTCTAAATGAGGCACTGATAATGTTACTTAGGAAATAAATAAAGTTCTGTCTGATGACAGAAAATCAGGACTTTGTTATTATTTTACATCTATTATTTAAAAAAAGTCCCCTCACTCTTGTGATTTTGAGTATTTCCCTCCATAAATGTTATAAAGTTCTATCCTGGGTTTTTGTTCTCCCCTTGATTAGCTTTCAGTGAGCAAGGTTCTTTGAGGAACACCTCTTTGTTCACATCTGCTTAAGTATTTTAGTATTTTCCTTTTTGGGAGTACCGGTAAAGTGTTTTGGGTTGTGACCCTTTTTTCTACATTTGTGGCATTTTCAGTCAGAGACAAATTTTCTATACTACAATTTTACAAGACATCCATGAATGCAGAATAATGTGCAATACTCTTTTAAAGTATTAGTGACTTTTCAGTTTTCTTACAAACCCCAACACAATACCTACCTGGTCTTTAAGATCAACATTTCAAATTCATTATCAAAATTATCAAAATATTAGTTTACTTAAGATGTTTCCTTTTGAATTTTTAAAAAATATTTTTATTCATTATTTTCAGCTTCAAATTACAAAACATTAAATTTAATCCTTAAAGTTATTATTTTGCTAACTTAAAAAATGTATTTTATAAAAAAAATCATGTATCTTGTATTTTTCATTGGAGAGAATTCTCTTCAAAACATAAAACTAATTTGCAATAGGTGTGATGGTGACTTTCTTTGCTGTAATATGCAAACTGCTATTTCAGCTTCCATGGTGATAGCAACATGCATCATTTAGATGCCAGATAACCCAATTAATATGAGTGAGATGTAGTTTTTGGCAGTTAAAGCCATGGCTTTTCTTTAGTTAAATTTGTTAATAAGGAGGGCTGGCTGATGCTCTGTTAAACTAATAAAAAAAAGTTGAGAAAATGGAAAATACTCACCACTGGTGGAGAGTTCCATGTTATGGAAGGTTGGTACTTCTCAAGCCACATGTTAGGCCACAACAATGGGCCCCAGAGAAAACATGACTACGCTTTGTTGTGATAATGAGCAGAGATGCCATGATGAAAAGTAGTATGGGAATGCCAAAATGCTGCTTTCATGATGTCCTACATGGAGGTGTGATTAAGGTAAGCCTGTGAAGTAGCAACAGCTCAAACCTCATGGGATTTAAGTTTCATAAAGGAAAGGTCTTGATCAGTAAGAGACTTGCATGCTTTTTTGGTGTCAATCCATCATGGCTGAAATGACTATGGAGCCCTTAAGAGGGAAGAAAAGACGCTTCCTACCCTCCTCTCAATGCATTAAGATAAAAATGGAGTGCCCACACTGGACATAAAAGCCTAATATATTTTCTGCAGCACATATTCAACTGAGAAAAGGGATTTCTATTGTTAGTGGATCTACAGGAGGTAATTGATTGTTGGCTAAAAATCCAGACTAACAAAGGAGGGAAACCAAATCATAATTCCCATTAAACTGGAGACAACCAGGGTCAATCAATATGGCACAAATCTCACTGTTGATGCACTGTGACAAGGGCAAGTAGAAACAAGGTCTTGTGTGTGAGGTCCTGAAAGGAAGCCTCACTCAATGGTTTATAGGGAGTTTTGATAATGACCATAAAACAAGAAAGATTCCATCTAGGCATAAGAAAGTGTGAGACAAGCATCTGCAGCACAAAACAATTAATAAGATTAGCGAGGTCTGAACATGAACCAATTAACAAGGCATTAGAGAAGTTAAGTGTGTTACAAATGGCAGCTCTATAGCCTTTGATAGTGAATGCAAAGCATCTTTTGTTCTCAAAGAAACAAATGGAAATCAACCACAGAGGTTACAGAGGGGCAGCTAGGCTCAACATGTTTCCTACTACACCAACCACAGAAAATTCTCCACCTGGCATCATAGACCTTGGATGTAGAATCTCTCCTGGCCTGAATGCAGCAACTGGCAACTCAGCCTGAAACGTTGTTCTGGCAGAGAAATTGCTGGAGATTAGACAATTAAAAAGGTGGAGAATTTGTGGGTTGTTGTGGAGGAGGGATCCTCAGTGTTGCAACAGAAGATTCCTCCTAAGAGGAAGATCCCTGGGTCGAGTGATCAACAGGTCTAGAAGAATATTCAACCATGAGCACTGAGGCCATGGAGGGGCTATGAGAATTATATGAGCAGTGAAAGTTCCGACTTTTTGCAGCACCTAATGAATCAGCTGGAAGAGTGGGAAGGCATAAATAAAACAGCCAATCCCACTGGAGATTGAACACATCCTCTGCTCAAGCTCCTTGATCCAGAATGCACCCTTGCAATGCTAGGTATACAACTTTCATTTATAGGTTGTTTATGTGGAGGAATTATTCAGACAGAGTCCAATGTCTCTGTAGAATTATACCCTCTGGTTCTAAATGAGTGCCCTACCCAGATTCTGATGTGTCATTGAACAAATATGATCAGGTGCATGCATGGGGACAATCATAAATCTTTCCAAATTCATCCACCACTGCAGATGTAATGATATGCTGGTCCTAGAAACATCACTGTTGATAGAGAATATCTGTGATGTTTCCAACTTGCGAGGAGGAGGAACTGTAGAAGTCATATATGGAGATGTCCTAATAGAACCAAGCTGGAAGTGGTAGGCAAGGTTCCCAGAAAGGATATGTACAGTCGAGCAGGCAAAGAAGTTACTGCTCATATCATCTTTAACAGAGCTCTTGGCTTTTAGCGGAGCAGCCCTAAGGATATCTTTACTGTGATTATGAAGTACTTTTGAAGAGTTCAAAGCAACATCATGTTGGATGTGAAGAAGTTCTGCCAACAAAGCCATAGAAACTGAAAGTGCATGTCAAGATGTCTTGACCACAGCTTTCAACACTCGTTGAAGGGTGGCTGGGTTCAAGGATGCTTCCCCCAGCATACTATAAAAGCAGCTGAGAATTGATTGCCATGAGAAACTTTTGTGACAAGTTTTAATGACTTTCATGGAAAGGCATGCCCCAGGCTCCACTTGAAACACCCAACTTGGCCACACCTGCATCAAGTTGGGGAGGTCTCTTGGATCACACTGGGGAATGTATCCAATAGGTGGCAGAAGAGACCAAGAGTCACAACAATAAGAAGAGAATGGCCAACCCTCAACATTGTCGATTAATATTTTGGCCTGTCAAAACCCTCTCTGCAACTTCCTCAATTGTAGACAAATGAGGAAGGAGGAGGTCTCGATGAGGTTGAGCTCCTGAGATCTTTTCCAAATTGGAAAGGATCTTTTTGGACTGTGCAGTGAGTATTGGGTACAAGTCAGGGGGTAAGAGGCAATAGACTTCTTTTATTGCTTTGTCAAGAGACCATACCTCCTCTTCAACATCTAACAGATATAAGGAGATGTAAGAGCAGGCATTAATAGTGCTTCCTCCATGTGAAACTCATTAGAGTTTACCACAATGAAGATAACATAGAGGATACTTTGAGCTGGAGAGTGTGTAGGAGGTGAAGAGGGAATAGGTACACTGCACTAAGTCCCATACTGAAACTTGGTGAGTAGGGGGTGAAGGACTGGCAAGAGCTGAAGAGAGATGAGAGCATCTGTCAGTCAGTCCTGGAAGAAGTGATACCTCTAGCCTTCCTGATTGTTTCCACCCAATGATGAGGTGATGGCACATTATGAGTCTCAGCTTCACCTCAGTTATGAGTGCAAGATACAAAAGGCAATGGTGGCATACATGACTAAGGCCACTTAAATGAAGGACCTCACATCCCACAGGGATACACTGGGATAATAGGATAGGCAGAAATATTGATCCAATCCCCTATCCTAGTCTGAGCCTGCTGGTTGGTCTCCCAATGTTCATAATAAGGTGGTGGAGGGTGGAGAGGAAGACTTAGTTTGAACCTTATCCCCATACCACAAAGGCCTTAGTGTGAGGATACAGGATCATCAACTGATGCATCACTAAGGAAGATGTGGTGCTGATTCTCCCCACTGGAAGGGTGCAACACAATACCTCTGACAGATTGTGGCTGTGCATCTCCTCCCTGATGGGAGACAATGACATGCTACAAGAGCAGTGCTTCTCCTCTTAAATGGAAGCAGTGACACACCATGAGATGAGTGGTGCATATCTTACACAATGGGAGGCAGAACCACACGAAGAGGTCAGTGGTGCATCATCTCCATAATGGGAGGCAGCAACACCTTATGCAATGAGTGGTGCATCTCCTCCATGCAAGGCAGCGACACTACTACATGGTTGCAGTATTTCCTTAACAACTGGATGTAGTGACATGCTGGGAGGGGTATTTTGGTCAGAAGACCCATCAATTTCAGTAACAGAGAAGCTGGAAAATTTTGAGAAAGAATTAGAATGAAGCTTCTTCTTACTCTGATAAGTGTGGCTAGAGTCTGCAAGATTTGTCCATCTTTCTGCAGACCATGATTTACAAAATGTACAATGATTTTTTCTTGTACATTTGGTACTTTTTTTGGCAGGAAAAATAAAGCTAAATAATAGCTGCTATTAAATTTGCTGGTTACCCAAACCATCCAAAATCTTGATGATATAACCTCAAATTTCAAATGTGATCAGAATCTAACCAGAAATGTGACTTCTCAAGTAGTAACAAGCTCTGTCAAACCAATGCAATGTTGGTATCAGACTGCATCAGAAGAAGTTAAATTGTTCTTGAACTACGCCCAATACAATCAGCATCCCATGTGAAGACATGAAGTTAATTGTCAAGAGCCATAACTTTATCTAAAATGTAATTGATATAACAAAGCCCATTATGGGTATCACACTGATCACAGCTTATAATCTTAAACAATATATTTCTGCCATAGGGCAATTTTGACCCCTGGGTCATGTAAACCTTAGACCATCATCTCTACATGAGCATGTTGACTGGACCCAACCTTACTACTCTTATTACAGAGTGAAATCCAATAAATACTAAGGAAAAATAAAGCATGCTATCAAAGTGGCTGCTTCATTGTGACATCATCAGATATTGTTATGTCTGCCACATTTTAATTTGAAAAACCCAATGGCCCCTTTCAAGGAATACAGATCTCTCAGAAAAGAGATAAAAATCAAATGATTGCAAAATCAAACAAAATAAACCATTCCATTATTAAGTGTGTGTGTGTGTGTGTTCTTTGTCTTACCAAATACTAAAATTCAAATCAAGACAAAGGTAATCCTATTTATTTGGCATATACTTGTAAAAAGAATCACAATTAAATTTCAAAATAATTCACACAAATCCATCTTTTCTTTTTTTCCACTGTCTTATTTTTTTGTTCAATTTCTTCACTATAAATGGGCTCTTCTGCAATTCTTCTGCTTGTCTTGTTTTAAATTTCATTATTAGAATGGGTTTCTTCTGTGTCTTTAGCTTCTGAAATCTTATTATCTTTTTTCACTTTTTTGGAACACTGTAAGCCAATACTAATTTTTTTCTTGACAATAACAGGTATCTTTATTTATGTATCTCATTTCCTGTGCCTTAGATGTTCTGTAGCCCAGTGTCCTTTCCCTCCACTGAAATAACATAAATATTCACTTTTATCACAGGAGGGGCAGTCAAAAGTCTTGTTGGGGGTACATTTTTTAATGGTTCTCAGTAAATCTCCGATGAGGAGTCAAGTGTGCTCTATTGTGGCTCTTCTATTTTTAAAGAGTGCAAACTTCATGTGTATTTTCTTAGGTAGAAGGAGTGCTTATATTGGAAGAAAAACAGGTAACCATAGTCAAGTCACACTTAAATCACTAGCTATAATAAAAACATGAAATCTTTCCTTAAAATAAAACCTGAAGCTAAGTGACCACAAAATCTTTATCACCTCATACACTGAGAGCCATTTTGAAGTGAACATCATCAAACTTTGTCCAACACCATCTACCTCCTTCAAAATACCAAGATCAGCCAAGAAAATCATTCTGTACCCCTGAAGAATATTTTTATGTTCAAACTAAGCATAAAATGATTTAGAGAAAATTTTGAATATGCCTACAATATGTAGGCTGTTGTGGTATGACTCACTTTGCTACAACAGCAGGTCACACCGCTGTGGTAACTATTGGGCTCATCTACCATAGGGACATTTAGGTCACTGAACCATGACAATTTGAACCACAAGGAGACTACCAGAATGAGCTGTGTAGTGGAGATATTGACTTGGTGGAGCACCAGCAGTCATCCTGAAAGGTGATAAAACATACGAAAGCAGACAATCCTAGTTTGGACAGAAAATGTCCAATGCTTCAGACCCTGATTTGGGACAGAAAAGTCATAAAAGCAGAACTTATTCAGTCATACTGCCAATAATTCCACAAAGGGTCTCCCCAAAAGTTGGAAAAGAGACACTACAACTGACTGCATCAGAGGAGGTTCCAGGCTTCAAGATAAGGAGCATGTGTACCTCCTTGCTACAAGATGAAGGCTACTAATGATGTGTTGTCTGAGATGACCATCATGCAATTTTACCATATGAGGCACACATAACCATGTAGAACTAGAAACACTGCATGCATTTCTAAGCACTTATGTGAAGGGATGTTTCTTTCCCAGATAAGATCCCTGAGAAATGATGCCTTCAGGGTCCTGGTGAGTGCATTATTCCAAATCTGATGTGTACAGAAATTACTGGGCTTTTAGGGTGTGAATTGAGCCTCTGGTCTGAAATTGGTCCCTAAGACTCAAGCTGATAGAAGACCCTTGTGCACTCACCAGTAAACAATAACTGGAGAATGTGCAAGTCTGCCTAGGGAACAAAGTCTGCAATTGAGCTAAAAGTCCCAAAGAGTGGGAGGTAAAGGCATCCCAAAAGGGACATTACAAGAAACAGGATTTTTTTTCTCCATTTCTGAGAAAGATGAACTGTCCCAAAGCTGGTAAGGGAAACCATTTCCACATGTATAAAGTCCTAGGAAAGAATCAGATCCAACTTTTCTAATTTTGGGACAAGACCAAGACATTCCACTGTTTACCGACTGAGAGACAGGTCCTTCTGAAGAAAATCTCTGAAGACACTGTGGACCAGTCATCTAAATAGTGGATCACAAAATATCTCAAGTGTGTTGCAGCTATGTTCATCACAAGATCTGAGGGCAATGGCAAGGCTGAACAGCTCAAAATTTAAATATATCTATCTCTTGGCAGAGACAAAACTGGAGGTATTTTCTGTGCAGAGGGAAGATGGGTATGTGAAGGTACAAATCCTGAAGATTGATGAAGACTGCTCAGTCAAAATGCCTAATGGCATTTGTGATCAAGGTAGTGGTCTCCTTCTTGAAGTTTTCTTCCCAAAGAAATCTGTTTATAGCAGGAAGGTCATGAGCCAAATCTTCACACCTTTGTTTGATGCCAGAAAGCAGTCTGGCCGTTTACCCCCTCTTTACTCTGCTCTTCATTTATGAACTAGTTTGTACTGGTGAGAGAAGATAGGGGTCCATGATAAAGGAAACAAATCTGGCAGTCCTCCTTTAAGGTGGAAATCCTTGATGCCCTACCAAACTTTTCAAAAAAGAGATAACTGAGCAAGTTCTCGGATGCACAGGAAGAGGAAAACAATGCAAACAAGAGCATTAGTTCTAAGGACTTTCTCCTTTGCCCCTTCCAACTGCTTTGTCTTGTGAATGACAAATTAGAGGGAGTTTTGAATTGAGGTTACTTTTGAGACTGCTGGGGCTGCTTCTGCTTCAAACATTTGGATGAAGGTCCCCATGGTTGGTCACAGTGATTATACTTGATCCAAATGCCAAAGGAAGGAAACCATGTGATATTAACACTAGAAGTATTAGTAGCTGAAGTAGTAGTTATAGTAGTATTACCTTTCATAGATTCCCTTAACCACTTCAAAAGGTTCTTGCTGGTGATAACAGCCTCAAGACAATTAGATCTTGGTGTTGTCAAATCCTTCAGGAGCTCACATGTCTGTATTAGGCTATCATCAAAGTCTTTCATCTTTGTTTCTCCACCTTTTTTCTAAGAGGAAGAATTAACAAGTTAATATAATAGATAAAATTGCTGTCAGTTAATGAAAAAGCAACTGCCATACACAGAATACATGCTGTACTGAATTTAAAAAAATATTTTATATTTATTTGTTTATTCAGAACAGGCATTATATGATATTGTGAAGATGACATTATGACTGTCATCAATGTTGATGAGACATTTTGAAGCTTTTCAGGGACAAAATTACATGTAAAAGTTATGTTGTGAAAATTATATCCTCATTACAGACAAGAAGTCTCATTCAAGAGAGTCTGAAAATCTTAGAAAACAAAAATATTAACTTTATACAGGAATTCAATGTGTATACAAAAACATAGTTCTCAAACCTCATTTGCTGAAGTCAAGCAGCTTTTGCATTATTCTAACAACATTTTAACTAGAAACACATTTAAATCTAAAATTTAAACAAGAGGTACAAGTGAGCCTGAGACCATTCATATGGCTGACATCTGTCTAATAGCCATTTGCAACAGCACCAATGGCAAAGAAATCTGTTTCAGAAACATGTTTTCTGTAGAAATGTCTTCCAAAGTTATGAACTACAAACATATGAGAATGTTTATGTATTTTCTTTTTCTTTTTCCATCCTCATCTATTTTTGATGTTATCATTTGTCCCATATCAGAGGACTTTATGTCAGTGTTCTTTGAGGCTTGAAAATGCTGTCATACTTTTGTTTCTTTAATAAAATTACTTAAAAATCCATTTTATTCCCCAAATTAAACTATAAATACAAATCAACTTTATTGCCATATTGTTATTTTGGCAGTGACAATATCATCAAATGGTAAAAAGCCTTATATATTTTCATTCATAGTGAACAAAAGGTTATGTTATTAGATTGCCAGTCAATTTCTCAGGATTTAAGGAAAATTTAATGAAAATTTACACTAACCAGACAGAATTTTCACAAAAGAACTTAGACTAAAATTTAAGTCTAGACTCTGGTTATATGACTTGCATTAATTTTAAGATAGACTTAAAACTGGCCATTTAAATGTCTTATATCCAGACCTAACTTTTTCAATACTTTTGTTTTTCATAGTGAGTGAATGGCCACAGACAAAGAAAACTCAGTTTCTTTTTCTTTAACTAGAATGTGAAGGTAATGATAGTGTTTAATTTTTTATCCCTTCTTTCTGTCCTTTCATCAATGCTTCTTTATTATGTTCTTGCATGAGTGTTTTCATATTTACCAATTGCATATTTAATATCGTCTTCCCTATTTTTTTTTTGTTCTTCATGACGACAGGATGTTGTGATTATGTGTTCATGAGTACCTCAAAAATTTCATTAATGTAATAATGGGGACAGGATGTTGTGATTATGAGTCGATGAGTGCCACAAAAATATTATTAATGTAATTATAGAAGAGTTAACCTTTGTAATTAAGTTCAAAAAGACTAACTTCATTTGTTTTCTTGGTAATGATAATTATATATCTGTAGTTTAGAGTTGTTCCTTTTGAACAATCTTGGAAGTGACTGGAGCTTACTGTACCAAAAAGAAGAATAACAGAAGTGGTATCCTTAAAAAAAATTACTTTCAAATATATTAAATTGCACAAATTCATCTATACACAGAACTGAGTGGCTTCTGAGAAGCAAATGTTTATCCTTATCTAATCATAGTCTGTTGTCTAACCCACTGAGTTCCCTACCACTTGTCACTGGCTTCATGGTGAGAAGAATTCAGTGGTATAATATTTAAAACATTAAATCATTTTGCTGTTTAGATCTAATTATACATTTACTAAAGTTCTGTCCACCTTTCCAAGTTCTACACCTCAGTTTACCTACATGGTTTATTGATATAGTTCTCAGTTTACCTACATGGTTTATTGATATAGTTCTCAGTTTACCTACATGGTTTATTGATATAGTTGTCCATTCTCATAATATCTATATATTACTCCATTAGTTTGAATATTCTATCTCTTCTATTAAGTCCCCATCTTGTATATCTCTTTAATTATGTCTGCTCAATCTATTCTCAATATACCCACATGCACTCCATTACATACAGATTATGAGTGATTAACTCTTATGAAAAGAAGGTCAGCTCCTTCCCCCCCCAGACCATACCATAACTAAATAGTTGAAACAGCATTATATATGACCCAGTTACCTAGATTTGTCATGATGCTGACCCATTTACTCAGATTTATCATTGCTTTTTCCACAACCATCCCATATATTGAAATGTTTTCCTAATTCTCACATCCAACTTATTGCTAATTAGGAACCTTAAATTGGTACAGCTATTCTGTTATTTTAACTTTTTCCCACACTACAAATCCTTTTGAACATAATAGACTGGCATCATTTATACAAACCTGAAAGAGCTTAATGGCAATGTGCTTTTGTCAAATTTGATCACAATCTTTTAAATGGTCTTTTAGAAGTTCAATAACATTTTGTCATATATTTTAAGAGATAACTGAGCTATATTTGCTGTTAGATTTGTATCATTTATATAATCCTGAAATGCCTTCAAGATTGGGTTTATTTCTGTCATATTTGATTGAATTCTGATCAATTTTATAGAAGAAGTCATCTAAAAGGTTATCCTGTTTTTGTAATGGCTGCCACTTATAACAGATTAACATCATTTGTATATTTTTACAGGTTTTCTTAACATGATACTTTTGTCAAATTTTTTAACTGTTTTGAAAGTAATTTAAAGACTTATCCATTGTTAAGTAACAGAGGATATATTTAATCGCAGGTCTACATTAGTTGTAGAACTTGACAGAACATCATGCCAGAAAGCCTTTTTGTCAAAATTTGGAAAAGGTCTTCTTTTCATTGGTCATTTGATGAAGGTGCTAAGATGGTGTTCCTATTTTTAGTATTGGAGGCACCATCTGATGATGGACTGGCATCATTTGTACAAATACGAAATTTCTGTTATAATCAGCCTAATTCTTCTTGTCAGATTTTAAGAAGTCAATTGCATGTTTGTCTATTTAGAGTAATGGCAGTTATATTGGATGGTAAATGGACATCATTTTATAGAAAAATGGAGTTGCTTGAAATATTTTTTGTTTTTAGTAACAGATGTCATACTGAAAGCAAATTGGCATTTTTTGCACAAAATGAAGACATTCATGATAGTGTTTTCTGCCAAATTTAGTCAAATTCTGTTCAGCAGCTTTTGAGATGTTTAAATCTTTTTCTGTTTTTTTGTTAGAAACAGTAATCATATTTGAAGACAGATCTGCATAATTTGCAAAAATTTCAAATTTGGTTAAGAATAATATGAGCAATTAACTGGATATTGATAATTTATGTCAGATAAAATGAAAAAGAAATGATTTTGAATACCACTAGAGCATTGCACTATATACATGAAATTTAAAAAAGTATGTAAACAGGTCTTACCTTGGATGCAATCTCTTCAATGACACTAAAATCTCCCATTAGTTCTAGAGCTGATGCAAATTTCAGTATAATTCTAGCACCATGAATACACTTTCTGAGTTGTCTATATTGTTTCAACTGCACTATTCTAGTTTTTCTTTTTTCTTTTCCAACATTTAGGGATTTCATTTCTTCATCAATAGGTCCATAGTCATCATTTACAGACAGCTTTCCAAGATTGTCTTCAAATTTTTGAAAACAGATCTGTCCAGAGACTATTTCATGACAAATGAGCAACCATTCCTGATTGACTGACTGCCAAACCTGTGAAAACAATTCTTCTAGGGAGTTCACTTGATTTTTCTTACCAGTTTCTTCCCAAAACTTGAGAAATACTCTGCTTTTATATCTTGATTCTAAATCATCAAGAATCACATGTAAGGAAGCTGGCAATAGAAAAGCTTTTATTTGTGGCTTGTAGACCTGTAAATCTTTTAATGAATCCATATTGACTGGTTCACAGATATCGACAATACGTAACATTCTAGTTGCTGACAGTTGCTCCAGCCTTCTCTGCACAGATGAAATGTCAACTGCAATGTAAGTAAATACTATTATGTACTAAGAGATATTCACAATATGATTTAGTTGAGGTTAGGATCATAAAAAGGCCTAAATAAATCATCATTATTTTATACCCCAGCATTAAAGGTACTGTCTCTGTATCAATGCTTTTATTTTTACAAGTGTTCCACAGAACCTCCCTGTCTCACACCTACAATTTGTACCATGATGAATTCCCCTGTATCTCATGAAAACTTCAGTGAAATTTTTAACATTACATCTTATTGTTGGAAGAGAGTGATGAAAGATGTGTACCTATGCTGTTGAAGGTGAGACAATATGTGTTTCTTGTATGTCCCTCTCAATCACTCTTCTTCTACCATACATATGTCATTTTTTCTGAGTCAGTTTCTGTTGTTTTTTATTCTGTTTTTCAGTACTCAACAGACTGATACAAAACCCATACTACTTACTCTTTTGACTACATTTTTTTTCTCCAATGCATACATTAGCACAAATCTTCCTCAGAAAATGAGACAAACTTTTGTCTAATAATTTTGATGAGTTTTGAATTCCCTTGTGCATTTTTTTCCCTCTGTCTTATCTACCACATTAATACCTTCTATGTTACAATGATCTGATTAATTTTCTATAGGGCATCTCAAACTTCAATAAATATAAATCTTCTTGGTTTGACGGACACCATTATATTTAAAAGCTCAATTTAATCCACTACAATCCAATGGTATTTGAATTCAAGTCTGGATTTCTTTTGTGCAAATTGCCATTTATCTAGTCAAAAATACTGCCTACTAAAACTACTATTACATTAAATTTAGTCATATCTTAATAAACTAGTTTACCAATCATAAATTAAATTAACTATTATCAATCATTTTATAGAAATCAGGGCTTACACTTTTGTTCTAACAGTTGTTGTAATCAATTTTCCAGAAATAATTAAATTAAATATAACCTGCCAAATTTTACCTGAGGGAATATATTTATCATTTTACCTGAGGGAACATACTGGCAGAGATTCAAAAGAATCTTTATCTTTTCACGCTGACATTTGTAACAGTCAACCTCTTTCTGCCGAACTGCAATTGCCTTTGGAACATCCATTTTTAAATGAGACTCCTTTTCAACATTTTGCAAGCTTTCTGTCAATTCCAAGAACTTTCCTCCAGTGGACAAAAAGAGTTCCAGGTTATCTAGAGTAATAGTGCCATCTTGGCATGAAGACATTAGGCTGCTCAGATAGGTGGTGCATTGTTTCAGATGAATGACACAGTCACCAGACAAAAAACCAAGGATCTTTTTGTCTCCAGCTGAAAAAATTAACAGTCAATATAACAAAAGAGGCAGAAGTGGATCTGAGATCACTTATATGGCTTTCATTGACACAAAAGGGACAAAAATTATATTAAATGGTCATGTAATCTGGTTTCAACAAATCTCAAAACAGTATATTCCCCAACAAACTTAGTAACAATCTGGCTGTACTTTTTCCATAGTATACTCTGGAAATGAATGGAATACTTTGGAAAAAATATACACTAAAACTGTGGGAAAATGAAATAGTTTGTCTAATTAACCCTGGACATTGTCCATGGAAAGGGCTGGATATGCCTAGAAAACTATAGACAGTGTTGGCTTAAAATCTTTTTTAATGGGTGAATTTTCATGACATCACCAAATTTGAAAAGTATGGACAGTTTGGACCTAAAAATTTGTTTGATATATTTCAGCATATAAAACCCTGGTCAATTTTCAAGATTGTACTTAGTATTATATTTCATTTCTTCTGCTCAAAACTGGAGTTAGTCATGCAGACAAATCTCAGCAATTATCATGAGCTTCTCCTAAGCTGCACATGGGAAGCTTGTTAACAATGTATGCACATAGGGCAGATTTTGTATGCTCATGTGTGCACTTTGTTAAATCTTGTGAGCAAAGGAAAAGCTAACCAAATTATCAGATGTGCAGATTTTGGACATTGAGTCCATTGTGACACATCTTAAATTTGTTCTAAGTTCAATATGGTTATGTATTTGCTTCACATGAGCAGTTTGGACTTGAATATTTTGTTTTAATGCTGGATATCAGACATGACATCCAGATTATTGTCAAACAGACATTTCACTGGAATACAGCATTGATCAAAGACAAGATTCTAATGTGTAAGTTCTCCATCTGCATAGTGTATTCAATGCATTTTAAATAATAGTATCAAAAAAACTAATTTTTAAACAATTTTGAGCTAGAAATGTAATTTTATATTAACAATGCCCCAATTAAATAAATGAAGATTACCTTTGTTTGTTTATTTCCATTAATTCTATTTTGTTACATTTATTATTATGAGATTTATACATTTCTGAATGTGGTAAATATAAAAAAATTAATAATAATAATAATAATAATAACAAACAACTTCATTACTTATTGATTAAGATAACTACATAAATACTATTTTATTTCCTGTATTATACATATCCATATATCAATGCTTAAATACTGAGTATTTCCTTGCCATAAAAAAGGCCAAAATCAATAATTATTTTTAAAAAGTCTCTTCTTCTCAATCTTTATTCTTATTATCAGGTATATTATACCTGTCTCAGTTATTATTACTTTAAGTACCATTGTGAATATACAAAATAACATAATAAAGATGATGATGAGATTAGTATTACTATCATTATTATCTGCTGCAAGAAAAAAATTAGTTTCATAGTAGAGATAAAATTTAAAATTTCAACAATTTTTTTATTTCTTTGAGAGGTAAGTCCATCCCATTCTGCAAGCATCCTATAAAGAACTAAGCTTCATGAAGTTAGCTTTTAAAAAGGAAATCAATACAATCACGAAAGATGAAATTTAGTTTTCCACAACAGAAGCCTAGCTCAATATTGTTATATTAACAGCAGTTATTTACCTTGTTAACAGTTCTGGAGACTTGTTTATAAATCTTTAAATATTCACAGTATATTTATTGTATTAAAAGATACAAGTAGCATGACAGCCTTGCTTTGAAAGAAATCAAAATTTTTGAACTGTCACAATTTAGGTCATTAATTTGGGAAATTTTAATGCAAGTAATACCGATGCATGTGCAGCAACTGATCATAGAACACGGGAAATAATTTAAAATCATGGAGCTATTATGTTCATGAATAAAATCAAGACTGTATTGCATTTGTCTGTTTATGGGGATAGTTTGGAGGCTGTTATGGGGCCTATTTTTACAATCTCTGTTGCTGTTGAGCTTTCATATCAAATGAAATGATTTTGTAACCTTGCTTTAAATAATTATTGAGACTATAATTCTGAAAATCAGTATTATTTATGGCTTAGCCTTTTAAACTGCAATTCTCTATGTAATGTTGTCAGTTATGAAATTAGCAAATTGTATGCAATCTTGTTAATCTAGTTTCTGTTTTTCCTTGGGACTTTTTCTTCTCACGTATAAAATTCAGCATCTATATTTTTCATTTTTAAAGAAAATAACAGTCATTCATATCATAGCCCATTCAAAATGGATGCTAAAAATAAAATTCAGGATCTCCTTTAGGGAAGATCATGAATAATACTTAAAGTTTCTAAGCCCTGTTAAGTGATTTTCAAATGCTGAACTGATAAACAAAATGTTTTTGCCAGACAATTAAATATTCATATTTTATTTCCTGGTTACATAGTACTTGTTGTTGTAATCTGTTTCAGTGGATGATACCTGAATCATACAAAATTTAGGTGTGCATGCAGGATTTTATTATGAAAGGATTTTCTTTAGATGAGGTAGCTCAATGTAATTCAAATGGCCAATTTTCCTGGTTTTTACTTAACAGTGTACAATTTTTTAACAAGGGAGGGGCATTCTGTCAGGGTCTCAGCTAGATGAAAATTATTTTCAAGAGAAATTTCTTATTTGCATGAAAATTATTTTTTACAGAACTATTTTCATGAAAAACTTCATTATTTTCCAGCCAAATGTTACAGTTTTGTCCAGGTCAATATTCCACAGTTTTCTATGCAATATTCCATGGTTTTCCAGCCTACCCTGAAAGGAGCCTGGAATACTGATCCGAATACTGTATGATTTTCCATCCTAGAATTTTCCATGGTTTTTCCAGGAATACCATGGAACATCTACAGCCTAGAAATAGGTCTAATGGGATTGAGATTGCACTCTTGGCTTTTATCTGCCTAACAGCTAAATGCAAGATCATTTAGCCAAAAAATCTGCATCAGTAGGATGCTTTATGTCCAACAACTCTTCCAATGCTCTCGATTGCATGAAAACAATTGTTTCATAGTTTTTCTAATTTTTATATCTTTCAGCAATATCTGATGGGCTAGCAGCAGCATTTATCCAACATTAAAAGACCTCAATGACAATATGCATTGTTTTACGTAAATCAAATTCTGTTGAGCAGGTTTTTAATAGATAAAATTGTGCACATGTTTACCTACTTTTATGACTGGCAGCCATATTTAATGGCAGAACATCATCATCTGTATTAATCTTAAAGCTGTTCAAACTAGGACACTTTCTGTCATATTTCAACACAGCTGAATAAATGTTTACTTTTGAAGAAATTCTTAAAGGTTTTATATTTTTAGTAACAGCAGCAAAATTTTATGGCAAATTGTCATTATTTTCAACTACTGAAAAGCCCCTCATAACAAAATGCTTTATAAAATCTTATCAAATTCTATTTGATGGTTTGCCTTCAGAAGGTATTTAAAGGGTTTTACCTATTTTTGCAATGGTGGCTGTATTTTATTATGACTCATAATCACTTGTAAAAATCTTAAAGCTGTTGTTACCAAGCACTTTTGTCAGACTTTAGTCAATTTTTGCTTAGCAGTTTCAAAGAAAAGGCCTTAAAATGTTTTTGGGTATTATTTTGTTTTGCAATGCTAGCCACATTTGAATGTGGATTAACATCATGTATATACAAAATATGAAAACTGTTAATGCCTGTCAAGTGTAGTCAGAATCTCTGTAGCAGTTTCTCAGAAAAAGGGATTTAAATACTTTCTATTTTCAACAACAGTAGACATATCTGATGGTGAATTTGCATGATCTGTATGAACTGAAAACCTTTTATGCCAAGATGCATTTAAATTTATTCAAATTCTGTTGAGCAGTATTTTTGAAAAAGTTGTTTAAAGCTTTTTTTTTTGTTTTGTCCTAGCAGCCACAAACAATGGCAGCTGAGCATAACTTGTACAAATATTAAAGTGACATGATTGCTTTCAGCCAAATCTGGTTATTTTCAGTTAAGCAGGTTTTGAAAAGAAGGTGTTCAAAGGTTTTACCAAATTATAAATGGTGGTCATTTCAGAAGGTAGATCAACATCATTTTGTTTTTAAAACTGAAAGTTCTTCAAGGCAGGATGGTTTCTATCAAGTTTAGTCAAATTCTATTAAGTGTTATTGAAGAAAAGGTTTTGTAATATTCTCTTTTTTAGCAGTGATGGCTATATTTGAAGGTAGATTGGCATCATCTGTACAAACATGAAAGGTCTTCAGGGCCAGGTAGCTTTCTCTCATGTTTGGTCAGATGTCAAATTCTGCTTTGGAAAAGATGTTTATAGATTTTTCAATTGTTAGTATTGGCAATCATATTGGATGGTGTATTGGTATCATCTGTACAAACTTATATGTCTTAAAACCCATGATACTTAGTTCATATTCGGTCAAAATTCTATTAATCACATTTTGCAAAAGTCATTTAAAGGTTCATCTATCTTTAGTAAACAGTGATCTCTGATGCCAGATTGACATCATTTGTACAAATATGGAACATTTTCATCCAAGCATAAATTCAGTCAAATTTGGTCAAATTTTATTTAGCAAGAAGTTGATGAAAAGTTTTCTGTCTTTAGCAGCAACAGCCATATTACAGACTAGATGAGAGTAAATGCACAAACTTGGAAGGTCTCCAATCTAGGATGCTTTTCATTTTTTATTCCAGTTTTTGTAGTTTTGGTAACAGGGCAATATTTTAATTATGGATCAGTATCAGATAAGATGCTGTCTTTCAAATTTGAATCAAATTCAGCAATTTTTAAAACGTTGTTTACTCTATTGTTAGTACTAGTATCTTCTCAAATTGTGGCAGCTATATTTAATGGCAGATAGGCATCACCCTGCTAGGATACTGTCAAATTTTAATCAAATTCTGTTCAGCAGTTTTTGAGTGGTCATTTCAAGTTTTTTTTTAGATTCTGTTGGTAGATTAATGCAAGATTAGCTGAAATCTTTTTATACAAGGGTGTTCTCTAATTTGGTCAAAATTGGTACAGTGGTTTTTGAGGAGTTTGAAAGCAGTAATTGTTTGTTTATGGACACATGAAAGAAAATGCACAATGAATGACATACAGCCATGTCATAATCACTTCTTGGACACTGAGGTAAGTGAGCTAAAAACTGGTCCAATTTTTAAAAGTGGTTGTTCAAGGGACTGTAATGTTTAGAAATGGTAGTTGAATTTAATGAGAAATTGGCAACATTGGTACAATCTTGAAATTAAATGTCTTCTTTTTTTAAATTGAAACTGGATCTGATAGAGGAGATGCATTAGATACAAAATATGTGAAAGCACCAGCAAAAGACATTCTGTATCAAATTTGGTCAAGGACTGTCATGCATTTCAATAAAATATGTCAAGGGTTTTCATGCATTTTGTAACAGCCAGGGTGTATTTTACAACCAAAAACATTAAGAAAATTTTGCCCCTTCATTTAAAAATTGGGAAATTTTCAAAATATAAGTCAGGTGGAACAAAGTAAACAAGGTAGAACTGGGAAAAATGATGCAAAATGTTTTTGAATTTCCTTGAATTGTCAGCATGTTTTAATAGAAATGAATTTGAATACTGCAACTGAACAAGTTAATACTGACACTGAAAATGTCACCAACATTAATTTTATATCAGCATCATTTTACAAATTTTAGAATTATAATGCAAGTACATTTTTTTATCTACATCAGTAGAAATGCATCAAATGGATTTTGATAAGAAGTCAGTTAAAAGAAGTTTGCTATATTTATTCACTGCTGGTCTATTTCATACCATATTAATATAATTTGCACAAAAATTCATAAACTTTGATACTAGTTTAGCTTTTTTTATGAATATTATGTATATTTAATCTGTATTGTATAATGGACCTTTTTCCAAAATTGAGAGTTAGAGTTTGGCCTACCTAATGCTCGTTTTAAAAAAAAAACAACATATTACATAGCTAATTCTTGTCTGTGATTTTAGATTATATTTTAAGATCATTCTTACTTGGAGGTAATCAAGTTTATGGATGTTGAGTTGAAGATCTAGTTTTGTCTAAAAATGAAGAATGTTTTAGAAGCATGTTGGTTTTGAATTTGATGATCCTCATCTTTGTTCTGTTATTGTGTCTTGGTCTTTTATATAAATGTTGTTTACTTTTCATTTCATATGTTAACATCAATTTTAGTGGAATCAATTCTAGTTGTTTTCAGTCAATATTGACAGTACTGGTTTATTTAAATTATTTTTTGCAATTACAAAGTGATATTTGACTTTGGAAGAAAATCATATATCAGACAAAAGGGGAACTACTGCCTTTTCAAGTTACAGGCCACAATTTACTTGTCTACTGTGCAAATTTTGATTTGTCCATATGAACAAATTTATGACTTGGACAAAATAGACAATGTATTTATGCACCCATGGTGTTATGCTTCATTTGATCCCATGAAATTTTATCTCATTTTATTTGTTTAATCATTACTTTGGGACAATATATCAACGCAAAAAAAGGATATATTTTATCAATTTTAATTTATTGAATTTCTTCAGATAAATTAAAGGAGTTTTTAAACAAATTTCTAAGGACTGTTTCATGATAAAACTAACATATTATATTAAAGAAGTTGTCAAGGAAACTCTTTCAAATCAAGTTTTACATGCACCAAGTACTCCTTTCACTACTGTTGATCACATTTGCAAAGAAGTATGATAAACCTCTAAATAGTTTTGTAAACTATGATTATGTTACTTACATTATACATTACCTACATTATGATATTTATAACAAGTGTTGAACTAGTCAGCTGAAATGAGTTGACCTGGCACAAAACTCATTCATCGGTAGGAAATGCATGCCTTTTAACTCTTTTTATTTTATTATTCCATTCCCTTTATTTGATTTGGTACAAAAATGTAAATAATGAAAGAATACAAGCAGGTCAACTTTTATTTGACTGTAGCAATACAGCAAACACTTCTGCAAACTGGAGATAAAAAAATATTCAGTAATTAATTATTAATTAAGTTCTCAGAATTGCTTGTAGACATAGCTGTGACATTAGATTGTTATTTTTCACATTTGCATAGAAGTGGGCATATAACATTTATGATTATAAGACAGAAACTGAATTAAATCATAAATTTCACTTGACAAAACTTATTTAATTAGTATTTATTACTGAAAGTGCTCCTACCAATAGGCATTCATGACATTTTCATGGATAAAATTTTGTCTAATATTGTTTTTTAAAGTGTACTGAAAACAAAATATATGGCTTATTAAAAGTTGCAAATTTCATGATGCAGAATCATATTTCCAGGCACCAACCACCATTTCCAATGATAAAATGAGCAATGCAACAATGTTTTATTTAATAGTTTTGATCATGTTTATTTTTTTAACATTTAACAAATGGGGCCAATTCTTTTCTTGGATCCATGCTTGACCTGTATTATAAATGGGTTTGTGAGTTATCCATGTGCAAATAATCAAGGGTATATTGGTTGATAAGTGTGTGTGTGTGTGTGTGTGTGTGTGTGTGTGTATTAGCATTTTTACAGCATCTCAACACAATAGAGGCTATATAATGCCAATGAAAGGAAAATCTTAAACAATGTAATACTGAAGCATTGCACAAACACTTTAACAAGATAAAACCTTATAAACAATGATAACAAGAATAACAATATAAAATACAATGGTAGAAATGTTAACACTCTCTTAAAAAGCATATAAAATACAAAACAGAGGTGAAACATGTAAAATCCTTCAAACATTTACTCAATTGTATTGATATAAACTGCATTCTGTCCAAGATTGTATCTGGTGTTACATCATCATAATGTTTATTTACTGGTTACAGACCAAAATGCTTCAGTCTTGGGAGGGATTACAGCCTCAAGACTGTATATCACAACATTTTGACTAATACTTACAGGTTAGTGCCATAAAGTGGGAAAATGGAGGCCAGGTCAACATGAAAGTCAGCATTCTTTGGACTTCATTACCAGATGCATCTGCCACACTCTTTTTCCAGTGGTCTTCAAACAGCAATGACAGGAGGTATCCAAAGCGCTTCAACTGCTCTGGGTTGAAATCAATGTACACCACCTTGTAACCACTGTCAACTGCCTAGAAAAAAAAACAAAAACAGCAGAGGCACAAAATGAGAAAAACAAAATTTTGAATATGGACACCTGTACCAAGGCAGATAAGAAAGCTTTTGTGCCTAATGCTGGTCTTTTTTATTTGGTTGTTTGGCATTGGTATGAGGGTTCCTGATGTTACAAAACAAGATATGAAGATCACGGCTGTTTTGGAAGAATCATTAAGATCACATACAAGACCAATAAATTTTGTAGCTATGTTTGAAAACCACTTCTTAGCATATTCACTATATTAGGAGACAATAAACACTCTTGCATGACTCTGGAAGTTACACAGTATATACAAGTGCACAATATGGCTGGTGTTATATAGAATAGTCAACCTCGGAGTTTGATTAGCTTCTCATGTATAAATAAAATAAAATACAGTGTAAATGGTTGGCATGCAACTATAGGTACTGTATTGCTTTTTGTGGTATATATGATTTCAACAATTCTACAGCCTTTAAACTTTCAGTTATGTAGGATATGGAAATTCTGAAAGCCTGTTGTATGGTTACTGACTAAAATGCACTAATACTAATTGGCATATACAACAATCAAATGTCAGTAATATGCACTAAATGCATTCTCAGCTAGTTCCCAAATACCATTTATAGTACTTATCAGACCTGGACAGTATGCAGGTTAGTAAGCTGGCATGGTATATCTGCAAGCAAAACAATAATCTCCAAAGCCAGCACAGATATGGGTTACAAGTGGATAATATACAGTAATATAAAATATTTCTCCACTGGCTTTCATATTTTTTTTTCTCCTCAATTACCACAAAACTGTCCTATAAACACCATAATGAGTATCAAGTCATTTGACCTTGGTTATTGTACAACATAAAGTAAAGTACAAAAGTTACAAATATAGACAAGGCCAAGGCCTGCATATTGCTCATGATTGAATCATTGCTGTAAAACATATGACCTAGACCTCAAGGTCAAAGAGGTAAATTAGCATGTGTACTAAATGAATTGTTTGAGCCCGATAATGATTACTTCCAAATATTAAACAAAATCCATCAAATGTACAGGGAAATAAAAGCACTTGAAAACTTGGATTAAAACCTTAATGCTGATTTTATATAGTATACCTTTACCTCAAGGTCAAAGGGACTTACAAGCATGTTGCAGAATCAATGGTAGTAGCTTAATATATATTCAGTGCAAGTAGGAACAAAATCCAAAGAAGGGCATATGTAATTTGTCATATAATCTGGCAATTTCCAAAGGGACTAATGTTTTGACTGGTATAAAAAATAACCACTTAAAACACAGGGAATTTCTACTGCAAAATATATTTGCACATCATAAAGCAATTGTTTTAGTGAAACAGGTAAGAGTATTTGACCTAATTTTATGTTAAATGCACATGGCTATGTAAACAGTATAATGCAACCTTTTCCAAAAACAATCCATGCCTTATCTATTTCCACCTCAATCAATTTCAGGGGTATACCATTCAATTTCATTGCTAAAGAGAGTTTCCCAATAAGTCATCATTTAAAACAAAAATACAGAGAAAACAAAAGTGAAATATTTATTACATGTAAAAATTTTAATGTATGCTGATAACTATGGCTTTGTACTAATGTTACTGGAAAAACATAATGGTAAGACTGATTGAAATGGCAAACTCGACAAACTCTAAAACATGGGTCAACAACCTACTTGACTTAGCATGCCACCAGTAAGAGAATAACACTGTTAAAAGTGAGATTTTTGACTGCCCTTTGCATGCCACACAAAACCTCTTGATGTGCAACCATGTGGTATTTGTGCCATAGGTTGCTGACCCCTGCTCTAAAATTTAAATGGTTCTGTTCCAGTGTCCAATAAAATTAATGTAACCTACGTTAATGTACTATGTCACGTGTCCCATAAACATCTGAGTGACATGAAGCTGTCACATGCATTACTAGCTACAATGAAAAAATATAAAAAAAGGATTCTTTCACAATTTAGGCTCATATGAAATTACTATGTTATATAACTTGAATAAAATATTAAATAAGCAAACCTACTGGAGTTATCTTTTCATTGGAAGATGGAAGGTAGTAATGCGATATGGGATTGAGAACAAATGATCCTGATAGAATAAATGTCCAACAATTTTCGGAAGTTTTTTAGACCACTGTTAAAACCTTAACTCAAAATTTCTATGATTGTGATCTAGACCTCTAGACCAATGTGGCAAGAGAGGTGTCAATGAATGAACTGCCCTTGATTCACTATAATCCATCCTAAGAATGTGTAAAATCCACCGAGAAATTTAGAAATCAAGGAAACGAATCAACTAACCAAAGTTCATAACACAAAATTTTGGTAACTGTGAGCATGACTCTAAGTTCAAAGGGGAAAGCAAGCAATTGTCACAGAATGAATCATCTAGCTTCATACCAAGTACAATGAGAATCCATTAAAGGGTTTTATGATACGGATGAAAATTAATAAACTTAACTAAATCATAACAAAATGTTGATCAATGACACTAATGGTGGAAAAGCTACTATGTCTACTATGTCTCACTTTCTCTCTAACATGAGCCTGATGATAAAATTAAGAAATAGGAAATCAGATGCTGACCTGACATGAGAGTGGTGTTCACTTAAAGGAGATGACTGTTACAGCCACTATCACTGAATTCATAAATAAACTATGATATGGCTGCACTGGACAAAATGAGGCAAATTAAAGGCTAAAGTTATACATCCAATAGGTGTTTCACCCTTTCATAAATTTCTCTTAAGCCAGATGGAACATGAATTGTTAAAAGTTCCTTTTCCTCCAGAACATTCACTGTCAAAAAGATTTCCATTTCATCCAATTGCAACACTAATCTGGCCTCAAGGACCAACTACTATCAAAATATTTTTTTGACCCAGCCAGAAAATTATATTTTGTCATACCTGTGGGCAGACGATAATTTCAACTGTTAACAGAAGTCTTAATTATCTCGTATTTACCTGGAACATGGTGAAGATCTAGCTGAATTAAATAATATTCTTCTAATGTAAATTTTTTGTTTAATCCACTAAGCTTCAAAGATACTGAACCGAAAATAAAGGCAAAGTACTAAGCCAAACATGGACCATAACTCTGTTAAATTCTGCCAGAAAGCACTGAAAATCAAAATTGACATTTATACCTTCTAACTATTAAATCTCATACCAAATTTGATTTCAATCCATGGGTCCTTCAAAAGGAACAGAGTGAAAACTGAAAGGCAAAGTTCTTAGTCAAACAGAGGCTACAACAGTTAAAGCTGACAAATTTTTTTAATTTTTTTACCAGTTGCCCATCAATCCCAATAATCAGATACTCTGGTACCTGATAAAGGAGATATTATATTAAATGTGTACAAACCTGTTAAGCTCACATTTCTTAAAATGCAGAGTATCTGATATTTATCTGTTACATGCCAGAATTCATGCAACTATGAAAAAGAAGCATTTATTTTTTCTACTAACTGGTTCTGCAGCTAGTCAAAATTCTTGTCACAAATGGCAAAATCCATATGGATTAGAATCAGAATACAAACACACAATATACTAAAATGTTAGCTATGTTCAGCAATTTCTTTATCTACACTACATGTATAACTTTTATTGAATGATTGTAAACTGGAATTTGACCATGTGCTCAAAGTATTGTAGTGCATTACTCACATATTCTACTTTCAAAGTTTGTGAAGTGGTGTTGATTTGTCCTTTTTTCTGATCTGACATGTACTGAAGTTTGAAAAAATCCATCTGCTCTAACATTTTCTATATATAACATCAACAACTCACACAATAAAGTATTTCACTTAACATCTGGTGCCATTTTATTTTAAAGTATAGTCAGGTCTGCTAAACTAACAAGCTTATAAAAAAAATGAATTTGTGAGGCAAAGTTCATATTTGAAGAAACCATCAGTTTTCTTTGAAACTGGTCATATACAGTTGCTATAAATGGAAGAGATCATCTTTGTAAGAATATTCTCATATTTATATGAGTGCAATTAAAGAGATGATAATAATGAGAAAAACAACTTTTTATTACTTTATTTTTTTATGAACCAAAAAAGTGTAATCCATACAAAGACAAGCATAAAATGTAATTTGGTGGATAAAAAGTATAATGATTACATTAAAAGCATAATAGTTGGCAAGTATGCATCTGCTACAAAGTCCAAGAAAATTCAAACTCACTGTCTGATAAAATTCTGAAATCCTCCATCATTGTGGTCTGGTCATCATAAATATCATCTGACTCCAGTTCTTTGGCCAAACTACCATAACAGATGCTTATTTAGAGACTGAGCTTGAGCTTTGTAAGTATATAACAGTTTGATAATACAATTTGTGAAATCTATTTAAGGTTACTACTTAAACACATGCAGCAAGATCAAATGATCACCCTCTGTTACTTGCCATTGGACTACACCTGCAGCACAAACAAAGTGTTGTCACATGGGAAAACAAGCTATGGGATTAAGGTCAATTATTTACTAGACAAGTCAAACCTCTGACTGGCACTAAAAAGTATTCCAGAGTTAGTCAAAGGATTGTCAGCCTGAAAAGAAAGTGAGTGCTGCCTTATCATGCACTGGCAGAGAACTTGTATACTGTAAATAGATACTCTGTCTCATTTTATTTCCCTGGTAATTATGTAAAAGATAACCCAATAACCCAATCTTTCTAATATATTGATCAGAAAACTGCTCACTTTGGTAAACAAAAACGCTTGGACTGTACAGACCATTTGAGTCAGGGGGTCATACTTGTTTACTGTTAACACTTTTTTAGCTAAAAGAACCCACATGATGAAAATTCCAGTGCCACAAGTAACAAATGCTGCTTTAGGCCTTACATGTTCTACATCATCGATCGGGAAATACAGTTAAAAAAAAAAACAAGGAAATTTGTATCATAAATTTCATTTTATATACTTAATCAAATTAAGTTATGAAACAACTACCACTACCTCCTGAATCTAGAGCACACCTAGAAGACGAAAAAAAAAAAATCTCTTTCCAGTCTATATACTATAATAACAGCAGCAATGGGAAGAAACTCTTCTGAGATACAACTATAATTGCCTCCATTGTCTCTGTAAGTTTAGGTTTGGGTTACACATCAATAATGATTCTACATTCTATGGGGAGGTGTAAGAAAGATTATCAGAAATCTGGTAAGTATTCACATATTCTCATAAAAATGTCCTTTCTCTGTCAAATACATTATCCAATCACATTTACATATATGTCAGAAAATAGACAAAGGAAAGGAATGCAAGTGTATCCATCATCTACCTTTGTTGTCCATTAAACTGTGAAGAGTGAAGTGCCTTGCCCAAACAACATCATGGTAGCCAATCCAGGCTGATCCAATGGAAAAATTTAACCCACACCCTTTCAACTGCAAGTCCAGAACTAGACTAAACACTGAGTGACCATGGATTCTACATCCAACAATTGCCTCTTATAACATGGGAAGGTGCATCAAACCTTCTCTATATTCACAAGTCTGTATGGTAGGGAGGTGTTAGAGACGAGTTCACCATGTAGACACAGCTAGGGTAGTGCAGATTTAAAAAGGAACTCTGCATATTTGAGGTCTCAAGTTTCATAAACCTGTCCTGCATTCTGCAATGGTCAATGATTGCCCAACCAAAGTCCCAGTATCATCATTCCAAAGACCAATATATCTACTGTGTTGCATGCATTGTTTTCTGAAACCAATTTTAAGCTAATAAAATTAACAGCAAGTACTTTGTAAACCATCATCTTAACACAAAAATCCAAACAGATTCTCCAGTTTCAGTTTTTAAGTTTTAGGAAACCTTGTATTGCAGGTTACACTTATTACTGGTTACAATCACTACTGAGGAAGATTTCAAAATGACTCAGTTTTAGCTGACTGTAAACAAAGCAGTATTCAGATGATTGTTTTGCCATTTAATTAGGTCTAATACTTGCTAAGGCAGAATAGTGCATAGGTAAAAGTTGAGCATGAGCTAAACACACTCATTTTAAGACCTTCAACTTAAAAATAAGTAGATTGTGTACATCAATGTGTGCTACAGTAAAATTGTTGCTCATGTTTTCAGATGCATGATCTACCAAAAAACTTAAATTATAAAATTTAATTAAATTTAAAGTTGTCTCATCAGCCTCACGGGTATGGAGACCCCATGTCCCTTTTTATTTCCAACACTGAATTCACTGTAGTAAAATATTCTAAATTAATTTTTTGTCACAAGAAGCACAGAATCATGTTGGGCCTTTTTCTCAGTTTACAAAGTATTTTGTAAAAAAAGCTGCTTCAAAAGTTGGCACTTGCATATTTTCAAAGTCTGAGAAATAACTTCTGATTTTAAGCAAAATACAACTTTATTTTCAAATCTTTTACTTTCCATCCAAAAGGAAGAAAAATATGCTTCACATCATTTTCTACCACAAACTGCTATGGGATAAATTAATGCATCAGTCAACATAAGAACATGATTACAAAACAAAATGATTCTACTATCAAGTCAAAACATAAAAGGATTGTATCATAACATACCCCAAAAGATACCTTAATACTGAAATTTCAAGGCAAATGTAAATTGACCTTCATTTACATACCTTGAAAGCAAGATCACTTAAACATGTCTGCAATCTCTGGTGCAAAATATTCACTTCTGTGCAATAAAACTGTATAAGATTTCCTGTGTTCCAAGGATATGAACTGATCTGGAAAAGAATAATAATAATATTAATAATAATAATGACTTTATTTAAAGAAGCACATATGGTCCATAGACCAATCTACCATGGGACCTCCTATAATCACATATGTGTGTGTGTGTGTTTGTGTGTAACTTTATATATATATATATATATATATATATATATATATATATATATATATATATATATATATATATATAACGTCCTTGCAAGCCTATAAATCAATGTGGATTATAAGTCGAAGCAGCCAATTTAAAATAATTTCCATCTTTCATCCATTAAGACAGGGTGAAGTGTATGATGAGGCCAAAACAATAAATCGGTTTCATCTTTGTCACTTTGTTCCATACAACATGGCAAATTTCATGATAGCTATATATATATATATATATATATATATATATATATATATATATATATATATATATATACACACACATTCATACATATAATGCACACTTTTTACAAGAAGTGATGTCTTTAGGCAACAAATGCTATTAACTCATTAACCCCTAGCGCCGCAGGAGGTGGTAGCCTACTTCTGAGCTCTGTAGCTTTAAGGTCTAAGACAGACCAGTCGGAATTGCACACAAACAGGTGAACCTTTGCAAAAAGTAGGATAAGATGGGCATTTAGAATGTAGAGTGGAGTTGACACGAAAATGATGGGTCTGTTTAGCAAAAAATAAAAAGTCCAGTTTTTACCTTTCTGCTCATGCTCAGGCAAAAGAGCCAATAAAAATCAACATTTCTAACACAAATAAGCATGAAGTTAACTGAAAATATCTTGGAAGTTGATGTATTAGGATGTATTCAGAAATATCTCCCAAAATGGATTTCCTACTCGCATTTCAGGCGAAAATGACAGAAACCTCCAGGGGTTAATGGGTTAAAAACTAGATAATTGATCAACTGCTGAAAGAAAATATGCACAAGCTAATCTTGAAATTTTGAAATTTCGAGTTCATGCTTTGTGTTTTGGATGTCTGACAATGTTGTGTCATCTGCATAGAGATCTGCAGATGATATTGAGTCCCTTAGTACAAGTGGTAGGTCATTAACAAATAAAATAAACAGTAATGGACCTGAGTCCCTTAGTACAAGTGGTAGGTCATTAATAAATAAAATAAACAGTAATGGACCTAGAATTGAGCCTTGTGGTACTCCACAGCAAATTGTTCCAGGTTTAGACAGAACATTATTTATATAAACATGTTGTGTTCACTCACTTAAGTATGAAGTAAACCATATAACTGTGCTTTCATCACATTGGTAGATTTTCATTTTCTTCAAAAGGATTTCATGATCTACCATGTCAAAAACTTACCAGAAATCTACAAATACAGAAACTATTATTCTATTTTGATCAAATGCTTGAAGCCATTTATCAGTTAGGGAGGTCAAGGCAGTCTTACATGAATGTTTTTGTTTAAAGCCTAATTGATTAGGGTGTAACAGCAAGTGTTTGGTTAAATATGACATGAATGAGTCATGGATATGCTTTTCAATCAATTTTGACAAGTTTGGTAGTATTGAGACTGGCATCATCCTTAGGACCAGATTTGTGAATAGGAGTTACTTTTGCAGTTTTCCATATTTTGGGGACAGATGAGGATGCAATACTGAAATTGATTATGAATGTTATGCTATCTACAACAGCAGAGGCAGAAGATTTAATGAGTCGAGGACCAATCTAATCAAGTCCTGTAGCTTTCTTAGTATCAAGTTCACTGAAACATTTTTAACAAAGTTATTTGATACTGGTGGGATAGAGAAACATGCCTCCTTAGAGATTTTGCTGTTGCAAAACTTTTTCAGTTCATTAAAGTTGTTCTGAATCACTGGTTCTTTTAACTTTGTGGTAATGTTGGTGAAACAAAATCATTACAAACATTTACAATGTCATTGTCATCAGTGACTATGGTGTCATTCACCAGAAGTGAGTGAATTTTATTTATCTGATCTTTGTGTGTTCCTTCAGCGAGTTCACTGAAGACTTTCAGCGAGTTCACTGAAGACTTTCCAAATGGAGTTTTTGTTGCTCTTTTTGTTTTCAAGAAATAATTGATAATAATTTGTTTTAGCTCTTTTAATCACACCCGTTCTTTTATTTCTCTATACTTTATATTGTGCATGGTTTCCCATAGCCTTGAATTGGTCTCATGTTTGATTAGCATCTAGGATTTCAGTAGTAAGCCAATTAGGTTAGATTTCATTCTTTACTTGATGTACTTTCAGTGGTGCATGCTCAGAGACTACATCCATATACAAGTCAGTCCATACTCTCAGAGCTTCATCTATGTCATCGAAATTTAGGATCATATTCCATGGAATAAGTCATTTTGAAATTATTTTCCATTAAAATTTATGAATCATCTGTAAGTGATAGTTTTGTGTGTACTTTTTGCATTTAACCTTTCTTGACATAAAAGTAGGATAGTGGTCACTAAGACCAACTTTTGGTACATTAACACAAGCCACATTGTCTGGTAGGTTGGTATAAATGTGATCCATAAGAGTGTTTGATTTTTCTGTTACCCTTGCCAGGGCACATTTACCATCTGTACTAGGCCTAATGATTCAATAAATCCATCCTGTTCTTCCTTATTTGAGCACTGAGAAGGTTCTTATTTATATCACAGAGTATATATGTTTCTTTCTCCTGTGCAAGAACATTTTCAATTTGTTTCAAAAAATTATCATTCCAAATTATTTGGAGGAAGGTGGCCTATAAATGAAACCAACTAGGAATGATTTTGCATTGTTTTGAGAAACGTCCACCCAGATACTCTCAATTTCTTGTGACTCCAAGTAAACCTTTCTGCATTTACATATTCTCTAATGTATACAACAAGAACTCCACCTGCTGTCCCTCTGTCCATCTGTAATGGTTTATTGTAGCAAGTTAATTAACTAGTTTCAAGCCAGATTCTTCACATGTTGTATAATACTGTATATATTGTACATAACAGATAGAAGGAATCAAGGTAGAGTTGTACTTTAACTGAGTTACCATCTCTAAATAAAGTTTTTTGTTATTATTATTATTAATCATTTAGACCTGTAGGTTATCTGACATAAAGTTTGTCTAATCCATTTAAAATGAAATCAAAACGTTTTTTAGGTATTTTGAAAACTCTTCTTTGCAACATTTTGAAGAAATATGCTCAATCTTGTATTAGCTGTGAGATCCACAAGAGTTTTGCTTATATTTACAAAGTAATCACTGAGTGTGTCTGCAATTTCAAAAGGTTCTTGCAGAATATCACTATTTTCATCCCTAATACATGTAAATGGCAGGTTATTGACAGAATTTTCTAGCATTCTTTTTTGTAATCCTCTCTGATATTTCAGTGGATATTTGATATTTCTTTAATTCTGATGCACTGACTTTACATTTTTTCTTTATAATCTGTAATTGTCTGTATCTTTTCTTTTAATTCATTAAATCTATCCCATCTTAATAGCATTCAGTATATCACCTGTAATCCAATTTGGTTTATTTTGTTACTTGACTGTCTTAAAATTAATAAGAGTAAAAAAACATACCTATTGTTATGTGACAAGGGATCATACTCAGTAACAAAGAAAAGAGTGAAAGCCATCAAGCTTTGTATATTTTAACAGAATAATTTATTTCCCTAGAAAAAAAAATAACAATTTAAAAACTGGTAAATAGTACTTACAGTTAGTGAATATAATCCAAAATTTCATCCTGAGAATGAAAACACAAGTCCTATCACTAAATAGTTCTATTAGAATCCAGGTTTGAATCTCAATGACATACAAATATTGAAGGTGATGATGCCAGATGTGGTCCAATGTACAAATATCAACAATACCTCAATTGAATTACAGTTTTTATTTCCAAATAATTCCAGAATAAATTTCCATGAACATCTTTCAGAACTTTTTATAAGAAAGTCAACTTGTTGAGTTTTCAGGAGAATAAATTATTAAATCCAAAAATCAGATGAAAAACAAACAACCTGGCAACAAATAAAAATAACACTTTGTTTCTTCAAGATGTTAAAACTACTCTGCCATAAGAATATTAGAAATTCATATTTAAACCCAAAAAAACATCATTTCAAGTCTCATGAGATTGGCCATGTGGTCTCTTACTACAAGAAATCCAGCACATATGCCAGTATTTCCCCACTTAAGAACCAATAATTAAATAGCTTTGTTTACACATGGTGATCATGCTAGGAAAGTATGGCTCTGGTACTGTCAATTCATTTTAACTGCCTGTTTATGCTGTTGCCAGCCCAAGACAAACTAGGATAACTAAAAATAATTCTCATGTAACACTTCTATATCTTAAATAAGAAACATTTGCTAAAAGAAAATATTGAAGAATTTTTAATCCTTTCAATAATCGTTACAATAAAATGTAATGAAACAAAAATAAAATAAAGAAGAATTTTAAAACTTACAAGCAATTTAATTACATATATGTAACACTATCCTGAGGTCAAGAGATTCTGATGGGTCAAAAGAATCAATTATTGACTAAGGGATATCTTTCAATTCTTTAAGGAACATTTGTGAAGTGAATCTTTCCATTTTTTGATACTGGGGAACTGCAACTGCTATAATATTCTCAGCAATGTTAGTGTGGATGTAATCAATTAGCATTTCAGATACCTCTGTAACAGTGGGTACATAAAATAGCTCTTGACAATTCGGTGAATTCATGTTTTTAATCTGGCTCTGATTGGTGTCATAAAGCAAACTATAATTGAAGTTAACTATTAAACCTGCTTCTTTGTTTTCTACATACAAAGTGTGAAGCCGATTTTGAAATATATTATACAAAGCATTGACAGTGTTTGGTGATTTATATACACAACCTAATACAAATGGTTTTAAGACATTATATCTTATTTTAAGCCAAATTATTTCCATAACAATTTACTCATGATCATATCATCATTTTAAAGGAATGCCTTCCCTAATGTAAACAAAAAAATCTGCAATCCATTTAGAAAAGTCTGCCTTTTCTTTGAAAATTGTAATTATGAATTTAAGTTCATCATCATGAAAAAGTTCATGTAAGAAGGTTTCACTGAATGCTAAAATATCAATTATTGAATTATTTCCTGAAAAAAGTAATTTGATTTCATCTAGTTTTGAAAAAAAAATAATAGATGTTCAGATGGCAAATATTGAGACATTTCTGCTCAAACCACTGATCTTACAACAAGTTCTTATGGTTTAATAATAATAATAATAATAATAATAATAATAATAATAATAATAATAATAATAATAATAATAATAATAATAATAATAATAATCATAATAATAATAATAATAATCATAATAATAATAATAATAATAATAATAATAATAATAATAATAATAATAATAATAATAATAATAATAATAATGTTTTATTTATAGAGGGTGATTCATTAGTCAAGGACTATTCTTCCTTGAGATCCTCTTAAGAAGAGTATAACAATACACATTATATGAAGATAACAATAACTGCTGTTGATTTTAAATAATTATTATTAAAATAATATGGAATATCTGAATTAATATTTTCATTTTCAACATATAAACTGTGATATTCATCTAAATTTCCTTCTATACATCATCCCTAAATCAAGACTACCAAGTCTTTTTTCAGAAGATTTTGTAATGAGTCTTGAAATATTATCACATTCAGCAGTTATCTCAGTTAACACATTATGGTCACTTTGATTGATGGAGGTACTTAATGGGATTGCAACAGAGGTAATTCCATGGTTATCATCATTCAGTGAGGCATCAGTAGTGTTCTGTCATCATAGGGAGATTCATACCTAGATCTTAATAATAATAATAATAATAATAATAATAATAATAATAATAATAATAATAATAATAATAATAATAATAATAATAATAATAATAATAATAATAATAATGCTTTATTTATATAGGATGGCTCATTAGTCAAGGACTATTCTCCCTTGAGGTCCTCTTAAGAAGAGTATAACAATACACATTATATGAAAATAGCAAAAACAGCTTTTTATTTTAACATATTTAGTATTAAATTACTAAATTCCATTGTCTATTAGAAACATATACATGCTCATGATATCTCTTCTTAAATACTCTAATATTTTCAGCAGATTTTACATGTAGTGGCAGCTTGTTCAACAGAACTGTACCAGAGTGTTGGAAGCTCTTTTTAAATTGCTCTGTTCTTTGTTTTGGTGCTAGAAGGTTTCCATGTAATATTGATCTCAACTGGTATTGTGTTGAAAAAGGCCTGAATAAGTCCTGAAGATACTCTAGCTTATCATTATGGCTATTCCATAAAAAATTATTATGTAAGGACACACCTACAAAAGTTTAATGTTTAACAATTTCTAACAGATGATTGTTTATTGTAAGAGATAGTTCTGGGTTCCCGGATTTGTTTAGCTTTTGTGTTGTCCCCAAAATCATACATTTTGTTTTCCTTCATTAATTACCATCCTTTTTTGTTGTGCCCAGTTTTGTACTTTAATAAGGTCCGAGTTTAATCTCATTTGGATAACTTCAATATCAGAACTAGATGTATACCATGTTGCCTTATCTGCAAACAAATCTAATTGTGGATTCATTATTTAATGGTAGATCATTGATACAGATAAGGAAGAGGACAGTGCCTAAAACTGAGCTTTTAGGGACCCCTGAATGAATAGTGTGAGTTTGAGAGCTAATAATGCCAATGCTTACTCGTTGAGACCTTTGGTTTATATATGATATAAACCAGTTTAGAGAAGGATTGTCAAACCTGTAACAGTTCAACTTTTGCAGCAGAATTTCATGATCAACAAGATTAAAGGCTTTCTTGAAGTAAAGGCAAACAATCCCAGTCATATGTCCATTATCCATTTCCTTCAGCCAAAGATCAATTAATATGGTAAGTTCTGTTTGGCATGAGTGGTACTTCCTAAATCCTGATTGCACTTTTTGAAATAGAGAGTATGTTTCAAAAAAATTATAGACCTGAATGGCTACATATTTTTCATATAATTTTGACAATACAGGTAGAATTGATATTCGTCTGTAATTCCCTGGATCCTCCTTTTCTCCTTTCTTGAAGACAGGTGTAACCTTTGCACATTTCAGAGTTTCTGGAAAATTACCACTCATTATACTTAAGATTATGATATGCGTTAATGACTTGGTTATTACTGGTGCAGCAATTTTAAGAATTCATACACCAATGCATCCAATCCAGAGGATTTATTAATATTCACCTTAATTAGCATATCAAAATCATTAGTGTCACTAACATTAGCTATTGAAAAATAATTTTCATCAGGACTTTTTGCTCTTATAAATGAGAGAAGAGCACCAAGTTCAACTTGGACGTTAGTTTGGTTCTGAATATTGTTACTGGAGATGCTTATGAAGAAATTGTTCAACATTTTCACAATGTCTTGTAAAGATGTTGCTATATCCTCATTTTGCTTAAGTCTAGGGGAAAACAACTGTTCTTGGGTCGGTTCAGCTCTTTTAGATGCTTCCACAATGTCTTGATACTCTTACTTTCAACAGCCTGTTTATTGTAGTTCTCTTTTGCCTTATCTACCAGGTGCTTAATTTTATTCCTCCACTTTCTATAGTTTTTCATGTAAATTGATGCTTAACCCTTTTTGTTTTAATTGAGGCATGGTTGTCTAAGGCTGCACTGAATGTCCGATAACAAATTTTTCTAAGGCAATGTTGACATCAGCTATATTACAGATTGATTGGAAGAGTTTGCAGACTATACCATTTAAGAACATTTTCCCATCAAACTGTTTAAAGTCCCTGTATTGCATTTCATTGTGCTGACCATTTTTAGATGATTTCAGAACAAGTCTAGTTATACAGAATGGGTAGTGGCCACTCAGTGCATATACTGGCACATTAAGTTCACTTATGTTATCATGTTTATTAGTATAGACATGATCAATGATAGTAGCACTTTTATCTGTTACTCTAGTTGGGGTGTTAATTGAGTGAAGTTGTAAGTTTCAAAGTTACTTATCCATATTAATAATGGAGTTTTCATGTAGTCAATGTTAAAATCACCTAATATGATAGTTTCTAAATCTTTCTTTAGTAATGCTTTTTGAATTTGCACCTCAAATCTATCAATCCAATCAGCTGAGGAACTAGGTGGCCTATAAATTGAGTACAAGAGTATTAGCTTTGGTTAAAAGTTACTTTAATTCAGAATCTCTCTACCCCAATAGTCTCTAGATCAACATGTCTGTTATAACTAATGGAATTATCTACATAAGAGAATACCACCACCCCATGGATTAACTATCTTTTCTTTCAAAGTTGAACCACTGTATTTGGAGAGCCAAATCATCAGGAAGAAAGTTTTCACATGGATCCAGAATACTGACTGATCTAGTCTGCTGTAACATTAGCTTAGTCTCATTCAGTATAGGGAGGGTGTGTTGAATTATTTGCAGACTTCTTTTGAGACAGCCAAAAACATAACAATTTTGTTCACAGGATTGATTTTTCAGACCAGGTAGTATGTAATATATTGCTTTTAGACTTGACAGAGTTTTTTACATCTCCTTGATTATTTACATAAACATCGAAGAAGATAACATACAAGATCCATCAGTTGTACCATGACCACATATAGTGGGTACATGAGAATGTTCAATATGAGACCGATTCACATTTGTACAAGAAGACATTGATATATTAAACACTTGAGGAGCCTCAGAGGGAGAAGTAACTTGAACAGTATCTCATAATTGTTTACATGTTAACAAGTTCCACTTTGTACACAAATCAGATAGTGCCTGAAACCTGTTTAAAGAATTATAATTATTACATTGAAAACTATACACATATTGCAATGCATTTTGTTGTTGGTTATGTTTATATAGGCCTGTATATAACTGCCTTCTACATATTGGTAGGTGCACAACATTTGCTTATGTCCTAGTTCGTTACAAACATGGCAACAAATCAGTTTTCCATGCAGACACCACTGTGTTACATGACCATGCTCTCCACAATACAAGCAGTTTTTTTACTCATGCCTAACCCCTTTTATAAGTATTATGTACTGGTCTATATTCTTCATGTGCAAAGCAGTACCTCTGCTGGACAAGTGGATTCAGTATAATTGTTGGTTCACTGGATTATCTTTGAAGAAGGTCCTGTATTGTGGAACAAAGAGTATTTGCAGCATCAAAGATCAAACAACAGATGTCAACCCAAAACAGATAGCGAATATAACAGTTCTGCAAATGAGTAATTATCCTGGATTATCTTAATTTAATACCTAACAAAATGTAACAACTAAAGTTATTTGAATAATGTAGCTTTGAAATAGGTGAGAGGATGTTTATTTAGCAGATTCATTTTTAGAGAATTTGTAATAATAAAGCATAATATTAACCCATAGTGTAAAGGCAGGATCTAAAGTGTTATGGACTGAATGAAAGCACATTAGGACCAATATGATAAAAGACCCTGAGGAGTACATGGCTCTTTCCAAAGACAAATCACTGAGCAGCCAACCTGGGAACTGCTCCAGTGGCCTAAGTGGTTAGAGCCTCCATCTTGAATGTGGGAGTTCAAGAGTTCCAATTCTGTCTAGCTGGGTCATACCAAAAACTTATAAAAATAGTACAAGAAGCTGCCTTGATTGGCACTCAACATCATAAGAGGTTAAGTGTTATTGCTGGTCAACCTGGTGTGAGGATAACATGACTGGGTGGGACATGATGCTTCATGTCTGTGGCATGATGCTCCAATACTAGAGATCACTATAAACTGCCACACTGCAAACATTGTAGCAATAGGACTGAACATTTTTTAAAGCTATGTTAAAAATCCAAATCATTCACATGCAGCCAATATGGGCAGATACCTTTGCTATTACATATATGCCTTGGCTAGACTACAATATCTGCCTCAATTGATCCTTGGGAAAGGTCTTGGTTACCATTTCCTTGCTGTGATTTACTCAATACTGTACTGAAAGTACCATTGAAAAAAAATCTACAAACATGCAATGTTATACTGTCGTCAAAGCATTTGCTACCATTGAGACAGTGTTGATTATTATTATTATTATTATTATTATTATTATTATTATTATTATTATTATTATTATTATTATTATTATGACTTTATTTAAAGAGGGTAACTCAATTAGCTAAGAACTAATCTACCTTGAGGCCTTCATTCAAAGGAATTTTTTTATTTTTGCTGCATCTCTGAAGCCATTGTATATACTGAGTTTGGAAAGAGGAAATAGAGTGGGCATTTCTAATCTCAACTGGAATATTATTCCAGAGCAAAGTTCCAGAGTATTGAAAACTTTTTTTAAATAATTCCTTATTTGGTTTGGGAATTTTGTAATGTTTGGTAGACATTGATCGCAGGTGGGGAGAATTTCCAGGTAGCCTATACTTGAATAGTGATTGTAAATATTCAGGAGCATTATTATTGGCTATCCTGTACATTAATTTGGCTTTTCTTAAACAGATTTGGTCTTTAATAGGTAGTAATTTTAACTTACCAGCTAAATTTTCCTTGCTTTCTTTCTGGATTGATATTAACTCAAAAGCTCTTTTTTGGAGATGTGCCAGCTTTGCTAAGTTTTTATCATTTGAATTACCCCATACTGTATTACAGTAGTCTAAATAGGGTTGTATGTAACTGTTATAAATAGTTTTCTGTGCTTTTCTGGAAGAAAGTGTCTTATCCTACTGAGAAGCCATAATTTTGAATTGTTGATGGAAATAATCATTCAAAATTTTCATAATTATCTTTTATTATGACATTATGCACACATATCTGGTGTAAAAACTTTTTTCTTATCAAAGCTGTGACCTTAAAATTAAAAATCACCTGGTTACAAAAAATTGCTGTGAGGTATTTCAAATTGTTTGAAAATCTTGTTGAAAACACTATACTTATAAAACAAAAATGGGAAAATAAAATAATTTGTTGGTATACATTCCAAAAATGGTGTCAATAAAAATCATGGAAACCAACCTCTAGCTCCATCTGGTTTTTGAAATTCTGAACCATTTCATCATTCCACATTGAGGCTACTTTGGGTGATTTCAGGTTATCTGGGGATAGAAAACTGTTCCAAGCCTGTAAGATTCAAAATAAGAAACCCAAACAAAATCAAGCTAATCATAGTAACAGTGATTATGTAAAATTTTGATTTATACTTGCAATATGCAGAAAATGTTACCTCCTTGCTTACATGTGGTTTATTGATGGGGTAAAATTAATTTTAACATATTTACAGATATGTTGGGACACCATAATTAAACAAATTTTCAAAAGTAATTTTTTGTGCAATTCATATTTTGGGACAGATTTTTGTTTTTAAGTTGTGAGTTGTTGAAATATATTTCAATCATGATATTTTGCCAGTAAACTGATTGATAAGGGCATCAATTGCAGGTTTCAAAAATGAAATCATTCAAAATCTGCATGTCCACAACTGCACTCAATCTTAAATTTTTTAAAAATAATAAAATAAAAAGGTCTATATTTTTCACACCTTTTATCCTAAATCTAAAAGTGCTGAAGAGCACATTTTATAAATTAAAATTTAAATACTTTAAATTTAAATATTGTAACATTATCATGCATCTGTCCCATCCAGAAATGCATACAGATTAATGGTATGCATTGAGTGTATCTGTTTTATTATGGTATTCATCACGATACTAACATCTGTTTTTATTTGGATTTCAATAATACAAAATAATTAAATATTACTTGCCACAGAGTTAAGTGTCCATCAATGCTTTGTACCCTTGGTTATTTAATATTAAGGATAATACTTCCATTTTCATGCAAGTCTGAACAGCAAGTAAGCAGCTGTAAGGTCAATGGAGACCACCCAATTCAATGGATGCATTGCATTTTCAGTTTAAAAATGTGCTCTATCATAATGATTCCTCCAGAAGAAACCAGTTTAGAGAAAAGAGATAGATTGTAAGATGAAATTTCCTGCTTCTCTAAGTGACCAGTTAGATTCATGAGTAGAATGCAGGAAACAGATAGTTCAGAATGGTCTAAACTAACCCCTTTCTATAAAATGATGTTCACCTCTTCATTTCACCAGACTGGACTGGAGAAAAAACATGAGGGTCCTTGACAGAGGGTGTTGTTCCTGAAACTGAAGTCAGTAACCCTAACTTGCAATAGAAAGTACCCAAATAGTACTTTACCATGCCTGAGGAAAAAGGCCTGGACAAATACCTAGAGACATCTGGAGGAACAGAAATGCATGGCAGTACAGAAAAGGAACAGGATGGAGACAGGAAGAACTTCTTCCTGGGGCAACTGTAGCTTGGACCCAACAGTTGAGGAGGTTTAAAGTGAGGCTGCAGATTGGACAGGGGCTGCATCTGTTAGATTAACTTAACAGAATAAAAAGTGTTATTATAACTATATATCCAGTAGAAGCAGCAATAACAAGATTTTCATGATGAGTCAATATTTGATGTCTGAGCAGTATCATTTTAGTTTAGGTTCAGCCAGATCTTGGAATAATTGTGTGTATAACAGTGAATATTTTGTTACTATAGTCCGATGCTACATCCCCATTTATACCCCCCTACCGATTTCAATAACTAAAAAGTTTAATATGAGAAAAAGTGCACAGAACTAAGTCAATTGAATCATTGATTTATAATTTCTAACCTGTCACCAGAATGGCACTAATAATGGCATCCCCTTGCACCTTTCATGCTTAACAGACTTTCCATACTAACATAGCACCATATTCCGTACACTATGGGGTAGTTTATTTCCATCTGACAACATAATGACAAAATTCATCGTATTCAGTAACTGCTGGATAATTCTGTAAATTACCATAGTGTTGACTTTGGAATTATATTCCTTTGTACATTTGAACATATTAATGAAACCGCTTCTTAAATCCATGTGAAAGGCAAATTTTTTGTCATTCTTTTCCTTTGCTTGATTCAACACTGTAAATATCGGAAGCAGATGACACATGTACGTACATCTATAGTTGCACATTCACCCCTTAGCTGAAAATGGACTGGTCCAGAAACTAGAAATGGTTCTCAAGCATGTCAATCTATTACACTGAAAACTTCCGTTAAGAATGAAACGCTCAGGCGATGACAGTGGTATGGCAATTCTCACATTCAGGTTAGAAAATATAAATCAATGAATGAATTGACTAAGTTCTTTGAATTTTTATCAAATTAAAGGTTTTCATTATTGAAATTAGTTGGAGGGTACAAACAAGGGATGTAGCATCGGACTATAGGTTTCTAGAAGCTGGTTGACAGAATGAGTTTTCTAGAAGCTGGTAGACAGCAAATTGTTTACATTTATATTTAAAGAAATCATCTTGAATACAATTCCAGAACTTTTAAAAAGTTCACTTAAAACACTTTAATAATTCAGAATCTGTCAAAGTCATATTTCTTCTAAGACAATTATTTCCATCATAATTAAAGCCATCTTCCATTTGAGATTGGTCTAAATCTACAACATGCTTCGTTTTTCTGATTTCAGCACACTCTCTTCTTAGAGGATTAGTGATTTGCCATTACTGTAAGGCCTGCCTGACACACAATTCAAAGTTTTGTCAATGAGAACCAAAAATGTTAAGTCTCTTGCCCTTTGTACCAAATCAATCAATATCAATAATGCTTATCATGTGCAAACAATAAAGTCAGGAAGGCACATGCCAGGCTTTTTGCAATGCTTTAATACCAATATCAATGCCCTAACAACCTGATAATTCTGATTCATACATATTTCCTAATTAACAGAACAGAACACCAAAGACCATAAGAAGAAAAACAACATTTCAATAACATGAATATAAAAATTTTTGCCCCTGAAATCAAGGTGCACACACACACACACACACACACACACACACACACACACACATGCTAGATTTTCAACTCATATTTAAATTTCTATACATCCAAAAAGATCTGCAATTGAAATTAAGGTTTTGGAAGGGTTTAACTTCTTAAACTTTTGTGTACTTTCATTTTTACCATTTTTGAACTTAACCTTTTATTGGCACTACCATAAAACACTACTTCAGACATAAATACCAAGACATTCTGAAAAGTGATGTAGTGAAAAGATTTTATTGTATGCAAAACAACAACACAATAAACTATTTCTATGTCAGCTGCAAGCTTTTTTCAAGCATTTATATTAACAGGGTGCATCCCAACACCAAAACCAAATCATAAAAAGCATTTTAAGTACATTTTGAGAATTTGTACAACATAAAGCAAATAAATGCATGTTAAAGTGAGTGTCTCCATCTACATTTACTTCATTTATATTTATGTAATATCATTTAGATGACCTACTATTCAAACAGTAGTCTATGAGCATCTTAATTAATATAATAGCATACTGTAACATTAAAACTTACTGAAATGGTTTCTTTCAGGTTTAAGTGAAGGGCAAGGTAAAACTCAACTCTTAGCCAGTCACTTCTCAAATTCCTGTTCTTCTGCATAAGCATTTCAAGATGAGCTGATGACTTTGATGTCTCCCTAGTTTCTTCAATGCTGTCATACAGTGCAATGGATTGCAGAAACACCTGGACCACTGCAGCTATAAGGTCATTTAGTATCCTCAAACTCTTAATCTCTCTGAGTGTAGCACTGATCATCAAACCAGCAATCTTGTAGGTCAAGTGTGCATGTTGGCGTAGTAGTAATTCTGACCTAATAATTCAAAGGATAATGAATACCAACTTTTTGAAATCTATTTTGAACAGATATTTGCACTATAATTTTGTGGTTATGCAAAATCCTAATTCTTGGTGTTACTTAAACTCAAGTAATACAGTACATGCATTGTGTTTTATGGAAAATCCTTGTTCCCACAGTGAATCTTAATCCTTTTCACACTGGGTCCATCATGGACAGGACACAGTGGTCACTGTGAATTGTCCACATTGTGGCTTGTAGAGGATGGACTTTAAAGCAATCAAATTAATTAATTGTGGACATCCATTACATCATATGGAACTTATATGTCAGCTCCGCTGCAGTACATAGTGCAAAATGCTCTTTTTAAGTTGTACACAATGCTGTTTAATAGTCAAAGATTTGCCCACTAATATGCAGTTACATATGTGTATTGCAAGAGATAAAATATTTCTGATCAAAGAATGTTGAGACTATTGAGATGTTTCACAAAATATACAAATTTTACTGATAGTAATTTTAGTTTGAGAAAAAGAATTTCGGCTTTTAAAACACTAAAAGAAAAAGAAATAACATGTAACTATTAACAAGTTTAATTTTGTCATTTACTTTCAAATTGTTTGCTTAACACATTCCCATACAATGAAAATACACAGCCCTGTTTAATATACAACATTTGCTCATCCAGCCTGTTTAGTACTTGAGACCCAAAATTTATATGTCCAAGGAACACATTTTCTCAGAACTAGATATGTTTACTTTTATCAATGACCTAGACAGGCTATGTAATGCTACATTGTATAACCCTTAATAAATAAACTTGGGATTGATGGTTTGGTCAGTTGATAAGCTTACATGTAATATTACAAAATGAATAGTGAAGCTGATGAAAAGTTGTAATTCCTAAATAATTTCAGTAGGAGATAAACTTTCAAGTATCATTTTAGTTAATGCTGATGCAATTTTTGTATACTACATTCTTTCAATTTAAAAAAAAAAAAAGTAAATCATGCAATAGGGGGAAAATGACTTCGTGTACATACTTAATAGACAGCCCCTCATCCCCTTAACCTAAACTGGAATAACAACTCTTATTAGACCAGTAATGATGAAATAATTTCAGTCTTTATGTTTTTCTATTTTAATGTATTGATTGGAATAGCATTATGAAATTTTAATTATTTTTACAAAATTATTTGCATATTTATTTTATTTAGACAGTACAAAATGTTATTGTCATTTATTAAATAGGTATTTCACCCCATTTTTAATGACAGAAATTTGATAATGGATAACCTCTTGCAGTTGCTCAAGATCAGCGAGTTGATTTTTAAGGGAGTCAGAAAGGACATAATTGCAAACTGAGATATTTAATCACTGGATCACTGGTTATGTCCTGGCACTAAACTGTTTTATCTCTGGTGTGTGTGTATATATATATATATATATATATATATATATATATATATATATATATATATATATATATATATATATATACATGGGCATTTATGCACTCTATTTCAATGCCCAGGTGCTAAATCACTAAATAACATGCCATAAAACATGAAAACACACCACTTGTTCATTATATGGCTATGGTGGCCATCTTAAAAATCATAATATTCAAATATATCACTGACGACCAAAAATGGTTTCAGCACTCAACTGTAAAATAGAAAAAATGGTTTCATCTTAGATTCCTGAAAATTATTTGTTTTAAACATTTCAAAATACTGCTGCTCCTTCTGTCATAGCCAAGGTGGTATTTTATTGTCTTTTTGAGATAGAAATCCAGAAATCAGTGTCTGTACTGTTGTATCCAGCAACATTGTGGAGGACCAATTGGTGCCTTTTGTAAATAGAGCAACTTATACTGATATTGACCAATATGAGACAGAAGCTGAACTTAAGGTTACTGAGGACGAAACTGCCATCAATGATGCATTAGTGCTGGTATTAAAAAACGCAACCAAATAAAATTCAATATTTGATGCAAAATGGAGTAATCCAGAAAGTAGCCAATACATACAAATTCAAACAGTGGTTGTTTTATTTAAGTGATGTTAATGAATTGTACAAAATATCTTTAAATTTCCTTCTGAAAGATTTCCTGTTAAAAATTATACAATAAAAAAATTTTTTATGTGTATGCATCTCAACAAAAGTCTGTATGGTATTGTCTGAGATAGTTAAAAAATTTTTATCGTGCTTACTAGTTCTTATTTTTTTTATAGATACCGGTATCTACTTCTGTGAGCTCAAGGCATTAAGATGTATGAAAAGGATTTCCTGAAAAATATGCCCTTTTTAAAAAGATTCTACTTTGATGAATCCCTTAAAATTGTCAGGATGTAAAATGTTAAAAAAAAAAACAAACGATTGACTAGTTCAATTAACTTTCTTTTCGCAGTTTAAATTACCAGAGTACATGTTCAGAATTGAAGTCTACCAGTTATAGATGCTATTTATTAATATTTAATGGAATTAGATGCTGAGCGAAATTGTAATCATTATACATGTTAATGTAATACAAATAACTTAAGTCCCAACTTGTCAATTGTCCTGAGGATTCAGTTTTTAAATCACATTTGCTGCCATGAGCTTGTTGCTATTAACTAGATACATGCCCATGTACTTGTGATCTGTTAGATGACAAATGTGTATGTAAATGCAAGAGTTAGTATTAATACTGCTCATGTTAGCTTTGCTTCAACTGTCATGAACAAAATACTAAGTTCCAAGTTTGTTGGTTAACTTTATGGGGTCTCAGATTACACATGGTCATACATATTCTAGACAGATTTGAAGTTTTGGAGTTAAGTTTGGACAGTTTATTTTCTTTATCCTGTTAAAGATTGGAACACAACATTTTAATAATGATGTAAGAAATCATTTGGGCAATATATTTTAAAACTACGACAATAAACTGAATGCTGTTTCTGAGGTATTATGTAGTTCCCATCTCAACTATAATAGAACAATACAAAATTTAGTAAAATATATCCATACTAAAAACATTTCAGATGTGCTCAATGTTAAGAAAAATGAGAAGATATAAAGTGGAATGCAGACTTTGTAGCAAACCTGTATGTTTGTCAAGATTTTGCAATATACACTTGGCCTTGCTAAATACTTGTTTCTCCATGTCTCTAACAACTTGTATGAGAACCAGTCATCACTCAAATGTGCCAGATTTTGACTCTGCAAGAAATGCTTACACTTAACAAAACCTAATGTTTCAATGAAATTTCCAAATAACATGCAGACCAGAAATGGCAACCAGTCTGACAGCCAGCTTTAGGTTTATATTCTATTTTTGAACACTTTGCCCATATCTATAATCTGGCAATGGGCTTAACCCTTGTGTTCTATGACTAACATGAACATGATGACCCATCTGGAACTGGTCTGCTACAGCTAGTTCCACAGCAACACACATTAGATTTAAAACTGTAATCTTGAAGACAATGTTTACTGAAGTATCATAAGAGCAATTTACAAACTTTAATTACATCTGGGTTTTCCATTATTTTCTGACAAAATATAAAAAGTATCATCATGTACCAATCTGATCAAAATCAGATCTCCACAATCCCACCTTAAGCATTGAGATCTGACACTGATAACTTAGGGATCACATTCTGATGACATTTTAATTTGCCAATGTGAAAATATAGGAATGAAAAATATGAAAATTATTCATCAAATAAGTCTCTATATTCCGCACTTAAGTATGTAATAAACCAGGGAGTTCATGATCTGACATAACAAGTGTCCTCATGTACATATTCTTTTACAATAAGGAAATATATCCGCTTTCAACTTTTTAAACATTTTCATCATCTTTGGTATGACTCGGCTGGGGTTCAAACCCATGACCTCCCACATCCAAGACAGACATTCTAACCATTAGGTCACCAGAGCAGTCTGGGTGTAAATGACAACCCAACAAATGTAAATATTGATGCAGTGCATGGACAGGGCCCTGGTCTTGTAAATGGGGATGGAGGCATGACATGTAAGGCAATAAAGGGTACCCCTGGAGTGTTGCAGTATGTAAACATGAAAATTAAACCATTGTCACTGATCTGAACCTGAAAAACTGAAGTTAAGTTTGGGTTTCTGCCACCAGGTTATCTAATTGTCATTTTCCTGATTAACATGAATGACTGAAATGCAAGTTGAAACATGGACTTAGAGCCATATGGAAGGCATTGTGAGCAAATCATGGCAGTACTGGAATGAGTGGTTTTTTTTTTAGAATACATTATCAACTTGTAGTCTGGCATCTATGTACAGTCAAAGTGTACAAAGCAATTTACATAGGTTCAATGAAGACATGACCATCTTACAACACATTCTTCCACTGGTATTCTGTGACATGGAATACATTTCTGGATATTGTGTACACAGTTCGGCAGTCTTGTGGGCGCACAGACAGATAGAGCCATCCATATCATATGGAACTGATCTTCATATGGGTTCATTGAAGAGCACTTCATATGGGTTATAGAAGACATAACTATCTAACAACACTCCAGTCTCCCACTGGCATTCTGTGACATGGAATACAAGCATTTCTGGATATTGTGTGCAGTTTGGCAATCTCATGGTATACACAGACCAATAGAGCCATCCATATCAGATGGCACTGCGCTTCATATGGGTTCATTGAAGACATGACTATCTTACACTGTTTCAGTCTCCCATTGGCATTCTGTGACATGCAATACAGACGTTTCTGGATATTGTGTGCTAGGTTCATTGAAGACATGAGTATCTTACAACACTTCAATCTCCCACTGGCATTCTGTGACAATGAATACAAATGTTTCTGGATATTGTTTGCCCCCTCACTTCAGAATTCATGCTATTTTGACACAACATGCACAGGAATTTGTGTTTTTCTGTGTCTGATTACTAGGTCAGATTATAGAAGTGGCTTCAAGTCTTTCTTGAATTTTTGGCAATGTAAAGCATTGTTGCACATTTTTACTCTTTTCACAAACTCTCAGATGTTTTGATTTATTTTTGTAACGTGTTGTCACACCCTGCTGCAGATGCAGTACTCATCAATTAAGCAAAAAGGAACATATCATAGTTAGCCCCGATTCCCTATTACATACAGGATGGTGGTGCAGTAATCACCTATATTGCATGGGGGAGTTCACAGACTGTGGACATGTTGCTACTGTGCATGTGTCTGGTTCCATTTCTTGGATTCTTGCAATGTGGTGAATTTAGGGTTTGATCATTGCAGAGAAATTTCCCATGCAACAGCCCTGAGGATTTAGAGATATGACATTTTCAATGAACAAATTTATGTTATACTAGCCTTGCCATCTTTAAAAGAAAAAAATTTTAAAAAATAATAATAATGCTGATGTCAACATTTCAATCTTTCAGAAAATGTGGTTGTGTTCCATATCCTGTCTGGAGTGGTATTTGAGTCTGCTGTGGCAATGTGCTTTTGTTGGAGGTCATGGTACAGCCACATCTGCAGCTGGAGTTGGTATTGAGGACTATTTCATTAAGACTTTAGGACAATAGTCTTTGTGATGTTATATGCGCTATATCAGAGTTCTCCCTAACCATCTCTTTTCACTCAGGATCATTTGTGTACATACATTTAGTGTCTTGTGCTTTGGTGGTCACCATTTCTTCCAAATGAATTGTTACATTCACACTGGTATCCTCTTTGGGCAATCTAATTTAATATATTAATAACTGAGTGTACACACTTAATTCTTACATCAAACTAATTGTGTGCTAGCTATTTATGCCTTTTTGCAGTGTGAATAATTTGCTATTTGTGGAGCCCATTTTTCTGCAACAAACAATCTGTTATGTCAGACATGATATTTCATATCGATAAATGTCTATTCAGTCTGCATTGTAAAGCATCTAAGAATGACATTTTCCATTAAGGTGTGCAGATCATATTAATGATAAAAACTATGATGTCCTTGTTTGTTTTTTCAATCTGAAGAGGAAATTTCATTGTATTCGGATATTAGCCTATTCTTGTCTTGTGATCCAGTTTCTTATCGACAATGCTCGCACCATAAGTAGATCTTTATCCTTACCACTGAGGCTGTTTTGCTCAGGTTAGGTTATGATTCCCATCGCTATAATGGGCACACTTTCCACATTACAGCAGCTACAAGTGCTGATAAGGCTGAAATTCAAATCCATCTGATCCAACCTAATGGGTTGACGGTCCTCTAATGTATATTGTAAATATATTCAGATGCACCCCGACAGAGTTAGCTTTGTATAGAGACAGATATCACAGTATGAGCCTCACTTGTCGGTTCACATTTGTGTTGATCAATGCAATATTCTGCTTCTTTACTTAGTGATAACATCATACAATTTTGGAACACTTCCGAGACGTAGAGTTGTATGTAACAGTCATTCATTTTACATCATTTACTTCATTGTCATTTCCGCTGTATCTTCTATTAGCAGACATGTAAATTCCTAACTGATTATCATATACAAATATCTAATACTGATAACTTTATGCATATCAGGATTATCATTCAGTTTGAAACCTAGTTCATGCATTTTCCATGTTGAATTTTCAATCATTATTATATTTCTTTATTCTTACATTTCCTTAAATTGGAGGCCTTCATTAGATTAGCACAGTTTCATAGTCACTGGGCACCCTTCTCTTCATTTAGACCATTGCCAAGTTTCATGCATTCACAACTTTGCTTTTGATCCCCAATTTGTGTCATTACTTAAATGAATTCAACTAGTATGCCCATATACTTCATACCCACAACTTATGGTGCATGTATGGAGTGTCAGCTGATGTTTGTTATCATAGCAATCCTCAGGATCAGACTTATTGAGTTATCAGTGTCCCTATATACCTCGTATCAACCTCTTGCAGTTCCACATACAGATGTTGGACACTACACAAACCTACAAACTCCCTTGAATCTCTCTTCCTGAGGTATTCCTATAGAAACAATTGAGAGATCAGGCTCAGGTGCAGTGTGCTTTTGCTCCCATTATGCTAAAGATTATTTATATTTACAATAAAGTTTATATTGAACCAATATATTGTGTGTTATTTAAATTATAATTTAATTGATTGAATGTAGTTTAAGTAATACACAGTGCATCTTCTCTGGCCCATCGCTGGGCCCCTCTTTGTCTACAATGGTTCTCTGCCCTGACATGATTTCAATGCAGCCAATATATTTTAATAAGCTAGTAACTAAACTTTGATACACTGTCATATTGAACCAATCAGATGACTGAATTAGAGCATGTGATCAAATATTGTGTCAGTTAGGGCATCATTCATATAACTGATATGCATGAATAGATGCATTCCTTTCAGTGCAGATGCTGCATTTAATCTTTAACATTATTTGTGGAAAGAACCACATGCCTCTCCTAATAGCATACTGTTCCAGCTCTGTTCTGGGTGGGCCTTTGTCACAACAGCTAATGTTATTACCATGGCAATCCTCAGGATAGGACTTATCGAGTTTTGGTTATCAGTGTCCATATATACCTCATATTAGCCCCTTGCGGCTTCACATACTGTTTTCATCACTAATACATGTAAATAGCAGGTTATTGACAGATTTGTCTCTTAAGTCATTAAAGGTTTCCAGAGTTTTCAAGGATTCTTTTTGCAATACTATCTGATGTTTCAGTGGTATATTTAATTGAGTACAGCTCATATTGACACACTTGACTTTTGTCATGAACTTCTGCAAGTTGTTCAAAAATGTACTATGAAAGCAAATCTCAGATTAATAAAAAACATGATTTACAATTTTGATCCATCCAAAAAAATAAAGTAAATAAATAAATAATTTGAACAGATATATATTTATGATTTTTATGATTCACTGTCAATAAAGATGTGTGTTTTGCACTTACTGGTTTACTGTGTTTTCATGACAGCATGTTTTTTTCATATGAAGGTATATAATTTCATATGAATTTAAAAAAATATTTCTCAGAGTAATTAAACTTGTGTAGTCATAAAACAAGAAAAATAATGAATTTGAATATTTTCTATGTTGTAATGCTGTAATATCCTCATTAATAATAATCTTTGTGTATGTCAATTCATTTTTTTAAAAACTTCAAGACCGTGCAAAATGTTTTTTAAAATTTAAATAACATTATTCATGACAAGAATGGCTACTGATAGAGCAGTCATGTCAATACAGTATATACAATTCCATGCATTGAAATAGCATGGAAATAAAAGAGAAACTGACAAATTAACTGACAAATACCCCAAGAAATGGTACCACTGTGTAGTTTGTACAGGTAAAGGTATGAAATTAACTCCAGCCAGGGTTGGGTTTGCAATGTCAGGCTTTCTCCCATCTGTTTGTATAATGTGTTGAGACATGGATGGAATTGGAGAGGGCTACTATAAAACCTACTACAGCTTCAATAAAATCTGTGATGGACTTGCACTATATTGGCTGGATTTCCACTAGTCTGGGGAAAAATCCACCAGACTGACTAGACTTCCATTACTCATAGCGGGCACTTAATTCCCTGCCCTTCTGTCCATGTCTAGAGGTTAGTGGCAATCCATAAAATATGATGCATGTAGTGTATCTGATAGGAATGGGATCCTATCACCTTCACTGGTGAGTCTTACTATAGTGAATGAAAGAACAAAATTCTTTATGCAAGTAAAATTTCTATATTGGTCTTTACATACTATCCATAAAAACATACCATTTTTCTGGCTTTTCAAAATGCTCCAGGTATGTCTGTAATTCCACAATGCATCTGATCATTTGCTACGAAGAAAAAGATACACAATTTATGTATCAAAACATATGTACATCAAGATAGATTTTATCTACATTCTTCAATTTAAAATTTACTTTATGAACTAAAGGAATTGTGGGCAATTTTATTATATAAATATACTCCATCTCCTCTGCCTCCTATCCCAACTCTCAATAGAGAGTCAACTCTAAAGTCAAAGTACATATCTCTTCTGAAAATAGTATGACTGATCATCATGCATATCTTCTGATGATATTCATAATATGTACTAAGTTTAAAAGCATACTGCAGTAAGTAAAACAGGCAATGAGACTTAGAAATTTGCAAATTTCTAGATGAGGACAATAATATGTACCAAGTTTCACAGCAAGCCATAATGGTCAAGGCTCAAGGTCAGTCATTAGGCTAACATCTGCCTAACAGCCAATGCAAGAGCAGCTGGCCAAGAAAACTGCATCAGTAGTAGATTTTCTTTAGAAATTTGATCTAATGCTATGGATTGCACAAGTCATAACAATAACTGTTTCATATTTGGTAATGGTAGCCCTATCTGATGTTCAATTGACATCATTTGTACAAAACTGAAAGCCTTTAAAGCCATGATGCTTTCTATTAAATGTAGTAAAATTTGTTTTAGTTATGGGAGAAAAATTGGTTTAATGGTTTTCTATTTAAAAAATCTATGGCCAAATTTGACCATGATTTTGCATCATTTATAACATTTTAAAAGCCATTCATTCCAGGAACCGTGTCCAGTCAAATCTGACAAAATTCTGTGAAGTCGTTTTTGAAAAGAAGTCATTAAAAGGTTTTGCTATATTGAGTAACAGCAGATACATTTAAATTGGCATTATTTTGCAAATCTGACAACCCTTCATGACAGGATACAAAATTCTATAGAGCAGATGCAAAAAAGCCATTATAAGGTTTCTATTTTTAGTAATGGCAGCCAAATATTATGGCAAATGATAATTTGAAAACATTTAAAACCTTTCATGTTAGTACATGTATGCTGGCCATAAAATTTGTTCAAAGTTTACTGAGCATATTTTAGAAGAAATCATTTCAAAGTTTTCTAGTTTTAGTAAAGGTGGCCATTAAATGAAGGCAAATTGGCATCAACTGTATAACATTTAAAAACCTCTATGCAAGGATGTTTTCTCAAAAATTAACAAGTTCAGATTAGTAGTAGATACAAATTGTTTTAATTTTTTAGTAATAGCAGTCATATTTGATGGCAAAATTGAAAACCTTTCATGCCAGAATCCTAGCTTGAAGTCAAATTTAGTCAAATTGGATTAGAGTGTTTTTGAGAAGACATTTCAATGTTTTTCAATTTTTAGCAACACCTCCGATAACTGATGGTGGATTGATATTATTTTAACCAATCTAAAAGCTCTTCATGTCCTGATAACTTTGTTCAAATTTTGTAAAATTCTTTTAAGTGGGATTTGAGAAACAAAAGTTCTCAATTAAACAAACCTGAAAGCTATAAGTATCATAACAGTTTGGTTGAAATTGATCTGATGGTTTTTGAGAAAATAGTAAATGCATATTGGACAGAACAGGCCAAATGAGTAACATCAGGCACTTCACTAAGTAGGCTTACATAACATTGTCAAAACACAACCCATATAAACTTTCTCACAATTTTTATTTTAATTTTACCTGTTTTACTACAGTCTGATTAAATTCTTTCCAAAGACAAAGGCACAGTTCATATGCATATCATGTATGTGATTCTACTGATAATAGGCCAAAAGACCTTTTTAAAGGCTATGTACAGCACATACTGGTTTATAGCTGAAATCTACTGCATTTGAGTAAAAGAACATTTTTAAAAAAACCCAACTAAATAGATTCTATCAAAACGTTAAAGAAACCAGCTAGAACCAATCTACTGGGGAAGAGAAATGTTCCACCTACAATTCACAGAATTGTACAAATCCCTTATTTGTTAAATACATGTACTCAGGTTTCATTTTTTGTGTACAAGAACACCTGAGGCTGATTTATGTATGCTGTACATTTTTTCGAAACAGTGAGTTCAGTTCATTCTATGCCGCAGCATGTGCGAAGTGCTTTTGATAGGAAAAGCTGAACTCTTCCAGTGCACAGAAAATGTAGGCTGCATCATCTGTGTATAAATGCCTCATTGTAAGACTAAATCTTTACAGAACATCTTGTCAGTGAGCAGTATACTTAAGGACTTGTATATCTTCAGCTGTAGAGGTATGTAAGTTATTTATTAATTTCTTGTGTATAAGTTATAACCATGGTACTGCCACATTTATTTTTGTATATGTTTTATGTAACTCCAGCTTACATAGTATATTGCAAATATTTTCTATTCTTGTTTGTGACTTAGCAAAAGATTTATATTAGCAATATAAAGTTGCATATTTAAGAAATGTTTTGGGTTCTTTTGGACACTGGTAGGTTCACTTCTGAACCCGTTCATTGCTTTGTAATGTTGTGCTGATAATGTAATTTGTATAGCTTGCCATATATAATGTCATTATGTGTTATCATATATGTCTGTGTCATGTACAATACACAGTGTTAGATGTATTTCCATGGTGATCCGAGTTAACAAGTTAACGAGGTACCAGCTGTAGAAGTTGACCATAGCAGCCATAGAGGTGAGTGAAAGTGTTGCTGGTGAGTAGCAAGTGATTGGGTGTTGCTGACTGATTGGTGGGCACTGATTGCTTGATTGACTAATGTGACTGGTAGTGTTGTAGTGTTTTGTGTAACTCCATACATGTAACCTTTTAGCCAGGAGTTAATTTTAGGAGTTTGTTATACCCAGTGTCATGGGACAGTAAAGATTTTCTGTATGACATCTGTACCATCATTTCATCATTTTACTATTTGAATACAGTACCTCATTTTTCACTACTTGAGTGAATACATCATGAGAATTCGATTGGCCCAGTGTCAGTAATGTAGTGCGGTTTTGTTGTTTGTGCGATGTTTGCAAGAAGATAGTCTCTAAGGGAAGGATAACTATAGTACCATTAGATCAGATGCCCCGATAGATACTCTGTTTAAAAGATTGGCCATTGACATTGTTGGACCTATAATTTCACATACATATCGGAAAAAAAAATGATACATCTTAATGCTTAATAGATCATGCCACTAAGGTACCCTGAAGCCATAGCTTTATCGTTAATCAAAACCAAACATGTAGCCAAAGCACTTGTAGACAAGTTCAGCAGGGTTGGAGTGCCCTAAGGAGTTTTTATGGATTTGGAAGCACAATTCACCTCAGATCTCATGGCACAAATTAGTAGGTTGTTGTCCCTGTAACAGTTGCACACAACACCCTACCCCCCCATGTGCAATGGGTTGGTAGAAAAATTCAATGGGACATTGAAACAAATGTGACAGATGTGTGTGGAAAGTTATAAGGATTAGAATAGGTACCTGAACTCAATTCTGTTCATATATTGTGAGGTTCCTCATGAAAGTTTAGGATTCTCCCCCTTTGAACTATTGTACGGTAGGACAGTTTGTGGTCCTATGCTTATTCTACATGAATTGTAATCAGATGAGGTCGCAAATGAAGTCAAGAACACTTACCAATATGTAGTAGATTTGTGCAAAAGGTTATAGAGTACATGTCGAATGGCACAGACAAATTTGTGAAATCTAGTCGTAAGTATGCAAAGTACTACAACTAAGGAACACAGAGCAATAAGTTTAATCTGGGCGATCATGGGTTGGTGTAAATAAAAACAAGCTGCTAATCCAATGGAAAAGACCATACAAAGTCAAATAGGTGAAAGGTGAAATGAAAATCATTGGCATGGAAGGTAAGTCCAAGATAGTTCATGCCAATATGCTGAAACACAGAAAGAGCAAGTCAAACAATTGAACATTGTATGTGTAGCAGTGATAGATTGAACATAGTATGTGTAGCCGTGATAGAGTTTAGGTCATGTGACGAATTAGAATTCGTCTCCAGTACCAAAATTTCCTTGAATACCCCACTGATATAGGGAAAGAAGTTATAAACCAGATCAATGTATGCTCGGATTTATCCAACGATCAGCATACACAGATCTTGGAGGTTGTGTCCCAATACCTAGATGTGTTTACAGACAAACCAGGCCATACTGGATTGATTCAACATAAGATCAAGCTGAATACCTCAGAGCCAATCAGGATTAATGGATTAAAGGATATCCAATGAGCAAGAGACAATCAACGAAGAAGTGGGGAAAATGTTAGCCCAGGAAGTGAATGTACCTTCCAGTTCCTTGTACTCCACCCCTGTTTTATTAGTCTTGATTTTATTCTACACTTATGTCTACACTTATTTCTGAATAATAACATTTTCACATGATTTTATCTGGATGGAGATATAGCAGCCTATCTCCGAGCAAATTATCTATACAAGCAGAATGATAAATTGTACATCATCACTACAATACTGCTCGCCATAAACTAGACAAATTTTTTAATGCTTGATTGAACATAGTATACATTTTTTTAGATATTGTCTTTTAATAATATCCTATTCTGTGTAAACACAAACAAAATGAAATTCATCCTATATAATATAAATATTTCTCCTCCTGCAAAGTTCACAAAATCTGAATCTCTATAAATGTTTTCTATGGTTATCTATCATTCAATAGTTACACAATTTTAATCCAAAATTTTACTCATCATATATAAGGTAAAGAGAGGGAACATACTGCATTATCCTACAGACACAATTATTTGCAGTATTAAAACATAGAAGTAACTCTTACAAAATTAAAACTTTACTTCCTCTCTATCCTGTGAGTATTCAAATCTCCAAATTTAGCTCCATAACATAATATTGGTTTAATCATTAAGTCAAATATTTTAAATATATCTCTTATGAAATTGCTCAAACTGCTTTTTGAAAATAAAATATTCATGTCACAGACTTTTTCACATGTGCAGCTAACATTTGTTTAGCCACATACCATTTTAACCTTGGTGTAAAATATAATCCAATATAATTAAAATAAGGCACTAGTTCTATCCATTTCATTTTTTTATATTCACACTTAATATAGACAAATAATAATATAAATTCATATGCAAATATTCGATGCAAAATCTATCCAGTGTTGAGTGCTTCAGCTATCCGATGCATGATTACCTCATAATGATTACCTCATGCATGATTACCTCATAATGATTACCTCATAGTGATTACCTCATGCATGATTACCTCATAATGATTACCTCATGCATGATTACCTCATAATGATTACCTCATGCATGATTACCTCATGCATAATTACCTCATAATGATTACCTCATGCATGATTACCTCATAATGATTACCTCATGCATGATTACCTCATAATGATTACCTCATGCATGATTACCTCATAATATCCTGGGTCTTGATCATAATCATCTTCAATGAAAATCTTTATAATATTTATCCTATGAAAAATACAGTTTCAAGAAAAATTCTGGATCCAAAATTAAACAATTCAGAAATATCCATTGTTCTGAATCATAATAAAAATGCAGAGGTCACGCTCATAATTAAACATGTAATATCCTTATTGCATGTGCCAATTTGCCAAGTCTGATAAAAATCTGTTCAGAAATGGAGTAGTTCGGATGTTGATACATTCAGCCAATCTGATTCAAAATCACATTGTTAATATACATTGATCCTGCTCATAATTGTACCTATTTAAATGATTTAAGCTTATTCAAAACTTAGAAATAGAATTTCTGGAAAGGTAACAAGCTTAGATAATCAGATGCATCATTTCATTCTTTCTCATTATGAAACATATCTAAGAACATGATGATATAAGCAAATATCTGAATTATGATAAAAATTGGCCTGAAATTTGATATCAAGATGAAAGATCACCTCATTAATATGCGTGTATTTTGCTCATTATTGAACTTCATGATGATAGCACATATTCCAAATTCAATTAAAATCAATTAAGAAATATAGCTTTCAGACAAGTAACATGCAAGGACAATAAGATGAAAGATCACCTCATTAATATGCGTGTATTTTGCTCATTATTGAACTTCATGATGATAACACATATTCCAAATTCAATTAAAATCAATTAAGAAATATAGCTTTCAGACAAGTAACATGCAAGGACAATAAGATGAAAGATCACCTCATTAACATGGATGGATCCCATTCATTATCAAACTTGTCTGAGATTTTGATGATATAAGCTCAAATTGCATGTTTGATCATAAATATCAGAAATATAGTTTCCTGATCTTTATGGACAGATGATCAATGCATAAGTTCACTTCGTCTTACAACTATATGAGCTCAAACTACAAAGAAAGATGCATTCACAAAATTCTGTCTTACATTTATTTTAACTGCTAGACAAAATGGGTAATAACTCTCCCAGAAGTTGCAATTGCATAGTGATTTCTTGATACAAGTTTTAAGATATGTTTGGTGTTTTATGACCAGAGTATCACAAATAGTTTTGGGCTTTGGCTACACAAAAATGTAACTTGCCAAAGGACAGACCATGGTAGCCAATCCAGTCTGATATCATGGCAGGATATAAACCTGCACCCTTTTGGCAGCAAGTTGAGTGTACTAAACACTGTGGCTTCTGCCTCAATTTGCTGCCACTTTCAACATTACAGGAGAGTGCATCAGAACTGTTCTACTTCCAGAAGAAAACAATGGATAGGTATTAAAAACCAAACATAGAATTCGTTACAGTAATGTATATTTCATATCATTACAGTGATGTATATTTCATTATCAACAATAAAACTAGCTCTTTAGTCTGAAGCTAGTAAAAACTTTGAAAAAGCTTGTAAACTATTCATTCTCACTATCCTGCATGGCCAGTAGATACTTTGAAGCATTTAACATGCTTTACTTTCAATTAATTTGCTTTAATTAATTGATCTGTTATGATAAAATATCTTTTAAATGCACTTAACATAAACTAGAAGAAATACTGTGCACCATTCAATCCACTATCAGGTGGCTCAGTTGGAGGAGTGTTGGACTTGTGGATTCAATACCAGCCCAGGCCAATTCAAGCTGGCTGCCTCAGTGTCCTCTTGGAAAAGACATTTATCTCTCATTTCATCTACATATCTAATAATGTGTTTTAATTGATGTTAAAACCATCCAACCAACAAAGTTTAGTTTTTCTACTTTGATCTAATTACTCCATTTTTATTTCAAATACTTTGGACTTGCTCTGCTACCAAGGTTTTTGCTCATACACAAGTTTTATGAAAATCATCTGAGACTGATAATTTTTTAGCCCCAACAGACCTACTGATGAGATTTTTATGCTATTGCTCCTTGCTTACACAATGGTTTTGAAATTGTATATATTGTCTCTGTTACTCTCTTAAAAATATTTTTTTATCATTGTTCCTGTATTGTCTTTATTAATCACTGCACATGTGTTGTCTCAAAAATGTAGTAGAAAAAAGATTGTAATGACACAAAAAATGACAGTTTAAAATTTAGCTAAGCAGTAATTGTGATATTATTTGCAACAGAAACTGTACTCTAATGGTGCAGTATGAATACAGTTTGGCTATATGCAAACAGAACAATGCAATTAGGAAAACCATCAAAATGCTAAACTTTGTTAAAATTTAAATACTTCAGAAAATAAAACAAATACGGCCCACAAGACTTTCAAAACTCTTTGGAATGGTACAAAACAGTACAGTAGTGAAGAAATGTTTGAAGGAATGTGTGTATGTGTGTGTCTCTGTGTGTGCATTGTGTAATTTGATTTTTTTAACATATCTTTAACAATTTTTCAGTGGTATCACTACAATGTCCATAGTGTGGCAGTTTATCGTGATGTCTAGCATGTCTATCATGATATCATGACAGAGACACTTAGTATCATGTCCTACCCAATCACATTATATTGACACCATGACAAAGTAAGGTGTCAGCAGTATAAAAACTGAATGGTACAAAAGGCAACTGAAATAGTATGGAAAGTGAAGGTATACTGAAATGGTTTTAAAAAATGGTAAAAGTACTTATTATATATAGTGAACAAATTTAAGCAGCTGAAACAGCAGAGGTAAAATTTGTCACTCTCTGTCTTATCAATTCATAGACATTCAGACCAGTAAACTACAAAGGTAAGTATTCCAATGGGTGATCTTTATGGCCATCTTCTGGACATCTGGTCATTTGATCTTTGATATTGTGTTGAGTTCAATTTCTTAGCTATCTCATGGAAAAATCAACTATCAAAATACATAATTTTGATTATTATTTGTGGAAAAGCAAAACACCTCCTGACCTGTATATATTTGATAATGTAAAGTGTTAATAATAATAATAATAATAATCATAGTCTTTATTTTATGAGGAGACACAATTAGTGCAAAATTATTACTAGCCCATTGGCTTAGTTTTGGTGCTGAAATTGTTTTCTAATGTTCCATTATACATATGCACACAGCAAACTGCATTTTATTCCCATAATCTTAGGTTTTTGTCCATAATTTTATAGTAATACTACTATTCAACAATAATTTAAAATATTTTTCTCTAAGTGATGACTTTACCTTGTTTTCATCACTAATAAAGATTCTGTCATATGTGTATGTTGGTTTTGTATGCTTGATGTAGTATATGCATGCAGCAATGCAGACTTCTGGTGGCATGACCTTGAGCTTTATCACTGCCTCAATCTCACGTAGCTTCAAAGCAGCCATCAGAGTGCGTGGCAAAAGGTAGTCAAACTCAAATAATGGAGACAGAAATTTAACCACATCTTGAAAGGATCTATAACAAAAGCAATGGCAAAATTATGAGCTTGATTTAATTACTGAATATTTATATGTTCTATTATAAGAATATAAAACATTAAGTTAGATGCAAAACTTGTACAATTGTGGCATAGTTCCTGTTATATTTCATACAATTACTACTGCAGTTTAACTTACACTTAATCACACACTCTTATCCTCCTTGATTAAAGGTAGGCATATCTGGATGAAATCAATTCTTAAAATATCATGGAAAGAAACAATGTCAAAAAACATTTGATTTGTACCATTAACAAGGTGAAGGAAAATTAACATTATAGCTAATGTTCTAAATAATAACTTTATTTAAAAAGGGTAACACAATTATCTGAAGAACTAATCTACCTTGAGGCCCACATATAATGGAACTTGAGATACAAATGTACTTGGATTCACAAGCATGCATACCTATACAAAGAAGCATGTACATAAATATAAACATTATATTTACATTCTTTCCTTTCACTAGATGGATACTTACCCATACATATTGAAGCTACAAAGTCAATATGCATGTAATATGCAATTAGTGACAAAAAAGATGAGTCGTACATTTAATTATGACCAGAGGCATATCAATACAAATAGTTATTTGCATTCTCATTTTAACTGCATCTCTGAAGCCACTGGATATATTGGGTTTGGAAGAAGGAAATAGAGTGAGCATTTCTAGTCTCAACAGGAATACTATTTCCAATGCAAAGTTCCATATCATTGGAAACTTTTTTGAATAATGCTTTATTTGATTTGGGAATTTTGTAATGTTTGGTAGACATGGATTACAGGTGGGGAGTTTTTCTGAGTAGTCTATAGTGGAATAGTGATTGTAAATATTCAAGCTCACTATTATTGGATATCCTGTACATTAATTTGTCTCTTCTCAAACAAGTTTATCTTCCAGTTTTTACCATATTTGTATGTTTTTATTCTGTTTAATAAACATGTATCACAGGTGGAGCATATTAATCAGGTAACATATACTGGAACAGTGATCATAAATATTTAGCCAATTTACAATCAAAGCCAATTAATGAATAGGATGTCAAATAATAGTGCTTATTATTAGCTATTCTGTACATTAATTGGACTTTTCTCAACTCAATTAGTAGATAATATTTTTAACTTGCCAGCAAAATTCTCCTTGCTTTATTTCTGGATTGATATTAGCCAAGATGCTCTTTTTTGAAGATGTGGTAGCTTTGCTATGCTTTTATCATCTGAATTACCCCATACTGTATTAATCTAAACAGGGTTGTATGTAACTGTTATAAAACAGTTTTCTGTGCCTTTCAGGGAGAAATAGTCTTATCCTACTGAGAAGCCATAAACATCGATTCATTTTTTATGGACATGCTTGATGTGTTCAGTCTATGATAGGTATAATTATCTACCAAAAAACCAAGTAGCCTATCATGACAGGCCATTTGCAAATTTTTATCCTTCCATGTCAGACATAGTTCATCACTATAAAGATTTGTTTAGTTTTAGCAGTATTTACTACCATGCCATTGCATGGGCACAAGTTGTCCAGCTTGTTTAGGGTAGCTTGTAAAGAAATTTCCATTAAATGCTTTGTGTTTTGTATATCTGACAATATTATATCACCTGCATAGACATCTGTTGATGAAACTGAGTCCCCTAGTAAAAATGGTAGGACATTAATAAAAAGCATAAATAGTAATAGACTTATAATTGAGCCTTGTGGTACTTCATATCTGATTGTTCCAAGTTCAGACAGAACATTATTGATATGTTGTGTTCTCTCACTTAAGTATGAAGTAAACCATCTAACTGTGCTTTCATCACATTGGTAAATTTTCAGTTTCTTCAAAAGAATTTCATGATCCAGCATGTCAAAAGTTTTCCTGAAATCTACAAATACAGAACCTATTATTCTACCTTGGATAATTGCATGAAGCCATTTTTAAGTTAACTTGATCAAGGCAGTCTCACATGAATGTTTCTATTTAAAGCCTGGTTGGTTATGGTATACCAGCAAGTGTTTGGTTAAATATGACATGAATGAATCATGGACATGTTTTTCAACCACTTTTGACAAGTTTGGTAGTATTGAGATTGTCCGGTAGTTATCAGCATCATCCTTAGGACCAGATTTGTGAATTAGCATTACTTTTGCAGCTTTCCATATTTTGTGGTCAGATGAGGTTGCATTACTTAAACTGATTATGAATGTTATGCTATCTTAAAAAGCTGAGGCAGAAGATTTAATGAATCGAAGGCCAATCTGATTAAGTCCTGTACCTTTTTTGGTATCAAATTCAATGAGACATTTTTTAACAAAATATTTTGATAGTGGTTGGATAGAGAAACATACTACCTTAGTGACTTTGCTACTGCAGAATGTTTTCAGTTCATTAAAGTCATTTTCTATCACTGGTTTTTTAACTTTGTGGTAATGTTGGTGAAAAAAATATCACTGAAAATATTTTCAATGTCTGTCATCAGTGACTATGGTGTCATTTACCAAAAGTGAGTGAATTTTTTTCATCAGATCTTTGTGTGTTCCCTCTATGAGTTCATTGAAAACTTTCCAAATAGAGTGTGTGTTGCTCTTTTTGTTTTCAAGCACTGATTGATAAAGAGAATTTTTAGCTTTCACAATCATATTTGTTCTTTTATTTCTCCATACTTTATATTGTGTATAGTTTTCCATGGCATTGAATTGGTCTCATGTCATCATAGTATCTAGGATTTCAGTGGTAAATCAATTAGGTTAGATTTCATACTTTACTCTATGTACTTTCAGTAATGCATGTTTAGAAACTACATTTATAAAATAGTCAGTACATCCTCAAAGCTTCATCTATGTCATCCACATTTTGGATTATATTCCATGGAACTTTACACAGGTCTTTGATAAACTGCTCTTCATTACAACTTTTGAACAATCTGTAAGTGATACTTTTGTGTGTATCTTTCCTATTTATCTTGCATTTTACCTTTCTTCTCAAAAAAGAAGGATACTGGTCACTAAGACCAACATTCGGTAAATTAACAGATGCCACATTTTCTGGTAGGTTGGAATAAATGGGATCGATAAGAGTGCTTGATATTTCTGTTATCCTTGGGTTCATTTTCCAGTTGGACTAGGCATAAAGGCATAATGATTCAATAAACTCCATCCAGTTGTTCCTTATTTGAGTATTGAGTAAGTTCTTATTTACACTGTCCAGTATGTTTCTTTCTCAAATGCATGAATATTTTGCAGTGCCACTGTATTTACACTGACCAGTATATGTTTCTTTCTCAAATGCATGAATATTTTCCAGTGACACTGTATTTTTTACACTTGACCCTCAGAAATTCTGGATAAATGTCAGCCATATTGGATAACTTAAAGTCATCATCTGTACTTTTACTTTCATTTCAGAAATCTCCCTCCTTCAAATGCAAATGACTTATTCTTTAATTGAAGATTTTTATATTTTTATTATCTGTAGCCACATTTTGTGGCAACATCATTTTCATAAACTTGAAGGCCCTTTATGCAAGAATGATTTGTCAAATTTGGTCTAATTGATTTTAATAGTTTTTGAAAAGCTGTAATTTGAAGTGGTTTGTTTTTACATCTTTATTAACAATGGCCATATCTGATAGTACACTGATATCATTTGTATAAAGCCTTTCTGTCCAATGGGTGAAATTGGTCCAGTGTTTTTTTTGCAAAGTTTAAAATGGCAAATGTTGACAGACAATGCTCAAAGGACACAGAGTCATATCACAGAGCCTTATGACCAAGTAAGTAAAAACAGAGGTTGGTTGCACAGGCAAGGATACAAAGATGACTGGACAATTTATACTTTTCTAAGAGCTGCTGCCTTAGTGGTGGTATACAGATACATGCATTTAGACTCAGTGCTTACAAAATGCAAAATATTTTGACATCAAAACTTACACAAGCCATTCTTTTGTGCTGTCTTTAAATTTCTCCACAGCTCTTTTGATTGGTCGTATTCCCCACCAACTTGCATCATCAGCATCATGACTGACACTGTCCGTCGGAACCTGCTGTGGACTCACATCCCCAGAGATTATGTGAAGAAGGGGCATACAGTACAGCCATGATGGATCTTTGTCTATCATAAGGAAACTATTACAGAAGTCTATCAGATCCAATTTCAGTTTCCTGAGAAAAAAGATATAAAAATTGTACTATGCATAAATATGAAACACGTTGAATATGAAACCAAAGAGAAAAAAACCTAACCTGAGAAATGGAAAAAAAAGAATGATGGACAAGTATCAAACAATATGCCCTGGGCTATCACAATTATGATGGGTCAAATAAACACAATCAGATGATACTTTTGTTGGAGATTAAATGAACAAATAATTTTGCTTTGTTACCTATGACAACTGAATTATAACCTCGAGGTCACCTAAGTGAGGTCCTGCTCTCACAAAAAAATGACTAATGTATCTCTGTATGGCATACATACAAGATAATACAAATGTAAGGTTTTCCAAGTGGGTCTTATGGAACTAAGTAAATTGGTGTTCAATAATGACAAACCATCTCTTGAAAATCCTGAATTCAGTTGCTTGACAAAGAATTTTGTCCAGAACAAGAATAAATTTTAAGCTAAATAACTTCTTACATGCATTACAATTAAAACTTGGAGACAAATGAAAAAGAAATTTGACTATAGTAAAAATTGTAAGAATGAAATCCAAGCAAAAATGCAAATTTTTAATGGATAATTGGTTGTCTGAATAACTGATAAAACATTTTATCCTGTTTATCTCAAGTCAAGCTAGACCAGGCACCCATGGCTAGTAAAATTTTAAGATAATTGTGAAATTTTGCTTTTCAATAGTTCATCAGACTAGCTAATGAAAAGCAAAGAACAAACAAAATCAACATTCTAAGAAATATAAACAAAGAAATTGTTAAAACCTGCAAAAAATTTTAAATTCTGATTCACATGCAGGTTATAATCAACTATGTATCTGGTTATCAAGATATTTGAAATGTAAGATGATCACATCCCAAAACTTACCACACAAAACAAAATTTGTTGAATTTGCTTCTCCCTTTTCTGTTTCTGTTCTTCACAAGAAATTTATGTGCAAAGTAAACATATTCACATATTCTAAAATCATATGCTGTGATGCAGCATACCTATCCAGAGTGTGTATTGTTAATTAAAAGAATTGATGTTAAGATGATGTATAAATGAATCATGTTTGGATCTCCATAAGGGTTTGAACATGCTACCAAATTAAAAACTGGATTCAACAAAACCACAAACAGGATAGAGAGAAATTATGATTGCTTCAAGGCAGCAGCAATTCATGCATGACAAAGTCTATGGTACAAAATAACCAATTTTTTGGCAAATAAAAATCATTATTAAATACATTCATTCCAAGTGCAAAATGGCAACAATTTTGCTAGCACAGGCTAAAAAAGTTTTCTTAAGGACCTTTAATGCTGTATATGCTGTTGTACCCTACATGCATCAATGCATGTTTGTGTCAATTATGATAACAAGCTTGGATGTTGACTAAACACACCATGTAGAGCAAATTAAGCCCACTGTTTCAACCTGGGCCATCAAATACAAAGGTTATTTTATTTACAAAGCAGGTCAACCCCAAAAGACAACTTTGGATTCTTTTAAGTATGCCGATATTTTTATAAAGTAGGCTGATCTAGAGAAGATGATCATGGTTTCTTTTTACTGGTATTCCAAGGAATTTTGAAAATAAATTAAAACAATGGAGCTGTTAGGGTTCTTTAAGTGACACTTTGAGCATACATTTTAAAAAAATCTATTAAAGCACATGCCACAACAGAATATGTTTCAATTATGCAGCAACATCACTGGAAGTTCAAAAAAACTTTTAACTGAATATACAACTACTTGGTACTAAGCAAGTACCAAATTAATGGCTCAATAAAAAGGTTTGAAAAACAGAGTGAGTGCTGCCATAACAAGCTAAGGACTTTGTGCTGATATATAATATTGGTAATATTATTTGGGAATTAGACTTGACTTACGAAAATGGCAAATATAAATCAGATCAAAATTTTTGTTGCATCAAACAGTGTACATCAAAACAGAAAGTACAATACAAATATGATTTGTTTGGACTTACATGAAAATGGAAGTAATATACTAGTAATATAGTACACTACACACCTCATGGTAAACAATTCTGATGACACTTCACTCTATGGCAAGTAATAATTAATATAATATTTTAAAATATTAAAATCCAAATATTGAAGATACTAATATTGTGTCATGAATACCATATTAAGAAACATATAAACACAATGAATACCATATCATTTCTTCATGGAAACAGTGGCATGACAAGGTAATAATATTTGAAGCTAAAGCATTTTGACACATTGCAAACATCAGTTTCTAATACTGTATGTAGAACTATAAAATTTTCTTCAAACGTTTGCAGATAGGAAGAAATGTGTGAAAAGCGTAGACCAGTTTTTGTTTTATTATTGTTAAGTCGAAGTGCATTTTTGGATGTGCAAGTTTTGAATGATTTCATTTTTAAACCCTACAATTCATACCATTATTAATCATTTTACCAGCCAAGCATCAATATTATATTTGAAAAAGTTACTACTCAAAACGAACTATCTGTCCCAGCACATATAGTGCACAAAAAAATTACTTTAGAAATTGAATTTATGGTGTCCCAACAGATATTGTAAATATGGTAAGCAACCTTAAGTATGTTTTCTAATTAATGTACAACAACACCTGACAAAATTCTCTTCCCATCCATGCCAATTTCAAAGTTTAAAACAACTGACTGGCTTAGATTGCTGTCCTAAAATAAAAGGACATATTACTGTCTGGTAAATCCATCAATTATAGGCAAAGGGAGAAACAACCAGTTTGCCAATCTCAACAACGAAATGATTACTATTGAAATTACAACATGTGATCAGCTGAAACACAACACTAAAATGGATCACAGTAAGATCTTTATTTAGTATTTTATGGCTATTGTTTTAATAAATATATGTCAGTTATGAGATATTTATTACAGATACTCATGACTTTTTACATCAATCACATAAAGAAAACTACATACATGTTTTGCTCTGAGTCGGTGGAAAGAAGTTTGTTATGGTGTAGAGATTCTTCAAGGCCCTCAGGCCTCAATGTATTTATAAGCCTTATCAAATGAGTTTTTTCCCAACACACAACAAAACATGAAAGCAATTTTGTATTTATTACATACCACCTCTTGTATGCTTTCTAAGGACTTATAGCTTTACTGTATAAATGCAATTCAAAATGAATTGGGATTAATAAAAGTTTGTTTCTCTCCACCTAAAAATACCTATGTGCAGATGTCAAAGAAGAAACATAAGTAGTTCAACTCCAGCAGAAATATGGATTGAACAGCTGTATCTAATAACTGAAGGATCCCTTAAAAGTGATGAAAAAAGAATACCTGCTAAGCATGTGCAGTGATGTAATTAAAATAGCAATGGACAAAATGGAATTTGGAAGAATGTGATGGGAAATTAAAAAAGGCAACATCTGCTAATTATATGTTTAGGAATAAACCAGGATATAAGTAACAATAAGCATGATATGCACTGAAAAAGTGTTGCAGACTACGGAGGTCTAATTTAGGTTCCATGTTATATAACAAGCAGCCTGTGAACTATGAAGTCTTTAATAACCTTTATTTAAATTTTGTTTTATAAAAATATGAAAATATAAAAATAAAAAAATAATTTAAAAGCAACAAAAGTAGTGTATAACAGTTAATGACATGGTAATTGAACAAGAGTTGGTCACTGCTGCAACTTTTCTGCTTCCATAAAATACATTGATAAAAATCCATTTGAGGGTCATTGACTGGGAGAACATTGCACCTCCATGCAAAAAAAAACCTCAACAAAACATAAACAATGTATACACTATGTAAAAATAATTTCTGCTTCAAAACAATATGCAATGAAAAAGAGACCTGAAGAACTTATGTGGTGGACCTGTTGTCATGATGCAGTTGTTTGTTGCTGATACAGGTATTAAAATTCATTAGATTGAATATAAAGTTTCTTAGTCAAGTCAAATTTCTAAATGGAAATGGTGTCCCTTACACATCCATTATGGCCATAATAGCAGTCATCTTTTAAATCTTGTTATCGCTACTCCTCCTAAACTGACAATCAAATCAGCATGAGATTTAAATGAAAGACTTTTTATAACATATAAATGGCCCCATATGAAAAAGGTGCCAATCTGACAGCCATGGTGGCCATATAAAATCATGTTTATGGCTGCTCCTCCTAATTAGATCTATGTATCAACACAGGGTTTTGAATAGTATCTCATGATTTGTAAATGGTCCAACATAAACATGGTGTTTATCAGATCCACACCCAAAGAACAAGTCATCCATAAACTTAGGTAAAGCTATATGATTGTTAACTGAAATTTGTAAGCAGAAAAAATTCTTCTTTCTGTCATGATGACCCTGATGTTTAATGTTTTTACAACAAAACTGAAAGTCTCCTTCCTTTCCCCAAAGTGCAAACCATCTACAAAGCTTAGGTCAAGTTCTGTAATGTAGAACCAATTATTTAAAAATCATTTGTCTTCTTTCAGTGACCTTGAATTTTGAACTTCTGAACTAAAAATAAATAGGTTTCATATGTACTCTACGTACAAATTATCCACAAAGTTTGATCCAATTATCTGATGCAGAACTAATTTTACTATGCAGAAATCATTTCCGCTCTTTCCATCAGAGCGGACTTGACCTTTGTCCTTTTGAACCTGAAATTAAAAGATTTCTTCCTTACCTAAAGTTCATGTCATCACTGAGTATCATAATATTAGATGGTGAAGAGCTCAACTTTCTGTTTAGAAAGCATTTATCTTTTTTTCAGTGACCTTGAACTTTGACCATTTGACACCATAATCAAAAGGTTTCTACCTTATTCCAAGTGCAAGCTATCCACAAAACTTGGTAAATACAGATAGTGGACTACTCAAGTTATTGTGTGAAAATGAAATTGGTAACAGATGGACAATATGATAAAATAAAATGCATTTCTTTATAGCAGGCTTCAAAAATGTATATACAAATAAATTAAAAATCTTTGTCAAACCCAAAGAATCCATCTTGTGATTTCGCTTGTTAGGGATGATTTCAGTATTGCATAAATACAACTTCTGTACACATTACATCATTGCATGAGCATGCTCACTAACACCATATTAAAAGAAATAATAATTATGAATTATAATTATACCAGATATGTGTGCATATTTAGACAAAATAGAATAATTCAGTAATCTGCTATACATATCATGTTCATGGATTAGATTAAAACCAAGACAATGATTTAAAACCATGACAAAGACATACTGCACTTATCTTGCGAGTATGTTCACTCAAAAGCATAAGAAAATACTTTGTTGTCAAATTTTTATATGGTGGAATTTCAAAAGAATATCTGAGATTATTTCAATGATCAATAATTAAAAGAATATATTACTATGGAATAAGTGAATTTTTCATGAATTCCTACAAATTCTTTTCAATCTTTAAAGGACTCTTACTTTCCAGAATAAATGAGAAGACAGAAAATGTGAATAAAAATTACTCCTTGTTATTGGCAAAATATTCCTCTGCAACTCCAGTGTCATAGAGTTTTCCTGTCTCATGGTTAGGTCTGAGAAAAAGAGATCTGGCTAGCAGGGATTTATTATGTGGGGACAACTGAAGCTTGAATCGTCCAACCGCAGCCAAGACAAGAAGTGCTGTCTGGATCCGTCTCTCTGCCTCCTGCTGAGTCTCAGTGTACCCAATCAATGGTGGCTCTGACTCTAGTGACTTCAATACAGGTGACAGTAGGACACTAGACATCTGAAAATCCACAGTAATAATGGATGATTTTGTCTTGAAATACTGGAATAACAGTCTTAGAAATAAATAATAAGGAAAAATGTTAATAACAACAATGAAAAATATATCTATGTATCAAAATCTCAAGTGTTAACAACAATTGTTTTATTACAAGATTTCTAATCTCCGAATTTATCTTCACTGTTTTACCATGAAGAAAAAAAAAGTCTAGAATTTACACCAAAGTATTATTTGCATATAGTAAACTTTGAATAACAAAGCATTCTACTTAATCAAAATGAGAGATTAAAATTAACATAAATGAAAAAATAATTCAGTTGCATAAAAGTTAAACAACAATAAAAGTTTTCACTCTTATTCCCTAGTAAACATAAAGCCAAAACTATCACATAAAAAGTGCTCAAGATGAAGAGAAAAAAAGTAAATAATTTCATTAGGGACTATATGAAGAATTCTGTGTATGATGCCAAAACAATTATCCTCTAATAAGAATGTGGAATCCATCAGTTCACATGAGGACCTTTTATTGTGGCACTCAAATAATTCAGATGACACTACCTTACATCATTAAAACATTTGACCACAAGCACTTGCACATTGTGTCTGTGGAGTTCCAAAAGTTGTTATATGCAGAACCAAATGCTTTCTACAATCAGATTAAATTTAAAAACTTTTTTTCAAAAGCACAAGCTGTTCCATTTGGATTTATAACAATAAATTTACATGACCCAAGATCTAGGTATCTTATTATAGGTCTGCATAAAATCTCATGGTTAATTATAGCAGCAGGAAGGGTGAACAACCAACACTGAGTGACCAGCACATGAACAAAACATGCCATAAAATAAAAATGCGTGTTCATTTTAGCATGAGTTACATTTTATCTTTAGCTGACCTATCTCCTAATCTTGATTCAGAAATTGGTAAACACAGAGTGAAAATGATTGGTCATAATCAAGGTCATGTTTGGCCCACATGTAAGTTCAGTTGTAAACAAATCTTTATTTTTTTATTATCAAACCTTTTTATAAGATTCCTTCATTACTATCAAACCTGTAAATAGCCTATGTGCTAATTGCACTGCATTTTACTGCACTGTTCAAACTAAGTGACCACGTGAACCCATCATGTGATCTAAACTTGAGGGTTAAAACAGATATTTTGTAGTGGATTGAGTTAGAGTTCAATGTTTTTTTTGTGTTATTGACAGCTGATTTAAAATTCTTCTATTTTTTGGATTTAATAATTTATTCTCTGGAAAACATATATAAGTGATCTTCACAACGATTCTTGAACAAAGACATTTATTGAAATTCATTCAGGAATTCTAAATTGGAACATTATAAATTGTGATTCAATGAGGAAGTGTTGACACATAGTACAGTACTGCCTTCATTTGACATCATCATTCCATCTTAGAACTTCATCGGGATTTGAACTTCGATTTAATTAAAACCTTTTTAGTGATATGACTTATATTTATAGGTTACTGCATTTGTATGGGAAAATATGAATGAGTTTTTTGGATGGCTATACTGCATGATCTTGAGAGTGAAGTATATTCATCCAAAAAAAACGAGTTTATATTATACCATTCATATGCAGTAACCTTTTTATTATATGCTCATTTTTGTTTCATTATCAAAGACTTAATAATAAAATTCACAACCAAATATATTTAATAATATAATTTATTATTTTGGTATTAAAATAATAAAGTTCACAATCGTAGATTCCTTCAATACACAATAATAGTATTCATGCGCATATAGCACCGCCCATCGACCTTTTAACTTCATAGCCTACCACGTTCTCACATGCGTTAAGCGCGAGGAGTGCAATATGAATTAAGGTGTTCAATATCGGAAAAAAAATGAACGATTCTGACAATGTAAAGTTAAAGGAAAAAAAATGGGCATATAATAATTTTAAATATTGGATTAACTTTTGGATATGATTCACAAACCACAAGTCCTTTTTCATATTTTTATCTTGTTTTCTAGGGAAACATATTATTTTGTTAAAATTTACAAAGCTTGATGGCTTAACTCTTTTCTTTGTTACTTTGTACAAGACTAAACACATAACACCTGAATAAAGGTGAGGTTTCCATACTGAAATGTTCCACCTGAAAAAATTTGTTTATGGTTGATTACTTATTTAGGGAAATAAGGAAAACCCAGTAGTAAAAAGCCAAATACTATTCATTGAACAATCTCTCTACTGCACCTTCCTTTAATCCAACCAGATTCAACTAATGAAACCACATTATGGAATCCTGACCCAAGAAGAAAGTTCATGAAACCAAAGCAGATATCCTTCATTTATGATTGAGAGGGCCCAACCATTGCCTTTTCAATCCTGACCAAGCTTTTAAAAGATGGATAGTCTGGCACCTAAAGGAAGTAGAGGCATTATAATAGTTTACAATATATATATATATATATATATATATATATATATATATATATATATATAGATGCAATAAACTGACGACGAACAGTACGAAACTAGTAACTAACTAGCCTAAGCGCTTTCGACTCTTAATGAGTCTTTTTCAAAGGCAAATACAAAACATAGTTACGACAAACAAATAAACACAAAAACGTTGCGTTTGTAAACCTCTACATTTCTATCTTCACATGTGTTAAAACTATAAATACAACCAGCTTGTGTAGACTAGTTGCGGAAACTGAAAACGTTGTATAATTCCCTAAAAGTCTACAAGCCAAAGCGACATCTATTTTTATTTTGTGTACATATGTAACGCAGATTATATCCCGGATATTTGGTTCTATACCGGTTATTCTTATAGTAAAAATTGAAGGATAAGAAGATTTAGAAAATGTTAAATTCTACTAGTGCATAGTTTTCATTTTCTAGTCTTCTTGGTTTAGACCGCTTGGTTTCAATGTTCTAAGGCGGCGTATCCAGTATGATTCCTTTTCCTTCCTGGTTTCGGAACTCCAGCTGTGGTTGTTGGCAATAGCGATAAGTATTATATCACTGAAAGTGTGGCCAGGGGAGGAGAAGTGTTCTGCGACCGGGCTTCTGTACAGCTTTTTTGTCATCCAATCAGATCTATGAAGGTTTATCCTTATGTGTAGCTTTTCAGTTTCTCCCACGTACTGAAGGCCACAGATCTTACATGTGATGAGATAAATCACATTCTCTGTTTTGCACGTTTTGTTTGGACCATGTATGTTTAGTTTTTCTTTAGTCACTGTGCTAGTGAATGTCTTGGTCTCTATCATAACAACCTGTCAACATATGATAGAGACCAAGACATTCACTAGCACAGTGACTAAAGAAAAACTAAACATACATGGTCCAAACAAAACGTGCAAAACAGAGAATGTGATTTATCTCATCACATGTAAGATCTGTGGCCTTCAGTACGTGGGAGAAACTGAAAAGCTACACATAAGGATAAACCTTCATAGATCTGATTGGATGACAAAAAAGCTGTACAGAAGCCCGGTCGCAGAACACTTCTCCTCCCCTGGCCACACTTTCAGTGATATAATACTTATCGCTATTGCCAACAACCACAGCTGGAGTTCCGAAACCAGGAAGGAAAAGGAATCATACTGGATACGCCGCCTTAGAACATTGAAACCAAGCGGTCTAAACCAAGAAGACTAGAAAATGAAAACTATGCACTAGTAGAATTTAACATTTTCTAAATCTTCTTATCCTTCAATTTTTACTATAAGAATAACCGGTATAGAACCAAATATCCGGGATATAATCTGCGTTACATATGTACACAAAATAAAAATAGATGTCGCTTTGGCTTGTAGACTTTTAGGGAATTATACAACGTTTTCAGTTTCCGCAACTAGTCTACACAAGCTGGTTGTATTTATAGTTTTAACACATGTGAAGATAGAAATGTAGAGGTTTACAAACGCAACGTTTTTGTGTTTATTTGTTTGTCGTAACTATGTTTTGTATTTGCCTTTGAAAAAGACTCATTAAGAGTCGAAAGCGCTTAGGCTAGTTAGTTACTAGTTTCGTACTGTTCGTCGTCAGTTTATTGCATCTATTTTAATTAATCCCTGACAGACGTGATCCCTTGGTGGATCCAGTACGCTTGAGAGGGTTGTTATTCGCCATATGATTTGTATTCTTTATATATATATATATATATATATATATATATATACATATATATATATATATATATATATATATAATTAGTCTAAAGTAGGCATCTGGGGAGTAGATGAAAATGTTCTGTTCTGAACATAGATTTACAGTAGTGACAAAGATGCAAAAGCAAAACAAAGTTTTATAATGTCTGATTTTAGTATTATGAATTTATAAACTTTTTATCAATATTTCTTATAATAAAATCTGTAAGATAAGACTTTATACAACATACATTTTTATTTGTATGATTAGCATGTGTACCGTTTTTTTGAAATCGTCTTCTGATGACCAGCATTTTGCATCCACTCTGTATATTTTGTCCAGGCTGAAGTAGAGCATATCCAACTTCTCCATCGTTTCTGAATCTATTACAGCCACCTTCTTTTGGATTGCCTCTAATTCCTCAAGGGCAAATATTTCAGCAGATATTTCAGCATCCTCTGCTAGCTTCTTTGTTAGATTCCCATGGAATTTGTTGATAAACCATTCCAAACGGCTTATATCTGGGTTCATGATCCCATCAAATCTGTGAAATTCCTCTGAAAAAATAGAAGCGATGATAGTATAAAATGATATAAGTTTATTTTGGCTTCTATTTAAATTAAAATGTAATATAATTTGAAAATGGGGTAAATGAAAACTAGAGTAGAAAAGCATGAATAACACATAATTTATACATTTACTATGCAAACATGGACAAACTGAAGACTTTTTCACCCAAAAAATACTAATTTACAGCTAAATTTAAATACAGAATTTTCTAAGGATTTCAGAATTAAAAAAAAAAACAAAAGAAAAAGCAAGCACAACAACCACTCCGGTGGCCTAGTGGTTATAGCATCTGCCTCAGATGCAGGAGGTTGTGGGTTCGATTTAACAAAATGGTACTAACAGCTGCCTTGCTTGATGCTCAGCATTAAGATGTTAGTGTTAGGACTTGTTGGCCTGGTGTCAGGATAATGTGAATTGGTGGGACATCATGCTACATGTCTGCGGCATGATGCCCCAGTGCTAGACATCACTATAAACTGCCACACTGCAGTAATTGTAGTGATATGACTGAAAAATTGTTAAAGCTATGTTAAAAATCATAATCACATCACATGTTTTCTCCTGTTCAAATACATTTAATGGATCTGATCAATTTATTTATAATACATTTTTGTTCTTTTATATTTACTTTAACATAGTAACATGCAAACAAATGATAATGGAAAATAATAACTACAATTCAAATACAACCACACTTTAAATTAGTGGACTGTCCCATTACCAACTCCATGTGATTTTAAGATTTATTCAGAACAGATTCTGGAGCACTTTTCTTATTCATCCAGCTAAATTACCATAATTTTGCCATAACCACAATTATACATACTGTTACTGTAGAAGTGTTTAAAATCTCAATATTTTATAGAAGTGTTTAAAATCTCAATATTTTAGGTGTGGCATTGCAGAATATCTTTCTCTGTTCTCGAGGGAGATAAGATTTTATTCTGTTCAAGAGATAAAATAGTGAGTTAACATTTTTAATGACCTAATCAACTTTCATTTTCCAGCACAAGATATTGTCTATCATGATGCTAAGTAGTTTTTTCATTTTCAGATTGTTGTATAGCCATTCCTTTTTTCATTACTTTGAAATCATCTTTCTCTGCTTTTACTCTTGCTCAACTATCTATGACCATGGCTTTTGATTCTAACTAATGTGTAACTTCTCTAAATCACAAATTTTCTTTTTCATGTATTGCATCAAGTATTATGCTTGCCAAAGCACTTTTGTCTAGTAAGATGTAAATCAGGAGAGTCTTAGATGTATTACCCTGGGAGCATCCCCCAAGAAAACAGGCCACATACCCAGACCAACACCAGGGTTTATGGAGCCACCAAAACTGTACCACTGCCAATACCCAAGCCACTAACCAACAAACAAAAAAGTGTTGCTGGGGATTAACCTCTAAAGTGCTGTCCTATACCTGACAACCCATCCAGTTCCCCCAACCATAAACATTCAAGATATTAGTTGACTGCTTTGCATCTCAACACATGACAAATGGGCAAAACGTTTGACCCTATAAATCATCTTACAGCAACTTTGTGGCTGAAATATGATGCAGAAATAGTACACATGCTCACACAGGACTCACACCTACAGAAATAACCTGAAGGATAAAGGGGGTTTTCTTTCCATGAAGAACAGTTTTGTTGTATTTATCTGATAAAGGTGGACAAAGAGCTGTGGGATATGGATAAACACAGGGATTTGGGAGCTTATACCAGTGCCTAATTCTAACTATACATATGAGACACACCTAACAATGAGACTGATTGAATTGCGATTGATCTCCATCTTTAGATCAGTATGTATGATGCTGGCCTCATATCTTGACACATTACAGTTAAGAGTTATTCCAGGAAGGGTGGATTAATTGATTTATCTAAATCTTCACCCACCATGGTGTGGTACATCTCACCCATAGCATCCAGTCATGTTTGGGCATGCTATCCCTGGCAATGACATCAATAATTAGATGAAGTAAGCAATTCATCAGCAAAATCAGTTTCTTACTCTCATCAATGCAGAATCTCTGGTGCTGATAACATCCCAAACTATTATACAATAACAAAGACTTAACCAGATGCATTCAGAGGCAGCCTTTATATGATCCTCTCTGATCTGAGCTTACAGTTGACACCTATACTTGGTACAATGACATTCTGATGTCTACACATCCAGAATAGCAGGAGAGGGATTGCAAGCATATGTAAAGCATAAGAAGACAAAGTATTGGAGGTTGTCTTTAACCTATTTGTAGGTGGAATGTTTATAGCAACAGTAATAACAGACGCCATAAAAAATATAAGCATTGAAAGAAGCTGATGATAACAATGGCAACAAAACTGGCAAAACTAGCTGGCTGTATAGTGGTGCTTTAGCCATTTGCTTTCTCTGCTGAGTGCTCTGGAACAGCATGGAGAATAATGAGCATTCACTGTGCTTGAAGTGCTCAAGAAGAATGGCAAATAACACAACCACTAACGAGATAACATGCACCATAAGATGTTCAGCCAAGCAACTCATAGAACATCCAGTGGTTTTTATTCAAAACTATATGACTCTCAATTATTCCAGGCAGAGCCTCCTCTTCTTTTTCTGCCAGATTTTTTAGCATCTGGGCCAGGTTCTAGTGTAGGTGCTAGAGATGGTTCCACCTCACAACCTGTGTAAACATCCACAATCATGCTTATGATGAACTCCAAAATAGCATGAATTGAGGCTATAGCAGTGCTCTGTTCAAGTGTCCTCATCCTCCAAGTTGTATCCTCATGTATTATGGTTCTGTTAATGGTCTCTCTCATTCAGCTGAGCACAAAGGGTTTCTCTGTTAGTAATGGAAGCCTGCAGCCATGAACCACATTCATCCTGGCTCATCCTTAATTCCTTTAGCTATGACTGCCGAATCTAAGCATCACCTATAAATAGCTCCTTAACCCCACTGTCGCATATATGCAGTGTCAATAAGCCTGGTTAACTACCCCAGTGTCACTTATGTGCGTAAAGTTAGCAGTAGTCAAAATCCCAGTGTTGCATCTATGCAGCTGTGACCACTATGTTAACTAAACATTGATGGTTGACAGTACAGAAGTTTACATATTTTTGATTATCATAACCAATTAGAGGACTAGTTACTGAACATTTTGATACATGCTTGAGGTTAAATTTAAACTTGCAGGAAAAGCTTTTCCTGCAATGTATGAAGCGTGTAGTTGAGATAAACAAAAATGGATTCTGATTCAGATATTAGCAACTTTAATAGGTTCAGTGCATGTGATATCAAGGAGTTTAATGGATCATTCTTAGAAAATGGATCAGATAATGATGTTAGTCCCATTTCAACACTAGATGTATGTGATTTTGAATCAGATGAGGATTTATTTTGTGGGATTCAAAACAGTTTACAAGACTGGGATTTCTTGTATGATCAGATGTAGGAGTATATAAAGTGGAAATATATGAATAACTGACACTATACAGATAAGCTGCTTTTTATTTCACTGAAATCCAGCAAAAACTATTTAAATAATGAATATAAATGTAACCATGTTTTTATTGTCAGTTTCCGTAGTTAGCCATGACGATGCTCTAGTATTCAGCCTAGCAAACAGCCTCAGTAGTCTCAGTAACTGATATGCTATCACTCAGCAGTAGTGAAACTGCACAACAGCTGTAGTAGCTAAAGAGTTAATAACAACAACAACAACAACAACAATAATAATAATAATAATAATAATAATAATAATAATAATAATAATAATAATAATAATAATAATAATAATAATAATGATGATGATTTGGTCCAACACTTAATCTTTAAAATTTATATGCACTTTACAAGATCAGTTAACACAAAAGTATAAATAAATTATATATATATATATATATCTTAATTTTCCATTCAGGTCAACTTTTAATTTTCTGCTTTGATGTCATTGTGAAGTTCTGTAACCTTCAGTTATTTACAAACTATTGGGGCATCTTTTTATCTTTTTAAGTGCTGCACAAAGATCAAGGCTCTATCACATTGGAAGGCTATTAGATCCCTGTGATGCACCTACCATAAGTACCATGTCCTCTGATCCCATTGCAGTTATAATGTATTTCATGATCTGTCAGTATGCCTATGGCAGTTCCAGTTGGGACCTATTTTTGAGCTGAGCTTGATGCCTGAATGAAATTAACTCCCTGAAAGCCTAGCAAAGATGAGAACATCAATTTACTTTGGGGTTTTTTCAACATTAGCAAAGACAATTTTTACCCCACTTCACTGTATGGTTGCATTTCTATATATCATAAACTCAAGCTTGATTGAGTGCTTTTGGATAAATCCAGTAATTTGCAGACTGCACTGAACTAAGTTGAGCATTGCATGCCAATTCATTTACACCACTGTGTTCAATGTTATGCAATTGTTGGTACTGTGTGCTGTGACTCTTGGGCAGTTCAAGTATGTGCATGTATGTGCATCTCATCACTCACCAAGATAGCACAGTGCTGTCCTGGTTATCACTGCAAACACTACTGGGGCCCCGAGTGGCCGAGTGGTCTAAAGCGCTGTCTGTTACGGATAACTGCCATCTCACCTCTATCTGCGTGGGTTCGAGTCTAAGATTCGGCGAATGTGGATATGTGAGAGAGCTTGCCAGTAGCTTCTCGTGGGTTGGTGGTTCTTTCCGGTGATTTCCCGGTTTCTTCCTCCACCATTAATACTGGTCGCCATGTATAGCCTTTCCTGTGCTGAAAAATGGCGTTAAACCCCACAACAACAACAACAACAGCAAACACTACTCCTTTCACCTTGTAAATTATGGGTTCTTAAAAACTTTTAATTTACACCATACCCTTAGGAACACATCTATGGTGTAAATCTTCTTGGGTACACCTGGCTGGCACACTGCCACCAGCCTAAGAAATGATTTCCATTGGCAGTTATTCTGTCCCATTTACTTTAGCGGAAATGAAGTTTCAGCTGTTTCAGCATTGTCAAGCAGAAAGGCCTTATATTGACTAAATTGCTCAATTTCAAAGATACTGTAAGCCATGTTTTCTTGTTTCACAGCAGCAGCTATGTTTGGTTATTGACAAATGGGTACATAAACTCCAATAGCACCATGTCATCGCAATACAGTGAGAAACACAACCCATTTTACTCCCTCTTCCCACATTTAAGATAAAGATGTAACTATTCTAACTGTATTACTATCATTATGACTGGAAAGGAGGTGAAACAAATCAAGGAAATAATAGCTGCTGAATTTTGACCTCTATTCAAAATAATTAAGGTGCAATCCATGACTTACTTTTCTTTTTCCATTCCTCTGGTAGAAAGAAGTATCTGTTACTAATACCTGTTGTCAAGCCTGATTTGTGGTAATATTCAAATACCACCTTATCTTTGTTGTCCTCTCTTTCCTTGAGGATGGCATATTTGTAGTAAAATCCTTTCCCACATAGTTCTCTCCTGACTTTTAGACTGATTTTCATTTCAATAAACTCTCTGATATGTCTGAAATTATCCAAGTCAAGAATGAGTCTTTAATTTTACTTTGACTAATAGTAGGAAATATCAGAGTTAGTTCTTTGAAATGTACCATATCATATTTTTAGTTCAGTATTATACCCACTTGTAGGATCTCACCATGCCCCCATTCTTCAATGTGGTTGACACATGTTAAAGAACAAAGGAAAAATAGTAATGCATAATGAACTAGTAGTGCAAGAAAATGAGATAATCTGATTTGTGTTTTACAGTTCTGCCATCTTAACCTTGTTGTCTGTACTGTACTATCTTATTTTCCTGACACTTAAGTATTTTAATGTTTTATCATGTACTCAAGTAACTAAACATTAAAATATCTAAATATCTGTTTAATCTGACATGAGCCACACAATGAAATTTTCAGTTCCAGATTTTGCTAGCATTTAACTTTACTGTATGTTCATTATCTACCAGCATTTATGATATAAAATATATAAAACATTTCTGAGTTACTTTTCTTATAAATTAATACATCATTGATTAAATGACAAATTGTGAATTTGCATAAAATTGCTCTCTTTTGTCATGAATTCAACCTCAAAACAAATTAAATTTTTGTCACCATAGGTTTCACTTTAGTTTCATAAATACCTAAAACTAGCACCCTTCAAAGACTTTGCACTGCAACTTGGCCAACTCAAACAAACTGTGAATGTTTTTAATTGTCAGGAATGTTGGTTTAAAATGGCTATTAATTACCATTGTGCTGTTTAATCACCTCATGATTCTGACATTGCTAGCACCAACCTCGACCAAAGAATATTTGTACAGATATTTTTCAATTTTGTTCCGATGAAAAAGTATGCTAGGGTAAAAATTTGTGTACATAAGAAAAAATGCAGAAAGCCCAAGTTCATGCATTGAGTTCAACACAGAAGCTCCATGATTCTGTCTTGGAAAGATGCATAATGGGCTTGACTTAAAATCTACAAATTGACTTACAAACAGAAATTTTTCTGCATTACTGTATAGACTGTTATCATTTTATTTATTGTGTGGATGGACAATAAAACAAAGCTTGTGTTTGTATGTCTTCACAGTAAATATTACAATCTAAATAAAATCCAAAAGGTTTGAAACTCTTGTACATCTCACAAAAAATATTTACACAGCAGAAAAATTCAATCAAATAATCTTCACAGGCATGTCAAAAATGCATTTTAAACTTGGTCAGGGACAAGCCAATTTCTGACAATGAACTGATATTTCCAATCTGTAATACATCAGAATAGCTTATTTGAGGCAATATCCATCAAGTGTATTCTTAATCCAAAACTTTTATGACTCACACTTTCAGAGTTCCAATGAACAGATTACTATTCAACAGAACTATACCATCACATGGAATGAAAGCATAGTACACTGGTTTTCATTTAAAAACATTTTATATTTGCACAACTAAAAGAACTAAATGTGCCATAATAGTATTTTGCCTTCAAATATGCAACAAGTTTATGGGAACTGGACGGTTGCCAGATAAAGGATGCATGATGAATATCTCTCCATGAGTTTATTAAAGTTAAGTTTTTTCTACATCTTAAATTAGCCAACCACAGACAGATAATAACAACAAGTGTTGAAAAGCAGATATATGGTCAAGGATCATGATTTGCAACCATAAAAATATTTTTTATAAATAGATATGATAAAAATATTGTAGCGAAAACTCTATAACAATATGACCATCAATTCTGAAGTGGTAGTGATAGCAAGATGTTCAAGATTGCCATAGGGCCAAATTCATGTCAGGTCAGCATCATTTTTATTCAGGGCCAACAAAGTATCATAAGACATCTCCTGGTTAAAAAAAAAAAAAAAACATGCTGAGAGGATTTTCCATTTAAGAGTAGCTACAGCAAGATTTTCAAAATGGCTGCCACATTTGAGATCAGATAGTACAATTTTCATTCAGGACCAAATAAATATCATACTTAGTATTCTAGTGAAAGACTGATGTCAATATGACCTTCAACTTAAAGGAGTAGAACTGCAATATTTTCAAGATGGCTGCCATGAAAACTATAATGTTAGATTGGCACCATTTTCATTTGGTACTGACAGGATATCATAAGAAGTCTTCTTGTGAAAATGCAATTTCAATACAACTTCCTAACTAGTAGGAGCAGCAATAAAAGATCTTCAAGATAGCTCTTGTGCTGTCCATATTGAGTGTCAGATCTTTTTATTGAAGACAACAATCTAAACACCATATTAAGAAGTCTTACATTGAAAAACCCAAGCTGGTATAGCTTTCTGTTCAGGACAAGCAGCAATAACAAACTTTTCAGCTGCAGCTGTGGCTATAAGAAAAACTAAACACCATAAGAAGTCTTTTGCTGAAAACCCAATGGTGATATGACCATTCAGTGCAGTGGAGTAGTAATGTAAAGATTTCATTGTGGCTATTGTAGTAGCCATGTTGGATGTCTGAGCAAAACCAATTTCATTTTGTACTAATGATGTATAAACTAAATAATTTAGAAAAACTAAAAGCCTTGATGAAGAAGGGGGGGTTTATCTGAGGGCCATGGTCTAAACTTTAAAATTTTGAAACATTTTTCCCAACTAGCAGTACATATTATTATTGTAAATCGCTGACAATATCACACATCTGACGATACCGAAAAACTCGTATGATATGTGCTGTCATAAGGGTTGGCAACCTATGGCATATGAGGGGGCAGCCAAAAATCGATTTTAACAGTGTTACTCTTACTGGTAGCATACACTGGTTCATTTTGTAATTAATCTGGAAAAAAAAGTGCCACTCTATGTAAAATAAGTTGCTGACCCCTTTACTGTTGTGAAGTCAATAACGTATTTTTTCTAACTTTACAGTAGGATAATGAATGAAAAACAGGCATTATTGTATTTGACTTTTATCTAATACATATCTATCCACCAGAAAATTCAGCCATACATGTATTAGAGTCAGGACAGTATGTGTGTTTTCAAAAGTCTCTAATCTCTCAATCATGTTTTTAACACTGCTAATCAGTGATCATTAAAATCTACAATACCTTACAAACATATGGAAGCTTTATTTCACTACTAATAATATATGAAAACAAACTAAATTAAAATATTTTAATTATTATTCTAAAGGTAGTTATGACAGAAACATTTTGATACTGAGAGAAGGAATATGTGTATGATGGTTAGTTTTAAAACAACAAATGTGAGAAGCTTTATAAGGGTTTGTGTTCTATTCATGTCTAGTAATGGTAAATAACAGGCAAGTTGCAATATAATAGTCACCATGACTCTTTGTTAATACAGTAATATAATTTGTAGGATTTCTAAGCTTTTACAGGGGCATTTGGAAGTAAAAGGCAGCCACCTGAATTTCATTAAAAGCACACCTGATGTACCAATAAAACTGAGTACCCATAATCATTATCATCTATTACTGATTAGTTGTTAATAAAGCCAAGAGGCTTATTACCTATGAGAAAATAACTAACCCTATGCTTAATCCATGATATGATATGCCTGAGGGATGATGATTTTGTTTTGCTGCACAATGCCAAGGAATTTACTAACCCATATTGACTCTCTAATGGATTCTCTAATGAGATAAACAAGACTTTTAAGATGGCTGCTGTGGCTAGGCCTTCTTGGATGTCCAAGCAGCACCATTTTCATCAGCACCAGCTAGACCTTAGGATATATGTGTGTCTATGTAAAGTTTCAAGGCAATCCTCCAAGTAGTTTAGAAGGAGTAGTGATAACAAACTTGTGTTAACAAATAAGCAGATGATGGATGTCAGATAACAGGCCATTCTATAACTGGGTCTGGTCTTGAGCAAAAACCATACAAATCAAAGTCTAGAATCTTACACACAAAAATTAATAACCAATTCAAACTGGATAAATTTATAAACAGTTATCTAAAGATGAATAGAAATAAGTCTACAAAAGTTTATGTGCCTATATCAAAAGGTTTTTATATAATCATGCAAACAGGGTTTGAAAAAAACAAAGTTCAGAAAATATCAAAAATTAATATTTAAACATTTCCAAATTAATTTAAATTGTTTGAAATCTAACTGGATGATGTACCTATGGATAGAAAAAAATATTTATGTCAAGTGATTTATGCACAATTAAGCTAACAAGATTCATAGGCAGAGGAACTAAAAGTACAGACAGACAGATGGACATGATAAAATCAAGATAAGCCAAATACAGGAAAACAAATACAGGTTCTGCATCAAGATCAAGAGACACACTGTTCACCTTACCAAAACTTTCAATTTTCTACACATACTGCTTATTGTGTGAGTTTTGATAATTTTTAAGACATTTTAACATCAATGATGACAAATGTTATTTCTGTAATATAGAAAACCAACAGATTAAAACATCTTTTACTCAGATGCATATTTATAAAACAGTTTCAGAAATTTCTGATGAATTTTATTGGAATTTGACTGTAAAAGACAATTTGGATTTCTACATTTTTATATGACAAGGATTGCCAAAATTGTCAAAAAAGGTTGTGAATCCATCTAAAAAAAACCCTAAGATTGTACATGTTCAGTTCACCTGCTTTATTACACAAAATTATGTTAAAGGAATCACCACAATAGAAAAGTTCCTTATAAATTTACTTTTCCCTACACTTTTAATGAAATCAAGTGCATTAGTTTCTACAAGTTCAGATGCATGGAGATTGATCTAATATGGACATACCATACCCAAAAAGAAGCACAGGTTTTGATGTGTTGTCTAGAAATTGTTGCATCTGAATGAAATCAATGGAATTTTTAGTGGAAGTGACCATCCAGAACTGGTAGAACCACACCTACTTGTTGTCATCATATACACAAAAAGCCAGTAGGCTGACTTGAATACATATGTTAGCTTCTGTTTAAGTTTTAATGCTGCTTTCCATTTCATGCAATTAACATTCTTCATAAGTTACCAAATTTCCCCCAAAAAATCAGTGAACAAAATCTGGGAACGTCCTGGGATTCGCCTGTGTAGCAAATTGTGATTTTTTTTCCCCTTATTGGTGACAAAATATATCATCTGGTGATTTTTTGGGGGGGGCAGCCTTTTTGGCTGTTTAATTTTGTAATACAATCATGGATTCGGAGTGGAGAAATTCGAAGGGAGAGTGAAAGGAAGCCACACACTTGCACACACAATACACTGGAATTTGTTACATAAACAAATCCTTTGTTCATATTGACAAACCTATCTTTACTGTGCAATGTTACATCATAATTCACTTATTTTCAATGTCTGGCCTGAGTACTGTATACTGTGACATGCTCAATCATGCTACCAGACTATACCTTATCCAGAAATAGCAAAACAAACAAATTTTATCAAAATACAAGATTAAAAAAATTAATTTCACTTACAGCATGGTGAATGAATTCCTATTTCCTAAAATTTCTTTCAATTCCAATAATTCCAAGAAATCTGAATATGTACTAACAAAAAAGCCCCTCTTGTGTTTAAGTTTTAAATGTACAGAAAGATTTCCAATGAATTCAAATAGTCACTGAATAAATTTTTTTAATACTGTACAGTTATTCTAGCATGTCATGCAAAAAATAAATCTTTTCACAATCCAAACTGTGAGATTGAATCCAAAAACACGCAGATGGATACCTACCATTGGGAATTTTTATGTGGCATTTTTAAGCATAGTCTTCACTAAATATTAACTGATTTTTCGGGTCCAAGAATGTGAAGTTCTCAAAAGACACACAGTTTCAAACTGTAGAGTACATTATTACCACCCACACATGCACCATTTGATAGTCTGGTCAGCTGTGCCGAAACTGCACAATAAATAAAGGTTAGACTCATGCCCCTTCCACATACTTCAAAGAAGACGCCTGTTCTCTAGTGAGTAAAAGCACTAGCAAATGACTGACAAATAAATAATGCCCATTTTTGTTATAACAATACCTTTAAATGGGTGTGAATTTATGTTAACAGTTCAAATGTGCTCTCAAGCTACCATACATGTGATAACAATTTCCCACTTTTATATCCCACCTAATTTCCTTATTGTTAACTCATATATGCATACAACACTGCTTATTAAACAACATATTTATTCCAAATTAGTATTTTGGGGGCACATATGCTCCGTGATATGTTTCTCCAGTCCTTCTTTTTTAATTTAATGATGGTAATTAATGCTTATATATATATGGTACATTGATGCCAGGTGTTAACTCGTGTAAGTTTCATTGGTGGGAATGGAAATCCAAGTTTGCCTATCGAGAAAAAAAATCTACAGCATTCAGTGATAATTCTTGGTATTTATGAAGCAATTCACTAAATACAAAGCATGTAAATCACGGCAAAAATACATTTCCAAACCGCTAGTTGATGGAGATGTAAATTGTGAAGCTAACTATAAGGGGGGGGCATTTAATTCCTAAATACATGAAATCGAGGTCGCATTATATGTCACTTATCTTAAATTGCTAAGTAGGATCGTAGGATTTTGGTATTAGAATATCATAACTAAAGTTCCTTACAAAACAGTCATGTAATAATTTATTTTGTAATATTATGACTATATTGTTCTGTATTACTTGTCAATAAAGTGATAACTATGAGATCTTTTTTCAATTTTCATTGCCTATTACATTAACAGACTTGGAAAAATATTCACTACTTGTTCTGGCAACTCTTTTTTAAAATTGGTGACAAAATATTGAGGTTGGTAATTTTTTTGGGCAACAACAGTTGAAGTTTTTGAAAGCCAGGAGCATCCCTGAAAATATGATTTTCATAATTTTCATAATGACATTCATAATTATTATAAGAAATAAAAAAGGATGCAAAAACAGATGGTTGGCTCATTTATTCTACTGTATTTCGAGTAATTTTTTTTTACCCTTTTGTTTTTCATATACAATCCAATTATCAACCTAATAATATAGCCATTTTGTTTGTACAAAAATTAATCATTGCTAAGAAAATACAATGATGGATGCATAAGCTCTCATAGTGTCATAACAGCATCTACTGGTGTTATTAAGTGGACTTAGGCCTTCACAGAACATAATCCTTTATTATCATTAATTGGTTCTTCTTCTAAGTCCTTTACTGTAACAAAACACCACTTAAAATGAGTTTAGAAGCCATGTGATGTTTTCTTATCCAACAAAAATTATATAGGAGTACATGCTAAAGTGAAGACCACAAACCAATGATGAATTAGTCTTATTGTTTCATTATAGTCATACACACATAAATTATAAAAACCTTGTCATTTTCTATCATCAATTTGATAGCCAAAGACTCAATTAAATCGATTTGTACATATACAATCTGTTAAATGCTTGTACTGTTTTGACTTGGATATAATAAACATTTTGTTACAAATCTATTCAACTGTATAACCCTCTTATGTTATCTTTGTTGTCGAGTTTGAATAACAAGTAATGTGTATGATCGATGGCCTTTACAACATCTGCTGTATGGACAATGACCTTTCTTCATTTCCCTAAAGAGAGCCTCATTTCCCTACCTGCAGCCTTGCTGATTTGACCTGAACATGTATGGGTATTTCGAATCTTGAGCTCTATCAGGTTTCAACTGGAATAACTATAACACTGCATAGCCATGTGGTTATTGTAAAAATGTATATTGTAATTAACACAAGAATAAATTGTTGAGTTAGAAGTGTTTATCAATAATGGTCCTAATACATGAAGATTATCACAACTGTCAGGTAACTGGAAATAGTCTTTTTTCTCTTTGCAAAAGCTACAATTAAAACTGTCCTGAATAAATAGTCTTGTAGTGTACTGACAAAATTTCTCTCTCTCACTCTTTCCCTCTGTCTCTCTCTCTCATACAAACACACACACACATACACACACTCAGCACATTAACTAAAACATGTTTTTAAGTTCTTTATATTTTTTTTATTGTAACTTGAAAATGAGGTTGTTGCTGTAAGAATACAAGTTGCACTAAGTTTCTTGACATGGATCAGATTGTCGCATAGCCCAACTTGTAGGTCTCCACTTTTTTTCTTTTCTGTTATAGATAGAAAAAAGGCAGAGACCTACTTGTTGGTCTAACTGTTGCATAAAATTTACCAGTAAATACCCATTTATGTTCAGGCCATCTTAATCATTTTGCCAACATTACACAACATACCAGATCCAAACAAGTATGCTCTAAGTGCAGATGAGCTTGCACACTCAGACATCATGCTCTCTCTTTCTCCCTCTCTCTCTCTCTCTAAAAACAAGACAAAAATCTTTTTGAGCACTTTTATTATTATAGTAATTAGATTCTTGAGTTGAGAGCAGAATGAGACAAAAAATATATGTTTATTTTGTATGTTTGTTCCGTTGAGTTGTTGAGTAGTGTGTGTTCTGTAAAACTTGTGTAGGTATGATGCCTTTATTTTTCGTAGTCATTACCACCAAATGATATTTATTTTACATGTAATTTTTCATACACTGAATTTAATGTCTTTTGGTGTACACATGAAATACAGTTGCAATACCTTTTAAGATTGGGAAAAGAATTATGAACCACTGGCATTATAATCACATTGATATAAATGTAAATGGGTAATGAAAGGGCTGATAAAGCAGCTAAAGCTGTCCTGCAGTAACCTTAAGAATACCAAATTCACTATTCGAGAGCAGCATCCCTCATACAGGATAAATCAGAGAGATTAGGTGGTATGTGCATATCATGTTTGGGACACACATACTAGACTCATGATCATGCATACATCCTGAAGGAGCGAACCTAGACTGGAATGCATACCATGCTAGTGTCCACTATGTGTGGAACACATTCTGGTTTAGTGTCCTGATTTCAATGATGTGAGACAGAAGTATTTTCACAAGTATTGTATGAAGAAACTGTACCATGACATGCCACAACAACAAAAAATTAACAATGTTTTAAGGATTTTACATGTGTTAACTTTTGATATTCATTTTACAGAATTCTGATATTTTTACATTTTATATTTCATCTTTGTGTACTTAATGTTGACATTTACTTGGAAGGGTTTATCTTGCAAAGTTTTTGCCCAATTCTCTTTTACATTTTGTAAACTTAATTTTGGCTGGCTCCAAGCAGCCACTTTTGTGCTGAGTTTCTATAAAAACACTACTAAAAACATACAAATATGCTTAAGCTTTACTGGTTACAAAAAATGTGAATGGAAAGACAAGCAGCTGAGCAAATAGAAAAGACTATCACTACAGAATACCAGGATCCTGAGGTGGAACCTTAATGGCCAATTATATCATTAATTGTTATGACTTGCTTGCTCTAATGATCTATACATACATACATACATACATACATACATACATACATACATACATACATACATACATACATACATACATACATACATACATACATAATTACATACATACATATTTATGTACGTACATATCTATGTATGTACCTACGTACCTGCATTCATATATATATATATATATATATATATATATATATATATATATATATATATATATATATATATATATATATATATATATATATATATATATATATATATATATATATAGATGCAATAAACTGACGACGAACAGTTTATTGCATCTATTTTAATTAATCCCTGACAGACGTGATCCCTTGGTGGATCCAGTACGCTTGAGAGGGTTGTTATTCGCCATATGATTTGTATTCTTTATATATATATATATATATATATATATATATATATATATATATATATATATATATATACACAGAGAGAGAGAGATAGATAGATAGATAGATAGATAGATAACTAAGCAAAAATAAATCTATATATTACCTAACATGTATCATGTGATGTTTATTTGACTCAAAACCTCCAAACTCATCAAGTTGTATTTTAATGAGTACATTGTTCTTTTCCAAATCCAACTTGAAATCTGGTGACACCAGAACATGAAAATGAATAGTAATGCAATTTTGATTCCTGAAAGAGACAAGAAGAAAATTCATCCCTTATAAATCATATCTAGCAGACGCAAAAAGGAAAGTGCAACCTACCTTTAATTACATGTACAATATATGAGCTGTAGAAAAAAAATTTATTACATGCTCATTTTTCTCTCCATTAACTTTACATTGTCAGAACAGAATCATGCAATATTTTATGATAATGTACACCTTTATCTTGCACTCATATGCATGACACATGTGCCTAAAAGAGTATTATAAAATACTTTGTAAACAAGACATATGTGCCTAATAGTGTATTAGGAACTACTTTGTAAATAAATAATGTACACTCATGTAGTAGATGCTTTACATTTGGTTGGTTAAATTTGTTTATGAATGATCTAAAGCAGCTGTTCCATGGACTGCCACGTACCTGCTGCTTTGCAATATTCTGCATTAACTTTCTGATGCAATGTTTCAGATTTAAGCTAGCAACAGATGCCAGACAGGTCATAAAATTGCTAGGGTCCCTTAAAATAGCATGCAAGTGACAAGGCATGAATGTGTCTTCTTATACTGGTAATAAGAATGGCAAAAAATATACTTACAGTTTTACATCCTGAATTTCTGCAGAATGTATTATGTTAATGCTGCAAATACTGAATGAGATGAGCCATTTTGTTGGTTCCAAAGCTTAGTTGCATATTTCAAAAATGTACTGAAATTTTTACTAAATTCTAAGTGTAATAACATCCTCCTTACTGCATTCAAAATGAAATTAATATTATATTCCATTGTGTCTTTTTCATAATTACAATTGAAAGAGTTCATATTTTTCTCATTATAATTCCAAACATTTAAAACGCTGCTTACTGTACAAATCAGATTTTACTTCATGTAGAATTGACAGATAAATCCAATCCATAATCAAAAAATTTAGTAGAATCGAGAAAAATATCAAAATATATTTAATCCAGACTAAATTGAAAAGTTGCTGCAATAAGCATTCATTCAAAATATGACTCTAAATTTCAATTTTAAGTAGACCAAAACAATAATTTCTTTTGAAAGTGATGTAAACCATGCAACTAAGTTCAAATTTAGCTGGGCGGAGTTTAATATGGACATTAATATTGTTGTTGTGTGCTGATGAAACTATGCTTGTGTATTTAGTTTAAAATATAGCGTAAATTAAGCTACTTTGTTTCTTGTAGTATATATTTTTTTATAATTAAAGCCTTAGGTAGAATAAGAAAATGAGCATATAATAAAAAGGTTACTGCATTTGTATGGGAAAAATATGAACTCATTATCTTGGCTGAATATACTACAATATACTGCACTCCAAAGGTCATGCAATATATCAGAAAAAACATGTTCACATTTTCCCTTACAAATGAAGTAACCTATAAGTATTGATACAAAATATTGTACTGATACCAAATATGGTACTGAGTACTGATACCAAATATGGTACTGAGTACTGATACCAAATATGGTACTGGCATCAAGAGCAGAAACATAAATTCTAATAGCAATGATTCCCAGTCAAGCAAGAATCAAAATGATTTTAATATCAATTGAAAATTATTTTCAACATTTTGGGACAGCATTCATTACTATTTATAGCATAAAAATACAGTCAGTCCTGTCCCAATGGTTACCTTTACTCAGTGGTCACCTGTTTACAACAGCCATTCTAATTACCCACCAACCCCTGCAAAGTTCCCATGTATGTACTAGTCACCAGCCTTCTGCAATCAGTTGTCAAGAGTTTCCTAACCAAATAATGGTTTCTCCCTGCCTTTAAGTGGTCAGCAGAGCATATCTAAATTGATCATTTAGATTATGCAAACTGAATATATGCTTTATGAGGAAAACAGTTTAGAATTAGGGGTCATTTTTTGACCAAAATGTGTCCATGAAGGCAGGTGAAGTTTTACTCCACATGCACAAGTGAAATATGATACTTACTCTATGTAAAAGTTTAAGAAAAGCTTTACAAACCCAGAATCTGGAGTTTCTACTCCAGTACTGCCAACTGGTTTGTTGTTCTTGTCTTTATCCTGGAAATAAACAGGAAACAAGATTAGATTCCTATAATTACATAAGATTCAGCTACTAAATCCCCAACAAGTCTATATAGGCCGGTTTATATATATATATATATATATATATATATATATATATATATATATATATATATATATATATATATATATATATATATATAATAGGCAATTCACTTACCAAATGCAGTTGTGCAATATCTGCAAGCTATGATCTTTACAAGCATCATTCAAAGTGAAGTTAGTACATTCAGAATAAATACCTTTCTGTAGTATGATAGGTTATAACCAGGGTGTGGCTAGACCTAAATTTTGGGGAGAAGTGGGGGGAGAGAGAGAGTATATCTGCATTTAAGAATGGTGTTAAGTAATATTATATTTTCAAACAGAACCTTTCCAAATTGTATGTATACTATAAAAACAATTTGTATGCATATATAAATTATAATATTCATATGCAGTATATTTTGGCCACCTTACTTAAAAGCAATGTACATTGTAATAAATTTTGTAATCTATTACAGTATTGTAATTGCAAGTCAGTGAAAATGCCTAATCAACTACTTTATGAAAGTTCACTATAAAATGACAGTTGAAAAACATCTGTAAACTTCTTTAAAACACCCCCTGGAACATGTACATCAGCAAATGAACATGCACCTTCATAACATTTTATTCTTCTCAATTTCTTTGTTGCAGATAAAACATTACTTTACCTTAACTATTCAGAGTATTAAAATCAATATATAATAATGAATGAACCCAAACCTTTCTAACCAAACTGAAGAAGGCAACATTTGAGTACATCTATTTTTAGCAAGAGGGGCTGTCTTAATGTAACCATTCACATTCTAGCTTCTTTACAAAATGTCCACTGAAAAGATTGCAAATTTATGATTTTTATTATTTGTCTAAAATGTCTTGTAACATCATGCATTTGCTTTAAAGTGTCTGCATTGCTACTTTTTTTCCCTGCATTTCACAAAAATGAGTACAAACAACTTTGACCCGACTGTGCTTCTCGAATTCCACAATACAGCATTTTCCATATGTTGTGACCTACCTAATTGTTTTTTATGCTAAATCTTGATTAACATGATTTTTATACTCTGCTTTCTGAGTTGAATATTTTGCTTAATATATTTGCCCAAATGTACATTCATCCATACACAAAATATGTTTGAAGACATAAATCCATGAAAACTTTTTGATAGTTTAGAAAAATGGGAAATCAGGCTACATACCGGTAGCTTCCTTAATAATGATACAAAAAAGTGGAAATAAAATTAATATCAGCTTTGAAAATAAAAGGTTAATTATATAAAATACAGCTGAAATCCAATAATCCATGTGGTAAAGTTATTGCTGTGAAAACCAAAGTTTAGGAGGATGAACAATCTGGGACCATGGCTACTGGAATGCTGGCAAATGAACTTATCTGAGAGTCTCATCAATATAAAAGCAAATTAAACATCTGATTAAAATCAAACAATCCTTTGTAAAGCCATGCAGTGGAAACCAAGGCTCTCAAAAGCTGGACATCATTTAATGAGTTTCATAATTTTGATATTACATCATTATCCATTTAAGAGTCTTTTTATCACATAGTATTGTTTCAGTAGAAATTATTTAGAAAGAAAGAAGAACAAATAATTTTGTTCATTCTGACAGATGCTGTACTGTACCTTTGCTGTGTATAAAAAACAGTCCCAAACAAAGTTGAAACAGTGAAAGTATATTATATATTTTTGATAACTATAAATCAAAGAATAAGCATCCATCCAAATAAACAGAACATTTTACAAAGGACAAAATATTTGTCAACACAAAATGTCCAATGCATGTGATGTCACATTGTTTGATATAGTGCAGAGTACCGGTTTGAGTTGGTCCGCACAACAGTTATGTTGAAATTCCACATCACAACTAAACATTACAATGTTGCAATATTTTGTTATAAGAAGATTACTGGATGCAGAAATACACATATTTACAATGTATTAGTGACTGGATATTTGTAGTATTTGATATGGATTATTAGACTGTACAGAAGACATAAACAAATCTCTTTCTTAGTCAAACTTGCATCACATATTTACCTCGTAAAAATATGCTGTGATTGGATAAAGGTCTTTCAATTTGGGAGACTGGTTCATGTCTACATTCTTCTGTGAATAAATGTGCATTTATTTACTTCAGTAAGTTCACATTATACCAAGCTTGTATACAGGATGGATTGCTAGAGATAATTACCACCCAGCTACCACACCTCCAACCCTTGTTATTATCTAAACAATACTGGTAGTTTTACTTGCTGTTATTGTTCTTGTGTTGGGAGTTTAGCCATTTTTCATGCTATGTTATACATGACATAACAAGATCCTGTTGGGATAAATTGGCAATACTGAAACAGATGAGACCGTTTTTTTCCAATTCCCTTCACGAGTCAAATAAAACAATGGTGGCCACAAGTGTTTAATGAAAACAAAAAATTCCAGAAGGTGAGTTAAAAACATTTTTCCAAGATCACAGCCAATCAGTAAAGAGCATACTGCACAATAATTGCATGGGCTTATTTTGACCAATCAGAATTATATAAAGTGATAATACATGTATAATATCAAAAATATTAAACTGCACATGCTATAGGCAAAGTGTACTGACCATGTTATTAATGCTGGAGTATTAAACTTTTTTTTGAAATTTGATATTTCTACATAGCTCAAGATCTAAGCAATCAAAAGTCATCAAATTAGGCCAGTATGCATCTTCCTGCACTCCTCTTTGTTTAATGTCTATACAAATGCATGGGAAAAGTACTATGTCAATAAATGCCCATAAAATATATGCAACAGACAATTATGAGAAGTTAAAAATCATAAAATATATGCAGGTGGATGACCACAGACTACTCATATGAAATACACAAAAGTTTTTGTTGCTTAGTAAAATTTTAAGTATGTCCCAATTATTGAGATCACACAGGCTTTCCACAACAGAAAACTTGCATGGTCAACTTACAGCAGGTCATAAATTGCTAAAGACTTCAAATGGTCCTGTATGTCAATCACAGATTTATCAGTTGGTTTTATAAGAATGTTAATGTGGTCATTAAAATTTTATAAGAATCTTTCTTTTTTATTGTTTTTAAAGCAGCACAAGTTGCAACATTGCTCTTTTATTTCCAATCTCTTTGAGTTAAAAGCACTATGACACAACTATGCAAAAGTGATGTCATATTGACAACAGCATAATATTTACATCGTTTCATGCTGCACAGTAATAAAAGCAGACATCCAGAAGAAAAGTCTGGATGACTTAACTCCTTCAAATTGTGCTGTGAAACACCAGAAACTAAATTCATTAAATTTCTTTGCAATATAATACTTACTATGCCAAATCTGCCTGAAATTAAACATTTCTTTGTAAAGTTATGCAACAGAAACCAAAATTAAAAGGATTTGCATCAAGGGCCATAACTCCTACAAAAATGTAATGTTACACAAGGAACTTGTTAAAGGTTGTTATTAATATAAAAAGTATTGCTGAATACATATTGAATACAGTTGTAAAAAAATCAATAATTCGTAAAGATAAGCCGCAGACACTAAAGTCTCAATGATTGGCACTAAAATGCCATAACTCCTTACCGTGATTCCATAGAATGCTGGAAATTTAAATTTATTTTGACCTGAATTAATATAAAACTGCATATAAAATTTGGTTGAAATCTAACTATTCCCAATAAAATTACATTCAGAAACCAAAATGATGACATATAGAGATGGCCAGCTAGACTAATGGATGCATTTACTACAGTGTTCCTAAAACTTCATCAAGCAAGGTCCAAATTTTACTGTACCTTAAAACAAAAAACATTTGCAAACTTTCATTATACATGTACTAGTCCTTATGGGGACCCTGGGTGGCTGTGTAGTTTAGAGTGCTCACCTTTACAGATCACTCCTATCTCAAATCTGTTTGCATGGGTTCGAGTCCCAGGATTGACCAATGTTGGTACATGAGAAAGCTGCCAGATGCTTCTCATGGCTCAGTGATTCTTTCCAGGTTCTCCCTCCACCAATTATACACATACTGGCAACCAAACTTTAGCTAAAAAGTGATGTTAAACTCAAACTAACAACAAGTGCTCATTCGTTTGTGGTACATGACAGTTCATTACCAAAGCTTGGTAGGAAGATTTACAGTTAAGCCTGTTTCCAATAGCCACCTCTGCGTAGTAGACATAACAGGTTTCTACAACAGGTGATCTAGGTTCATATCTTATAAATACTGGTCATAGAGACTTTAAAAATGTGGCTCTTCAGGTTAGGTAATCTTTTAGCAGACATGACTTTTACAACATTTTCGACCATACCTTGTTTGGTGCACTGTCTGCTTTCTTTGTGTTCTTCCTCTCCTCTAACTCTCTTTGTGAAGCTTCAATCTTCTTCTTTCTTTCTTTCTTCTGTTGCCTTTTTAAGCGCTTCTTTTGATTCCGAGACAACCCCTTCCCCTCACTGAAAGTTGCTTCTGCAATATCTTTATTATCAAGGTCATCCTCTACTGATTTATTTTCAGTAGCTATCTCATCTTTTTCCTTATCTTCTGCATCATCATTTTCCATGGTTTTATCATCCTCCTGCATTTGATCTTCTCCATTATCCTCTGCAGCTGTTACCTCTTCTTTTTCTCCTCTTTCATTTGTTTGCATCTTATCTGTTTCTTTCATTGATTTCTTTTCTTGCAGTGATACTGCTTCTTGCATTTGTCCTCCAGCATTTGTTATTGCTACTTCAAGTGTTGTTGCTTTCTCCTGTACTAATTTTTCTTCTGGCCTTTCACCTTCTTTATAGGAGTCTACTACTGATGTCTGTAATTCACTGGTTGGTTCTTGTACTTCTTGTTTTCCTACAGTTTCTATATCATTGATAGTGTTTGCAGGAATTGTGTTTTCTAGTGTAGGTTCCTCATCATGGGCCTTTTGCCCTGACCCTGGTCTTGCATCCATTCTGTCACCTGGCACTTCTGTTCTTTTAGCTTCTTCAAATGAATCTTTATTTATTACAGCTCCTCCTATCACTGATGTATCTAATCCATCACTTGCATTTGCTGTCATTTCCTTCATGTCTTCTATTTCCTTTCCTTGTTCTTGAGCTGGACCTTGTTTATTAGATGCAGGTTCGTCATCATGGCCTGATTTTGGAAAATCTAGCATGACATTGCCATAATTATTGTTCTTTGCATCAATTCCAATCTTGCCTGCAAAACACACAGATATATTACCATGCACCTCATTTTGCATTTCAATGCCCTTGTTCACTTCCTTGCAAACGTTCTCCTGATTTCCATGTGAGTGCCTATCTCCACTGTTTTCATATGGAAGCAACTCCTTCTTGGAATTCTTTTTCTTTTTTCTTTTCTTTTTCTTCTTAATCTGATTAACATCTATGGATGAAGGTTTCTGACCATCAACTTCAGAAGACTCTACACCCACTTCATCCTCACCACTCCCATCACTGTGACTTTGGACAGTTGTGGATGTCTGGATAGAATAGGAAGAAAACAGCGAAGAATATTCTCCATGGGTCAAAGATGCACTGGGACCAAATACCATCTGAGGCTCCTCTGTCCTCAAATCAGTTTCTCCTGACTGGCCCTCTGTCCCAGTCTTTGAAAGGCCCTCTGTCACAAGATCTAAAACAAACAAAACAATATCCAGTGTTTTCATATTTATATTTTACAGTATTTGGTCTATGAACAAGTTGCTTCTAAGTTCTAACAAGTTTCATTTTCCATTACAAAAATGTTAAACTGTGAAAATATGCCCTTGCAAACTTTTGTATTGACACAGAAGAATTGTATCACTTGAATTGGATTAATCCTGTTGTGGGCATTGTTTTGATCACATTTTTATATGACACAATGTGACATCAGTGGTACGATAGTTATAAAAGCTACTTGTTCAGGAGACAAGCAGCTTGATTAACTACAAGGCTTCAAGGAACTACCTCCAACTGTTGAGGGTAAAAGTTTAAAAGCTGAACCCTGATTTCCTATACATGGTGACACAAAAGGACAAAAGATGTGATTTATCACTTTAATTGCATGAAGTGTTGGAGACAGACCTGAAGTATTAGGGGGCATGGCTTGGCAGAGAAGGTATATGCAATTATACAGGTGGATAGAAAAATAGTTTTAGAATGATACATGTTGACAGATTACCTGTTTCTTCAGTGGGCTTTTGAGTTCCACATGAATAACAAAATTCATCCTCCTTGTCAAGAGTGTTCCCACAAACAGATCCATTTAATCCCTTACCACAGCATGTCTCCACACTACTGAGGAACCACTGTGGATCCACTTCAGTGCCACATTTCCTACAAAACCTGAATTTCTTTTCAATTTCTGCTTTGCATGTAGTTCCATCTTTGAGTCTTGCTCGACAAATAATGATGTTTTTCTTCGCCTTAAATTCATGTCCACACTGGGAACAGAAGCCAGTGTTTTCCCCAACTTCCTCTTCTGCACCACAATGCTCACAACGCATCTTTCATTTATATAAGTGTCCTATTTAAAGGGTTTCCATTCATAATTTTCAATGTTCTTTCCTCTTGTCAAATATCAGCACTTTAAACTACAACCTTTATTTAATGAAAATAAAACAAAAAAATACATTAAATAAAAGATAATTATGTCAGTATCTTCTGAAGGTTCTAAGAGGTAATTCAAATGGGCAATTAATAAAAACAATTCACTCTCATCCATGAAACAAGTGCCTTTTATTAGTGTAAAAGTAAAAACTGGTTTTAACATCAACCAATTAGTAGTTCAAGTTAAAATGTTATTCTTGACCAAACAATTTATTAATGTAAAATTCTAAGTGAGCAACATCCCAAGCTTCCCACCCACAAACACTGTTAATGTAAAATAAGTATTGAGACTGAAAACTATGAATTTGTTAATGAATTTATCAATCTTTCACTTGAAAATCTGGTATAGTGAGGTAACTCACTTTGGAAAAGTATTAGTAACCTAGTCAATGAAAGTAATAAATAGATACCTTTCTGTAGCAAAAGAAAATTGTGACTCTTTAGCCTCAGACCTCATCGCAAGACTTTCATCTGGGGAATGACTTTTTCTTTACTATAGTCATGTAATCAACTAAATGTTGACCACATGACAAGACCTTTCTGTACAATGGCACAAGTTCCAATCCAAAATTACAGTTTAATTCACTGGCTTCCCCTCCATGATCTCAATAGCTTCTCATATTTTCCTTCTCAGGGTATTGTTCTCTCTACTGAGCACTCTGGTATTATTGCAAGAAAAAGTATGTCCTGGTTTTCTGCTTTTGTTCACCAACTTCTGTCAGGAATTCTGTCAGTGTACAGGTGTTCTTTAACTTGTTTCAAGGCTCTTAGTGGTTTCCCCAATGTAGTCTTTTCCACAGTTATCACACTAGAGTTTATAGATGACTGAGCACTTCAAATTCAAGGGAGTTTGGTCTTATTGATGTACAAAAATTGAATGGATGGTGTTACAGGGTTTGTGAATTACATTAGCTCCATGTTTTTGGAAGATTTTTTTGCAATCTTCTTGAGAAACCCCCAATGTATGGTAAAGGAACAGTTGTACACTTTTCTCCCTTCTCCTTCAGATGTTCATCCCTTCTCCATTCCATTTCAGTAAACACAATTGTTGGCCCTTCTAGCTTTCTTAACATGATCAATCTCCAACACCCAGTCTTCCTCAACAATGACAGTGTTGTTCACCTGCATGCAACAAAGTTCCCACTACTGAGCTTTTATGTTCAAAATGGTGATTGGAGTTTAAGTTCAGATACTGGCCTTGCTGGGTAGATTTGCAGTAAATGGTAACTTTTGTTGTCCCCATCGTCTAAAATGTGAAAACAAGCATCTAATAAGTGCAACTTCCCATCTTCTTCCACATCATAGGTGAACTGAATATTTATATCAATGGAACTGAGACACTTTGAATTCTTCAATATTGTATTCATACATGATGGTGAAAGTGTCATCCACATAACAAAACAATACATCTGGAAGATAGGCTGCAGTGGAAATGGCACTTTGTTCAAAATCTTTGATACAAATTTAAAGCACAGTAGTATGTTTGTTCCACCCTGTGTCTTTTGTCAGAGTCTTTTTTGGATGACAGACAAGGCCTTGTCAACAGGTATGCTGGTAAAAAGAATACTTCAGATCATATAATTTTTTCCATGGAGTGACTTCAGAATCTTTAAATTTTGAAACAATCCACAGTTTTTTATATGGAATATGCATTGATCAACTAAAGGGACCAACCACTTCTGCTATATACATTGATGCAGGATTATGTAATAGATTCTAACCTGAAAATAATAGGGCACAAGGGTGTATTTATCTTGTGTACCTTGGGAAGTCCATAAAACTTTGGTATCTCCTCATAAGTGCAATAAATATGGTTCTACAAATTAGTCTTATCTTTTTTCATGTCCTTTAAGTATCAATGTACTTACATTTGCATTTGCTAGAGTGATCTTTTTTAGCTTTGCATAAGTCTTCTCATCTTTCAAAAGTGACCATTTTTTGTGAGTCATAGTCCCTCCTATTCATAACTATGAGAAGACATATCCAATGTTAAAAATGATCCACAGTTAAACAGTGATGCCAAATTAAAACTTCCACCACTGTACACAAAGGTCTAGTTGATTACCTGAATCCAGTCCAGAAGTCATTCCTCTGATCAGGATCTCATGATGAGATTGAAAGCTAAAACGTCACAACTTTTTTTCCTATAGAAAGGTATCTATTTCCTACCGTCATTGACTACAAGTGGCTGAAACAGGTAACAATATCCATTCTAGTATTAGTAACCATGTTTTATAAACAGTTACCTATTTTCTACAATTATTGTCTGATGCTATTAGTGAACATACATGACATTTATATTCAAGACATAATGTTTAAAATATTTTCATGAAGTATAATAATTATTTTGTGCATTTTTTAATATGTGAAATTTTTTAAAAGTATTTTTGAAAAGAGGGAGAGACAGAAAGATTATTTTGAGATGCTCTCTGACATTCCATTATATGTATACCATAAAGAGTCTTACTCTAACAAAGCTACTTTTAATCATTTTTACACATTCTCCATACAAAAATAACAAGTAAAACATTCACAGGCATTATATTACGTTTTACTTTCTTGATTAAACTGAAGAAAAAAAATAAACAAGACATTAAATAACAAATTTTACTTAAATTTCATTAAAAAACCATGCAGAAAAATTACCCTTTATACATGATATGTCACAGATATGAAAGTGCTGATGATTTGAAAAGTATACATATGCCACCACTGAAAGCAGAAAAGCCAAAGTCCTAAATGCCCATGAAATATGAGAATATCAATTAGAAAATGACTAAAATGTCATGACATTTAACAAAAAACTGTACATGCAAACATGATTTGTCAACATCAAGTACTTACTACTTAATCATTCTAAAATGTGGGGGTTGTTGAGAGGTAGGGTTTTAAAATATTTTTAAAATGTGTAACACAAGAATTGAAATGAAAAATTAATGCAATGATTTAAACATTTAATCTTTTACCTTCATATGATAAAAAATATAGTCTTTGAAAAACTGATATAATGTCATAAAAGTGTAATCTGATCATCATTCCATCCATCCATTCATACATACAAACACACACACACACACACCTACCTACCTACCTACCTACCTACCTACCTACCTACCTACCTACATACATACATACATACATACATACATACATACATACATACATACATACATACATAAGTCAATGCCAATAAATCCAAGTCAAGGATTTTCAAGATGGCTGCCATGTATGGATAGTTCTAACACAGCTCCACACACTTCAATTAACTTTTTGTAAAAACTGGTGTAAAATATGCTAATACCAATTGCAAAAATTTATGCTGTGGATTATTATGATATTAAGTTAGTGTGAGTGAAATTTAATGTGCACACTTTCATATTTTTCAAGCAAATTTGGAAACCTGTTCAAAACAAAGGATTTAGGTCATCCAAGATGGCTACCAAAGTGGATTAATTTGAAATTTAACTACATCTGCCAAATCTGAACTTCAGATGATACCAACTAAAATACATTATGCAAGTTCCTTTTCCAAAAGTTTATGGATATGTGCTAGTCATATATAAGGATTTCATATGATGTTTTTTCTATCACTATTATGAACAAGCTGAAAATATCAGAAGCATGGAAACATATTGAAATACCAGCCTTGTAGGGTCCTTACTCAGCACACTCAGCTCAACCTTTTCTGCATCATTCTCTGGCTTTAGTATGTCTGATACACCTGAAGATCAGATCCACACAGATAATCCCATGCAAGAAAGTGATGTACAGAGTGAAAATGAAAATGGTACAGATGATGATCTGGAGTTATCCAATATGGCTGATATGTATCTATATAGAAATTCCTGAGGGTCAAACAAAATAAGTACAGTATCATTGTGCATATAGATCCACAAAAGTTTGAGTTTGTAAAACATATTCTGGATTCAGAAACTTGCATGACTTCATGCAGCGCATTTAGTGTTCAAAATGGTATTATATACAGAATACAAGAGAAAAACACTGTGACAGCTACACTGTATAAAACAACATCTGCCTTACACATACAAGGGCTGAACTGTTTCAGATGGTTAGACCATATTATCTGTAAATGTAGACAGGATGAGAATACCCATGTTAAAGGCAGTTATATGCTGACATTGACACCAGTAGGTAGATGTAATACCAAACATGAAACTTTTAAAGTCTTTGACCTTGATGACTCAGGCAATAAAATTAACACCCTCCCAGAGTGTCAGGCAATGACATGCTCTATAAATTATGACCATTGCAGTGATGGTTTAAACCATACAGATTTCTCCATGTGTATACATCAAAAAGCAATTAGGAACTTGGAGGCCCAAATTGAAGACTTAAAACTACAGTTACATGCTATTAAGTCACCACAGGGGAGGATTAATGAGCAAGTAACCTCATGTGAAACAGCAATTCAGACAGACTCCCAAATAAAAACAATGTCAAATGCTCAGACATAGACAATCTCAATACCAGCCAAAAGGAAATGTAAAGGGACCAGGCAAATAACAACTGGCACCCAAAGTAATCCTGCATTGCAAACAACAGTACCCCCATCTGTAAAGTGTCACACCTGCAACTGCAATAAGTGTACACCCATGGCCCTCAACTCAGACTTAGTCTGTTGCATGCACCAACAATGGCACTTCCCAGTGCTCAGACAAATGTGTCAGCTAAATTAACTCGAACAATAGAGACACCCTGTTCAACACCCCTTCCTCCAAGAGATGTGTCTAAAATACAAACCAGAGTCCAACACAAAAAAATCACAAGCCAGAAAAGATAGGTCTCTAATAATTGGCTCATCAATACTGAAAGGTATAATACCAAGGAGACTTTTTAAAACAGATGTACAGACTCTAAGAGATGCAAAAATCAATAGTATTATGGAACGAATAATGAATACTGACCTAACCAAATACAACCAAATTATTATTTTAGTAGGTGGAAATGATGCCAGTAATGAAAGGTCACTAAGCCAAATAAGAACAGATTTTGAAAGTTTACTGTATGCTGCTAGGTATTGCAGTCCAGATACATGTAAATTAATCATATCAGGCCTACCACCTGGTGTGGACACCAGGTTGAAAGAAATCAATGATCTGATAATTGACCTATGCAAAGACTTCAACCTACAGTACATGCCTCAATACACATCTTTCTTCAGAAACAGGATATCAACCTAAGTCTCTACCACAGAGACAAAATTTATTTAAGCAGAAAAGGAACCTCTCAACTACTGAGAAATATCAACATGTATGCCACTATTTTCAGACACTATAACGAAGAGTACTGTATCTACTGTGGGGAAACTGGCCATATGACAGATATGCCATCATGGCAAACAGATTGAGTGCTTCAGATGCCATTAAAATTTGGACACAAACAAAGACTCTGTCAATAAATGTATTATACATACTAGGAAGTTGGCAAAGAGGAGAATGCCAATGCTTCATCCATAACAAATCAAAATTTACCTATAGAGACTCTTGACTCTAAATATTCAATGGACACTGTTGTAAATGTAAATGTTAATGGATTTTCAGGGTATGTATGTGACTTTGAAGATGCTAATATATATGAACATTTAAGTATGGAAATAGAATGTAAGAATAATAAAAGTAGTATGGAGACAATCAACGGGGGTAACCCATTGCATGACATACATATAATTGATATGAAACTAAATGCAAAAGGTTTTAACGTAGGTCACTTAAAGGTACAGGGTATAGTGGGAAAAATAGACCAAATTAAGTTAATGTTGTCTATCAAGGAAAATAATATAACTGTTTTAGGACTCACTGAAACCAAACTAAATGCTAAACACAATGATGATCTATTTCATTGTCAAGGCTACAATAAACCATTACGCAAGGACAAAGAGACAGCAGGGAGAGGTCTTGTTGTATACATTAGGGAAGAGGTAAATGCAGAAAGGCGACTTGACTTGGAGTCACAAGAAATTGAGAGTATTTGGATGGAAATTTATCAAAATAATGCAAAATCATTTCTAGTTAGTTTCATTTATAGGCCACATTCCTCCAAAGCAATTTGGAATGATAACTTTTTGAAACAAATGGAAAATGTTCTTGTGCAGGAGAAAGAAACATATATACTCAGTGATATAGATAAGGACCTTCTCAATACTCAAATAAGAAAGAACTGGACAGAATTTATTGAATCATTAGGCCTAGTACAGATGGTAAATGACCCCTCTAGGGTAACAGAAACATCAAGCACTCATATTGATCACATTTTTACCAACCTACCAGACCAAGTAGTTTGTGTTAACATACAAAAAGTTGGTCTTAGTGACCACTATTCTACTTTTTTGACAAGGAAGGTTAAATGCAAGAGAAATAAGAAAAATACACACACAACTATCACTTACAGATCATTCAAAACTTTTAATGAAGAACAATTTTTCATTGACCTATATAAAGTTCCATGGAATATGATCCAAAATTTGGATGACATAGATGAAGCTCTGAGAGTGTGGACTGACTTATTTATGGATGTAGTCTCTAAGCATGCACCACTGAAAGTACATTGAGTAAAGAATGAAATCCAACCTAATTGGCTTACAACTGAAATCCTTGATGCTCTGAAAACAAGAGACCAATTCAAGGCTATGGGTAACCATGCACAATATAAAGCATGGAGAAATAAAATAACAAGTATGATTAAAAACGCTAAACAAAATTATTATCAATCATTGCTTGAAAACAAAAAGAGCAACAAAAACTGCATTTGGAAAGTCTTCAATAAACTCACTGGAGGAACACACAAAGATAGATAAATAAAATTTACTCACTTCTGGTAAATGACACCATAGTCACTGATGACAATGACATTGCAAATGTTTTCAATGATTTTTTCACCAACATTACCACAAAGCTAAAAGAACCAGTGATTGAAAACTGTTGAACTTTCATGAACTTTAAAAGTTCTGCAGCAGCAAAATCTCTAAGGAGGTATGTTTCTCTATCCCACCAGTCTCAAAAAACTTTGTTAAGAACTGTCTCAGTGAACTTGATACTTACTAAGAAAGCTACAGGACTTGATCAGATTGGTCCATGACTCATTAAATCTTCTGCCTCTGCTATTGTAGATAGCATAACATTCATAATCAATTTAAGTAATGCATCCTCATCTGTCCCCAAAATATGGAAAACTGCAAAAAGTACCTTCTATTCACAAATCTGGTCCTAAGGATGATGCTGATAACTACCAGCCAATCTCAATACTACCAAACTTGTCAAAATTGATTGAAAAGCATGTCCATGATTCATTCATATCATATTTAACCAAACACTTTCTGTTATACCCTAATCAATCAGGCTTTAGACAGAAACATTCATGTGAGACTGCCTTGATCTCCCTAACTGATAAATGGCTTCAAGCACTTGACCAAGGTAGAATAATAGGTTCTGTATTTGTAGATTTCAAGAAAGCTTTTGACATGGTGGATCATGAAATCCTTTTGAAGAAACTGAAAATCTACAGTTAGATGGTTTACTTCATACTTAAGTGAGAGAACACAACATGTTTATATAAATAATGTTCTGTCTGAACCTGGAACAATTAGATGTGGAGTACCACAAGGATCAATTCTGGGTCTATCACTATTTATGTTATTTATTAATGACCTACCACTTGTACTAAAGGACTCAGTATCATCTACAGATCTCTATGTAGATGACACAACATTGTCAGACATCCAAAACACAAAGCAAGAACTCTAAATTTCTTTACAGAATGTCCTAAACAAACTGGACAACTGATGCACATGCAATGGCATGGTAGTTAATACTGGTAAAACTAAAATATTACTTATCTCAACACAGAACAAAAGAACAAAACTTTATACTGAACTATGTCTAACATGGAATGATAAAAGGTTGCAAATGGTCTGTCACGATAGTCTACTTGGTGTTTTGGTAGATAATAACCTATCATGGACTGAACATATCAAACATATCAGTAAAAAAGTCAATTCAAGTTTATGGCTTCTCAGTAGGATAAGACACTTTCTCCCGGAAAAGCACAGAAAACTATTTTATAACAGTTACATACAACCCTATTTAGACTACTGTACTACAGTATGGGGTAACTCAAATGATAAAAACTTAGCAAAGTTGGCACATTTCCAAAAAAGAGCTTTTGAGTTAATATCAATCCAGAAAAAAAGCATGGAAAATTTAACTGGTAAGTTAAAAATACTACCTATTAAAGACCAAATCTGTTTAAGAAAAGCCAAATTAATGTACAGGATAACCAATAATAGAGCTCCTGAATATTTACAATCACTATTCAAGTATAGGTTACCTGGAAATACTCCCCACCTGTGATCAATGTCTACCAAACATTACAAAATTCCCAAACCAAATAAGGAATTATTTAAAAATAGTTTCCAATACTCTGGAACTTTGCTCTGGAATAGTATTCCAGTTGAGATTAGAAATGCAATCTCTATTTCCTTTTTCGAAACCCAGTATATACAGTGGCTTCAGAGATGTAACAAAAATAAGTAAATTCCCTTGAATGAGAGCCTCAAGGTAGATTAGTTCTTAGCTAATTGAGTTACCCTCTTTAAATAAAGTTATAATAATAATAATAATAATAATAATAATAATAATAATAATAATAATAATAATAATAATAATAATAATAATAATAAAATAATAATAATAATAATCAGTTTATTATGCAGATAAATAAAATATAGTTATGCTGCATCCACACACACACACACAAACACACACACATACATACATACATACATACATACATACATACATACATACATACATACATACATACATACATACATACATACATACATACATACATACATACATACATACATACATACATACATACATACATACATACATACATACATACATACATACATATATAAGTCAATGCCAACAGTGGAGTTATCAGGTAACCATTTTTATGCAGATAAATAAAATATAGTTATGCTGCTTCCTTCAACAAACTGAATTATATATATTCAACAACTTGTACCTTGGCAATATTATTTTCTTTCTCACACAAACACATAAATCCACTAACTTCTTTGATCAGAAATAATACATAAATTTCATTCAATATAGCCAATAGGTCAATGCATTTTTTGTCTGATATTTTTTTGTTATTCTGTTGTTATTGTGATTTTTATATCTATTTTTATGTGAATAAATAAGAAGGCTTTCTTGTTTCCTTCAATAACTTCAATTCCTTATATTCATCAACTTATAATTCAACAAAATTTCTCTCTCTCTCTCTCTCTCTCTCTCTCTCTCTCTCTCTCTCTCACACACACACACACACAAAAGCATAATACCTTTTGTAATAATATCTAGATTTTATTAATTCTGACCAATATGTCAAGACACTTGTTACCAAAAACTTTTTGGGTCATTCTATTGTTACTATTGTTCTTGTCATTATCATCTTTAGTGACATTCCTGGCAAAGTTCTTGCAGCTTATACACAAGAGTTTTCTTTGAGATATGAAATTTTCCTATGGCTGTCTTTGTGAAATGCACATGCAGAAAAGCATATTTTTCTCCACTTAAAACTTACCAAAATGCTGTGTATAAACTTGTGTTACTTCAAGAAATAGGGCCAAATCATTGATAAACTTGTTTTGCAGTTACAAAATTTGAGCTGTTTCTATCCTGTCTTCTCATCACTTTGCTCTACATCAACAGCAAAATTCTGTATCCAGCATGACTCTGTATCACATAAATACAGATCATGCCCTTATCTTAGGCACAGTATTTCTCTTATGACAGCAACAGCAGCAGGCCTAGTTTTGCAGGTGGTAATAGGCACATAATTAAGCATGGGCTTATTATCAGCTTAATACCAAAAAAAACATGTATGGCAAAGCAAATCCACCCAGGAAAATGTCACACCATGGATAATGGTAGTGCAAGCCACTGCAGTATATACAGCTGCAGATCCTGTTTATATGCATACATCACTCAAAATAATTACCTGTGATACTTTGTACACCTGATAGTATAAGTTGCTGATTTTCCAAGGTTATGAAACCTGGAAACTGTAACATATTATCTCTCTGCCAACCAAAATCATTCCTTCTGGTTTTGTTTTTCCACTGCAGAGCAAATAAAGTCTATTTAGTGACTAGGGACTGTCATATTGATATGTATCCTGGTTCACAGAGCAATAAAAAAAGCAATTGCACTGTTCATCCCATCTTTGGTATTATTACTGATTAACTTTTACCATTTTAACATCAATACAAGTGAGACGTGTAACATAAAAACATATAGTTCTTATGTAGTCTTTATCTGGTTTAGTTTGTTCTTTAATTATTTAATGTTTGTTTTAGAATTCTACTGTCATTAAAAATGCAAATAATTTAGGTTTTCTACTGGCTTTTGTGTTACAGGTTTAAGTGGTTTCTATCCCCTGACAAAGACCTCGGTTATCTCAAAACACTGACAAAATCATTTTGTAACTGCACAGTAGCCAGTGTGTGTGTGTGTGTGTGTACTTCTGATATAAGCTACTTTTACACACAGCAGAAACCTTATACATTATACATCTCATCAGATTCTTCACTGCAGTGGATGACTAATTCACCAAAGAGTGGTCACATGATGGTGCTTATGACAGATACATTATATTTAGATACAACATACAATGCAATGGAATCAACAGAAACGAACAACATAAAAAATGGTCATTTTACTATCAAGTTTCTTGGCAATTCTCCCAGTAGTTTAAAAAAAACGTTTGCTCATGGATAATGATGACAAATGAAAGTCTATCTGAGATCTAGTCTATAATAATGGCAAAGAAATGCATTATTCATTGATGTTATGTTCACAACATATGTTTACACTTGTAAACATTATTCCATATGGATCAGGGAATGATTTTTTGGAAAAGCCAATCATTACCAACTGTGAACTTAAATGAACATACATACTCTTTCCCAATAAGTTCCTAACTACTCTGATAAGGCAAACCAAATTTGTGCCATAAATGGTTTTTTGCCAGATACTAAGCATGTGATAGAAATGTCATCCAGTTTTTAGGAAGGTGTACCGATTTGTAAGATTCGTGTGGATCTGTCATTCCCAATGTTTAAAAGTGGGCATTCTTTACTGTAGTTTGAGGATCCTGTTGACAAGAAAGAAAGCACATTTAACATATATTTTATTATCACTTCAGTGTCCTCTATTTTGCTATTATTAATTCTGTGCGTATGACTCTTCTTTTTACTGGCAAAGTAACACTTTCACTTCTTGGTTAATTTTATTTATTTCTATTCAAATTAAACAATAAGAACAAGAATATTAGAATTCTTTGTTTCAGACCACATAGTCCATATATCTAAATTAAAATGAGGATATGAAGTAAAACATTATAAACATAAAAGAATATATATATATATATATATATATATATATATATATATATATATATATATATATATATATATATATATATATATATATAAAGAATACAAATCATATGGCGAATAACAACCCTTTCAAGCGTAATGGATCCACCAAGGGATCACGTGTGTCAGGGATTGATTAAAATAGATGCAATAAACTAGTCTATACAAGCTGGTTGTATTTATAGTTTTAATGTATGTTGAGACAGCCATGTAGAGGCTTACAAACACAATGTTTTTGTGTTTATTTGTTTGTCGTATATATGTTTTGTATTTGCCTTTGAAAAAGACTCATTAAGAGTCGAAAGCGATTAGGCTAGTTAGTTACTAGTTTCCTACTGTTCGTCGTCAGTTTATTGCATCTCTATATACATACATATCTATATCTATCTATCTATCTATCTATCTATCTATCTATCTATCTATCTATCTATCTATCTATATATATATATATATATATATATATATATATATATATATATATATATATATCATATATACAAGTATACAACTTATTCCGACATTTCGTTTTCCTTATCTATAGAATGAGATAAGAATTAGAAGAAATAACTTTATAAGGTTTTTATTAATCCAGGATATTTGCGTTTAAAGCAAAATGAATTAAGATGTATGACAATATTAATCTCGGAATTAAGTGACAGCAAAAACTGCTGAAACAATGCAATCAAAGCTTTCAAAATGTACATATTACCATCAATAATTGATCACTGGTTCACAACAAAAGAAATTCAGCCCAGAAATCATACAAACTGAAAGGCAGTCATAATGCTCCAATAGTGGATTTTTTTTTTACTCCGCCATCATCCAAAACGAACTTCTTCGTCCACTCAGAGGAGTTTGTTACAAATAAAATTAGGAGACTAACCTGTAATAATATTATTACAGGTTAGTCTCCCAATTTTATTTGTAACAAACCCCTGTGGTCCACTTGAACATCAAGATGATGTTCAGAGGCTAAAACCTAAAGTATTGTTCTGTCGTTAGTCGTTCTGTTCAAATCTTACGTGCGTTTGACATCGAAAAAATACTACAAATAAAGCAAATAATCATCCATTAAAACAATAAATTCGAGAATCGTTGGTGTAATTTGTGTTTAAACTTACTTTTCACAGATGTACGTCTTTCCTTCCAGGAAAGAGAAACTGAAAGTGGGCATTCATTTCAAGGGAGGTAAGTCCTAAAAACTTAATTTGTTTTTCTTTTCAATTCCTTTATTTTATTTATTTATTTATTTATTTATTTATTTATTTTATTTTAATTCATTTTTTAAAATTCAATAAAAGAACTATCACCAAAGCGATCAGTTTTTTTTAACAATAATGCCATATTACAGGTGAGTCAGGTGACGCATATTAGATCTGATCTTCACTCTGTTTAACTCCCTAACACCCCTTTCGTTCTGAAACAAAGATTGAAAACACCATGTATTTTTTCATGTTCTGTCACAAGTACAATAGACAACGAACTGAGTGGATGAGAAAATTACTTTCACTGTGAAATAAAATCATTATCTTAGATTTACTGCTTGGGAAAAAAGGCGATGCAAATGAAAAACAAAAATATAATTTTACCTGGTGTAGACAAATATATAGCCGATACCGGACGATTTCAGTAACTCTCTCTCTCTCTCTCTCTCTCTCTCTCTCTCTCTCTCTCTCTCTCTCTCTCTCTCTCTCTCTCTCTCTCTCTCTCTCTCGATCGATCGATCGATGTAACACATTTAGCTGATTTAATTTGAGGCCCACAATTATTTTTCATTTTTATGTTGTGTTTAGTACGTTGTAATACTTGCGTTATGAGAGAAGGTTATAGTCCGAGTATATCAACCCGTTTGCTTGTACCCCTCTACCGATTTCAATAATGGAAATTTATAATGTGGTAAAAAAAAAAGTGCAAGAAACTAAGTCAATTCATTCATTGATTTATATTTTCTAACCTGACTCTGAGCAGAATAACCATAACATTGCGCGTTTCATACTAAACGGAAGTTTTCAATACAATAGACGAACATGCTTGAGACCCAGTTTCTTGGACAAGTCCATTTTCAGCAAAGGGGTGTATCTGCAACAATAGAGGTATATGAATATGTCGTCTGCTTCCGATATTTACACAGTCGAATCAAGCAAAGGAAAAGAAAGACTACAGCAAATTTGCTTTTCACGTGGATTTAACAAGCGGTTTAATTAATATGTTCGTGTGTGCCAAGGGATATAATTCCAAACTCAACGTTATGGTAATTTACGGATTTATCCAGCAGTTACCGAATAGGATGATCTACGTCATTATATTGTCTGATTGGAAATAAACTATTAGTCCGGTGCTACATCCCCGTTTGTTTGTACCCCAAACAGATTTCAAAAACGGAAACCTTTAATTTGATAAAAAGTGCAAAGAACTTAGTCAATTCATTCGTTGATTTATATTTTCTAACTAAATGTGAGAAGAATTGCCATAACACCTCATCGCCTGCGCGTTTCATGCTTAACAGAAGTTTTAAATGTAATAGACTTGTAACATGATTGAGAACCATTTTCAGTTTCTGGACCAGTCCATTTTTGCAAAGGTGTGCATGCGCGAATAAAGATATACATACATGTGTTGTCTGCTTCAGATATTTATAGTGTCGAATCAAGCAAAGGAAAAGAATGACCAAAAAAAAAACAAATGTCTTTCACGTGGATTTAACATGATGTTTCATTAATGTGTTTAAGTGCGCAAAGGAATATAATTCCAAGTCAACGTTATGGTAATTTACGGAGTTATCCGGCAGTTACCGAACAGGATGAATTACGTCATTATGTTGTCAGATGGAAATAAACTACCCCATAGTGTACGGAATATGGCGCCGTCTTAGTATGGAAAGTCCGTTAAGCATGAAAGGTGTAAGGGGATGCCCGTATTAGTGCCATTCTGGTGACAGTCAGGTTAGAAATTATAAATCAATGATTGAATTGACTTAGTTCTGTGCACATTTTATCACATTAAACTTTTTAGTTATTGAAATCGGTAGGGGGGGAGGGTACAAACAAACGGGGATGTAGCATCAGATAGCCCATAGTGTACTGAATGACGCCGTGTTAGTATGGAAAGTCCGTTAAGCATGAATGGTGAAAGGGATGCCATATTAGTGCCATTCTGGTCAGTCAGGTTAGAAATTATAAATCAATGATTCAGTTGACTTTGTTCTGTGCACGTTTTTTTTGTTTTGTTTTTTATCACATCAAATGTTTTCGTTATTGAAATCGGTAGGGGTACAAACAAGCAAACAGGGATGTAGAGTCAGACTATAGTTTGTTAGAACTTATGCCCAATCCCATTCCATCCTATTGTGACAATAAAATATGTTTAAACACATTAGACATGTAGCCAAAGAAAAGTATATTTTTTCATATCGACAGCTTATGCTTGTGTAGTCTGAGTTTCGTATGACCCTAGTACTAATATTAGTACCTTAGTCCTTTAAAACAAGTTGAGGCTACGACATCGTAGCTAGTATGGCCCTAGCCGCCCCATATTTGATGTTTGGACATTTATGTTGGGGTAAATGTCCAAATATGAAAAATGGGGTGGCAAGGGTCAAGGAAACTCGGAATAATGTTTATGAAAGCGTTCGTTGTTTATCTGTCATTGTCTTCTGTACCGATCATATAGCCTAGTCACGTATTAGCTCCTTTCTTTTTAAGCATGGCACAAGCTGCGTCGCAGCAAATTTTTTAATCTTAATTTGGTGCTTCTGAATTTATTCTAAATTTCATTTGTGACCATTAATTTGATTTTGTGAGGAAAACAATAAATTGTTTTTTAATTTCTCCAGATAGTAAAATCATTTCTAATCACTGAGTAGTAAAGGAAAAGGCCGATTTGAGCCCAACGATTTTTTTAAACCCCCTCCCGCCCTCCAAACAAATACAAATTACCCTTTTTTCTATCCTAAAACCCCAACCCCTATTACAAAATCTAAAGTCTATAAGTACACAAAATACCTAGATAATTTAATCAATAATCACGCTAAGCGCCAAGCTATAGAACACCTGTTGCAAAATACCTAGGTAACGTAATCGATAGTCGCGCTAAGAGCCCAGCTATGTAACAGATGTTGTTTACCGAGCAAGCTAACTTTTATTAATAATGATATACGTCATACGGAGATATGTCAGACCAATCCAAATAACTAATATATAAGACGTTGTGCGCTGCGTAGAATGACCTCGAAGAAGGAAGTACTGTAATACGCATGCGTGGAATGGTCTGGAAACTTGACTAATCGCAGTATATAAAAGGCAAGACGCACTTTATAAATCAGTCTTGCGCAGGAGTTTGACCAGGACATTCACAGAGCGAGGAAGGTAAGTGATATTAATTATACATCATTACCAATGATTAATGTTTCAATTAATGATATTAGAAATACTTCATAACCACGACGGTAGAGACTAAACTTTACTTTACCACTCACACAACGACGACATTCGAATAAATCTTTTATTTGTGGTTTGTTTAGAGGATATTTTTTGTCGATAAAATATAACTTTGACCGATCGAGATCAATTGTAAGTTTAGTATATTTTTGCTGGCTAATCGGACAGTGAAAGTTTTTAAATTCCGCTAGCAACTTTTGATACAATTGTTCGAGGTAATTGAAATACTCGCTGTTATCATATCTGATGAGTGAAAGTTTTAGCTTGTCATGGGTACCACTAAAACATATACCTGATGTTTCATTATTGATTTTAACTGGAAATTGTCTGCCATCTATCATTAAATATTTGATCTTGCTATTGTAACTATTTGTCACTGTCAAATTTTCAAACATGATTTCTTAAGTTTAGATAAAATTTTAGTCAGCAAAGATAATGTCAAGTATAGATCTATCATCATGACAATAACCAAGTGCAAGTGTATCTATCCCATTTTCACAATAACGTTTATCATCAAAAGTACTCAATCCGCGTTTAATAATGACATCTGTTTCTAGCTTATGATGATTAGTTCGAATTGCCATAGCTCTCATAAAGCTAACACCACCATCGAGTGCATATTTGTAGTCTTCAAATTTTATAAACTTTTTAACAAAATCACGAGGCAGACCTTTTGCTTTTTTGTTATTTTATTATTATCTAACAATACGGCATACATTTTGCTGCGTAATCCGATAAAATATTTGATAGCGCTCGAGTTCATTTCATCTTTGAACTTGCCAATCACCTTTTTATTTGTGTCGTCATGAAATTTACTGTCACGTGGGTAATCAGAAAGATCAAACAGATGTCGATTATTATACATGTCCTGATAGATATCCTCGCATTCGATTTCATACACGAGTGAATCAGTATCAGTAAACAATAATTTACTTGCCGGCCACTGATTTTTAACAAAAGTGTAATGAAAATCGTACATCAACCATTTTGATAAATCTAACATTGAAGCTCCAACGTAGATCGGCTTGTTTAGTTTTAGATTTGTTTTTCTTCTTTGTATCGCAACAAGATTCTCATTAAAAATTTCATGCTCACAAAATCATAGTCTGACACAAGTTTGTTTCTACGATTGATATCATTAACTAGTTCGATATTTACGCGTTTCTTAATATTCTCCATCGACTTACCAAAAACGGAATTATTCATCAGTTTAAAGAAGTTTTTCTCAAAATCAGTTTTTGCTACAGCTCTCCTTGAAGTGTTTGAGTTAGTATAACCTCTCATCCACGGCGACTGATTAAATTTTAGTACACGATGAACTTTTCTCAACACGAGACCAGCATCGACTGCTTGTTTTAAAACTTTGTAATGCAAAACATAATGACATTTATTAAGCAAATTCGGTACTAGTTTTTTGACCATGGAATTTTGTCTTGGTGATACTAACGCTTGTTGTTCCTGGGATAACAAACTATAGTCTATGACCATCGATTCCGCACAGAAAGGATAATCGTTATGCAATTTATGTAGCGAAGTTGGATAATCGAGATCAACTTCAACGAAATAGGAAACATCGTCGGGTATTTTTTTCTGTCTCTGATAGAAATCGATCAGCCGTGATCCAATGAAATCTGCTAAAAGGCATTGGTTCTGCCATCGAATATCCGTATAAATTATTACAATTAAGATAAACTATATACTTCGAATTAAGCTCAGGATTATACTCTTTTAAGTACTTGTTGTTTGCTTCAGCATATTTTTTCGTTATCACGCTAATACCACCTCTGATACCTTTTTCGATAAAATTGAACATATCGACGTCTGTCAGTAATTCCAACCTTAGCTTACTAAACTTTAGCAGAGCATCCCATGACAACCCAGGGGCAGAATAATAGCAGCAAGGATCTAGTCGGTAATTATTATAACTCACTTCACGAAAACTTTCAAAAACATCTGCTAATAGTAACACGTCAGTTTTCAAGTACAAATCATGATAATCACCAAACGTCTCACAATCAAACTCTTTCCAGATATCTTGTGCATAACTGTACTCGTCATCAGTTATATTTTCATTTTTAAGTTGCGAGTAAAATTTATCTTTGCCAGGTAAAGATGTTTCATTAAATTTATTCCAGTCGTCGAGGTATTCGTATGGAAAAACTCCTTTTTTAGCTAGTAGATTAAATTTATCTTCAAAAGAGTCTCATAGGTTATCAATTTACTACAACCGTTCACTAGCTCATCTAACGATGCTGCCATAAACTGCAGGCTGTCAATAAAACGCAATTTACCTAGCGTAACTGACATATACTTTTCAAAATTATTTGGAATGCATTTGATGATGTTATCGAGTTTCAGATGAGCTTTTACGTCAGGATAACCAAAAGCTTCTACTATAATGTGACTATCATATCCTCGAAAATTATGAATAACCGGAATAAAATCTGGAGCATGAAAATTTAAATTACAACTATCATGAGCTGGTCCACGGTACTGTCCATTCAAATGACAATGATCGTGTACTTTCTTGTATCTGACGTTGTCAGTATCAAAAGCTTTTTCACAAATATAACAAATTTCCGCTTGCTCGTAATCAGATTCTTGTTGAGGTGTTAATTTAATCATTGGCGTTACTCTTTTCAAACGATAAGTAATATTATCAACTTCATTAATCAACTGCTTGAGAAGCCAGACAGCTGGATTTTTACCACGATATAATTTGATTGGTTTAGATAATCTCGAATCAGCACAACAAACTACCTTGTAAGCTACTCCGCACGGAACATGATTTTGAGTTTTCCTTGTACTCGATTGGTTGGGATCATTTTCTGCACCAAGTACAGGTTGAAGTAAGCATTCGAAATCAGCGTATATGACGAAAGGAATTTTTAGTTTGTGATTATGATGGACAAACTGTAACACGCTATTTTCTTTGGACGGCATTGTTACTCGTTGTACGTCACTACAGTACTGCAAATTTTTTTTGTAACTTTTCATGGTCATTACAACCCTGTAAGCAGCGATAACAAAAGAACGTTTCCTTCTTTCGTTTATTGTACTGTCCACCAACTAGTCCGTTAAAGTTTTTAATCCAAACGTAATGGTTTTTATAAAACAGTAAATTGATAGTCGATTGTGAAGCTTTTTCTGAAATATATCTCGGATAGACCTTTTCTTTTTCATCTAATCCGAAAACTTTAATCGAAACATTGTTTTGCTTTTCAAATTTTGGTATTTGATTTTCTGCCACTGGAAAGTCAATACCAGTACAATTTAATCTTGACACGTGACTGATAAACTTCTCAACACGATCAGCATGTTTTTCTGCTGGAAATAGTGCGGAAAGAACAGCGTATTTGGAAACATTTGCTATCGACGTTTTTTACGTTTATACAGCATTGTTTATTTTTTATTTTTGCAGGCAGGTCGATATACGAACTACCGCGTAATGCGTCATATTTCATCGTGTGAAATAAAATTTCCTTGATCATTTCAAACTTTCAACCCGAACCTAGTTCGGTAAATTCCTCTATTTTTTCCAAATTTCTTGGTGTATTTCATCAGCTAGTGACAAAAGATCAGTCCCAAGTAAAACACGTCTGGATTTCGCGTTGATGTAAGGGTCTGCAATTTCCTTGTTAGTTGATTCTTCCGTCACAAGTAGCTTTGAAAATATAGTATGATATTGCACTAAAAATCTGATACTTTTGTGTTTTTCGAGGTGACGTTTTACAGTTGTCTGTAGTAGGTGGTAAAGATTTATTGCAGTAACATTTATCAGTACGATTTGATTATCAAACTGATAATTATTGTCAAAACCTGCAAAAGCAGTCGCTATTTTATTAGCTTCTCCCATAAAGCTTCTCTTGGCTATATCACGCAATTTTAACATTGTTATACTATAGTCTAATATCTAATTGATAATTTACCTCACACTGCGCATGCGCTAAAAATCAATTGAAGATAAAAAAATATCACCTATAATATAATGACACAAAATCTGACAAGCGCATGTGAGCAAGAGGTATATCACGTTCACCCAAAGTACAACCTATACGCTGGAAATGCATTAAGTTCGGTTATTAACATCAAAACTAGAAATTCTGTTGGCAAAGCAACGTCAGCGGGTTATAAGATGAGTGTAAAGGGAGATAATACCGAGAGAATGGAGATTTTAGAAAAATTTTTATTTACACGTTGTTCTGCGATGATATTCCAGAGGGACAGCGTGTATATCATGTGAACGGTTCAGTCACTGATGATAACATCAAAAATTTGTCTTTACAAAACGAGTTTCAGCCGCACCCAGTATTTGATTTGTACGAAGCTAACGATCGCGGTATTTTTAGAAACAGAAAAACTAAAAACGTTATTGGTAACATGAGTAATATGGGGTATCTCACAGTAACTGTTAGAGGAACATCAACAGATTATGTTCGTTATTATGGTCATCGTTTTGTTTACGAGGTATTTCACGGATCTATACCTAATGGTAAGGTCATTAATCATATTAATAACATAAAAACAGACAATCGATTGGAAAATCTAGAACTAGTGACGCAGAAGGAAAATGTGAAAAAACGACGAGGTGGTAACGATAGTAATTTTAAATATCCAGCAAAACCTATTGTTTCGTTAAACATCGAAACGGATGAGGACATTAAATTCAAATCGATTACAGCTGCGGCGAGATATTATAAGATAAATCCCAGAGCAGTAACATTTGTAGCTGATAGAGTAACAAGATCAGCCTTTTCAAGAAAATACGATGCTAGTATTGTTTTCAGATATGATGATTAATAATATTTTGTAATTCGGTTTTAGTCAAACAATGATGAGCAAATGCTATAACATCATTGCGATCAAATTTTAAAGTCGTTACTGCACTTTCATTCATTTTATTTTTTTTCTGCTGCTGTAAATCATATTTTATGAGAATCACCTTGCATCACAATAACGTCAACGGAGTATGCACCTTCACCTGACAAGCATTTTCTTACATCTTCGGCTAGCTCTTTGTAATTTAATATGTTCACTTTTTGGTGATATTTTACCTCGTCATCTTATAATAACAAATTAGATAAAAATATATTATAATAATGGACCTGATAAAACGACTCGCTGTATTATACGCAGAAGATACCACTGCAAGAGATGTAAACACTAACGATAAAATTGCAGACAATATTATAATCACTAACAATATGATAGACAAATCTGTTGGTTACAGCGAAGATGATATTTTATACAACAACGAATCTGACGATGATGATAAAATAGTCACCGTCATTGATAGATCAAATTACAGCAGAACAACCACTGGAAAATATAATGTCAAGTATCACATTGCTAAAAAAATAATGAAATTTAATTTTACCGTTACCGAGCAACAACTGTTTTGGCAGCTGATCAAACCTTTCTTAAACATTAACATTCCAGGCCGACAGAAAAATATCAAATTCGATTTCATATTTGTTAAAACTTTTAATCTAATGACGATCTCTGACGATCGCAAGCAGTATCTGATATCGTTATGTAAACCAATAAAATGTAAATCTGTCAAACGAAAGTACGAGGAAATTTATAATAACATTTTTTCGTAATTTGTTTGGTTGTGATCCAACTATTAAATTTATCGCTATATCCACGCCATTTGACTAAACTTTTATCGCCTTTTTTCCTAATCACTTTTTCGATCACGAAAACATCTTGTTCAGTTTTTTGTAGTTCTTGTTCGTAAAAACTACCTACGATAGGTTCCTCTGCCAGATCTTTTAACGCGTACGTTACAGGTATTGTTAAAAGTACTTTATCAACCACAAATACTTCTTCGCTCCAGTTCGGAGTAAATCCTTTTTCAAATTCCTTTTTGGTTAAAGCAATTCTAACTTTATCACCAACCTTAAATTTATGTCTGCGGTACATGTTTTCGTTTGCTAATATCGGATTTTTAATCGCGTCATTGGGTGACATTTTAATGGTTCGATGTTTCGTGTTATTATACTTGTCCACTCTTTGAGAAAGGTCATCGATGTACCTGTTGGTGTTTTTAACTGTCATATATTTGTGTATCTTTTCGTTTAGCGTGCGATTAAATCTCTCGACGATGACGCTTTTACCCTCGTTCCCTGTAACGTATTTTTTTATATTATTTTGTTCTAGAAACTGCTCAAACTTTTTGTTAAAATACTCTGCTCCGTGATCAGTCCAGATTTTATTCGGTTTTCTTTCTGTACTCGTTATTAATTGTTTTAGCGCATCAGTTATTGAAGTTCTTGTCTTATCCGAAACAGGTACACTGAAAGCGTATTTACTAAAACTATCTATAACATTAAACAAATACCGTTTTGGAGCACCATCAGCGCCAACGTTAAACTGAGCCAGATTAGATGCATCCACCAAATCTATTGCCCATATATCATCTACGGCATTAGCGACACCTTTACGTCTCGGAAACTTTTTTTTTAGGTCTATGTAGTTCGACTGCAAGATCATCGCATAATTCTTTTTCGGAGTCCAAGTTTATATTTTGCTCCAATCATTCCCTGAACAAATCTTCTATCAAAACGCTCTCGTAGATTTGTTGGCTCCATATCACGTAATTCGTCTAACATCACTTTATCACAATCTGCTTTCGAGTTTTCATGATCACGATAACATATATCATGACGCATTGCTATTGCATCCACTTGATTGTAAGGCTATTGTCCTGGTAATGGATTGTCGTTTTCATCTAGTTGTTGATCAAGCGGATTATAAGGTCCAGTATACCGATGACCTGGCAAAGTCCAACCGCCTTTTGGTTTTGGTAATTTACCAATAATTTTGTGTATATCTATACCTGTACCTATTATTTCTCTGTTGTTACAAAGTTGACAGTATGCGACAATTTTATTTGCTCAAGACACAAATCTCTGACAGAATCGCAGTTGCATATCATTCTATATTTTTAGTCGTCTACTAAAATAACCTCCCGACAACCAGCGCCTAACGACATTGTCGCTGGGGATGTTTTCTTTAAAAACATATTTTTTCTTTTTCCGCAGACTGCACAAAAACTTTTTAATATTATCCTGTTGTTTTTTTTTTTGTTTTTTTCTGTTGTTTCATTCATATTTTCTGTTTTAGTTCTATACTTGAGACAATATGTTGACATTATTATACTTGTAAGTTTAGATGAAATTAATTGCGATCTCATCATTAGCGTGAGAAGGTTGCTTATCAAACTGTAAAATAAATTTTAAAAAATTGAGATTTCTGCTCATCTGTCGGATAAACATTATACAGTAATATCCGCAAGCAGAAGTTCCAACAGGTTGGAGTTGATTTGATGAATAATATATCTTTTAAAATTTTTTGTTCATATACTTTTTTTTATTACATCGCTTGGAGGAAGTCCAAACGAGTCAAAATGATTATTATTATAAACTGCTACCCAATGTGTGCCGGATCCGTCATTAAAATCTTGCAAATTTATCACACACGAACTTACAGCTGACGGCGGGTTTATTGCTGCGAGTTCGTCTTTAGAATAAACTCCGTGAAATCCAGGAACCGCTTTTAACTTATCAATGATATCAGAATTACTTAACGGGGTGGTCGTGTTCCCGGTAATGTTAGACCACGTCCGATTCCTAAAAGATTTGGCAGCAGACTTCCCGCTAGTCCCGCCAAAAGTGGAGCGAATGGAATAATTCCTCCTTGTTTGCGTTTTGTTGTTTTTTTTTGGACGATTTTGCTGTTATCTTTTTGTCTGACGATTTCTTTTTCCGTTGTGGAATTATAATATATCATTTACATAAAATTTTTTATTTTTTTATTCCACTTCCACGAATGATACCATTACCCTCAACAGCTTTCTTCGTTGCACCGGATATTGCTCCCGTCGCTGCTGCTAGTCCTAATGTGCCTAAGACCGGTAAAATTTTTGCAGCTAATACTGATAATGCCGGACCAAGGAAACCACCTTTGATAACAATGTCGTTAGCCAGCGCTGTCATCTGTGCAGCACTCAAATTTAAAACAAAAGTGTTTTTACGATTGTACTTGTTTACTTGATTTTTTGTCAGCATTAGTTTTGTTAAAACACCATCAGAAATATTAGGATTGATTTTTAATGATACCTGTTCTCGATTTACAACAGCATTTACTAATTTTAATCTGGTCATCGGTCAAATATACTTCTTTTACAATATATTTTGCCATTTTATATAACAACTGTAGATTAAACTTGAACTGTCATTTTACCTCCAACAGAATCTATCGTGGTAAATCTATCACTAATCACTAATGCGTATACGTACAACGGCGTTATTGGAACCGCACCGAGTGTCCAGGTGATTTCAATATCCGCTGTGCTGTCTACAATTCGCTCGTTATGTTTACTAACATCAAAATGAAATATAGGATAAAGCGTACGAAATTCCTCTGCTGATATCTGAGTTCCATCTTGAACATCTTGGTATTTTTATATTGCGTCAAGCAGGTACATGTACGGTCGAGTACTATTTTTATTAGCGTCATCAGCAAAATTACATTCTATAGCTCGTTCTGGATATTACGTTGAATTTATTCTAGCGTATATTCGTCTGACATCAGCGTGGTCAAATATTGCATTATTTTGTTGTTGGTTTCCTCGTCGGGCTTGCTGTTGAAATACGACAAATATTTCTCTCGGCAGTTGTTCGCTTGATGTTGTTGTGACCCGCCACGTGTAGTCGGTAGTATTTGGTACCGCTGTTTGATAAATCTTATGCTGCTTAAAGTAAATTCTGTTCGTATGCTTATCAAGCGTACTATTTAATTCTGACAATTTTTTGATCGATGGTGTTATACATGGCATCCACAAAGCAAGTTTGTTTATGATAAACTGTACATCAACCCCTCCAGATCTAAACAAGCAATCGTTTTGTTCTGCTCGATCTAAAATAAGAGTATGTTTTACTCCGCGAAATACTTTATCATGATCGAGACAAAAGCCGAAAATCATACTTAGTGGAAGCATCATTGTAATTTGACGTGATCCTGCTGCAAGTTCTCTTCGCCTAGCAAAGCCTTCGTTATAACGTGGATTTCTCACGTCAAGTATGTTAAGAATAAAATCTAACATTGCAACGGCATCTACAGCTGCTCCTGGCGGCGTTATATTAAGATTAGTAAAAGCTGCAATAAGTGAGAGTCTCACAGAGTCTGCATTAGCAGCTGCACCTGGTGCTGCTTTACCTAGCGCCTCTGCATTAGCAATAAGAAAATTTCTCACAATTACAATATCTGCAGCAGCATCAGCCCCGTGCACAATAATGCCTCTCTTTAAAAATTCAGTTGATTCAGCTATACCCCGTCCAGTATCTTTAAACCACATCATGTTGGTTGCAGGTGATCTCGAGTAATCGTCGGAAAAGGAAATAATATTTAAAATTGTACTTGCAACTTGTAGATGACTTAAAATATCTTCTATAGTTTGATTAGCTAGTTGATATCTAGCATTTTCGAATAAACTCCAGCCGTTATTTATAAGAGCTATTTCTGCTCCAACTGCAATTGCAGCAGGTGGATTGGCTACTGTCATAATCTGACCGCATACTTCTAACATAGCCTTATGTGGCAGTAGAAATACGTCTTCGTCTCTGGTGTTAAAGGTTCTAATACCAGCTTTATTTGGTTCGTTAGAATTTTCATCGAGATACTCAACATACTCAAATTCTGTCACAGCGTTGTCGATGTCATAAGTTTCTGTTAACTCGAGATAATTTTTAGCAGACATTTTATTTATTAGATTATATAAAATTTTATTGCGGCACTGTTACTTTAGATATTAATTTTTGTATGATCTGCTCGCCCTTTGGTGATAATAATTTTTTTGTTGTTGTTATCATAGCTCGCTGAGTTTTTTTTTGTTGGAGCGATTTCTGAGATAGCTTGTTTTATTTCAGATGCAGTCGGTGGATCACCTTTTATTTTATCAGCTATTTTTTGTCCCACCGCAGTCCCAGCGGAAGATGCAGCTCCAGTTGCAAAATCTTTACCCGCGTCAATAGCAATTGGTGCAACTTTACGCGCTATACCCGAAATATTTTCAATAACTTTAGTAAAAATATTTCCAAAAAATCCTCCTATTATTTTTCTTCGATAAACTTTTTCTTTGTTTCATTATATCTGATGTTGTATATAATTTTTACTTTTGCTCGCGTAGATGTAAATAATAAGTTACAACTTCATTATTAAAATGCAACTGTTTTCCTGGCTGGTCTGTCAACTGCATTATTAAACTTGATATTTGATTTTCAACGTTTAAAGGATAATAGATAATATGTCGTGGAGTTATTTGCATGAGAGAACCTGGCGGAACGTCTGGTGAGAAACTGTAAATCGTTTGACCTTTGCTGCCATTTGATGTATAAGAGCCAGAAGCAATAGAGCAATTTACTAATATTGTATTTACTTCTGTTATATTTACTGGCAGTTCACTGTCATACGTAAGAGTCTGATCAAGTGCATTGTAACTTTTTTTTTAGTAAATCCTAACAGTTGTGCATTACTTCTTTCTCTTGGTTCAAGACTGGTTACTATATTTTTCAAAGTTATCCTAGCTCGCAATGTGTTATAATTCGCTGCCAACTCAAAATTATCAGCCACACCGCCAGCTTTTGTTATGAGCTCTTTGATTGTCCTGTTTAGATCAGTAATATTATAAGCTCCTTGTGGAATTTGTATTCTTTTTGTTGTAGATATTGAAGATGTTGTAATCATAGTAAACCACATTTCATCGTTAACATTTTTTTTCACGTTAGGCATAGCATTCCAGCAAGTACAAGAAATTAATCCAATCTCATATTGTTTTGCAGGATCTAGTTGTATAGGAGGAATATAATGTACTGAAAAATTTGCGCTATCTTTCGCAGACTCACTAGAGTCTAGCAATAATGTTGTTGACATTTTTTATATTATATCATTTTAAGTAGCCGCGATTAAGTCGCGGTGTAAAGTTTCATATTCGTCAGATGTTAATAATCCGCTCGATCTTAGATGATCAAGTATGTCAATGATTTCATTATCAATTTCAACACTAATATTCCCAGCTTCTTTTGACGATATCAATAACATTAATCTACCTATCATTTCAGTAGTTGATGTAAATATTTTAACTCCATTTCCTGTTTTTTTTTCAGTTTCCTCTGGAGATTTAATTATTATTTTTTCAATCTTTTCTTTTACTCTTTATAAATCTATTTCTGTTGCTATAGTAGTCAAAACATTACTGTGATGACTGTATTTGTTTTCTTTAATTATTTGATTAATAGCTTTGATATAAAGATCAGCGATAATACTTTCTCGGTATTTTCTAATAGCTTTGTAATATTCCCTATTTTCCTTCTTCACTAAATCGAACTGTTTCTTATTTTCCTCTGATATTTGCGTTAACTTTGCAATTTTTTCGTTAGCGTTATAATCTTTTTTTTAAAATTTCATATACTTTCGAATCTTTAAAATTATGTGTTAAGTTAAACGATTTATACTCATTATCTTCTATTCTGTTATTTATATCTCTTAACTCCACTTCAAATTGTGATAATGCTCTTGGATAAAATTTTTCAACTTTTTTCTCAATATCTCCTAACATAGTTTCAATCGGATTAATTAATAATCTTTCTGATAATCTTTGTTCAAGCAAAAAAGGATTATTTAATAACCGCATTAGTTCAGCATGTCTAGCAGCAGGATCAGCAATATGTTTAACAAGTGCCCTAGCTAACGCTGCCTTTTCTTCATTAGATCTTCTAATAATTTTTGCAGCAGCTGCTTCTTGTTGTTCTTTAACTAATCCGAGTAAACCTTTTTCTTGCAGTTGTTTAAGTTCTCCTTCTGATAGTGGTTTAGTTTCAGGTTGTTTACCTAATAATGCTTCAGTAACTGGTTTGAAAATTGTAGCTGTTATTTCTGTAGCAGTTACTTGCCCACGTCGTGCTTGCTGTACTTTTTGTTTAAGTGATGCCTGAGATTGAGCAAGTTTATTTAGATCTTCTATGTGTTGTCTGTATCTTGCTCGTTTGTCCATTATTATTATTATTATTATAAATTTTATAAAACTAAAACGCTTTACTGTAAGTAAGTGTTGATACAACAGCGAAACATTTTAGTTGGATCATTTGTAAGTTTATCAAATAAGAAAAAGTTGTATTTATCTTTTGTAGCATTATGATAAAGTTCAATAAATTTACTTTTGTTACGTCACCGCATTTCTCGTTTGCAATATTTCTAACGTCAATATTGTCCAGTCCTGGAAATAATATAAAACAAACCTTATTTCGCCGAATAAATCTGTCAACATTATAAAAACCTTGGGCGAGATAAACAGAATTACATTTTTTTTTCGTGACAGTGAAAAATACGATCTTATTTTATTCATCTCCGTGTTATTTAGCGGAACATCGTCAAAAACAACTATCTTATGTTCGGACGAATCAAGTTGATTCACTGGAATAAGATCTTCTGGCTGCCTAATTATAAAAAAAAATCTTCACCAGCCTCAAGATCATCACGAAGCTTATCATTATATTGGCTTAATAGCTCGTACTTATCTTGCTGTGGATTGATTGTGTAAATATAAACTCTATCGTAGTTAAAATTATCACCAAGAAGCAAATTCATAAGCAAATTTGTTTTTCCTGATCCAGTTCGCCCAACAATAAGATAATGACAATCACGAAGTTCATTGTTATGTTTGTGCTTTATCAGTCTCTCTGTATCAAAGTTTAATATCGACGATTTTGCTATTGTTGTTATATAATTTCATATAATATTAAACTAATGTTGATTATTTTTGTAGGACAGTAAATAATGAGTTACTATACAAAATTTGGAACATTAGCAGGAGATTTATCAACAGAAGGTTATCATGGTGACTTATCCAAATATGCAACTCTTGATCAGCTTAAAAATGAAATCAATAATCTATTAAATCTTACCAGTGTAGATCCAAATGAAGTAGTCATTTTTCAGGACAAACAAGGACGATTAAAAACGAGTAATATGCAACTGTCAGATGTACTCGTACGAAATCCTACTGCGGTTACTGATAATATCGTGACTTTTAACAATCGAGGTAAGATACAAGATTCTGGTAGGTCAGTAAACGATTATGTTAGAAAAGCAGGTGATGTATTTACTGGGACTGTTATTATGAACAAAAATAAAATTACAGATCTTGGATATCCAACTACTGATAATGATGCTACAACAAAAAAATATGTTGACGATCAAGAATTAAAGTATGTGTCAGTCAATGGTGGTATGATGCGTGCATTTCTAAATATGAACCATAATGCCATTACTTACCTCAGAACACCAGAGTCTGATTTTGATGCTGCAACAAAGAAATACGTTGATGATAAGAAAACTCCAATCAGTAATGAAATAAACACGCTCAAAACTGATTTTACTAATCACGTGAGTACGTTTTTAAATTTTCGTAGAAATATAAACAGAACTAATAACGAATTTTTTGGAAATCCATCAAATGTTGACATTACACTCGCTAATATTAACACAAAACTCAATGATATAAACATAAAACTCAATGACATTATCAGTGGAATTCCTAGTATTGTTGAGAAAACAAGTATGATTAAAATTCCTCACAAGCAGATTAAAAATATTGTGTATACGTTGCATCCGGTTATAGTGGATGGACATCACAAAACAACTCTATCAAATATATTGCAGAAGTTACCGGTGTGTATAGATTGTCACTGTTTAGTGGTGCAAAGTTTAAAATATTTACCACATATTTGTGGCGTCATTCAGATGATGATTTATCTGGAATATTATCTGTTATAATAAACAAAAGTTCTGAGGAAGAATTTATACTTGAACCAACTGATGAAAATTTTGTAGGCCCTTATCGGTGGTGTTTGGAATTTATAGCTGAAACAGTGTGATTACTTACTACTTACCCAAACATGAGACTATGTGAACTAATATTATAATGAAAAAAAAAAATAGTTGATTTCAATCATATTTCAAAAGATCTAAACTTAAAATATAATATCACTTACCTTCCTCGTTCTGTGAATCTCCTGGTCAAACTCCTGCTCAATACTGATTTATAAAGCACGTCTTGCCTTTTATATACTGCGATTAGTCACGTTTCCAGACCATTCCACGCATGCGTATTACAGTACTTCCTTCTTCGAGATCATTCTACGCAGCGCACAACGTCTTATATATTAGTGATTTGGATTAGTTTGACATATCTCCGTATGACGTATATCATTATTAATAAAAGTTAGCTTGCTCGGTAAACAACATATGTTACATAGCTGGGCTCTTAGCGCGACTATCAATTACGTTACCTAGGTATTTTGCAACAGGTGTTCTATAGCTTGGCGCTTAGCGTGATTATTGATTAAATTATCTAGGTATTTTGTGTACTTATAGACTTTAGATTTTGTAATAGGGGTTGGGGTTTTAGGATAGAGAAAAGGGTAATTTGTATTTGTTTGGAGGGCGGGAGGGGGTAAAACAATCGTTGGGCTCAAATCGGCATTTTCCTTTACTACTCACTGACTTTAAAAATGCTTCGTTTGTTAATGTCTCAAGTCATGCGTTGTGTGTTTGTCGAGTTTATATATTTATGTATTGTGGTGAGTTTAGATCATGGGTGCCCTCACAAAGAGTCAAGGGGTGGGGCAACGGCAAAACAGCAACACTCACTCTATATAAATATGATCAATGAAGCGTACACTCACTCTACATTTAATATGATCAATGAAGCGTACACTCACTCTATATTTAATACGATCAAAAAAGCGTATCTGATGAGGAGCCAAAAGGGAGAGAAGTACATGCCAATCATTTCTTTATGCAATTTATTTTGATCATGGTAAATTTTGAGTCAGTAAATTGTTATGATATTTTTAAAAAAAAAACAACACACAAGACACGCAGACTGATAATGATTAAGTAGTATGTCTGTTCTTAAGAGAACCGGATGGCCAAAAGAAGGGCTTTAAGAAAGACAGAAAATCCTGAATGGCCCTTTTCGTAGATGGCCTGTATCTGTTGGAATCGACACTACTCAAAGGTGTCCATGTGAAATAAAAACCAAATCCCTCCATTACCAAATGTGTATTAACAAAAAAGAAACTAAAACAATGAGACACTTTATTGGTCTTTATGTCCTCTAACCGGACACGTAATATTAGAACTATACACACTGACCAATGCAAGCGACATCACTTTCATTATATATGCCTATGCGCGTTTCTTCGAGGAAGCAAGTGCTGAAGAGTTGTTTGTTTTGTATGATTTGTTTTCTTTTTTGCAAGACATTTTACTGGAAGTACCACCATCACCAGCTACGCCATCATTTATAGTCTATGATGATTTAAGAAAGAAACAGAAGGAATAGTTATCGACTTTTTGCAGCACAAAACAGAACAGACCTTTCGTCAATAAGAAATAATAGGAAATAATAAAGCAATAAGAGGAAAAAAGGTAACGTTTGAATAGTGAATAAAAAGAAGAAAGTGAAATCAATGCCGTTAGTGTGTTTCAAAACATTCTGGCAGAGTTAAATACTTAAAAAAAAGGTTTCAAACGTCTTTAGAGAAACTTAAAAGAAACATACACATACACTTACACTTTCCACTACATATATTGTAACAGCAGTGGCAACCATTACCGTTAGCGTTACCAATGCAAGAGTAGAACTTGGTAACCAGTTAAATCTATATGTTTGTTTACAACCCCAACAGCCTTTTTAAAGGCCACCCGATTCTCTTAGAAACAAGGATATATTAAATCATTGCCAATCTTTGTATTTTATGCTTGTGTATGTACAAGTTTTTTTTACGAAAAAAAGGAAACTAAAACTCTTTTTCCCTTTTTTGTGATATTATGTAACATTACTATGAGCATGATGTTTGTAAGCACTATAACCGCTGCTTGAGTAATAGGCATTTTTACAGGCAAACATAACAAATACTTTTTCTTGACAGGTACATAAAGCTCCATTTACGATGCATAATTCCGAAAAAATATGGTGTATTATGTATCATTTTACTGTATGCAGTACGTTAAATTTTAATAAAAAAAACAACAAGACTTTTACTGTTTGCAGCAGCATACAATTTCGTGAAGAAAATGACTTTTTAGTTTTGTAGTAGCAAGTTCTTTAGTAAAGAAAAAACTGACTTTTGCTGTTGAAGCAGCACACAGTTTAATGGGGGTGGGGGCTGACTACAGTACTCCATTGCTATTCCAGTAGCACACATTTTAGTCAAGTAACAGATTCTTACTGTTTTAGTATTGTATAAATTTATGTTAAGAAACTGATAGCACAAACTTTAGTTTTGAAAATGCAACGGATACAACAGTACACATTTTTATGAAGAAATTGTCTTTTACTGTTGCAGTAGCATACAAATTAGTGAACAAAACTGACTTAAACGTTTGCAGTTGCACATAGTTTACTTTTAAAAAAAAATTATTACTGTTCCAGTAGCACACATTTTAGTAAAGAATGTGGCGTACATATCGGTGAGATAAATGTTGCTTTATTGCTACACTAGCATATACTTTAGTAAAGAAGCTGACTTTGCTGCAGTCTCATTCATTTTAGTGAAATGAAATGGTTTTAATAATTGCAGTAACACATAATTAAAGTTTACATCAGCAAACAGTTAAGCGAAAAAATATCTTTTACTTTTGCAGTATACAATTTAATGTGGAATAAACTGGCTATTACTGTTAGGTAGCATCCATTTTAGGGATAGATCTGGCTTTAACCATTGCAGAAGCATATAATTTTTGGTAAAGAAATTGACAGTTACTGTTGTAATTTCATACCTTTTATTGAATAAAGAAAAGGCTTCTACTGCTACAGAAACATCCATTTTAGTGTTGCAGTATAACTCACAATTTGGTGCAAACAACCGACTGTCGTGGCTCTCGTACTCTTTCTGATATTTCTGACCTTATTTTAGTCCCAACCGACTAAGAAAAATTTGGGGTGTAGGTGATTTTTCTTAACGCTCTAAAAAGACAAGATTGATAATGTTGAAGACAGAAAGTAGTTTGTGACAACATTCTTCTTCAAACACTTGTTCATGTCACGACTTCTGTCATCATAGAGACTCCTCTACCTTAGAGTATACACTCGTGCAGGTTTTTTTTTTTTAATCTATGAAGATGAAAGAGCTACAACAGACGACAGATTTGGTCAGAGATTTACAAGTCATTCGAAAGTAAATTTCCAACAAGATGTCTGGGAAAACTCCAGGCTACTTTTCTGGAGACAAAAGTTGAGACACTTGTTATTTCTCTGAGGAGATATGACATTGGATACCATAATGTCCCCGTTACTTCTCAGACAGGAAAAGAGAGAGTCAAACATTACAATATTTGTGTGTCTGACGTCTAGATATGTCATAATGAGATACCGTAGTAAAATGATTACGTAAAGAAACAAAATTGTTAAACCGTTGTTTCTAAATATCTCCATCCTTTATTGTCATATTCCACATTTCACTAAGCATATCAACTCCAGGAAATATTTTTGGCTGTTTTCAAAAACTCGAATATAAAATGTTGTCACCTTACCAAACAAATCTTAACTTCATACAGGCTATTTTCGTTATTTATAAAACATACAAAATGACACTGGTGTTATGAGGAGAAAAGTCTGTTGTTGTTTAGACGTTTTCCATCATAACCTTCTTCTCGTGCCTAGTTACGAGAAGGAAGAAAGTTCGGCATTCTTAAGAATAAGGTGTCACTTATAATGGTGTAGATACGGTTACATCTTTTTGTAGAGAAGCTTTGGCTACGAGAAGGTACCAAGTATCTGTAAGAAATAGACATGACACTCTTCTGAGCTTGGAATCGCACTCTGTAAGAAATAGACACGACACTCTCTGATCCTGAAATCGCACTTTATATATATATATATATATATATATATATATATATATATATATATATATATATATATATATATATATATATATATATATATATATATATGTACATATATATATGTACATATATATATATGTATGTATATGTATATATATATATATATATATATGTATTTATATATATATATATGTATATATATATATATATATATATATATATATATATATATATATATATATATATATATATATATATATAAATAAAGTGCGATTTCAGGATCAGATACAACATATAAATTTAGTTATGTTGGAACTACATACAATACACATTACAATACTTATTAAATAGTTCTTCCACAATCTACTATTTCATTTGTCCATTCAATTTTCTGCATTTTTGAATACAAGTTATTTAAATATTCAAAGAGCCTAAAATTCAATAACTGTAATAAATGTATTTTATTTTATTTAATGAAAGGTAACGACCTGAAAAAGATCTGCGAGTGTTATACTTATTATTTAAAGAATATATATTTATTCTCAATTAAATTATAACATGAAGCTAGTAATTATTTCAAACAAATACTAATGAACATCGAAGCTGTAAAATATTTCATTACATTATGATTGTGGAAGAAGGAAACTCAATAATATTACATTATAAATACAATGAACATCAATTCAGTAAAATATTAAATCAGTAAAATATTTCATAGTAGAAGAGAGAACTCACTATTACATTATATTGATAAAATAAAAATAATTCAGAAGAATATTACAACTTACTATAAAATCTTTAACTTCCAAAAGCGAGTATAAAGCATAATTTTCTTACCTGTAAGAAATAGACACGACACTCTTCTGAGCTTGGAATCACACTGAGACCAAAGCAGCTCAAAGCCTTTTTTTATATTCTGGAAGCTGCTTTATCATCAGTGTTTTCATTCAATGACAGAGGGTCTGTCTAATGAATTAGGTCTAAGTTCTAAAACATCACGCGTGTTTCTTGAGTGCTAGTCAAGGACAGCTTTAACTTTATATCAAGTTTTAGAGAGAAAGCGTGGTCAGTATTTTTTCTAAGTGAATGACCTTCTGAATCGTACATTGTCTATAACCTCTCTTAATTGTAAATGGTCATTCACATTCCGAACTTTTAAACTCATTTAATTCTCTAGACTGATTATCAATTACTTTGTTCCCAGCATCACAACGCAATTTAATAAGGTTTTATTGACCAAACCGCGAGATAGCACGCCACTCGTGGCCTCTATCCGATGGTGAACTATTGAACCGGCTTATTAATTAGGCTTTTTCCATTACCAAGTGAAGCTTTGGAAACAAAGATAATGTTTAATCTGAATTCATTTCAACGTTCTATTATATTCAGGATATGAATTATTGATTGGGTCACGCTTCTCTTACAATCCAAATCAATATCATAGCACTCTCTTAAATTTGCATGTTTTTGTCTTTCAATAACTTATAAATTTCAATATATTATACACAAGTTACTGTTATCGTTTCTTTCTTTTAAAATTAATATCTTGATACTGGTTCTAAAAAAAAAAAACAGTATATACATATACATATATATATATATATATATATATATATATATATATATATATATATATATATATATATATATATATATATATATATATATGTTCACTCCTTCTCTTAAACCTTTAACGAGAAATATATTTTCACCCCTTGTGTTTAACCTAAAACGAAAATTATATTTTCACTCCTTATCTTAAATATTAAAAGAGAAATATAACATAATGTAAGCAAAGAGCAAAATCAACGTTGGCTGACAGAATTTGTAAAATTTTTAACAAAAACGAAAGAGCCAAATTTGGCTCTTGTTAAATTCTGCATGACAATATAAAATCATGTTTCCGATGTCATTAATACTATTTTCACACCGAGCCCTTAAAGGGTCTGTTAGTTTACTAAATCTGTTACTTTGGCATATCGTAAAACACAACTGATGAAAAAAATTGCTTTAGCACATTGAATATTTTTCATATATAGGTTGAAAGTAGACGTTTCAGAACATTACAACTCAGAGTGAAAAATATAAGAAATACAGTATAACAGTCATATTCCACGAAATTCAGTCAAGATGTGTAGGGTTCCATTTGTAAGTGGATAATATTGTATGTATTTTATTGATCAACGTAGTTGTGAGATTTAGTTCGAATATGCACTCACGCATACAATCAATTTCTGCATGAAAAGAAATTTTAATGACAGTTGTTAAAAAGAAAGAAAAATAGTCTTTGTGATGAAATTTTTAACTGTCGTTGTGATTCGTATCCATGAGAATATCAACACAGAATCGTCTATATGTCTATATTGTTATTAATAAAAAATATGAATAACATATTCAAACAAGTGCTGGATTCGGATTTTGTCTCATTTTCTACATCCAATTAGCTGTAGTAATAGTTGCCATCGCTTCCCACCGTGAATTGCTCTCTCTCTCTCTCTCTCTCTCTCTCTCTCTCTCTCTCTCTCTCTCTCTCTCTCTCTCTCTCTCTCTCTCTCTCTCTCTCACACACACACACACACACACACAGGCGCGCGCGCGGCAGGTGGTAGACTGCTACGATTGATGAACAAAAAAATCTCTCCTATTTGAGTCTCTATATATTAACCCCTATACCTATAAGTACTTCCCATCCGACCTCTGATAATCATCCCTCTTCCTATGTTTGTTTGTTTGTTCTTTTTGGTTTTTTTTTATGCATAAGTAAGAGTGTCTGAATTTTTTAAAGTGATGTTTTATTTTAAACGCGATGCTGGGGAACGTTTAGGGGGAATTTTATTGTATGTTGTTCACATAATATCACAGGAATGTTAGGGGATACGGAAGTTAGTTTATTTATACAGAATTTAAATGTTATTGACCCCTAATGCTAAATCCTGATCTACATAATGGATAGGTGGGTAGATAACGGTTACTCATAACGGCAGTTAAATCATAAATGTTGTAACAACAGGAACCCATTCCTGTTATTTCAACTACGTAAAGCCAATTGCCGCGAAGAGAGACCCCTAATTCAATCTCTTCAGTTATCAGTGTTTAGAGCGATCGAGGCTTGTTTTTCAGAACAATAAATTTATTTTAAACAATGCTGTTCTGTGGGTTTAATGAAGATACGGTTTATGCCTTCTTTTTTGTCATATTTTTTAATCCAAACTGAAAAAAAATGGAAGGAACAATAAAAAAACTGGCAAAACAACATTAGCAGCATCACAAGAAAGATCTCAACTTCAGCACACCAAAGTATTCATTCATTTAACAACATAGGAAAATAACTGCCGTCTCAAAAATAGTTTTCTCTCGGCGCATTTTGGTAATCCGAGGTCAAGTCCGTGTAGGGTTGGCAAATTTGTAACATTTTGTTGCCAAAACTAATGAATCAAAATTTGTTGGCATTACAATACGTTTAAATATTTAGCGCGAATCTTAAATTTATGGCAACGAAAATTCTAAACACCACAAACACCGGGCGTCAAACAGAATTTAAAAAGGACAAACCTATAGGCATTTCCAACATGTTATTTCCCCTTGTGACTATAAACCCACAAGATGGCGGCCTAATAATAATTTCCCGCTTGACGCTATTATTCATAGATACCTAGTTTATCATAAGATTCCCAACTGTCACCAAAGTACCCCATAATTTTCAACTTATTGAGATTTTTTTTTACATAGGGTCTCTGCTCTTGACGCTCTAAACCTACATGGCAGCCTAATCTTGATCTCATATTCTAGATCCTGTAATCCACTCACGGTTTTGAACACAGGTGTTTCCGTTTTTGACAAGTTTCCCCTCAAGTAGAGCCAAACAAATTCTTTTATAAATGGTGACCGACCGCTGATTTCCCCTCATGCGCCAGAATACGTAGACCCTTTTTTACCATGGGATTCCAGTCTGAGTCTCAAATGTCCCACTATTGCACTTATATACTTCTCGCTAATATGTTTAGCCCCAACCCTTCTTTTCATATTTCTGGACCGCGACTGTTTCAGAATGAGAGTGGGAAGGGACAGCCTAAGTGTACGTATAAACTTATACACCCACTTATTTATTGTTATATTAATTAGATTCTGAGATCAGTTATTTAGCAAAATGTCTCTGCATGATATACACTTCTAATATCAACGTTACCTTACCCAACATTTATTGATACATTTTATAAATTTGGCGCAGGAATAATCCGATTTCATATAATAGATTTCATCGGTTTAGTTCTAGATTTCCTCTTTGCATTCCCGCAGTTATCTTGGTGACATTTATTAATTAGTAAAACAGGAAAAAATAACACGGAGAATTCAATGTCGCACTGTTGTTACGACTATTTGGTCTTAAACTATGAAACAGAAAGGAAATGAAGCCAACAATTTAAGTAAAATTAACAAACAATTATTTATTGTAGTTACAAAGTAAAACTTAAAGAGCAAATTACAGTAATAAAAATTTAAATCAAAATTAATCCGAAATGTCATATTCCAAGCCCAAAAAGTACAAAATATTCCGAATTAATTTCAATAGTCTTGAATGTCATGATGTATCAATATGTTAAATTCCTAAATTTCTTTGAATGAGTCATCGGTACTCCCAAAGAAGTATTTTAGTCCAAAAAGTAGTTGGACAGCTTCTAATTCTAATAAATAATTTGAATAAATAATCCATCACAAATTATATCTGAACAGTAATATAGGCCATTCCACAGACTGATAATAAAACAGGAATGAGTAATATTTTTATCTAGTCTCCTTTTGTATACAGTCATCTAACTCATGACGCAACAGTATGTTTTGGAAAACTAATGAGTTCTAATGGAAAATATCATTAAATTGTAAATATGTTTATGTTTCCAACTTAAATTTTAAAAAGCGTCCTGTTTAAACTTATAAGTGTGACAGAAGTCAAGTAAGCAGACATGAGAAAGCTAATGTACACAATATGAATTAAATATACATGACATCTACCCTCATAAAGAAAAAGAAATATTAGCATCAGGAGTCGTTAACCTACGGCACTCAATCCAAAAATCGCGAGTTTAATAGTGTTACTCTCTAACTGATGGCGCGCGCTCGATAAGTTTGTTATTAATCCGGAAAAAAAGTGGCACGCTATGTAAAATAGGTTGCCTACCCATGATTTAAAGCTGCCTACATATTAGTAAAATATACATATGATAATGTAATAATTATAATTCCAAAGGAATATATCTTATTAATGACATTAAGCTATGCTCTATTACAGACTATACAACTACAACAATATAGTTCTTCTATACACGAAAGAGTGCATCTGCTATCGCATTATCTTTTCTTTTGATGTGTATAAGTTAGATAAGGTAGGTATTATATTTATACAGCAACAAACTCTGTTATCTCTGATCTTCGTTTTTTCAGCTTGTTAATGAAAGTACGAGGGTCGTGATCAATGAATACAGTATTCGGAGGAGCTGAACTAACATACACTTCAAATTGTTGCAAAGTCAGTAATTCCTTCTCTGTTGTAAAATAATTTCTCAAATGATTAATTTTCTTTGAAAATGAGGTGCTTTTCTTTAATCAATATCCAAAAACCACATCACTTGCATTAGGCATTGTAAGTAATTCACTGAAATTTGGAGAGAAAAGGACTGTTTCAGCTTTAATTATAGAGATTAATTTTTCAAAAGATTCACGACATTTGTCAGAACAATTAAATTTCGACTTCTTACTCAGAGGCTCAGCAATTATGAGGAAATTTTAAAAATACAATAAAATTTGTCTTTGTGCACGTTTGGTTATAGCTACCCGTTTAAGGAATTTTTAGAGTAGTGTGATTGTTTGATTATTGGCACTCGGTGCAATGGAAATATTCCTTAGCCACCCCACCCCAAAAAAACCCCAGCCAATTACTACGAGCAAACGTCAATGAGTGAAGTTTTAGTGAGTTTTCATGATGTCATGGTTCATTTTTAGTGAATTCAGGTTAAACCCGTGAGAATGTCCCTGTCCTACCATAGTCCCTATTAAAATCTAGTGGTGCACATTGGTGGTGTGACTGCAGTTGCAGTATTTACGGTAGAAAACCGATAAATTACAAAATGTACTCAATGAGAAGGGACTTGACAGATACAGTTTATGTCACAGTGATGGCAAATATGATGTAGTTGTACTGGCGAAATGTGCATTGAAACCATGACTGGCTTAAGGTGACGTAGTTAAAATAGTTCCCTTTGTTAGGGGTTAGTTTTACAGTTTCTACAGTGAGAACTGTTGACGGTAAGGAAAGTTGATAAAGAGAAATTATGCAGATGCGCGGTTGATAAATGTTTAGCAAGCTGTGAGAGTTGTGGTGTTGCATTGCTCCTAGTAAAATCTATGCATTAAATGGACACGTCTGGCTTATAACTCACAACTGTAGCTGTATACAAATATTTGTAAATTTGGGATAAACTTGTGACTTCTAGCAGAATCGCGCCAGGATTTGACACCGCTCGGTCAAGCAAATACCTCTGGCTTGTAACAAAAGCTTCCGATAATATCCAGCCATAACCAAAATTCGAATCCATTGCTTTTTACTAACAGGCAATGAGAAGTCAGAGATGGCCTCGATCTTAACTTTCGCAAATTTAATTTGAACCTATCCAACCATATGCTATAAAAATGTAGTACAAATACAGGAAAACTCAGTTTTACATAAATTAAGTATCAGATTTCCATTAATGTGTCGATGTAGTGATCTTTCAAGGAATTTTTAAAGATGGTCACTTATATACTTATCAAATATACTTATCTAGACCAGATGTTATTAGGTTCATTAAACCTGGAATATCGACGGAGAATATTTCATACCTAACATCATCACTTTGTATTGATAAAATTCATCTGGAGTAGCGAATGCCGATGTTTCTTTAACTATGTCCGTGCGTGGAATTTGCTAGAACACTTTTAAAAAGTCAAACTTGATGACGTATTTTGCCTTTCAAATTTCGTCCATGCAGTCATCAATTATTGTATTTTGAAAAGAATGCAGGATTTTTTTGCGATGTTGTTGATTATATTCAGTATACATATGGAATATATTATTTGGCCTAGGCAAAAAATGTGTGGTGAATAAAATATAAAACCACGTTGTTCTTTTCTCCATCATGGCACTTCATTGGGTACATTTTTCTCATCATATTAAATTTAGAGTAAAATTTTGTGTTTACAAAAACTTGAATATAAGATGCTAAAACCGCACAAAATATACATTGTATTCGCCTAATTGGTAATGATAATAAAGTAACAAAATAAGTTGTCTCTACAGCAATACTCCTCATCTTAAATCAACAAATGCGACATTGGGAAAGCCAAAGTCAAGTCAGTGCATCCTAGCAGAATTATATATATTTTTTTACAAGAATCATGAACTTAATCTGACATATATCATATTCTGCCTTAAATTAAGAGTATAACAAATAAATAATGACAAAAAAATAATAAAAAAATAAAAACAATATTTCAGGTCGCGTATTGAAGCAATTAAAAGCCATGTAAATGTTAAACTGGCGAAAATTTGTTTGTTTTGCTAATAAATATGTTTGAAATAAACTTGCTGCCAGTAACTAACCTCCTGCTACACGTAAGGGGTTGCATACTGAGAGAAGCAAATATCTGCGTGAGCGTGACTTGAAGTCCATGTTTTCTTTTAATGTCAAGGTTCTAAAGATAATATCCTAATGGGCTTCATATATGATTTAAACAATAAACCTATGGACATTTCTAACACCGATTTCCCCTGGTCACTAAAAAGCCACAAAATTGGTGGCCTAATGTAAACTCATAAATCCGCAAATATAAATTGAGGATCTAATGTTCCTCTTATGCCTCTCCGCCTCAAAGGGAGTAGAGGCTCTTGGCTACGCATCGAAAGCAGACATGGTTCTTGGTTGTCCTCTTCAGTTCATTACATGTTTTGGCAGCCTTTATGGCATCATAGACCAACCTGCGCCAGGTGTTCTGGGCCTGCCTACATTTCGCTTGCTTTGGGGGTTCCACTTTAGGGCCTGCCTAGTGATGTTTTGGTAGCACTCTCGGTGTCTCCGCGATCCATACCAGTTTTGTTTTTGGAGATTGCTTGATAGATAGGTAGTTTACCTTTGATTTTCCATAGGAAGGTGTTTCGGTAATGTCTGGCCATTGGATGTTGAGGAGGCGAAGGAGGCACCTGTTCACAAAGTGTTCGCGGTTTTTTAGTTTAGTTTTTTAGTTAACCTCTATATATCCTATCGGTAGAGCAGAACGGACTTAACGTTTGTGTTGAACAGTCGGAGTTTGTTCTTTTTAGAAAGGTATGATGAGCCTCATGCCTCATTCATTGTGCTTGTCTGGCTTTTCCAGTTCTATTCAGGATGTCTTTTTCAGTCCCTCCACGGCTGAAACATTACTCCCTCGGTTGGTTAACTGTTGAACTTCTAGCTCTACTCCAGCGAGTTACATGTTACTGTGTTGTGTATTGTTGATGTTAATTTTTTACGGGGTGTATGTCAAGTCCAGTTGTTTCTACTTCTTTTGCCAGGCAGGTGGTTTTGTCCTTGATATACTTGAATCTTTAGGAAAGAAGACTCGTGTCATTTGCAAAGTTTGGGTCTTCTATTTGTTTTAGAAAGCTCCAAGTTAATCTAGTTCGCATTTCCTTAGTGGTCGACTTCATTACTCGATCTATGGCCATCAGGAAGATCATTGGTGATCGGAGACATCCCTGTCGGACTCTTTTTTGGACTTGGTAGGCATCTGAGAGATTTCCGCTGTGGATCATTTGGAAGATGGAATCGTTGTATATCTACTAACTACATTAAAGATATGAACGTTTCTAGAATTCCGTAATGGTGCATCAACGGCAGGGACCCTCTCAATGCCCAGAAATGTTACTTAAAAGGGTGGTGGTGGTGTTATTCCAGGTACAGGAAGTGTCTTTGTGGAAGCCTGCCTGTTCTTCCCACAGTTTTTCTTTCGATGGGTTTTCGTCAATCTTTCCAAGACCAATTTTGTGAGGGCTTTACTGAGATCTAAAAGCAGTTTAATTCCTCCCCAACTTTTACGTCAAGCCATGTTTTCATTCTCTGGTAGTTTGATAATAAGCCATTCTTTCTCTATAACAACAGGAATTTGCTCGCACTAATAGCTTTTAAGGTGTAGCTGGCGCATCATTTATGCTGTCTGTTTAATTTCAGATCGAAGAACTTCTAATGGAGTGCTATTTGGGCCTGCTTCTTTGTTATTTCTGAGTGCATGCAGAGCTTGAGATTTCTGTTATGGATGGGGGTTGGGTTAATTTTGATTTGAAACAGTTCCTTTGCTGGTAGTGTATCAGTCATTTTTATTGTTGCGGCCAGTTGAGGATTGATTTCTATGAAATATTCAGTCCATCGTGGTCACTGTTCCTCCACTTTGCTGAGTATTTTCCCTTCTTTGTATTTGACTAACTGTGGAGAATTCCTTGCTTTTCCTGAACGCACCGAATGTTACACAAGCCTCCTCATATCTTACTTCCCTGCTTGTGTCTCGACAACTTTGATCAGATCATGTATACATTTCTTTTTGTTTTTCTTGGCGCTAGTCTTGATTTGTTTGATATTGTGTCTCTTGAAGGACACATAATTGTTACGTCGTACAGAACATATGCGTGTCTCCTTTCTCTTTTGACACTGGCGTTTGGCATATATGCTTACTTTCACCAGTGATCTCTTCACCGGTGATAGACTGTGTGATGAAGATGGTAAATGAACAGCTAAGAGGAACACAGCAGACATTGAGCCAAACACTGGAATTGCAGATGATATTGGACTACTTTCATACACTGCAGCGCATACGTTTTAAGGCAGAGAGCCTACACATCTTAGCCTGAGATATCGGCGAGGAGATCAGTATTGACAAGACAAAATGCCCGTGACTCAATACAAACCAAGATGCAATTATTTTCTTATAGGGATAAGCCAATGAGAATTTGAACAAGTTCACACATTGAGGAACAGATGATGACGTCAAAACTAGGATTGCCAAGGCACGCCATACCTCGACCTCTCAGACAGGTCTGGAAAAATGACAATATCCACCTGAAAATAAAGCTTAGATTATCATCTTTGATCTCAAATAAATGCTGATATATGGGGCAGAGACCCAGTAACACACGAAAAACTTGATATAAAACCTGCAGATATTCGTTAATACATGTCTCCGACAGATCCTAAGCATCGGATGGCTAGACCAAATCTCAGGCAGGAATAATGACCAAGAATACAAAAGAAACCCATATCTAGCACAATAAAGTGACGCGAGTGGAGATGGATTGGACAAACCCTGCTGAGAGATTAGCCCGAAATCACTCGCCATGCTCTGGAATGAACTTATCAAGACAAACGCAGACCAACCATGACTTGGCAAAGAACCTTGGACACCGAACTTAAGAACAGCCGCATGACCTAGAGGGAAGCTGTCACGTCTGCTAAGCCCAACTTTGAAGTCATGTATAATTACTGCGGCCATGTGTTTGATTTTTAAACAATACTGCGGGCTAGTATTAATTTCAAACGCAAGGTTACTGTGACCCGCCAGAAGACGCAGATGTTTGAATCGTCACAGGTGCTAGATCGTGCCATCTGAACCAAGGATAAGTCGAGGAAGAGGTGAAGGAATTTTGAGAAAGTCTGGGAGGATGAGGAGAGGAATTGGGAGAAATATGAGGGAAGAATACACAGATGAGTAGAATACAAGGATAGGCGGAAATCTATCTCACACTACTAATCAAGTCTTGCAATAGGCTATTAAAAGGTCAAGCGGAAGGAGTGTGCTTGGGAAATTTGAATTATTTAACTATTGAATTGTTATTAAATTGTTATTCATTTAATTTCCCCTTTTTGTATATTTAATCATTTAGCCGTCGGCATTGCTGACTGTGGACTGGGAGCTGTACATCTATCTTTCACTAATTTAGCTTCCAACCAAAATCGAGCCTGGGTGGGACTTCTATAATAGTTTAAATAAAATATTGGTAGCACCCCATGACAACCATAACAAACAACCAATTCTCCACAGAAGCAAAATAGAAAACCCAAGACCGTGACAAATAGAAAGTTGCAGAGAAACTGCAGTAAAGACTTTCTGTTCCTGGTGGATCGAACTGGAATGATGATGACGACGATTACGATGACGACGGTGATGATGATAACGATGACGACGATGATGATGTCTGTAAGCAGTTTGGTTTAACCTTAGTTTAATTTATCTGTTATTGATCCAATTGTCATTTCCTGTTTGATTACTAGTTAATACAATAGTTATTTTTATCATTTGTATCGACTTCGTTATAAACCTGATGTTTGGTATTCTGCCTTCTTTATCTTGAAAATTTGTTGCTAGCATAATAGATAAGGCATGGCACTAGTCAACTGTTACGGCGGTGCACAGCAAACGCACTGGGTCTTCACTGTCATTCACATAGAGATTATCTCATCCTTGCAAGCCACGGAAGCAAATCAGCTAAGCTATCTTCTCAGACTCGAGAACGTACATGAATTTTGCTCATGGTTTGTAACGGAACTTTCAGTCGAAAATTATTAGATGCTCTGTAATGTTTTAAGAATGTACACTTAGATAGAAGTTCTTTCATTTTTTCATTCGCATCTTTCAATAGATATTCATTTATCTGAAGAGAGGGTCTTTTTTGTTCAGAAAGGTAAATAGTTAAGAGCGGTCTAAGTTAGAATCGTGTTTCTAGAAAACTTTTTAAAATGAAGATTAATTAGTTTAACTTATAAATTTGCTTTGATATTTATTATATAAACGGAAATTGGGAAAGAGTCCTCGCAGAATTCTGATCCCTCGCAGAATTCCGATCCTCGCAGAATTCCGATCTCGGAATCCAAATCCTTCTTTGAGTTGATTCTTTTGATACCCAATTATAGATTTGTTTCCCCTTGTAAGTGTTTGTTTACAGTGGCGTAAACAGATGTTCAACTTGCGTTTTGTATGTGATGTAAATTATATTATTAATATCGATTTTCTGACAACTTTTTGAGATCGGCTCAGCATATTACTGTCTAAAAATGTATGTCGTTCTTTACATACAAAATATATTTTCCATTTGTCAGAATGTTTACATTTAATAAGATATCAAGTAAACACTTTTCATGAGGGAGTCAGTTTAATAAGCCTCTAGGTATTCTGTTGCTAGATAAAGTATTCAAGTCCTCATTCGAATAAGCTTCTATTATTTACGTTATCTAATTTGAATGGACTCGTCATTTAAAATTTTTAAACGTTTAGGTAGCTGTCTCTAAAGCTGCGAGGTTTATAATACTTCGTTTTGTGTTTTTAAAGTTGTGGGTATTTAGACTCTTTACACGATTATTTTCTATATGTATTATATATCCTTGCTTTTCGGTACCGAGCTTGCCATTGTGTCGATATCCAAAACATATATGTTGATCAAAAGTATTTTTCTTGTAAAGTTTACAGTTTTTGTCATGTTGTCTGGCATTGTTCAGAGAGACATATGTGGAAATACAGCATTATTACTGGGTCAGTGATTTCACTTCCGGAAAAGTACCATTGACTCATTACTTACTATGCACTGTAATGAAAATAAACAGAAAACACACCATAATACTCATGTTATAAAGACTAGACAGTTCCTTTTAAATCAACCCCAAGAATGCCTACATCTATGCAGAGGACCACCACCCTAAAAATAGAAGAAAAAAATATATTATGAGTAGATAGGATAGAAGAAATAATTGTGATAGGAGTCCAGTTCCTTATGGTCAATAGATCATTACAGGATTTAAAATAAACTCGCAAATCTTCATACAATGACCCCTCCTCTACTTTTTACAGAACAGTTTTCGTATAAATGACTCCCGGGATACCAATTGATACAGGTAAAAACCATGATTATAAGGAGAGCTCTGTATAAGACATTGACATAGGGTATCTTCACCTAACTGCCTCAGAATATTGAGGGTGATCATAGAAAAACTAGGGGTCTTAATAAGAAAAGATAGGCTTTCATTGGGTATTAAATCATCGTATCAAACAGATCAATATGATTTTACTTTAGGACCTCTGTTTTCAATTTTATACATGAAAATTCTTCTTTTCTGTTTATTTAATGTATGAGGCTTTTTTGGTCAGTGAAAACTTCATTTTGACCTATTAGGGAAAATGTACATGAGCAGAACACACAGCTAGTTTCTACAACTTTGGACCCAATCCAGGCTGCTGAGAGTATATGAGAGACACTGAGAAAGGAAATGGGTGAGGGCTATCTAAGACAAAGCATTTAATGGTCTAGGAAAAACTGAGAGATTTGATATATATTTTGTTTGAGGTGTTACTAGCATGGGTTTAGTTGAAAATCACACATTTTTTGATAATTGGGTATTTAAGAAAACTCTTTAGAAGATCCATCAGAATAATTATCGGGAAAGTCTGGTAATACAGGCATGATCCAACTAAAAAGGATCACATTTGTTTTAATAGCATTTGGATGTTTAAATTTTATAAATTAAAAACTCATAAATTCTGGATACATGTATGCTTACTGATCATCATCTCAAGAGTAAAGCTGCAACCAACATTTATAAATGTGTACATTATATTCACTACAAATAATGCCATTTAATCAAACTGAGTTGAAACTAAATCTTTCACAGAAACTACTGATGGACATGGACATAGAGCTGGCAGTTGTTTGTCTGGTTTGGTTTATGTGGGTTTAGCACCATTTTTGAGCATATGATAGCTGGCAGCTGGTGTAACTGGAGGAGGAAGAATGTGGGAAAGAACCACTGACCCATGGGTAGCTACTGGCAAATGTTCTCACTTACCCACATTTACCAAGCTTGAGACTTGAATCCCACATGACAGTGTTCCCCATTATTTATTTGAAGCTACAGTAAATGTCTTGAAAGACCATTACTATGTGAGACCACCTGTCTTGAGTGACCACACTGTCAGTGCACAAGTTTATTAATTATATTGCATTGTTACCTGTTAAGAGAGACCACCTGTCTTGAGAGACCATATTTTTTTGGCAAAAGAGGTGGTCTTTTGAGATGGGTTCTACTGTATTAACAACATGCATGCTATATCTCTCTCAATGTGTCATTTATCTTAGGTCTTGTACCTCTTATTATAACAGGATTCAGTTTCATTGTCATGACTTTGTTGAATATATCTAACATTTCAGATAAAATATCCATGGGATTATTTAATTGAGTTATTCTGTGTTTCTTACAGTGATAAAGCTAGCCATTGTTTGCTTTTAAACCTGAATCAGTGCTATATCCTAATTTGTGTTTTAATGAAGCATGTTATGGTGTTGTTTCTGTGAAAATAATAAAATCATTTTATGATATTTTTTTTCTTTTCTTTATTAACATAAATGGCAAGATTTTTTCCAGCTATTATTGTAAATTTTGCATACATGTACAAAGTGTTTCAAAATGAACTATAATTTTAAATCTTAGGTAAGAGTAGGTATAAATAATAAAGTTAAAGTATAAGTGATGAAGATAAAATGAAATCAAAACAAATTTTTACCTGAGGGGCTGAACAATATATGAAAAATGAATGTGAGCATTAGGCTTTTTAATTATGCAAAGAAACATCATTTATGTCCAAATTTCAGCAAATTTCCACATTGAAATAGAAACAAAGTCTTTTTTATCAGTTCTTAGTTTTGGTCCGAAATTGTCATTCTTATTTTTTTCATTTATGCTTATTTTTATAGCTTCCATTTGGCATATTTCCATGGGTTCCTAGATAAATTTTTGTGTGTGCAATATTCCAAAACTATTGTGTAGGGAAATTTCTGCAGAATTGTGGGGAATTATTTCTTCAAGACAACATACTGATAAAAGAAATGTATGGAATATTACATAATTTCCATGGAGATCCATGAATTTCTGTGAAAAGAAATATTTTTTACCTTTGTTTGGCTCCTAGTGATAAATACATCATTATTGTCTCATTTAAACTGATTGAATTTTGATCATTTAGTATAGGCTGAAGATAATATGGGGAAGTAGCTAAAATTTTACTGATCATTCATTGGTTTCTGCTAGTCAAATCAATGATCAGTTCTTGAATGATTTTTCTAGCACATGATGTCTCAGCCGAATCTTTTGCAATCTTTAAAATCTTAAACATTATGAATGGTGCAGAATTGAAGCTTGATGAAAATTGATAATAAAAAGTAACCAATGCTCAAACAAGTTAATTAATTGGAACAGGATGATTAATATTGCATAAAGAAGGGATGAAATGCATGGGATTTTGGAAAGGATAGATTGAAACTTTGGTTTTAATGAAGTACATATTTACCTATGCAATGTTTTATGGCTGATCAGTCTTATGTAAATGAAATATTGTTGCATTCCCCCCAAATTCTTTCATTCATGTGTGATGTGTCTATAATTTAAAGTATAGAAGGATATGATTTTCTTGCTTGTCATTATTTACAAATACTACAAAGAATTTTACATATAAACTGAAACAAATCATCAAAATGTGCTTAAATGTATGAACTCAACAATTTAACAGCTTAATTATGTAATTATGGCTATTTCTTAAAAAGTTTGCACCTTCTGAATATGATATGGTTTTATATTTGTTTTTTTGTGAACAGAATATATAATTCATATCAGCTTTAGTCAATTGGAAGACCTGTTTAGCTTACCATTTACACAGGTGTTTTACTAAGCTTTGTGTTTTGCATGCAACTAAGAAGAAGTAGTCTCCATTTATACACAATAGATTATCTTTTTGGTTTGCTCAACCAACTGATGATCGATTATAATCAATAATTAGAAGAACACTAGTCAAGGTAACAAATTTCAGTAATGTAGTTATTCATCATTTTCTAGGGTATCTCCAGAGTCGGATATAAATAATTGCTCTTTACAAGGTATTGTTTGTAAGATACTGTATATACTTGCTCATAAGTCAAGTCAAACTACAAATAACAAAAAAGATTCTGATCTGCCATAACATAATGCATCTGTAGACAAGGGTATATGTTGTTTGTTTTTTTTACTAATAACTCATAACAAATTGCACCAACCCAAATCTGCAGTTGCATTATATAATGGCATATATGGGTCTGTGCATTTGCAGTTGGACTCAACTTATAAGTGAGTATAGCTAGTATGTTTATAATTAGGTTAGTGTTACAATTGCATTACAATATGTACTCGCTTATAGGTCGCTACCAACTGCATAGACTCCAATCTGCTGTTGCATATTATGCCAAATAGTGGCTACAGTTTGGAGTAATCTGTAGAACAAATTGGCACATGATCTGAAAGCAAATCAGGGTCTGTATTGTTTGTAGTTGAACTTGATTTATAAGCAAGTATATATGGTAGAGCTGATCTTTAGCATATTTTGAGGGTTTTTTTTGTTGTTTTTTTCCAGAACTTTCCTTCAACTGTTTCCTAGTGGTCATAGGCAGAGTGCCATTCACCATCAATATGATAGACAAGTTACAAGAACACTGATGTCTTCAGCTGCAGCATTACTAAACAACACCAATGATACTATAGTTCCTTACCATCATGTGAATGGTATGTGGGCAAAGCAGCTATACACTCAGTCAAAATTTCATTTTCTCATAGCTGATGAATACCATATAGATAAAGAAAATTATTTCAACTATAACTTAATAATTTCTTCAATTTTGGCTGAAAACATCTTAGAGAAGTTAAAAAAAACTGTTGTACTGACTATATATGTGACAATAATCACTTTACAGTTCCCACAATATAGAAAATCATTGTATTTAAGTTGCTTAATGAATAAGACTGACAAACAGCCATAAGACTTGATCATTTATGTGCAAGACTATTAAGATCTACTGCTTCATTTGTTTCAGACTGCATAATGTCTTAGCAAATCTTAAAATAGCAACTATACCTACTGTTGTCATTTTACCAGTCTGGCTGCAAAGAAGGTTTCAGTTACTATAGGCCAATTTCCATACATACCACATAGTCAAAATTAAAATCTTTGAATAGATTTCTAAATGAATATGCCCTTTTAATCCCAAGCCAATCTGGCAATAAATGTAATCATTCATGTAAAGCTGTATTGAGCTCCTTCATTGATAAATTGCTGCATACAATTAATTAAATTAATATGTGCTCTGATTGTTGATTTTGAAAAAGCATTTGACCCAGTGAATCATGAAATCTGGTGAACAAGTTGGGAGTTGAATGTGGTATTAGTACATTACCATGGTTTGCATAATAGTACAGTACCATGGTCTGCATCATAGTACAGTACTATGGTTTGCATCATAGTACAGTACCGTGGTTTGCATCATATTTACCTTGAAAAAATTCATAACGTTTATTTTTATTACAAATGAAGTCCTATCTAAATTAAAAAAAACAGGAATGGTGTCAAGTCAGGGTTTAGTTCTTTGGGCCTTGGTTCTTTTTGTTATTTATTTGTCAGTCACTTTAGAATATGGCATGTTCCAATGATTTTTATGCTGATAATGGCATATTTTCTGACATGATAACTCTGTCCTTGAATTAGAAATTTTCTAGCAAACACACTAGATCAGTATATTGACATGATCCATAGTGTTGAAGAAAAAAGATAATATCTTAATATGGATGAACCACATTTAAAATGGAAAGATGATAATCTTCAGATGTATAGTTAGTATATGATTGTTGGTGTGTGTGTGTGTGTGTGTGTGTGTGTGTGTGTGTGTGTGTGTGTGTGTGTGTGTGTGTGTGTGTGTGTGTGTGTGTGTGTGTGTGTGTGCTAACAACGACTTGATATGATCAGAACACTTGTGATTTGTTAGCAAGAAAGTAAATTCAGCCTTATGCCTTCTAGCAGGGTCAGATTACTTATGACCCATTAACAGGAAGGTGATTTCAGCCTTATGGCTTCTAGCTATGTTTAGCATCAATTAGACCTTTTCACAGGAAGGAAAATCCAGCCATATGGTTTTTAGCCTGATCAGCATACTGAAGGCTCATTAGCAGAAGGTAAAGTCAGATTTATGGCTTCAGAACACTTAAAGTCCATTATCATTAATGGTGGCACTTATCAGTTATTATGTACTTTTGAGAGAGTGATATATGTAAGGTGAAGTTTGCATTTTAAACATGCACTGTGGAGAGAATGATAGCATACCTATATGCTACTTTCATGTATTGTGTCTGAAATTTCTTTGGATATTGTACTTTTGGAAATTTTAAATGATCTTAGGACACTGCTAACTGAAATGACTGCTCACTTGTGCTCCAAAAATCAAACTGAATATGTTTAAAGTACACTATTCTTGGCAGTTATTAAAATATGGAAAAGAATTTTGCCAAACTACACAATACCAGCTTCTAAAAGTGAAATGAATGAATTACCAAACACATAAAATGTAAAAAAAAGTTGTCGGCTCTTTCTTTTACAATTTACCTCTGAAGTTCTAGAAGTGAAAATGAGCAAGTAGAGCTAGCACTTTTTAGAAAGGTGCACATCTGGAGTAAGGCCAATGTGTATATTCTCCAACCCATATTACATCAATCAATCATACACAAAAATAAATGGAATTAAAGGTTCTTTGAACAGTACCAAATATATACAAAGTCTTTTTAAAATAGCCAGTAAAACTAGTGAGGAAACCTGGGGAAATTCATTTTCTTTAAAATTCTAACCCTATGCTAAATGCGAAACTATAGTGCATCACCAATGTAAATTCAGCCTTACAGCTTCTTTGTAAAATAAGATACTCTCTATTAGTGAAGCAAAGGAAACTTTTTATATAATAGTTTTATATTACCATATTTAGAATTACATAATTTAAACAGGTAATGCAAATGAAAAGAATCTCTCCAGTTTTCTTCATTGGTTATGCTGGCTGTTTAAAAAAGATCTTGTGTATCTTAAGTCTAGTTAAAAGAACTTTTAATTCCCTTTATTTTTGGTGTATGATTAAGGGGTGTAAAATAGGTTATAGAGTATACAGCTTAGCCTTAATTCAGTGTGCACTTATAAAAAAATACTAGCTCCACTTGGTTGTATTCACTTCCTGGACTTATGATTTAAATGGTAAAAAATGAATAAAAGCCAATAACATTTTGTTATACATTTTATATGTTTGGTAATTCATTGCACTTTCTGAAGCTGGTATTGTCTAGCCTAGAAAATTTTGTTTTCTTGATTTTAATAACTATTAAAAATAGTGTACTTTAGATTAATTCAGGCTGATTTTGTTTCACAAGGGAGCAGTCATTTTAGTCAGATGTGTATTTATATCATGTATAATTTCCACAGTACAATATCCAAAGAAATTTCAGCCATAGTACATAAAAGTAACATAGAAGTATACCAACATTCGGGGCCCCGAGTGGCCTAGTGGTCTAAAGCGTTGTCCATTACGGATCACTGCCATCTCACCTCTGTCTGCGTGGGTTCGAGTCTAGGATTCCGTGAATGTGGATATGTGAGAAAGCTTGCCAGTAGCTTCTCGTGGGTCGGTGGTTCTTTCTGGTGATTTCCCGGTTTCTTCCTCCACCATTAATACTGGCCGCCATGAATAGCCTATCGTGTGCTGAAAAATGGCGTTACGCCCAACAACAACAACAACAACCAACATTCACTGCATTGTGCATGTTGCAAATGTAAACAACTTAACTTTATATATGTCACTCTCTCTGATGTTTATAACATCTGTTACTAAGAACATCCCCTTGCTGAATATAAGACAGTAATGCTATGGACCCAAGGCCAAAATTATAAAAATGATCTTTTCTAAGAAGATTCTGAACTCTTTACATCAAAAAATTTACTTGATTCGGACATTGTAAGAATGCATTTTTACAGTCATCGTCTTAGCCACTGTTGTTTTCACTGTCAGATTTGTATTATTCACAGGCTACAGAACACCTGAAATTGTACATGTTTATAATTTGCTACTGTTGTAATTATTTTATGTCAGCTGTTTCATCTAGTAACAGTACAAAGAACTTGAATTTGGTCTGACACTAAAGTCACTACCTCAGATCAACAACTTAATATAATGGTACACACACCTCACTCAGCTTATTACATGTCATTGTTTAATAAACTTGTATAAAAATGAACTTATTACATGTCATTGTTTATTAACACTTGGATTGCATAGAAAGATTAGCAGTACAATGTCTTATGTACATAATACTGCTTTCAGAGATCGGTTGCTATCCAAATGTCAGTAAGCCAATGTGCATAATAACTTGTCTTTGATACTTGTCATGCTAAATTAGCAACTTAAGTGTTTCAGTGCAGCCCAGTGTATTATCCAGACTCCAGAAAAGAAAGCAACAGTCCGTGACAGGTGCTAGTTTTACATAATGCTGTTAAAAATAATGTCCATTAAAGCACTTACCTCATAAGTGTCACTTGCTGCTAAAATAGATTTAAAAGTAAATTTAGTAATACAAGCATTTACAAATAAATTAAGACATTTCACTTAAACCATTTTGATAAATAGTGAATTGAGACACTAATCTATCTATAAATCAGACAAATTTCAAGTCAAATTGCTAAGGACTATGTTTATTAATAGAAAAACACTAATGAGGACTGCTCCTCTGTTGAATATAAAACTAATACTTAAATCATCACATTTTTCTGAGGCAACAATAAAAGAAACGAGATCCAGATAAGCAGGAAGTAGGTTCTGCAATTGACAGTGACGAAGTGATTCCACTAGAAGCCATTCTGAAGCCATATATGGATTGGTGAAATCACTGATGTAACTAAAATGCTAGGAAGTGAGATTATGGATCATAGCCTTTGCAATATAAATGAGCATGAACAGGTCAAAAACAACATAGTCACAAACTACTTCAAGTAGAAAGTATAAGTTGTGTTAGTGGACATTGCATAGACTATTTGGATTATCGCTTTTTTTTATCAAATGTGCATATTTTGGATATAATTGGATTTCAAATGGATTACACACATGCATGCATGCAAGTTTGTTATTTCTGTCACTTGAGAATTACTAAAAATGTCTTACACAGTCTGTGATATCATTCTGTCAATAATCAGCATATGTAACAAGTGCTTTGAACTGAAGATGAGATACATAATTAACAAAAATGACTTGACATCTCTCAGTGCACCATTTATTTAATTGCAAAATACAGTATGTTTAGAAGTGGTGAATATGTGATTTTTAGCACTAAATTTAAAACAAAATCAGATTCTTAATGTCAGGATTTCTTGGCCTAAAGTGCAACTGGAATTTAATTTTGCAATTTTTTTTTGCAAGTGACAGAGATTTTTCTTCAGTTTAAATCGCCTAAAGCTTGATGACACTGTAGAGTATAAATGTGGATTGGCAAGTATATTAGCTAAGGATGGGTGTTATGTCATTCTTTTAATGTGACAATATGGATTGAAAGAGACCATCATATGAATGACACTAGTATATCTTTATTTTGAAACATTATTATTGGACAAAATTAAATGTAACAATACCATAAAGTGAAAGAAATTAAATTTACATAAAATGAAATTATTACCTTACATTGTGACTTGTCTTATGTGATCACCCACCCCCAATTGATCATCCTTATGCACACATTCATAGAATTTTCTATCATTCTTACTATACTGTGTTTAAATACATTCAATGGTTTGTATGCATGTATCCCATGTATTGCATTATAAAGGGGAGACTATATGTCAATATTTTCCAAGGTTAAGATATCATTGAGGTACATTAGTTTTCTTTCATAAATTAATTGAGTCCCCCTCATTAAAATATTATTAATAATGTTATTAATCATATTGGGAAGAATATGGTTCTGTTATTATTTAAATATATTCATCTTAATGTGACAGATTTTATGTCCAACTCTAGTGCAGTAATTTGGGAACAAAATTTGCTAATTTACCAAATTCACTATTGATTCATTTATTCAGTAGTCCGGCAAGCTGATGATCATGCTATTGGTCCATGGTGTTGGCCAGTATGGTTAAGCTAGCTTTTTACTAGTATTTGTTCATTTTTTAAACTTCACTGATATATGTTTATTTATCTATTCTCCAATTCTTATTATTAAGATTAAGATTATGAGCTAAGAACTTATCTATATTTTTGAATCATTCAATATATGCAGATTAAACTTTTATCCTTTTCACCCTCCCATTATCTTTCTGTTTCTCATTAAAATAATTACACTGAAGTCTTTTCTTTTCTGGAACTTCTCCATATTTGGTTTACTTATACAGCATTTATATACATTGAGATGTGTTGAAAGTTACCTCAAAGCAACCATGAAAGTCCTTTCAGACTTTTTTTTTACAGAGCATTTACTTTTATCCATCAAATTTATTAGAAACTATTTGTGTTGATAATGGAATCTTGACTTAATGTTTTTCTACATTTTAAGTGAGTAAATGACTTTTTTGGTTCTGCTTTCAATTTATTATTTTCTCTAAAAATTTTAATTTGTGGTTTATTGTATTCATTGTTGATTTATGATAGGAATATTTTTAATCTGCAGTATTGGCTTGAGATTTTAGTCAGTACTGACAAACTTTAATCTTAAACCATTTTGGAAAATTGAACAATTAAAGGATAAACTAATTAATCAGATATTCTAGTTTACTTCTATAATATTATAACATTTAACTCTTCATTATACTTGAGTTATATAACCCTCTACTAGCAAGAAATGTATGAGTATGTACATTCTTCTGACAGGTCTCTTTAAAGACAACAATTTGCACTTAAGAAAGCTTCACCTATATAGCCCCACATTGACAGAAAACATATGAGCATATCTTCATCTCTGACAGTGACCTTTTAGAAAAAACATTTTGCACTTCAAGAAACTTCAACTGTATAGCCTTACATTGACAGAATTTGTGTGAGCATATCTGCTCCTGTGACAGTGATCCCTTAGAGATGACAATTTTTCATTTCTTGAGGCAAATTTGTGTTCCTTATTCAAGTTTATGTTAGTCAGATATATCGAGATACACCTTGACACAGTTTGTAGATGAGACGATGTTCTACACAGAATGATAGTGTGCTAAGGGCATGGTTAGCACCTTGGTAAGACAAGGTCAATCTGGATTACATAATAGATACTGAGTGTGTATTTTACAAGCAAATAAATCAAGTTTTAAACCTTTTATCTTTCCTGGCTGTTCTTGACACATAAAAAGTAGGAGTCTTATGAAAGAAATAATAGTTATGTAAGAAACACAACACAGTAAAATACTTAGAGACAAATATATAACAGTTTTAATGGGGTTGTAAAGTTGTACTTTTTCCTTATACTTTCATTTGTAGGGAAAATATATTGATTTTTTAAAACTTTGTTTTATTTTGGTTTTTTTTTTTTCAGAGAAAAATGCAGAATTGACCCCACAAGAAATAGCTGGCATTGTGTTTGGATCCCTTTTTGTTTTCTACTTTACTATGATGTTCATCGTCTGTATGGGGGAATATTGTCAATACAAAAATGGCAAGAAGCATAAAGTGAGTATAAAATGATATGTGCTCATTGCAGACACTCTGCATTTAATCATTAGGGGGATTGAATCTTTTCTTTCAAAAGAAGATGAATAATTCTAGCCTTATTCATTTGCAGGAAAAATTTCTTTGGTATGACTATGAAAAAAGAAAATTTCCCAAGTAAATACTCTAAGGAGTTACCATTTTATTCCTACCATAAGTCAAATTTTAGTGAGATCTAACCTTTGCCTGCTTTGTTATAGATACTTTTCAGTATCAGATTTATCTGCCAAGGCCTGCCTTCCAGACCTATAGAACAACCTTGTTTTGTATGGTTGTTGGCAAAATTTATGTACCACTATGGTACATAAAGTGTCTTGTATTTGTTTAAAAGCTTGTAATCACTATATTTTTATTATGAGACACAAAGTTGTCTGAATATTACATTTTGTACTGCTATCATGCATTTGCTGAACCAGAAGATGGCAGATAGAGATTTCAAGCAAGATAATCATGAATGCTTATTTTGGGTTTTAAAAAAACAATTGTTACCTAAAATTTCTCCTCCACTAGAGGGAAATTTTTCTTACTATCATCCTTAATTTGTGTGTAGGTAAAAACCCAAACTTCTGTAAACATATTTGTTCTTTCTAACTGCTTCTAAATTACATGTTTTTTAGTTGTCCAACAATTGTATGACTATCACACTGCTTGTTTAACTACTTTTTAAAAAATTGTTATTGGTGTTCAATTTTGTGGATGTGTTTCTTCCTTAAACATTATAAAAATAGCAACTGAGAAAGTAGAGTTAATGATGAACCTTCTGTATGCAGGATTCTACAGGTGATTGTTCAAGTGACTTGTTATATACATGTTTCTTCTGCAAAATCATAACCATCTATATGAACCCAATACTTACATGCATCTACATATGTATTCATATGTTCAGTCAAATCCTGGGGAACACAACAGTGCATTGTTCATATTACACTTTTGCTGGTGTAGTTTCTGAGTGTAATTCAGTGAAATGTATAATTTTGGCACTTATTATATAATGCTAAACATGATGGTATTTGACTCAGTTACACTTAAATCAAAGAAACAAACTAGAGTCTGCCATGTGTATGTGGAATGATATGAACTGTTCTCTATTATATCCCCATATGGCTAAATAATACAAGTTGTTATTGAACAAATATAATAAATTATAGTCTAACTACTTACATGTACATGTATCAAAGATTGAACTTCTTGCATAGCATCTGGATATGAAACAGTGGGATGTAATTAAGTGGTAGTAAAAGAGCATGCCATTCATGGAAAGTGGTGGGTCAGTTATGTGCATATTTGCATAACAACTTAATAATACAGCATAAATTATCTTACCTTGAATATAGAGATTTCAGTTAACATATTAACTTACATGTACATGATTCATGTTTTTTTAATTAGCCACTTACAGATACCTTTTATTTTCTTCAGCCACTCATTAAAAAACGTCGGCCAAGTGGACAACCAAGTCATACAGAAAACTCCAGATCATCAACAAGGCCAACTACAGATGAGGCAAGCTCAAGTCAAGCATTTAGTAGTAGTGAACATAGTCAAAGAGGAACTTCGCCTAACCAAAGTACTGCTCAGAATTCCAAACAGTCACGTAAACTAGAGGAAGTTAGTGTCATAATAACACAGGAAAATGAATCTTTTTCCAGTAAAAGTGACTTTAGTAAGTTAGATGAACAGTGTCCCATTTCTAAGGACTCCATACACCTGGTGAACAGGGACTTTCCACAGTCACGTGATAGTTGCTATCTGAAGACTGCATCACAGCTTGAAATGGCTATGGTACCATTGATATCACGTCCATGTAGTGATAATTTAGAGGGCCAATCAGATATTATGTGTGAGAGTGAATTGACAGAGGAGCTTCTATCCAAAATCGAAGCTACAGTTTAAATAGATTTTCATATGTAAGCTTAATATAATGTATCAAGAACTGACTGTTCTTTCTGTCACAGTAATGAAGGTACTGTTTGTATGAATGATCATTTATACTAGAGTATTATATACTCCAGCCAACTATAATGGTCACCTCCCTTAACACTCACCTCTCATATCAAATCAGTTATGAACTTTCCTGTAACTTTTGTTTTCATATATTTCCCCCCCCCATATATTTTTCATTATAAGAAACAAAATGCACAAGCTTTTGCATCCTGAATGTGTTACTTAAGGGAGGTTACAAGTTACAGTTAAACATCAGTTATACAAATACCAAATCTCCAAACATTTTGACCATACTGGCTAATGGAGTGTTCCTTACATACACAAATTATTTTGCACAAAGTTATAAAGTTGGCCAGACATTCAAAAGATAGCCACATCTAAATTGTCAGCATAATTGATGTTTTACTGTATTATGAATTAGTGGTTTGATCATTCAGTGATGTATGTTGAGAGATACATTCCAGTCACTTGACACACAGACAGATGGACAGAGAAACAGACACATCAAATAGAATTGGAAATACAGATGTATAACAATGTTTAGAAATTGATTATCATCCATGACTGATAGTAATAGTAATTAAAGAAATGAATGGCAGCTATTTTCAAACAAAGACAAAAGTAAGAGCTAAATGTACACTGTGTTAGACATATTATTTCATTTGATTAACATTTTTGGTAATATTTAGCTACTGCAATTGCACTGATTTTTTTTTGTCTTGCATGTGCGCATGTCATGATCAATAAGTCTCATGGTTGACAGGAGTTGGATCTGCATTGAAATGGAAACCAACTTTTGATTGAAAATCATAGTCGTGTTTAATACACTCTAAGCTATGAACAGTCTGGACCAAAATCTTTCATCACATAATGCAACAAGCTAGTCAGGGTCTGTGTTGTCTCTATGAATTACCATGTAGCAGAATTGTATACAGACAAAAAATAATGACTTTGTCCAAAATTACGTATTTTATTTTTTTTCTTATAGTTTAGTGATTTTGGATCTAGGTAGGTTGTATGTATGTATGTATGTATGTATGTATGTATGTATGTATGTATGTATGTATGTATGTATGTATGTATGTATGTATGTATGTATGTATGTATGTATGTGTGTATATATATATATATATATATATATATATATATATATATATATATATATAATGACTACCATATGGTAAGTAAGTAGATTAAGCAGTCTGACATTAATCTGCTGCAGATGCCATAGATAGAGTCATTTTCATTCACAGTGCAGCATGCAATATGCATAAGCAAGCATGATAATATAGGGGTTGCTATGTTTTGCTCAGGTGCCAGTGTCACTAAAATTTTCAAATTGTTTTCCTCAGACAGAAATTCTGAATTGTAAATGCTGTTGGTTGTACAATATTGGGATTTTTGTGAGAGCTAGGCACCATACAACTAATGAAAAATAATTCTTATTGCACAACTTGGAGTCATTATATTTTTGTAAAATGGGTTGATGTAGTCCTTCTGAGATAAAACAATACTATTTTTAGAAAAGTACAGGATAAAATGATTGTATTTTAATATTTGGTGCTTGTCTACTGTACAGGAAAAACTGATCAATCCTAACCAAGCAATAAGAAAGATGTTATAAAAGCTAATTGGAGATGTTTAGTGAAACTGGGACCTGTTGTTGGGATAAAAAAAAGCATAAAGCTTGTTTTAGTTCAGAAATTTGTTGAAGTATAGTGATAAGTCGTTTTTCAGTTTTGCTGCTTGCTGATATTTATAATGCCTTGTTTTTGTGACAGAAGTCAAACTTGTCAAAACCATGCTGTTTATAATGCATTATTATTGTGACAGAAGTCAAACTTGTCAAAACCATGATGTTTATAATGCATTGTTATTGTGACAGAAGTCAAACTTGTCAAAACCATAGAGCCAGATTTATCACATCATGTCTGATTGATAAGTCACAAATAAGAATCAGAGTTTAAGAGAAACAAATGCTCATGAAAACCATTTCTGTTTTGGTTAGGACCTGTGCTACTTTAAATTTGCAGTTTTCACATTAGTCACTAAAGAATAATGAAACTTTCAGCTTATTTGCATCTTAACATCTTATGTAGAACAAATTCATGCCATACTTGCCTTGTATTTTATAGATGGTGTTTGATCAATTGTACCAAAAATTGTAATCATTCAATGTTCAAAAGGGTTTATTGCTAAAGAATGCATATTTTATGAAACAGCATTCCATTTTTGAAATATTTTTATTATTTATTGTGTGTATTTGTAATTGCATAAGTTAAAATTGTCTTAACGTGACTAAACTATTAACATTTCCTGTGAATATGTTTTGTGCAAAAATGTTTTAGAATTGTGGATATATGTGTGTTATAGGGTATGAAACTTTGATAGTTACCAGAGAGAAAGAGTTGATGGGGGATTGTTTACATTGGAGGTTGTGTAATTGATTTACAAATATATATTACATTTTCTTTGACATGGCAAAGAAATGAAGTGGTATGGTAGCTGTGGAATATATGTGAACATTATGAAAAAAAATGATAAAGTAGTGTATGTGCTATAGTCTGTCTTGTATAATGCTCAGCAGGCTGTAAAGAACAAAGAACCAGATTTCTTACAGCATTATAATGTGTCAGATCTTGGTCTTTAATATTAGAAACTTGGTTCATGTTATACACAGGTAAATAGCAGTATGATGTGTACATGTATATAAACTGGGTCCAACTGCAACTGTAGACACAAGCTGCCATCACATAATGTGCAGGTATATCAGGGTCTGTATTCAATATTCTGTGGATTAATCCTTACAAACTGCATAGACCCAAATCTTGCATAGTATGCATTGACAGACTGGTTTTATGCAGTCTTTATTCGGATCTGACCTAATGTAGTTTTTTAATATGACTTCTTTTTTTGCTGTGTTGAGATTGGTCTTAATAAATAGAAGCTCTCTTTGCTTCACTTTTATACTACCTCCAGATCCACATATGAGATAAGATTCCTAAGTCTTGCTTGGCCTGTAACATTATAGGTTGGGTAGCATTAGACACTGTGACCACTGACAACAAAGCACATGTTCTGTTTAGAGTAGCATGCTTGAATATACATCACACATCATTTTTAAATGATCTAATGTATTCTGTATGTCTGTCCATTCATCTGCAATTTATCTACTTTGATCTTGATATGAAATGAATGCTTTGGTACAAAAACTATAAAAGGCAAAGAAAAATATACTTGTACTCTAAGATTTTTACTTTTCATTGTTTTTATATATTTTATTTTCTCTATGTGATTCTAATCCATTAAATTCATATTTTTATCCTATTGAATAGCTGGAGCTAAAAGCATTTTGTTAATAACTTTTTGTACTTTTTTATAGCATTTTCTTTAAACACCATTGAATAATTAATGCTTTCGAAGCCATAAAAAATGCAGCAAATTAGTCTTATAATAAATCAATTATCAACTTTTAATTTTGGTTGATTCAAAGCTTTATCAACCCAGAAAATATTATATTTACCTTGACTTTTGGTCTGTTTAATATAATGTTTTTGAGATTGATAAATCCTTGTATTAACCTTATATGTTTGTATATTTTTTTTAAAAGTTCTCTCCCAAAATAATAATATCATGCTGCAACAAACAGTCTTATGTCTAGCAATCATAAAATTTACTTGACTCCAAATTTTACCAATCATAATAGACCATTTCATGGAGACTTCGGCGAACTTCGTAATTTGCTCAGAATTTTGATCATGTGGCGTGTGGTCAACTGACCGCACTATCCAATCGATAGCTGGTAGGCAAATAGTCTGGTCCCCTGCTTAGTATGCTCCCTAGTATAGTATAGCAGAGTGCATCGCAGGGAGCATTCTAAGCAGGGAACCAGCCTAGTGGTCAAAACAAGGCGGACGCACCAGCATAGAATGGAGACTTCGGCAAACTTTGTAATTTGCTCGGAATTTTAATCAAATGGCGGGCGGTCAGATGACTGCAATATCCAATCAATAGCTGGTAGTCAAAACATGGCGTATGTCTCAGCATCAGCATCAATTGTTCCAACTACTTCAGCTTAGTTTATCAAGTTGAAAAATGCATATTCAATGGCTATGATGCCACAGATATTGACTAAATTTAATATTGGAACCATCCTGTCTTATTTTCTGGACACCAGGGCAGATTTTAAAGCCATACGAGAGAGTAGCTATGAGCTTTTTACATCTGGACATGTGCATGTGAATATGGAACCATGTCGATGTTAAAAATTTAATCCTGACATTCAAAGAGCAAGTTGTTCGAACTATTTATCCAAAATGTCACTAAAATGAGATGTGTTTAATATGAGTTTATCACTTTTGTTTGTGAAAGTCTGTGGATTATTTACATTTAAACATAACTCATTAAATTAGATCCACTTGTTCACAGGGGCTCGTATCGTTTTAATGTAGCATCATACATGTACTATATAAGAACTAAAAGGGAGGGCACTTCTCTCCTTGCTTGATTACAAAATAACTAAACATTTGTTATGTGGTGGAAATAACCTGAAACATGAAAATTATAGTTTTGTCCTTCACAATGAATCTGATTGTATTACTTTTGCAACCTCTGACGATACAAATAGTGGGCATTTCTTAATTTGTTTTAATCTGATTCTTCTAAACAAGAATGTATGCCATTTTGTGGTGTACATATGCCTACCAGCATTTGATTGGCTGGAGTATAAAGGGACTCTGAGGTTTTCAGATAATTATGGAGCAACTCGGTTAAATCCGGTATGAAATGGGCTATACTGCATTTGAATATTTCAAGTAAGATTTCCAGATCTAGAGTAACACTTTATTGCTTAAGGAGTAACTCTATATTAATCAAGGAGTAATTTATTAGTACTCAAACTGTTAAGTTTTATGATAGAGGGACCTGGGCCTTATTTTATGATAGAGGGGATAGGTCCCAGATTGATGATACAAGGGTCTGATCATTACTTTTTGATAGAGGGCTAGATTCTTGTTTTATGATAGAGAGTCCTGGTCCCAGTGTGATGATAGAGGGGAATGGTCCCAGCTTGATGATCGAGGGGTCATGGTCCAGTTTTATTATAGAAGGCCGACTTGGTTCCTGTTTTATGACTGAAGATCCTTGTTTCTGTTTTTATGACAGATGGACTTAGTTGCAGTTTTAAGATAGAAGGATTTGATCCCACTTTTTTGATTAAGGGGTCTGATCCCAGTTTTATAATGGAGGGGTTTGGTCACAGTATTATGGTTCAGAGGCCTTGTCCAAGTTTCACCAGAACAAAATTTTTCACCTGAAATTGAGATCTTTCATTTTCTTGTTTATTTCAATTCAGGCAATATCATTATTTCTCTCAGATGTATTGGTAGTGTAACAGAAGCAGATTTATGTACAATTTTAAAGTTTACCACACAGAAACATTTTTAATGTTGATATAAACAGTCTGGTAATTCCTTGACTCTGATGAAATCTTAAAAATTTGCTAGAAATAAAAACAAGACTTCTTCAAGAAACATTCAAGATTTTCTTCCTTTTTTAAGTTCTGATACTTGCTTATTGTTTTGTGAGACTGCTCCAGAGGCCTAGTGATTAGAGCATTCGCCTCAGATGTGTGAGGTCGTGGGTTAAATCCCCAGCTGAGTCATACCAAAGACTTATACAAATCGTACTAACAGCTGCCTCACTTGGTACTCAGCATTAAGAGGTCAGTGTAAGGCCTGTCAGTCTGTTGTCAGGATAATGTGACTTGATAGGACATCATGCTACATGTCTGCGGCATGATGCCCCAGTGCTAGACATCACAATAAACTGCCACACTGCAGACATCATAGTGATATGACTGAAAAATCATTAAAGTTACATTAAAAATCCAAATCACACACACACACACACACACACATACACACACACACACACACATGCAACTTGTTCTGTGAAAACATTTGCACCAACCAGCTATACAGTATGAAAAATGTTTAGAGGAAGAAATTTTGAGATATTTAGGGATACTGGGGCCAATGTCTACATACATGTGTATTTTTGATAATGTTCTTTAGTTGTCATAACATTCTCTTTGTGCAGCCAGATATATTTTGGTGACCATGGTCATAGTTTTGTATTGCATGGGTTTGGGTCATACCAGTAGGGTTTTGTTCTGGAGAAATAGAGGGGATGTGGACTCTTATATTGTTTATATATTACTATATACATAGTGTATCATTCACTTGAAACATGTAGAACAGTTTAGAAGTATTTTGAGTCACATGATTATGCATCATCCACTGCATATATTGTTGACATTGGTTGGTGAGAAAGGCAACAATAGATTATGAATGTATTTACATGACTAAATGGTCAGACTTCCAGAAAATGTACAAACTTGGAATGTATTAATCCACACTATTTTTGTCCAACTGAAGATAGGCCAAAATGTTGCAATTTCTTGCCATTAAAACCCCAATTCCTGTGTTTTATATGCTTAAATATTTTTAATAATCGAGTTCGTTACAACTAGTAATGTCATGAATAATAGATCAAATCTTTTATGCCAATTATCCTCTAATGTTGCATACATAATTTGTATGAAAGGGAAATAAGTTGTTACAATGTTATTGAAAGACGACTGTACATATATTTATCTCATCAACTTTGCATGGGTCTTTTGCTGAAATGGTTTAACTAGTGTTATTATTTTTATATAATTCAAGCTTCACATATATTCAAGATATGTAAAAGCCAAACAAAAATTGTTTTTAGTTCTTCTGGTTACAGACTAGAAGAACTTTTAAGATGACCTGTCATCCATCATCTGTCATCTGTTGTCAAGTCATCATCAGTTTGTTATTACTGCATCTCCTAAACTACTTGGAACATTGCTATTAGATTTCACAAACACATTCTTTTCAGTGTCCTAAATGAAAATGTTCTTGTTGTCAATTCTTCTCCTGAATGGATGATCATACCAATCAAAGGATTTCTGATGATGCTGGGATGGTCCTATATGAAGCCATCTTGAAATTCTTATTATTGCTACACCTCCTTGATGGTCATACTGACTTGTAGGTTTTCACCAGATGACTTTTTATGATGTCTATTATATATATATATATATATATATATATATATATATATATATATATATATATATATATATATATATATATATATATATATATATATATATATATATATATATATATATATATAACCATCTTGAAAAGTTTGTTATCACTACACCTGAATGGAAAGTGATATTAAAATGATGTTTCAACCAGAAGATTTCCTTTATTGTCTAGTTTGCCCTAAAAAAATGGCATATTTCTGATATATAATATGACTGATGCAGCAGGCATCTTGAAAATCGTGCTATTGCAATTCTTCCATGCATGGCTCCTAATATCAACATGTGGTTTTCTCTAAGAGACTATGATGTCTAGTTGTTCCTGAATGAAAATGGTGATGAGTTGATATACAGTATGGCCACCATTTCAGCAATTTTGAAAATCTTTTCACTTTACCTCATAAACAGAAAGTCATACTGATATGGGGTTTCCACCAAGAGACTTGTTATGATGTCTAGTTGGTCCTAAATTAAAATCACTCCAGTGTTGTCACAAGGGCAGCCATCTTGAAAACCTTGTTATCACTGTTTCTTTTGGAATGTCATATCCACATGGGGATTTTGCCAGTAGACTTTTTCTGATGTCAAGTTGGTATAAATGAAAAAGGCTGGACTCTGGTGTCAAATATGGCCATCACAGTGGTCAATCATAAAAATCTTGTTATGGCTATTCCTTCTGAATGTTTGTTCATATCAGCATGGGTTTTTTAATTCATAAATGGCTAGATGGTCATAAATGAAAATGGTGCTTATCTGATAATCAGATATCCACCATAACAACTGTCTTACAAATTTGTTATCACTGTTCCTAAATATGGAGTCATATGACTGGAGTTTTCACCAAATGATGATATATGGTGTCTGGTTGATCCTAGATAAAAACTGTGCCAATCTTAACATCCAATATTGCCATCATGATAGCCATGTTGAAAATCTTTGCCTCACTGCTTCACTAGAACAGAATAGAAGACTTATGCTGTTTCTTGGTCCTAAATGAAAATGGTGCTGCTCTGACCTGCAATCTTGCGATCACAGATGCCATCTTGAAAAGCTTATTACATTACTACTTCTGCTGGATTCATTGTCATGTCAACAATACCCATGCTATCTAGCTGGACCTAAATGAAAATGGTGTTGATCTGAATTACATTAAGGTCACCATGGCAGCTCTCTTGAAAATCTTGTTTCAGCTAGATGAAAGTCACATCTGGATCGGGTTTTCACCAGAAGATCTTATATCTAGTTTACTCCACAGTTAATGCATGCTGTTTTTGCCATAAATAAGACAGTTATGGTGACTATTTTATAAATCTAGTTATTACAGATCCTCCTAGATGGATGGTCATATTGACAGAGGTGTTTTCACCAAAAGATTTACGATGTTTATTTGGTCCTAAATGAAAACGGTGCTGTTTTGACATTCAGTGTGGCTTTCATGGTTGTATTCACATAGTTTTCACCAAAAGGTTTCTAATGATGTCTAGTTTCTACTAAATGAAATTATTGATAATCTTACGTCCAATATTGCTACCATAGCAGTTAAATTGAAAGTTTGATATTGCTTAAATATGTCAAAGTTGGTTTCAACATTCACCTGTGAGAAAGAAGAAATGTTCTCACCTTGAATGCCAGGAAATTTTATTCAGCCAGTAGAGCATCATTCTCCTCAAGGGACTCTTGTTATTATTGCTTTGTATAGTTTAAAATAAATAAATGTACTGTGTGCAAATAAAGTTCTGGCAGTAATTAAATATATAAGTACATTTCTTCAGTTTGTACACATCATTTGTACTTTTCGAGTCAGGCATATCAACACTACATTAAAGTACCTTATCTGTGTATCAAATAAGATGACATGGGTAAGGCTTTTCTCAACCTCACTATTCTGTGTCATGGGCATTTTGGATTACTTTGGGCATTTATGCATTCATCTTAACACTCACCTGATTAATACATTTGGTAAAATTGTTGAAAATAAGAGTTAGTCAGAAAAGAAAACCAGATTTGTCTTTGGTGGACTACATTATTTTCACAAAGCAAAATTATAGATAAAACTTAACTTGAATGTGATTTCAGTGACATCATCAGATTCAAAAGCAAGATTTGCCCTTAGTTTTCCATTTTACAGTTGTTTGTGGAAGTAGTATCAGATGTAAATGAAGTTGTTCTTATCTAAAACTGATTCCATACTATAAATACCATCTAATTCAGTTGTTTATGTTTGTGAGTGATGCTAATTTGTTGGTTATATTTTTAAGTGATGCTAATTTGTTCTTAACCTTCAAACAGTTATTACATTTGGCTGAGGCAGAAAAACCAACACACACACACACACACACACACACACACACACACACACAAACCTAAAGCATTGCACATATTTTTGTTGAAGGATGGTGAGATTGTTTTCTGGCTATGGTGAGATTAACAGTTTCAAGATTTTGTATTTAATATGCTGATGGTCCTTTTACATGTATCACTGTTTTGTGTACATGTGAATACTACCATTATTACTAGTGTACACAAATGACAGTAATTTGAACTCAGATCTGCTTTCAAATTATATGCCTATAGATCAGGATCAGTGTTGTTTCTTTTTATGATAACCCAATAATGTGAACCCTGATCTGTTTTTACTTTATGTAAAGTAGACTGGTTCTGTGCTATGTACACTTGCATATACCTAGATAAATACAATTAGTGTTCTGTTGGTTATAACCCTGGTAAATATTATGTAACTGCTGATATACATGTCAGTTCCCAATCTGTACTGTGAATTCTATTTTCATGGGTTTATGGTTTTGTGACAAATGATGTTTTCATTGGTATTTAAAGTCATGGATTTTTTAAGGTGGTTCTATTATTTCCACATAAGGATCATAGTGACATTGGATTTTTAAAATCATGCTTCGTAACAGAAAGAAACTCCATAAATATAAATGAAAGGTAATGAAATCACAGGATGTAATATTGGCTTTCTTTATTGCATCTATTATAATTATAGCTCATGTTAGGTCATTTTAGCAGCTCTTGATCAGATTCTCAAATACCATGTTCACTATAAAAAGATTATAATCAAATTGAAACAATGTCTTAATGATATCACAACAACTTATTTCCCAAAACTGAGAGATTGTAGTTACTGATGTTTCCATGGAAACCTTTTTCTATGCTCAAATTTACATTTCCACTTGCTTACTGAGTATGTATAATTCTATCATTCATATATATTGGAGTTGAGAATTGCATTTGTGTAGGAAAAAAGTTTGCAACTGTTTTTGCTTCAAAAGATTTTATTAGTCTGTTTGACTTTGTACATTATTTTGACATTTTTATATGAGACATGTATACAATTTTTTTGTAAGTTTGCTCAGTTCCCTCTTTTGTAACAAAGGCATTTTGTATTTTATCAAATATTGATGTGTCTTTAGATCAAATGAGGTCCTCCTTTAGTTTTCTCAGGTGATTCTATTACTGTTTTCCCAAACCATGTAGACAGACACTGAAGTATGTTTTTATACCTCAGCTTTCCTGTGATATGTCCCTGAGAGAATTATAACCTCTCTGAATTATGGACTGTTTCACAATTCCACTCTTTTGTATTTTTATAACAGAAAATTTCCTCAAGTCAATATTTTTTCTAATAAATACTATTGCAGACTATATATTTTTCTAACAAATAGTATTGCATAGTGATTGATATATGAATTGACAAATCTTTGATATATGAATTGACAAATCTGATGTGATTCCGAGTCAAAACTTTACAACCATGCTTTTGTATGTTGTTGAAGGAAATTACAACTTTATTAATACTTACTATTATTTGTAAAAATTATCATTGTGAGGTTTATAACTTATTCATGTTTGGTAAAAGCAAACAGAATTAAATTCATTGGCATTTGTAACCATAAGACAAACTGAAAAAATGTTTGGTAAGCAACTCACTCAAAATGCTCAAATTTTCATGGAATCATTTTTCCATTCATTATTGTTGATGCTTGAAAAATATTACATGCCTCAGCTTGCAAGCTATGTTTTGTACTATTATGTGACATGTTTTCATTCACAATCAATCTGCAGACAGGGCCATAGCAATTGGTGCTCCAGGCAAGCATCACCTTCAGCATCACCCCACCCCCATCAGAAAAAATACTGCAAACTTCACATAATGGCATCCCTTCTTAAATTCTGCCTCCTCTTCTTAAGATGGTCCTGTTTGCAAGTGCTGTGCTGAATTTTTGTAGATCAGATATATTTTAATTTCTGTTTTGTTTTAGAAATCTAACTTTATATTTTTGCAATTGACCCATGTATAGTACACCTGATAGTGGATTTTTCTTGTTAATAATATTGTACATTTCTTTTAGAAATGCAGTTAGTATGCTGTGTTGGAGTTAATTTTGATTCAGTGGATTATGTAGAGTTGTGCCACTTGCATAGTATTATGTTACATTAGCTGGAAGGCTGAACACATTTTGGGAGGTTTTATGTTTTTTGCATATGAACTGCAGGTTTTGTTTGCTTTTGCAGACGTAGATGATGGTGACAATTTCTAAAGAACCCACAGACAGACACACAAAGAGCATGTGCTGTATATGTTAACTTGAGTTAAAAGTTGTATTTCAGTTGTGTCAGTTGATAAGATGCATAAAGAAGTGATCTTAAGGTTTGCTTTTTTGTCAGAATTTCAACGTCATCATTTATATGTCAAATCATTCTGTACATGCAAACTTATTGCATAAATTTCATTTCTTAATTCTGAGAACATAACACAGCTACTAATATTAAATTCAACACATGTGGACTTAATACCCTTATTGTAAATTCCTGTCATAGTTTTTTATCTTGTTTTATAGTATTTATAGGTTTTGGTATGTTGCATATAGGAAGTCTTTTTTTATTTTTTTAGTGTTACTGAATTTATAGCAATACATGAAAGTAGTATTGAGTGTGATGCATTATTTTGTAGAATTTTTATATGCTATGTTTTGTTTATATGTGTCTTGTATTTGTCTAGTCATGGGTTCGGGGGTCATGGCTTGGTTTGCATGTACTAATTTTCATATGCGGTTTAAATAAAATCTAGCTCTTGTAACACAAATTCATGATTTGCTTGCTTATTAGTAGCTACAGGCCCATTTGAATGAAAGAATTTTCAGAAAGCAGGATTCAGTTTTTAAACTAAACATCAACATAGCTGTACACTATACTAATATATAATTTAGGAGTTTCCTAATTATAATGACCCTTATGGAGACATAGGTTTTGTCTGGATAAATTGTCATGATAATCAGGTAAATTGGTAACTAAGATTTGATAATCCATTAATCATATCATCTGGGTTAATTGCTCATTTAGATATGATAATCCATAATGAGATTGTCATGGTAAATAGGTTATTAAAGTATGATAATCCTTAATATGACTGACAGAATCAATCATGTGTTTTGGACCCAAAATTATGAAGACATTCCATTCCCAGGCTTTGACTCACTACTAAACTCTGATTGGCTAATATCAAATTACTGACCAATCAGAGGTTATTCCTTCAAGTGGGGTGTAAGCTTCTGAGTAAGAATATTTGTTGTTCGATAGAGGAGTTCCACCTGAAGCTCTGCCAAAATTCTACTTACTGAAGGTACACTTTCCTGTTTTTACATGGACAAGTATAATTCTAGTATTATTATCTTGGGGTATTTGTGCTGAAGGACACAAGGTTGATCATTGGTGTGACTAAATACAGGATATTCTTTGAATGTATATATTCCATTAGTAAGACCATGCAAAAGTTACTTTTCAGCAAAGTTTTGATTAAAATGTCATATTATCATGGAAAAATTGCTTCCATCTTTAACCTCATTGACCATAATGAGAATGATTCAATTAGACCAGATTGAGATACACATGGAAGCTACATGTTTGAAGTTACTCCCCTGAGGGCTCCTCTGTTTAATTTACCAATGGGTGATGAATACCTAACTGCAAAACAGCAAAGGTCCAGATATGACTTGCAGTAGTGCACAGCAGTTCAGATCCAAACTAGGCACACTAGAGTGTACACTTTTTGCTCAAGTACTGTATATACTCACATAGAAGTTGAATCAAACTGCAATCAACAAAGATGCTGATATGGCATAACATGATGCACCTGTACATCAGGGTATATGTTGTGTATTGTTTATTCCACTAATTACAGCTTGCAAACTGCAGACCCAAATCTCCCTGAGTATTGTGTGATTGCAGATCTCAGTCTGTGAAGTTTGCAGTTGGAGTTGACTTTAAAGTGAGTACATATGGTCAATAACAGTAGCTGTGTTTCTGGTTTTTTTGCTAGTTGAACAATATGGTGTTTTTGCTTAAAGCATGTCATGTTGTTATCTCAAATAAATAAGCATTACTGTCTGAATATATCATTTTATATCAAATGAAATATTGATATAGATATAGATAGTTATATAGATAGAGAGTTTTTTTATATGTGTAATTAGAATGCATTTCCTTATTTGGAAAAAAAGATTATTTTCAACATTAAAACTGATTATTTTATTATTTCCATCTGTTGATGTGTTTCATCTCAACACTGTTAGTTACTAGATCTGCATATATTTCACTTTTCCAGTGCTGGCAGTGATGATTCTATCATCAACATTTGTACTTGGTAAAGTGTTGACCTTTTAAAAGCTTTTAAAAGTCTAATTGTGTGGGATAAAGGAACTTAGATATTTTAGATACATTTATTTATTACATTATATAGTCATTTGTCTTTTAACAAAGAATATGAAGAAAATCTGATGTATTTGTTAGCATTCTTTGTGGGTTTTTTAATTCATTACAAAAAAATATTTATTGATTTTATTTGACTTCAAAATATTTGTATTTTTTTAAAATTACTGTTAGAAAGTTATCTTGATGTAATTTAAAAAGAATCAAAGTCATCATACAAAATATTAAAATTAAATTTACTGAATGAACACCTTGTCATGGTAGTGCCATGTGCATAATTTTAGTATATATTTTAATATAAGAAATGTATAATAACATGCATCCTTCAAAAAAACTTCACACTGAAAAAATACAAAAATATCAGGTTATATTTGATTTAGAAAGCTAACAGTTTTTAAAACTATTCAGTCATACCTTGTTAAAACTACTATCTGTACTCACTTATAAGTGTAATCAAACTGCAAACAACAAAGATCCTGCTCTGCCATAGCATAATGCACAAGCAGATCAGAGTCTGTGTTTGCACAAGCAGATCAGAGTCTGTGTTGTTTGTTCTACTGACCAATCTGCTGGCAGGTTATGCAACAGCAGATTTGAGTCTGTGCAGGTTGCAGTTGAACTTGTTGAGAGTAAATACTGTATACCTGTATATCAGGTAAAAAAAATGTTACATCTGAAAAGTCATTGTGTCTTTAAAAGCTGGCAGTTATGCACTTTTGAAAGCATTATATATATATATATATATATATATATATATATATATATATATATATATATATATATATATATATATATATATATATATATAGTATATTTTGAAACATGTTACATTTAATAAGGAATTATTGTTATTTCTTCAACAATGCTCACTAAAATGAAAAGTCATGACATTTTTTTTTCTCCTCAGCTTTTTCAATTTATAATAAAATATATTAATAATGCACATTTTGTCTTGAATTTGGTTTTTACCTGTAAGAATTATCTTTTCTTTATTCGTATACATGTAATCTTTAAACATGTATACCATGGCTGTGAACTATATTACTCATATACCTGTTCATCTCTAGTTAGTCGAGTGGCCCTCTTCAACAGTTACATTTGTTTGTTACGTGTTTAGGCTCATACGAAAGTAACAACTAAAAGAGTGAAGCCAACAAGCTTTGTAAAAATTAAATAAAATAATTTATTTCCCTAGAAAACAAGGTAAAAATAAGAGAAAGGACTTACAGTTTATGAATTAATTCCAAAAGTAATCCTAGAAATTATAAATATGTCTTATCAATAAAATGTCCTAAGTTCGAATCGCGATGAAGTTTCAAGATGGAAGGCTATGACATCTTTAAAAATCTGCTTTGTCCTGATTTGTAGTCAGTTCCTTGTTGAATCACCAAGAATAATATTCCAGTTTGGAATTTCGAATAATTTCCAGTAAATGTCTTTGTGCAAGAATTCTGATGAGCACTAGTATTTTCCAGGGAAAATAAATTACTACTTTCGAAAAAAAGAAAAATTCAATTTAAACTGGTCACAACAAAAACGTCTTCGAGCCCCAAAGGTTAAATGCAAGACTGCCCAAAACCACAATGATAACGTGAAAATTAAGACTAACTAAAAATACAATCCTGATCACCTGACATGATCACGTGATCACTTCCTTCTAGCAGCGTAGAAACATTACATGACAATTATCGCGTTCGCTTTTTTCGGCTTTGAATCTACTAAATGAATCTTACTATAAGATTCAATAATAACAAAATTTTACAAAGTTGTTTACTAAATACTCGAAACTGGCTCTAAATTTAGGTCATCAAAAGATACAATGTTTCTACTACTGCTTGTTTATCAGGCCAAACAGAACCAAACTGAGTTTTTGGAAAAATGTCAAATCCGTTGAATAGTTATCGTTACAATAACATGTAATGAAATAAATATATAATTAAAAAATTTAAACTAACAAACAAGTAATTAAATTACAGATACATAACACGTTTTACAAATTGGCCTTGTACTTGAAGAACAAACTCAGCAGCATCATGTAAACTTACCCTTAGAGAGCTAAGTTGAGAATCTAATGACATCCGGAAAAGAATCCAATAACACACATCTCGATGCATAGGTTGTGTTGAAACCGGTCTCGTTATGTGCATTAAACAGCGACACAGCTGACAGAGGATTATGACCATCGCAGTGTAGCTTTAATAATTGAAAAAAGAAAATCATACAAGGACCTAGTGCGGAAATGATGGATCTTTGCCACTCAGGTATGTAGTTACAAGGCAAATATTTGCTGGATGATCGTCTGAGAATGATTCGAAGAGTCTTCGTTAGTTGATACTAATGAGTACAAAATCAACGTCGAAGAACGAGAACTCTACATACGAAATGTGTAATTCTTTACCCAAAATGGTAAACGACGCCTAGCTCTGACTACAAACACATCCAAGTATCCACTGCGATAAGTGGAAGTCAAAATCTTCGTTATTGTCTCGACTTCGATCCAAGCTCGAGAAACATGCCTTCTAGGATCAAGTGTCTAAACGTGTGTTCACTGGCAGTATCAGCATAGCTGCCCTCAATGAAAGTACTGATTGAAACCCTTTTGCGTTCCAAGAGTTCAACGATTTTTTTTTTTATAGAAGTGACCCGAAACGGTTAGACGCTGTGTATCAGACCCTTTCAGCCCAGCAGAATTACATAAGATCCTGCTTGACTCTGTTTGAAGCCAAAAGATAACTAGGAACTAACAGTAACAACGGCATTTCGAATACAGGAATGTATTGTTTTTGCAGTTTTATGTTATGTCACAACGCAAAGAAAAAAATAGCAAACATTAGGATTCTGTTTTGATCATCACTCTGCTTAACGGATCACACTTCTGACCAGAGAACATTGTTATCGTTGTCAATCTGATCACTCTAGAATATAAAAAGCAACACGACCAATGTTTGATGACGAGTCAAGACGATCCTACTTGACTCTGAAAGCATAGACAAAAGTTGCAAAAGTTTATGGCATAGACATCACTCATCCAAAAATGAGAGAGAGAGAGAGAGAGAGAGAGAGAGAGAGAGAGAGAGAGAGAGAGAGAGAGAGAGAGAGAGAGAGAGAGAGAGAGAGAGAGAGAGAGAGAGAGAGAGAGAGAGAGAGAGAGAACAATTGACTTCCATTAAGACTAAATACATCGAAATGCTGTTACGACTGTACAGAGACTTCCCGTTCATCAACTCATTTTATCCAGCCCTCTTGAAACATCGCCTCAGAAGAATCTTCAAGCCGCCTCCTCAAACCACCCTGGTTAATCATAGTCCTCAAGATTAATAAAAAGCATTTTTAAGGTAAAAATTGCCTAATAGGTTTTCATTTTGGCCTGAACATCTTATTCGATAAGACTACGATTAACATATATGATCCTTTATTCACGCTTCTAAAAGTAAACTCTCTAAGAAATTTAACATAGCTGAAAACAATTCAAGTGGTCACTATGGCCTATTTTTATTTAACCGTTTTGGAAATTGAAATTACACTTTGTACACAAAATTCTAAATTTTATTATGTAGGAAAATTTGAAACTATTCAGTGTGACTCTAATTACGAATGTGACTAATACAATATTGGCTGAAAAGGACCGCTCATTAGAAAAAACTGGACCAGATTTGACAAGTTATTACTGTACTGGCGTTTCAGGGTCGTTCCATTTGAGGCGTGGAGCCTCCTGCCGAGCCCTTTTCATCTTTATCCCTCCTGGACATAGTGTGTTGGCCAATTCACAATCGTCTAGTAACAAAATGTCCAGAACCAAGGTAGGGCCGGGTTGATGGTCTCAATTTTCACCTGGCATCTCATGAGTGATCCACTAACTGTTCCAGTGTGTGTGTGTGTGTGTGTGTGTGTGTGTGTGTGTGTGTGTGTGTGTGTGTGTGTGTGTGTGTGTGTGTGGTTTCTATTCCCACTCATCTTAAGTTCTTAACATATCGCTTGGGATTTCAATGTACCGAATTTCGACACAGCTCGCACATCGCAAATGCCCGAATGGGCAAAAGCGACGTTAATATGAGATAGAATAGTAAGAAGTCTTTTCGTAGTCTTCGACTAAAAGAGCAGTGGACAGTATTATCACCAGCGAATACATTCAAAGATTAAGATATTAATCCCGCTCCAAGACCTGAATGCGATAAAGGGACTAGACCTCCAAGTCGCTACAGGATGGAACATTCAAATCCAGGCAAAACGTACAATGCTTTTGCTGATCTGTGAGGATAATACAACTAGATACAATTCGAAAAATGTGCCCGAAAGAAGACCGGCATTAACAAAATCGAAATGGGTACGACGGAATGAAAATGCTGTAACATCACAAGAAGACCGAAACAAAGTGTCGGTTCCACAACTGCCCCCACCTCAAAGAACTTCACTGCGAAGTATGTGAACTTCAAAGAATCTAACAACGGAGGTCTGTCTTAGCTCACTAACACCAGTTCCAACAACACCTTCAACTATAGTGAGTTCAATTCACTCTCAAAAAGAAGTTTACCCCAGGGGCAAGGCGGAATCAAAGAGTCAACAGCAAAGTGAATCGGAGTCTGAAAAAGAAGACTAACATATCAAACAAAACAACAAGAAGAACAGACACCAAACGTGACCATGGTAAACATATGGATACAGTTGCAACAGTCATCCCAATACAGCAAAATATGTCACACTCGTTCTGATTGGTGTAACATCCAAACCAATTACGATCATCTCCTAGATTATATATAGAGGCGCATTAGTCACGTGGTTGTCATCATTCCTTATCACGTCAGAGCACTGTAAAGTAAATAAATTATCACATCTTACAATTTTTTAAATTATTTTTTTGCAGTGGATCAACACGTCCTGAATTGGGTGGACCAAATGGAAATGATTAAAACAGAAAAGGATTTGTTAGGCAGGTAATGGGGAAGGGTAATTTAAATCAAGAGGGATTGGGATGAAGACAAAAGGGACAGGAAAAGACAAAGAAGGGCACAAACGCAGGAAAGAGCTGTATTCAGGGTTAAGAATCAACGGCCATTTCAAGAACCATGCAGATCTCTCTGAAACAGAGACACCACCCAATCATTGCCAAAATTGGTGTGTTTCTATGGATTCATTTGTCTGTTTGTATTTGGTCTATGTTGATTATACAGCTATAACTCGAATCTCTGCGCAATTCTGGCTTTAGGATTGCAACTATTTTGGTGCGAGTACAAAATGTCATTTTGTCCGCTCTGGGTGTCACTATTCCTTAGTCTCTTTCCTATTTTTACATTTCCTTTCATACTGCTTGTTGGTGTGTTGGTCAGTGAAAATGAGTGTTCGTCAGTTCGTCTGAATCCTGACAGTAGGTATGGTTGTAGGTCAATATATCTAGTTTTAACATTACATCTGCCGTAAGTTGTCACAAGTTTCCATATCCCATTGTCCACTCTATTCTTAAAATGGGAACTATAAGGTCATAATGGCTAATTTGCCTTTGTCCCCCAAAATCCTGTTAGTTTCTATAGTTCATGTATGTACTACGGACGCAGAACTTCTCCAAGAGGCTGTCTCCTAGTTGCTCGTTCATCTGATCCATAAATATGCAGATTTATGCCAGTATTGTTTTGGTTGTCTACATGTTCTATTGGCATGCTGATCGACAAAGCATGCTATTTCTTCGTCTAATGCAAAACTAACGGAGCACTAACTCAGAGTACATATCATATTAAGGTATCGGCTCTCTCATTTTGAAATTGCTATGTTACCTTTAAAAAAATTAACAGCAGTTTGCAGAATATGTTAGGCAACAAGAATCACAATAATAAATTCAATTAGCGTAAATGTTTCCAGATGCATACCAATTTTGCCATTGCAAACATACAGCAAAAATATTTTAAACTTGTAAGTGCATCTGCACGGCTGGTCCATCATGTTGGTTATGGCCTTTTTATTTATTTTCCTCCTGATGATTGATTTTATGCATTTCTGTTCCGCTGTTAAATCTCCGGAAAATAGATTCCATTATGTTAGTAATATAATAAAATGCCCAGGATATTTCTTGCTAGTTCTCAATATCATCATAACTTCGGGATCACTGCTTGCATGCAATGGTACGGTTAAAGCAAGGCGATGTAAAATGAACGTGAACAGTTTCAGACACACACTCTCTCTCTCTCTCTCTCTCTCTCTCTCTCTCTCTCTCTCTCTCTCTCTCTCTCTCTCTCTCTCTCTCTCTCTGTTTGAACATCTCTTATTTTTGTTAAATAGCTACATTCAATATTATTCTCAAGCATATGGAAGAGGAAAAGAAGTACCGTCCAATTCTATACCTGTAGTACATTTTTTCTTCAACAAAGCCATAAGACTATATTATCTAATATACACTTTAATGTTCACTTTTTGATCTGCAAAACGAAGACAAATAAAGATCTGTTCGTTTGTGCACTTTTATCAGTGCAAACACTTCCATGTGTGGCACACACACACACACACACACACACACACATACACACACACACGGGCGTCTGCATATTTTGCAAGGAAGGTCAGAACAGAACAGGATTTTCGAGGGAGGGGATGGTGTGTCAGTCACGGCGGCCGGGAGAGTTGACAAGTACTTAAAATACTGATCTGTTCGTTTGTGACTTTTATACGTGCAAACACTTCCACGTGCGGTACACACACACACACACACACACACACACACACACACATGGGCGTCCGCAGGATATTTTGCAAGGAAGGTCAGGACTTTGTGGAGGGGGGTGACAGGATTTTCAAGGGAGGGGGTGTCAGTCATGGCGGCTGGGAGAGTTAGTATAAGAAGCAGTCTAAAACTACAGCTAATATTTATTATACGTTTTCAATAGAATCTTGTGATATATTTTCAGCTTCATAACTTGATTAACATGTCGGAATATATATATATATATATATATATATATATATATATATATATATATATATATATATATATATATATATATATATATATATATATATATATATATATATATATATATATATATAAGTTAGCAACGTAACGAGCCCCTGTGTCCTTTGGCGTTAAATGCTCTAACTACACCACTCCACCTAGGTGCGTTTTTGCCTAAAGACAACGGCGCGACAGTCTTACAAGGGCATTAAGCTGTGACAAGGTTATACGATTTTTTCAATCAGATCTCTCGTAAGTAAATAAATCCGGAGATTCAAACTGCACGATGGACAAGCAGTACTGGAAAAACGTATGTAAAGAGAAAACCCCATTGACTTCAGTATTTCCTTGCGTTATCTAATATTTCGTTTCGTTCAAATTTATGTTGTGATTTTGAATGTTTGGCGGGCTTTGTAGTGCCATCTCACGTCTTGGTTTGGGATCACGTGATTCCGCCTTGATATATATATATATATATATATATATATATATATATATATATATATATATATATATATATATATATATATATATATATAGTGGTGTGTTAGGAAGCGGCGTAGAGTGAAGTGTAGCAGTATAAACACCCCGCCAGAGCAAGCACACTTGATCGTTGGGTTGGAGAAAGCCAGGCCAGGAATCTGAAAAGGTTAGGGACAAGGTCTTTCATCGACCAGCAGCCCGGCGCTACAAAGCTCGTCCAAGAAACGCAGTCATCTTGCGACAATACACGTTTTAGACTGAGGATAACTCTTCTTTTGTCATTTCGCACTGTTCACTCTCTCTCGATCTCGATCGATCGATCGAGCGGACGTCACGACTCGGCGACCGAGAGAGTGACATAGTCGGTGACTGCAACAAGTTGGCGACCAGAAGAAAGCCCAGTCTGCGACCGAGACTGCGACAGTCGGTGACCAGAGGAAGAGTAGTCGGCGACCCTGTGACAAGTCTGTGACCCAGTCGGTGACTGCGACCGAGACAGCGATATAGTTGGCGACTAGAGGTAGGCAAGTCTGCGATTCTGCAATCAGTCGGCGACCCTGCGACACAGTTTGCGACCGAGAATGAGACAAGTCTGTGACACAGTCGGCGACCAGAGGAAGACCTGTCTAAGACCCTGTGACCCAGTTAGTCACTGCGACCCAAACGGCGACTGCTACCAAGTCTGCGTCCACGACTGCAACCCCGTTGGCGACAAAAAGACCCAGTCTGCGACCAGTCGGTGACCAGAGGCAGACCAGTTGGCGAACTTGCATCAAGTTAGCGACCCTGAAACAAGTCGGAGACTGCGGCCAAGTCAGCGACCAGGACCACAAGTCTGCAACCAGACGGCAACTCTGCGACACGTTGGCGAAAGAGACTGCGACAGTTTGAGACCCTTCAGCCAGTCGGCGACCCTGCGACTAGTCTGTGACCAAGTCGGCGACACCAAAGAAGGCAGGAATAAGACAGTATCCCGCTGAGGTAGAAATCTGTCACACTTTGGAATGCCAGTCATCAGACAGATTCAGCTGGGTATCACTCCTAATACAAGACCTATCCTAAAGAACCCGAGATAGCCAGACTGGGGGCAGTGTAGCAGAGGAAGTGTTCCGCTACACGTATTTAACTTTCACTTTTTGATGCTCAAGTTTAGTTTGGTGCTTTGCCTGCTCGATATATTATGATGCGAAAAGTCTGTATTGTTGTTTAGACGTTTTCCATCATAACCCTCTTCTCGTGCCTAGTTACGAGAAGGAAGAAAGTTCGGCATTCTTAAGAATAAGGTGTCACTTATGATGGTGTAGATACGGTTACATCTTTTTGTGGGGAAGCTGTGGCTATTAGAAGGTACCAAGAATCTGTAAGAAATAGACACGACACTCTTTTGAGCTTGGAATCGCACTGTATATATATATATATATATATATATATATATATATATATATATATATATATATATACTAAAGATACAACATGTAAATTTAGTTATGTTGAAACTACATACAAGACATATTACAATACTTATTAAATAGTTCTTCCACAATCTACTATTTCATTTGTCTATTCATTTTTCTGCATTTTTTAATACAAGTGATTTAAATATTCAAAGAGCCTAAAATTCAATAACTGTAATAAATGTATGTTATTTTATTGAAGGTAAGGTAACGACCTGAAAAAGATCTGCGAGTGTTATATCTATTATTTAAAGAATATATATTTATTCTCAATTAGATTATAACATGAAACTAGTAATTATTTAAAACAAATACTAATGAACATCGAAGCTGTAAAATATTTAATTACATTATGATTGTGGAAGAAGGAAACTCAATAATATTACATTATAAATACAATGAACATCAATTCAGTAAAATATTAAATCAGTAAAATATTTCATAGTAGAAGAGAGAACTCACTATTACATTATATTGATAAAATAAAATTAATTCAGAAGAATATTACAACTTACTATAAAATCTTTAACTTTCAAAAGCGAGTATAAAGCATAATTTTCTTACCTGTAAGAAATAGACACGACACTCTTCTGAGCATGGAACCGCACTGAGACCAAAGCAGCTCAAAGCCTTTTTATATTCTGGAAGCTGCTTAATCATCAGTATTTTCATCCAAGGTCAGAGGGTCTGTTTAATGAATTATGCCTTTGTTCTAAAAAAATCACGCGTGTTTCTTGCGTGCTAGTCAAGGACAGCTTTAACTTTATATCAAGTTTTAGAGAGAAAGAGTGGTCAGTATTTTTCCTAAGTAAGCGGTCATTCACATTACGAACTCTCAAACTAATTTCCTTGATTATCAATTACTTTGTTCCCAGCATCACAACGAAATTAATAAGGTTTTATTATGATAGGTTTGTCTGATGTTGTTTTTAGACGTTTCTATCATAACCTTCTTCTCGTGTCTAATTACGAGAAGGCAGGAAGTTCAGCATTCATAAGAATAAGGTGTCACATATGATGGTGTAGATTACATCTTTTGTGGGGAATGCTTGGCTGCGAAGAGGTGGGATCGCTGTAAGAAATAGACATAACACTCATTGAGAGCATGGAATCGCACTTTATTAACATATATATATATATATATATATATATATATATATATATATATATATATATATATATATATATATATATATATATATATATATATATATATATATACATATTCTAAAGATACAACATGTAAATTTATTTATGTTGAAAATACATACAATACATATTACAATACTTATTAAATAGTTCTTCCACAATCTAGTATTTCATTTGTCCATTCATTTTTCTGTATTTTGAATACAAGAGACTTAAATATTTAAAGAGCCTAAAATTCAATAACTGTACTAAATGTATTTTATTTTATTTATTGTAAGGTAAAGACCTGAAAAAGATCTGTGAATGTTATACTTATTATTTAAGGAATATATATTTATTCTCAATTAAATTATAACATGAAGCTAGTAATTATTTCAAACAAATACTAATGAACAGCGAAGCTGTAAAATTATTTCATTACATTATGATTGTGGAAGAAGGGAACTCATTAATATTATATTATAAATACAATGAACATCAATTCAGTAAAATATGAAATCAGTAAAATATTTCATAGTAGAAAAGAGAATTCACTATTACATTATATTAATGAAATAAAAATAATTCAGAAGAATACCACAACTCACTATAAAATCTTTAACTTCCAAAAGCGAGTATAAAGCATAAGTTTCTTACCTGTAAGAAATAGACATGATACTCTTTTGAGCATGGAACCGCACTTGAGAATAAAACAGCTCAAAGCCTTTTTATATTCTGGAAGCTGCCTGATCACAAGTGCTACATCCAGTCTCAAAAGATATTTGTCTAAAATGACGCGTGCTTCTTGCGTGCTTTCCAAGGACAGGTTTAACTTTATATCAAGTTTTAGTGGGGGGGGTAAAGTGTGAGTGTGGACGGTATTTTTCCAAGTAACGACCTTTTGGATCATGTCCATAACCTTCCAGTGGTCATTCACATTGTAAACCTAATTAATTTAATTATTCCCTATGGTGATTATCAATTACTTTGTTCCCAACTTCACAACGAAATCTAATAAGGTTTTATTGATTGAATGGTGCGATTAAACATCATTTGACTTCTATCCGATTGAACTGGCTTATTAATTAGGCTTTTTACATTACCAAGTGAAAGCTGAACAATAATAAATGCTTAATCTAAATTCATTTCAATGTCCTTATTATATTCAGGATATGAATTATTGATTGGAGCACGCTTCTCCTACACTCCAATCAATATCAAAGCACTAGCTTAAATTTGGATGTTTTTATCTTCCAATAACTAGAGATTTCAATATGTTGTACACAAATTAATATTTTCGTTTCTTTGTTTTAGAATTGAGATCTTGATAGTTTTATTGATTGAAATGTGAGATAGTACATTATTCATTGCTTCTATTTGATGGTGAACTATTGAACCGGCTTATTAATTAGGCTTTTCCATTACCAAGTCAAGCTGAGGAAACAAGAATAATGCTTAATCTGAATTCATTTCAATGTACTATTATATTCAGGATATGAATTATTGATTAGGCCATGCTTCTCCTACAATCCAAAATCAATATCATATCACTCTCTTAAATTTGCAGGTTTTTGTCTTTCAATAACTTATAAATTTCAATATATTATACACAAGTTACTGTTATCGTTTCTTTCTTTTAAAATTGATATCTTGATACATACCACCTCGCAAACAATGTACGATTCAGGCAATATCTATGGACAAGAATTTGGATAAAAGCTGAAGTTTTGAGGTAATATAGTCAGGGCCGTCAGAGGCAGCCACATTCCCTCGGAAACAAACACACATCAAACTCCGCGTAGTGGCGCCCCACTCCCATACCTATCTTGGCGCCCTTACGACTGCCCTGAATAAGGTAACAAGTCGTACAGGGTCATGCATAACAATCTTAAACAGTGGATAGAAGTTACCTAATTTTGCTTGGCTCATGGATTCACTTTCCAATAAGTAAAACAAGGTGTGATCATGATGAAATATTGTGTGTTAACGTGCACACTGTAATCTGACAAATTTAAGTTAAAATAAAGCTCAAGTGTGTAAAATTCTTTCAGTCTTTTGGAGGAAAGTTGTTTTTGGAAAACTACTACTTGTTTAAACTTGGATGCGCATGCGTCATTCCGAATGTATAGGTTGGTTTATATCGTTGTTAAACCTTTTTACTTTCGTTTTGGATTTTGGTGAGTGAATGAAAACTCGAAGTCATGAAATCATGCTAAATTTATGCAAGTATGACGAATGTTATCAGATACAGAAATAAACGCAGTTTAGTATTGATCCATAGAAAAAGATGGGAAAGGTTTTAGAGTAGAAGTTATGATAGGTTTACATTTTGTTAAAGACTCCCGCCGTAAATGTTAATCGCTCAAAATAATGATTGTAATTCTCAGATAAAATCATTTCTTTGGATGGAGGTGGCATATCTGATAAAAGTGACATGACACAGGAAATTAGAAGCATCGTGGGGTTGACGGTCTAATTTTTGAATTCAGTTAAATGTCACACAAACACCTATCTACTATGTCGTTAGACCAACAAGTAGGTCTCTGCTTTTTTTTTTTTTTTTTTTTTTTTTTTTTTTTTTTCTGACAGCAGCTGTCAGATAAAAAAAAAAAGCATAGACATACTTGTTGGTCTACTATGTCGTAGCCTCAACTTGGTAGGACTGAGGGTACTAATATTAGTACTAACACCAAGCCTTGAATAAATATGAAAATAATTTTACATCCCAAGTACATTGATGAATTTACATTAATCAAGATTAAACCTAAACATGTTATGAAGCTGGAAGAAACAAAAATATTATCAGACTTTTGGAAATGTTAGTTGTAATGGGATCTATAAAACCTCATACAGAAACCCGCGTTGTAGAACTACTTTTTGCTGCAGGGCATTACCTCTATTATGATATCAGCATTGATTAGTGATCTTTTCTTCCATTATTCTGCTACTTTTCCTGCTTAATACTGTTGTAAAATTATCACTTTTATTATTACGCTTTTGCTGCTGTTATAATTAAAACTAAATTTAAAAGATTTACTAATAGTGCATAGAGTGGTAGAATCATTTTGTCAGACAACAGTACCTTATTTGTATTATATATTAACAGGGTTGGGGTTAATTAATAATATTGTTAAGGTGATTTAATGTTGTCAGACATTTTGTCATGCTTTATTGATAAAACTGCAGACTCTTGTGGTCAGACCTTCTATCAGCAAAGCTCAAAGGCCAAAGTTTGTCACATGATTTTCATCATATACATCAAGATTAGTATGCTGATCTCCCCAAAAGAGAAGAAAATGTATTTCTTGTACCAAAGTGAATTTGTAAATATTTTCTATGCTGGTATGACTTAATTAAATCTAAGAGGGATATTTTAGATGTCAAGAAAATAATTTTTTAGAAAAAGTTATTTGTATTTTTTTACACAACTGCCATTGTAAGAAAGGGCATATTATAATTATAGTTCTCTCCTGTCTATCCATTTAATAGTTTTAAGATTTTGTACTTCTGTACTACTTACAAATAAGAAATTAATGAAGCTTTGTATTAGATAGTGTTTACATTTTGGTATGGTCTGTTTTATGAACAAGTTACAGTATACAAAGAAAATCCCCACAATGTAACCTCAGGCTACTGCAGTTTTTGTGAAAAAGGTCACCATGACTTTGAAAGAAAATGCTTTGCACTTGAGTTCTTATCAATACACTTTCACCCACTTTTGTAGATGGCTTGTGCTAGGGGAAGTTATTGATTTTGGAGCTATAAGTCATAGGTCAAGGTTGTAATGACACAAGGAGAGAAAAAGTTTCAGTAAGGTGAAATTTATTTAAAATCAAGTTGAGTTTGGATGCTTTCATCTTAACCAATTTTCACTATGGCATGCACTGGGATATTAAAAAAGCAAATATTGATGCAGACAAAATATGGTAAAAAGTCTAGTTTGTTGTAAATGAATATGGTACTGTGAGATAGCATCAATAGGGCCACTATGGTGGCCATCTTAGAAATCTTGTTATCACTGCTTCTTCAGAATGAATTGTCATATCAACATGGGTTTTCACTGAAAGATTTTTTTTAACCAGAAAAACAATGTTGCCTATATAAAATCTGAGGTAGCTGCCATGGTGAACATCGTGAAAATCTTATGGCTACTCCTTTGCATATCAACATGGGGTTTTCAAGAAAAGATTTCTTATGCTATCTAGTTCAGTCCTTATTGATCTTGGTGCCAATCTGAAATTCAGTATAGCCACGGTGATGAGGATCTTGAAAATCTTGTTATGCTACTTCTTCTTACTGGATGATCTTGTCTGCATTTGCAGACAAACTTTTTATGATAGCTTGTTGTATTAAATGCAGAGTTTGCCAATCTGAATTCATTAAAGATGACGATCATCTTAAAAATCTTGTTAGTGCTACAGAACAAAATGTATTGTTGATATGGGGATTCATGAACTGACTTCGTATGAAATCCTAGTTGGTCCTAAATGAACATGGTACCCCTTGGTCATACTATTTGGCTGCAGTGGTGGCCATCTTTTAAACCATGTTATCCTTACTTCTGAGCAGATGGCTCTGTTGACATAGGGTTTTCAGTAAATAATTGTTATGATATCCAGTTTGTCTCAAATGAAAATGTTGCCTTTCTGACATCCAGTTTTGATAATATCTAATTGATATTGTATGAAAATGGTGCTAAGCACTTTCATGGACATAATGGACATCTTTTCAATCTTCTTGTTGCTCATTGATAGAGACATGGAATTTTCACTAAAGACTTGTTCTAATATATAGCTGGTTTGAGATGACAATGTCACCAGTCATACCTACAATTTTGCCACCATATTTAGTAATATTGAAAGTTTTGTTGTATCTATTTTTGATGAACAGATGGTGGTCATTAGGTTTTCAAGTTGAATAATCTGATAATATGCAATTGTTCCTAAATAATAATGGTGCAGAATAATAGTGGCCATTTCAATAATATTGTTATCACTAATCCCCTTGGAAAGATTGATGAATGAACATGGGGTTTCAGTCAAACTCTTCTCACTATATGTAGTTGGTCCTAAATAAAATGGGTGCCAATGCAACCTCCCAAAATAAGAAATGAAATTTGTAATGTATTTTCTCCTAAATAGATGGCCATACTGACATTTTAAAAAATCGACCACTTCATTTATGTAACATCTACTTATTACTACATTCAAATGACAGGCATCATGAAAATCATTATGGCTACTTTACCCTAATGAAGGGAATTATGTACATGTTTTTTGTTTCTGAAATACTGTTACGGCAATATGTAACTGATTCAGAATGAAAATTGTGCTCATGTGCTATTATATGACCTTGATTTTTAAGGTCAAAGGTTATGACTTGGCTTTTAACTCTACTGCCTTGTATGTAGGATACTACTTACAAGTATGAGTAAGTTTTTTCAAACTTTTGGGGATAAATCTGATGATTACCTTGAATGTAGGCACTCTTTCCTAAACAAAATCAGTTCTTTTAATTTAACAAGATTTTAATCCAATGAATCAAGTGGGTTTATTTTAGAATTGAGACAAGCTTAATGATTTTCTTATGTGATATCAGGTTCAAGGTCAAATGTCATAACAAGAATTTTGTACTGCACTTATAGATATCTTGTAAACATACTTAGACATGTAAAAATAAAAATATATTTTGTTACATGCTGGATTTTCTTTGGAATATCATAAATAATTTCATTTCTTTGCCTTTAGAAAATAATAAAAATGCATATGAAATGGTCTATCTTTAATTCATGGACATTCTAGCAGCAGATCTTTCTTAAAGAGTCTTGTTCCATCTTCTTTTCTTCCTCTACTACCACTTGTTCCACTACCACTACTACATTTACTAGAACTACTTACAGATGTTCATGGATGGGGCTTCGAGAAACTATATTGATATGTATTACAGTTGGTGTAACAGTTGTGGCAGTTAGAGTTGTGCAGTATATACGGTCATTTTTACCATCAAAAGGTGAGATTTTAATGCTTGCATTTTATCTTTTATCCAATATTACAAGAAGACACCATTATGACATAATTCAGCATTAAGTGATCTAGAAATATTCATACATATGTTATTTTCATGGCACCTAAATAGAGTATACCAGTATACATATATGTGTGAAATCAGGCTAAATATTTTTTATAAAAGATTTTGTGAAATTTCTGTTTTTAATTATTTTACATTTCTCCTGCCATTAGCTGATGTGCACTGGAAAACTTTATTTTGCTTCTCTTTTACTATATCAGAAAGGAAGCAGCAGGGGATGTTATTCTCACCACCCCTTCCAGGGTGGTGGGAGCCTCCACCCCATGTCCCTCTTTGCTCCCCCACCCACCTTTGAGTACAATAAATAGAAATGATGCCTCACCTGTCTTCACTCACTACCATTGCCCTGCGCATTCACATGCTGTTACTTCAATAGCTCCATTTGCTTTGTAAAAGATTGTCAGCTTGCCTGGCAGACAAACATGGCAGTTAGTTCATTGTTTCCAAACCTGAATTCAAGCCATTGCATCTGTTGTACATCAATGGAAAACAACTTTTGTGGTCATAATTGAGCAAATTATCATCAGACATAAATGAATTTAGTCAGTCTCTTACTTAAACCAAATTTTGTTTGTCAAACTGTCCCTTTGATGATTTCTTAATGTACAGTGACATGTTCAGTGTGTAGATGACCACCATAATTTGACCATCTGTACAGCAACATACTCAATACCTGTTATGTTCATTAATTGCTGAACCTAAATGGTGATCAATGTGATTGATATAGCAAGTCTACTAGAATCACACCATTTCACATTTTAGGTTTTTGTTCTTTGTCTTTAATAGCCTGTAGAATTGTGATAAAATTATGTGTTCTACAACTATATTTTCCATTAGTAATGTCAAATTGTTGCCTCATGCTTTAAGGATGCATTTATCATGTACTTCTACAGAATCATCATATAATCTCTTCAAAGGACTATTTTCCAACATTATGGCTCGTGTTCTCTTGATATTGGTAAAAAAACTTTTAAAACAAACAACTTAAATATTGAGTTTATTTGTAATCATAAATCCCCTTCCATTAAAAGAATAAGTGTCGGCGACTTTTTTGGGACCTAGAAGTTAGTTGTTTTTTTATAAACACCATCATATGCAGAGACTTAAATGCAAGGACTGGTGTTGTTGAAGATATGGCATTGAATTATTCTATAATGGAAAGAAAAATTATAGTAGGAAAGAAAGAACTATATATTAACTATCACTGTTTCATGTGTTTGGGGAAAATAGTAGTGATGTAATAGATTTTTTTGAACATGAAAATTGTATTCCTTAAAAAGATTCTTAATGAAACATGAATATGTCAATTGAAATAATGAACATGTTATTTGAAATTATGAAATGTCAAGTGAAAACATGAATGTGTCAATTGATAATATGAAGATATCAATTGAAATTATGAACATATCAATTAAAAACATTTGACCAGAACACATTAATTCTTTAAACAACTTAAATAACAAAACCATACACATTAGACTTACCATACATCTAAATCTATGAAAGAGAAAAGAAATGTCATTAAATGTCATGGAGTGTGATATTTAAGGGGTTTGACGAAATTTTAAATATAATTATTACCTACATGCTTAAGATTGACAGTAAAAGTTATTGATCAAACACAGAAGGTGATAAGAACTAAAATTCTGTGCACATTTATCTGAAAATTTTCCAGAAATGTAAAATATACCTTGTTGCATCATTACCCTTGATCAACAACCTAGTCTTCCAGTTTGTATTGACCTATACATGCTTATGTTTTGGCAATGATATTCACCTAGTCTTCCAGTTTTTATTGACCTATACATGCTTTTGTTTTGGCAATGATATTCACCTAGTCTTCTAGTTTGTATTGACCTATACATGCTTTTGTTTTGGCAATGATATTCACCTAGTCTTCTAGTTTGTATTGACCTATACATGCTTTTGTTTTGGCAATGATATTCACCTAGTCTTCCAGTTTGTATTGACCTATACATGCTTTTGTTTTGGCAATGATATTCACCTAGTCTTCCAGTTTTTATTGACCTATACATGCTTTTGTTTTGGCAATGATATTCACCTAGTATTCCAGTTTGTATTGACCTACACATGCTTTTGTTTGGCAATGATATTCACCTAGTCTTCCAGTTTGTATTGACCTATACATGCTTTTGGTTTGGCAATGATATTCACCTAGTCTTCTAGTTTGTATTGACCTACACATGCTTTTGTTTTGGCAATGATATTCACCTAGTCTTCCAGTTTGTATTGACCTATACATGCTTTTGTTTGGCAATGATATTCACCTAGTATTCCAATTTGTATTGACCTACACATGCTTTTGTTTTGGCAATGGTATTCTTAATGACACAATTAATCCTGAAATTTTCCTAACTAGTTTTGAGCCTCTAAATTTAACAACAGTTCAAGAAAATTCAATTTAAATGTGTTTATGCCTTAATTTTGTTATCATGATTTGAAAGTCTTTAGCATTATTATTATTATTATTATTATTATTATTATTATTATTATTATTATTATTATTATTATTATTATTATTATTATTTTATTTTTTATTATTATTATCACTGTACAATCCTTTCATTATCACTGTACAATCCTTTCATCATCATCATCATCATTATTATTATTATTATTATTATTATTATTATTATTATTATTATTATTATTATTATTATTATTATTATTATTATTATTATTATTATTATTATCCACAAGGGATTTCCATGATTTTGTCATTTGGCTAAGCAATATGTACAGGTATGTAAGTATGCATGTTTATGCAGGTGTATATGATTATTTTGTACATATATGTATATGTATATATGTGATTGTATATACATGAGTAAGCATGTATGCATTTGTGTTTGTATATGCATGTATATGTTTGTATATGCATGTATGCATTTGTGTTTGTATATGCATGTATATGTTTGCATATGCATGTATATGTTTGCATATGCATGTATATTTGTATGTATATTTGTGTGCATGTGTCTGTATATCTATATGCATACATTTTCACATGATTCAAAGCAATTATACTTCAGTCCAATATAATTAAATTAATTTATCCAGAAATAAGAATTGTTCATATATTTGGATATAATATCTATAAATCTGTGTGTGCCTTATTACTACATGGGGCCCAACATATCTTTATTCCTTTAAAATCGTGCACCTAAAACAATGATTGCTTAAGATCATTATATTCTTGCACTCATTCAAATATGATTTAAATTTGTAACTATGCATGAGGTAATATGTGTTTTATATTTGGTTGGTATAGGAAAAGTTATTTGAAGTTTGAAGAAACTTTTACCTAACCCTTCTGCTTTCCAAATATGGGTAGTAGAAGATATTTAGAATTAATTTACTAACACACAAGATTATGATGCATTTTTTGAATGCAATTAACATCTTCTTTAATTTATTTAATCAAATTAGATTTTTTTAATGTTTGCATTGTATTTCTTTGATCTTGCTAATATCACTAGTTACATGTGCATGTATAACCCTTATGTACTATAAGCCATATTATAAACGGTATTATGAATCCTATACATTTAGGCATGAATGCATGGATAACTCTGGAAATAAGGGTTGGTGATGTGAACCTTGTTAATTAAATTCCATTATTCTTGATGCTTTGTAAACTCACAGAATTGCATTCACATACAAAAATACTTTAGTGGCATCTTGTCTTCTTTTGTCCTTTGCTCAGTTAATACACAAAATAAACAGTAGACTCATTTGAATTCTAAATAACATGCATATTTATGGCTATAAGTTCCTTTTCAATATGATTTTTTTCAAGGAAGAAACATCAGGAATAGGATACAAAATCAGCAAAACAATCGACAAATTGATAATTCTGGTCATCACTATGCAGTACTTCAGGGGCAGAGAGTTGTAAGTATACATTTATATTTCCTACTATTGAAGCCAGAGATATGCAGAGATGTATTACACACACACACACACACACACACACACACACACACACACACACACACACACACACACACACACACACACACACACACACACACCTCTCCCCCTTGATAACTCATGCCTGGATAACACACAAACCTTCTTAAACATGGAGTCATGTGTGGATCCAATATCTTTCTTATATAATACCAAAATAACTGGTCTCTATTTTTTGAAGGGGAAGAACATTGTATCAAAATTGGTAAATGGGACCTGGATAAATTGCTCATTTTAATGTTAAAAGTGATGGTTAGTGCCTGAATAGTTAAAATCAATGTTATGAAGTCACGTGTTATAAAAAGAAATAAATACATTCCATAATGTTTTCTCCATACACTATAGATAACAATGTATAGCAAAAAAACAATCAATGAAAAATGCTTATAGTTGCTAACATGTGTGATATAGCTCTATGGGCTTTAACTAAAAAAAAAGCAAAGAAAACAGCAAGTTTAGTAAAATTCAGCAAATAATTTATTTCCATAGAATACAAATTAAAATTGAAAATATGACTTTTTGTTTTGTGAATTAAATCTAAGTATAATTCTAAAAGTTCTATCACAAGTCCAAAATTACAGAGTATTCCAAATCAGTTAATAGTGGAGTTCCAATATTGACTATTCAGATTTGCCAGTAGTCTGGAATTGTGTTGATGTACTATGAGTCTTGATGTATCACAGTGATATAATTCAAAATGTCTTTTAATGAATTCACAGTAATTCCAAAATAGTGATTTAGTCAGAAAATGATCTACAAGCACATTGAAAATCCAATGAACATTTTAAATTTGCTGATTACATCATAAGACACATTTTCAAAACCAGGATGAGAATCATTTTCACATCAATTACATAAGCAACTTGCAACTTTTTAAGTTCTAAAAAAGACTACCGGTAGACCTTGAACTCATATTCTAGTAAACATGTTTACCTCCAAGCAATAATGATCTTAAAATATAATCTAAAATCATAGACTAGAATTATTTATGTAATATGTTGTTTACAAAACAAAATTATTAGTTCAGTAGGCCTCTGCCCTCAATTACTGACCAAGGTCAACCACACAATACAAATTAAATATACATAACAGGTGGCAAGAAATAAAGATCAGGTGAAATTTATTTTGAATATTTTAATTCTATTTCAGTGTAATCAGTATAATCATTTTACCTTCTGTTCTTTTCAAACATGAAAAGACTCAACTATCACTTCAATACCAGGAAGCTCTTATGTGAGAACCTAATTAAGTGCCAGCTGTGCTGTCTTTTTGTATAAAATCAAGTAAAGGGTAAAGGAAGTAGAATAAAATAGTTCAAAGGCATGCTGATTGTACCAGCATAAGCTCTTGTGGTCACTATTGTGTTTAATGTTTAAACCAGAGTGCATGCATCTTACACTGGAAGTTTATTACACACACAAGCTAGGTTGCTGTGGCCTTTTTTCAGAGTTAATTAAAGCCTTCATGAATATGACCACCTTACTTTAAATTTATGCTCATTCACATGTTGCCACCATACTGGCAGTGTTGGCACATCTGTTTATTGGATAATGCAGGTAAATATGTATTAAAATAATCACATTACCTGTCTCATAAACTATACAAGATATTACATATATAAGAAAGGTCTTATATACTTCATAAGATATCTTGTATAGTTTTATTTAAGGCTTTTTATAACTTTTGTAAAATATCTTATACTAACTCAGCTGATCAGATATACATGTCTTATAGTTTTTAAGATGTATAATTTATAAAATAAGTCATATATATATTGTTATTTACAGTGTTAGAAAATAAATAATCTTATAAACAGTTAATTCAAATGTGCCATACATACTTTAGGACACCTCATAAACCTTATACAGCAATCTAATTAAAATGGTATATAAAATTTAAAGACTATACAATTTTCTTGAAAAGTATGTATATTATAAAGTCAATAAAGTTTATGAGATAACTGATTCAGTATACAAACACATGCCTCTTATACAGGATCCCTTGTATGATTATCTTATACAATATGCTATAATATTTGTGAAATCTTTTAAAGCTTATAAAATATTTTATATGGTTTATGAGATTCACTATTTAGTTCTTCCAAAAATTACTTTGTCAGCTTGCCATAATTGTGTAGCAAAACTTGGTTCCACTACAAGTTTTTTTAATTTGGTGTAAAATACTAATGACACAGAGTCATAGCTGACTTCCTGCTCACTGATGACTTTTGCTTACATTGAACATTGAGCTTTACCATAGTTTTAAAAAAAAACTTTTCTAACTGAAGAGTGAGTAACTTTGAGTGTCCTAGATTTAAATTTTAATTTTAGTTTAATTGTTTAGAAAATAAGACAGTGACAAAAGTTTTAGACATGTTTTTGAACTTGTAGTTATTTTTAAAAATTTCATATCTCATGGCTGCCATATCAGGATAATTCAGGTTCTTCAATTTGCTGCATATTTAGACCAAAGCAGTTGGGGCTTGATTAAAATTTTTATATTTTAGACTCGTCATGATGTGGAAATCCGCTTCTTCACTGGTATTGCTAATTGTATGAAGGTACTCACACCTATGCAGAAAGAAGAGTTCAAGCGACATGCAAGACTTGATGAATTTGCAGAAATCAATAATGTTAAGGATGTGTTACTGCTGCTGAGTAATGAAAATATAATTCAACCTGGAGAGTAAGTAAATTATTATTGTTTTTTTTTCTTTTCATATAGGTCTGGATCTTGAGGCATAGCTAGAACCCCTACCTATCTGGACCTTTCCATCTGTTTGTCTTATTGTTCATCCAAAAATGTCTTGTAATATAGTGTGGTTGGAAAAAAGTGCAATATGAAGTATGAATTGTATATAATTTATCGTGGTGTTTTCTTGATTTCAGTCCCTTTTTGGATAGATTTATGATCCATTGTAAAATAAGATTTGTTATTCATGTAGGGACTTGCTTGTAACCAGTGTTACATCTAGGGGCTTAACAAGACAAGGTAAACCCCACAGACATTCAAATTTTCCAAAAATATAAAATCAATAAAGTGAAGAAATTAAAAATGACAGTTTATGAATTCCGAGAATATTATCATAAATTTTACTGTCAATTTCACGCTAATGTAGAAACTGTCCAATAGTATTCTAAAAGAAGGTTCTAATGTATTTATTTGTTACCATGCTAGCACTACTGAAAAATCACAGTTCTAAATCCAAATGTTTTTATTTCAAGGTAATCCCATGAAATTAGAATATCACCGGAGTCCATGAAAGTTTCACATAATTCATTAAAATTAAGTAAATATTCATGTCCTTAAATAAATTTACATAATTCAATAGGTACTGACTATTTAAAGAGTTTCCACTCTGCTAAATCCAATGTACAAATATTATAAATAAATCAATATTTCTTCTAAACAGCTCCTATAGAACTGGTATAGACTGAAGAGTAGAATATATGGTGTATATATTTTCAATTTATTATATGCTCGATATTTTCTCATTTAACTTTACATTGTCAGAATCGTTCAGTATTTCCAGAACTTGCATGATCAGACTGAATTCATACTAAATGCATGCGAATAAAGGAACTACTTTCTACTGTAAACAAACAATTTTTTTTCTCAATGAACTATAGCAAATGTTTCATGGACTGCCACATATCAGTAACTTTGGCACATTTCATGCTAACTTTTTTATACAGTGTTTCAGATGCCAGACAGGGTCCTTACAAGGTTATAAGACATAAACTGTCTTCTTTAGATAGTAATAAAAATGGCAAAAATATACTTACAATTTTACATCCTGACTTTCCTCAAAATGTACTTTTGTAGTTCTGCAAATCTGAATTACATGAGCCATTTCATTGGTTCTCAAGGTTGATTACACATTTCAAAATCTTACTGTAAATTTGATGATATTTTAAGTGCAGTTAACATCCTCCTTACTGCACTCAATATGTAATAAATATTACATTTTTGATAGTTGCAATTGAAAGACTTCATATTTTTCCCACATTATTATCTGAATCATTCAATGACAGAAAATAGAAACATGTCAACACACTTCAATACAATTAAATTGGCAGATGCTGCTGGAATCTGATGTAAGTTACTTCATATAGATATGTCCTGACCATAATCATGAAATTGTGAAACTTACGTCTATCGATTGATCAACTTCATGTCTGTATTGGCCGAGTTATGTTAATTAATACTATTGTTATGTAATGATGAAGTTACGCTTGTATATTTAGTTTGGAATACTGAATACATTGATTTACTTTTTTTGTTGTAGTGTATTTTTGTTTATATATTTAAGCCTTGGGTAGAATAAGAAAATGAGCATATAATAAAAAGGTTACTACATTTGTATGGTAAAATATGAACTTGTTTTGTGGAAATATGTACAAATATACTCCCTATAATCATGTTAAGTTGACATAAATTCAAATAAATGCATGGTGTTCTTGACCTAAATAGTTGATTTATAAATGAGAAGCCTACTATGTATTGTAGTACACATACTTGGCTATAGCATGAGTTAGCCACTGAATTGAAGAATTTAAAATATAACTGTCATAAACCCAGATGACTTAAATACAACTTTATTATAATTTATTAGATTATATGGATATCCGTAACACCAGTGTTAGCTCAAGAACTATCCAGTATATTGTAATCCTGTGTAATGTATAGATTTTCTTACACTTGAGTTCAGGCCTGTTGAGGGTACTGTCAATTTATCATAATTACAACTGGACTTGTGACCTTTGATAATGAAATTTGTAATTCGACAATAATACTTTAGTGTAACTAGTACCACTCTGACACCGTCTAAGAGAAATTAATACAAATTAGTGGTTTTTAAACTATTTGTCTCCCTTTCTGTCCGAATTATGATGCTTATACAATTTTTACATTTATATTTGCTCCTATTGTGGTATTGTACTCAGTAGCAATTATTTAAATGATTGCATATATATATATATATATATATATATATATATATATATTTACTGACCCAGTTTTAATTGCACCTTTGCCTTGCTGATGTTTCCTTGATTATCTCCTTTCTTGGCAGAGGTATGGCACTTTTCGTGCAGTTTTTCTGCTATGAATTAATGTAAACATTTGGTAATTTTCTTTTCAAAAATTGCTTCAGTTATTTTTAACAGTCTGTGAATGAATTTTGCTTAAAGAGATATAGTTCTCTTAGTTCGGTCAAGCACAGTAATTTTCTTTTTGTTTCATAATTGTGTTCTTGAGAAATAAGCAGTGTTTCACACGGGACTAAGATCTTTTTCCCCCACACTTGAGTTTTTGCTATTTATATCCTTCATTTATAATACTCTCCAAATCTTGACACCTGCACACAACAAAACTAGTAAATAAAGGCATACATTTCAGCAAGGGAAGCTTATTCATGCTAAATGAAGCTTTTATTTTTTATTTCCTGATTATTGTTTGTTTATTTGTTTGTTACACCCTCCATATCTTGGAACCCATTTCACCCACATGTATAAAATTTATATGTGAATGTAACATTGCTAGAAGAACTCAACTGTACCAAAAGTGTGTCATGCATTGTGACATATTTACATGCTTGAGTGACTTTTTGAACTAAATTCACCTACATCCATCAAAATTGGTATGTACATGTAAATTTAGCTCCAGATGAGTAACTAGAATATATCCCAAAAACTAGGTCACTTTTATCAGATTTCCATCCATCATCAAAACTTGAACCCTATTTTATCTATGCTCTTCAGAAGTTGGTCAATGTAAATAATGTTTGATGCGTGAATGACTTTTGAATTTTTAAAGTTTTTCTAATAACACCAATGGCTACTAACCACCATTTATCAAAATTACAGCGTAGATGTATATTTGCAAAAGTAATTAATTGTACTAAATTAGGTCACTGTTACTTATTTTTGGTCTTTAAATAACTAGTTTTTTTTAAATGTTTATTATGCTCTTCGTATCTTAAACCTCTTTTACATTCATCAGTACAATTTTCATGTTGATGAATGTTATAAAGAGCAACTCAACCATGCTAAAAGTAGGTGATCTATTTTTATGCTTGACCAACATTTAGGTAAAATGTCCCTTGCATAATATATTTGATATATTGAAGCCCTCCTTCCATTAAACTTGATGCATTTATGCGAATTTATATTTACAAGTACTAAAAACTAGAGCAGAATAAATACTTCTGTAATCTATTTTTCAAGATTTAGTGACTTGATTGCTTAAATACATTAGCATATCTCTGTCTATTCCCCAGCCCAGCAAAGGTTATCTGTAGAACTAGAAGCATCTTATATGGTACTATGTATCCTTTAAAATTAGGTCACCATGATATAGATTTGGTTTGATTATATAACCAGAATGGATTTTACCCACTATCTTCAATGCTGTAAACTTTTTGTTACTGAAGCTTCTGTCACAATGCATGTATGAGTTGTACAATTTAGTATTATGATAGGGTCAATGTGACGACTTTTGACTAATATATATAATTTTATACATCATGCACTTATTAAAATCCAGAATATTTGATTATGTCATGTAAACTATGTTTGCCATTTCTTTTTGGCATTTATTCAAGCATAGTCTGAATTTTCAGCAAAATGTATGGTTGGTAAGGGGAGTCATATTATGGGAAACACCATTTTTATTTATTATTTGTCCTGTATCTATTTCCATAATCAAGGGTAATCTCTTTGCAAAAATAGCCATATCTTTATTATCAGTTTTCTTACATTTTAAGCATCACTGCAATTACTTTCAAGTCTCCGTCTGAAAGATGAGTATGCTTTTGTGTCATTTGAAAAAGACCAAGATGCTGTGATTACTGTCTTCTAGGAGCATTGGCCACAAAATCTATTGTGGTCCATCATTTGGAACCGGCAAGGGTGTCAATCTATTGTGGTTCATCATTTGGAACTGGCAAGGGTGTCAATCTATTGTGGTTCATCATTTGGAACTGGCAAGGGTGTCAATCTATTGTGGTTTATCATTTGGAACTGGCAAGGGTGTTAAGCTTTCTGCATACACTTTTACAGTCTCTACTGGTAGTTGTATTTCCAGGAAACTATGGCCTAGACAACATTTGCTCAAATTTAAATACACTTTTTTTGTATTGATAAGCAAGGCTAAATTTTTTTTATGTAAGTGATTGAAAGAAGAAATGAATTTAAGATGGATCAAAAAGCATTTGGGGTATTATGTACAACCTGAGTGACAGATAGGTCTTCACGTGCAAATTCATTGATGTTAAAATAGTCTTCAGATATCAGAAAAAAAGGATAGTGGTATTGTTTAGAAGAGACTTTTCATACACTACTCCTATAAAAACATCTGGTTACTATACAAACATTACATCACCATCTTGGTTACTGGTCTTGTTTTGCAGGTGGTGGCTGTAGGTGGATAGCTTAGAAAACTGAAGGCAACTTATAAACTAGTTGTTGCTCTGGACAGTTGGCTGCTGTATAAAAGTGGTCACTGAATCGGGGTCTCGAGTGGCCAAGTGGTCTAAAGCACTGTCTGTTACGGATTACTGCTATCTCATCTCTATCTGCGTGGGTTCGAGTCTAGGATTCGGCGAATGTGGATATTTGAGAATGTGGATATTTGCCATGTATAGTCTATCATGTACTGAAAAATGGCATTAAGTCCAGCAACAACAATCACTTAATCAGGTTTGATTTTATATTTATTGAAACTACAAATTATTTTATATTCAAATAAAAATTAAAGGTGTTCTATATTTGCAATCATTACATAAAATATGAGCAAATATCTTTTTTAGTTATGACAAAATAATAGAGTGGTTAAAGCCTGACTGGTTTGCTGATCATGAAGTATACAGAAGAATAATAGCATTGGTTAGAAAATTGAACCAAGCTATAGAGGATCTGCAACATGGTGTTAATATTAATGGTGAGTATACAGAAAAAAATTCAAACTATAATCTGAAATATTCATATTGATGGAACTCATTTTCTTGGATTTAAAACAATTTAGGGTAGAGCATTGAAACACTCTATGTTATACCTATAAGTATTTAAATTTGTAAAACTATATGTGATGTGATGTGATTATGAGTTTTAACGCAGCTTTAACAATTTTCCAGTCATATCGATACGATGTCTGCAGTGTGGCAGTTTATAGTGATGTCCAGCACTGGGACATAATGCCGAAGACATGTAGCATGATGTCCCACCCAGTGACATTATCCTGACACCAGGCAGACCACTCCTAACACTGACGTCTAGCTGCCTCACTGTTAGAACCATTTTTGTAAGTCTTTGGTATGACTCAACTGGGGATCTAACCCACAACCTCCTGCATCCGAGGTGGATGCTCTAACCACTAGGCCACCAGAGTGGTTTGTAAAGCTATAAGCATGTAGGACTAATACTATACTTAAGTTGGAAGATTTATTTATTTATTTATTTATTTATTTATTTATTTATTTATTTATTTATTTATTTATTTATTTAGAGAGATAAACTAATTAAGTAAACAGTTGATTCATTCAGTTAGTGGTGTAATAAATGGATGTGTGTTTGACTTATCATATATCTTCGCTTATAAGATGAGCTAGATTGCACAGACCCAGATCTGCCATTGCATAATGCCTTGGTAGATCTGAGTCTGTGCAATTTGTTAGGAGTGTTCATTAGAACAAAGAACATAGATTATTATCTACAGGAACATTATGCTATGGCATATCAGGATCAATGTTGTTTGTAGTTAGTCTCAGCTTATAAGCTAGCATATATAGTGGCTTGTCTTCATTTCTAAGCAAGCAAATGCCTGATAATTTAGAAAAGTCAGCTCATAACATTGCCACCTATAACCTTGACTTTGGGCATTATATTCCAATAATTCTATTATTAGAAAATAATCACATGATTATCAACTGATACAAGTAGCAGATCTTTCCATTGTAAGAGGTGGACTGAAATTATATGTGTGTATTTAGCCAGCATAGGTGAGGTTGAATCTAAAATGAAAAAAATATGTTATTCCTAGAGGATTCCTGAAGCCGCATTTTATAAAGGTGGGATCAAAAGGGATGGACACTTTAACTTAATAGTACAAATTGAATGATAATACATACATTACATTTTCTGCAAGAAATACAAACAGAAAAAAATATGAAATAATGAAATTTAATATAAAAATGTGAAATCATTTTATAATTAAAATGAAAGCAAAACAGATAGTACAGGCATGGTTTTCTTTTCTTTAAACATTGACTTTTTTCAAGTTTTACATTTTGATCCAGTTTGTGTTTGTATGGTACATTGTACCAAAGTGCAAATATCATGAGTAAAAATAAATACCACAAACCATAATCTATTAACAGATAAAGCACAAGGCAGATCAAAGTTGTTTACAGTTGTGCATACATTTCTGAGTCAATATGCGCATCCTTTAATTTATATACATATACTTACATTTGAATTTTGTCTATTTTTAGCCCCTTATGAATATGATGCCTTGATTATCCACACTGATAATGACCGTGAGGCAGCAATACATTTTCGGAGGCATCTCCAACATGACATTGGTCTTTCGGATGTCAGAGCCATCATTTATGAAGAGTTTCATAGTACTATGAGTGAGATGAGAGCACTTGAATCTGTATTTGACAGATGTCGTTATATTTTTATATATGTGACTGAAAACTTCACCCGAGATGATGTAATGCGTTATTTTGAGGAAATAATTCTCACAGACTCATTGTATGATAAAAAGAAAAATTATAGGATTATACCAGTCTGGAGTACCAAAATTAGAGTCCGAATAATAGAGTTAAATCCACTTGCAGGGATTAAGTACTGGAGATTTCTTGAAGGGGAGAGAAATATTAATGATCTGTATGTTACACAAATACGGAGAGTGATTTTGGATGGTAGAGAAAAATACCCTGATCCATTATATTAACAAAATAATGTAAAATCTGGATATTAAAAAGTGCATACTTTAAGAAAGTAACTGCTTACATGGAATTCCAATATTTTTATAACAAAATTAACTGCACATAAATTATGTGCATAACAGAATTATCTTTCATAACTCACGCAAGTCCATTTTTAAGGTTATTCAGTAATTCTGATGCTGATTCATTTGAACAAACTAATCTAATGTAAATTCATTAATAGCAGTAATACATTACCTGCTATTATTGTCTTGCTGTATCTTTTCCTGACGACACTAGTCACCAATCCAGGGAGCTTATTCCCTCCTCCAGTTAGTACCATATACACTGGCTTGTAAGTCGAGTCCAGCTGTAGACTGCACAGATCTAATTGTGATACATGACAAGGCCTGTCTGAAAATATGCTTGAAGTTAAAAATATTGATCTATTAAATTTTAATGGAAATTTTAATATTTAAATTTTTAAAACTAAATATTTTTAAAATATTAAATTTTCATACAAGTTATAACAATCAGTTTGACAAATTTAAGGCAGAAAAGTTGATTAATGAATGGTATTTAAAACAAATGGTATTTTGGGTCTGTACAACTGATAACATTATTCCCAGGGGTACTGAAGCATGATAGCTCACAGTGATTTTGGCAGCAAATTGCAATAAGCCTATCTAGATGCATATAGGTGTACATACTAAAGAAACAATGACAGGTGCTATGTTCCACATTTATTGTTTCAGGTACTTGCCAATGGGCAGTTGTTTGTATAACTAATAGCCCACACAAATATAAAGTCTTGATCGGACCACTACCATGTTTAATAGCAAATATGCATTCCATTTTAATGTTGATAACTACAAAAGTCAACAATGTGATAGGAAAATACAGTTTCAGGGAGGTTTTACCTTACTGAACAATGATGCGAATCTCTCTCATGAAGATCTAAGCCATGTCTTTGAGATGCTGTATTATCAGTGTACTGATATGAACTCATCTTGGTCACTTATAGCAGCACATGTCCTTATGAGACCTTGCTATCACCACCAGACTACTGGAAAACTTCCGAACTGATCCAACTCTATTACTTTGTTCCAGATAAAAGGCTAGACATGAAAAGATATAACCTGTTTTACTTTATTCTAGAAAACAGTAAGATGTAGGCAAATGAAGTTAAAATGTGTTCGATAAGGTGATTTCAAAATAACATTCAGATTGCAAATATGGGTAAAAAAGGTAAACTTGACAGAGTGACACTCAGAGATTTGAAGCAATGGGCATGTATTAAAATGATAAATACATCCTAAAAATAGATGAAGTTTCTACAAGCATATTTAGCCATTTACAGGTTAAATAACTAATCAGGTAGAGTATGTATCATAAATTTTAAGGCAGTGTATGAAAAGTGAGGTTTGATCATTGGTGCAAATATTAATACATACCAGTATAGTGGAAAGTCAAATGACAATGTACCAAATTAAAATGTATTACTATATGCAGTCTTATTCATGAAGAAAAAACAATTTTAGATATTGTGAGTGAATATAGCAAAATGTAGCCACACAGATCAACTATAGGTACCAATTTTAGATATTGTGAGTGAAGAGTACCAATAGATCCTATATCACTAACTAAATGTGAAATTTTAATCCCGAAAACTTGTAAACAAGGATGGACCTTTGCATGTGTGGGACATATGCAATGTACTTGTTAAAATTACATGTGCAAACATAAAATTCAAATGATCTGTTTGAACATATTTAGTCTAGTTTTAAGAGTGTTGGTTACCAAGTTATTAAGCTCAATGATTCAATGGAATCAGATATCAGCTGATGCTGCAATACTGCACTCTGTCAAGGTACTAAATTGAAATGTGTTACCATACAGACGAATATTCATGATGAAAATAACATCTTGGGATATTTTAAGTGCACACAGTCTGAACTGAGCCTTACAGATTCACTATAGGTACTATGTCAGCCTATATGATGTACTGAATGTCAACTTTTGATCCCAAACAATCCAAAATACAGGATTCCTGCAGGTCATGGAATCCTGGAAAAGTTTTGGAATTTATAAAATAAATTTCAAGGGCCTTGAAAAGTTATGGAATTTGTCAAAACCTTGCAAAGTTTTGGAAAAGTCATGGAATTTGTGACAGTGGAGTTAAAGAAATCAATTACTTTAAATTTCATAGAGCACCGAGAACTGATTAAATAAAATGATAAAATTACAATTCATATAACAAAAGTAAGTTCCCCTAATGGAAGTTTCACATGATTTTTAGTGTAGTTCGCTAAATAAAAGAAAGCAACTGGAAAGTAATGTGTTTTGTTAATATTGTAAATAGGAACACATACAAGAACTACATAGGATTTTTTTGTTTTTTTCTTTTAAATACAAATTACATTGAACATTGGATTATGACATGAATTACTACATAAAGTCAAAGTGTGCTAAGCCAGGTAAATTTAAAATTTAAAAATATCTGTTTATAACTTATTCGTTATTTTAGATTGAAAGATATCATTCTTTATGTTCATTTACTTGACGACGCAAGATTTGCGCAGTCCTTGAGTTTTATGAAATGGCCCTGGAAAAGTTTTGAAAAAGTCATGGAATTTGTTTTTGTTAAGTCTGCAGGAACCCTGAAAATGTATGCATATTTGTTCATGTCAGCTATGTAACCATGTTAAGATTAGTTGTGCAAAGTTAAATTTAAATAATCTGTTTAAATATTTCTTATGTAATATTGTGAGTGAAGAGTACCAATAGATCCAAGAGTACCAATAGAGTGACAGTTACAAATATTATTAGTCATTAATAATGCATAAAGCAAAATGGATCATTGGAATTCCAATAATATCATCTGGGCCACAATGCTTCACTCCATCAATCAACATCTTAAAGAAACTAAACAATACAATGGAATGCATTCTGTGTTCAACTTACATCATTTTGCTGTTTTCTTACATGCAATGGTAAATATACCTGGTTAAAGTATATTTTATCCCTTTGACCTGTATTTTATTTTCTGACAGCTCAATATTTTTTTGTAGAGAACTTGAGCAGGTTCTAGTATAAAGTCTTCATCTCTGTCCTCTCACTAAATACCCTATAACTATTTTTATAAACAATTACTGATAGCTATACAAACAGATATGTGTTACTCAGTAAGAAACCCCATCATAAACACATAAATTAACTGTTTGGACCCCAAATAAATAGTTTCAATGACCTAATGGTACAAAGCAAAATATAATTTTGTCTTCAAGTATTTTAAATGAGGGTCTCATTTTGACTAACAAAGATATTTTCTCTGACAAAATTTGACAAATATCCATCATTTGAGCTTGTATATGGGGTAGGAGTATATACATGCTGATATCATTTAATATCATTCCCAATAAATATTATATATGTGCATACTTGGTGGAAGATTTTTATTTTTTATGTCCAGGACCATGCAGACTTAACACTGTGCTGCTGGAATATATTTTAGTGGTTAATTTCAAGAGTGATAGTACACATTCACTTCAGCATATTAACGTTTTTATATAGAATATGTAATGAGAGCTCATTGATGCAGCTTTCCTTTGCTAATGTGGTTTTCCATGCAAGGTTCTGTGTCTCTGCATGACTCACCACCCACATGTATACCTTTTATTTGTTTTGTTGTAATGAAACTCTTATTGTGATTCTTAACCTTGCTGCTCCAGTTAGATATGGGGAAAACTCACTGGACTGATGTCTAGGGCCAGAAAAAATATAGGAATACAATAAACCTGTTTAATATTACATAATTGAAATTAATTTTATAACTCCCTTCACACCAAATAGCCCCTCTCTAATTACTTTTCATGGGGTGCCAATTTTCCTGGATTTCATATAAGCAAAGATCTAAAGACCAAACTAATAATGTTGTTTGTGAGCTGAACTGGATGGCTTTCCTGTACTCATGAATTTAAGTATTGATAAAAATTTTTTTATGTACTCCAACATTTTTTTGTTTACATCAGATTTGCATGGTGATTAAAAGTAGTTATATTCGCACAAAAAGAACAAAAATGTTCTTAAGTGTAAAGAAGAAATAATAATTTTATTACTCATAACAAAAGAATACAATGCGGTTACTTCCCCTTAGCTTTGATTTCTCACCTATAGAGGACACCAACCAGAAATGAAGTACATTCATCCCCACAAGATGAAGTACGTGATTTTTGCTGTAGAAAAATAAATCTCTATAAATTAAGGATAGGGAACATTTAGATTAAAATACTGGAAACTAATTTACTATTCAGCAATATCCTGATATGCATGTGCAATGCACTAGATTGTGTCACTTTCAAAACTGTTCCATTGTTTTAGTTTATTTTAAAAATTCCTTTTAAAACAGGTAAAAAAGATCCATGTTGGCTTCCCAATGTTGACGAACTTTATTGCTTTGTAATGAAATAACCTTCATATTTGATATCCTGTTGGTATGTTTAAGCAAGGAGTTTATTGCTCACTGCCAGTTGTGTTTATCCATCACTCAGGCTTCTATTTATTTGTCAGATGTAGTCATAATTGATGTTTGCAAAGCAAATAGTATACACAACAATAGCTTGCTTTATTACCACTTTTGTAACCTATGATACACAGTTAGAAAAAAAATTAAGCCATGAATTTCCATAATTTTTCATCAGCAATAGGTCATTCATTGTGAGTTATGTTAAGATTTTAAATATTCATATTTATTAAAAAGAATGTGTAAAAAGAGTAAAAAAGTTAAAACATATTCACAGATATGACAAAGTCTGTAAAATTTACAAACTTTGGTGCAGATTCACAAATTCCATAAAATTTTTGGTTTGTGGAAAATCCAGAGGTGTGATCACTCAATGTAATGTTTACACTTCTGTTATAGGGCAACTCTAAGTGGGTGAGTGACATTAGGTCCACATTGATCTTTTGTTTGTGATTATTCTGATAATTGATTCATGTCATATCTTATATTTAGTATGGTACATTATAACTTCATTAAGCCAAAAAAAAACTACCTTGAATATAAAAGGCATTTGAATCCATGGGAGTTTTAATAAGTAGTTTGTATTCTACCAGATCTACAAATATATACATAAATTGTACATGGTAATATATTGATACCAAACACAGCTATAGAAAAAGATTTGAAAGTGAACATTTAATTTGTCTAAATTTGTCACTATGTACATAATAAGGTGAGTTGTGATACATTTATTTTGGTAAGTGTACATGTTTATGTATCATGAGGCTTCTCTAGGTGATCACTTTCACTTTATTAATATGTTTATGTATCTTTAATTACATATATCATTTGTAGGTACATGTTTGTATGTATGCACATGTTTAATAGTATTTCAAATAGGTGTGTTTATATGTATATTTGTATGTATGTATTCACAGTATAGATTCATATATTTAAGCATGAATGCATGCACAAGTAGAAGAATGTATGTCTGAAAATTTGATGAAGCAGAAATGTAAGAATATGAAAAGACAATGAATAAACTTGATTATATGTAATGGAAGTGATTAATATCTTTACATATCCAGACTTCCATAGCAAAATGAACATGAATTACTAAACAAGAGAAAGATAGAAAGACACATGGAAATTTACATATTAAGGCAATGATATATATATATATATATATATATATATATATAAAGAATACAAATCATATGGCGAATAACAACCCTCTCAAGCGTACTGGATCCACCAAGGGATCACGTCTGTCAGGGATTAATTAAAATAGATGCAATAAACTGACGACGAACAGTACGAAACTAGTAACTAACTAGCCTAAGCGCTTTCGACTCTTAATGAGTCTTTTTCAAAGGCAAATACAAAACATAGTTACGACAAACAAATAAACACAAAAACGTTGCGTTTGTAAACCTCTACATTTCTATCTTCACATGTGTTAAAACTATAAATACAACCAGCTTGTGTAGACTAGTTGCGGAAACAGTTTCCGCAACTAGTCTACACAAGCTGGTTGTATTTATAGTTTTAACACATGTGAAGATAGAAATGTAGAGGTTTACAAACGCAACGTTTTTGTGTTTATTTGTTTGTCGTAACTATGTTTTGTATTTGCCTTTGAAAAAGACTCATTAAGAGTCGAAAGCGCTTAGGCTAGTTAGTTACTAGTTTCGTACTGTTCGTCGTCAGTTTATTGCATCTATATATATATATATATATATATATATATATATATATATATATATATATATATATATATATATATATATATATATATATATATATATATATTTACACACACCTATGAATTATTTATATATTCAAATTTCCTTCCAAATTATTAACATTGAGTTGAATCCCCTAACCTTGGAAATCAAAATGTTTAAATGAAATGAGACAATTATTATACCTATAATGTGTAATATTATTGGGTGGATGTAGATGAGTCCTCTAATTTATAATTAGTCTCATTAACTAGATGTCTTAAAGACATAAATGACAGATATTCAAATAATCATACTACCTTTTTAATATAAAAAGAAATGCACATGTAAATGATATCATATAAAACCAGTAATACACCATTCCTTTGATAACTTGCACCCAAATACCTCGTGAACCTGCTTATAATGCGGGGTCAGGCATAGATCCCATTTTTAAAACCAGAAAATATCCAAATAATTGATCCCTAGTTTTGAACTTGAAGAAAATCGCGATAAAAATTGGTAATGGAAACTTTGATATATCATTTATTTCATAGTCACAAATGGTTGATAGGACCAGAAATTTTACTCAATATTTTTTTGAATATTAAATTTGAAAATTTTTAATTTTTATTAGATTTTCTTTCCAAACGGTAGTACATCACAGTTAACGATATGTAAGGAAATTTTGATAAATGAAAATGCAGAGTGGAGGCAGTACTTTAATAAATAGATACCAATTAAATTATTTTTTATTCAATTAAAATTTATATTCTAGTTTTATCATTTAGTTCCTTTTAAGTGTAATCATCATAAATACATGTCCTCTTTTAATTAAATGTAAAATGTGCTAAGCTACTGTAACAGCTATGTCCGCCAGCATTTCTCTGAGAACCTGTTTAGGTGCCAACCTTGTTTTGATAACTGATTTGCGGAAGTATTTGGGGATATTTTTGTTGTTGCACTGAATTAAAAGCTGGCCTTCTTTGTGTTATTACGTTAAGTTTGTGTTATTATGTTAAGTTTGAATCAAATAAAAGAGTTGGAATAAAAGAAATATTAAAACGCATGAAAATATAGCTGCTTCTGCTGTGTGTTGGGTAAATTCACTTCATTTGATCAATCACTGTTATAAATATTATTGTGTATGTAATATAAATTACATTAAATTAACAGACTCATTGGTAACTGTGATCAAAGATAACCAAATGAAATTAATACTTCGTAAAATAGAGAGCATGGTTTCACAGATATGGACAATTTGGAGCAAGCGAGTTTCAGAGAATTTTTTAATTGGCATTTAGAGATATCCTCAAGGATGATAAGAAGTATCATTATTACTTCCAATGAAATTATGACATCAATACTGTGCTAACTGAACAATAAAAACTTGAGATTTGATGTAGATAATTGTCTCACAAAATAAGTTTCCATTGTTTTCGAAGAAAAGGGATCTTAGATGGTGCATCGACAGTTTCCCACTCCTGAGACTTCTGATTTGTCAGGATACCATTAATTACAAACCAGACTCATCAAGAACACAAAAAGCAGTGACATAATACATAGATGTTTTTCATACACATGATGGTTGTTGAAACCAGTGGAATGATCTTTCACATATTGAACATTTTGAAAATAAATATTATTTAAACAGAACAATGAACAGCTTCATTACTGTCAAAGTGATTGTAAAATGATCATTCAAACATTAAATGTTCCCTACTCCCCACTCCGCTGTTTACTCGATATGTTTTCAATTTTTGGAGGTCCCTCAGTATCTTGCTCCCTCTCTTATAGTGCGGTCTATGTTTGTGGACCCCGCTGTGTGCGAGTTATAGAGGGAGAGGTGTATGTAGAAATGAAATTGTGTTATAGATAGCAGTATTGAGATTCTTCAATGACTCAATGATGTAATAAGTGATATTTTCCTAAAAAGCATAAACTTCCTAAACTGGCTTCTCCTGTAGACCTGTAGCATAGGCTTATTGTATAATGTTTAATGACAGAGTTCGACTGTAATATGGTGACATCAATCCAGCTTAAAAGTGACATTATTGGGGCAAAAGATTTGGGGCATGTTATAACAGTTATATGACATTTGAGTGGCAAAAAAATTACCTTACCTGGACTATTCCAGTTGGTAGAAGAAGCAGCAGTGCAACTTCTCAAGCAACTCTAAAACTGCGTGGGAGCCCAAAATCCCCAAGAAAAAACTTTTGTTTATTGGTAGGGGAGGCTCAGAATTTGTTTTTCTTGGTATAACACTGGGAAGCTGGATCACAGAGGTGCTGGTGTAGGAAAGATTCAAGTCTATTGCTTTGAATGCAAGTAAATATTTTGCTCCAAACATTTTGTGATAATCCAGCAATGATACATGTTTGACTGTATCCTTTGAAGTTGCTGTTGAAGTGGTCTTAATATTATATAAAAATGCTGATTTCAGTCTTGTTAGCTCTTCATGCCATTACTCGGAAGAACTTATGGAAATGGCCTGTTATCAGAAATGACTTCAGCACTCATTAGAAAGAAGAAATGGTCTTATCTTGAGGTCTAATGATATGTTGTTGAATCAGTTTAATCCCTTAATAATTTCATGTGTACAACTTTAAGAGTCCTGTTAAAGGAATTTGTATGTGTACAAATATAACAGTCCTTTTAAAGAAATTTGTATGTATACAAATGAGTCCCTTTAAAGGAATTTGTATTTATGCAAATATGAGTCCCTTTAAAGGAATTTGTATTTATGCAAATATGAGTCCCTTTAAATAAATTTTTATGTGTACATATATGAGTCCCTTTAAAGAAATTTGTATGTGTACAAATATGAGTCCCTTTAAAGGAATTTGTGTACAAATACAAGTCCATTTAAATGAATTTTTATGTTTGCAAATGTAAGTCATGAATATCAATTTCTTACATAATTATCAAGTACTCCAAAGTGAAATGTCATCATAACATCCTGATTACACTGCTCATTTTGAGGATTACCTGTGACTTGTGCATTAATCTTGTGTTAAAGCTTAAAATAATAAAGAACAATTTGTCACACTTTAAAAAATCCTTTATGAGCAGCTTCCGTGAAAGTAATGTCTCTTCTAGGTAGGTTTCAACATATATTAAATTCATTTTTATTTATGTCTAAAACTTATAATTATTTAAATTTTATTCCAAAAATGATTTTTCTAAACTTTTATCTCCAAAATGATGTTTCTAAATAACAAATTGTTATGAAAATACTGGACTGTTAAAAAGTAGTATTAAAAAGTGGGTAAAAATAATGATATTGTTTAGCTTTTAAATAATAGACTATTTAGTATAATGCAATAGTGTTAAGTCACCAACATGAGTAGATGTATGTGTAGAATGTGTGTAAACATTTATATTTTATCATGCTTGCAATAAAACATTTGTATAACTGTGAAAACCTTTGAGTAAAAATATGTCAGATTAACATGAGAATTTTCTAAATTTTGTTTGATAATACCAGCATCCTGATATTTTGTTTGACAGGAAATTTTAAACTTACTATGGTCTGATACTCATCCGTATTTATTTTAAATGATCTCTTATTATTTTGGATACATTGAATACAGCTGCATTGATTATATATTAGACATATTACCTTTGCTATCATCTTTTTATAACATTTCATCAAAATAACATTTTATGTTATTTTTTATGTTCAATTCATTTATTGAATCTATAAATAAAATAAAGAACTTTTCTTACTCACTGCAAATTTATATTTTATGCTGCTTTCAATTTTATCTCACTTGGATACTTACTACATGTATATGGCTCAATATCCATCTTCTGTCTGACAACAATTGCTTGTTGCCATTTTGCAATATTTCTGATCCTGTTTTAATCAAACTCAAAATATGGGATTGTATCATCGTAGCATCAAAATCTCATAACGAGTGTGATTTTTGTGTATTAATGGGGTGATCTTGCATCTGATTGGCTGAGCTTGCTGCCTTTCTTGAAGCCTTATTTCTGATCTGATTTTGATCAATCTTGGTTTTTAGATGTATGATCAGAATCTCAGAAGAGCTTGATATTTAATGAGATGATGCATAGTGCATATTGATCAAGTTATCTTGCTTAGGATAGGATGAACTTAATACTTCTGTGAAGGCCATATTTCTGGTCAGATTGTGATTTGATTTGGAATATGAGCTTATACCAGGGTATTTTAATCTTGCTTAGTGATATTTTATTCATAGATGATCTATTGATATTTATAATTAAGGTAAATTTTGAATAATTATTTTCAAGTCTACATAGGGTTGTGTTCTTATAGCACTAATGGTAATAGAAGTAGGAGTCTGATATCACAAGATGTTATTTTATACAATTTTTGACTGATCATTCTATTATTTGTACCTTTATATCTGTAAATTATATATGGTAAAAAATGTTCCTAAATCATGGTATTTTGTAGTTTAAACTGATCTTAAGTATGTACTACGTTTTAACTATTAATTTGCTTTCTTGATTTGTGAAGAGTTTTAACTTTAAAATAAACAAAGTAAATTTTAGAATTTAGAGATAAAAATCTAATAGCACCCTATCCTTTGCCCTCATCTCATTTTAACAATTTAATTAATAAAGGCATAGAAGATGTTTAAAAAGATACAAGTCTGCTATATAGAAGACATTTATTTGATGTACATGCCACTACAGTTTGATAATTAAACTTCAAAATTTGACAATTATGAATCAGTGAATAAATACACCGTATATTCCTTAATTAATGCATCTGGTGGCATTACATTTTGCATTTATTAGAGCACAATAATGAAAGCTAATGTTCTTATAATGACTACATGTACATTTTGTGAGTCTCTCTGCCACTGAATTCAGTCAGTGTAAATATCAGCACAGTTAAAATGATCAATCTATCAATGCATTTTCCCAGCCTGCAACTGGTTTGAAGTCGGATATAAGATATTAGGATGTAGGATATTGAACTTGCTGCCAGCTATTGTGCCTGTGACTTTAGTAATTTATACATTGATATAAAAAAGAACTTGCTGCCAGCTATTGTGCCTGTGACTTTAGTAATTTATACATTGATATAAAAAAGAACTTGCTGCCAGCTATTGTGCCTGTGACTTTAGTAATTTATACATTGATATAAAAAAGTACATTGCAGCAGTGAGATCAACTGAGACTGCTGCAGCATTTTGTTTTAATTATGGATCTAAAGCAGGTAGGTATTAGAAAGCACAGATCTTACACTGTATCTTTTAAATTTTCTGTTCTTAAACAAGAAGAGGGATGTTAATTAGAATGGGGGCATTAATTAAAGTGTATACAGGAAATCACATTGCAGTTTATAATACTGGCAATAATACTTAAACTGGACAGTATGGATGTCAACAGCTGGAGGTTGAAAAACATATTGGCATTGAACTGAAATAAAATTACTGCAGTTAATAAAATCAAGATGTAGGTTGTTTTTTTTATAAATCCAAATGATGGTAGAGACTTAAAACAATTTAATAACATGATCTGTAATAAATGTAATATTCCTCCTGATCATGATTGGAGATGTATTAATGGAGAAGTAAATACATGATAGATATTGGTTCTGGAGAATGTAAAAATGTACATACAGGTTTTAGGGAACCTATTGCAGATAATTTAAAGTGCTTGCAAATGCCATTATAATTATGGTTCTGCAACAGCTCAACACTTGAGAGTAATGCCACCCGAGGAAATTAATAAATTGCTTGCAAACCTTGGTACAACAGGATAGGTTTATTCATTTAACAAAACAGCAACAAATTAACAGTCTAAGTTCAGTATCTGTATTTTGGGTTCTCAAGTTTTAAATAGAACACTATTAGTTTCAATTGCTGTTCAAGATTCTGTAAAAGGTTTTAAAATTGTTTTGTGAACAAGGAGATGATTCTGATGCAAACAATATGATTCGATTTCAGCAATTTATTTCAGACCGCACATGCTGATAGTGGTAATGAAATATTTGTTATTTTGGTATATGGCGAGGAAACAAGTAACATTATTGGTTACAGTAACAAATTAAAATTGTCATCAGATAGAAGGACTAAAGAGTAATATAATTATCAGCTTTGTATAACACATACTTTTAGTAGGTGGTCCTCAGTCGATGATAACTGTTCATATGATAATAACAATGTGTATAGGTAAAGACTATCTAGATAAAAAGATATAACAGGCTTATATCAAATGCTTGAAAAATGTGACTTGTATACCTGTTAGATATAGAGATCGTGAAATAACCATTTGTAATTGTTATGATTGACTTTGTCCTGTAAAAGTAAATTAATTTATAATGATTTAGAGGCATTATTAATACCATTGACAATGACTGTTTATAATACAACAACTATTGCTTAAGCAAGCAAAATTACATTTTCAGGTAAAATGGAAACATCTTGAGCTGTTGTTGTAAATCACCATTTTTTTATACTTCTTATGGTAGTAGGCAGTATTTTTCATTCATTTTTAGATTTTGTCTACAAGTGATTGTTTGTTACCCATACTGGATAATCCAGCACTTGTTACAGGCCTAATGTGTTAGTTTTGGCAAAGGTTGCACTGGTTAAAGCATGAGTTGCGGTGATACCTAAGATCAGTGTAATGTGTGCACTTGTTTCTTTGAATATTTGTAATTTATGTTGTTAATATTTTTTCTAAACTTATTCTCTAGATTTGTTAGATGTCTGTGCGCTTTTGCTTTTAGTGTTTTGCAACAGGTCTTTCAATTTTGCTTTTATAATTAGTGGGTTTCTTTGCTAATTCATTTATTGATTTTCTATATCTGTTTATTGTACATGGGAATGTCTGATTTTATATGATCCAATTTTGAATTGACCATAACATCATTTTCATTATATTAACTTGCCTTCTTGCAGCGTAAATAATATACAATCAGCAGTTAGAAATTCTCAACTTTGAATTCTTTCTTGGTAATCATCTATTAAAGTGTCCGCTTCTCTTACCCACTGTTGAAATGGTTCATTTGCATTAATTATTTGCATTTCTATTTTCTCAGGAACTCTTCTCTATTATTTTTTTGTTGCTTTCTTTGTTGATTTAAAGTGGTATGTTTACTACTTTGTGATATCCATTTAATTCTCTTTCCAACCTAAAACCCGGACACAATTTACTTTCACCTTTTTATATGAGGCTCTAGTTCTATAGCAAATTTTAGATTACAGGTAGTGAAAATATATATTAATTGTTTGATTACTCCTTGGAAATGTTCTTTTTCATGTGTATAAATGAGGCTTAATTAATTTGTATTGTTCTTCATCCATGTTCAAATCCTGTTTGACAAATTATTTGTATTGATTAACTTAAGCTGCATCTAATTTTATAGGATAGTAAAATTCCATCTCAGATAAAATTATCATTTCTAAGATTAGGAAGTCAGGAGAGATGGTAATATCGCACAACCAAGAAAGAGACACTTAGATCTGAATGTAGGAAAAATCTTGAGAAACATAAGAGGAATATGAATCAGCCAATGTTAAAAGACTAAGACAGGATCAAGTGAGCTTAAATTCTTCTAATCCTGAGACTGGATCTATAACAAGCTGAATTATTCCTTATTAGGTGCAGGCAAAATTAATTTATCAATTTTAAGTGTTCTAGTGAAAAATAAGTCTGATCCAGTTATGCGTTATAGTAACTTTAGTAAAGAAGTATTCAGGAATTAGATAAAGGGTAAAACGATTATGCAAATAATGTAATAGTATGAAACAGCAGTTTGCAAGCTTTCCAGGTGCGCTCTACTAGAGTAAGTATGCATGATGTATCCCAGCTTGATGTTTAGGTACAAATCCACTTCGGTGAATAATGAATGTGTTAAACTCTGTCATCGGCTTCTGGATTTCTTCATTTTGAAAACTTGTCAGGTACAATTGACTGTTATTCACATCAGAGTAATTTTCAGTTTGTCCTTTGATTTCATGCTTGGGAGGTGCTGAGGTTATCAAAGATGACAGAGGATGAAAAGAAGCGAGTAAATAGTTTATTTTAGGATTACATTTGTGAAAGGCGGCTTCTAAGATAAGTCAGCTTTTATGACATTCAAGCTATGAAATTGAACAAGGTTATTTAATTTAGTAGCTAATCTTAATTTGTAAGGAACAATGATTCATTCAGTTGAAAAGAAGCGAGTAAATCGTTTATTTTAGGATTATATTTGTGAAAGGCGGCTTCTAAGATAAGTCGGTTTTTATGTCATTCAAGCCATTGAATAGAACCAAGCTTTTCAATTTGTAACTAATCCCAATTTGTAAGGACCAACATAGTCCTATATACTTTTTAATTTATCTACCCAAATTTGATATGGACCAACATAGTCCTATATACGTTTTAATTTCTCTACCCTAATTTGATATCCTAATAGTGCCATACTGGTTTTGACGCATTTGGGTCCAACTAGACATTATAAGAGGTCTTCTGGTGAAAACCTCATATTGATACGACTTTCCATTCAGAAGAACAAGCGGTAACAATTCAAGATTGGTGCCATGGTGGCGTTATTCGACATCAGATCAGAACAATTTTCATTTTTATGAACAATCAGACATTAAAATAAGTCTTTAGTGAAAACTTTATTTTGGTTTGACGTAATAGAAAGAACTTATAATACTCATCAACCAACAAAGTCCTGAAAGAAGGAATATGTGTGTTGATTCAAACAGGAAAGATCTCATGATTCGCCAGGACACACGTGTAAATTCTCATCACATTTATGTTGGCGATATTGATAAGCAACTGCAAGGTAAAGGCAGAAAGGGACATCGAAGATTCTTCGATCCTCACGAACATGACCAGAAAAAGAATAGGAAAAAAAACAGCATTCAGTGAGTTGGACTCTTTTGATAGCTAATAAATGACGCCCCGAACTTCTTGCAAATTTTCCAAGTCAGAACTCGATGTCTTTGCCATGCCACCAATGATGATGATAATGCAAAAATCACAACGAATAGGATTTCAGAACAAATCAGGTCTCATTTTTTTTTTCAATTATTACTCCATGTTACGAGTGGTAATCCATGTAACGAGTGGAACAAAAAAAAAAATACGATTTACCAAAATTGGCCATAATCCATGTTTAGAGTTGAACAAAAGCGATAACATCTTTACAATAATTAACTCAAAATGGACATTCTGATTTGGACACGTAGAAATGACACGTTATTGAACAAAAGCGTCAGCCTCTTTGCAATAATTAACTCGAAACAGGCATTCTGATCATCTACAGACGGTGCTATTAAATAAAGTTTGCAACCATCTCATTATTAAATTTAATAATAATTGTGTTTTACCTGATCCAGATGGACCTATTATAATCATTCTTATCGAATTTGGTAATGCTGGATGGTGTTTTACTGGTTCCAGTTTTCACGTCGCCGAAAAGTCAACTATTTTATCTATATTATTAAAAATATGAGTCTATATTGTGTTCGATGTAGATCATCTACACCCACCATTGGATTGACAACAATAATAACGAAAAATAAACGACGTGCATTAACAGGTAAATGCGTGAAATGTGGTGCACAAAATTATAAATTTATCTCCATATCTGATTCAGGGACAAAGACAGGTGGAGATACTGCTGCTTCTTTAGGAAAATTACCTGGATTACCATGGGCTAAGTATGTTGGTGAGAAGCACATTCCTGTATATAATTAGTGTGGTCCTGGAACTCGACTTGATATCTGACTTGATGATCAAGACCAACCAAGACCAGGAGAGCATCCAGTAAATAAGATTGATCACGCATGTCATGTTCACGACGTTGCTTATAAAAGTAAAGATTTGCAGCAGCGGCATCTTGCAGATATGAAATTGATTCATGTATTAAATTCTATACCTAATAAATCTCAGAAAAAAAAATCTCGCTAGTTTCCTAATAACATCCGCTATGAAAAGTAAAATAATGTTAGGGGCTGGTAATTAATTATATAATTATTATAATGGAATCTATTTATTTTAGCCCAAAAGGGTATTGGAAAGGTAAAGCAGCGATCATTAAACTTGCTGAAGCAGCAGAAGTTTCACGTTCTGTTGCTGAAAATTGGTTAGCACGACATGCAATATGGAAAATTTATCTACCATCACCCAAAAAAAAAAAAATCCAGTACGCACATTTTGATGTCAGTGTTCCTAACGAAGTTTGTCAAGCAGATATCTTGTTTTTACCACACGATACTATTAAAACACATGGACGAAAGTCACGCACGTACAAATACGCATTGACAGTTGTTGACGTTGCAAACAGATATAAAGAAGCAGAACCATTATAAACAAAGACAGCATCTGAAGTTGTCTTTGCGTTCGAACTAATTTATCAACTTGGTGGTCTACAATGGCCACATCTATTACAAGTTGATCCTGGCAAAAAATGTTTTGGCACAGTATCATCTTTGATGAAAAAACATAACGTTAAAATCAGACGAGGGCATACTGAAATTCATTGTGATCAAGCTATCGTTGAACGATTTATTCGAACACTTGCTGAGCGGTTATTTGGATATCAATACACAAAAAGGAAATATCTACTAACTACCGCAGACAAAACGCCAACTCAGCCACTTCAATGACGCCAATCGATCAAAGACCGGCGTGCGACTTAATCTTTCTGCGGGTGCTATTCAAGTCATTGCTAAGACGTTTGGCATATTTCCTCTTATTGCAGCTATGCCAGCAATGATAGCCGCTGAAGCCTCAGCTGTTGCAAAGGCAGCTGCACTTGGTGCTGTTGGAACTGTTGCTTGGATGGCACTAAAGAAAGCAACAGGTCGTGGAATAAAAACTTCCCCAAAAAGTAGAAAGATATTTCGTGATGAATTGCAAAAGAAATTATTTAGGTTACATAAATGGGGCATCAATTACTCTCATTCGTCCACCAACACATTCAGATAACATTATTTTATCTGAAAGTATAACAGCGATTACTCTATAATCAATAACACTCGAGCTCGAAAATGCATGTCAACGACTGACTATCTAAGTAGTAGATCGGATATAACATCGAGAAATCTTGCTGAGATATTTGCAAACCAGAATTCACATTCTGATCACGCCCCATGAATGTCATTAAACCATGGTAAGCACGTGCAAAGTTATTTTTTTTTAAATATTTGTCTGGCGCTGAAACTCCTGTTGCGATGCGATATGCCATGCAAATGAGCAAACAGTTGTGCTAGTGATTGAGTCTGTAGTCATAATCAACCATTATAGCTTTGATTAACCGCCGTGTCTATAAAAAGAGAGCAGCCGTTGTTCTTCAGCAAGCGATGACGGCATTACTGACATCCATAACGAAAGTTTTGTCAGTAACACATTTCCATAAAGTGCCACGGTTGCAGCTGTATCAACTTCTTCAGCGTGCCAGATCGCATCGTCGTTCCTGCTCTTTCAAACAGAAATAACTGTGTTTTGCTCCGAAGATAACTTTTCTAACATTTCTGCAGAAAACAAAGGATGTGTGACAGTGGTTTTGCTGCAATTAGTGTCCATTAACTTTTGGATCAATTCATTGGTTGTAAGATGAACAAGCACTGTAATGTGAAAAGAAAGGCTGCAATAGAGAAACACAAAATGGGTTATAATTTGCAAGATTGAAAATGAATTGTCTTTATAGACTGTAAATGTATTAAAAGAATAACCCCCAAATTTGTTATATGAATTCTAAATTTCTTTTCCAGAAAAAAAAACTTTCAGATCACGGTAATTCTTTAATTATTGTTTTCCTTTTTTAAAACAGCATATTGAATTGCAATACAAAGTAATGCCATACAATTAATGTTATTTTTCATAATACACTAATTCCAAGATCTGCACTCCCAAATCAATGTCTAATGGATCAATACTGAATCCCACAATACACTAATCAAGTTCTGTACTGGAAAAATAAAGTCTAATGGGTCAATAGGGTTCCCAAAACATACCAACCAAGTTCTACACTCTAAAATCAATGTCTAATATCAATACTAAACCCTGCAATAAACCAATCAAATTCTGTACTGTAAAATGAAAGTCTAATGGGTCAACAGGGTGTCTTTCAAGACTGCATACCAAAAGATTAACAACAAAATTTAAAAAAAAAAAACTTTTGAAATAAATAGGTTCACACAAAACCTACTAGCAATAGTTTTAATTACTGTCTGATAAATTGATGGAAGGATGTGTCAATGCAGTAACTACATGTTATTGTGTGATTTAAATTTACAGAAATAGTACAAAGTATCTGTACTGACCATGAATTCCCATCTCTTATCGAAATAGTACATAGTACATTTACTGACAGTGAATCCCTGTTTCTTATAGAAACAGTACATAGTGCATTTACTGACCATGAATTCCTGTCTCTCATCAAAATACAACTATATTGCAGACTTAGAAAAATTCCTTTTCCAAGCTTGAGTGAGCACCCTTACTAGCTTGTGGAACTTCAATTAGCTTGTTTAAGTTTTGCTGCAAGCTTGTAGTAAGCATGCAGTTTGATTTGGGTAAGCACCCGTACTGACCATGAATCCAGGTCTCTTGCAAATACTAAAAAGTACATTTACTGACCATGAATCCCTGTCTCTCATAGAAATACAACTAAGCACCTATACTGACCATGAATCCCTGTCTCACAGAAATACTACGAAGTGTACTTGCCATAAATCCCTAACTAAAACTAAACCTCCCCTGAGCATCAATTTGATTTGTAAGTGATGAGAATCCAAGATTAAAATTTCCATTTACAAAGAATAAACTTTTAACATCTGCGTCGTTAGCCGCAGCAGTAACATTTTTGGGGGTCGATAATATGAGTTCAGCTGATGTCGGCGCGATTAGTAATATATTTTTCAATTATCACTGACTGTGAATAAGCATCGCTGTATCGGGATAACCTCAATATTGTCGTAGCAACATCAGCGTCATTATGACAAATCTCATTTTCCCGACCATCAACCATTCATTTGTTCACTGTTAAATAATTCCAAAATTATGTTATTAACAAATCCAGCCTGCGCATCACCATAAGAATTATCATCGGATTTTACAAGTCTACCCTGAACTTCAATGAATGTCTCGCAGGGTAGAGAATATCTCGATTTATCCTGGACTTGTAGTTAGTTAGGTTCTCGTACTTCATAACAATAATATTCATAATCACTCACAAACTCATCTTTGAGTACTGGTGCGTCCATGTCAAATGCTGTATCAGATACACGTTTGAACATTATTTATATTTGTGATGGTCTAAAATGATGCACCGTCACAATCGCCTGGCGATTGCGATGTGATAACCCACTACCCGCTACCAGATTAGAAGTTTTATTTCGAGTTTCTTCACTGGCTAATTTTTTCAACCATTCATTTGTAGCTTGGTTTATTATTTTACTAACTTCTGCAAGTATAACTTCGGTGCTGGACAATTTTACTGGCTGCGGTTTTCGTCGTATTAATCGTGCTAGTCTGTCTTTGATTGCTGATAATGCTTTGCTAGCAACATCACCAATACCTTTATAACGAACAACGCCATTTATAGTTTCTGGGGAATTATTACTGGCTCGTTTTCGTCCAATGAGGATTTCTAATCTGTCCACGTCGGCAAAGACGTTATCGGGACATAGTGTAATAAGACCACTTTAGAGTAGCAATAGAGTAGCAATACCACTTCCAGTAGTTGACTGGTTGGATGGTTGGTAGTTGTTGTTGTTGTTTTTGATGTTGTTTTTATGGTTGTTTTTATTGCGGTTGCTTTTGTTGAGGTTCTTGTAAATATAACATATCTTTATCTATTCCATCATTAAACATTTGAAATCTTAGATCACTATTTTGGGCCTGATCAACTTCGTAGTGTAATCGAAATATCCATCTGTACCAAGCATTTTTTCTTGAGTTGTTTACTCTGCTCAATACTTTCTTCGGTAAATTTATCATTCACATTAATTCTCTCTCTTGCTTGTTCTCGTTATGATTCTAATTATAGTTCTGGTTTATCATCTATTTCAGCACTGGAATGGCCAATACCTTCAATTATTTTTTTACAAAGATTGAGCAGCAGCTTTTTCACCTGGAAGTTTACATAGAATCTTTATTTACCTTTTTTATAGCTCTTTCCGCTATTTGTTTTCCCAGTTGATAAGCGTATAACTCCAACATGGGGAGAAGATCTTTGGTAGCCTCTGTAACATGTTTGAATAACTGTTCTGCACCCTCTGCAAATTCAACCTTAGTCACCTGACGCTTTTGTAATTTTTGTTTAACAAAATCACGAATTGGTATATATTTTTAGTTGCCTCTAGTCGCTCTCTAGCTAGTTTAGCTGTGTGAGATTCCAACACCGATATAATAATGATTTAATCACAGCAGCAGGTAGAGTGACTAGTACTAATATTAGTACCCTTAGTCCTACCTTGTGGGACCACAACAAAACAAGTTGAAGCTACGACATCGTAGCTAAGAGGGTGACGACCAACACTGAGTGTCCTGGTGTGTACACCAGGGGTAAGTAAACGAACATGAAAACACGAACGTCAAAAATGCTTTAACCCGATGGGTCGATTAGAGACTTCGGTTTGGTGTTATTGACCTGATATCATCAGCTTTTGTAGGAACCTTTATTTTTGCGAACGGACCCTTCTAACTTTTGTAGGGTTCACCCTCTCTGCTGCTGCAACTGACCAAGAAATATGTAGAGATGTTAAAGAAAGCTTTCACTTGAGTGCATATCCAACATCGAAGTTAACGGTTGATTTTCCTTTAGAACCAGTATGTTACTTCTTTTCTGTTAAGAAAACGAAGCACAAAATATTAATTCATAAAAGGATGACTAATTGTTATGTTCGCCAGTGATGCCATTTCGCATCACCATACATTCTTGTCTACAAGTACGTATGCCGCGAATGGCGCTGATTGTGTAAAGAAGGTAAGCGAAACTCAGCACTTATCAATATACTGTCCCAGAACAAATACCTGCACCCGTGAAGTTTTGACTCTCAGTGCAGGTATAACGATGATTCAAAGTGTTAAATGAACTTTTGATGTAACTTGCATTTTTTTTTTGTTTATTACTGCACGATTTCTTTTTAAGTGCTCCGAGGATATTAATGTTAAGACAAGTACGGAACTCTATATAGCTTATGTACGTCCATGTGGTGGTTATATAACCGTACGACGAAGGACCAGTCTACAATATACCAAGACACATCGAACGGATTATCGATTATCGGCACATCTACCGATGTATGCGGTTAGGAAAGTTACGCTTGAATGCTTAAAGCTCTGCTATCAATCACAAGGGCACATTTTCTTGAATATACACGTGTGTGCTATTAAAAATAACATTATTCACAGTACATGCAAGCAACTATAGGAGCCCATGTGCATTAACTATTGTTTTGAAATTCAGAAATGAAAATGAAGTTGTAATTATGGTCAACTGTCATACATAGTTGTGGGAAGATTATTATTATTATTCAAATGTTTCAATCTGTGCATAATCGAAGGTCTCTTTGTGTGTATTTGTTGGGGCATGTTGTGAGATGTTGCTGCCTAATAAATATAGGGGTCAACATAATACCTTGTCAGACTGTCAGGGTAGGGTTACATTAGACCAACAAGTAGGTCTCTGCTTTTTTGTATGATATAAAAAAAGCAGAGACCTACTTGTTTGTCTAGGGTTACATGTACTAATATTTGAGTGCTTATTCAGGACTTTACTTGTCATTTGGGAGATGGGTGATTTATCTGGCTGATATTAATCCCAGCTTCTGCAAAAATATTATTCTGAGGTCCCCCAAAATCCCCATCTACTTAGGCAACTCACCGTCTGTCCAACATTAAATTTAATGTAAGGCCTGCAATATTATGTCAGTTCATCAGACACATGTTCAGAAAGAAAATGTATGATGATGGACATTATGTAACATAGAAGTAGAACTGACTGAGTCCAGAACATCCAAATTTACCTTTGAACATACTCTTTAACTGTTAAACATGTACTTGTAAAGCTGAGGTTACTTACCAATAACATTATTTACCACTATGGTTTAAATGCATGACCACTTCTGGCATGAAAATGTGGTCTCATTTACATTTCTGGGGTTCTTTAAAAAAACTGAAATATTTAAGGACTTGGCCAGTTTTTGCATGAAGTTTTGGAAACTATTAAAAATGTATATTGTTTTGTTGTAGTGTCTTTTTTGTTGAATATTTGTATTTATTAGGAATGTATAGTTTGTGCTGTACACATCTGAAGACATTGCTCCAATAAATTTACTATTATGAACTTTTAACTTTGATTTTCAGTTTAAAGTCTCAAATAGCTAAATGAAATATATCATTGAATTTAAATGAGTAACAGTGCATTTTTCACCATAATGAACTTCAGTTTTGATTTTCAGTTTTAAAGTATTAAATGGTAAATGAAATATATCATTGAGTTTAAATTAGTAGCAATACATGTTCATTATGCTAAGAGTATATAAATGGGAATTTGATACATTTATCTTGCTTGCAAGTTTTGACAAGTGCTGCACAAAAGATATATAAGTATATTTTGTATTTTTCAAAATGTTTGCTTAAATGCTCAAAAACATCCTACCAATGCATTCTGCACTCACTTCTTTTGTCAGTTAAGGAATACTCCATACCTTTATTGCTTATGTTAATGATATAGAATAGATCAGCTGGATGGTTACAACACATGTATCATGAATGAGCTTGTCTCCCCTTTCAGGTCACCAACTAAAAATCTTACAGCATGCTTGTCCCTCCTTTGCACAGCAATAGTGAACTAGCATTATTTGGTGTGCTGGATAGGTCTCCAATCTTCCTGTATTTTAATAAAATAAATTCCCTCTACCCCTACTCCATTGCCCAAGAAAGGGAAATTGGTCTCCAATCTTCCTGTATTTTAATCTCTGTCATGACATAGCAGTAGTGAACTAGCATTATTTGGTGTGCTGAATTGGTCTCCAATCTTCCTGTATTTTAATCTGTCATGACATAGCTGTAAAATAAATTCCCTCTCTCTACCCCCACTCCATTGCTCAAGAAAGGAAAGAAAAGGACATAACATACTTTTTTTAAACATTTTACCCTATTCATAATGAATAGTGACATGTAAAGCACATCATACAGAAATATTTTCTTCCATTAGCTCAGAAATTACATCTGACAAGCATTGTTGGAAAAGAATGGTTAAAGAAGCATCTACAGCTTCTTGCATACCCCAGGGGAAGCTGAGAGACAGTCTAAACCTCTATCAGCCTATAATGATACTGCAGAGGAAGCTGTGAGATAGTCTAAACCTTCTCTTTCTATTAGCCTATAATGTGTGAATTGTCCACATTTAAAGCAGTGTTGGAAAAGAATGGTCAAAAAAGTATTTAAATAGTTACTTTTATTATGCTTGGGAAACTGACAGATATTACAAGCCAGAAAACCAAATTGAACACTTTTCAAGTAATGGACATATGTTTTCTTAAATAAGTTCATGTTTTAAAGGTGATGTGACATGTTACGAAAATGTGATTATGATGTAGCACTTAACTAACCAGGATCAAGACAAGCAGCGCTGGAAAAGAATGTTCTAAGAAGCAATTTGGATAATTTCTTGCACAATTCATAGGAAGCAAAGACAGTCTCAAACCACCTGTATATATTAGAGAGACCACTAACAGATGCTCACCCTTTATAGGTGTTTGCCATGAATAACTCTTGTCAAGCAGAAGAGGCTTCTTTAAAAGCATCACTGCTTACAGGCTTCTCATTAAAAGATGGCTGCCTTCTTTTCAAAAAGGTAATGGAAGGTATTCAGGAAAATATAAATATTACTGTGTCGAACAATTAAAATGGGTTTGTGTTGCAGGGATGGCATTCCTTTACTTCTTTTGCATTCACCATTGGCTCCCCACCTCCATACCCTCATCTGATTAATATGCATTCTTTTTGCATTCTCTCACCTATTTATTTAACACTTATACCACTGAGCAAAAGTAAACACTGTAAGCATAATAAAAAATATTAGGTTTCATTTAGTAATATAGGATAGTTGCAACCATTATATTTTAAATATAACTTGGATTTATTATTACAGTGACTTTTGAACTGCAGTTGTGCACTCTTATTTTAAAGAATTGTTGTACTTGACTACCATCAAGATCCATGATATCAAATGCTACTGTAGAAGGTTAGAAACCTTGCATTGCCAAAGAGAGTGCAGCCTGTAAGTTTCTAAACATTGAATACTTAATATTTACAAATCATAGCTAACATTGAACAAAAAAAAATTATGTGTTCCTCAACAGTGACTTCTTATATGCCAAGGAAGAAAGGAACTTTAATTTCTTAGGATAATATTTTGCACTGATGATATTAATATATTAATTATGTTTGTTTTGTTGAGTCTATGCTCTTAAAATAACTAACAGAAAAGAGTGAAGACAGCAAGCTTTGTAAAATTTAACAAATAATTTATTTTTCTAGAATACAAAGTGAAAAATTAGAAAAAGAGCTTACAGTATGTAAATTAAATCCAAAAGTAATCCAAGAATTAAAAATACAAGTCCTAGTGATAAAAAGTCCTGTATAAAACTCGGTTTAAGTCCCGAAGAGATCCAAATTGAAGGCAATGATGTGTCTGTTATAGCTTACAAAGTACTGATGTGACAACAGACTCCTGTTGAAAATCACAGAACAATTATTCTAGGTTTGAATTAAGTATAAATTCCAGTGAATGTCTTGATCCAAAACTTTTAGCAGAGCACTTTTGTATTTCCAGAGAAAATAATTACTTGAATTCAGTAATTTGAAAAACAGTAAAATTCAGCCCAAACTGGTCACAGCATAATACAACTTAAAGTGCTAGATGTTAAAGCATGACTGGTAAAATCCTCACAGTCACAAGATAGTGTAGATCTGCTTGACCTCAGCTTACAATTAGTATTTTCTAAAAACAACAATCACCTAAAGAAAACTAACATTCTAGAATGTCTAATGAGCCTTGTTTATTTACAACACAATATCCTACAGAATTCACTTAGGAATCTCCAAAACCCTGACCATGATCAACATTTATACCTTCTTGTTTACTTGAATAATAATCCTAATAATTAGCTCATACACATAGAGAATGATGAAGCTATTATTAGTTGTTTACAAAAATGAAATTTAATTTTTTTTAAAAAGTCAATCAGGTCAAGCAGAAATGAACTCAGTTTTGGACAAGGTCAACTCCAGCAAACACTGTTACATTACAATAAAGTAGTGAAATTAAAAGGTTTTTTAAAACTAACAGACAATTAAATTAAATATACATAACAGGATCTATAAATAATAAAGTGATACAAGACAATTGCATATTTAATATATATATATATATATATATATATATATATATATATATATATATATATATATATATATATATATATATATATATATGTATATATATATATAAATCAAGAACAGGTTGGGAAGGTGAGGAAAAGGAGACACTGTTCAGGTTGGGCTTGAATAAAAGATTGCATCTTTGGCTAAATTAAAAATCATGAACACTAGTTGTGGTATAGTGTGATATAGATACTTTTAGATTCAGTACTGCCTATTAACTCAGAAAACTGCTTTGACAGCTATGGATGCCTGTGGTATATTGGGCTGGAGGGATTTGCAAACTTAAGCCCCACTAGTTGGGCAGTAATTTTTAATTTATTTTACATTTTGCAATTTTTTTTAAAGACTGCAGGTATTGCTGTCCCAAATCATTACTTTGAAATCTTGTGCCACACCATCCCAGTGGCTGGACTAAATTTATTGCTGTATAGGAGTCACAAGACAAGGAATTTTAGTGGTACTTGGAGTTGAACATAGACCTCAGTCCAAATTAATATAAAATATTTCAGTCATGCAGAATTCCCAATAGCAGCTGTTTTGCCCTGATAGTTTTTTTCCATTATGATTACATTTTCCATCTAAATGATAATTTCAGACCCCACCATGAAAAATCATTAAAGGTTCAAGATTTGTCAGCAATGTTGTCCTCTTACTGCTAGTTCTGCTGCTACTGCTATTCATAGCATGCCATTACTACTACTACTACTACTCCCTATAAACTACCACACTGCATACATTATATCGATATGGCTCAGATTGTTAAAGCTATGTTAAAAATCCAAAAACAAACACACACACAGAGTACTACTGCTGCTACTACTAGTAGTACCATTACTACTACTACTGCTACTATTATTAATACCATTACTACTACTACTACTAGTAGTATCACTACTACTATTACTGCTATTATTAATACCATTACTACTACTACTACTAGTAGTACCATTACTACTACTACTGCTACTATTATTAATACCATTACTACTACTACTACTAGTAGTACCATTACTACTATTATTGCTACTATTATTAATATCATTACAACTGCTTATGCTAGTAGTACCATTACTACAGCTATTACTGCTGCTACTAGTAATACCATTACTACTACTACTAGCACTGCTGCTGCTACTAGTAGTACCATTACTTCTACTAGCACTGCTACTGATACTAGTACCAACTAGCACTGCTACTGATACTAGTACCATTACTTCTACTACAAGTATTACTGTTACTACTAGTAGTACCATTACTGCTAGTAGTAACACTTCTACTACTACTGCTACTATTTGTAGTACCAGTATTACTGCTGCTACAAGAAGTACCACTCTTACTACTGCTACTGTTAGTAGTACCACTGCTTCAGCTGCTGCTACTGCCACCAGTACCACTACTGCTGTTGCTAGTACTAGTAATACCACTGCTACTACTACAATATAATTGCTACTGCTACTACTATTACTACAAAAACTAATACTACTACTGCTATTTACTAATTACAGATTTTTTTACAGATGATGAAAGATGGGGCTTCCAGGAAATTTAGTGCTTATAGGCATCACAGGAGGAATGACATTTTTTCTGATGAAATATTTGTGGTCCTTCTTGAAGGTGAAGAGATGTGGTAAGCTTTTTGTTACAGTACCACTGGTCAAGCTAGGCTTAAATTTTAGGGAGAAATGACTTCTTTGTTTTTACAGAACAGATATAAGTAGATGTGAAGCAAGAAATGCAATATATATATATATATATATATATATATATATATATATATATATATATATATATATATATATATATATATATATATATATATATATATATATATATATATATAATTTGCATTCTGTTATTTGAATTATGCCTTCTATTTCCCAGTATTCAACTTTTATTTAATATTTGATTAAAGAAATGATTATTTTCAAGTAGAACATTTTCAAAGTTATTTGGCCTTGTAACTTTAAAGGAGAATAATATAAACTACATTGTAGCAAAATTTAACTAAGTAACCAGATAAAATTATTGTAATTACATGTTAGTAAATATGCTGAATCAGTTGCCCTTAACTTTAAAACAAAAAATACTTTTTAAAAGTTCACAAATATGGCACTTTGAAAGATTTCTAAACATGTTTGAAACAACCCCTGTACCATGTAAATGAGGGCAAATGCACATGTGTCTTCAGATCATGCTGATTGTCCTAATTTCTTTGTTGCGGATACAACATGACTATAACTATTCATACATAACATTAAAATGAAAATCAAGTATGAATATTCATACATAACACACTAAAATGAATAAAATCAAGTAAATCAAGTATGAATATTCATACATAACACACTAAAATGAATAAAATCAAGTATGAATATTCATACATAACACACTAAAATGAATAAAATCAAGTATGAATATTCATAACACACTAAAATGAATAAAATCAAGTATGAATATTCATACATAACACACTAAAATGAATAAAATCAAGTATGAATATTCATACATAACACACTAAAATGAATAAAATCAAGTATGAATATTCATACATAACACACTAAAATGAATAAAATCAAGTATGAATATTCATACATAACACACTAAAATAAATAAAATCAAGTATGAATATTCATACATAACACACTAAAATAAGTAAAATCAAGTATGAATATTCATACATAACACACTAAAATAAATAAAATCAAGTATTTTATTCATACATAACACTAAAATAAAATCAAGTATGAATATTCATACATAACACACTAAAATTAATAAAATCAAGCATGAATATTCGTACATAACACACTGAAATGAATAAAATCAAGTATGAATATTCATACATAACACACTAAAATGAATAAAATCAAAGACATGGCTCCTTTATAGTTACAGGAACTGAACCCTTCTTTCCAACTGAACACAGAGATGTGAGTGCATGTATTGTTAGAAAGAGGGGTTTTCATAATGTATCCACTCACTTTATATAGCTTCATTACTACAATCCTTTTATAGGATTTATGGTTTATTTATTTGTCTTTGTGGTTATTTTAGGCATTGGTTAAATGGTACAGTTTGTTATAAGCAATCAGGTCAGTTAGCAGAAGAAAATGATGCATGTACCCCAAAAAATGTGCCAGTGGTTGAGAGTTGGTAATAAATGCAGGTGCAAAAATGTGTGCTTCATTGGAACTGTTTTCATTTTAAATCGATGCATATTAAATGAGAAAAACACATGTAGTGAAAACAGTAAAGGCATATATAATATTTTACTTTATTTAGAGAACTATGCATTCGTACATATACATATATAATGTTTATATACATGTCTAATGCATAGGAATGAATAAAGTATCAACTCTGTGTACTCACTTGCGAATCATGTCACATACTTTGAATCCACAATACAAGTAATTCCATCCAAAATATGCACACAAAGAGATTTAAAATATTCAGTAATTTTGTCACATGTTATATAGGTCTGAATTCAGTGGGGAAAAATAGCACAATCACGTAACAAATAAGGATGCACATTTACTTTTCAGTACCTCAGAAGTCGGTAAAGTTTACGCTTTAAGCGCCATCGATAGAGTTCGTAAGCATAAACTTTTATCCTGTAAGAAGGAAATTTTCACAACACAGTAAAAATGTTCCAGTCATGTTGGAAACTTAAACAATCTATCAGATTCCATTACTTTTATTGCTTCCTTTGAAGAAAAGTTCTTTCTCTTTATTGAAGTTTGTAGTTGGCTTTCTTTGATGAAGGGTGCATTATTGAAGTCACTGCTAAAGGACAGCTACCAAAAAATGCCCCTTTCTTATTGTGGTGGCAACATAAAAAAATTGTACTGCATGATTGAGACTGATTTTTTTCCCCCATTTGCTTAGTATGTTTTCGTATCAATTGGTGATTCAAAGGTAATGTTCTCTTTGAAATTTCAGCTACTATTATATCTGGGTACATTTTTAAAAAAATAAATTGGCCATCGTATAGTCAATTGTAGTCACTGTTCCTCCCTGCCTATTGAATAGACAAGTGAGAGATTTTTTTGTGTTAAATTTATGGTAGTGGAAAGATGCTGCCTTCCACACATGCATTAAAAATTTAAAGAAAGGGTCAATCGATGATAGAAATGTAGGTGATCTGGTCTGATGACATTGATTACTACAGAAAACATGAATGTTCCGAAGGATTTAATTCTGAGTGAAAAGAAAGAAGAAATTTTACTCACCAACCACATACAAATGTCAGTCTATATAAATATATTAATTACTTGCGATCGGCTGAAAATCCAGTGAAGATAGATTATGAGATAATGCTTTTTCTGGTTGTTCTCCACTACCAGAAATGTAAATTTGAAAAAAGCAGATATCTCAAAACATACAGTTCTCATGCTAAATGTCAACATAAGCAGATTATGATATAACAATGCACTGTTAAGATGGTTTGTCAATATGTACAAGAAAAATACATGTATATGAAATTTCAGGAGCCACACCATGACCTTGTTATATCCGAATTCGAATTCGTGTTATAATTAAGTGTGTTATAGCAGTGTCACACAGTATCTGCTTCTCTGCTTTTTTCTGTATTTTCACAAATATGAGTAAAGTCAGAAAAAACTTTGACCTAACAAATATTCTTGTGAATTCCACAACAAAGTACATATATATCTGACTTACATAATTGCATTTTAAAGTTAAATCTTAAGCAAAAAAAATACCTAGGCTTTGTTTTCAATGAATTGTATATTTTTTCTGAATGTATTTACCCAATGATTTACAAAAACAGAAATCAAATAAATTGGTGCTTCCCAGACATAGCGATGTCTGCCATTATTTCTGTTACTGGATCACTTACAGTATCAAATAAATTTTATGATGAAATATAGTACAAGAGGCAGTCAAAAAATCCAGATCACTGATTCAGTTCTTAAAATACAAATTTCTGTTTACATTCTATTGTTAAAGTTTTAAAACACAAGTTTATGTTTTTATCATCAACAGATAACATGCAGAAATTAGGCAGTGATAGTTGCTGACTTACTCAGGAAAGAGTTAATCATCAATCATCTATCAAAACACATGCCTGTGAATGTGCAAGAGTTTGTCAGTGTAATTGATATAAAAACTAGGACTAGCAACTGATGGCTTGATGAATACATTTCACTACAACACAACATTATAAATAACCTGGATAAGGCGAGGGGGCATCTCAAAATGTATGGTCAGTCAATGTACCTTGAAAAAAAAAATAAAAGGGCAAAGTTGTTTTCAATTCCTTAACAGAAGAAGGGAAAGTTTATATTTGTTAGGCACTTTTGTTGTTCACTTTGCCTGGTAGCACGACCCCTGCAGTACAAACAAAATATATGAACATTATAAAATTTATGCTTTTTCAATTATATAAGAGTTAGTTCACATATTGTGTAAAATGAATTATATCCAGGTGTTGCAAGTAGTTAGGTCTGCTCTGATAGATTTAAAAGAATGGTTCTTCAGACTGGTTAGTTGGCTGGTTGGTTGCTAAGTGTTTCATGGCTTATCAGCATATGAATGACTATTTAGTACTGAGACAGTGAGAACAGAGTGCCTAATTGCCCATAGATTCACCAGACTGACTTGGAGAGGATTTGAAGTGGCATGCAGCTGATTGTGAAATATGTCATGTTATGTGTACATATATTATTTCATTTTGTATTTTACAGAAACAAATTGTATTTTCAAATATACAAAACTTATTGTCTTTCACTCTTCTTGGTCACTTAATTTAAGACCATAGGGTCATAACAGGTTATTACCTCTTATAAAGTAAAGTTATGCTATCACATTTAGGTAGTAGTTAGTCTGTGGGGGTGGGGATAGAATTGCAGATCATGTTGCAAATAAATTTGACTTCTTCCTCAATGCCACTATACAGAATAATCTGTACTGTATTTTATCCAGTGATATGCCATGTTTGCTGATGTACTCAACCAACCATCCACCCATATTAAAAAGAAAACTTGGCAGATACTTCCAATGATGTATTAAGAATATATTTTATCTGGTAATAAAGTCAAAAATGTACTCTTTAAATTTTGAATGTTGAAAACTGTTTTTCCCAAGGGTCTTTTTCTTCAGGTTTTTCCCCCTCCTGATAGATTGGCTGCTTTGTATAATCTTGCATGTGCTGGATAATGGCATTGAACTTGCAGTATAATAAACCACAATCACAGACCCTAACACCTCACCAGTGTGCCAGTTACTGACCCCTCTTTATCCAGCAAATGTGTTTTTAGATATTGAAAGTATGTATGTATGTATATATGTATGTATGTATGTATGTATGTATGTATGTATGTATGTATGTATGTATGTATGTATGTAGGTATGTAGGTATGTATGTATGTATGTATGTATGTATGTATGTATGTATGTATGTATGTATGTATGTATGTATGTATGTACGAATGTGTGTACGAATGTGTGTATGTATGTATGTATGTATGTATGTATGTATGTATGTATGTATGTATGTATGTATGTATGTATGTACGAATGTGTGTATGTATGTATGTATGTATGTATGTATGTATGTATGTATGTATGTATGTATGTATGTATGTATGTATGTATGCAGGTGTCATGCTACCAGGCAAAAAAGTTGCCTGTGAACTGTGAACTTTGCCTTTTTCTGTTATGAAAGCGAAAATGACTTCGCCATCAATTTTTCAGGCATAAAATGGCTGTAGATTATGTAGATTTTGAGATGCACCCTTGGTGAAATGCATCTATAAATAGTAATTTGCTTTTAAAAAATGTGATCAGTGAAGAGTGTTTTTTAATGTATTTCTTGTTTTTATAAATGGAGATTTTAACGGCTTTATTTGCGTATTTTCTTGATAAAATCAGTTTGAAAACGTAAAAGAACTTGTAATGTCCAACATCGCTACGTATACGATATATCACATCATTAAACTGATTGTATTCATAAATAATTGGCTAATAGATTCAGGAAAATATATAATATAATGAAAACAAAGTTTAAATAATATGTCATAGTAGATTTAGCCTAAATATTTAATAATGTAGATAAAAAACATGTGACAATCTCTTGTGAAATTTGAAACATTGCTGCATGGTCAAGGTTGTTTCCTGGCCTACCGTAATTTTCGTGAAATTACAGAAGAGATATATAGTAGTGAAGTAATAATACCAGTAGACAAATAATTCAACCATAAATATGCAGTCCTATTAATGAATATGTAACAAAGCAAGAAAGTGAATAGTTATATTTAGAAATACTCTCTTTCTAAAAATAGACGTACTTGCTTGGTGCAATACGTGTTCTTGAATGATTCAGTTTTGGGGAAAAAAGGGTCCAGTTTAGTTATCTATTTACTTTAGTGCTTCTGTGTGTTGTCTATGATTAGTTACAGTAATATTTTATTGGGAACATGGAAATCAGGATGAAGAGTATGTTTTGAAGTCGCTTGTGCATTTATTAACATGCACATGAATTAGGGATTGTTTCAAAGAATGCTACAAATCTTTTTTGACTGCAATTTTACACAAAACTTGTACAAAATAAAATAAAATAATTAAGTGGCAGTTTATTAAGCATTTTTACCTACTTGAAATTACAAGACTCTAATCTTGTTATGGATTTTAGTTAAAATTAATAACAATGTACAGCTTCTACTGTGCCTTTTAAGTCATGTCTCCAATTTGCCTGTATCCCAATCCAAACACATATACTACAAGTATGATGAATAGAATGGGTATGTATATAATGATTTGTATACATGTACAAATGGATTGATAATAAACATATGACATATTTTTAAACTTGAAATTAATGCATTGTTTAAAACTGTTACAAGCATACTGAGAAATGGAGCACATAAATAAAATGATGCATAGATAGATAGATAGATGGATGGATGGATGGATGGATGGATGGATGGATGGATGGATGGAGGGATGGAGGGAGGGAGGGAGGGATGGATGGATGGATGGATGGATGGATGGATGGATTGTCATATATATTGTATCTTATATATTTAGCATTTCTTGCTTTGGTCTCACTTCTCCCAGTTTAGCTTCCACTTCTCCCTGTTCTGACCAAAAGGAGAAGTCACTTCTCCCTACAATTTAAGTCTAGCTTGACCCCTGTGTGTGTTTGTATGTGTATGTATGTATGTATGTATGTATGTATGTATGTATGTATGTATGTATGTATGTATGTATGTATGTATGTATGTATGTATGTATGTATGTATGTATGTATGTAATGTATGTATGTATGTATGTATGTATGTATGTATGTATGTATGTATGTATGTATGTATGTATGTATGTATGTATGTATGTATGTATGCATGGTTACTTTAAGTATCTGCTTCTAATGACATTTTATTTTCCGTAGATCACCCTGTCCAAGATCAAAATCAGAATGTTAATGCTGGAAATGATCAAAGGCAGGTTCATCATGCTGGTCATCCTCATGCTGCAATGATTCGTGGACAGATGATTGTAAGTGTAAGATACTTAGATGCAATGGCACCATCTTTCAGAAAGATGCTTAGATATACAATAAACGTTAGGGAGTGCAGGAAACAAAATTCATTGTAATTATCCCCTTGCTTTACCCTTGTCTGTCATGTATCCATCTGTCATCATTCCATTACCATATCTCCTAAAAAAAACCCTTGATATAAAAATTAAAGAAAACTTGGTAGTTACCTTGTCAGTATGGTAGATATGTGAAAGGTTGATTTTTCTTGGTTACCTCCCCATAAGGTACTGGGAGTTGGTCAAATGTAACTTTTTAAGAAAATCTAAATTTCTGGTGATTAAAATTTCAGGTTCTGACTATGGGTAATGGTGTAAATGTGCAGATCTTGTAGTGAAGCTTGGTTGAATTATGTACTTGAACAACTTTTGATATAAGCAAATTATCATAAATTACTGCTTGCAGTGAAAAACCTTTTTTATGCCTCCATTGGCAAGAAAGAAATGGACAGCATATGGTTTTGCTGCTGTCCATCCATAAATCTGTTAAGTCCACAAGTCCATATGTCTGCACATCCATACAGTTTTAAGTTCATATGTCTGTGCAATCACACATCTTTAAGTCCATATGTTTGCACATCCACACTTCTTTTAACCCATACATCCATGCATCTTTAAGTCCATATGTCTGCACATCCATATATTTTTAAATCCATGTCTGCACATCCATACATCTATAAGTCCATATGTCTGCACGTCCACACATCTTTAGGTCCATATGTATGTGCATCCATGTATCTTTAAGTCCATAAGAGAGTTTGAGAGGGAGATATTTATTTGTTTATTTATAAACTATGTCTTATGGCATTAATAACAATTGTGCCGTGTACTATATTGGGGTTCTTATCTTCAAGGTCAATGTCATCATGTTGTGTATTGCTGCTGTTAGGCAGAGTGTAATGTGTTATCTATCCATACATCTGTTACTATTTTGGTTTACTCAGAATAACTCAAGTTATCCACCATCTACATTTTCCAAAATTTGTAGATGGCTTGCACCTTTGGCGAAAAAGAACACCACTGATATTGGTGTCAAAAGGTCATAGGTCAAGGATTGATTGGAAGAAAATAAATTTGTTTCCACACAATAGCATGGGTTTTCAGCCATCTACAGTTACCAAGATTTGTGGAAAGAAAGCACATAAGGTAAGAAAGAATCTTATTGATTTTCAGTTAAAATTTTCAAAGGTCAAGATCACAAACTGAAATAAAAAAATTGTTTCTGCACATTAACTTCTCCACCATCTACAGTTAAAAACTCTTTAGGCAGGTTGTACTTGGGATATGGAGGAACCCTATTGATTTTTGGGTTCAATAGGTCAATGTCAATGTGACTAAAAGAAGAACGATTTTCACACATCAGCTTCGGGTCAAAAAGTCAAAGACTATTGTCACTGTGATTCATGTAAGGGGTCCTATTTTCAAGGCCAAGGTCACATGTCAATATTGTTGTTAAGGTGGCACTCTACAGTTTCGTATTTAGCATAGGGTTAAAATTTTAAAGAAAAAGAGTTTCCCCGGGTTGCCTCACTAGTTATACTGGTTATTTAAAAGAGACTTTGTATATCTTAGGTGTTGTTCAAAGAACCTTTAATTCCCTTTATTTTGATGTATGATTGATGGGTGTAATATGGGTTAGAGAATATACAGCTTGGCCTTACTCCAGATGTGCATCTTTCAAAAACGTGCTAGCTTTACTTGCTCATTTTCACTTCTCAAACTTCAGAAGTAAATTGTAAAAAAAAGAGCTGATAACTTTTTTTACATTTTATGTATTTGGTAATTCAGTCATTGCACTTTTAGAAGCTGGTATTATCTAGTTTGGCAAAATACATTTTCCATATTTTAATATCTGCCAAGAATAGTGTACTTTAGACAAATTTAGGTTGATTTTTGGAGCACAAGGGAGCAATCATTTTAGTTAGCAGTGTCCCAAAATCATTTAAAATTTCCAAAAGTACAATAGCCAAAGAAATTTCATCCACATTACATGAAAGTAGTATATAGGTATGCCAACATTCTCTGCACTGTGCATGTTTAAAATGCAAACAACTTCACCTTACATACATCACTCTCTCAAAAATACATAATAACTGGTGAGCGCCACCATTGTTGGCTTCAGGCACATGTGCTCATTTGCTTTCTAACTGAAAGGTCACCGGCCACTTATATTGTACAAACATGTACTATTATTATAGTCATAAACAGAACACATTTGTTATGTTTGCCTACCATAAAAATGCTTAATTAGGCTAAAAACAAAATCCACTTTTGTAGATGAAAAAATTATTCGGCAATCTCCATAAACAATCAGTAGTTTCTGCGTAACAACATACATACATTTATCCCTTCTATTCAACCTAGCCATTCTAATGTTTAATTTTCCAACGTAAATGTCTGTGTGATATATCTTATGATCATGCTTTTGTACAGCAAATATGGTGCACTGTGTTGCATGTGGATGTAACCAAAAGAGTGATGATGGGAAAAAGGATTCTTTCTTTTTCCAAAAGACCCTGTTTACCAGAAAAGAAAGTGATTTCAAGCTGTGAGATAGAATAGGGTGAGGGGATGGAAAAGTTGTATCATTAATGCCGGATTATAGTCAGTTTGGCCCAACTCGAAAGACAATTCGGCTTAACTTAATAATAGTTTGAACAATTTCTTTTTCTTAAAACAACAAGTAGATACTATGTAAGATACATTTAGTAATAGGTTTTAGGAAAAAACTAAATTTAAATGAAATTTAGATTCTTTCAAAGAAAAAAAAATCATGCTTTGCAACATACATATACATGAGTGAAAACACAAGCAGATATATCTTGCTTGTTCCATTTAAATATTTATATATATTTTTTATGCTAAAAAATATATGCACCTGCATAACGACATTCTATATTTAAGTCTTCCAGTCAGATTATCAATATTCATTTATTAAACAATAAAACGTAACCGATAATATTCTACAAAATATGTATCCATTTTTTCTAAGGGTAGTGTACATGAGATACTAAAACAAATGTATTTAATGTTAGGCTTCAAGTTATAAAACTGCTGAATATAATACACACTCACTTACAAAAGAGAGAGAGAGAGAGAGAGAGAGAGAGAGAGAGAGAGAGAGAGAGAGAGAGAGAGAGAGAGAGAGAGAGAGAGATGTTGAGCATTTTGTCAATGTTGCTGCAATATGAAGCTCTTACCAGTTAATGTTGTTATTTTTCAAGTTGTCTTAGTGTTTGCATGCGTAAATTAGAAGCTTGTCATTACTAGTCAACATTGTCAATCATATTTGCTTTATTATTACATACAAATAAGAAAGGAATTAATTTTGTGTTGAATTTGTGCCACCCCCTTTAAGGGAAGCTTGAAAGCACCTGGCATTTATGCATGACATTACAAGGTGCAAACTGACCAAGTTCATATTGTATCCAGGTTAACTATACGACGGTACAATGATATCTTGCAAATAAAAATCATTATTTTAAAATAAATACATCCACTGTGAGTGCAAATGATAATCTTTTCACTAGCATGGGTTACAAAAGTGTTATTAAAGCCTGTTATTGTTGTGTATACTATCTACCCTGCGAACTATAAATTATGATCACATCTGGGGAAAAAATAGAAGCCTGGGTGATGGATAAACACAACTTGGAGCGAGCAGTAAACTCTTTTCTTTAACTATCTGCCATGATATCACATACAAAGGTTTTTTTTATTATTAAGCAAACAATGCCGAAAACTGACTTTGGTACCTTTTAATTGTGTCTATTTTTCTTATGAAGTTGGCTGACATAAGGAAGTCAAGTTTGGTTCCTTTTGATTCTTTTAAGTCTGTAGATTTTCTTGTTTGTTTTTTTTTATAAATTTGGCCGATGTAGAGAAGCCAACATTGATTCCTTTTTACATGTGTTAATGTGAATTTTTTAATAAAAATTGTAACAATGGAACAGTTTTGACAGCGACACAATCTAGTGCGTCACACATGCATATCGATATAAGGCTGAACAGTAAATTAGTTTTTAGTTTCATCTAAATGTTTCCTATCCATGGTTTATTTTTCGACAGCAGAAAGCATGTACTTTGTCTTGTGAGGATAAATGTAAGTCATTTCTGGTTGGTGTCCTCTATAGGTGTGAAATTGTAGCTAAGGGGTAGTAACTGCGTTGTATACATCTTTTTGAGTAATTAAATTATTTCTTCTTTACACTTGATAATTTTTTTGTTTTTTGTGTGCGTGTATAACCAGTTTTAATCATGTAATGTAAATGCAATGTAAACAGAAAAATGTTGCGGGTGACCTTTAAGAGCTTGTTTAAGATAAATGACTGAAGCTTGATGTAATTAAATATTGTCACTAGAAGATGAGTTACATTCACATATGAGGTATTATTGTCAAAGTCAAAGGCACTGATCAGTACATAAATCCTTAATTTGCTTCTGCTTTATATAGTGAGAGCTTCTTGAGTTAAAAGAATAAAGTCTGATACACTTGTGCTTCCTGGTATGATGGAATTTCATATATCATGTATCAGCCAAGATTTTATCTTCATTGTCAAGGTCACTGATAAATTTGTTGTCATGTTAAACTTTGTGAGATAGGGCAATAATACATGATTACTTTCCAGATCTATCCCTATAATTATTTGCCATGCAGTGAGAATGCATTTGGTGTAGTTGCTAAATACCACTTGCTGATGATACATTTATCACCTCTTGTTAGAGAAAACCAATTAACAGAGCATTAGTCAAATGTCTTTTGTTTCCATACACACATGTATCAGAAATGATTTTAGTTTTGTGATTAATAATTATCAGTTAGCCACCATAAAATTAGTGATATGCATCAAAACAATCTTTGACAAGCTGATATTTCAGATTAACTTTGTTACATTTGCACCAAAGGACCATTATTAAGGGACAAACAATGGCAGGTTGAGGATACTACAATACTAATCATTTGTGGACTTTTGACTATTCACAAAAGTTACTGTAGACATGTATTTAAATAAAACTAGGATAGACTAGTTGAAGTGAGTCTTATGCATAAATAATTTGTCCATTTCTTTTTTGTTTATACTCCTGTATTAACTACTCATCCAAATTTATTTAACCATTTTGTGACAAAACAAATTAACTGCAGAACTGATCAAAGTAAGTAGCAAAAATAAATGTACATTAAATAACATAAACATGTACAATTTTCATACAGTTTTCTGTAATTATGTAATGTACATTAAATAACATAAACATGTACAATTTTCATACAGTTTTCTGTAATTATGGCATGTACATTAAATAACATAAACATGTACAATTTTCATACAGTTTTCTGTAATTATGTAATGTACATTAAATAACATAAACATGTACAATTTTCATACAGTTTTCTGTAATTATGGCATGTAATATATAGGTTGCTCTTTTTATGTTCAGATAATGCTTTTTGCCATCCATATTAGTAATAAATTACACTTATGCCCCTCTTGTGGGTTGGTGTGTATGAAACTACGACAAAGCAACATGCAGGTTCACATTTAATACAATTTCCCTTTGATTGGGCACCCAGGTACCGATTCTTAAAATTGACAGGTACCCAGTAGAAATTTCCAAACATTTTTACACCTCTACCAAGAACAAATATTGTGCCATGAATATGTGGGTGCATCTGTTTTTTAAAAAAGGGATTTTCTTAATATGACCACTCACTTTATAGCTTCCTTACAACAATCCATTGATAGGATTGCAAATTTATAGTTTTAATATTTGTCTATGTACTTGTCATGTATTGGTTATATAGTATTTGATACATTGCTTTTTTGTATTTTCACAGAAATCAGCTATGTCAGAAAATACCTTGAGTTTACAACAAATCTCACATTTCACAACACAGCATTGTACCATACATTTCTGACCTACATAATTATAGTTTAAGCTAAATCTAATATCACATACTATTTTAGACTTTGGTTTCTATGAAATGTATATTTTTCTAATGAAGAGGTACTTCCTAGACACAGTGATATCCACCCTGAGAGGTTCACTTTTGGTTTTAATCTAGTTTTATGAAGAAAATAATGCAATGATGGTAGTTAAATCTTCAAACAAAAGAAAATTAGAAAGTGCTTATAAAATACAAGTTAGCATATTTTCTTCATCAAATGATGACTTGTAGAAATAGAACAGTGATAAATTGCATGGGAAAGGTTAAATGGTCAGTCTGTTATTAGAACATACATGCATGTGAATGTGCAGGAGTTTGTTTGTTGGTATAGTTTGGCATGAATGGCTGATAATCAACTTAGTGTATACACTTACTCCGATAATCAGCAATTTGATGCATGTAATACATTTTACTTTGTGCTACAATTTAACACATAAACTACCTGGTTAGGTTGATGGAGCATCTCAGTAGTCAAAAATATTATCATTCAATGTACACATAAAAAAAATCTCAGGACAGAGTCATTTTCACTTTACCAATATAAGGCAGTAAAGCTTGCATTTATTTGGGCAATTTAATCTGTAACATGATGTGTAGGAACCAAAAGATCAGTAGCACACAGACATCATGTGGAAAAATAATGTGGATGAATTCTATTATTAGTTCTTTTATTATGTAAATGTTCTTGTTCATACATGTTATATTTTGGGTAAATGACTTTATATCTTTTGGAAATTATGCCATGTTTATGACAAAAAGTATCGTTACAAATGCTTATTCATTCTTTTTTGTCGATGAGTATTGTCAAAGTTAGCTTAAAATGAAAATCTTTCTTTCAGACACGCCAGGATATAGAAAGCCGTTATTTTACTGCTATTGCTCGTTGGATGAATCAGCTTCAGCCAGAACATTTGCAAACGTTCATGCGGCAGGCAGGCCTAGATAATGACAGTGTAGCAGACATCCATAACATTAAGGATGTTCTCATTTTAATGAGTAGCAGAGATATTATTGGACCTGGAAAGTGAGTGAAACAAAAAATATATACTGGCTCAGATTCCATGTTTTAATGTCACTTTCGCCTTGCTCAACTTCTGGGATACTAAATTGCCTCATGCAAGTTCTTAAATTCCTATCTCCCATTAAATGGAATGTTCTACAAACTAAGAAAAGAGAGAACCAGAGAGTAAATTCCCAAAACTCTCATCTCAAGTGATTGCACCTTCACTATAAGTATTTCCACAGGTATTTTTCCAGAAAGGCTAAAATGAGCAAAAATCACTCCAATACATAAAAAGGGAAATCATTCTGATATGAATAACTATATCAGTATTATTATCACTTTCAAAGATATTTGAAAGCATGTCTGTAATGAATGTAGAAACTACATGGAATCATTTAATTTGCTACATTCATGACAATCAGGCTTATGTGAAAGACAATCTTGCCAGACTACACTAACTAGAATGGCAGATGATTGGATAACAGTAGTAGATCAAGGTAACCTTGTAGACACTGTTTCTTGACCTTACAAAGCCGTTTGATCTTGTAAATCAAAATCTTGCTAAAAAAGCTCAACATACATCAAGTTATCCATGAAAGCTTAAAATGGTTTCAAACCTATCATGAATACAGACAACAGCAAGTTTCTCTTTTAAATAAACTTTTAAATAAGAAACTGATAGAGTCAGGTGTTCCACAAGGATCAGTTTGTGGACCATTGCTATCTGTTGTACATCTATTGTTTACCATATTACATTGAGCTATCCACCACCAACATTTTTGCAGATGACACAATATTATATAACATTGTATCAAAAGACCATGAGAGTAGCATTAAATTAAAATCAAGATTTGGTAAAAATAAATAACTAGTGTGAAATCAATGGAAAAGGTGTAGGTTTTAATACTACCACTTAATTAATTAAGCAAATATACAATAAGTAAATTCAGATTAACACCAACAAGTGTCAGAAAATATTTTTCTAAGATAAAGTTATTTTTTTTCTTCAGTTATAATAGGATATTGGATTGGTTGCAGGATGGGTGGTTTAATGATCACACAGCATCTGATCACATTATCAGCTTGGTTCAGAAGTTAACTCAAGCAGTCAATGAACTGGAAGATGATATTAATATTAATGGTGAGTAGAATCTTATGTATTTTTGAAGTTTTATTCTCTTTGATAGACAGATGGCAGTTCAAACCATAATTGGTATTCTTCAGACAAAACAAGGGGAATATGTTACAGGGATAGGCCTCAGCCTGGATAGCTTAATTGGTAGAATGACTGTCTAGATGTAGGGATGTACGGGGTTTGAACCACAGTCTTACCACAGATATTTCACCAGTAACAAAAGCATTATACATGTAAATGAAAATTTTTATTTCAGCTCAAATACAAACTTTTTGTGTATGGAATATTTATCCATTGTTTTGTTTTCATTATCAATCAGCTTATATTTTCATTTCTGACTGGAAGATTATTATATTGACAAATTTTATTGAAATATTAAGGTTTAATTAAATATTTTCCATTTTGTTTTTGTTCATTATTTTTTTGTCTAAGTAAAATGTAGTTGTTAGTTATATTATATGTGCATTAACTTGCCATTTATTATTTTATAGATCCCTACGCATATGATGCTCTGATTATCCATACAGAAAATGACCGTCAGGCAGCTATTGAGTTTCAAAATCATCTTCGACATGATATTGGAGTTCAGGATGTCAGGAGTGTAATTTATGAAGAGTTTCATAATGGTGTCATGAGTGAAATGAGAGCACTAGAAACTGTATTTGACCGCTGTCGTTTCATCTTTGTATATGTTTCTCAAAGCTTCACTGAAGATGATGCCATGAGATACTTTGAAGAAATGATCCTGACAGATTCATTCTATGATGACTGGAAAAAATTCAGAATTATTCCAATCTGGCCTACCAGAGAAAGAGTTCGAATAATTGAGCTTAATCCACTCCCAGGGATTAAGTACTGGAGGTTTCTTGAAGGGGAGAAAGATGTTAATTCAATATATGTTACTTGTGTGAGAAACTTGATTCTAAAAGGTCGCTTTAACAGCCTTGATCCCCACTAAAAGCATGCAAAATTTATATATATATATATATATATATATATATATATATATATATATATATATATATATATATATATATATATATATATATATATATATATATAATGAGTTAATGCAGAAAAGGATGGATTTGACTTAGACTTGTGTAATATCATTTCCATAATATATATATATATATATATATATATATATATATATATATATATATATATATATATATATATATATAATAGAAATGATATTACACAAGTCTAAGTCAGATCCATCCTTTTCTGCATTACCTCATGAATAAACAGAAGGATACTTTTGTTGTTAGTTTTACCATTTTCTTGTTAATAAAACAATCATTATATTTGGATAATAGATACTACCAGTAGTTTATATGTAATAGCATAATACTATTTTAGATGTTTTATGAATCCTTAGATGAGACCATTGTTGGGGTGAAATAGAAACTTCAATGGTACTTATTTATTTCAAGTTTTAATTTTGTTTTTTTTTTTTTATCTGGTTTTAGCAGCAGTGGTTGAGTCACTAAACAACCATTTTAAAAAAGTTAGCCTTTTCTGGTATTTGAAACAATGTTTAATGTGGGAAATTTCTTAAATTTTAATGCAAGTAATTTGTATTGTTTTAATTATATATATATTTATGCCACTAAATTCATTGGAGAAATCACTATTGCAATTGCAGATATTATGCAATTTCCAAACTAAGGGGTGCATACATTTACTCTGATAATCAACTGTTTGTACACATTTACTCTGATAATCAACTTAGTGTATACATTTACTCTGATATTCAACTGTTTGTATACATTTACTCTGATAAACAAACTTAGTGTATACATTTACTCTGATAATCAGACTAAGTGTATACACTTACTCTGATAATCAACTTAGTGTATACTCTTACTCTGATAATCAGACTTAGTGTACACATTTACTCTGATAATCAACTTTGTGTATACATTTACTCTGATAATCAGACTTAGTGTACACATTTACTCTGATAATCCACTTTGTGTATACATTTACTCTGATAATCAACTTAGTGTATACATTTACTCTGATAATCAGACTTAGTGTATACATTTACTCTGATAATCAGACTTAGTGTATACATTTACTCTGATAATCAGACTTAGTGTATATATTTACTCTGATAATCAGACTTAGTGTATACATTTACTCTGATAATCAGACTTAGTGCATACATTTACTCTGATAATCAACTGTTTGTACACATTTACTCTCATAATCAACTTAGTGTATACATTTACTCTGATATTCAACTGTTTGTATACATTTACTCTGATAAACAAACTTAGTGTATACATTTACTCTGATAATCAGACTAAGTGTATACACATACTATGATAAACAAACTTAGTGTATACATTTACTCTGATAATCAGACTAAGTGTATACACTTATTCTGATAATCAACTTAGTGTATACTCTTACTCTGATAATCAACTTAGTGTACACATTTACTCTGATAATCAACTTTGTGTATACATTTACTCTGATAATCAGACTTAGTGTACACATTTACTCTGATAATCAACTTTGTGTATACATTTACTCTAATAATCAACTTAGTGTATACACTTACTCTGATAATCAGACTTAGTGTACACATTTACTCTGATAATCAACTTAGTGTATACACTTACTCTGATAATCAGCTTAGTGTATACATTTACTTTGATAATTAACTTAGTGTATACACTTACTTTAATAATCAAACTTAGTTTATACATTTAATTTAATTATCAACTTAGTGTATACATTTATGCTGATAATCAGACTTAGTGTATACACTTACTCTGATAATCTAACTTAGTGTATACATTTACTCTGATAATCAACTTGGTGTACACATTTACTCTGATAATCAACTTGGTGTATGCATTTACTCTGATAATCAACTTAGTGTATACATTTACTCTGATAGTCAACTTAGTGTACACATTTACTCTAATAATCAGCTTAGTGTATACATTTATTCTGATAATCAGACTTAGTGTATACATTTACTCTGATAGTCAACTTAGTGTACACATTTACTCTGATAATCAACTTAGTGTATACATTTACTCTGATAATCAACTTAGTGTATACACTTACTCTGATAATCAACCTAATGTATACATTTACTTTGATAATCAACTTAGTGTATACACTTACTTTAATAATCAAACTTAGTTTATACATTTAATTTAATTATCAACTTAGTGTATACATTTATGCTGATAATCCGACTTAGTGTATACACTTACTCTGATAATCAAACTTAGTGTATACATTTACTCTGATAATCAACTTGGTGTACACATTTACTCAGATAATTAACTTGGTGTATACATTTACTCTGATAATCAACTTAGTGTATACATTTACTCTGATAGTCAACTTAGTGTACACATTTACTCTAATAATCAGCTTAGTGTATACATTTATTCTGATAATCAGACTTAGTGTATACATTTACTCTGATAGTCAACTTAGTGTACACATTTACTCTGATAATCAACTTAGTGAATACATTTACTCTGATAATCAACTTAGTGTATACACTTACTCTGATAATCAACCTAATGTATACATTTACTTTGATAATCAACTTAGTGTATACACTTACTTTAATAATCAAACTTAGTTTATACATTTAATTTAATTATCAACTTACTCTGATAATCAGACTTAGTGTATACATTTAATCTGATAATCAACTTAGTGTACACATTTACTCTGATAATCAACTTAGTGTACACATTTACTCCGATAATCAACTTAGTGTACACATTTACTCTGATAATCAGCTTAGTGTATATACATTTACTCTAATAATCAACTTAGTGTATACATTTACTCTGATAGTCAACTTAGTGTATACTATTACTCTGATAATCAACTTAGTGTATACATTTACTCTGATAATCAACTTAGTGTATACATTTACTCTGATAATCAGACTTAGTGTATTCATTTACTTTAATTATCAGCTTAGTGAATACATTTACTCTGATAATCAGCTTAGTGTATACATTTACTGATACTCAACTTAGTGTATACATTTACTCTGAAAATCAGACTTAGTATATTCATTTACTTTAATTATCAGCTTAGTGAATACATAGCTGTATTTGATATGATGAGTACAAAGTCAATTGTGTAAATTACATAAAGAACATCTAAATAATTGGAAGTTTGGATTAGTGATTTTGGTAATACAGCAGAACCTGTTTTGAAAGACCACCAATTTTGCCCAAAAAATCATTGTCTCTCAAGGCAAGTGGTCTGTCAAAGCTGTGCATCTTCAAAACAGGTTTTGCTGTACCAGATCTATGCAGGGATTCATCATTAAAAGTTTGTTTGTCAATGGAGTCGTAAAAGTCTACTGTGTTATAGGTAATGTTACCGTATTCTAAAATTCGTTATTCAAATATTACAATTATATAATTAATTGGATTGATGACTACTTCCCTTATAAGAAAGAGATTGTATTATACATAGGTGCATTATAGCAAGAGTCCATTATATGTGGATTGACATTAAAATAGATTCTGATGAAAGCATATAAAATATGTGTGGTTAATACAAATTTTGCAAATCCAGTGAAGTGTAATATAAATATTGGTTGAACCAAGACTGAGGTGATATGAGGAATGATTCGTAAATGTGAGCACCTCAGACCACTTGGCCACCCAGGGCACCTTTATTTTTAGTAACAACAGCCATAATTAATTCAACCACAAAATCAGTAGCCATAATTAAAATAAATTTTTTTTTTGGAATGCAATTAATTATATATACAACAAATTAGTTTTATGAGGTCCAAGAGGATTATTTATGAACACGTTTTACTGTAATCAATTTGAATGATTATAGACAAGGTTATATTGCACATATGTTAAAAAATAATGTCAAAAAACTCATTATTTTATTGTTGTTTTTTATGAGTTTTATATTTCACTATCATAGTAAATGTAATCTTTTTAAATCTTAATATTGCACATCATTACATTTTATTGTTTTGAAATATTCACATTTTCAGTAGATTTAGTATATTCATTGTCACTTATTTTATTTTTATTTTCTATGGTAATTGGTTTGCACAGATTTATAGCAAAACAGAAACCTTTCTAAGCTGACGTGAATGGCACCAGAGCTTTTGGCAGCTCTATAGAATAAAAAATAAAAAGAAGCCTAGTGATTTGGGGGTCAAAAGGTCAAAGGTCAAGTCCACAGTAGTGAAAGAAGAAAAAAAACTTCTCACCCTAGATGAGAGTTTGTAGAAGGTTTTTAATTTGGGTAAAGAGGCCTACTGATTTTGTGGTTGATTTAATGATGGCTATTGTTACTAAAAATAAAGGTGCCCTGGGTGGCCGAGTGGTCTGAGGTGCTCACATTTACGAATCATTCTCATATCACCTCAGTCTTGGTTCAACCAATGTGGTTATGTGAGAAAGCTTGCCAGTAGCTTCCTGTCCATTTGTGGTTCTTCCCAAGCTCTTAATCGCCAAATGTACTGGCAGTCATGAATGGTCTATCATATTAAAAAAAAAAAAATGTGGTAAACCCAAAATTATCATCATAACTAAAATCAGAGTAACTTTTCAACTATTTCTCAAAATCTGTTTAACAGAATTTGACAAAATACTTCCCACGCATAGAGGGCTTTGAGACTGACACTAATCTGCCTTCAGCTTTGGCCACCATTACAAATTTTTAAAAAAAAAAAACGCTCATCAATGATTTCTTCACAAACAACACAAGATAATTTGATAAAACTGGACAGAAAGCATCCTGGTATAGAGTGTTTTAAGGATTGTACAACTAGTGCTGGTCTGCAACCATATATGGTGACCATTACTAAGCTTAAAGAAAAAATATTTAAACAACTTTAAAATCACTGATCATAATTTGAGATCAAATAGCATCCAGGCATAAATATCATTCAGAATTGCATAAGTGATGCTATTCTGCAATTACATTTTGCACTATACATTTCCAAAACTGTTGAGTAGAATTTACCAAACCTGACTGAATGTATCCTGTCAGAAGGAACATTCAGATCTGTACCGATGTTGAAGATTGCTATCCAATATGACTGCCAATACTAAAAATAGAACTTTGACCATCCTGGAAGTCACTGAATATAATTTTACATAGCTTGATGCAAAGCATCCTGACATGAGTACCTTTTCAGTTTGTACAAATGATGCTAACTTACCATTAAATATGGCCACTCATTACTAAAAATAAAACATTCAAAATGGGTTTTCTTCAAATCACTGTAGAGTTTGATAGAACTTGATACAAAGCATCCTGACAGAGAGGACTGCAGAGTTTGTACAAATAGTGTCTGGTACAAAACCAGAAGACCTTCACACAACTTCTGCTCCAAAACACTGACTAGGTCTTAGAAACCACTCAATAGAATCTGACCAGATTTTATGGAAAACATTCTGGCATACAGGGCTTTCAACCTTGTGCAACTAATCCTGATCTGCCATCAAATATGGCTGATGTTCCTTAAAATAGAAACATTTAAATGATGCTTCTACAAAATCATTGATTAGAATTTTACAAAACAAAGCATCCTTGCACAGAGTACTTTCAATTTGATACAACTGATGCTCATTCACCATCAACTCTAGTCACTGTTGCTAAAAATAAAAAACCTTTAGATGGCTCCTGAAAAACTGCCAAGCAGAATATGATTATATTTGAGAGCGAGTATGCTGGCATAAAGTGCTTTCAGATTTATACAAAATAATTCAATCAAATTTGGCTGCTATTATCAAAAATATCTTGAAAAATCTTGAAATTATTTTTTTTCCAAAAATTGAGAAATAGAACTTAATTAGCTTGACAGAAAACATTCTGGCATGAAGATCCTTGGAATTCGTACAGATGGTATTGATCCATCATCTGATATGGTCACTGATTCTAAAAGTGGAAAAACATTTTTTAAAAGTTTTATTTTTAAAAAAAAACATTTAGGTGAATTTTACCAATTTTGACCAAAAGCATTCAAGCATAGAGAAGTTTGAAATTAGTAAAAAAATTTATGAATGTAGATAAACATTTACACAACTTATGTAAACACAATTACTGGACTGCTGTATTGGTCTAAGTGGTTTGAGCATCTGCCTCAGATGTGGGAAGATGCAAGTTCAAACCCTGACTGATTCACACCAAAGACTTATAAAATTTGTACTAATAGCTGCCTCGCTTGGGGCTCACCATTAGAGGTTAATAGTAGAACTGGTCAGCCTGGTGTCAGGATAATGTGACTGTGTGGGACATGATACCATGTGTGTGGCATGGTGCCCCAGTGTTAGACATCATACATGCCAACCATTACGATTTTTTCCACTAAATTACACCTTACGCATAAATGTACTTGGATTATGCTTTTTTTGTATATCCCCTTCCCAAAAAATTATTTGTTTTCTCATTTTTATTAACATTCCACAAAACAGATTCTAGAAAAGACATAAAAGTACACTTGTCTGTAGACTAGCGGTGACTTTCCTTAGTGTTATGTTTTATTTATAGCAGCTGCCCTATTTCCAAGAAGACCTCTGTTTCTATTTATAGCAGCTGTCTGGCTTAGGACATAACAGACTGGTTTCTAATTTTTAATCTTTATTCACATGTTCTTTGTTAAAAATAATGTGAGGTACAGAACCATTCTGTAGAAATTTGAAGGTAAAAGTCATCCTATTTATTCTCGTTGATGCGTATGTTACAGCAAAAATGTTTCTCAAATGATTTCATAGATGGATTAAAAAGAAGAAAAAACAGAAAAAACAACTCAGAGATGAATACATGAATAACACAATACAGTGCCATTTTAGGGTAGAAAGGATTTTAATATTGGTCATAGTGTAAAACAAAGATGCCTTGAATTAGCTCGTTTTGCTAACTCCAATACTAAGGTAACTTCTTTTTAACAGCAGAACTAAATTGTGGAAAATAATTTTATAAATGCAGGGGCGTTATTTACCAAGCTCTTAATAGAACACTGACTACAACTAGTGGTAGAATACAGCTTTGAGCTTTGGTCCTTTGTTCAAATAGATGCTTCCTGATGCCAAATTTGCATAAAATATGCATGCATTTTGTACATATGCACATTGAATTTTATTATGTTATATGTGGATTACACTTTTTCTGCTCAGATTACTCCTTTTGTCCACTTGGATTAGGCTTTTTCCTTACCAGGGTTTGGCATGCATGAAACATCATTATAAACTGCCACATTGCAGACATTGTAGCGTTATGACTCTTAATTGTTAAAGCTGCATTAAAAATCCACAGACAACACACGAACACACAAAATTAAAGAGTTTTGACCAGCTTTGACCCAGTTCATTATTGGCATATGGACATTCCAGTATTTGTAAATCATATGTAGTCAGCAGAATAGGAGGAACCTTGAACAGAAAACATTCTACTGGGCCAGGGCCAGATTTATTAGCAACTATTTATTAGCCCTTGCATTTGGCTGTTATGCAGATTTCAGGCAGATGAGCAAAGTTTTGATCATTATGGACCTCTTTTTTTTAATGGAAGATTTAATTTCATGGATAATATTTACCCAGAAGAAAATCTTCCAAAAATATTTCTTGTCAATCAGAGACTCAGATATGTATAAAACAAAAATTGTGTGCCAAGGCTTATATTCATTTCATGTTCACCTTTAAAACTGTTTATTCCCCCACTGCATCTATGTTGGTCGAATATAGTGTTATCAATGTCTTTTCATCATATCAAATTTAACACGAGTTTTGCCTTTGCTCAGTATATTGGAAGGACTTAATGGATTGAAATCAAATTTTATATGAGGTTTTACATTTTGAAGATCTAGGTCAAATTGTCTAATGCAGAATTTTGCAAGTTTGAACCTCTGCTGAATAATACAAGACTTATTGTGATCAGCATCAAGAGGTTAGTGCTAAGACTGGTCAGCCTGATATCAGGATAATGTGACTGGGTGGTTATGATACTACATGTCTGTAGCATAATGCCCCAGTGCTGGACATCTCTATAAACTGCCACACTGCAGACATCATAACCATATGACTGAAAAATTATTAAAGCTATGTTAAAAAAAACATCCAAATCACACACACACACACACACACACACACACACAGTTTTGAAATGCAAGTTATAGCCCCTGTTTGACCCAGAACTTGGCACTTGCATTTGGTCTTAATAACTTTGAAAGATTTCAAAGATAACAAGCAAATTTGGTATGATGATTTACATTAAGATTAGCTTGATCAAGTGTGATTTTTACTGTTTTCAGATACATTTTACAGGCTTATGGCCACTGTTTGAATTAGAACTTTGCACTTCCATTGACACTTTTTAATAGCTTAATGGATTAAAACAAAATCTGTTTCAGGACTTTACATTAGGAATACTAAGGTTAGGTTTAAATTTTACTGTATTAAGGCAAAAATCTTCTAGAGTCAAGTTCCTATTTAACTTAAAACTTTGCCTTTCATTTGCACCATAATAGCGCACACATTTGTGCACATTTTTTGTTTTAGCCCATAAAATCATGAAAGGATGCTGGTAGTTCTTTTTATAAAGTTAGTATAATCAGCATGCTGTTGTTATAAACCCCAAGCATTTAAAAAAGAATTTTTTTGGACAATCATTTTTTATGGTTACTTCATGCTTTTTAACAAGCAGACAAATTTATGTTTCAGATAAATTTTACATGCACCTGTTTTATTGACACTGAAGAGTGCCAAAATATATTTTTGATTCACATCTTGATCCCATCAATTTTAAAAAAATATTTTTATGTTTTTTTAAAAAAAACTAAAGTTGTTATGTGGAATGGTGTGCGATTACAAAGACTGTATGCACATGAAATGTTTATACAGATGAAGGTATTTTTCTAAATGCTTGTATTTATGATTTTGAATGGTATACAGAGAAAATGTTTCAGAAAATATTTTTCGAGGTTTCTGCATAATTAAATTGTGTGAGAAATGTTCAGACTTGTGTTTGATGTATCCTGCAACTAAACAGACAGGCAGGTAGAGTTTTTGAGATTTTTTTGGTGCTAAGGTATTCATTCATAAATTTATTGGATCATTTGTTTGGGATACATATATTTCTATACCTATTTTGAATTCAGCTAATGCATGTTCATTGATAACATTTGAGTGCCTAATATACTGCTGTAAAAAAATGTGTAGCACTTTTATAACTTATCAATAATGGTGATTATTTTGTATCTTATTTTATGCTCAATTCATTTGTTGACTCAAAATGATGAAAAAGCAATCTGAATTTTTGTCACATTTCAAAGCTATATAGTTTTTTAAATTGTTAAATAATGTTTGTGAATACAGGTAAAACCCATTATTATGTGATGCTCAGGGTGCAAAGAATAACATCATAGTATCAGCAGGATCATGTTAACAGATTTTTTGGAAAACATCCCCATAGAAAATGTGCATTGAAATTTCATCGTCATCAGTTTTAACTAACCTCTTGATCAATCTGCTAGGGATGCAAATAATTGGTATTCTGAGAGCATGAATATAGGATGTTAAAAAGAAAGGTCACCTTAAATTTAAAAAATGGGATCCATGCTGCCATTGTGTTATAAGCAGAATTATGTTATAATGAATTGCATTATAATGGGTTTTACATGTAATAGGTGAGACCTAGGTATCAAATATTGTTGTTTTCATAGGTGTCAACTTAAGTGCTTTGCATTAGCTCAGAATCTATGACATAGTTGTATGTAAAATTATGTAACTTGGTGGGTTTATTTTCATGTTTCGAGTGATTTTGTTATGTTTTTGTGTTTAGCTCAGTTTCTCTGATTTTTGCAATTAGCACATTTTCTGTGATTATATTATATGTACAGTAATAAAACTCAAGTGAATGGTTTATATTGAAGAGTACCACTCACCACAAGCTAAAAAAGGTCACACCTAAGTCAGATAATAGGTCCACCCCTAACCTATTTATTGATACCTTTTATGTAAGCTTGCCTTCTGATTTTCATATGAGAAAATGCATAATCAGAACTATATCATATATACATCTATGCTTTGAGCATCTGGTCTTTCAAGATAGGCGATCTATTATGATAGGTCATTAACACTTTATAAAGATAATCAATAAATCTGCACATTGAGCATCTGAGTTTGCAAGAAAGGTGGTCTCACACAGTAGTGCCCCTTTCAGCAGGAATTACTACTGTACCAGAGCTGTAGTTTGATGTGACATGATTACAGTGTTCCATAATTATAACATTGTTCTTAAGGGATTCACAAAAGTGTGCTGTGTTACAGGTGATGTTACCTTATACTGAGACTCATTATACAATTATATAATGTAATTGGATTCATTACTACTGTATTTTCCTTTAAAAAGAGTGTGTTTTACTGAGATTCATTAAATTTTCTAATGTAATAGGATTCATGACTACTTCACTTAAAAAGGGTTTGCATTTTACTGATGTTCATTATTCATAGTTTTGCAGTTATATAATGTAATTAGATTTATGACTACTTCCCTTTTAAAAAGGGATTGTTTTATTGTGAGGGACCACTATATGTGGTTTACAAAAGCCAATACAGTAAAATGATATTTGTATGAAAATATGGAACAGATTTATGGTTATTACAGACGAACAAATTCAATGAAATCTCACATAAATATTTGTATTGGTCCAGGATTAAAATGAATTATAGATACAAAAAAATAAATAATAGTTTCATGAAAGCCAAGAGGTTAATTATACATGTTTTACTTGAATGAGTATGAATGATGTCCAGATGAATGAATTTTATTTTAAATATATTAAATAATAATATCATGTTATCCATTATTGCAATGTCACTGCTTATGATGCATCTTTAAATGGCAATATCATATAATCTATTTAAATCTTAAGTATTATACATTACAGTATTTTAGTGTTATGAAATTTTCAGATTTTCAGTAGGTTTAGTATATTCCTTGCCACACATTTGCTAACTGGTTTTGTACATATTGTATAGCAAAAGTGAAACGGACACTAAATGGCATCGGAGTTGTTGGCAACACTATAGAGGTGATCATTAAAATCATTATTGGGATAAAAGTCCTATTGTCAGTATGTTAAATTATAGAAAGATAAGTCTTTAGATGTTTCATTTTATATTACAAATACTATGAGAATAACAATGCTGCTAAAAAGAATTATGTAAAGCATTCTAATAAAAGGTTTCATGTACGCTTGTACTCATTTTTTTTAAAGTAGAGTATATCATGCAATGATGTCCATCCATTATTCCCAGTTTAGTTCATGCATAATAACTTGAACACTACACTTCACCGTATACTGTTTACAGCAAACTAGTAAATTTTGGATCCAAGAAAGTCTGTTGATTTTGGCGGTAAAAATGTCAAGATCATAGTGTACTTTAGACAAATTCAGGTTTGATTTTTGGAGCAGAAGGGAGCAGTCATTTTAGTTAGCAGTGTGCTAAGATTATTTAAAATTTCCAAAAGTACAATATCCAAAGAAATTTTAGCCACATTACATGAAAGTAGCATATAGGTATGCCAACATTATCTCCACTGTGCATCTTTAAATTGCAAACAACTTCACCTTACATATATCACTCTGTCAAAAGTACATAATAACTGGTGAGTGACACCAGTCTCTGGCTGGTCTCTGGTTATCCCAGTGTATTTCTGTTACTTGAGTATTATCTTACAGTGTGTCCAGTCAGCATGGTCGAAAAAGGCACACAACCATTGAGTGTTTTTGAAGGTATCACATTACTACAGATACGAAAGAAGGAGAACCGTTCTATAAATCAGTGAAGATAAAATAGAGTATACATGGTATGACTGGACCTGATTGGTTGATAATGATAGTAAAAAGTATATTTTCCTTGTCCTTTTTGTAACTGGAAAAAGTCAGGGACATTGTTTTATTAACATAATTTCCATCCCTTTACAGACCTCAGTTTGGAAGACATTACATAAATCAGCACCTGCTCTTGTATGTAGTGTTAAAAGCACACATTTCAAATTAGTGTAGATCCAGAAAATGGTGCAGATGTTATGGTTGTCTTTTCACAAAAGCTGTCATCATAGATACAAATTTGATCATGAGCACTCAAAATTTCAAGCTATTCAATTTTAATATTGCAGTGTTTGTTTACAGTGGGAACTGAACTAGTACAGCGAGTCTTGAGCTCTTGAGTTTTGTGCAGAAACATGGAATCCAGGCAGAATACATCCAGAAATGTAGAAGTTTTGTGTCTTGGATTTATTCTCCCAGTTGCATTTCACATTGATATGCATATTCACAAACAGTTAGTAGTCTTTAAGGAACTGATCAATGACATCTACAAATAATAAGCCACCAAGAAAATTTGTGATTTCACAGTGTCAGAGACATACATGGCTGACAGACAAACAGAAGGATGAAAGATTGATTATAATGAATGAATACAAATAAAAATATGCAGTAGATTATATGATCTGTAAGAATTCAGCAGATTACCTCCTGCCAGATATCATTTAAATGGCTTCTGTCCCCAACCCAATATTAAAATCACTTTTACCACTCACTAAACCATAGCCAGAAATTATGTATAAAAATATGCTTCTGTAGGGGGCAGTGTTTTTCTATTAAAACATATCTGATGGTGGATCATAATTTTTTAAAATTCTGTTGTGGGTTGGTTGAATTTAAAAGTGCCTTCCCCCAGGGGGGTATATGTTTTACTGGAACAGCCCTAAGGAAATAATGGTTTTTGCACATTAAGTTTAGCTCAAGACATGTTGGTCAGTAATCTCAGAAGTCAACCGTGACCTACTGGTGCATACATAGAGATGTAGGTGTATAATACATTTTTGTTTTTATATATCAATAGCATCATTCTTGCCTCAGAATTCAAAATAATTTTGATAATATTGTAAACTCGTAAATATTTATGGTAATAAAAATGTTGTGCCTATGGAGTAAATGAACAATTTTTATGTAAATAAGGTTTTGTTGGATCACACTGTTTATCTTGACACTGATATAGCTCACCAGGCCATAAGACCAAAGAGTTCACGATATTACCCTACATCCATTGTGCTTTGTTTGTACATTGTGCATTCATTCAACTAAAATTCATTAAAAAAAACACTGGACCAATTTTGACTAAATTTGGTGGGGAGCATTTTGGTTCGCTTTATGCAAATAATGCATCAGTTGTGACCACTGTTACAGATAATAGTAAAAACCCATAAAACAACTTTTCCAAAATCACTGCAGAGAATCTGTCCAAACATGACAGAAAGCATCTTGACATTAAGACTTATTTAAGTGATGCTGGTCACCAATCAAATATAGACAACATTGCTCAAATGACACAAGACTTTAAAAAAATTAATGATGTTGGTCAGATTTGAAAGATCACTATGGCACAGAGGGCCTTCAGGTTTACACAACTGCTGCTTATCTGCCATTAAATACGTCCAGCATTATTGAATATATAAATTTTAATGACTTCTCCATAACTGCTGAACATAATTTGATCCTATTTTATAGAAAGCTTTCATGTATGAATACCTTTCAGCTTGTACAAATGATGCCACTGCTCCATCAAATATGGTCACCATTACTAAAATCAGCATAACTTTAAGCAGCTGCTCAAAAACATATCGGCAAAATTTGACAGAATTTTACAGAAAGCATCCTGGAATTGAGAGCTTTGTAGTTTATACAAATGATGCTAATCTGCTTCAAGCATGGACACTGTTAGTAAAGACAGAAAAACATTCCGCTTTTTAGAAATGTTTCAAGTACAATATGATGCAATTTGACAGAAAGCATCCATGCATAGAAAGCTTTCAAGTTTATACAACTGGTACTGATCAACCTTCAACTTTGACCTAAAGTCTTAGTTTTAGGTCCTCCTGCACTGTTCATTGCATTGGGCAGCGAATGCTCTTCATTGAGGTCGATCTGTCACAATGGTTTTGACGTCATCCAATGATATGTTCAGCGCTCTCAGATCTTTTATGAAGGTGCTTCACCATATAGTTCAGGAGTGGTCTTGTTTTTGTCTTCCCAGCAGTGTTCCTGAGATGGCATTTCTTGGATGCCGTCAGATTGGATGCCAGAGTATGTGGCCTGAAAACTAAGCCGGCACTCTGTCACAATATCATTGAGAGGGCGGGTGCCTGTGCGCTGGTGGATCTCTTCATTTGTGATGTGATCCTTGTACGAGATTTGCAGGATTCTACGCAACCACTGCTGTTGGGCGACACTAGGCCTCCTTGAAATCCGGGCTGACATCTTGCATGTTTCACATGCATAGATTGCAGTTGGGACAATGATGGTATTGAGTAGCCAGATTTTTTTCATACCTTGATTTATGTGTTGGCCCAGATTGGTCGTAGCCATTGAAAGACTGCCCCTGCCTTTCCTATTCTACAAGTGACATCATGGTAGATTTCACCTTCATTGGCTAAGGTGCTACATAGGTAGGTGAATTTTTCTACCTCCTCAAGTTGTTGCTGGCCAATCTTCACAGCATCCCTTGCTGTGATATATCTGATCCTCATGATCTTCATCTTATTCCCGCTTAACCTAAGTCCAACTCTGGCTGCTTCGCATTCCAGGCTCATTGTTATTTCTTGTGCTTTTCTTATTCATGGTGCCAAGGAGTGCAATGTTATCTGTGAAGTCAAGGTCAGTTAATCAGTTTGGTTTCAGCCACGGAGTTCTAAAATCATCTGGGTTCATGGCTTTCTTCATAATGAAGTTGATCACCATAAGGAAGAAAAAAAAAGATACATCCCTGTCTGATGCCAATTTCAGTAGCAAAGAATTCTGTGGTGCTGTCGTCTGTTCTGACACAGCAGCTAGAGTCGAGGTAGAGGATTATAAAGATCTCATTGAATCTCTCCGGGATGCTATTCAACCTCGCTATGTTCCAAAGTGACTCCCGATATATGTTGTCGAAAGCCTTGGTAAAATCGACATAGTTCATAATGAGTTCAGTTGGTGTTCCAGGCTCTGCTCAATGTTTCTCAGGATGAATATTTGTTCACTGCACGATTGTCTGCGACAAAAGTCAGGCTGTTCTTCTCTGAGCTTTGCATCCACCGCTTCCTTTAGTCACTGTATCAGGACCATGTTAAACACTTTGCCAGGACCGCCAGTTGGTACAGACCCCAGGTTTCCTTTCTTCGAAAGTTTGACGATGACTCCCTTGCGCCACTCGTCGGGTACTCATGTCGTCAACCAACATAAGTTTAGAATATATGTCAGTTTGTTGATGAAATGCTGTCCACTGTGCTTGAGCATTTCTGCAGACACCATATCCAGGCCAGGTGCTTTGTTATTCTTTAGGAGCCATCTCTGCTGCTGAAATTTCTTCTGTCCTCATAACCAGGATGTTTGGTGGGTTATGTGGATCAAAAGTGAAGGTAGTTTCTTGGTAGGCTGATTTAGCGTTTCCTTGAAGTGCTCAACCCATTGAGCATCTTGTTCTTCTTTGGTTAGACATGGCTTTCAATTGAGGTCCTAGATAGAGGCTCCGTGTCCACTCTTCGCTCCGGTGATGTTGCGAACGGTGCGGTAGAGCGTGTTTGTGTCATTTTTCTCAGCAGCTTCCTGTGCTTCTTGGCTTTTCTGGTCTAGCCACTCTTGCTTGTCTCGCCTACAGTTTCTCTTCCGATGCCTCCAATCGTTCTTGCTCTGTCCTTGTCTGGTCACGTTTCTTTTTCGCATGTTCCTCCTTTCGTCGATCAATTCCCAAGAGCGTTCCTGAATTCATCGCTCTTTATACGTTCCTCGTCTCCTCCCAATACTCGCCTCGGCACTACTAATTATCGCGTCCTTGAATCGTGACCAGCTTCCTTTGACACCCAGATCCACAGTCAGCGAACTAAACCGGTTTCCCAACTCGATTTGAAACCATTCTGTGGTTTCACAATCTTTAAGCTTTTCCACTGCGACACAGTAATCAGAACTAATTTCAGCTCCTCTAGGCACTCGCACGGCCAGCAGTGAAGATTTCCACCACTTGCTAATGCAGACATAATTGATCTCGTTGAGTACGTCCGTCTGGAGACCGTCAAGTTTTCTTGTGGATCTGCTTATGATCAAAGAAGGTGTACCCGATTGACAAGCCGTTTGTTGCGTAAAAAAGAGATCAGCCTGTCGCCATTGTCATTCGTCATTTCAGCTGATCCGTGCGGCCCGTTTGCGTGCTCGAGTCAATGGCGTTGGTTACCAATCTTAGCGTTAAAGTCGCCGAAAACAAATCCGAGGTCGTGTCGTGGGGAATCATCCAATAAATCTTGGAGCTGCTCATAAAAAGTATCATTGGCGATGATTTCGGCGTCCTCGATGGGGGCATAAGATAAGATAAGAATTCTTTATTTCAGCCTGCATAGTCCATACATCTAAATTAAGATACGGATATAGAGTAAAACATTGTAAACATAAAAGAACACACACACACACACACACACACACACACATATATATATATATATATATATATATATATATATATATATATATATATATATATATATATATATATATATATATATATATATATATATATCACATGTACAAGTATACAAATATTTGAATTTAAACGAATGTCATAGTTCCAAAGTGATTTCAATATACAGTTCTTACTATTAGATAGTCTTGTTATCATTGAGAATACATACTTTCTCATTATTTCATCACAACTGAATACATTATACTTTACAAACATGTTGGAGTCACTGTTCCATCTAGGAAGACCTAATAGAAAGCGAAGAGTATTATTATAACCAATTACTAGTTTTCTGTTCACATTTTCACTAAAGTTTGTCCACAGTGGAGCCCAATACATGGAGCAGCAATAAGATTTGAATATTCGAATTTTGATACTCAATGAACAAGGCTTAAATTTGCGTAGAAGCATGTTTGTTCGAGTACACAAATATCGATAATGTCTCATCATATCTTTATTATCTTACTAATTGGATTTCAAAATATGGCCCAAATACATATAACTGTCGACATACGTAAGAGCATTGCCGTTAAGATGTACAGAGGGAAGTGATGGTAATTTAAAAGTTGGCTGAAAGACCATGCATACTGATTTGTGTGTATTATAGATGATATCATTCTCTAATGCCTATTGTTCACATATCTTCAATAATTTTCTTAAAACTGCGACAGACGGACTTATCGGTAACATATCATCAGCAAAGCTAAAATTGTTAAGAAACAGCCCATTTGGTTGCAGAAGTAACCTTACGTTACAAAGGCCCAAAATGCGATTTAACTTGTCTATGTAAATATTAAATAACATAGGGGAAAGAAAATTTCACTGCCTCACCCTATTGGTTACATAGAAATCGCTGGATATTACACTTCCCCATCGCTAGTCCACTGCAGAATTTTAGGGAGAAGTAACTTCTCCATTCGGAGAGAATATGGGGAAGTGGAAGCAAAGCAAGTTACGCCTTGGGTTCGAAACTCCGTAGAGTACGAATTTAATTTTTCTAACCAGTATGACAGTATGATAGCATTACTTGTATTAAACTATTAATTCTGCCCACTATTATCAAGATTCTACTACAGAATCCAGGGATAGCAATGTCTGTTCTGTCTGGTATATATTTATAATATATGTATTGTAACAGAATTGAAACCGAGTGGGATTTCTCTGTTTGGATTAAATGAATAACAACAGCACAAAGCGATGAATGATTGGATTTATAAAATGCGATAATATATATATATATATATATATATATATATATATATATATATATATATATATATATATATATATATATATATATATATATATATATATATATATACATACATACATACATACATACATACATACATACATACATACATACATACATACATACATACATACATACATACATACATACATACATACATACATACATACATACATACATACATACATACATACATACATACATACATACATACATATACACAGTTTGTACGATATATGAATTTGAATCTGCAGTCAGCTCTCATTGGACACCGAATCTCCTGTAAGGCTTCGACAGTTCCACTGAGACTCCGTTAGCCCCATAATGTCCAGTGATATCCGACAATGTTCACTAAGCTCTCTTAATATCCACTATCTAATGGGCTACAACAAAAGGATCCAACAGGCTACAATAGCTCCCGTAATTCACAATAGGCTTCCATAATCACAATAGATTCCCATAATCACAATAGGCTTCCGTAGTCTATAATAACAGTCTACAATAGTATCCAACAGGGTACAATAGTATCTAAAAAGGTCACTAGGATCCAAAAAAGATCACTAGTATCCAAAAAGGCTACAATAAAATAAAACTATTTGTTACTAAAATGGTAATACGAACAAGCACTTTAAAAATGAAACTTATCACCCAAGTTAACACAAAACCAAGAAATGGTTGCACAAATCAAATAAAACGAAACTTTGACACTTACCACTATGGCCTGAGACGATGGTAGAAAGTTCGCCTACCACTGACAAAATCCAAATGACTTGTGTCTCAGTTCACAATGTATCAAGCTTAAGTCCATAGGAGTGATTAATAGTCATGGTCAAATGTCCACATAATCCAAGCTTTTCGGTGGCTCTCCGCCTGCATGTAATTTCAAAATCACTTTACCTGGTGGCCAGTGAATAACCCCAGGTAACATTGTACGCGTGTACAACGAATAAGGTGAAAAATAGATTAAAGGCAAAATCAAGTTATTTTTAGCCTTTTTCTGTTATATATATATATATATATATATATATATATATATATATATATATATATATATATATATATATATATATATATATATATATATATATATATATATCTTATGAATGGAGATAAACAGTTTGATGAATATTTTTTATGTATAATGCACATTTGTAAATAAAGTTATTGGTGTGTTCCCTCTAAGACTTAACATCATTTAAGGGACCCCCTAGTTCTAAAGTTCATTGGATTTTATGTACATTTGTATTTTATCCAAGTGTATGTGCTTTGTGTTTTATTTTTCAAATTTTGATTTTATAATTTTGAAATAGGGTATATTTTTATACACCACTCAAATTTGATACATTTTGATATTTATTTTTATTTATAATAGTTTTTATAGTAAAAGTTAACATAGTATGTTATTAGCAAAAGGGTAGAGGTTTTAGTCTTAACTCATCTAAATGCAATATCATAAGCTGCTCAATTAATTTCAGATCCAATAAGTTCATGGCTCACATGCACATCCTGCACTCTCAACAGTAAGCACCATGTGCACGTGCTGCACCATTTCCTCATATTCAATTTTACAAGTATGTTTTTTTTCGAACTAGTTATTTACATATATGTTTACATTATTTATTGGTTCTTTATTAATATTTTAAACATTAATGTCCATGTATTTAAAATTTGCATATAAAATTATAACAGTTTTAGTAAGTTCTAAATTTATATCTTATTCTGTTTCTAAATATCAATACATTTTTAATAAGTTTATATCCATTTTAAATAAGTTCTAAATATTAACGTAAATAAAGCTATAGCAAGGATGGTTCAAAATAAGTAATAATTACTTGGCGTATTGACTGACAGCTGATTGCCGCATAAATAATTAGATTAGTGAATACGGTACACACAAGCTGTTGTCATGGTAACAAGCTTAACTGCTTAATTGTTCTACCAACGAACACGGTGTTATCTCCCTTTATAATTTGTGGTGTAATAAAAAAAAATTTTTATTATATTTCTTTGAAAACACTGATTTTATTATATTATTTGCAACAAAAAAATATATTGAACGCCTGCAAATATAAAAATATTGGCCACCTGCATATGTCGAACGAAATATTATTTCTTTCCTTATCTCTACATTCATAGATACAACTGATTTTTGGAGATTTACATTTAATATTAGTGTTTACACATGCAGAAGTATATCTTTCTGCAACATCTCGTAAATTAATTAACGAAATTATTTCCCGGATCTTGATCAATATGATCGATTACAAGTCCATCTTCTATTATTCCATGAAAACATTCGTACACGAATTTATGACAAAGATATATATTATTCTCCGGTATTGAATATGAGATAACCAGTATTAATGACAGTACCTAATTATTTTTTTTTAATCGACAGTTCCTGATTACACCATCACCTGATGCTTCATAATTCTTGATGATGGGATGTTTCACAAATTAATGTTGTTCAATTTATTAATATTATAATTTATCTAGATGATGATTTTGAAAATCTGGCGAGAAAGTCCTCAGCGCAACTCATTTCATGTCATCGTCGGAAGTTTTTTTTTTATCATAATATCGTTTCAGCTCTCTGTATTTTTATAATCGCATTGCACGCACAACTGAGTTTCTCATCAGTCTCCAACAGCACATCGCAAACACGGAGTTAGTCCTAGACTCATACATCGAATACTTTGCATATTATATCCATCGAATTCATTTACGAAGGCTTTGTTACAAGAAAATAGACAAACCTATCATTAGCCACTATCATTTATTGTTTGCTTGAATTATTAATATAGTTAAAGATACCGGAGTGTCTATCAGTGACGTCGCTTAACTGGAAAAAATCGAAATTTCCAATAATAGTGAATACGGTAACCGGTGAGATCTTATATAAATCCAAATATGAATCAAAATGAGTTCTGATAATCGTCGTTGATCATAACACACACGCATGGACGTGGGCCGTAACAATATTTCCACAAAATCGAATCGTTAAATTTTATAATGATTAAACGTTTGATTTTATCAATAATACCAGTAAGAGCGACCCTGTGTCCCTTGTTGATATTTCAAAGTTCAGAATCTGTGACTTTGATCAGTTTGTACGGCCTAGCGGAGAAGTATGTCGTGCAGAATCTCTCCACGAAGAAATGAAACATCTTGCTTTGAAATATACACCTAACGATGGCATGGCCCAACAAACAGTTGGACAATTACTGAGTAATTGTTTTATCGTTCCGTCGGTTGCTGCTCACTTCACGCAGGAGAAAATTCATGGTCGCCGACAAGATCGGAATTTTTTGTTGATGTCCAAAGTAGTTGTGTCGAACACGGCGGTTTATGGAATACTAAATACGATTGTAGTATTGTTATTTAGGTTGATATGGTATCATGATATCCGTTTTCTGAATACTTTAAGAGCTTTGGACATCCAACACACAAGATAACTAGAGTTGAAATAAACTGACCTTTTTCCAGATTTAGACGTGACTGGTTTCGCCTGCATAGAGTCATTTGATTTTGCACAAAATCTCCATCCGATTATTTAATGAGTGGTTTGGAAGACATTTTTCAGAAAAATGTTGGGCTCCAATAGTTTTACTACGATACATTCTTTATGTAGCGATATTGATATCGCTGAAAGTAAATGAAGAAATTATATTATGTCGTCCGCAGAAACATGTTTGGTTGCATGAACTAGATACGTTTGGAGCAGCGAAATATATCAGGAAAAAATGCCCTGATCATGGGAAGGATGAAATTACTGAAGTAATAATTTATCTAAATGCAGAAAAGAAAATAATGAGATAGTTGCAAAAGATCTCAGGAGAAAAATAATCGGTAAGTTTACTCATGTAGTTAATGTGATCATAAACGACATTGTACAAGATTGATTATGGACAATGTTGAGTTAGATTTTATAATCGCTGATACAATGGAGAAAAATACATTTATAAGTCAAAGTAATACCTACTTATCAGACGGATCTAAATTAGGCTCAGTTGTGAATTACACTGATGGTGATTCATCAGTTTAATCATTTGGGATCTTCGATGCTCGCATACGTTTTGATAAACTTATTATCAATGGTAAACAGATTTTCTAATAATGATGTTAGGGTTGCCACAAATTCAATTTACATAAATAAAAAATTGGTTGTTTTGAGGAAGTGTTATGTCGTTGTATTGGTATTCTTTTCTTTGTGATCGCAATAGTATGCTTTATAGAAGTTGCACGAGTAGTCTCATTATTTACTTCAGCTATCACACTTGGTAGTCTTGTAACCTATTAACAAGATCTTTTGTCAGCCTGAACTTTCTTCAGGGATATATCCTGCGCGTATTGACATCCAAACAATCGCTCAGCAAGTGTTCGATTAAATCGTTCATTAATTGCCTGATCGCGATGAATTGCGGCGTGTCCTCGTCGGATTTTATCGTTATGTTATTTCATCAGAGATGATACTGCACTAAGAAATTCTTTGCCAGGGTCAACTTGTAATAGTTGTGGCCATCGCAAGGGTCTTCATTGATAAATTCGTTCAAACGCAGATGCCATGTCATTTGCTGTTTTAGTTGAAAGTGGTTCTGCTTCTTTATATATGCTTGCAACGTTAACGACAGTTAACGCCTATTTGTATGTGCGTGATGGACGTCTACCAGTTTTAGCGGTGTCATGAGGTAAAAACAAAATATATTGTTGATGAACTTCATTGGGAGTGCTGGCCTCAAAACGCGCATACTGAATTTATTTAGGTGGTGGTAGATAAATTTGCCATATTGTTGGTCATGCTAACCAATTTGAAGCAACAGAACGTGATACATCTGTTGCATTATCAAGTTTGACTAACTACCAGTTCCTAGTACTATTTTACCTTTCATAGCAGATCTTACTAGGAAGCTAGCAAGTTTTTCTCTGAGAAATTTATTTTTATAGAATTTAAAGCGTGAATCAACTTCAAATCTGCAATATGTCGTTGTTGCAAATATTTATCTTTATACGCAACATCATGAACGTGACATGCTTGAGCAATCGCATTTATTGGATTCTCTCCAGGTCTTGGTTGGTCTTGAATATCGAGTCGAATATTAAGTCGAGTTCTAGGACAAAAATCATTATACATAGGAGTCTGTTTATCACCAGGATACTTAGCCCATGGAGCCCCTGAAAATTTTCTTGATGAAGCAGCTATATCACCACTTGTCAAAGGAGATAAATTGTATTTTTTTTGTACCACATTTCACGCAAATGCCTGTAAGTGCACGCTTTTTTTTGTTATTATTGATGTGAATCCACTTGTGGGGGTGGGTGCTTTGCATCGAGCTCAATATAAATCCATATAATTATTATATTTGTGCAACATGAACATTATTGATTTCTCAGCGACACGAAACCAAGAACCAGTCAGTCATCGTCCAGTGCTACCAAATTCTATCAGATGTATAATAATAGGCAGATCTAGGTATGGTAAGACGCAATAATTACTTAACTGACAATGAGAAAACCTCTATTTTCATTATTTTGTTGGTACTCTGATACTTTGAAATCATTATGAACAAGATATTGGCTTTTAATTGATGATGATAGTTCTAAAATTGACAACTTATGCCTATTGAACTATTTGTACTGTAACATAGCCATTTCACCTTTGATAATATTTCTGGGGTTCTCAAAAGTTGACCCCGAAATTAATTGGTCTTTACCTTTGCAAATTATGCCATTTAAAACCTTATCACAGAATTGTATAACCTTTTAAATTATATATATATATATATATATATATATATATATATATATATATATATATATATATATATATATATATATATATACGTACGTACGTACGTACGTACGTACGTACGTACATACATACATACATACATACATACATACATACATACATACATACATACATACATACATACATACATACATACATACATACATACATACATACACACAAACATACAAAAATGAGAGTTTGTTCTTTGGTCAAATATCCAAGTGGTCTTGTCGATTCTGATTATGGCACAGAAGTAAATTAAATTACTTTTTGATATTATATCATTATTGTTCTGTAAGTGAAAAGATATATTGCCTATACAGTTATGAAAATAGTCATAATAAAAGAATGTTTCCGAAGAAGTTTGTAAAAATAAACGACATCAAAAGGCGATTCACATATACACGCAGCATGTGTACTCTCATGGTTCTTTTATGTCAAAATCGCATGATTAAGCTGGCATTATGTTTCCACGTATTGGTCGTTCAGCAACGACAATATATAAACATGCATTCATACTGTTCAGTTATACTGTACAAGAGTACATACACTTTGTCCTGGTCAGTTGTGTGAATTGATAATTACAAGTATGAAATTTAATCTAAAGTTCATTAGAAATTATTTGCAATTAAAGCTTCAGAATCAAATGAAAGTATATCAGTTTATTCAGTTGTGATAAACATTAAGGGAGCGGCATGGCTAAGTATATGAGAGACTAACCGACAGACATACACACGGACAAACACAGGCTGAGGAACAGAAAGGCAAAATCACAAGTTGAGGTAGAATCTGGTAGAAAAATACACATCCTTCTGAAATGTTAAATGTTAGAATGACGGTCCATAAGAAGAAAAGGTCAAGGGAACAACAATATATAGAAATGCACATGGATACATAAATACGGACATATAAACAAGACTGCATATAAATTAACGGGAATAACAGACTTATAAAAACATGACGATTGACAACTTTATTTTGAAAACTTATACATAATTTCAATAGTAATACACAACAATTATACTTTTTCAGATATTATATCAACTATAAATCAAACAGGCATACAAGGATATAGAGCCGCCGACAAGTAATGTTTTTAACTATGAATGAAATTTACTAACTCAAGAAATTTCAAAACTTAAATAACATGTATATTTGTTTCGTTTAGGAATAGCCGTTGAAAAATAATCCTCAGTTTTATTTTGTACAAAACTGTAATAAATAAAAAGATTGAGAGCATTTTTCATGTGAAGCGAAAAGTTTACTTTTTGTTCCGTAAGCTTCTGGGCACAGTCCTCTGGATAAAAACAGAAGAAACAAAATGTGCACTATGAAATTATTAGAACCATATAAGTAATAGAATGATGCGCATGATTAAAATTTTCTTTTACTAGTTGTGTCGAAACAAATTGTGTACAATTAACTTATATCTACTCTGTATTAGAGAGGATCTTTCAAGGCTATGGTATTATTGAATAAATGCTCGTTAAGGCCTTCACTCCACTCTTATTCCGTGCTTGTTTGATGTTTATATGTGGCTTTTAGAATGGTGAGTGATCGCCCATTATAATTCAGTGTTTTGAGGGTTATATCGTTTCATTATTTAATGTGCATCAATAACCATAATGTTACATTTAAGGACTGTTGTTCAAGTGTGTCGATTTCACCATGTGAGCCAGAAGTGTTTTACGCGAAATGCTTAAAGAAATGGTATTTGGACTCATAATCGAAACAAATTTTTGAGTTTTTAATTTTAATTTTTTTTAAAAAAAAGATTTTACGTATAGTATACTTATGTTATTTTATATATAATTTACAGCATTTAAGCATCTGTACATTTTGAAGAAAAATATTCTTTGAAATTAGCCTTTCCTGGGCACAGCATACCCGCTTTAGTTCTGAAGTGCAGTTAAACAGTATTACATGCATACTTAAGGGCTGTTGCATTCTGGTAACATGGATCACAGAATTCAATCGTAAAAATCTAGATAAATTTTAAAAATTCATTCGACTTCATTTCCATATTGTTTATAGTCAAATATTATGTGGTACAAGATTATTACATTTTATTTTTTGTTAATCAGATATATAGCACAAGAGCAAACGACTAACACTCCACCTCCGCAGCCACATCCTATGGCAATTGTGATAGTTACGTTGTTAGTTGCAGGTTGTTGGGTGGTTGAGGCACTGAAAAGGAAAACAATTTTTTTTTTTAAAAAAAAATCCATTACATCGTTACACAACTTTCATCAATGCTAACCCTTTAATATCGTTCACATACAGAGTTCAGTTAAAGAAAACTTTGCTTCAAACTGATACGGTCAAGGAATTGCTTCAAACTGATACGGTCAAGGAATGGACTTCCAGGGCACCCTTGCTTTCTGTGGCGGATTGGAATAACGGATAATCGCACAAATTAAACTGCACCCTAACGAGTCGTGCATGCCAGCAGACGATATACAACTATAATCCAAAGAAAGAAAGAAAGAAAGAAAGAAAGAAAGAAAGAAAGAAAGAGAAAGAAAGAAAGAATGAAAGAAAGAAAGAAAGAAAGAAAGAAAGAAAGAAAGAAAAGAAAGAAAGAAAGAAAGAAAGAGGTGAGTCTTAATGAGCTCTATGTAAATGATGAATGGATTAAGTAACATTATAACTATAATTAGATCATATTTACATTCTCAGGTATGGCATTCATTTGGAGCATTAGAAATTGATAACAACTGATCATAAATAATACCAACTTTTAAAGCATAAATAAATGAAAATCGAAATTCATTGTGATGACAGGAGTCTGACGTTTTATCAATAAACTACGATGTAGTCTCTGGCAACTCGAAATCACATTATTGGTACTATAAGTTAGCACAAGGAGTGCATGTGTGACCCCAACCTATGCTACATTCGGCTTTTATCACGCGTCATTTAGGCGGAAGTAGCCGATTCTGCTGCGGGATCAATAATACTTTAAAGCAATTTCACCAGATTCTACCCTGCAGTAAATAAGCGTTAGGGTCTAATACTCGTACAGATCACAGAGCACAGTCTGTGTTATCTTTTAATACTACCGAATCCAGCATCCGTCTCGGCTTTAATATTGGAAATGTGATGATGTAGTAATCAACCGTCATTTCTACTATCCCAACTTTAGCTATTTTTGTTCAGAAAATTTATATCAAATTATTATATGATACAATCTGAAATAAAAGGCATGTTAAACATTTTATTTTATGAAATTACATTTAAATTCATTCCAAATCGGCTACTTCCGCCTGATGCTGTCCTTTAAACAGACTTAGTCTGGTCCCCTGCTTAGTATGCTCCCTGCGATACACTCCGCTATAGGCCATGGAACACAATTAATTTTACTATATAGTCTCCACATTTGTTTCTCAGTACTGAACTTTTCACTGTGTGACAATCAATACAAATCATATGTTAATCTAAAATACCTTCAAAGATGACTTTACGGTGAAGTTCTTGTCAAGGGTTGACCTGCATTTTTATGAGAGGCTGAATTGTAAACAAAACACCATGCAACGGAACACAGATTTCACTTCCGAATCATCACCATGACCTTATTACTCAATGTGCACTGTCGCAGAAATACACACAGACAACCACACCATAAGCTCACATTCTAAAGAATAAACAATTGCTTTTAAATCCTTACCAAGAATGCCAAAACCTAACTCTTGTATCACCACCAAACGGAGACTGGAAAAAGTGATCTAAAAATAGACTGGGACTACATTCGTACCCGGATTTTATTAATTGTGTACTGATGCCTATAGTTAAGCGGAGTGCATCGCAGAGAGCATACTAAGCAGGGGACCAGACTAAGAAAGACTTTGTGACCGTAATGGTGAAAATAAAGGTTAATTCGCCGGATTAGGGGCCCCGAGTGGCCGAGTGGTCTAAAGCGCTGTCTGTTACGGATCACTGCCATCTCACCTCTGTCTGCGTGGGTTTGAGTCTAGGATTCGGCGAATGTGGATATGTGAGAAAGCTTGCCAGTAGCTTCTTGTGGGTCGGTGGTTCTTTCCGGTGATTTCCCGGTTTTTTCCTCCACCATTAATACTGGCCGCCATGAATAGCCTATCGTGTGCTGAAAAATGGCGTTAAGCCCAACAACAACAACAACAACAACAACCGGATTAGAATAACGTGATAGTCTTCCGAGAGTTATACGTTGGTATGAAGCAATATTTTGAATGGATATGTGTAGCTTTTTATACTGAAGCGATAAAAGACGCGCGAAAAGTCGAATCGAGCGGAGGCTAGAGTCACGCTTGCACTCCTTGTGTTAATTTACAGTACGGATAAGGTGGTTTCGTGTTTCCCGATATTTTATCGTACTTTATTGATAAAACGTCAGACTATTGTGATAGTAACAATAAGGTGATTCCATGTTGCCAGAGAATTCATCGTACTTTATTGACAAAACGTCAAACTCCTGTGATATCAACAACATCAGTAACGCGCTTAAATTCGTTTTGGACATTACATACATGTACATTGTCATAGTGTGACATACCATTTCATGTTAAATATATATCACTGAAATTAAAAATGTTTCTATAGAATGATTTAGATTTCGTTGCCTGTTTTTGTTATATGTTACCTTCAAAATAAAACAATTGTTTATTTTATTTTGTCAAACCAAGGGAAATTTATTATTGAAATAGACTATATACCGTACATTATGTAAACATCCTTTTCCCTTAAAACGTAAATACACATGCGCTCTTATTGACCCGCCTTGTTAACTATGTGGACTTGTCATTAGATGAAATAGTCTTTAGGGCAATACGTTTGCTCTGTTCCAATATATGTCATATGAGAAAGAACATTAACATCATAAAACACAAATCCATTGTAAAAAAACTGTTACCTAATCAATTAAAATGTGTTTTATTTCTGTTAAAAAAAGAAGATGAATCCATATTTAAAGCAGATACAACTTAGATTTTAATCTCCTAACTTGGATATATTTTCATTTTCTTAAAGCATTACGATAAAACGAAAGTGTGGCACTAGACAATATTAACCTGATGAAACCTATTTAAAAAAGTTATCAGTAAGTACGAGTTGTTTTCTTGCACCATATTTTGCAGTGACTTTAATTGTATTTTACGTGGAAATAATACGACGTTAAACATATTATTTCATATTTTGACCTTTCATTCTCTACTTTACCGTCAAGCTATTGCCACTTATTTCCAAAGATGATAAATTGTCAGAAGTTTGTGAGACTGTTTAGTACCAAAAAAAATAGTTCATGCTTTTTGCGAACGAAACACAGAGTAAATATAGACATCTCTTGAAACGAATAATTCACCTGCAACAAATTTCAGCTGCACTGCTGTAACTGTTGCCACAGCAGCCGTGTTCACAATATTTTGTGTATCTACTTCCATACGTGCAATCTTGTCCCTTGTCACTACCTTGCGCAGCTGCAAAAATCAAGAAAAAAATAGCTACAATATTAAACAGTATTTTAGTACGGAGTAGAGGACGTTGTTATCAATAATGCTCCTCACAGTGGGTTATCTCACTTTGGTAGGATAATGCCACTGCCACAGTAATACAAATCTGGTAGTAAGATGCCAACAGGAGAAAACCGTATGCTACAAATAATTGCATCGTGTTCAACTAAGATTGCAATTATTGCTATCTTTACTTTTCACTGGCTTTAGTGCATAATGTGAACATTTTGCTTATAACGAAGGAGGAAAACGTCAGGAATTCTTTCTTGCAGATGACAAAACAGGGTGGCTGACATCATGTTACAGTGGCGCTCTACGGGTTCATATTTTGCATATGTTAGAATTTTATAGAAAAAGAATTCCCAAGTTTGTCTTCATTGGTTATGCTGGCGATTTAAAAAAAATACATAGTATATTTTAGGTATTGTTTAAAGAACCTTTAATTCCGTTCATTTTGGTGTATGGTTGATGGGTGTAATATGTGTTATATAGTATACAACTTGGGCTTGCTTCAGATGTGCACCTCTCAAAAAACTGATAGCTCTGCTTGATTATTTTTTTTTTATTTCCTGAACTTCAGAGGTTAATTTTTTATTTAAAAAACCAGCGGATATTTTTTAAAACATTTTATGTATTTGATAATTCATCATCATTGCACTTTCAGAAGCTGGTAATGTCCAGTCTGGCAAAATTAATTTTCCCATATATATATATATATATATATATATATATATATATATATATATATATATATATATATATATATATATATATATATATATATATATATATATATAGAGAGAGAGAGAGAGAGAGAGAGAGAGAGAGAGAGAGAGAGAGAGAGAGAGAGAGAGAGAGAGAGAGAGAAGCAAATACAATTCCAATTTAAAGAATTTGAACACGCAAGTAGAGCACACTCCCACTTCGCTCTCTACATACAAGTTCAGGTTTTGATGTTACCAGAAATATTAGGCTAATACCCCATTTCAGAAACAAAAAAATTCATTAATACTTTCCTCACTTTTGGAAAATGGCTGGAAATTGCTGGAAATTTTAAATAGCCACGAGAGCATCGGAATTTATTATTACAAAATGTACTTATTGACAAGATCGTGAAATCTAGACTTCGCTTTCGGTACAACAATGTGCTGATTATGCTGTTATTAAGGAATGTATCTTGAAGGGTTAAGAGTTGATACCTGAAGCATATGGACCAAGGTTTAGGAACCATGGAAACGAAGTTGGACAAACCCATGTCGAATTTACAAAGGAAAAAGAACAACTGTATGATAGGTGGTGCTCAGCCATGAAGGTTAATCATGATTATGATAACCTCAGACAGCTCATATTTTAGTTAAATAGTTCAATCATTGCGTCCATGGTGACGTCATACCAACCTAAATGAGCAAAAGGCGATACGTTTGGAAAATACTGGTCTTACAGCTGAAGATTATTTCTTTACTCATAAAAACTTTAAATTGTTAATAAATTTTCCACTTATCAACTCTTTTTTGAGAGCGGGGTGGGTGGAGACAAACTCATCTCAGTCTCATATGAACACTTCCAAGTTTCAATTTGGCATAACTTTTCCTAATCAAACTTCTGATAAGATTGAACAGAAATCCTTATCTCTTCCTACGTGAACTCATTTTAAAAAGAAAAAGCTTGTCATTTATGATTGCTACAGTGTTAAAACTAAAAAATAGAATTAAGACAGCGCTAGTACAAATGCTCTTATTTCAAAGAGGTCAAGATAACGGTTTGGCATTGATAGTAATACATTGGTTTGGTCAGACAAATCCCATTTATGGAAAATTATGAACCATTCATATCGAAAGGTTCTATAACACTTATTATTAATTCTGTCTTATTAACACATTAAGGGTCACAAGAGCTTCACATATTTTGTATTATCAGATACTTTGCCTGTATCCGAGAAGTTATCTTCTTCTGTAAATGATCTTATTCAGGGAATATAGTACGGCATAGACCATTTCATGGAGACTTCGGCGAACTTCGTAATTTGCTCGGAATTTTGATTACGTGGCGGTTGGTCAACTGACCTCAATAGCCAATCGATAGCTGATGATGGTCAAATAATCTGGTTCCCTGCTTAGTATGCTCCCTGCGATGCACTTCGGAGTGCATCGCAGGGATCATACTAAGCAGGGGACCAGACTAATGGCCAAAACAAGGCGGACGCATCAGCAGTAGCATCAACTGTTCCAACTACTCCAGCTTCGTTTATCGAGTTGAAAAACAGCGATGATGCCACATATATTGACAAAATTTAATATTGGAACCATTCTGTCTTATTTTCTGGAAACCAGGGCGCATTTTTATAGCCATACGAGAGAGTAGCTATGAGCAGTTTACATCTGGACATATACATGCAAGTATGGAAACGGTGTCGATGTTCAAAATTTAATCCTTTTTTTTTTTTACCGTAACACCGTATTTCATAAATCGAGTTTCGTTTACCAATAAAATAATTTTTTTCGTATTAATACACAGTATAACAAACCTGGAATATTTTTCGACGGTAAAGCTGCAGAAGTCCCAGGCATTTAGCGGGCAGGTAGCGGGCATTTCTTAATTTGTTTTAATCCGATACGTCTAAACAACAATGTATGCCATTTTGTTATGCCCACCAGCGTTTGATTGGCTGGAATATAAAGTGACTCGGGAGGTTTTTCGGATAATTACGGAGCAACTCGGCTAAATCCGGTATGACATGGGCTATTGTTACTGTTCCTCTCCGTTGTGTCAACCTGGCATCAGACTTAGCCTCAGGACACATGACTGTTGGAACAGTGACTTTTTACCGACTGAAGGTGTTCATTTCTTACTAGGCAATGATCTGGCTGGAATAAAGACTGAATAATCTACCTGTAATTTACAAGCCTTGTTTGGATCAAAAAGTTAATCATGTTGAGATTAAAATCATTCATTTATACTCATGCTTCTGCAGTTACCAGAGATATGGCAAAAAGGGCTCTTGTGAATGTTGTTGATCAGGGAACTATTCTTTTAGCTGGCACATTTATTGGTTGGTCCCTTGATAATCTCGCTTCGACCATGTATTCATTAGTCAAGAGGTATTAAGCACAGTTATCCTGAATTTACTGCTCATTCTCTCTATTCTAATCAGAGTAATAAAATACAACAAGTCATCATCGAACAGGAACAAAGTCATGAGATATGTCTGTTTCAGAGGGCTATTCGCGATACCGAAGCTACATATATCCCCGTTTTTTATCTTTTAAGCTGTCAAATTGTCGTGCCGAAGTCATTTTTGCAGGAAATTCTTGGTTTAGTCTAAGATACTTATTGCAAGATGTGGAATCGCTTTTATTGGGCGAAAAAGTGACTTTTAAAAATACTGTCATGCCTATCACCCTGAAAGATTACTCAAAACTTTAAAGAATATGATTCGGTTGTATTGCTTTGAAACAGGAAAAGATTGAGACGAGTGTGTTTATTTACTGTCGCTTAATGTTAAGGCATCAATTTAATAATCACAAAGTGTGAGTCGTTTTGAGCTAGTTTTTGGAAAATACTGTCTAAGGAAGATTGAATTTAGTGCGAGTGAAACTTCTTTCAAATGAAGATTCAAAGACTGTCTTGACTGTGTCTCTGAATTCAAACAAAAGTTGCCAAATCTTGTGAAGTAGCAAGGACTAACTTCACTCTACTCAGTTAAAAATAAAATTAATGTATGATAGAAATACAAAAGAAAGAAATTGTCAGCCCTTTGACAGAGTTCTGAATATCTTGCCCGTACCTGAAAATCCTTTTCGGGCTAAATTGTACTGTCCTTATGCACTTAATAGGAAAAGAGATGACTTAAATTATATCATTAACACCCCTCGGAGGAAGAAAAATATTGGTCATACAAATATTTTAAAGGAGTATGTTTGATACATTTCGCCCTGTTAATCATCCAATCAATTTATGTGTACATGTCACACACAGTGAGGATTTAAGATAAGATAAGATAAGAATAAGATAAGAATTCTTTATTTCAGACTGCATAGTCCATACATCTAAATTAAAATACTGATATAGAATAAAACATTGTAAACATAAAAGAACATATATACATACATACATATATACATACATATACATATATATACACACACACACACACACATATATATATATATATATATATATATATATATATATATATATATATATATATATATATATATATATATATATATATATATACATATACACACATACATATACAAATACACACATACATATACACATACACACATACATATATATACACACATACATATACACATACACACATACATATATATACACACACATATATATATATACATATATATATATACATACATACACACAAACAAACACACACACACACACACACATATATATATATATATATATATATATATATATATATATATATATAAACACATACATATACACACATACATATACACACATACATATATACATATATCCAAGATGAAATGCTATCAGACTGTTTTCATGTTTCCAGATGTTTCAATACATATAAATAAAATCTGACATGACCTAAGACTGAAAATGATGCACCTATGAAACAGCATCTTTACAGGACGAATCATCTCAAGCAGGAATGCTGGAGAAAAAAATTCAGTATCTGCTGGACAATGGTTTTATTGAACCAGGTAAAAGTAATTGGAGTCATCTATGTAGTTTTGTACCTTTACCAAATGATACATTCCGTATGTGTACTGACGTTACAAAATTCAACAAATCGCTAACAATGATTCATTTCCAATGGCAATAATAACGGTTGCATGGACTTGATAGGAAATGCAAAATATATAACTAAGTTTTACTATTTGGATTTATTCTGGAAAATTGTACTCCCGTTGAAAGTGAACATAATTTTCGACATTTGCAAATCGCGACGTACTTTATAAATATTAAGTGATATACTTTGGTATAACAAATTTTCCCTTAACATTCAACTGTTTAATGAACAAGATAACATCTGATCAGGTGTGACGCTTACGTCGATCCAGTGATGCATTTGACAATTAAATTAGGCAAAATTGACTTGTGCCGTGTTTGTGTTACATATTAGAAACAGAACTTGGGACACGGTCGAATTAAAACTGAATTCCAGGTGCCTATCAGTAAAAGCAGCTAATGAGAATTTTGGGTAGGGATGGATAATATCGGAAATATTGTTCAAATATTTCCATAATGCTGAACGCCTAATTTGTTGAGTACGAAATACAAGTTTCATTGGTCTGGCAAATATCAGGAGACTTTTGATGAATTAAAAGTCAAACTTATGGGTGTAACAGTTCTGAAAATATGTCTTGATGCAAATGATGTAGGTGACGATGTAGTATTGATTTAAAAAGACTAAAATAGTGCGGATTATCCAGTAAGCTTTTTCTCTATAAAATAAAATCAAACGCTAAAGAAGCACCAGAGAATTTATTTCAAAATCGAGAATGAATGTTTGGCTTTGATATTGGCTTGGCAACACTTTAAAGTGTAATATTTGTTCAGCTCCTTCTCCGATCACTGTATTCAGCGATCACAACCACCTTACTTTCATTAATAAAATAAAAAACAAAAGTCACTGATTTCTGAGGCGGCGATTGATGTTACAGGAATACAATATTGACATTAGGCTTATCAAGAAAAAGATATTCTGATTACAGATGTACTTTTACGTGCATAGAAGAAATCTACTTCTTTATTGTATGTATGTATGTATGTATGTATGTATGTATGTATGTATGTATGTATGTATGTATGTATGTATGTATGTATGTATGTATGTATGTATGTATGTATATATATATATATATATATATATATATATATATATATATATATATATATATATATATATATATATATATATATATATATATAGATGCAATAAACTGACGACGAACAGTACGAAACTAGTAACTAACTAGCCTAAGCGCTTTCGACTCTTAATGAGTCTTTTTCAAAGGCAAATACAAAACATAGTTACGACAAACAAATAAACACAAAAACGTTGCGTTTGTAAACCTCTACATTTCTATCTTCACATGTGTTAAAACTATAAATACAACCATTTTAACACATGTGAAGATAGAAATGTAGAGGTTTACAAACGCAACGTTTTTGTGTTTATTTGTTTGTCGTAACTATGTTTTGTATTTGCCTTTGAAAAAGACTCATTAAGAGTCGAAAGCGCTTAGGCTAGTTAGTTACTAGCTTCGTACTGTTCGTCGTCAGTTTATTGCATCTATTTTAATTAATCCCTGACAGACGTGATCCCTTGGTGGATCCAGTACGCTTGAGAGGGTTGTTATTCGCCATATGATTTGTATTCTTTATATATATATATATATATATATATATATATATATATATATATATATATATATATATATATATATATATATATATATATATATATATATATATATATATAATTTAAGTCTTCCATAAGAAATCTTCCTATGTAATTTTAGTTACTATTGTAATATATAATTTTGATTTTAGAAGGTTCTGGAAGCGAACTTGTACGGTTTGGTGTAATTTTCCATTACGATGGTTGTATTTTTGTTCCTCAGAAAATGCTATTGCAACATAGGTCATGTGAGAATGTGTATAAAAGAGACTTTGTTATAATTTTAGATGAATCGTTTATTTAAATTATTAATTATTATTATATAGTGCTCATCAAAGTTTGGACTGAAACACTATTTTGTGATTATTCTAGTTTCATTTTAAGACATTCTGGATTATATCACTGTTACAAGTCAAGACTGTTGGTATGACAACCTATTCAAGACTATTGGTAAATCAGCACATGCAAGACCTGGAATTCATTCAGAATATTCTTTACTTTCGGACTTCTGATAGAACATTTAGGATTATTGGGATATAATTAACAATACAAACCACATTCACATAATGACAGTACTTCAACAGACAGCGTCTGTGATACAGTTATGATAAAATTATTCAGTAAATTGTATTAAAACAATTTTTTATACTTGTAATATAATTGTGTACCATTTCAATAAGGAGTATGTTTTTTCTATGTGAAATACTATACATTGTATAATACTTAAGTTGGCAAATCTACAACTCTGCAGCTACAGGAAAGTAAATTACTTTCTGCTGAGTAAATCACGAACGTTTCACGTGTTCATGGAAAAAAACTGTCGGATGACGTAGAAACCCAGACGGTAGTCGGTAAAAAAAAACATGATGCCTCACTTTGAGATTCTGACGAAACCCAAACACTAAAATTTATGACCATATTTGGTCGCGTCTTGAGACTGTATAAGAAGCCAAGGAAGTTGCTTGGCAAGGTCAGTCTGTTTCGTCAGAACTTAGAGGCTTGTATTATTTACAAGTAAGTTATCGTCTGCGTACAATTTCTATATAGCATAAGGACTTTTAATGTTAAGATGTTAGAGTAAGTATTCAATCTAAGATCAGTACATTTGCAACATTGGATTATTTTAATAGTTCTTTACTATTCTTTACTATAATGTATTGGAAAGTTTAATCGGTTAAAGAACTTATATTTACTTGTAATTTTTATAGTTGATTATTATAAAGGACAACGTTCGCTACCAACTTCATACTCAGTAATAACTAATTCTGAAATGAGATACTCTCTAAATAGTAGAGTTTAATGTGTTGGTATTTTAGACTAAATTCAGTAAAATATATTTCTACTAAGTGATTGAGGTATTAGTCTGAAATATTTAATTATCTGCACTATTTTCTAAAAGGCATAAATTATACAAATGTATGATGTTGGTAAGCGAAGGAATATCGTAGTTTTGTATATACCTCTTATATCCGTAATTTCAGTTCATGTAGATTGATATTAGAATGTAATTTTGTATGTTGAATGTTTCAATAAAGACCAGTCTGTTTCGTCAGAGCTCAAAGAGGCTTGTATCGTTTACAGATCTGTATACCAGAGTTTTGCCCAAGATGTAGCCGTGTCTACACCGTTATGCGTGACACCTTATCTTAAGAGAGCCGAACTTTCTTCTTTTTCAATCTCGTCATGGGTCAATGCATCTCTTAAAGTTACAAGCATTTCCTTCTCATAGCAGGGAATGAGAAGATGATTGTGATAACAACATTTCATATCATAATACTTTTTAAATTTATAAATGCTCATAATCAAAATTTTTACACACATCCTTGATCCAAGCTTCTGTGTGGAGCAAGGATATTGTTCTGCGTCATTTTATTTATCTCAATTTGTTTGCAATGCGTCTTTTCAATTTCTCACCTAAACTATCAGGTGCTAATTTTACTACCGTGTGTGTGTGAAACAATCAGATAAAACAATGTCTCTACGGTTTTGTCAGTTACGAATAGAATACAACCTCAAAATGTTACTTTTGCTATAATTTTAGTTTTCATGATCAACCAAGAATGGCCAGCAAAACCGATGAACTATTCTGTTTTTATCTGCATCCATTTCTAGACTGTTTTTCATTCTTTCATATAATTAGTACCTTGAGTCCTCTTGAACACTTGCGAGATGTGTCAGAAATAACCTTGATTTATTCTCTCTGATACTGCCTTAGGAGGGCAAGAAATAACTCAACAAATACGAATACACAGTCATCTGTCAGATAAACTGACTTATCAGATGCAACCAAATACCTAAATTGAAAAAATAACTTGGCATGTCTCCCGCTGAGTTTATTCCCAATTAACATATAACAATCTGCGAATGACGCATGGCCAAGCTGTTGATTGAGAGGCCTCTAAGTGCCCTTGAATAACAGTAAATAAATTTACAAAAGAACGTATTATGAATTATCTGAGTGATCATTAACAGAGTATACTTCTTCACGTATAGTTCATATGCAGTAACTATTATTGTAAACAGTCCAAATCACTTCTTGCCCTACTTTAGGACACTGCGAATCAATGGTCGTTTATATTGCGAATGCAGTATTGGGACAATGACGCGTTTGGTAATTTAATGCCAATAACGCGATACTAGTCATAAACACAGACATCGGTATTGAAAAGCTCTACCTCAGAATATAGACCTACTTCTCAATAAAATAAATTAACTTTGAAAATGAAACCATGCAGAACATTACTGAAAATATTTTCGAAACATTTTCTATAACATTTTGTGACTACAATAAAGTATTGAACAGCGATAAAACATTGACTTCTTACAAAATCATTTTATATAATTTAGTTAATATGTAAATTATATGTCACCAGCAAATAAATAAATAAATATAAAAAAACCAGAAAAATAAATATGAATAAATATGTATATATGAGATAACATCCTAGTCGACACTATATAATTAATGTATTAAAGGATAATAATATATTTTGAAACTTTGATCCTTCTCCATCAATACCGTTTTAAAATTTTCCAAACACAGTTTAAAAGGAATGCAACAGCGTCTTTCTAAGCTGCACAAATGTATGCTGTTGTTGATAATTTCTTGCTTTACTTTTGTATCTGCTGAGGTTTTTCCTGATTTATTCATAAGCAATATTCAGAAATAACGTCCAAGAATATGTCCGATCTCTCTCATTAATACTTATGGGACAATGTCTTTTTTATTATTACATTTTCAATCAGTGCATGTTTTGTTGACCACATGGGTAGATTTTTTTGAAAGAAAATGGTCTACAAGTAAATGGTTAAATCGTTTTACATTACATTCTTGCAATTTATTATTATGGTATAACCTCCGTTGTCTTCATTCTTAATGTTATCCATGAATGAATAGGATGGATTTACTAAAAACAGCATCGGCTGGATGTCACAGTAATGGTGGCCACAAGCGGAAGCCAGCCAGGTGTCAGTTTTAAGTGGTAATTGTTGCAGTAAAATGGTGCACAATGGTCAGGATGATATGCGAATATTCAATGAAGGCAGGATACAAAACATTTCTGATGCATCATATCAACGTTTTTCTTGGATGATGGAATATCGATAGGAGTTTAGATGTGCAGTTTTGAGACATTCCCCATCTTGTTTTTTTTTTATTACTCGCTGCTAGTGTAATTACCTGTTTCTTACAATGCACGTAAGCTGTCTTCATTAGTAATGTTCATTAGTTATCTTTATTAGTACGAATTGCTTGGTACATAGACGCAGGAGGTCGTGGGTTCGAATCCTGACCGAGTCATACCAAAGACTTATGAAAATGGTACTAGCAGTTGCCTCGCTTGGCGCTCAGCATTAAGATGTTAGTGTTATGACTGGTCGGTCTGGTGTCAGGATAACGTGACTGGGTAGGACATGATGCTACATGTCTGTGGCATAATGCCCCAGTGCTAGACATCACTATAAACTGTATTACTGCAGACATTGTAGCGATATGGCTGATAAATTGTTAAAGCTACGTTAAGAAATCACACACACACGAACGCACACACTTAGTGAGTAGTAGTAAATAATAAATGTAATTTAGTGAATAATAACCGTTATCATCAAAAATGAGTTATGAAAAAAAAATCTGGTCCAAACAAAAATTACCAACAAGTATGAGAGGAAAAAAGACCAAGGCAAGAAACAAAATTAAACCAGATCACATAGAAGTTTCCTTATGGAAGCATCTGACACTAGATTGAGTGGTGTAGGCTTAAGAACAATTCAGCTGGACTTGGATGAAAGCAAACAAAGCCTCAGAAAGAGCATTTCATAGGCTGATTTCACATCTGCAATTGCTGACCTGGTTAAAAATACAACCTTAAAGAAATTGCCCCAACTAGTGTATGGGAATTAATGGAGAACGTGAAGAAGGAAGAACAGTGAAGGAAGGTGGTTGTAGAATGTTAAAGGGTAGTAAAGAAGAGGACGGGAAAGATGATGGATAGGATTGATTCAGTGAAATTTGAAAGTGCATGGTACTTTAATAGTTTTGTGTATGAAGGAACCAAATCAGAAAAAGGGATAAAAATCGACATTTATGATGAAATTTTGGAGAAAATTATAATGTAAGTGTAATTTACAATGTTATGAGCTTATGGAATTGACCAGATATGTATAAGTTATATTTCGCTGCATAATACTTTTAATTAATAGTTTAATATTTTTGTTCGTTTCATGGGGGGGGGAGCTGTGATATACTGACCAATTATTTTCTTTCCTAGTTATTTCTCTAATTCATACTTTTATTCGTCAATTATGTAATTATTCCACGGATCCACTATTTTCTTATTCACTGTATCGTATCTTTTAATCATCAGTTCATTCGCCATTTCATAAATCAAATTTCATTCATCTATACGATTACTTAATGTTTTAATCATCTTTATCAATGATATACATCCACAATCAAATATCCAGTGCCGTCCTATGGCCCATTCCTTATCCTTGCAATTACATCCAAATCTACGTATAGACTCATTTATATTTGCTTTTCTTCCATTTTTTTCTTCTGTCATTTATTTTTACACTGGTAATTTACATTCTTTTTTTGCTGTGTTTAATGGTGCGCTAAATTGATTTAACTCCGGAAAGTTCTGTTTGAGACCGGCAAGAATGGTCTCAGGTGGATTAGTTTCACTTATGGCCATAGCCCACTGTATTACTATTCAACTGCCAGATCAAAAGTATATTTAACAGCCAAATCTACAGTATGTGCTGTAATACTATGGGTGGTTTTATGATGGATGTCTGTATTTTGTGTGAGTGTAAGTGCCATGCTTATGATAAATTTGAGGAGACACTTTATAAATTCATGCACTAGAATATGTACATGGAATTGTTCTGCCTTTTTATGAATATCAGCATACAAATCGTATCTATGAATGCGAGAAGCCTGCATTGTTCAGTATTTAAACGAAGGGACCTTTTCCAATGTCGAAAACAGAAGAATGCATCTATTATATGCATGAAAGAAACTAATAGTACAAAGACCGATAAAATATATTGGTCTGCTGAATGGGGATACAAATGTATATTTAGTTACTGTACTAGTAACAGTGCGGGGTTCTCAATATTCTTTAGAAATTTTTGAATTTGTGATCCATAGAGAAAGATGTGACAGTCAAGGAGATTTATTATGTTGGACATTACAATTAACGGAAATAGCATAACCCTCGTAAATGTGTATGGTTATAACAATGATAACCCTAGATTTTATAGAAATCTAAATGAAGAAATTTTAGTATTTGAGAACTCATCAATTATAATGTTTGGAGATTTGATTACTGTTTAAGAACTAGATTTTGAGACTTATAATATTTTACATAACAATCATTAGCAGTCTAGAGCAGCAATCCAAAACCTTAAGATAAACTAGAATTTATCGACCCTAAGTAGTAGATGAAAGTAAGAATACGAGCTCAACAACCCCCTCCAGACCTCCAAACAAATACAAAATACCTAGGTAACGTAATAGAACACCTGTTGCAATCAATAATTGCGTTAAGAATCCGAGCTCAACAACCCCTCTAGACCTCCAAACAAATACAATAGAACACCTGTTGCAAAATACCTAGGTAACATGTAAAATTTAATTACGTGATGTTCCAGAATAAGCAAAATGATATGTCAGACTCAATTTTCCAAATCATTACGATTTAGCAGAGCGTGGCGATTGTGGACTAAATTACACATTAGAATTCCAGTAAGGTAAGAGGTATTATACCTCATTACCAACTGTTAATGTCTCAACTGTAGATATCAAAAATATTTCATTATCATGGTAATAGAGGCTAAACTTTACTTTACCGCTCACATAACGACGGGACTCAAACAAATCTTTTATTTGTGATTTGTTAAGAGGGTATTTTTTGTCGATAAAATACACCTTTGACCGATCAAGATCAATTGTAAGTTTGGTGTATTTTTGCTGACTAATCGGACAGTGAAAGTTTTTAAATTCCGCTAGCAACTTTTGATACAATTGTTCGAGATAATTAAAATACTCGCTGTTATCAGATCTGATGAGCGAAAGTTTTAACTTGTCACGGGTACCACTAAAGCATATGCCTGATGTTTCATTATTAATTTCAACTGTCAATGGTTTGTCGTCCATCATTAGATATTTGATTTTGCTACTGTAGCTATTTGTTACTGTCAAATTTTCAAACATTATTTTTAAAGTTTAGATAAAATTTTAGTTTGCAAAGATAATTTCAAGTATATCTCTATCATCATGACAATACCCAAGTGCAAGTGTATCTACCCCATTTTCGCAATAACGTTTATCATCAAAATTACTCAAACCGCGTTTGATAAGGACATCTGTTTCGAGCTTATGATGATTTGTCCGAATTGACATAGCTCTTATAAAACTAACACCACCATCAAGCGCGTACTTGTAGTCATCAAATTTTATAAACTTTTTAACAAAATCACGAGGCAGACCTTTTGCTTTTTTTGTTATTTTATTATTGTCTAACAATACGGCATACATTTTACTACGTAATCCGATAAAGTATTTGATAGCGCTCGAGTTCATTTCATCTTTGAACTTACCAATAACCTTTTTATTTGTGTCGTCATGAAATTTGCTGTCACGTGGGTAATCAGAAAGATCGAACAGATATCTATTATCATGCATATCCTGATAGATGTCCTCGCATTCGATTTCATATACGAGCGAATCAGTATCAGTAAACAATAATCTACTGGCCGGCCATTGATTTTTAACAAAATTATAATGAAAATCGTACATCAGCCACTTTGATAAATCTAACACTGAAGCTCCAACGTAGATCGGCTTGTTTAGTTTTAGATTTGTTTTTCTTCTTTGTATCGCAACAAGATTCTCATTAAATATTTTCATGCTCACAAAATCATCGTCTGACACAAGTTTGTTTCTGCGATTGACATCATTGACTAGTTCGATATTTACGCGTTTCCTAATATTCTCCATCGTCTTACCAAAAACAGAATTGTTCATCAGTTTGAAAAAGTTTTTCTCAAAATCAGTTTTTGCCGCAGCTCTTCTTGAAGTGTTCGAGTTAATATAACCTCTCATCCACGGCGACTGATTAAATTTTAGTACGCGATGAACTTTTCTCAACACAAGACCAGCATCGACTGCTTGTTTTAAAGCTTTGTAATGCAAAACATAATTACGTTTATGAAGCAAATTTGGTACTAGTTTCTTTACCATAGAATGTTGTCTTGGTAATGCTGACGCTTGTTGTTCTTCTGATAACAAACTATATTCTATAACCATCGATTCCGCGCAGAAAGGGTAATCGTTATGCAATTTGTGTAGCGAAGTTGGATAATCGAGATCAACTTCAACGAAATACGAAACATCGTCGGGTATCTTTTTTTTTCTGTCTCTGATAGAAATTGATCAGCCGTGATCCAATGAAATCCACCAAACGGCATTGGTTCTGCCATCGAATACCCGTACAAGTTATTGCAATCTAGATAAACTATATACTTCGAAGGAAGGTCAGGATTATACTCTTTCAAATATTTGTTGTTTGCTTCAGCATATTTCTTCGTTATCACGCTAATACCGCCTCGGATACCTTTTTCAATAAAATTGAACATATCAACATCAGTCAGTAATTCCAACCTTACCTTACTAAACTTTAACAGAGCATCCCATGACAGTCCGGGGGCAGAATAATACCAGCAAGGATCTAGTCCGTAATTATTATAACTCACTTCTCGAAAACTTTCAAAAACATCTGCTAATAATAACACGTCAGTTTTCAAATACAAATCGTGATAATCACCAAAAGTCTCACAATCAAACTCTTTCCAAATATCTTGTGCATACCTGTACTCATCATCAGTGATATTTTCATTTTTAAGTTGCGAGTAAAATTTGTCTTTGCTAGGTAAAGATGTTTCATCAAATTTACTCCAATCGTCGAGATATTCGTATGGAAAAACTCCTTTTTTACCTAATAGATTAAATTTATCTCCAAAACAGTCTCTTAGGTTATTAAATTTACTACAACCTTTTACTAGCTCATCTAACGATGCTGCCATAAACTGCAGGCTGTCAATAAAACGTAATTTACCTAGCGTAACTGACATATACTTTTCAAAATTATTTGGAATGCATTTGATGACATTATTGAGTTTTAGATGAGCTTTTATCTCAGGATCACCAAAAGCTTCTACGATGATGTGACTATCATATCCTCGAAAATTGTGAAGAATAACTGGAATAAAATCTGGAGCGTGAAATTTTAAATTACACTGGTCATGAGCCGCTCCACGATACTGTCCGGTCAAATGGCAATGGTCACGTACTTTTTTGTTGTCAGGGTCAAAAGCTTTTTCACAAATATAACAAATTTTCGCTTGCTCGTGAGCGGATTCTTGTTGAGGTGTTAATTTTAACATTGGCGTTACTTTTTTCAAACGATAAGTAATATTATCAACTTCGCTGATCAACTGCTTGAGAAGCCAAACAGCTGGATTTTTACCTCGATAGAGTTGGATTGGTTTAGATAATCTCGAATCAGCGCAACAAACTACCTTGTACGCTACTCCGCACGGAACATGATTTTGAATTTTTCTTGTACTCGATTGGTTAGGATCATTTTCTACGCCAAGTACAGGTTGAAGTAAGCATTCGAAATCGACGTATATGACGAAAGGAATTTTTAGTTTGTGATTATGATGGACAAACTGTAACACGCTATCTTTTTTAGATGGCATTGTTATTCTTTGTACGTCACTACAGTACTGCAAATGCTTTTGTAATGTTTCATTGTCTCTACAACCGTGCAAGCAGCGATAACAAAAGAACTTTTTGTTGTTATTTTTATTATACTGTCTTCCAACTAGTGTGTTAAAGTTTTTGATCCAAACGTAATGATTTTTATAAAACAGTAAATTTATAGTCGATTGTGAAGCCTTTTCTGAAATATACCTCGGATAGACATTTTCTTTTTCATCTAATCCGAAAACGTTAATCGAAATATTATTTTGCTTTTCAAACTTTGGTATTTGATTTTCTGCCACTGGAAAGTCAATACCAGCACAATTTAATCTTGACACGTGACTGATATACTTCTCAACACGGTCAGCATTTTTTTCTGCTGGAAATAGCGCGGAAAGAACAGCCCATTGGAAACATTTGCTATCGACGTTTTTTATGTTTATACAGCACTGTTTATTTTTTATTTTTGGTGGCAGGTCGATATACGAACTACCGCGTAATGCGTCATATTTCATCGTGTGAAACAAAATTTCCTTGATCATTTCAAACTTCCAACCCGAACCTAATTCGGTAAATTCTTCTATTTTTTTCCAAATTTCTTGGTGTATTTCATTAGATAGTGACAAAAGATCACTACCAAGTAAAACACGTCTAGATTTTGCGTTGATGTAAGGGTCTGCAATTTCCTTGTTAGTAGATTCTTCCGTCACAAGTAGTTTTGAAAATATAACGTGATATTGCACTAACAATCTTAGACCCTTGTGTTTTTCAAGCTCACGTTTTACAGTCGTCTGTAGCAGATGAAAGAGATTTGTTTCAGAAAAATTTACTAAAACGTTTTGATTATCAAACTGATAACTATTATCAAAACCTGCAAAAGCAGTCGCTATTTTAACAGGTTCTCCCATAAGACTTCTCTTGGCTATATCACGCAATTTTAACATTATTATATTATAATATAATCTCTAATTGATAATTTACCTCACACTGCGCATGCGCTAAACAACAATTAGAGATAAAAAATATCACCTATAATATAATGACAGTAAATCTGACAAGCGCACGTGAGCAAGAGGTATATCATGTTTATCCGAAGAACAACCTGTACGCTGGAAATGCACTTGGTTCGGTTATTAATATCATTACTGGAATATCTGTTGGTAAAGCAACGCCAGCGGGTTATACGATTAGTGTAAAGGGAGATAATACTGAAAGAATTACGATGTTTAGAAAAGATTTTATTTACACGTTATTTTGCGATGACATTCCAGAGGGGAAACGAGTATATCATTATAACGGTAAAGTCACTGATGATAATATTGAAAATTTATCCTTACAAGACGAGTTTCAGCCGCATCCGGTCTTTGATTTATACGAGGCTAACGATCGTGGTATTATTAGAAACAGAAAAACTAAAAAAGTTCTTAGTTCTATGAACAATATGGGATATCTTATAGTAACTGTTAGAGGAACATCGACAGATCGAGTTTGTTATACTGGTCATAGGTTTGTTTACGAGGTGTTCAACGGATCTATACCCAATGGTCTGGTTATTAATCATATCAATAATGTAAAAACAGACAATCGATTGGAAAATCTGGAGCTAGTGACCCAACAGGAAAATGTGAGAAAAGGACGAGGTGGTGGTATTAATTTTAGATGTCCAATAAAACCTGTTATTTCGTTAAACCTTGAAACGGATGAGGAGATCAAATTCAAATCAATTACAGCTGCGGCGAAATATTATAATATAAATCCCAGAGCAGTAAAATTTGTAGCTGATGGAGCAACAAAATCAGCTTTTTCAAACAAATATGATGCTAGTATTATTTTTAGATATGATGATTAATAATATTTTGTAATTCGGTTTTAGTCAAACAATGATGAGCAAATGCTATAATATCATCGCAATCAAATTTTAGCGTCACTACTGCACTTTCATTAATTTTATTTTTTTCTGCTTCTGTTAGTAATATTTTATGAGAATCACCTTGCATTACAATAACATCAACGGAATATGAACTATAACCTGACAGGCATTTTCTTACCGCTTCGGTCAGTTCGTGGTAGTTTATTATATTAACTTTTTGGTGATATTTTACCTTGTCAGTCATCTTATAACAACAAATTAGATAAAAAGTATATTATAATATGGATATGATGAAACGACTCGTTCAACTATACGAAGAAGATACTAGTGATATCAGCGATAAGGTCTCCACAATCTCTAATGATATGATAGACAAATCTGTTGGTTATAATGAAGATGATATTTTATTTAACAACGAGTCTGATGATGGTGAAATAGTCACCGTCGTTAACAGATATAATTATAGCAGACCAACCACTGGAAAATATAATGTCAAGTATCACATTGCTAAAAAAATTATAAAATTTAATTTTACCGTTACCGAACAGCAGATATTTTTACAGTTAATCAGACCTTTTTTAAACATCAAAATTTCAGGTCGACAGAAAAATATAAAATTTGATTTCATCTTTGTCAAGATTTTTAATCTTATGACGATCTCTGACGATCGCAGACAATATCTAATATCATTATGTAAACCAGTAAAATGCCAATCTATCAAAGGAAAGTATGAGGAAATTTATAATAGCATTATTTCGCAGTCGATAAAATCGACCGGGTTGGAATCCAGCTGTTAAATTTATCACTATACCCACGCCATTTGACTAAACTTTTATCTCCTTTTTTCCTAATCACTTTTTCGATAACGAAAACATCTTGTTCAGTTTTTTGTAGTTCTTGTTCGTAAAAACTACCTACGATAGGTTCCCCTGCCAGATCTTTTAACGCGTACGTTACAGGTACTGTTAAGAGTACTTTATCAACAACAAATACTTCTTCGCTCCAGTTTGGAGTAAACCCTTTTTCAAATATCTTTTTAGTCAAAGAGATTCTAACTTTATCACCGACCTTAAATTTATGTCTGCGGTACATGTTTTCGTTTGCTAATATTGGATTTTTGATAGCGTCATTGGGTGACATTTTGATGGTTCGATGTTTCGTGTTATTATATTCGCCTACGATTTGAGAAAGGTCATCGATGTATCTGTTGGTGTTTTTAGCTGTCATATGTTTATGTAATTTTTCGTTTAGCGTGCGATTAAATCTCTCGACAACAACGCTTTTGCCTTCGTTTCCTGTAACGTATTTTTTAATATTATTTTGTTCTAGAAACTGTTCAAACTTTTTGTTAAAAAATTCGACTCCATTATCAGTCCAGATTTTGTTTGGCTTTCTTTCGGTACTCGTTATTATTTGTTTTAACGCATCAGTGATTGACGTTCCTGTTTTATCTGAAACTGGCACACTAAAAGCGTATTTGCTGAAAACATCTGTGACATTAAACAAATATTTCTTATTATCGTTAAACTGAGCCAGATTGGATACATCTACCAAATCTATTGCCCAGATATCATCTACAGCGTTTGCAACAACTTTACGTCTCGGAAACTTTTTTTTTTAGGTCTGTGTAGTTCGACTGCAAGATCATCGTATACTTTTTTCCGAGTCCGAGTTTATATTTTGCTCCTATCATTCCCTGAACAAATCTTCTATCAAAACGTTCTCGTAGATTTGTTGGCTCCATATCATGTAATTTGTCTAACATTACTTTATCACAATCTGCTTTCGAGTTTTCATGATCACGATAACAGATATCGTGACGCATTGCTATTGCATCCACTTGATTATAAGGCTCTTGTCCTGGCAATGGATTGTCGTTTTCATCTAGTTGTTGATCTAGCGGATTGTAAGGACCTGTATACCGATGACCAGGCAAAGTCCAACCGCCTTTTGGTTTTGGTAATTTACCAATTAGTTTATGTATATCTATACCTAACCCTATTATTTCTCTGTTGTTACAACGTTGACAGTACGTAATGATTTTATCTTGTTCTATGCAAAGATCTTTGTCACAATCACAATTGCATTTCATTTTATTTTATTTTGTTTCATAAGATTAATCGTCGATCAAGATAACTCTATCAACGCTAGATCCTACTTGTTTTTTCAAAAACATACTTTTCTTTCTACCACAGATTGCACAAATACTTTTTAACATCGTTCTATTATTTTTCGTTTTTTCCGTCATCTCATCCTTGTTCTCTGTTTTAGTTTTACATTTGAGACAGTATGTTGACATTATTATATCAAGGAGTTTAGATAAAATTGATTGCAATATTATCATTCGCATGAGAAGGATACTCATCAAATTGTAAAATAAACTTCAAAAAGTTTTTACTTCCAGAGCTTTTACTCTGGTGCATTTGTCTGACAAACATGATACAATAATAACCACAAGCTGATGTTCCAATCGGCTGTAGTTGATTAGACGAATAATTTATTTTATCAAATTTTTTAAAAATATATTTTTTTATGAGATCGCTTGGAGGAAGTCCGAACGAATCAAAATAATTGTTATCGTGGACAGCAACCCAGTGGGTGCCAGAGCCATCATTGAAGTTTTCAATATTTACAACACAAGAACCGCCTGTTGATACGTCATCGAGTTCATCCTTGGAAAATACTCCTCGAAATCCAACAACGTCCTTCAATTTTTCAATGATGTCAAAATTTCTCAATAACGTCTGGTCCCTGGTAGAGTTAATCCGCGTCCGATTCCTAGTAAGTTTGGCAGCAGACTTCCCGCTAGTCCCGCTAAAAGTGGAGCGAAAGGAATAATTCCTCCTTGTTTTGTTTGTTTGCGTTTTGTTGTTTTCTTTTTTTTCGATGATTTTGTTTTTTTCGGCGACTTTTTCGTTGGCATTTTATTTTATACTGTTACATAAAATTAACGATAGATTTGTTTGATACCACGACCTTCGACTGCTTTCTTCGTTGCGCCAGAGACTGCTCCTGACGCAGCCGCAAGTCCAAGTGTACCAAGTACTGGTAAAACTTTGCTAGCTATTATTGATAACGCTGGTCCAAAAAATCCACCTTCTTTTGACATTACAGTTACCTGAGAAACTGATAATTTCAGCACAAAAGGTTTGTTGCGATCGAGTTTATTGATTTGTTGTTGCGTTAGCATGACTTTTGCTGCAATTTTATTTGAAGTTTCCGGAGAGATCATCAAAGAAACAGAGCTGCGTTTAGCAACAGCTGCTGATAATTTTTCAACTTGACCAGATGTTAGGTATATTTCTCGAGTTGTGTATTTGGTTTTCATAATGTTATATCCAAGTTGTTAGATTAAACTTGTACTGTCATTCTTCCTTTGATTGAATCGATGGTCAGAAATCGATCACTAACCAATAGCGCGTATACGTTATACTGTTCACCTGGCACATCGCCCAATGTCCACGTGACCTCAATATCTGCAGTCGATCCCACAACACGCTCCAAATGTTTTGATACATCAAAGTAAAAGATGGGATAGAGCGATCGAAACTCTTCTATTGATATTTGAGATCCACTGTCCGCGTTCTGATATTTTTGCATTGCTTCCATAAGATACATGTACGGCCGAGAGATGTTTCTGGTGGCGTCTACGGCAAAATTACATTCGATTGCACGTTCAGGATACTGTTTGGAATTTACTCTCACAAATATTCGTCTAACGTCTGGGTTATCGAATACGGAGTTGTTCATTTCCTGATTGTTACGACGTGCTTGTCGTTGAAATACGACGAACAAGTGTCGCGGTAGTTGTTCGCTGGGCGTGGTCGTTACACGCCACGTGTAATCAGTCGCGTTGGGAATGGCTGTTTGATAAATCCTGTTCTGTTGGAAGTGTATCTTTTTTGTAAAGGTGGCTAGTAAAGATTCGAGCTCCATCATTTTAGCTAATGAAGGGACAACCCGAGGCATCCACAGTGCTAATCTTGTAATAGAAAACTGTCCCTCAGCTACTCCACCGACGTGTATTATACAATCGTTTTGATCAGCTCGATCTAATATAAGCGTATGTTTTATTCCTCGAAACACTTTGTTATAATCACGGCAAAATCCAAAGATTGTACTTAACGGAAGCATCATCGTTATTTGGCGAGATTCTGCGGCAAACGCTTTTCGTTTAGCAAATCCTTCGTTATATTCTTGTCGTCTTATTCTTGTAACGGCTAACCTGATCGAATCACCTATCGCAGCGGCATCATCAGCAACAGGATTGGCGATGAGATTATTGTTATTTACAGCAGGATTACCAGCACCTGTACGAAACTCACTCGAAACAGCTGCACCTAATGAGGTATCTTTGAACCACATCATATTTGTGGCTATTGATCTGGAATAGTCATCGCTAAACGAAACGATGTTTAGTATTGTACTCGCTATGGGTAAATGCATTGAAATATCTTCTACGGTTTGATTGGCCAGTTGGTATCGTGCACTCTTAAACAAGCTCCAACCATTATTGACGAGAGCGATTTCTGCATCAGCTGCAATATCACCGCCTATCATAGTTAATATTCGACCACGCACTTCTAACATTGCCTTATGGGGTAGTAGAAACACGTCCTCGTCTCTTGTGTTAAAAGTTCTAACTCCGGTTTTATTCGGTTCGTTCGAGTTCTCATCGAGATACTCGACATACTCTAATTCTGTTACAGCATCGTCAGTATCAATTTCTTCTGCAAAGTCGAGATAGTTTTTAGCTGACATTTATTTTATAATCGTTACACAAAATTAAAAGGCAGCAGGGGTCATCGGTTTTGTTTTCTTTACAAGTTTACGTACTATTTCTTCACCATTCGGCGACAATAATTTTTTTGTTGTAGCTATCATAGCTCGTTTTGTTTCTTCTGTTGGCGCAATATCTGATATTACTCGTTTTATTTCTGATGGGGAAGGTCCTTTAATCTTATCAGCAATCTTTTGCCCTACTGCAGTGCCTGCTGAAGATGCCGCCCCTGTCGCGAAAGCTTTACCAGCGTCAAGTGCAATGGGCGCTACTTTACGCGCGATTCCTGGAATATTCTCTGCAATTGTTGTAAATATATTTCCAAAAAATCCACCTACGATTTTTCTTCGATAAACTTTTCTTCGTCTCATTTTATAAAATTATGTACACAAAATCACATTCCTAGGCAGTGCGTAGGTGTAAGTAATACGTGACTATCTCGTTGTTCAAGTCTATTTGTCGTCCAGATTGGTCTGTGAGTTGCATTGTAATGCTTGTAATTTGATTCTCAGGTGTTATTGGATAGTAGATAATCTGTCGCGGATTGATTTGCATGAGAGAACCCGGTGGGACTTCTGGTGAGAAACTGTAGATCGTTTGCCCGCGGTTGCCTTTTGACGTATAAGATCCAGATGCGATAGAGCAATTGATGAGTATTGTATTTACTTCTGTAATATCTACTGGTAGTTCTCCATCAAATGTCAAAGATTTATCTTCACCGGTGGTATAGTATAAAACTCTAGTAAAACCTAACATATTTCCAATACTTCTTTCTCCAAAGAGGACTTTCATATTTCTTTTCACTGTTATCCTAGCTCGTAAGGTGTTATAATTCGCCGCTAATTCGAAATTATCAGCATTCCCACCAGCTTTTGTTAGAAGCTCTTTTATTGTTCTGTTTAGATCAGTAATGTTATAAGCTCCTTGTGGAATCTGTAGTTTGTATTGTATATCAATAAACTCTTTTTGTGATGTTGGAGATTGTTTAACATTAACGATTAAAATTTCATCATTAATCCCAGTTTTAATATTCGGCATGGCGTTCCAACAAGTACAAGAAATTAATCCAATCTCATACTGTTTTGCAGGATCTAGTTCTATTGGTGGGTTGTAATTTACTGTAAAATTCGCGCTGTTTCCTATTATTTGTGATGAATCAAGCAATAATGTTGTTTGCATTATACTAATATTTTAGATAAGATCGCGGTGTAAAATTTCGTACTCGGATGATGTTAGTAATCCACTCGATCTTAGATGATCAAGTATATCAATAATTTCGTTATCAATCTCTACACTTTCATTACCAGCTTCTTTAGAGGATATCAACAGCATTAGCCGATCGACTATGTCTGCGTTTGATGTAAAAACTTTAACTCCACCTCCAGTTCTTTCTTCCGGTAATCTTTTATCTCGCTTTTTTTCATATTGTTGGAGTAGTCTTATAAAATTCCAACTTTTCTTATAACCTCCTAGTTTATTTCGATATTGTTTTGCTGTTTTAAGAAAAACCTCAGCAATAATTCCTTCTCTAATATAATTGAGTAATGTTGGAATATTTCTTTCATCTTTTTCATCTTTAATATCATCATCAGCACGTGAGCCATCTTCTACAATTCTTTCTAATTTTTTCATCAAATTATCATAGTTTTCTTTTGGCCAATCTCGAATACTATTAATATTAGTGATATCATATTTTTCCATAAACTCTTCATACTCAACATCTTCTATTTTAAACCTAGCTTGTCTTCTGTAAATTTTTATAGATTCTCCAAAAGGTACCATTTTTATCACACTTTCTTGTAATATTTTTTGTTTCTCAGTTAATTCTTCAGTTTGTTCTGACAATTTTTCCATCATACTTCTTATCTCATCGGGATTAACCGTCAATCTTGTTATTGCGTGTTGAAGTTCAAGAGGATTGTTCATTAGCCTGTCAAACTCAGCTTGTCGTGCAATAGGATCAACAATGTCTCTTACAAGTTCTTCTGCAATTTTTTTATTTTCTTCTTTCGATCTTTCTCCTAGTAAACCTAACAATCCTTTTTCTTTTATTTTTGCTAGTTCTTCCGGAGACAATGTTGGTATTTCTGGCTGCTTGCCAAGCATCGCCTCAGTAACAGGTTTGAAAAATTTGGTTCTTTCTTCTTCTGCTTGAACTTGTCCACGTCGAGCCTCTTCCACCTTTTTCTTAAAAGCCGCACGAATTTCGAGAAAATTTTTTAGTAATTCGATTTTCTGTTGATGTTTGTCCATTATTTTTATACGCTTTACAAAATTATATCATAGAAACGTCTCAAGGCAACAACGAAACATCTTGGTTGGATCACGCGCTAGCTTGTCAAATAAAAAGAAACTATATCGATCTTTAGTTGCTCGATGATATAATTCGATAAATTTATCTTTTGTAACATCACCACATTGTTCGTTTGCAATATTTCTCACATCCACATTATCTAGTCCGGGAAATAATATAAAACAACCCGTATTTCGCCTAATAAACCTATTAACATTATAAAAACCTTGGGCAAGATAAACAGAAATACATCTTTTATTACGTGATAGTGAAAAATATGATCTAATCTTGTTCATCTCCTCGTTGTTTAGCGGAATATCATCAAAGACGATTATCTTATGCTCTGACGAATCGAGTTCATTCACTGGAACGAGTTCTTCTGGTTGTTTTATCAAAAATATATCATCACCAATGCCAAGTTCATCACGAAGTTTATCATTATACTCGTTTAATAATTTGTATTTGTCTTGTTGGGGGTTGATGGTGTAAATATACACCTTATCATAGTTAAAGTTATTATTGAGTAAAAGATTTAATAACAAATTTGTTTTACCAGATCCAGTTCTCCCAACAATAAGATAATGACAGTCTGGAAGTTCATTGTTATGTTTATGCTTCACCAATCGCTCGGTGTCAAAGTTTATTATCTTCGCCATCGTATAATTTTATGTTATATTAAACCAACAATTTTGTGTAGAACGGTATGTATAATGAGCTACTATACAAAATTTGGAACATTAGCAGTAGATTTATTAACAGAAGGTTACCAGGGTGTCTTATCCAAGTATGCGACTCTTGATAAGCTCAAAAATGAAATCAACAATTTGTTAAACGTTGCAAGTGTAGATCCAAATGAAGTTGTAGTTTTCCAGGGCAAACAAGGACGATTAAAGACGAGTAATGTACAACTGTCAGATGTACTAGTACGAAATCCTACTGCAGTTGCTAATAATATTGTTACTTTTAATAATCAAGGTAAGATAGAAGATTCGGGTAGGTCAGTTAACGATTATGTTAGAAAAGCAGGTGATTTATTTAAGGGAAACATTGTTATGAACCAGAACAAGATCACATACCTTGGAAACCCAACTGAGGATAATGACGCTGCTACTAAGAAATATGTTGATGATCAGGAATCAAAGTACATGTCAGTGCATGGCGGTATAATGCGTGCATTTCTCAACATGAACAATAATGGCATCAATAATCTTAGAACACCAGAATCTGATTTTGATGCTGTAACAAAGAAATATGTTGATGATATCAACAATGAAATCACCAAGTTCAAAACTGATTTTACTAATCACATCACCACGTTTTTAAATTTTCGCAGAAACATAAACAAAACCAATAACGAATTTTTTGGAAGTCCGCCGTCTGTTGATATTACACTCGATAATATTAACACAAAACTCAACGATATTATTAGTGGAATTCCTAGTATTGTTGAGAAAACGAGTATGATTAAAATTCCTCACAAGCAGATTAAAAATATTGTCTATACAGTTGCTTCTGGAATGTCTACTTGGTCGCCGCAAAATAACACTCTCAAACATACTGCAGAGGTCACTGGTGTGTATAGATTGTCTGTGTTTAGCAGTGTAAAGTTTAATATATTTACATTATTTCCATGGCGTCACTCGACTGATAATTTCTCTGGAACCGTGTCTATTGTGTTAAACAAAGATGTTGAAGAAACTTTTATGCTAATAGCAGATGACAAAAAATTAACTGCTGTGTCATATTGGTATTGTCTGGAATTTGTGGCTGAAACACCTCAACTAGTTACTTAATCAAGCCTGAGATTATGTGAACAAATATTATAATGAAAAAAAGTATAGTTGATTTCAATCATATTTCAAAAGATATTCCAGGACAGGATGTTGACGCACTAATACAATACTACAAATATTATCACAAAAAACTTTGGTGCGTAAAAAAATGTTACAAATATTATAACAAAATACTTCGAGTAATATCATATCTACCCTTGTAAATGACTAGTTCTGGCATAATTTCAAGTGGTATATCATTAAACCCGTTTTTGTTAATCATATCCGGTGTTGGTGTTTCTCTTACAGCAGCTTGTAAAAAAGTTGAACCTAAAATTTTGATAAAAAAGCACGGCTGCTTAACATCAATTATAACTTACAAAAAACTACTTGATCAAATAAGATCTTACCTACGAGGAGTAAAATATAGTATGGACGATTTAATACGTGAATTTCGTATTATTGACAACATGTTAACAGATATTTTACCCATGAGGATCAGCAAATATGAGAAAGATTATCAAAAGAAGTATGATATAACATAAAATTTTATATAATACCACTGACCTTATTGGAATTCTAATGCTTAATTTAGTCCACAATCGCCACGTAATGATTTGGAAAATTGAGTCTGACATATCATTTTGCTTATTCTGGAAGATCACGTAATTAAATTTTACATGTTACCTAGGTATTTTGCAACAGGTGTTCTATTGTATTTGTTTGGAGGTCTAGAGGGGTTGTTGAGCTCGGATTCTTAACGCAATTATTGATTGCAACAGGTGTTCTATTACGTTACCTAGGTATTTTGTATTTGTTGAGCTCGGATTCTTAACGCAATTATTGATTGCAATAGGTTTTCTATTACGTTACCTAGGTATTTTGTATTTGTTTGGAGGTCTGGAGGGGGTTGTTGAGCTCGGATTCTTACTTTCATCTACTACTCCCTAGAGCAATTCTAATCAAGACTTAATTGTTTATATATGGCGGCAGAAATCTGCTTTGAAATAAAGTATATTAGAATTCGTCTTGTATCTGATGATATTTATAGGAATACAACTGTCACTAAAATAATAAATCAAGCTGCAAATGAGAAGTTAAAAGAATTAGCTGGTGAAGAAGATCGGAATATGACTGAAATCTGATAGCAGGAAGTGGTTTTAGTGTTAGACGATAATGAATTAATTGACGCACCAGTACTAAAGGATGCGTCTGTGCGTGATTATCAGTATTATTTTTTATGAAGCACGAGAACCAAACCAATGTGGGCAAATCAAACTACAAGTCCAAGATACATCCAGGTATTTCTTGCTCACCAAGGCATTTATTGAAGTTTAGGGTAGATTTTTGAGAAGAAACAATATTTCATATGTTGTAGAAGACAAATGTAGAGTAGGTAATAATGGCATTATGGCGTTATTTAAAAGTGCCGTGCATGTGATTGATAGTAGACTAATCGAAGTATGCCACAATGACGTCGATGTTGCTATGATGATACTCTGTCTTGCAAGATATTCCAATGATTTCTAAGGGTCTGCTGGTCCATCAATGATGTTTGCGAAGGATATTAATGATCATCCTGACGACAATCTGTATAATATTAGACGGCCAAGAAACTTCGCCAGCGCCACCAACGTCGATGTCAACAAGGTAGTCCATGACCGTGATCCAGACTTTAACTTGGGATTTGCAGCACGGCAACTTGAAATTGGTGCTCATAGTAGATTCATCTGTGTCATACCGCTGTCGCATATTTTTGGATGCTGCAGACATGTAAGAAAAGTTATCTTCGGGACCAAAAATACATATGAGTTAGTTCTAAAGTCCAAGGATAACGATGCAATTTGGCGAAATACTGTTGCAGATGTAGGTGACTTACGCTGTGGATGACAACAATGACTCCATCGCTCACAGAAGAAGCTCTATTGTTGTCGTTCATGGACAATGGCGGCAAGTCAAAGTTGTCCTGACTAACAATGACCACAGATAATGTTACAGGCACAGCAAATTCATTTGCATGGCAGATAGCGTATCATCAGGAAATTTCAGCACCACGACATATATTCCTTGTGTTTCTAGGTAACACAAGATTAGAAAATCAAGAAAGAAATCCGATGGTGTTTAATAAATTTCCCGTGTCTACGACTTCGTTGAAGATAAATGGACATCAGAAACCATCCGAATACATAACGCAGAATTTCGAGCAAAACAATGAAACACGGGCGTATTATAGTTTGTTCAGATTTATGGGGCATGCTTAGAATTTTGATTTTGGTTTGCAGGTATCTCATGATTTCTCAGAGCTGTATCCAATCATTTATATCTCACTGGAACATCTGGATTTATTCCGATAGTTGTTGATATTCATGTGCGAGCAACTGTTAATGATTTACCTGCTGGTCCTGATGGTTACAGGGCAATAGCTGTTATACTGTCCGACAAAACGATGTTGCTTGAGGAGATTGGTGGACGAATGAGGGTGGTTGATGCCCCAGTGGAAACATGTGCTTTCCCATTCAGTAATTAAACGGTCGTTTATGATATTTATCATAATGTCATATCATCCCGTGAATATTACTCTGACTTCTAGTCAGATTAAAAGGGTACAATCCGCAGCGAAAACATTCTGGAATAAAAACAACGCGGCAATCCTCGGCGTTAGACATCCAAAATAATCCGTCACTGACCAAACGTCAACTCAAACACTTTAATGACGCCGAACGATCAGCGACTGGTATACGACTCGGTCTTTCTGCAGCTGTCATTAAGGACACGGCAAAGATGGGGTGTATATTTCCAATTCTTTCAGCAATACCATTATTAATAGCTGCTGAAACTCCTTTTATTGCAAAAGCAACTGCATTTGGTGCAGCTGGAACTGCTGCTGGAATAGTATTAAAAAAAGGTTACTGGGCAGGAGGTAAAAACTTCTTACAAAAAAGGTGTGTGTGTGGGAGGGGGAGATATCAGGTTTGGAAGATTTTCTGTGGCTTCCTGAAGCTATATCAAGGATAGTGACTGCGCCGAGGTCAGAAGGCTCTTTAATCTCTTTTCTTATAAGAAGCACTTTACTGGATAAATTAAAAAAAGCTACAAAAAAATGGATTAAAAACATACTTCTAAACAAAGTGTATGTGTTTGTGTGTGTGTGTGTGTGTGTGTGTGTGTGTGTGTGTGTGTGTGTGTGTGTCAGTGTATAGGATTACCCAGAACTCCAGCTTTATGGTACGGTCGGGGTCTAAGATTGCAAGGAACGCTTCGCAAGGAAAAAAAAAGTAAAGCCACTTTTTATGTCTAGTTTAGATTTAAACGAAGCTATTCGTTCATTAAACACTAAAAAAATTTAGGAGTTTTTATGCGCGATCAAATTACTTGACAAACCAAATCGCGTGAAAACTGGTATCATTAATCTTGAGTCGGAAGCCAAGTCGGGCACTCACTGGGTTGCCTATGCTGTTGATCCACGTAGAATTGTTGATTTTGATTCGTATAGGCTCGCTGAGCCGCTAGAATCTTTAATTTTAAAATATAGCAGTAGAATGCAGAACGTCTCACTGATTTTGTGGTCCATGTTGCCCACAAAAACAATAACAGATCCGCCTGTATGTAATCTAGAAGTATTTGCTATACTTTATGCTGTATCAAGATCGCCCCATCTGCCCCCGCCCATGAAGCTGTGCCTGTATATATAAGTGGTCGTTAAAACAGGTTAAACGTGTATAATATGGTAGATACTTAAGTTAGATCTTCTTCTAGCCTTAAAAAAGGGTATAAAAATACCCCTAGTCTCGGCTACACTGATTTGTCAAAATATGCCACTAAGAATGAACTTTCTGATCTTACGAGACTTGCTAGGGTTGATCGAGATCAAGTTGTTATTTTTCAGAACCAGCTCAGGACAGGCATAATGACTCAAAGCCATCTCTGGACGGTATGATAGACACTTATACGGAAAAATGAAAAATAAAAATACCGTCGACGCATTGTAGTTATTGACGTTGCTATGTACGCTACATCAGCCGTAGCTGCTGGAACGATGACGTTAATCAGCACATTAAATACTACCTACGTGATAGCCACAGTGGTGAGAATCGGTATGGCTGTTATAACAGCGGTTGCTGGTATCGCTAATATCATAGCTAAGAAATTATCAACATGCTCGACTGATAAATTTCATGAGTGCACAGAGTTGCTATCCACGGTAACGCATGTGTACACCAGATTATCATCGCTGATATCGTCAACGTTGAATGACTGTATAATTACTGACAGAAAATTTGCATATATAATTAAAATTTACTGCGAGATAACGGGGTACCCCCAGTGCCTCCACCATTACTAGTTGAGTGAAGACCCCAATTAGAATCAATAGTATAATAAAATAATAAATGGTGATGAAAGACCGTGTAATTCGAATTATACTAGAACAAATAGCTGTAAATACCGCACCATCAACCTCTACAATCATAACAGCGGCGTCAAGAGAGAAAAGAGAATCATAAGAGGGTCTACTTACACTTAATGAACACAAAACCGATGGAAAATGGAAAAAGTACTGGCTCAAGTGGATTTAAGGAAAAGTTCTAAAACTTATTTTGGAAGACTATTGTTTAAGCTGTTTTCTAATAACTCGAAAAGTTGTGTTATAAATAATGAAAATATGTCATCATTTTTAGAGTTGAAAGAGGATGTCGTCAAGGGGATTCTCTTGCGCCTTATTTGTTTATCAGTATTGAGATTTTAGCTATAAATTCAAAGCAAATATTTCCTATGTACGGGGACTCGTCTTTGATGCCAGTGAGTATAAATTGGGTCAGTATGTCGATGTCACTTTTACTCTTCTCAATGGATTTCAACATTCACTTAAATCAACTAGGAATTTCTTGCAAGACTTTCTCTATTATCTGGACTTAAATGTAACATAACAAAACAAATGATATTTGGGTTAAAAACAAAAACAGTCTAATCAAAGAATATGTCACGATATCTTCTTTCAACTTTGCACTCATTGGCATCGATTTTTCTCTAGACTTACAATAAATGATGGAAATTAATTATAGGAAGAAACTAATAAAATAAAAAATAAAAAATTCTGGCAAGCTGGAAGTAAGGTAATTGTTATAAAAACCTTGTTATGCTAATATTCATACATCTTTTTCCAGCACTTCCAAATCCGCCAGCAAATAAAATGATGCAGAACTAAATTGTACCTTATTAAGTTTGTGTGGGGTGGAAAGGTAGAGAGAATTAAACGTGATAAACTGGTAGCCCCAGAGAAAGAGGGAAGATTATATATGATACACATTTATTCATTCATTGGAAATATTGAGATAATATGGCTTAAAAGATTACTGAAAACAAGGATGGAACGTGGCAGAACCCAGTCACTACGACTGTATTCAGAAACAAGTAGGATATTTGGAATTTTGGGTGGATAAAATTAGAAGAAATTGGTAAGCTCTTAAAAAACAGTTTTTGGAGAGATGTCATTTTCGTATTATCAAATTTGAAAGAGAATCCGCAAAATCCAATTAATATTTATCCCTAAGGCTTTACATTTTTTAGATAGTTCCATCAATACAAATCCTAGAAAAATGCCGGCATTGAAATTTTTAATGATATAGTTGATATTCGCGCTAATTTAATGAACATCCAAAATTGCAAAATCTTGGAAAGCTGCAATAAAAAAAAAAAACATTTGGTTCAAATAAGTTTGATAAGCAGGAGGATAAAATAATAAACTTGAAAAAAACAAAACTCAATGGTGTTTTTTTTACAAAGATTTTGTTTTAGAAAAGCAATGAGGCAACACACTACTAAGCAAGAAACGGGGATACAATTTTAAAATAAAACTAAAAATAGTGAGGAGTTGTCTAAGATTTATAGCCGAGCGAAACTTTATGCCAATGATACTAACGTTGATCTGTTTTAATTTTAAATTAATTCATGGAATAATTGTCAATAATAACGTTTTGAAAAGAATTTACCTTTTAGATGACGACAAAGAGTGATAACGAAAAGTATTAAACATCTACTCTGCGACTCCAATACTGCTTCAATGTTTTGGTACTCTTTTACTAAACTTCTTGCACCATGTTGTTCAAATATTGAACATCTGTTCGAAACGAAAAACATTGTAGGAAGTAAAAATATTGAACATATTGCATAATCTCTTGCTTATTCTTGACTAAATATTATATGTACACTTGCAGATTCAACATGCAAAATCCTTCCATATTATGTGTTTAGGCAAATAGTTGAAGCGCATAATAGCACTGAAAAATATACTGCTAAGTTAGCCAAAAAAGTGGACCACTTTCTTCAGAAATGGACCACAATCATGAATATGTAGCTTGTGCAATGCGGTAAACAGGAACTCATACTTCAACATTGCGAAGTCTATGTTACCTATACACTGGATACTTGTGTCAGCTTATCTAATTTTTGTCAAAAGATATTGCGTATATATGCATGTGTGCATACGTGTGTTCGTGTGTGTGTGTGTGTCTTTTCTATGTTATGCAAGCGTCAAACTATTACCTGGATAAGGGACAAAGGAAATAGGAATTACAATCGATGTTAGTAAAATATAAGATGGAGTTTAGAATAAACAGCACTGACATTATACAGATTCATCCAGATTCACACCTGTCCATCCCATGACAGGTTACAAGTAAACATGTGAATATGTTTTGATAAACTACGTACTATATTCACTTGTGTAAACTGATGAAGGATACTGACCAAATGTTTGTTGAATCTGAATCTATGCCATGGATTTCGTTAGATCGGTATTCAATATTTGATAAAACGTAACACAAAAGAAAACAAGTCAATATTCTTATACTGTCGAGTGTTCGCCAAAATTTGAAATTTTAATGGGTGCTATATTTGTAATATCCCCCATTTCATTTACAATACCCCACTCCTGCATCTACAGACCCTGTTGTCATAAGTTGATTAAAAATGCAAAGCATTTTAATTAAACCTACTAAAGCAAACTACAATTCACCCATCAGCCACCCCATTCCATGGCACGCAATTCTGCCCTCCCTCCCCCAGCCTGAAAAATTTAATTCTGGAAACCCTTTTCAATACAACTTTGCATGATCTGGTAGTAAGAATGGGTCTCCATGGATCTGTCACACTCGCCATCCCTATTGCAGTTGAGATGGTTGCTTGGGAGGGTACTCTACGACATTTCACCCCCTACAAAACCAGAGAACAAAACCCCGTGTTATGCTGCAGTCATAACTGCTTAATATCAAATTGCTTTTCAGAGAAGTATTGTTTGTTAGGCACATAAACTAGTGTCGAAATCGTTATCAGAAACAAAAGAAACTATTTCTAAAGTGAGATGGACTGTAATGATTTCGCAGCTGAGAAGACTTTGAGTTTTGGACAATATTTTTTCACAAGAACGCTTGGTATGAAAATTTGACGTTGTATTTTAAAGAAGTATGCACGTATCATTCATTGCATTTAATATACATACTATTTTTAGAATACAAAATAAATTTTGATTATATAGCTAATATTTTGCTGATGTACCGTTAAAACCTTACAATAGATATACACTTCCGTCATTTATATCTGCTCTGGTCCTCAGGGCAGACAAGTATAAAAGTAAATTGAGCGAGCATGGTTAACCAGACGTTTGTTGTGCACGTGCTGCGACTTAAACAAACCTGATGACTACGGGACGAGGCTGGTAAGTGACTTACTTAACATTCTGACCTATCACCCAGACAATCCCAAAGTAGGTAAAATCATCGGAAACCACTGGCCAACCGTACAATCGTCAGACATACTAAACCTAATACTTCCGAACAAACCTGTAGTAGCTTACCGGAGACCAAAAAACCTAAAGGACATCCTAGTCAGGGCAAAGCTAACGCCAATCGCTAGTCAAAACCAGCCTAGTCAATCTGGACCCTGTGGCGATAAAAGATGCAAAACCTGTCAACATATGATAGAGACCAAGACATTCACTAGCACAGTGACTAAAGAAAAACTAAACATACATGGTCCAAACAAAACGTGCAAAACAGAGAATGTGATTTATCTCATCACATGTAAGATCTGTGGCCTTCAGTACGTGGGAGAAACTGAAAAGCTACACAAAAGGATAAACCTTCATAGATCTGATTGGATGACAAAAAAGCTGTACAGAAGCCCGGTCGCAGAACACTTCTCCTCCCCTGGCCACACTTTCAGTGATATAATACTTATCGCTATTGCTAACAACCACAGCTGGAGTTCCGAAACCAGGAAGGAAAAGGAATCATACTGGATATGCCGCCTTAGAACATTGAAAGCAAGCGGTCTAAACCAAGAAGACTAGAAAATGAAAACTATGCACTAGTAGAATTTAACATTTTCTAAATCTTCTTATTATCCTTCAATTTTTACTATAAGAATAACCGGTATAGAATCAAATTTCCGGGATATAATCTGCGTTACATATGTACAAAAAGTAAAAATAGATGTCGCTTTGGCTTGTAGACTTTTAAGGAATTATACAATGTTTTCAGTTTCCGCAACTAGTCTATACAAGCTGGTTGTATTTATAGTTTTAGCACATGTGAAGACAGCCATGTAGAGGTTTACAAACACAACGTTTTTGTGTTTATTTGTTATCGTACATATGTTTTGTATTTGCCTTTGAAAAAGACTCATTAAGAGTCGAAAGCACTTAGGCTAGTTAGTTACTAGTTTCGTACTGTTCGTCGTCAGTTTATTGCATCTATTTTAATTAATCCCTGACACACGTGATCCCTTGGTGGATCCAGTACGCTTGAAAGGGTTGTTATTCGCCATATGATTTGTATTCTTTATATATATATATATATATATATATATATATATATATATATATATATATATATATATATATATATATATATATATATATGCAGTATGATTTCGGGGATGGTCACGTGACCCTTCTTGAACCATGCTACGAGCGCCTATGACACGAACGGCTCATGTCTTGCTGTATATCCATATTTCAGCTTCTGATCAGAATAAAATTTCCATTTTGAGTCTAAGCACAAGTAAGATTAATTCAAATGGATAATTGCAAATTACTTAAGATTCAATTCAATAATACTATAACAAGGTCAAACGGACCCCAAAAAGCCAGAGTTTTGGTTGTCCTCCTCATATTATGAAACAGTTGAAGCTTTTGCTGGTCACGAATAAAATACATCGTTGAAGGTGTACTGTACAATAGTAACAGGGAATAATATTTCAATTTGTCTAACTCTCCTCCTCACCAAAAAGATTACCAACCAAGTCTTTTCTGCACTAGAGAGGAGGTTTGTGGCCTATGCACATAAGGTTACATGTTTCTTTATATTTTGAATAATGTACAATGGAAATTCATTTCTGGAATAAAGTACAGCACATTGACAGAATCCCCAGAAAAACTTCATGATTCCAGCATGTTCAACAAAAATAGTTATTTGGTGACTGCGCTTAGTGTTTCAGCCACACTTGCCTTCACCGAGTGCCAGGAGTTGTATAATGGAAGAAGATAAGACGGTTGCTAGTATCGACAACTTTGCCGGAAGAATTAATATCCTGCTGTAATTTTGTTAGGCAAAGACTATAGACAGCGTTACTTCCGGATGGAAACGAATCATCCTTGCACTGATCTTTGTGATAAGGAAAGTGATTGTAGGCTCCAATGTATGCTCTTAGTGTGCAATGTAAACACAGAGACAGAAAACGGCTCTGTAATACTTTATAAAAGCAAACAACCTACGCTGTGAGAGTCAGCTCTCACACTTAACCGATAATAAGAAATGTATAAATGTTATGCGCCTAAGTTAAAAACAACGAGGGTCACTTATCAACGCGGGGGATAAGTGGAAAATGTGTTGGAAATAATGTTAGTGTGCCAGAGGTGTCCAAAGACGTAAATAATCTGTTGTGTTTTTTTGTTGTTGTTATGTTGCTATAGGGTTTAACGCCATTTTCAGCACAAGATAGGCTATACATGGCGGCCAGTATTAATGGTGGAGGAAGAATCCTGGAAAACCCCGGGAAGAACCACCGATCCACGAGAAGCTACTGGCAGGCTTTCTCACTTACCCACGTTAGCCGAGTCTGGACTCGAACTTACGCAGACAGAGGTAAGATGGCAGTGATCTGTAACGGACAGCGCTTTAGACCACTAGGCCACTCGGAGGCCTCTGTTATGTTTGTGTCCATATCTATACTTGATGTTTGTTCATGCTGCAGCATTCTGTGAAAAGAATCTGGACATAGTTTCCTGTAACTTTGCTTCTTTCCATTGGTATGCCAGTGTTTCTTTGTACCAAAGAATAGATAACCTCAAGGTAGTGTATCCTTTAATAGCTAGAGTGTAAGTTGTCGAAAGAAAAGGTCATTCTTTAACATCGGTATACTGATTCCCCTGGCGCAGAAAGCAGAATTAGTCTGCCTTTAGTAGACTAAAGTAAAGACACATTGTTCCTATCTTAGACTAAATTTGCCCCGTAATGTTTTTTTTTGTACCATATATATATATATATATATATATATATATATATATATATATATATATATATATATATATATATATATATATATATATATATATATATTTATATATATGTATGTATGTATGTATGTATGTATGTATGTATGTATGTATGTATGTATGTATGTATGTATGTATGTATGTATGTGTGTGTGTGTGTGTGTGTGTGTGTGTGCGTGCGTGTGTGTAAGCGGCGAAACGGAGATATCAGTGTGAATACACACCAATAGACCGGGGCACATTTCGAAACGGAGACGACCCCGTTTTGTAATGTCGGCTTAAATGGAATGTCATGGCCTTATTGAATGATAAATTCCTTGAAATTAGCATATCTGGACATGTTCACGTTTTGGGTTTTTTTTTCCACATCATGCTATACACAAAATACACACGTCCCACTCGACTCAAAACCTGTTTCAGTCCGAAAACTGCATCTCCGCTTACGCATTAAAAATTCACAGTTTTGCTGTCGGCTTACGCACTTTATTTCCAAATTACGCACCAAAGATGGCGTCAGTAAGAGCTAACAGGATTTAAAGCATTTATGTAAACATAGACAAATATATGTGATATATTTTCTATTTTAACACACAGCATATCGACATACATGTTTATGAATGGGTAGTCCAACGTTCATAACTCTGAGTCATGCAAATTTGGATAAGAAATACAGTAGACAATATCAAGATAGATTTTAGTTCATACAAATGTCGTTAGAAGAATAATGTTGTTGTTGTTGTTCTGGGGCTTAACGCCATTTTTCAGCGCACGATAGGCTATACATGGCGGCCAGTATTAATAATGGAGGAAGAAACCGGGAAATCACATGAAAGAACCATCGACCCACGAGAAGCTACTGGCAAGCTTTCTCACATATCCACATTCGCCGAATCTTAGACTCGAACTCATGCAGACAGATGTGAGATGGCAGTGATCCTTAACGGAGAGCACTTTAGACCACTCGGCCACTCGGGGCTCCCAGTAGAATAATAAAGAACAGTCTGCATGGTAACCAAAACATAATTACATTTCCTTCCTCCAATGAACCGCATTAGAGTTAAATCCGACAAGTTAAACTTGAACCAATATGAAATAAAAATAACTTGTGTAAGTATTTGTACATGGCACCAGCCATGATGCTGAAAATACAAGTGTTCATGCTCATATTTAGTGTTTCTCAATGTATCATAAATTTGCATACTGGCTAAACCATGCCATCATGCAAAATAAATTTTTAGTTTGTTTCATATCGAAGAGATCTTAACATGCATTGGTTTATTAATCAAGAGAATTGCACTAAAGTGGCAAATTTGTATACACCAAAGTTAAAAATGTGTTATTTTGAGGGACATTTCAAATTATAAACCGTAGTCTTGCCAATAAAATTATTTTAACTGAAGACTGGCATGCAGATCTTTGATTATTTCATTTTAGAATAAAGAAAAAAATTCTCTGTAATTTCAAACAACTCTGACAATCTAACTTCTTCAAACATTTATAAAAATTCAATTTAATTTAATTTTAATATTTTAATTTAGTTTGGTAATATGGATGGGAACTATGTGCTTGAAATGAGATTACTGCACTATTTACAGTGAATTGATTTCCATTTAGAATCAAAATACATACTTATTAAATGTCCCCCATTTGACTGTATAATTTCTAATACAATATGTGTGTTCTGATGGTAAAGATTCTCATACAGTGTTTCTTGGAAATTAACCACAAATCAATTAGAAATGACGTATATATCAAATGCATAGTAAAATTGTAAATTTATCTTGCAATGCCTCCTGCTGAGCTCTTTTCCAATTCTCAGATAATAGCCGCCAATCATGCATGATCAAGCTGACTAATAACGGTAAATAAACTTAAAGAAAGTCTTGTTAGGAGTTACATAAAGTGCATTTCGATACCGACAATGTGGGGTTTATATGTAATTAAATATGGTAATAAAAAGGCTATATCACTTGCTGTCCTTAGTTTGGAACAATGCGATGCAGTAGTCGTTCGAAATACCATTGCATTATTATGACGATGATGAGTACAAGTTTTCAAGGGAATGCAAAAACTGCCGTTTAAAACTTTACGGATCTGTTACTGTTCCTGATATTATGATAGGTTTTTCTGTTGATGTGGGTTTTGTATATCTTTCCTGTTATTGGTTTTTTTATCCTGATTTATCACTGACTAGCCGCCAGGGTAACGTCCAAGAGCTTGTCTGTTTTCTCTCATACAAGGTTAAGATATTATATCTATTATTGTTAGTTTTTCAAGACGTGAATAATTTGTCGACTCCACTCCTGCATCTGTTGTCGTACGCTGACATACAAAACATATTAATGAAAACAACTAGGGACAACTCCTATTCACCATCAAGCACCCTATTCCATGGAATCCAATTCTGGCCTCCCTCCTTCGCCCACCCCGATAAACTTAATTTTGGGACCTCTTCTCAATAAATCTTTCAGATGTTTCATAGGAACATTGGACCCTCATAGATTTGTCTCATCCACCATCCTTCTTGCTTATATATCAAATTCCTTGCCCTAGAAGTGTTGGTTGTTAGTCATGTAAGCTATTGTGCACAAGCAAATGTCAAAAGAAATGCGCATCATATTCCCAATGCGGTACAATAGGGGTGGGAAAGGGGACTGTTTTTCCTCTATTCATCCTCTTTTAGAAGTATAAAATATTTTTTATGTAACGGTTTATGCATAAATGATAACTTATTTTTCAATACTTATCTTTCAACCTATCCCATGGAGTGTAACCGTAATTGAAACTGGGGATAATACAACCCGATGTAGGACAGAAAGTCACAAGATAGAAAACCACAGACACAAAGTCACAGGACAAAAAGTCACAATTTGAATTATCACTATTATTGGTTACATGCAGAATAAAAAGTCTCAGAACATAAAGTCACACTTTAAATTTTGCAATGTTGCATGTTTTTGCATAAACGACACAACTTAATTAATTGCATCTTCGTTAGTGAGATATAAAAATAATAAACATAGTATCAGCCATATATTTTAATATTTAAAGATATTTTATAACAATTTGTAACATAATGCTAACAAAATAATCATATTGTTGTAGCTGTCACTACTAACTCAAAAGTTCATTATTAATGTATTATACAAGTTAATTATAATTGAAGCCGAGGAAAATAAAGCAATTTATCAAAAAAAGGTTTCATTTTATTAACATACATGACTAAAAGTAATTGGAAATTTTGAATCCCAAATTTTAATTGTATATCCTTATCGATGTTGCATTTCTTGCCTAGGAGTAAGTCTTAAATAATCCTCAGTGATCTCAATGCTATATGCTTGTTTTACAACTTCCCCTTAAGACTTCAGCTGCTAATCAAAATTACTGTAAAGCTATAAATTCATTGTAATCTCTAATAGTAATAATTAAGAAAAAATAGAATATGATGATTTTAATACATTTAAAGAAAAATAAATATTTTTTTTAAATTCAGAGTGACTTTATTTCCTGTTACTTTTTGTTCTGCCTGCCCACCATTACTCGTGTGTGTGTGCGTGTGTAGGATTTTTAACGTAGCTTTAACAGTTTGAATCATATCGCTACGATATCTGCAGTGTAACAGTTTAGAGTGATGTCTAGCAATAGGGCATCATTCCCAAGACCCAGTCACATTATCCTGACAGCAGGCAACCAGTCCTAAGACTAACCTCTTAATGCTGAGCGTCAAGCGAGGCAGTTGCTAAAACCATTTTTTAAAAGTCTTTGGTATGACTCAGCCGGGAATCGAACTCGCAAAATCCCGCATCCGAGACTAACGCACTAACCTCTTAAGCCACCGAAGGTATCCCTAGCATTACGATGATAATTTAAATTTCGACTTTCTGTCCTGATTGTATTTATGACTTTTTTTATCCATGACTTTTTGTCTTGCGACTTTCTGTCCGCTTATCAGTGACACATAACTTAGGTTCAAAATGCGATTAAGATATATAAATTCCACCATCAGCAAGTTTCGCATACAGGTTTGTATAAGCTAACTCCAAAATTAATAAATTATTCAAAATTAGATACCTGTGCACAATAGTTCATAAAACAAAATTTACATATGTAAATGTAATTATAACGATAAATAGGTTTGTCAAGATAATACCTCCAAAAGGCTGTAGAAATATTCAGCTGTTGTGCAATTTGCATTTTTATTTGAACATGCAAATAATGTTGATAATAAAATATTTAAATCATAGTTTGCTTAACATTTAAAAAAAAAACTCTTGTACGAGGAAACGTTTAATTAAATGCAGCTATTCGTTTCAGCCGACATGAAATATTGTTGGCGCCATAATATGAGAAAAATAGAACACCGCCCAATATGTTTATTATTAATAGTAAATAACCATTATATGAAGACAACAAGACTTTGTATGTTTCTGAAAAGTTTTACACCAAAGAACATTTCTTTTCCTCACCAGGAAACAAATCATCTGATGACTTTACACGAGAAAAACTCTAACACCGCTCAATATATTTATTATGAAGAGCAATAAATATTACTGATAGTGTTTACCCAAATTTAAATGTTCAAATGTTTCTGAAATTGTTCTATCGAAAACTTATATCTTCCCCTTAACTGAAAAAAAAACGTTTAATATATTTTGGTTTTGTAGATTATTTAAAACGTTTTACGGTCCTCATGCTCAGCATATCGCGAGACGTTTATGAAATAAATAGTATAGATCAAAGATGAAGATATTTTAACTTATATTTGAAATATGATAAAATAATCATAAATAAAGATTCATTAGGTTTTCATAAAACAGTTATTATAGACTGTAAAACAACAAGACGAGCAACAACAAAAGAAAAAAAGAGAAAAGAAATAAAAACACCAAAAGCCTGACGAAATACTGATCCACTTAATCTTCAAGAAACTGATAGCCTACTGCACAACCAAGTTGTTTTTGCTGCCAAAAATAGAGGACCTGAGGAAAAATGACTTGCACAGTTTTCAGACACTTTAACTAATTTCAGTTATATTGTAAAACAAAACTCCTTGAATACGTACCATATTGAGTCAACGAAAACAGCAGAGAAACAATAAAACATGACCGTCGTCCCATCCTGATGAAAACTAGCAAGAATATTTCTTCTCCCTGACTAGAGACTATTGGTTGAAATCTTTTATAACTCGTCCAAGAAAGCTAAAGAACATACTGGAGCAAAAAAATCACTTGCCTGTCACGTGACTTTCTTAAAAGACCAATAAAACGTGCGCTCAATATTCACAATTTAGAAAGGTGTTTTGTCTCAAAACAGTGGGGTTAAAAATCATGTGATTTGTATTAATACTTACTAAAGACATGTTATCCGAGTTGTCATTAATGTGAAAGATATATTCATGGCTTGACAATCTTGACATCTGTTCGCCAAGGTTGCTTTTAAAAGACAGGTGAATATGCAAAATATCGAAGGGTTTTCACGTTAAAAGTTTCTTAAATGGACGTTTTTAGAATCTATCTCGCTGAATATAAAAATCAAGTCCTAAGTACTTGTTTCCAGATTGAGTATATTCTTATAACCGTACCGTTATTTAAAGCGTTATTTAAAAATACAGTGTAGAATATCTTTTAAAAATCGGCCTATACTCATGTGCTTTCTTGCGTTTGTTCAAAAATATTTATGATTCTTACAAGGCACACAATTACATGTTCAAGCAATTTTTTCAAATATTTTATTTAACTTGCAAAAAATAATGTTTAAAAGTTAATTTATAAAATATGTTTTCTTTTCTTATAAAAAAAAACAAAAGTATCAATCAGGTTTACACTGAATTATCTTTCGTTCACACAACATGATAGAAATAAGCATCACTATAGAAACTATTGTTATAAGAAGTATTGGGTTCTTTCATCAAATAATTGTTCTGCAATGATTTTCGAGCATTTCAAAGCTTGGTTTTTTTTGTTCGTTTTAAGACCAAGTCGTTATCTTAAACAATAATTTCCAGATCTAAAGTAAGCTGACAAACCTGTGATAATGTCAGTGGAGGTGGTGGGGGTAAGAATACGGCTTATATAAAAATTCGACTTACTTTATTTTACTTTGCGTACTCCTTTTGGAATATATAACATTGATTTTCACGATGTAGTTAAGATTTTGCTGATGTGCAGTTAAACTCTGTCAATAACATTTACTCCAGACAGTTGCCGAGTTTCGTGTTTGTTTCTCAAGACACAGAACTACTGGCTTGTAAACTAACGATCGTAGTAAACGACACATTTGATGTGCACGTGCTGCGACTTCAAACAAACTGAGGACAACGTCAGGAGGTTCATGGACCAGAGATTTTTGTTTAATATTGCAAAAGCATGCCATACATGTGATAGTAGCCGAGTAGTTATAACAGCTATGTTTAACTACCTCGAACTCCGTACCAATAGGGAATGGTTCGATATTGAGATAGAACAATGAACACGAGTTTCTTCGTCTTTTGTTTTTCACTTGAATTCATCCATTTTGATCCGTTATGGAGAAGCTTAACATTTTGTACAGAAATGATTTCCAACAGAACGTTGCTTCCTTCAACTCATATTATTTTACTGGTTATTCAGTTCTGTCTCATCAGACCAGACCCAACATAGTAACCTGTACGCAGGTCACGTGACATGTGGTCAGAGAAAACTATTTATTTTGCTTGACATCTGTACATTTGTCATTATTCTGCAGATATTATTTACAAGTATACTTTATTTTAAATTAGACCAGAAAAAAATCCAATTTTTATATAGTATTCATGACATAGTCGCATAATCTTTGGCAACTGCAGGGACAAGGCGTTTCGGTGGAACATGTCAACTTAGGTGCACACATCTGTTTTGCTGTTGCTGATTTCTTCTGTTTTTTGTGTGAATTTATTTTGTATGAGGAATTATTAACATGTCTGCTCTCTGTCATAAATACTTAGGGGACTAGATATTTTTATTATCAATTTTTCCACTGGTGCCAGTTTTGTTTACACTGAAATCAAGTTGGCGACTTAATCCTTATTCCCGAGTATATAACGAAAACGTAACCAGTTACTTATTCCCGCTTTAACCATGGTCAAATCGAGCTAGCTACGTATTCCTTCTTCACGTTCATTTGGCTACTTAATCCTTACTCCCCATCCAATAAGTATGATTACCAATTACTTACTGCCGATTAAAAAGAAATCGTAAACACTATTCAGGGCATGTATTACCATTATTCTAACCCAATTGGAGAAATGGGAGTATTCATTCGGTAACAGTTATAAAAAGCTGAATACAGATAGATCACCAAATACGTTGGAAGGGTTCGTGATATTGCAAGGTATTCATGCTTAATAATTTGAGATATGATTAATTAGTGGTGTTATGTATATGAGTTGTGTCTTGTGGTGCATAAAGTAGTAGGAGAAAGTAAGAATCCGGGCTCAACAACCCCTTTCCCCACCCCTCCAGACCTCCAAACAAATACAAAATACCTAGGTAACGTAATAGAACACCTGTTGCAATCAATAATTGCGTTAAGAATCCGAGCTCAACAACCCCTCTAGACCTCCAAAAAAATACAATAGAACACCTGTTGCAAAATATCTAGGTAACAGGTAAAATTTAATTACGTGATCAGAATAAGCAAAATGATATGTCAGACTCAATTTTCCAAATCATTACGTGGCGATTGTGGACTAAATTACGCATTAGAATTCCAGTAAGGTAAGAGGTATTATACCTCATTACCAACTGTTAATGTCTCAACTGTAGATATCAAAAATATTTCATTATCATGGTAATAGAGGCTAAACTTTACTTTACCGCTGACATAACGACGGGACTCAAACAAATCTTTTATTTGTGATTTGTTAAGAGGGTATTTTTTGTTGATAAAATACACCTTTGACCGATCAAGATCAATTGTAAGTTTGGTGTATTTATGCTGACTAATCGGACAGTGAAAGTTGTTAAATTCCGCAAGCAACTTTTGATACAATTGTTCGAGATAATTAAAATACTCGCTGTCATCAGATCTGATGAGCGAAAGTTTTAACTTGTCACGGGTACCACTAAAGAATATGCCTGATGTTTCATTATTAATTTCAACTGTCAATGGTTTGCCGTCCATCATTAGATATTTGATTTTGCTACTGTAGCTATTTGTCACTGTCAAATTTTCAAACATTATTTCTTAAGTTTAGATAAAATTTTAGTTTGCAAAGATAATGTCAAGTATATCTCTATCATCATGACAATACCCAAGTGCAAGTGTATCTACCCCATTTTCACAATAACGTTTATCATCAAAATTGCTCAAACCGCGTTTGATAAGGACATCTGTTTCGAGCTTATGATGATTTGTCCGAATTGACATAGCTCTTATAAAACTAACACCACCATCAAGCGCGTACTTGTAGTCATCAAATTTTATAAACTTTTTAACAAAATCACGAGGCAGACCTTTTGCTTTTTTTGTTATTTTATTATTGTCTAACAATACGGCATACATTTTACTACGTAATCCGATAAAGTATTTGATAGCGCTCGAGTTCATTTCATCTTTGAACTTACCAATAACCTTTTTATTTGTGTCGTCATGAAATTTACTGTCACGTGGGTAATCAGAAAGATCAAACAGATATCTATTATCATGCATATCCTGATAGACGTCCTCGCATTCGATTTCATATACGAGCGAATCAGTATCAGTAAATAATAATCTACTAGCCGGCCATTGATTTTTAACAAAATTATAATGAAAATCGTACATCAGCCACTTTGATAAATCTAACACTGAAGCTCCAACGTAGATCGGCTTGTTTAGTTTTAGATTTGTTTTTCTTCTTTGTATCGCAACAAGATTCTCATTAAATATTTTCATGCTCACAAAATCATCGTCTGACACAAGTTTGTTTCTGCGATTGACATCATTGACTAGTTCGATATTTACGCGTTTCCTAATATTCTCCATCGTCTTACCAAAAACAGAATTGTTCATCAGTTTGAAAAAGTTTTTCTCAAAATCAGTTTTTGCCGCAGCTCTTCTTGTAGTGTTCGAGTTAATATAACCTCTCATCCACGGCGACTGATTAAATTTTAGTACACGATGAACTTTTCTCAACACGAGACCAGCATCGACTGCTTGTTTTAAAGCTTTGTAATGCAAAACATAATTACGTTTATGAAGCAAATTTGGTACTAGTTTCTTTACCATAGAATGTTGTCTTGGTAATGCTGACGCTTGTTGTTCTTCTGATAACAAACTATATTCTATAATCATCGATTCCGCGCAGAAAGGGTAATCGTTATGCAATTTGTGTAGCGAAGTTGGATAATCGAGATCAACTTCAACGAAATACGAAACATCGTCGGGTATCTTTTTTTCTGTCTCTGATAGAAATTGATCAGCCGTGATCCAATGAAATCCACCAAACGGCATTGGTTCTGCCATCGAATACCCGTACAAGTTATTGCAATCTAGATAAACTATATACTTCGAAGGAAGGTTAGGATTATACTCTTTCAAATATTTGTTGTTTGCTTCAGCATATTTCTTCGTTATCACGCTAATACCGCCTCGGATACCTTTTTCAATAATATTGAACATATCAACATCAGTCAGTAATTCCAACCTTACCTTACTAAACTTTAACAGAGCATCCCATGACAGTCCGGGGGCAGAATAATACCAGCAAGGATCTAGTCCGTAATTATTATAACTCACTTCTCGAAAACTTTCAAAAACATCTGCTAATAATAACACGTCAGTTTTCAAATACAAATCGTGATAATCACCAAAAGTCTCACAATCAAACTCTTTCCAAATATTTTGTGCATACTTGTACTCATCATCAGTGATATTTTCATTTTTAAGTTGCGAGTAAAATTTGTCTTTGCCAGGTAAAGATGCTTCATCAAATTTACTCCAATCGTCGAGGTATTCGTATGGAAAAACTCCTTTTTTAGCTAATAGATTAAATTTATCTCCAAAACAGTCTCTTAGGTTATCAAATTTACTACAACCTTTTACTAGCTCATCTAACGAGGCTGCCATAAACTGCAGGCTGTCAATAAAAAGTAATTTACCTAGCGTAACTGACATATACTTTTCAAAATTATTTGGAATGCATTTGATGACATTATTGAGTTTTAGATGAGCTTTTATCTCAGGATCACCAAAAGCTTCTACGATGATGTGACTATCATATCCTCGAAAATTGTGAAGAATAACTGGAATAAAATCTGGAGCGTGAAATTTTAAATTACACTGGTCATGAGCCGCTCCACGATACTGTCCGGTCAAATGGCAATGGTCACGTACTTTTTTCCTGACATTGTCAGGGTCAAAAGCTTTTTCACAAATATAACAAATTTTCGCTTGCTCGTGATCAAATTCTTGTTGAGGTGTTAATTTTAACATTGGAGTTACTCTTTTTAAACGATAAGTTATATGATCAACTTCGCTGATCAATTGCTTGAGAAGCCAGACAGCTGGATTTTTACCACGATAGAGTTGGATTGGTTTAGATAATCTCGAATCAGCGCAACAAACTACCTTGTACGCTACTCCACATGGAACATGATTTTGAATTTTTCTTGTACTCGATTGGTCAGGATCATTTTCTACGCCAAGTACAGGTTGAAGTAAGCATTCGAAATCGACGTATATGACGAAAGGAATTTTTAGTTTGTGATTATGATGGACAAACTGTAACACGCTATCTTTTTTAGATGGCATTGTTATTCTTTGTACGTCACTACAGTACTGCAAATGCTTTTGTAATGTTTCATTGTCTCTACAACCGTGCAAGCAGCGATAACAAAAGAACTTTTTGTTGTTATTTTTATTATACTGTCTTCCAACTAGTCTGTTAAAGTTTTTGATCCAAACGTAATGATTTTTAAAAAACAGTAAATTGATAGTCGATTGTGAAGCTTTTTCTGTAATATACCTCGGATAGACATTTTCTTTTTCATCTAATCCGAAAACGTTAATCGAAATATTATTTTGCTTTTCAAACTTTGGTATTTGATTTTCTGCCACTGGAAAGTCAATACCAGCACAATTTAATCTTGACACGTGACTGATATACTTCTCAACACGATCAGCATTTTTTTCTGCTGGAAATAGCGCGGAAAGAACAGCCCATTGGAAACATTTGCTATCGACGTTTTTTATGTTTATACAGCACTGTTTATTTTTTATTTTTGGTGGCAGGTCGATATACGAACTACCGCGTAATGCGTCATATTTCATCGTGTGAAACAAAATTTCCTTGATCATTTCAAACTTCCAACCCGAACCTAATTCGGTAAATTCTTCTATTTTTTTCCAAATTTCTTGGTGTATTTCATTAGATAGTGACAAAAGATCACTACCAAGTAAAACACGTCTAGATTTTGCGTTGATGTAAGGGTCTGCAATTTCCTTGTTAGTAGATTCTTCCGTCACAAGTAGTTTTGAAAATATAACGTGATATTGCACTAACAATCTTAGACCCTTGTGTTTTTCAAGCTCACGTTTTACAGTCGTCTGTAGCAGATGAAAGAGATTTGTTTCAGAAAAATTTACTAAAACGTTTTGATTATCAAACTGATAACTATTATCAAAACCTGCAAAAGCAGTCGCTATTTTAACAGGTTCTCCAATAAGACTTCTCTTGGCTATATCACGCAATTTCAACATTATTATATTATAATATAATCTCTAATTGATAATTTACCTCACACTGCGCATGCGCTAAACAACAATTAGAGATAAAAAATATCACCTATAATATAATGACAGTAAATCTGACAAGCGCACGTGAGCAAGAGGTATATCATGTTTATCCGAAGTACAACCTGTACGCTGGAAATGCACTTGGTTCGGTTATTAATATCATTACTGGAATATCTGTTGGTAAAGCAACGCCAGCGGGTTATACGATTAGTGTAAAGGGAGATAATACTGAAAGAATTACGATGTTTAGAAAAGATTTTATTTACACGTTATTTTGCGATGACATTCCAGAGGGGAAACGAGTATATCATTATAACGGTAAAGTCACTGATGATAATATTGAAAATTTATCCTTACAAGACGAGTTTCAGCCGCATCCGGTCTTTGATTTATACGAGGCTAACGATCGCGGTATTATTAGAAACAGAAAAACTAAAAAAGTTCTTAGTTCTATGAACAATATGGGATATCTTATAGTAACTGTTAGAGGAACATCGACAGATCGAGTTTGTTATACTGGTCATAGGTTTGTTTACGAGGTGTTCAACGGATCTATACCCAATGGTCTGGTTATTAATCATATCAATAATGTAAAAACAGACAATCGATTGGAAAATCTGGAGCTAGTGACCCAACAGGAAAATGTGAGAAAAGGACGAGGTGGTGGTATTAATTTTAGATGCCCAATAAAACCTGTTATTTCGTTAAACATTGAAACGGATGAGGAGATCAAATTCAAATCAATTACAGCTGCGGCGAAATATTATAATATAAATCCCAGAGCAGTAAAATTTGTAGCTGATGGAGCAACAAAATCAGCTTTTTCAAACAAATATGATGCTAGTATTATTTTTAGATATGGTGATTAATAATATTTTGTAATTCGGTTTTAGTCAAACAATGATGAGCAAATGCTATAATATCATCGCAATCAAATTTTAGCGTCACTACTGCACTTTCATTAATTTTATTTTTTTCTGCTTCTGTTAGTAATATTTTATGAGAATCACATTGCATTACAATAACGTCAACGGAATATGAACTATAACCTGACAGGCATTCTCTTACCGCTTCGGTCAGTTCGTGGTAGTTTATTATATTAACTTTTTGGTGATATTTTACCTTGCCAGTCATCTTATAACAACAAATTAGATAAAAAGTATATTATAATATGGATATGATGAAACGACTCGTTCAACTATACGAAGAAGATACTAGTGATATCAGCGATAAGGTCTCCACAATCTCTAATGATATGATAGACAAATCTGTTGGTTATAACGAAGATGATATTTTATTTAACAACGAGTCTGATGATGGTGAAATAGTCACCGTCGTTAACAGATATAATTATAGCAGACCAACCACTGGAAAATATAATGTCAAGTATCACATTGCTAAAAACATTATAAAATTTAATTTTACCGTTACCGAACAGCAGATATTTTTACAGTTAATCAGACCTTTTTTAAACATCAAAATTTCAGGTCGACAGAAAAATATAAAATTTGATTTCATCTTTGTCAAGATTTTTAATCTTATGACGATCTCTGACGATCGCAGACAATATCTAATATCATTATGTAAACCAGTAAAATGCAAATCTATCAAAGGAAAGTATGAGGAAATTTATAATAGCATTATTTCGCAGTCGATAAAATCGACCGGGTTGGAATCCAGCTGTTAAATTTATCACTATACCCACGCCATTTGACTAAACTTTTATCTCCTTTTTTCCTAATCACTTTTTCGATAACGAAAACATCTTGTTCAGTTTTTTGTAGTTCTTGTTCGTAAAAACTACCTACGATAGGTTCCCCTGCCTGATCTTTTAACGCGTAGGTTACAGGTACTGTTAAGAGTACTTTATCAACAACAAATACTTCTTCGCTCCAGTTTGGAGTAAATCCTTTTTCAAATATCTTTTTAGTCAAAGAGATTCTAACTTTATCACCGACCTTAAATTTATGTCTGCGGTACATGTTTTCGTTTGCTAATATTGGATTTTTGATAGCGTCATTGGGTGACATTTTGATGGTTCGATGTTTCATGTTATTATATTCGCCTACGATTTGAGAAAGGTCATCGATGTATCTGTTGGTGTTTTTAGCTGTCATATGTTTGTGTAATTTTTCGTTTAGCGTGCGATTAAATCTCTCGACAACAACGCTTTTGCCTTCGTTTCCTGTAACGTATTTTTTAATATTATTTTGTTCTAGAAACTGTTCAAACTTTTTGTTAAAAAACTCGGCTCCATGATCAGTCCAGATTTTGTTTGGTTTTCTTTCGGTACTCGTTATTATTTGTTTTAGTGCATCAGTGATTGACGTTCCTGTTTTATCTGAAACTGGCACACTAAAAGCGTATTTGCTGAAAACATCTGTGACATTAAACAAATATTTCTTATTATCGTTAAACTGAGCCAGATTGGATACATCTACCAAATCTATTGCCCAGATATCATCTACAGCGTTTGCAACAACTTTACGTCTCGGAAACTTTTTTTTTTAGGTCTGTGTAGTTCGACTGCAAGATCATCGTATAATTCTTTGCCGAGTCCGAGTTTATATTTTGCTCCAATCATTCCTTGAACAAATCTTCTATCAAAACGTTCTCGTAGATTTGTTGGCTCCATATCATGTAATTCGTCTAACATTACTTTATCACAATCTGCTTTCGAGTCGTGATCACGATAACAGATATCGTGACGCATTGCTATTGCATCCACTTGATTATAAGGCTCTTGTCCTGGCAATGGATTGTCGTTTTCATCTAGTTGTTGATCTAGCGGATTGTAAGGACCTGTATACCGATGACCAGGCAAAGTCCAACCGCCTTTTGGTTTTGGTAATTTACCAATAATTTTATGTATATCTATACCTAACCCTATTATTTCTCTGTTGTTACAACGTTGACAGTACGTAATGATTTTATCTTGTTCTATGCAAAGATCTTTGTCACAATCACAATTGCATTTCATTTTATTTTATTTTGTTTCATAAAATTAATCGTCGATCAAGATAACTCTATCAACGCTAGATCCTACTTGTTTTTTCAAAAACATACTTTTCTTTCTACCACAGATTGCACAAATACTTTTTAACATCGTTCTATTATTTTTCGTTTTTTCCGTCATCTCATCCTTGTTCTCTGTTTTAGTTTTGCATTTGAGACAGTATGTTGACATTATTATATCAAGGAGTTTAGATAAAATTGATTGCAATCTTATCATTCGCATGAGAAGGATGCTCATCAAATTGTAAAATAAACTTTAAAAAGTTTTTACTCCCAGAGCTTTTACTCTGGTGCATTTGTCTGACAAACATGATACAATAATAACCACAAGCTGATGTTCCAATCGGCTGTAGTTGATTAGACGAATAATTTATTTTATCAAATTTTTTAAAAATATATTTTTTTATGAGATCGCTTGGAGGAAGTCCGAACGAATCAAAATAATTGTTATCGTGGACAGCAACCCAGTGGGTGCCAGAGCCATCATTGAAGTTTTCAATATTTACAACACAAGAACCGCCTGTTGGTACGTCATCGAGTTCATCCTTGGAAAATACTTCTCGAAATCCAACAACGTCCTTCAATTTTTCAATGATGTCAAAATTGCTCAATAACGTCTGGTCCCTGGTAGAGTTAATCCGCGTCCGATTCCTAGTAAGTTTGGCAGCAGACTTCCCGCTAGTCCCGCTAAAAGTGGAGCGAAAGGAATAATTCCTCCTTGTTTTGTTTGTTTGCGTTTTGTTGTTGTCTTTTTTTTCGATGATTTTGTTTTTTTCGGCGACTTTTTCGTTGGCATTTTATTTTATACTGTTACATAAAATTAACGATAGATTTGTTTGATACCACGACCTTCGACTGCTTTCTTCGTTGCGCCAGAGACTGCTCCTGACGCAGCCGCAAGTCCAAGTGTACCAAGTACTGGTAAAACTTTGCTAGCTATTATTGATAACGCTGGTCCAAAAAATCCACCTTCTTTTGACATTGCAGTTACCTGAGAAACAGATAATTTCAGCACAAAAGGTTTGTTGCGATCGAGTTTATTGATTTGTTGTTGCGTTAGCATGACTTTTACTGCAATTTTATTTGAAGTTTCCGGAGAGATCATCAAAGAAACAGAGCTGCGTTTAGCAACAGCTGCTGATAATTTTTCAACTTGACCAGATGTTAGGTATATTTCTCGAGTTGTGTATTTGGTTTTCATAATGTTATATCCAAGTTGTTAGATTAAACTTGTACTGTCATTCTTCCTTTGATTGAATCGATGGTCAGAAATCGATCACTAACCAATAGCGCGTATACGTTATACTGTTCACCTGGCACATCGCCCAGTGTCCACGTGACCTCAATATCTGCAGTCGATCCCACAACACGCTCCAAATGTTTTGATACGTCAAAGTAAAAGATGGGATAGAGCGATCGAAACTCTTCTATTGATATTTGAGATCCACTGTCCGCGTTCTGATATTTTTGCATTGCTTCCATAAGATACATGTACGGCCGAGAGATGTTTCTGGTGGCGTCTACGGCAAAATTACATTCGATTGCACGTTCGGGATACTGTTTGGAATTTACTCTCACAAATATTCGTCTAACGTCTGGGTTATCGAATACGGAGTTGTTCATTTCCTGATTGTTACGACGTGCTTGTCGTTGAAATACGACGAACAAGTGTCGCGGTAGTTGTTCGCTGGGCGTGGTCGTTACACGCCACGTGTAATCAGTCGCGTTGGGAATGGCTGTTTGATAAATCCTGTTCTGTTGGAAGTGTATCTTTTTTGTAAAGGTGGCTAGTAAAGATTCGAGCTCCATCATTTTAGCTAATGAAGGGACAACCCGAGGCATCCACAGTGCTAATCTTGTAATAGAAAACTGTCCCTCAGCCACTCCAACAGCACGCATTATGCAATCGTTTTGATCAGCTCGATCTAAAATTAGGGTATGTTTTATTCCTCGAAAGACTTTATTATAATCACGACAAAATCCAAAGATTGTGCTTAACGGTAGCATCATCGTTATTTGGCGAGATTCTGCGGCAAATGCTTTTTGTTTGGTAAATCCCTCGTTATATCTTATGTTACGTGCACTAATAACACCGTTTATTAAATTTAACATCGCAACACCATCTGCGGCTGCAGCTGGTGGAGTTATACCAAGATTATGACAAGCGGCAATAAGTGAAACTCTTGTGGCGTTTGCATCAGCAGCTGCACCTGGTGCGGCTATACCAAAATTGTTAGCATTAGCAATAAGAAAATTTCTTACAATTACAACATCTGCAGCGGCATCAGCTCCGTGTTCAATAACACCACTTGAAAGAAACTCGCTAGAGGTAGTTGTTCCTAACGAGATGTCTTTAAACCACATCATATTTGTAGCAACTGATCTGGAATAGTCATCACTAAACGAAACGATGTTTAGTATTGTACTCGCTATGGGTAAGTGCATCGAAATATCTTCTACGGTTTGATTGGCCAGTTGGTATCGTGCACTCTTAAACAAGCTCCAACCATTATTGACAAGAGCGATTTCTGTTCCAGCTGCAATATCACCAGCTGCTGCAGTTAATATTCGACCACGCACTTCTAACATTGCCTTATGGGGTAGTAGAAACACGTCCTCGTCTCTTGTGTTAAAAGTTCTAACTCCGGTTTTATTCGGTTCGTTCGAGTTCTCATCGAGATACTCGACATACTCTAATTCTGTTACAGCATCGTCAGTATCAATTTCTTCTGCAAGATCGAGATAGTTTTTAGCTGACATTTATTTTATAATCGTTACACAAAATTAAAAGGCAGCAGGGGTCATCGGTTTTGTTTTCTTTACAAGTTTACGTACTATTTCTTCACCACTCGACGACAATAATTTTTTTGTTGTAGCTATCATAGCTCGTTTTGTTTCTTCTGTTGGCGCAATATCTGATATTACTCGTTTTATTTCTGATGGGGAAGGTCCTTTAATCTTATCAGCAATCTTTTGCCCTACTGCAGTGCCTGCTGAAGATGCCGCCCCTGTAGCGAAAGCTTTACCAGCGTCAAGTGCAATGGGCGCTACTTTACGCGCGATTCCTGGAATATTCTCTGCAATTGTTGTAAATATATTTCCAAAAAATCCACCTACGATTTTTCTTCGATAAACTTTTCTTCGTCTCATTTTATAAAATTATGTACACAAAATCACATTCCTAGGCAGTGCGTAGGTGTAAGTAATACGTGACTATCTCGTTGTTCACGTCTATTTGTCGTCCAGATTGGTCTGTGAGTTGCATTGTAATGCTTGTAATTTGATTCTCAGGTGTTATTGGATAGTAGATAATCTGTCGCGGATTGATTTGCATGAGAGAACCTGGTGGGACTTCTGGTGAGAAACTGTAGATCGTTTGCCCGCGGTTGCCTTTTGATGTATAAGATCCAGATGCGATAGAGCAATTGATGAGTATTGTATTTACTTCTGTAATATCTACTGGTAGTTCTCCATCAAATGTCAAAGATTTATCTTCACCGGTGGTATAGTATAAAACTCTAGTAAAACCTAACATCTTTCCAAAACTTCTTTCTTCAAAGATGACTTTCATATTTCTTTTCACTGTTATCCTAGCTCGTAAGGTGTTATAATTCGCCGCTAATTCGAAATTATCAGCATTCCCACCAGCTTTTGTTAGAAGCTCTTTTATTGTTCTGTTTAGATCAGTAATGTTATAAGCTCCTTGTGGAATTTGTAGTTTGTATTGTATATCAATAAACTCTTTTTGTGATGTTGGAGATTGTTTAACATTAACGATTAAAATTTCATCATTAATCCCAGTTTTAATATTCGGCATGGCGTTCCAACAAGTACAAGAAATTAATCCAATCTCATACTGTTTTGCAGGATCTAGTTCTATTGGTGGGTTGTAATTTACTGTAAAATTCGCGCTGTTTCCTGTTATTTGTGATGAATCAAGCAATAATGTTGTTTGCATTATACTAATATTTTAGATAAGATCGCGGTGTAAAATTTCGTACTCGGATGATGTTAGTAATCCACTCGATCTTAGATGATCAAGTATATCAATAATTTCGTTATCAATCTCTACACTTTCATTACCAGCTTCTTTAGAGGATATCAACAGCATTAGCCGATCGACTATGTCTGCGTTTGATGTAAAAACTTTAACTCCACCTCCAGTTCTTTCTTCCGGTAATCTTTTATCTCGCTTTTTTTCATATTTATCAAACAATCTTTTAAAATTCCAACTTTTCTTATAACCTCCTGGTTTATTTCGGTATTGTTTTGCTGTTTTATGTAAAATCTCAGCAATAATTCCTTCTCTTATCTGATCAAGTAATACTAGAAAATTCTTTCTATCCTTTTGATCTTTAATTTCTTCATCAACACGTAAACCATTTTCTATAATTTCTCTTAATTTTTCCATCAAATTATCATAGTTTTCTTTTGACCAATCTCGAATACTATTAATATTAGTGATATCATATTTTTCCATAAACTCGTTATACTCGGAATCGTCTATTTCTACCCTAGCTTTCTTTCTGTAAAATATGATAGTATCCTCAATAGGCATTATTTTTATCATACTTTCTTGTAACGTTTTTTGTTTCTCAGCTAATTCCTCAGTTTGTTCTGACACTTTTTCTATTAACCTCCTTAACTCGTCGGGATTAACAGCCTTTGTTGTTATAGCTTGCTGAAGTGCAAGAGGGTTGTTTATTAATCTATCAAATTCAACCTGTCGTGCAATAGGATCAACAATGTCTCTTACAAGTTCTTCTGCAATTTTTTTATTTTCTTCTTTCGATCTTTCTCCTAGTAAACCTAACAATCCTTTTTCTTTTATTTTTGCTAGTTCTTCCGGAGACAATGTTGGTATTTCTGGCTGCTTGCCAAGCATCGCCTCAGTAACAGGTTTGAAAAATTTGGTTCTTTCTTCTTCTGCTTGAACTTGTCCACGTCGAGCTTCTTCCACCTTTTTCTTAAAAGCCGCACGAGTTTCGAGAAAATTTTTTAGTAATTCGATTTTCTGTTGATGTTTGTCCATTATTTTTATACGCTTTACAAAATTATATCATAGAAACGTCTCAAGGCAACAACGAAACATCTTGGTTGGATCACGCGCTAGCTTGTCAAATAAAAAGAAACTATATCGATCTTTAGTTGCTCGATGATATAATTCGATAAATTTATCTTTTGTAACATCACCACATTGTTCGTTTGCAATATTTCTCACATCCACATTATCTAGTCCGGGAAATAATATGAAACAACCCGTATTTCGCCTAATAAACCTATCAACATTATAAAAACCTTGGGCAAGATAAACAGAATTACATCTTTTATTACGTGATAGTGAAAAATATGATCTAATCTTGTTCATTTCCTCATTGTTTAGCGGAATATCATCAAAGACGATTATCTTCTGCTCTGACGAATCGATTTCATTCACTGGAACGAGTTCTTCTGGTTGTTTTATCAAAAATATATCATCACCAATGCCAAGTTCATCACGAAGTTTATCATTATACTCGTTTAATAATTTGTATTTGTCTTGTTGGGGGTTAATGGTGTAAATATACACCTTATCATAGTTAAAGTTATTATTGAGTAAAAGATTTAATAACAAATTTGTTTTACCAGATCCAGTTCTCCCAACAATAAGATAATGACAGTCTGGAAGTTCATTGTTATGTTTATGCTTTACCAATCGCTCGGTGTCAAAGTTTATTATCTTCGCCATCGTATAATTTTATGTTATATTAAACCAACAATTTTGTGTAGAACGGTATGTATAATGAGCTACTATACAAAATTTGGAACATTAGTAGTAGATTTATTAACAGAAGGTTACCAGGGTGACTTATCCAAGTATGCGACTCTTGATAAGCTCAAAAATGAAATCAACAATTTGTTAAACGTTGCAAGTGTTGATCCAAATGAAGTTGTAGTTTTCCAGGACAAACAAGGACGATTAAAGACGAGTAATGTACAACTGTCAGATGTACTAGTACGAAATCCTACTGCAGTTGCTAATAATATTGTTACTTTTAATAATCAAGGTAAGATAGAAGATTCGGGTAGGTCAGTTAACGATTATGTTAGAAAAGCAGGTGATTTATTTACGGGGAACATTGTTATGAACCAGAACAAGATCACATACCTTGGAAACCCAACTGAGGATAATGACGCTGCTACTAAGAAATATGTTGATGATCAGGAATCAAAGTACGTGTCAGTGCATGGCGGTATAATGCGTGCATTTCTCAACATGAACAATAATGGCATCAATAATCTTAGAACACCAGAATCTGATTTTGATGCTGTAACAAAGAAATATGTTGATGATATCAACAATGAAATCACCAAGTTCAAAACTGATTTTACTAATCACATCACCACGTTTTTAAATTTTCGCAGAAACATAAACAAAACCAATAACGAATTTTTTGGAAGTCCGCCATCTGTTGATATTACACTCGATAATATTAACACAAAACTCAACGATATTATTAGTGGAATTCCTAGTATTGTTGAGAAAACAAGTATGATTAAAATTCCTCACAAGCAGATTAAAAATATTGTCTATACTGTTGCGTCTGGAATGTCTACTTGGTCGCCGCAAAATAACACTCTCAAACATACTGCAGAGGTCACTGGTGTGTATAGATTGTCTGTGTTTAGCAGTGTAAAGTTTAATATATTTACATTATTTCCATGGCGTCACTCGACTGATAATTTCTCTGGAACCGTGTCTATTGTGTTAAACAAAGATGTTGAAGAAACGTTTATGCTAATAGCAGATGACAAAAAATTAACTGCTGTGTCATATTGGTATTGTCTGGAATTTGTGGCTGAAACACCTCAACTAGTTACTTAATCAAGCCTGAGATTATGTGAACAAATATTATAATGAAAAAAAGTATAGTTGATTTTAATCATATTTCAAAAGATATTCCAGGACAGGATGTTGACGCACTAATACAATACTACAAATATTATCATAAAAAACTTTGGTGCGTTAAAAAATGTTACAAATATTATAACAAAATACTTCGAGTAATATCATATCTACCCTTGTTAATGACTAGTTCTGGCCTAATTTCAAGTGGTATATCATTAAACCCGTTTTTGTTAATCATATCCGGTGTTGGTGTTTCTCTTACAGCAGCTTGTAAAAAAGTTGAACCTAAAATTTTGATAAAAAAGCACGGCTGCTTAACATCAATTATAACTTACAAAAAACTACTTGATCAAATAAGATCTTACCTACGAGGAGTAAAATATAGTATGGACGATTTAATACGTGAATTTCGTATTATTGACAACATGTTAACAGATATTCTACCCATGAGGATCAGCAAATATGAGAAAGATTATCAAAAGAAGTATGATATAACATAAAATTAAGATATGATACCACTTACCTTATTGGAATTCTAATGCGTAATTTAGTCCACAATCGCCACGCTCTGCTAAATCGTAATGATTTGGAAAATTGAGTCTGACATATCATTTTGCTTATTCTGGAAGATCACGTAATTAAATTTTACCTGTTACCTAGATATTTTGCAACAGGTGTTCTATTGTATTTGTTTGGAGGTCTAGAGGGGTTGTTGAACTCGGATTCTTAACGCAATTATTGATTGCAACAGGTGTTCTATTACGTTACCTAGGTATTTTGTATTTGTTTGGAGGTCTGGAGGGGTGGGGAAAGGGGTTGTTGAGCCCGGATTCTTACTTTCTCCTACTACTCATAACACGAAGTCTTAATATCCGGCTTCGAAAGCTTATTAATAACTCGTGCAAATGTGAATCAACCCCCCCCAACAAAATGAAAAAACTCCCAAGAAAACAACACAAGTGTGTACTTAGAGATTTCTCTTATATGGTCATAAAGTGCTTAGAGGATAATTATTTGGATTATTTAGGGGGTGCTCTACAGATATAACTTCTAAGAGCGTGACAGGTGTTCGGTGAATTTGTTTGCACTTGGAATATGCACAGTCGAGATAATGTTGGCATGCATCTGTGTTACTTGCATATACTATGGTTGAAATGTCATTAGATATTGTACTTATGGAAACTGTACATGGTCAAAGCACACAGCTGATCAAAATGACTGCTCCCGTGTGCTCAAAAAAAATCAGCATGAATTAACATAAAATACACTGTCTTCAGCAGTTATTAAAATGGGATAAATGAATTTTGCCATGCTAGACAATATCAGCTTCTGAAAGTGCAACGAAGGAAGTACCAGATATCTAAAATGTTTTTAAAAAATGACCAGATTTTTAACAATGTATCTTTGAAGTCCAGGAAGTGGAAACCAAGTGGAGCTACCCGGTTGTTTTTTTTAAGTTGCTCATCTGAAGCAAGGCCAAACGGTATACTCTATACCCTAAAATACACCCATCAATCAAACACGATATTAAAAGGAACTAAAAGTTCCTTGAACAATACTCAATAAATACAAGATCATTGTTAGATAACCAGTGAGGAAAACCTGGGAAATTCTTTTTCTTTAAAAATTTAATCCCCTGCAAAGTACAAAAATGTAGAGCATCGTCTTACTAGTTTTAGAAGACTTCAGTTGGCATCGAATGTTGTCTTAAAGTCCTTGAAAATGGTGAAACAAGCTTACGGGTACCGGGTATGAAAAAAGTACAATGTGGATCAACTTTATTTGTATCTAGCGGCTTCGTCATCAACAACTATATATATATATATATATATATATATATATATATATATATATATATATATATATATATATATATATATATATATATATATATATACCAGACAGAACAGACTGTGCTATCCCTGGATTCTGTAGTAGAATCTTGATAATAGTGGGCAGAAATAATAGTTTAATACAAACAATACTATCATACAGGTTAGAGAAATTAAATTCGTACTCTACCGAGTTTCGAACCTAGATCCGCGAGTAAATGGCACCCATCGCCTTGCCTGCACGCACCAACCCATACACCGTCACGACTAAGCACGCATCACCAAAAAATGATGGCACTGAATCGGTGTTATATAAGCTCGTGCGTAGCAGACACACTCGCATGACGACCTAATAATCAATTCTCATAAATATACACAGTCGTTCCAGATTCCTATGAAAGAAATCAAGGTATATAGGAATTTTGTATTACAAATAATTATAAATATATACCAGACAGAACAGACTGTGCTATCCCTGGATTCTGTAGTAGAATCTTGATAATAGTGGGCAGAAATAATAGTTTAATACAAACAATACTATCATACAGGTTAGAGAAATTAAATTCGTACTCTACCGAGTTTCGAACCTAGATCCGCGAGTAAATGGCACCCATCGCCTTGCCTGCACGCACCAACCCATACACCGTCACGACTAAGCACGCATCACCAAAAAATGATGGCACTGAATCGGTGTTATATAAGCTCGTGCGTAGCAGACACACTCGCATGACGACCTAATAATCAATTCTCATAAATATACGACTGTGTATATGACTGTGTATATTTATGAGAATTGATTATTAGGTCGTCATGCGAGTGTGTCTGCTACGCACGAGCTTATATAACACCGATTCAGTGCCATCATTTTTTGGTGATGCGTGCTTAGTCGTGACGGTGTATGGGTTGGTGCGTGCAGGCAAGGCGATGGGTGCCATTTACTCGCGGATCTAGGTTCGAAACTCGGTAGAGTACGAATTTAATTTCTCTAACCTGTATGATAGTATTGTTTGTATTAAACTATTATTTCTTCCCACTATTATCAAGATTCTACTACAGAATCCAGGGATAGCACAGTCTGTTCTGTCTGGTATATATTTATAATTATTTGTAATACAAAATTCCTATATACCTTGATTTCTTTCATAGGAATCTGGAACGACTGTGTATATTTATGAGAATTGATTATTAGGTCGTCATGCGAGTGTGTCTGCTACGCACGAGCTTATATAACACCGATTCAGTGCCATCATTTTTTGGTGATGCGTGCTTAGTCGTGACGGTGTATGGGTTGGTGCGTGCAGGCAAGGCGATGGGTGCCATTTACTCGCGGATCTAGGTTCGAAACTCGGTAGAGTACGAATTTAATTTCTCTAACCTGTATGATAGTATTGTTTGTATTAAACTATTATTTCTGCCCACTATTATCAAGATTCTACTACAGAATCCAGGGATAGCACAGTCTGTTCTGTCTGGTATATATTTATAATTATTTGTAATACAAAATTCCTATATACCTTGATTTCTTTCATAGGAATCTGGAACGACTGTGTATATTTATGAGAATTGATTATTAGGTCGTCATGCGAGTGTGTCTGCTACGCACGAGCTTATATAACACCGATTCAGTGCCATCATTTTTTGGTGATGCGTGCTTAGTCGTGACGGTGTATGGGTTGGTGCGTGCAGGCAAGGCGATGGGTGCCATTTACTCGCGGATCTAGGTTCGAAACTCGGTAGAGTACGAATTTAATTTCTCTAACCTGTATGATAGTATTGTTTGTATTAAAATATATATATATATATATATATATATATATATATATATAACACATATAAATATATATACATATATACACACATATAAATATATATACATATATATATATATGCAATAAACTGACGACGAACAGTACGAAACTAGTAACTAACTAGCCTAGTTAGTTACTAGTTTCGTACTGTTCGTCGTCAGTTTATTGCATCTATTTTAATTAATCCCTGACAAACGTGATCCCTTGGTGGATCCAGTACGCTTGAGAGGGTTGTTATTCGCCATATGATTTGTATTCTTTATATATATATATATATATATATATATATATATATATATATATATATATATATATATATAAGAAATATTGATGGTGAAAAGTTTAATACATCATGCAAAACAAACACATCAAATCGATAAACATTCAATAAATACTAAAAATATTGTAATAAAATTAAGGAGATGCGCATTTGGTTGTAGCGCCCCGTTTAAGCAATTTGTAGGTTTGGTGATTACTTGTTTGATTATTGGAATTCGGTGCAATGGGAAATATTCCTTAGCCACAAATAATTAGCCAATTATTAGGAGCAAACGTCACGGAGAAAAAGTTAGTGAGTTTCCAAGATGCCATAGTCAATTAGTAGCGAATTCAGACCCAATCCGCATGACTGTCCCTGTGATGTAGTACTTTATAAAATCTAGTGGTGTACATTAGCGTTGTGACTGCAGTGGCAGTATTTATGGTAGGAAACCGGTAAATTGCACAATGGAATAAATAAGTAGGAAGTCAACAGATACCGTTTATGTCGCCATGGTGGCGAATGTGATGTAGCTGTACTGGTGTTATATGCCTTGAAATGGTAGATTGACTGGCCTCGGGTGGCGCAGTTAAAATAGTTCTCCGTGTTAGGGACAGTTGTGGAGTTTCTTCGGTGTGAACTACTGGCGGAACGGAAAGTTTATGTAGAGAAACAATGCGGATGTGCGGTTGATGGTTATTTGGCAAGTTGTAAATAATGTGGTCTTACATTGATTAGAGTAAAATTTATGTATAGAATGGACACGTCGGGTTTTCCAACTTACAACTGAAGTTGCATAGAAGTCTTAGGGAATTTGGGATAAACTTATGACTTCTAGCGGGATTCATACCAGGGTTTTGACACCGCTCGGTCAAGCAAAAGACCCCTGGCTTGTAACAATATATACTTAAGTATACATACCATGTTATGTTCATCTATAATTTTTTTACAATTTATTCGTGACTGCAAATAATAGTGATTTTTTTTAGCTGAAATTTCACACGTACGTAGGTTTTATTTTAAGATATCAAGAACGTATATTTATTGAAGGATATATAAATAGATGCCTATATACGTGTTTACACTTAATAATAATAAAATTATTAGTAAATACGCTGACATGTTTCAGCCTTTTTCCCATTTAACAAGTCGGTCAGGTGATATCTAATAAGAAATAAATTAGTTCCATTGGTTGGGTTAGAAAATGTGAATAGTAATTCGCCATGTAAAAAGTTGGGTCGAAATTCGTGTTTTACTTTTTCCGCTGTATACAAGTATCTGTCGTTGGATAATTTTATCATTCTTTTTTCTTGTGTTCTTGTTGTAACATCAAGTCTGCAGACGTATTTTATATTGTATTGAGATATTATTTGAGATGAAACATTTATTAGGGGTATTTAGTGGAAATAGAAAGCGCTTATTATTCTGGGACTATTGTGAATTATTCAAAGGAATTCTGGAGAACGCCATTTTCACACATCAGGACTGAAGGCGGACCAGAAAAGATAGATTATTGCATCGGAAATTATACGGAATATTTCATTCTTTTGGTCATTAATATTGGGTTCAATCTCATAAATTATAAATTCTGCTTAAATTTTCGTTTTTTATAACTTTGATAATTAATTTGTTTCTTATACCTGACAAAAGTTATTAGTTTTGCTTCTTTCTGTTACTTAGTTTATGACCACAGAGTCGCAACAACCTACATTCTCCAGCACACTCTTACATGCGGCAGGTGTACATTATATATTTATATGCTATATCCATGCACATGCTTACATAGACCTACATACGCATATGCACACACGTACATATACACCACCGTTATAGTATGATAGGCAGGCATACGGACACACACACACACACATTCATACATTCATTCATGTAAACATGGAGCATGATACGAAGTTAGAATGCAACACGGTAATTCGTGACCTGTAAAATGCTCCAGAATATGCTTGTTGAATCACATGCGTGAGCTTCAATACAAGCTCCTTCGGGAGAAGACACAAAAGGTGTAGTAGTCACTATACAAGCAGTATTCAACATGCTTTAATTAATAGTATCATATACACGTTATACATGAAATATTACATAATAAGGTACGTATTAAAGCAGCAGAAAGGGAGAACATACCACTTTTTTGAACAGTCCATTTTGAACAAAAAAGGTTTCAACTAAATTTGAATACACAAAATTAAATAATTCTAAACGACGACTTCTAACCGACCGAGACCTCTAATCGGGTTAGTGCATTGTCGTTATTTTTTTTTTTTGACGTTTATATTTTCAAATTTTTATCTGTCTCTCAACCAAATATTGTATAGAGACCGATGCGATATCGTGATCCAGGATCATATAAATTTATCGCGATAAATCCACGAGGAATATGGTGCCATTAAATACAATTTATCCCACGTGAATACATCTCATTATCAGGTGAAGCAACAATTGAATATAACCAGACCCAGATAGATCTATGATAATTGCTCTGATAGCGCTGGATGATGCTTGATTGGCTCTTGCTCTCATGTAGCTGAAAAATCAGTGATATACATATTGTAGAGATATAAAATAATTATATGAATTTATATTGTGCTCGATGCAGAGCATTCACCCCCACCATGGCTAAGTATCCTGGCGATAAACATCTTCATGGATATAATTGTTGTGGTCTCTGAACCCAACTTGATATCCGACTTGACGAGAAAGATCAAGGAAGACATGGAGAGTATCTAATACATATGACTGATCAAGCGTGCTACGTCCATGATGCCGCTTATAAAAAAATCCAGATTTACAGCAACGACATATTGCAGACTTGAAGTTGATTCATACTCTCAAATCTGTAAAAAAAAAAATATCTAAGATAATCGCTTGCTAATTGGCTGGTAAGATCTGCAATGAAAGCTAACTAGTGTTAGCGGTTGGTAATTAGTAGGTCAATTATTTTTATAATAATGGAATCGATTTATTATAGCCCAAGAGGATACTGAAGGGGGTATAGCAATCAGTAAGCTTGCCGATGCATCAGGTATCGAACGTTCTGTAGCTGAAAATTGGTTAGCACGACAGGCAATATGGCAATGTATCTACAACCACCTAAAAAATTCAGTATGCACAATTTGATATCAGCACTCCCAATGAAGTTTATCATGCAGATATTTTGTTTTTATTTCATGATACTATTAAAACTGGTAGACGTCGATCGCGCCCATATAAATGCGCATTGACTGTCTTTGACGTTGCAACCAGATATAAAGAAGATAAACCACTATCAACAAAGACAGCAACTGAAGTTGCATCTGCTTTTGAACTAATTTATCCATGTGGCGGCTTGTGATGGCCACAGTTGTTTCAGGTTGATCCTGGAAAAGAATTTCTTTGTGCAGTAACGTAGATGATGAAACAACATAACGTCAAATTCAGACGAGGACACCGCATTTCATCCCGATCAGACAATTGTGGATCGATTTAATCCAACATTTGCTGAGCGATTGTTTGGATATCAGTATCCACAGGAAATATCCCTGACAAAGTTCAGGCGGACAAGAGATCTCATGGATGGGAGCAGACGAAAGGAGCAGATGAATGGGTTGTAGGAGCAGACGAAAGTAAATCATAGGGTGACCATTTCATCAATTCTATAATATCTCAGGCTAAGTTAGATAGACATAGTCAAAATGCAGTGGTTAGTACCTAATGAAAATTGATGTGCTTTTGGTACCTACTTATCTGCATTGAGGAAGGGAAAATATTGTTATCACATACATACCAACCCCTGGCGAGGAAAAAGAATAATCCAAGTGGACAAAAAGAGTAATCTGAGCAGAAAAAGAGTAATCCACATATAACATAATAAAATTCAATGCACATATCTACAAAACACATGCATATTTTTTTTCGCAATTTTGACGTCAGGAAGAATCCCTTTGAACAAAGCACCAAAGTTGTATTATACCACTAGTTTCAGTCAGTGATCTATTAAGAACGCGGTAAATAATGTCCCTGCATTTATAAAATTCGTTTCCACAATTTAGTTCTGCTGTAAAAAAAAAGTTACCTTTGTAATGGAATTAGCAAAACGAGCTAATTTAGGCGTCTTTGTTTTACACTATGACCAATATTAAAATCCCGTCCACACAGCCTGTAATGGGCGTGAAGCTACCCTAGAATGGCTCTGTATTGTGTTATTCATGTATTCATCTCCTAGTCGTTTTTTCCATTTTGTTTCCTAATCCATCTGTGAAATCATTCGAGAAACATTTTTGCTGTAATATACGCATCGACTAGAATAAATAGAATAATTTTTACCGCCAAATTCATTACAGAATGGTTCTGTATCTCATATTACTTGTTTATCACAGAATATGTGAGCAAAGATTAAAAATTGAAAAACCAGTCTGTTCTGTCCTAAGTCAGACACTGCTATCGAGGTCAACAGTTTAAAAGAACAAACCAGCATGTTTCTTGGAAATAGGGCAGCTGCTTTAAATAGAACATAACACAGGAAAGTCACCACTAGTCTAAACACAAGTGTACTTTTATGTCATAGTTACACAGAAACCGTCTTTTCTAAAAATACCTTCTGTGCGATTAGTGAGATGTTAATAAAAATGAGAAAACAAATTATTATTTTTTTTTGGGAGGGGGATATACTGAAAAAGCATAATCCAAATACATTTATGCGTAAGGCGCAATTTAGTGGAAAAAAGCATAATGATTACGCCAAAAGCGTAATGGTTGGCATGTATCTTATCACAGAAGGTTTATTGTACCTTTAAATTCAAGGTTTGTAACAGACACACAATCAATGAAATCTGTTACTCAACTGAAAATAAGGAGTATCATGTAAATATAAATTTATAAATGCATATCTTCATTGAAAGCCATTTCCCTTCTAATTGTAAAAAGAAACTTCCCTGTCTGTGGAAAAAAAAAACAGATATAAGATCTTTGATAACAGTATAAACTTATATAAATACATACACATTATAATGAATGGAATAACAAAAATCGTATTGTAACAAATCATGATCATACTTTCTTGGTGTCACATGTCTTGACTTTGATACCAAGATCAAAGCAGTGAGCAGTTAGTAAAGCTCTACAAGAAAGACATGGCATCAAATTTTTCATTACAACAGATATAGTAGGGTCCTGAAAAAATGGTCGAGTGGTATGCACATTGTGCATGCTGAATGTAAACAAGACAAATTTTGCTATATCATGCAGGTATTATGCCTGTACATAAATAATATTTTTAATATTTTAGTAGAGAACAATGTTCACAATAATATAGAACGATAATATACAAAGGACACAATATGGGACTAAACATACATACAGTATTATATAATGTTTTGAACACATGTACAATTGACAAAGAATCATTAGTTACAAGTAGCATATCTCCTACCAGCAAAACTATGATGATTTCCAATTTATACATTCTTTTAGCAAGATGTTCATCAGAATAAAACTCTGACCATAACGTAGAGACTCTGGAAGCAGGAACTTGGTGTATGGAGCGCTCAGTTAAATAAATCTAGCAAGACTTTTAAAATTTAAAGAAAAATTTACCTTAAGGGCCACATATCTCTGTCGAAATCCTGCAACATAAATGTTTTGTAGGTCTTGTCAATCATGAAAAGACCATCAGACTCCTTTAAAAGACTACTATAAATTTCTTCTGATGTAAGTAATCTCTCCGTCATTGAATCCTCCACTACTGTCTGCAACAGACATTTAAGATAGAAAATAAAATAGAAGGAAATAAAATAAAGAAAGAAAAAATTGGATAACAGAAAGTAAGACAAGTCAGTTAACCTTTTACTTCATATAAGCGCTTTTTGACGTCTCTACATGATCTGCATACAGCCCCTTTTGACTACTCCACCAGATTTGCATACAGCCCCTTTTGACTACTCCACCAGATTTGCATACAGCCCCTTTTGACTACTCCACCAGATTTGCATACAGCGCCTTTTAATGCCTCTACACCATCTGCATGTAGTGCCTTTAGACGCCTACCGTAAACATCTGCCATTTTAAGCGGGTTTTCGTAGCACCGTCGTCACGGGTAATCCCTCATTAGATACTTCATTCACTGGTGAGAATGACCATAACGTCAGATCATGTAGTCACTGTTTATGCTTAGATCAAAATCTGCTATTTTACGTAACTGAGTCATATTTTCCAAGCTTCAAAATGGAGGTTGCGAATTTTGTTCAACTTCTTACTCCACTTTTCATGGTTTGAATCACAACTATGAAAGCTTCAATAACTTAGGTAAAGGCTCAGATATTGATGTCGGCAGCAATTTTTTTTTTAAAAAAATTAATTTTTTTATTTTAAAAAAAATAAATTATTAAATTCAGATGATTCAGTGATGAAGATGCAGACAAACTTTAAATTTTAAACATGAGAAATCACAGCTATGGTTGGTCATGTTGCTTTACTGACAAAACGGTGAACAAGTTCTCTCAAGATTTTAAGGTACTTATAAAATTCTTCAGTGAAAAATAAATATACATCTATAACAATCGTATTTTACTCTTAAATCCTTCTGTACATAATATGTGTACCAAATATGTAAAATGGTTAAAATTGCTGTCAAAAGTAACACATACTACACTGATTAACAGTTAACAAGCAAGCCTATGCAAATGTAACAGGTGTTCTATTTAAAGTGGGAACTTTGCTGCATGTGTATTGAAAAGAGTCTGCAAATAAACATTTAATGCTCACGTTTCTTGCACTCAGTGCAAACACATATGGGCAATGGTCACTTTTATATGGGTATTTAATTTTTAAAAGAAGAATACCTGCAGCAGCAGACAGTATTGAAATGGCTATAAACTGATATGAGTTAAATGTATTTTTACAACCCTAAAGCAATGACAGATTCAAATCTATTTTGGACTAAATATTATTGGCTTAAATATGAACCAAAATGATTGAAAATAAATGACCTGTAATAAAGTTAACCTCACCATGTAAGATTCTAATATTGTGCAAACAAGCAACAGGCTATCTGCCCTTAAAACTAAACACATAAAACTTTATCTTACTCGGTTTCACATGTTACTGCATCTGGTAGTGTCAATGCAACAGGTTAAACTTCTGTCTTTGATGGTATACGTGATGTAACACTTTGTGGTCTACTTTTCTTTGTTTCATCTCTACCACTGCCTCCCTTTAGATCAACAATTTTTCTTAAGTTGTACATGTTCTCACCGAAAACCAATATTTTTTCATTAAATTTGATGCTCTTATTCTCTTCTACAAATAATCAAGATAATCTTAATTTAAATATTTACATGCCAAATAAAAATGTGCCACATGATTTTAAACTTCCAAACAGACTGATATAATTTTTTTTTTGGTAAACACAAATTCCAACATATCCATTTATCTGAAACTGATGCAGGAAGGTAAGTAGTGGGAAATTGCTAAACACTGATGCAATATAGCATCTTAAGGACACAGCATGATTTGGGAAAAACATTTAGAGGTTATCACTTACTTCAGATAGGTATCAACAAACAATAATAGACTTTATTGACCATAAAACTAATACTTGCATATTTCAAGACTGTTCTATACAGATTTTGTCAAAAGAACAGATGCACAATTCACAAAGCCTGTACTGTTCTATGCTGACAAATTATGTCATTAAAGCAGATTGACAATTCATGGAGCCATGCTGTTCTATAAAGACAAATTTTGTCAACATAAGATATACAATTCAATAAGCCAGGCTTGTTCTATGAAGATAAATGGTGTCTAGTAAGACTAATTTGGAAACAATCAACATTTCTCTGAGCATGGCTGTTCTATGAAGATAAATGTTGTCTAGTAAGACTAATTTGGAAATAATCAACATTTCTCTGAGCATGGCTGTTCTGTGAAGATAAATGTTGTCTAGTAAGACTAATTTGGAAATAATCAACATTTCTCTGAGCATGGCTGTTCTATGAAGATAAATGTTGTCTAGTAAGACTAATTTGGAAATAATCAACATTTCTCTGAGCATGGCTGTTCTATGAAGATAAATGTTGTCTAGTAAGACTAATTTGGAAATAATCAACATTTCTCTGAGTATGGCTGTTTTATGAAGACAAATTCTGGCCATAAAACAAATTTAGAAAACACTGAGCAGTAAGTCTTCTTTGAAAAACGATTTTATCCACAGAACAGGTGAAATTATTTTGTGAATATTGGACTGTTCTACTAGGACTGATTTTGTCCAAAATACAGATTTACAAATTTCAATTACATGTATTGACTGTTGTTTAAAACACGATTTTACCCACAGAACATGAGAAATTATTCGGGTATATTCGACTGTTTTATGAAGAATTATTTTGTTTCAAAACCAGATTTACAAATCACTAAGCAGTGACTATTCTATGAAGACAGAATTTGTCCGCAGAACAGGCGAAGTATTCACGTAATTTCATGAATATGAGACTGATTTTGTTCGCAGAACAGGTGAACTTATTTCGTGAAAATGGAGCTGTTCTATGAATACAAATTCTGCCCAAAATAACTGATGCAGATTTCATAACATTTACTGGACTTCAAATTTTGTAAACAAAACAGGAATACCTTTCATGATAAAAATCTATGAATTTAAAATTTTATTATCCTAACAGAGATATTTCACCTACTAGGGCCTGTTTTATGAAGAAAACTCGCGTCAATAAAACGAATGTAAATTGCATATGTGCATATTTTTCTTAAGAAACATGCATCTGACTTAAGAGTAATTGTTTTACACAAATACAAATTTGTCAAAAGATTAAGAATGTAATTTCAATAAGCAGCGACTACAATTGACTACTGAGCAGATATATCAATCGTACTGATACCTAATATTATTGCAAATTGTAAAGTAATGTAAACACATTTTAAACTTTGCCTAATGAACTATGTAATAATCTAAACATGTTTAGAATTTGATGAAAGAACTATAAGGTATAACAGTACCAATTACGCAAGTCCAGGTGGCTGGAGCTTTGAACATTGCATTCAGAAATAAACAACACTAGCTGTGATTGGTGCATTTTGGAAGAGTTGTACTTTCTGTTAGGCTTAAAAAAATTGAGCATCTTGGCAACATGTGAGATTACCTGAATTCCTATCTAGATCATATTTTGCATTTTTTATGATTTTTTTTTGAAAATGTTGTACACAACTGAAAATGTGTCTGTTATGACTAGATAACTCATACCCCTGTCTAGTTCCAGCAGAGTTATCTCTCTTAAATGCAATGAAGTACCTGGTTCGGTCATTGTCAAATTGATAGTCTAACACTATTCTCTTGAAAAGTGTGTAATGTCCATGCACAATTAGGATAGAAAATATATTTATTTCCTCAAACATCAACACTAATGGCTATGGAAAAACAATTGGTACCGTGATACCATAAGGTGGCGCTCTACAGTTTCATATTTAGCATAGGGTAAGGAAAAAGTGTTTCCCCGGGTTTCCTCACTAGTTATACTGGCTATTTAAAAGAGACTTTGGATATCTTTGGTACTGTTCAAAGAACCTTTAATTCCTTTTATTTTGATGTACGATTGATGGGTGTAATATGGCTTAGAGAGTATACAGCTTGGCCTTACTCCAGATGTGCACCTTTCAAAAAAGTGCTAGCTCTACATGCTCATTTTCACTTCTCGAGCTTCAGAGGCAAATTGTAAAAAAAATAGAGCCAATAACTTTTTTTTTTTTACATTTTATGCATTTGGTAAATCATTCATTGCACTTTTAGAAGCTGGTATTGTATAGTTTGGCAAAATTCATTTTCCACATTTTAATAGCTGCCAAGAATAGTGTACTTTAGACAAATTCAGGTTGATTTTTGGAGCACAAGGGAGCAGTCATTTTAGTTAGCAGTGTCCTAAGATCATTTAAAATTTTCAAAAGTACAATATCCAAAGAAATTTCAGACACATTACATGAAAGAAGCATATAGCTATGCCAACATTCTCTCCACTATGCATGTTTAAAATGCACACAACTTCACCTTACATACATCACTCTGTCAAACATACAATAACTGGTGAGCACCACCTAAGGAGGCAGGGTACAGTTTCGTAATTTGGCCCCTGGAAAATTTCTTAACTTAAGGCTATGGTGTGACTTTCTCAGCAATTCTTGTCTACTGATTAAAGATATGGATATATTTGTAAACTAGGTGTTTCGGGCTTGTGTTGTTCTTGAAATTGATGTTAGGTATGTACACTTTCCATAGTTACTCTGCAATATGTTGATAGTGAAATGCCAATAGTTGGCTAAAAAGAAGAGCTAGCCTCTCATAGCAGTAAACACGTAGGTTTGGGGCAAGGAAAATATCTCAAAAAACGGCTTGGATGACAACTATTTTCAACTGCATCAGCCTGTTTAGTACACACTGTTTTGCAGAATTGTCATCTAGGAAAAGGGCTTGTGTTTGCACTGTGAGCACCACATGGTGTCAAAGTGTCACTGTGAGCACCACATGGTGTACTAAGTGTTGCCTATGTCTCCTTTCCTTCAATCCTCACATTCAAATACCAACCGAGATTATTTAAATGGTCATTCTCTTCTGCACCGCTCCGATGCATTGTTTTTAACCAATCATTGCATAGCAGGGGATATTTCGACGCTTTTAAAAATATGTTTTATAGAATGACGTCACTGTTGTGGGAATGACGTGACTGAAGAACCAATCGAAGACAGAGATATGGCTAGTACCGGCACAAACTTTACAAGCTACGGTGTGTTTTGTTGTGATTTGTTTTATTTTTTATTTTTTTGGTTGTTGGTTTTATTTTAGTTGTACCAGCCAAAAATTTGGGCTTGCTGTAATTTACGCTGCTACGAACCAACGAAGGTATGAGGTGTGTACGGTTAGAGACTAAATTTAGTCTCTTGGGAATTTCCAAGTTGCCTTCTAAAGATAGCCACAGAAGTTAAGTAAGAATTGGTTATTATTTTTAATTAATATAACGACTCATCTATACCTTTTCATGCGTTGTTATATATATTTTAACTTTTTTTCGAGAACTGATGAGGTGGGTTGGGGATGATCATTCGGAATTTCTGTTGTCAGACATTTCATCGTGCTTTATTGATAAAACTGCAGACTTCTGTGGAGAGGGTTAGAGAAAAATGTTGCTGACAGTGTATTAATGTCATTATTTTGACTGTGTGTTAGACGAGTTTCCTCAGACCCTTGACACCCCATATTTGATATTTGGTTTATGTTGATATAAGGAACCAAATATCAAAAAATGGGGTGCCAAGAGTCAGAGGAAACTCGACTAGGTGTTAGCATAATGAATAACTGCCATCTAACTGAAACTTTTGAGCTGATTGAAAATGTTGTTTATAGAGGAATGAAAGTTATACTAATTAATTGTACAGGCATTAACTAAAATTGGGTCCAGGACGAGCAATTGCATCCATGATTGTGAGCTATGCTGTTGGTGGCATGGCCTGACATAGGGTCCAATGTTATAACACTGTAAATGCACAGGGGCTCGTTACAAACACGGGGTCATATGGTTGCTATTAATTTAGCATCATATATCTACTATATAATTATTATATAGTACATGTATGATACTTGATTAAAAGCAATGATGTGAGCCCCCCGTGGTTACAAAGAAAATTAAAAGAGTATCCATCAATGAATCGATGGCTGAGGGTATAACCCTCAATTCATTGACTGATACTCCTAACTTTCCTTACTAGCCCCTATGTGTAAATTTATACATGTCTGTTCATGTCCAGCTAGTGTTTATAATATGACTGTAAGATGCGATCTTGCTAGTAAATTATACACAGAAAGAACTGAGAGCCCTCTACTCCAGAGCAGTGTTGGATCCACAAGTGCATTTATCTCTTGTGTCTATTAACTGTTTATAGATGTATGTTATATGGTAGTGATATAAATATATACCTTTTAAGTTATGGCCCCATGGCAAGTTCCATACACAGAGACATTATTCACTCATTTAGGGTCTGTATTGGAAAATGTATATGTTTCGCTCCCTTATGTAGTTAAAGCTTGATACATGTTTTTAGGTCTGGTTTGATTTTCATGTTGGTGATTTAGCTTCAAACAAATTATTTTTAAGAAAAAAAAATCATGTGATACAGAGGAACTCATCGGAGATTCTGCAGATGCAGGTTTAAACAGAGTTTTAACATTTGTTTTGGAAGAGGACTGAGAAAAAGAAATATCCCCAGTGTCACAATAACGAATTGCACCAATTTAGGCTGTAATTTTTGGCCCAAAATTTTTACATTGCGTGCACAGTTAAGAATTACTGAAACAATTAGTCTAACTCAATCTTTCCCTTTATATACCCATTATGTGTAATGAACCTCTGGCAGCTATTATAGGCTGCATGTGATATATCTGGATGAACATGTGATTGTTTGATATGCTATGTCTTTTTACCTATTATTATGAAAGGATATTTTTGTAAGACATGCCTTCTGGAATATATATATATATATATATATATATATATATATATATATATATATATATATATATATATATATATATATATATGCAATTCTAGTAACATATAACTAAGATTGCCATGATGTAGTTTCTAGCTGTTATAGATATGTACAGGATGAAAAGGTATAAAATTAATGCAAGTGGAAGTACTGCCTAGACATGCACTAAGAAACTTTTTTTTAATAAAACATAAAATGTTATTAATCAAATGTTCTGGTAACAAATTTGTGTTTCAAAGGTAAATAATGTACTGGAAAGAAAGCAACAATTATTACATAACCTGTCAGATATTTGGGAGCTTTCAAAGGAGGGAAAGTTATTATGCATTGACTTGATAAATGAGATCCATACTGAACTGGTCACTTACCTTTTGTGTGAAAACTCGTAAATAAAATATGCTTTTGGGCACAAAAAGCTTGATTATGCTTTTTTTTTAATTTGAAATCACAAATGGAATGTAATTATCAGCAGAAAAGGGACAAATACTTGGACAAAATATGCCATAGGAAACAAAGACAAAATAGGAGACTAAATGTTATATTTTAATAGGCATAAAAATTGCACATCAAGTTGGATATGGAGTCAGAATTTTTTTAATACTTGTCTGTTTCAGATCTGTGTGACCACCAAGGTCACATGTTGATCTTATAGGATTCTGCCTGAAAATGGTTGATGAGAGTAACTTTTGGAGACGTTTTTTCTGAAGACAGCTAAGAAGATGATGAAAAATAGTACAAGTTCTGAAGATTATTAAGTTTACAAAATCAGCCTCAAACTACAGGTATATTCCATATCCATTTAGCAGAAGCTGGGTTCTACTATACTGGATTTTTAGATGAAGTTGTTTGTTTTTGTTGTGGTTGCAGAAAGTCTTGTTGGAGAGAAAATGGCATTCCAGTAGAGATTCACAAGAGTCTTAATTGTTTGTGTCATTTACGGAATGGTAAGAAAACAATGTTGCTTTTCCGAGATCACATGTAAAAGTGATGTTCATTTTGATAGTGTGAATTTATCAGCTTATCAGAGAGTGCTTTGAGCACAAAACAGAATTATTTCCCAAACAATATAGGGTATATTTCTGGTATTGACAATTATTTTATAAATAGTATCAGTACTATTTTGAAATCTGACACAATTTGCAGAGAATACAAAAGAAATATAACAGATTCTAGACAAAAAGATCACAAGACTGATTTAAGTTCTGGTATATATATGCCTGTATATAGACTCTGTGCCTCTTTTAATCCAGATAGTGGAATAGATTCCGTTGATCTTCATAGTAGATTAGAATCTATTAATTCAGAAAGGGTAGTACATTCTGATAATGTATACAGCGGACTAAGTATATCAGGTGACAGGGAATGAGCACAGTTAAAATATTGGAGTTTCACTCACCAAAAACAACTAAAAAAACTAAACAGTTAACTTTCACCAAGAGGGTCAGGTTGAAGAGTTGATACACCTTACCAGGTTAGTGCTGAGTCCAGTAGTGGAACATTGAATTCAGTAGCAGATAGACAGTGCTTCCAGTCGTGCTTCTGCTGGGAGAGTTGATGTAGTGCATTCTTCAGATAGTATTAATTGTGAGATCAAGATACAAATAATACTGCCTACCTCATTCACGGAGCAAAACACAACTATTCACAATCCTTCTTGTACAACAGCTGTTTTGAAGATGAACCCGACTAACGCACCACAGACTATTCATTCAGATTCTATCTTTCCCAGACGAGATGCCCAGGTTAATAATAACAGTAGTAGTAATGCATCCAGACATAGTGACAATATACAGGACATGACCCCTGTTAAACCTGGGCAGGATATTGGTCCACTGAAATATGAACGGAATCGTTTAGCAACTTTTGAAAATTGGCCTCCAACTGCAGAAGTAGATCCAGTGGTCTTGGCTAAATCTGGGTTTCGATACACAAGAAATGGGGACAGAGTTCAGTGTGTGTTTTGTAAAGTCATTCTTAGGAACTGGGAACAAGGGGACGTTGTTCATATTGAACACAGGAATCATTCACCTCTTTGTCCATTTCTGAATGGTTTGAATGTTGGAAATGTACCTATACCCCAAGAACAGCGTGTTACACCCAGAATAAGGCCTGCCGTCAGAGGGGGGCATCTACCAGCAAATGTTGTAGAGTCTATGTCAGATTTGGAGACTTTGGGTGTGAATACAGTCCGACCCAAACACCCACAATATGCAATTGAGAGTTTACGAGTTGCGAGTTTCACAAACTGGCCTCCACACAAACAACAGACACCAGACCAGTTGGCAAAGGCAGGATTCTTTTACGCAGGTAATGCAGTAAACTTTGGTTTTACATAGATTTATTTTAGTGCTTCTTGGCTAGAGAAAATGGTTCCTTGTTTCAATGAACAAAATTCAAAATAACGTAGAATCCTTTAGCTTAGTAATTTACTCAGAAAATTGTATTCCCAATAGTATACATTTGCACACCTTTTTGTATTGCATTACATATGGAAAATGTGGGGTTTTTTTTGTCATTTTTGTCATTTTGTTGTGTCATAGTTAGGTTTTTGTCTATATACAATAGATAGGTAAACAATTATTCATTTCTATTTTAAGACCAGACTGCAGAATGATTTTAAGTTGTGGTTAGATATAATTTGAGAATTACTTTCTTAAAATTATTTATTTGAATTACAAATCATAGCGTGCTCATGGACTTTATGGACTAAAACACTATTATATGGATTATATCATTCTGATACATCAAGAGATGCAAGACTACTGGAATTAATTCACAACATTCTATACTTTTGGACTTGTGATAAAACATTTAGGATTATTTGCAAGTTACTTCATAGTAGTCATTTGAATCTTCACTTTTTGAATTCTAGGGAAAAAAAATTTGCATTTTGCTAAACTTGTTGGTTTTGCTTCTTTCTGTTTAATTAAGAGAATAGAGTTGTAACATTATCATTCAAAAATGATCTTACAAGATTCTATTCTGCATTTCTTCAGCAATTAGTGGATAATTACAAAAAAATGAGAGTGACATTAAACATTTGAATATGAGTGTTTTAATTCCAATAATGAATGTGAATGACAGGAAGTTGTTAATGGTGGTTGGTTTTAATTTAGAGGTGATTATAAGTAAAGGTTTTACTTTTTTGTTCATTGGATGCAAGCGCCAGGGAGTGGCAGTTAATAAAGCTTTCATGGCTGATTAGAAGTAAAGGTTTTACTTAGGTTATATTGAAACCTACATATATAGGACATGTAAGGGTCCACAATATCTGTCCTGTAATGACAATGTACAATAAAACCTGTTTATTCAGGATACCAAAGAGACTGCACTATATCATCCTATATAGAGAGGTTACATTAAATTCACAGACCCAAAGCACAGAAATATCTGCTCGATCTGCCAAGGTGTATTTAGGGTTAACATATTGGAACCGTGACTAGTGAAAATGATACATATATCTAAATATTAATCTTTACAGGTATTTCAGATAATGTAAAATGCTTCTTCTGTGATGGAGGTTTGCGCAACTTTGATGCCAGAGATGACCCTTGGGTGGAACATGCAAAATATTTTCCAACTTGTCGATATTTACTTCAGTGCAAAGGACAGGGTTTCATTAATACAAGGATAAATCATGAAAGAGAACCAACACTTGGGGATCTACTAGCACGGGTAAAAATTTATTATCTTTCTGTTTCATGATGTAATACAACTTTCATAATCCAGACATTGTCAGGTCAGCAAGTTTTGTTCCTTTTTTTAGATTGGCAGTATGCAGAGTTATGATTAGTAAGAGCTTATTGGAACCAAAATATGTGGCTGGTCAGTTAAAGAAACCAGAGATGAATTGTTGCTATCTTCAAAGGTATTCAGGTTATAGAGAAGATACATATCCATTTACTGGGTGGCCAGGTCAAAGTTCAGCACAAGTCGTGTTTTAATTTGTGCACAAAGTTTATAGCTTTACAGACAATGAGGTTGGTGTTCCTATGGTGAGGGACTCATTGTTTTAGTAGGGGTCTGACTGCTAATCACATTACCAGTGTAAGTTAAGAATTTTCAAAATAAAAATGCCATATTTTTGGGGGTTTTTTTATAGATTTTTTAGCAAATAGAATATCACAGAAGAGTTTTTCTTTCTTTGTATTTTACAGTTCTGATGGACATTTCACATAGAGTACAGGAGGGGTCAGATATAGAATTAAAATTGCTCCAGAAGTCAGGGTCATAGACTTTGGAGCACTTATCAGTCATGTTTTGTACCAGGAGAAAACCATGAGATTAGAATGAGTGTTGATAACATTTGAATGAGATTTTCTTTGTAACCCAAGATATGCAATTAATGCAATTTTTGTGAAGAATTAACAATGTAATTACATACCTTTCCTTCATATCCTAATCTTACCTACCTGGCTTCATTTCTTTGGTAAATACAAGGCTGAGGTCACTTGGCTTTTTCTGCAGTGTTGCAAAGTATTCCCACTTTGTAGTATTTATTTCTCTACTTCACTTTAATCCATAAATGGTCCAAGTGGTCACTTTGGCTTTATCCACAGTGTCACAAAGTGTTTACACTGTAGTGTTTATTTTTCTGGTTCACTGTAACCCAAAAGATCAAAGGGATCACTTGAATTTGAAGAGACCCTGTCAACACTTAGCTGATGGGTTCATACCTTATATAACCAAATTTAAAGTACATCATTGTCTGGCAGGAAGAAAACACCATCTCATGTCTGTATTAATACTGCTGTATGAAATAAGAGATTAATATTCAAAATACATAATTAAGATCTCACACCGTTTACTTTGATTGCTTTATAGTGAGTTGTTGTCACATTATTACACATGATTGTATTCCTAAATCAAGTGTATAAATACGAAAACATGCAAATTTATCAGTTTGAAATGTTTGGAGGTGTAGGATCATCTTTTTCTTCTTTTTTTTTTTAGTAAGAAACTTGTAGCTATAGGAACTGATAGAGATTTATATTAAATGTACAAATGAAATAGTCCTTTGTTGCTTGTACTGAAACTAGTTTAAGATTCCTTAATCTATTACTCTTAAAAGGCCTCAGGGAGATGTTAAAATCTAGTTAAAACCCAACTTAAAAAAAACAAAAAACAAACTTGAATCAACAGAAATAATATCCTCATTTACAATTTATTCATTATTATTATTATTATTTATTCATTTATATCTTACTAATAAAGGTTTATAGTAACTATAATACATTTTATATAATAAAAATATTCACATTCAATTGAGTATTTTTCTTCCAGAATTAGATTTTGAATATTATTACAAACTCTAGGATAAAGGAATAGCATATTTCTGTAAATTCAGTTTATATATTAGTACAAGCTCCTATGAGAAAGTAATAGAAGATTTCTGTAAATTCAGTACATGTTTTAATCTCCATCACTATGGTTTTAAGAATTTGTTGCAAGTCTTCTTCTTCTTTACAGGAGGAACAGAGACAGATTGGTAAGTTGATTTATTATGCACAGATAATATTTTCACCGTGCTCACCAGTTTATAGATTGTTTGGTATTGCCCCGCATGTTGTCTGTTATGTGACTAATAGCATTTTCTAGTTTCTGACAAATCACTTGACAGAACTTGTCATAGAGCATACTGGCATCCTCATTATTTGTGATATTATGTAAAAGGTCCATATCAAATATGGCTGCAGTTACAAAGAAATGAAAAGTTATAAATGACTTCTCAAAGCATAACCAAATACAATCCCAATAAATTCCTGACATTATGGCCTTTTGATTTTATGCAGATGATACCAATTAATCTGCAGTCAGTTATGGTAACTGTTCAAAATATGTTTTTTAGTTTTCAGCTGCTTTATGTTAAAAATGTAACAACACTAAACAGACAGAAATTTGATCAAATTTACAAGCAACCACTCTGGCATCCTGACCTTCAGGTTTGCAAATGTCTTGATGCCATCAAATTGAACTACTTTTTCAGTTTAAAAAATCTCATGGGAATTAAATCAGATTGAACAGGGGAGGTGTATGGTATTGATTCATTTGGTTTCATTTACCCATGCGATGCCAGTCCATCATGAAATATTACAGATGAACCACATGTATTTGGAGGACTTTTTATTATATGCCCTCAGTAAGGTGGAGTGTTTTATGATGTGGTTGTCTGTCTATAATTAATTTTGAAGACATTTCTGTCATCTGCTGTTACCAAATGTTTTGGAAGATATACAGATGGGATAAGGAAGAACTCTGTTGATTTTGTAGCCAAAGGTCAAAGATCAAGGTCACAGTGACTGAAAGAATAAAAAAATACTTTCACACAATAACATTAATTTTGCATAAGATATGTGTTCCAAACTTTTTGTATTACTTATACTTGGGGTAAGGAATAAGCCTATTTATTTTGAGGTCGAAGGTTGATGTCTCTTTGTCGAAAAAAGAAAAATGGTTTCCACACAATAACATTAGTTCCAGATCAAATACCTAGACTGAACTTTTGGGATGGCTTGCAGTTTTGGTAAGAAAGAAGCCTATCAGTTTTGGGGTCAAAAGATTTATGTCAAGGTCACTGATTGAAAGAGAAAAAAAAATCTGTACACAAATTTCAGTCATTTGTCTAGAGTTTTGTTAAATATAGTTTAGTTGTGTATATAGAAATTATGGTTAATTAGCTTCAACAGTTGCAGGATGTCTATCACTGAGCTTTAGACAGCTACAGTGGATATTTTTGCATCTATAGAAACTTTAAACATTTGCTGCTCTTCTAAATTATATGAGGTAGTACAAAACTATTAATTTTCTTATAATTTCTATAAAACTAGGTATGGTGAGTAGCACGAAAACATTTCTTGCACTTCAGATATTTTTAAAACTTTTATCTTAACATGAAAAATGGTAAATTGCCACATTTCCAAAACAGTAAAATCATTTTTCAAATGCAAAGTTTCAAAAGTTATACTTGCAAAGTATTATTTCTTGATCTCAGTTAAAATGGATAGATGATGATTCAGCCTGTACTGGTTTTAGTTAAGTTGTGTTCAAATTTTAGGACTGTACCCATCTTAGTTACAGTATTATTGTGTTTAAGTCTTTAGGACTGTACCAGTCTTAGTTATAGTTGTGTTTAAGACTTTAGGACTGTATCAGTCTTAGTTACAGCTGTGTTTAAATCTTTAGGACTGTACCTGTCTTAGTTAAAGTTGTGTTTAAGACTTTAGGACTGTACTAGTACTAGTCTTAGGTATAGTTGTGTCTTAGACTTTTGGTCTACCTGTCATAAAAATGTGTAAAACTTTAGGACTGTACCAGTTTTACAGTTGTTTTTAAGTTAGGACTGTACCCATCTTAGCTACAGCTGTGTTTAAATCTTGTTGACTGTACTAATCTTAGTTACAGCTGTTTTTTAACTCTTTAGGACTGTACCAGTCTGTTACCATTTTATTTAAAACTTTTAGACTACTAGTCTTTGTTACATGTTTAAAACTTTAGGACTGTATATGTCTTAATTACAGTGCTGATGCATTTAAAACATTAGGACTGAGTACAGTCTTTGTTACAGGGATGTTCGGTTTAAAACTTTAGGACTATACCAGTCTTAAGTATAGTACTGTTGAATTAAAAACTTTAGGACTGTACCAGTCTTAGTTACAGCTGTGTTTAAACCTTTATGGCAGTAACAGTATTTGTTACAGTTGTGATTAAAACTTTAGGACTGTACATGTCTTAGTTCAGTGATGTTTTGTTTAAAACTTTAGGACTGTCTATCCTGTTTACAGCTGTGTTTAAAATGTAAGGCCTGCAACAATAACTAGATAATAATTAATTTCAAATCTTTGCAATTGGTACAGCTGTTAATGAAGTAGATGAGCGTGAGGTTAGAGCCAGGCTAGATTTGACGTTTGTAAAGGCTGTTCTTGAAATGGGCTTTTCTAGGGACTTGATAAAGAGAGTTATCAGGAAACAGTTAGAAGCAGGAGGTATGTGCTTACTTTTCCTTCTCTTTAACATCATATGAGAATCTTTCTTTTGATGCTATAGTTTGCTTGGAAAAAATACAAATGATGTGCATAATTTTGAAAAAGGAATTACTTTGACCTCTTTACAGTATACATTGGTGCAAAATTTGACCTATTTATCAGTATTACTTTGTATAATAACAGATTGAACAGAAATTTTCTTGAAATATACTTTTTTTTCATAGACACATAAAGTTGATATCCTTTTGAAAAAATATAGGTAGGTAGGTAGGTAGGCATGTATGTAGATACTTTTTCTGGAAACAGACTTTAATTTCATCAACTGGCAGAATTAAAAGGTTTTAGGCTTTAAATCTGTGTGTGTGTGTGTGTGTTCCGAGTTTAATCACATGTCAGCAAATGTCTGACTTTATAGTGGTAGGTGAAAATTAGGTTTATAGAATGTTAGGGTAAAGATGTTTCTAAAATCCTTCCTGTATAAAGTAAATATTTAGTCCAACCTGAGAAAAGGTAAAGCTAATAAAATTCTATAAAAATATAAAATAAAAGATAATGGTTAAATATGTAACATCCCCCTGCGGGTCCGGGGTTGTAGAATTTTCCCGCCGTGCCTCGCCACGTGTCGTAAAAGGCGACTAAGTAGAGGCAACCTGTTTGCCGTGGGTTGCGACCCGTAACGGAGGAGGAAAGGATCCTGGTAGTTGCAACACACTACTTTGGCCTCAACTTCTCTTAAGACGGGTGGTTGAGATGGGCCCAGTCTCGACAAATCGGCTGGTCACGCCGAGCCCTAGGAAGTCTTAATTATCTCTCTCACCTCCTTTTACTTTATTCTTGTATCTCGCTTGATATCACCATTGCCACTATATTCTATTTCTATATCTTTCCCTTTCTTAAATCTTAGAAGACTTCCTAGAAGGCGGTGGCTTAACGGGTCAATCGGGGGGTAATTTTACTGACCTTCGAAATTGGCAACTTCAGGGTCAACCAAAGGTAATTTTACCAACTGAGTATGGTGTTTGTGTATCCCTGGCACTTGAAAAGTGTCCCCTTGTTGGGCTCCTTGGTGGGTGGGGAGCACGGATGCTGAATCTTTCAAACTGCCATCATGGAGAATTTAAAAAAAACTCCCAAACGTACCAAAACTGTGTCATCAGAGTCGGATGATGAACCATGTAGTGTGGAATCCTTTCCTCGCTTCATGGTCATCCATTCAAAAGACGAAGCTAAACAACTTGCCACATTGTCACCATTTATAGTCGAAAAGACTATACTTGGATTAGTCGGCAAGCCAATAAGTGTGAAGAAGCTAAGATCAGGTGACCTACTTGTAGAGTGTGAGCGCAAAGCTCAAACTGAAAATATACTGAAAATTAAATCCTTTCACGATATTCCAGTAACCTGCTGCGCCCATTCTACACTTAATACATCAAAAGGCATCATTCGTTGCCGTGACCTTGCTGGAGTCTGCGACAAGGACATCGTCGAGGGCATGAAAACTGAAGGTGTCACTGCAGTCCGTAGAATTCGTATCAAACGAAACAACAATCTGCAGGACACCAACACTATTATACTCACCTTTAATAAGCCCATATTACCTAAAGTGGTCAAGGTTGGCTTCTTACAAGTTAAGGTTGAGGTATATATACCAAATCCCCTCCGATGTTACAAATGCCAAAAATACGGCCATCATGAAGACAGATGCTCTCGAAGCCAAATCTGTGGCCGGTGTGGCGACTCCTCCCACCGGGAATCAGAGTGCAAGGCCACTCCGCACTGCGTAAACTGCGGCAAAGAACATCATGCTAGTTCCAAGGAATGCGACACTTGGAGACAGGAGAAGGAAATCCAGAGGATTAAATACACTAATAATATTCCCTATCCAGAGGCCAGGAAGCTTGTTCAAGCTAGATCATTCCCCGGCCCATCCTTCTCAACTGTAGTAAAGAGCAGCCAGAAAGCAACGAAAGACGCACAAACTCAAACAGATATACCCGATTCTACATTAAAACATAACACCCCACATTACCAAGCACAAAAAACCACGGCATCTACCCAAACGACCTTTAACAACAATCAGCAAACTAAGTCACCAAAGAAATCCAAATCCCATGGAAATAGACAACAAAAGGGGTCAGATGACCCCATCAAACTATTCAATAGGTTTGGGGACATTGAGAACATGGATGCAGAAGATACTGCTCCGTGTTCTCAGGGTAGCTCAAAACCTAACAAAAGAATCACACCCGTACTTCCCCCAGATAAATAACACTATAGATGTTCCCCTCGAAAAGTCTAACCTAAATCCAAAACCTCCATTCTAAATTTATAATGAAAAACACAATAATACAATGGAACTGTCGAGGACTTAAAGCTAATTACAATGAGATTCTTCTGCTTTTAAATAAATATGATCCAGCTTTGTTATGTCTTCAGGAAACCTTTTTAAAAGATACGGACAATATCACATTCAAAAACTACTCCCTGTTTAACACATACCTACAAAACGTTGACAGGGCCTCAGGAGGGGTGTCTATTGCTGTGAACAATAGAGCCCCACAGAGAAACATCCCTTTAAATACAAATCTACAAGCCATTGCTGTAAGTGTCACTCTACATCGGGTGATTACATTTTATTCTGTCTACATACCACCAAATACTAAATTATCACCAAACGAATTAGACATACTTGTTCAACAACTTCCCACGCCATTTGTTTTACTTGGTGATTTTAATGCCCATAACATTTTATGGGGATCGAAATACATAAGTGACAGAGGGAAAAAAGTTGAAGATTTTGTTGCTAGATACGACTTGTGTCTATTTAATAACAAGTCTCCGACTTATCTGCACCCAGGAATGGGTACATACACTTGCATTGACTTAACAATATGTACTCCTTCACTTCTGTTGGATTTTAATTGGAAGGTCGCTGATGACCTTCATAGCAGTGATCATTTTCCAATATATCTCAAGAACACTAATACCAAAATTGATGACACAATTCCACAGTGGAACTTAAAGAAAGCTGACTGGGCCAAATTTGAAACACTTTGTACAATGAGACTTAACAGGAATACCATACTAAATGATGACAATCCAATTCGACAATTTACAACTATCGTAATCGAGATTGCAGAAGAGTCCATTCCTAAGTCCTCGACAAATTCTCAAAAAAAGCCCAAACCATGGTTCACTAAAGAATGTGAAGAAGCCATTAAACAACGCCGAGAAGCACTGAACAAATTCAATAATCGTCCAACGCCCGAAAATCTAGCTCAATACCGTATTACGCGGGCTAAAACTCGCCGCACGATTAAAGAAAATAAACGAACATCATGGAAAAAATATGTTTCAACTTTAAACTCTCGTTCCTCTATAAACAAAGTTTGGGACACGATCCGCAAAATAAATGGTAAAGGAAAATACAATTGCTTCCAACACCTGAAGCTAAATAACATCAATTATAAAAGCAAGCATGAAATAGCTAATGTACTTGCTGATTGTTTCTCCAAAAATTCCTCATCGTCTAATTATTCCGAAGCTTTCCGAAGACTTAAAATTCAAAAAGAAAAAATACAGTTGAAATTCACATCAAATAACTTAGAGAGTTATAACCAACCGTTTTCTTTGTCGGAACTTATGGAATCCTTGAATAAGGCCAATGATACTGCCGCTGGGCCTGACGATATACATTACCAGTTTTTAAAACACCTTCCAGATCCATCCTTGAGAGTTCTTCTGGCAATCTTCAATGATTTATGGATTACTGGCAATGTACCAAAAATTTGGAAAGAAGCAATAATAATACCAATCCCCAAACCAGGCAAAGATAGCACAGACCCTACCAACTACAGACCTATATCACTAACTAGCTGTGTATGTAAAACAATGGAACGAATGATTAATTCTCGGCTTGTATGGTATCTGGAAAGCAACAATTTAATTTCTCCTTTCCAAAGTGGCTTTCGTCATGGTCGTAGTACCACCGACCATCTGGTTAGACTTGAAACATTTATTCGTGATACTTTCGTAAAGAGGGAACATTTAGTAGCGGTTTTCTTTGATTTGGAAAAGGCCTATGACACAACATGGAAGTACGGGATACTAAATGACCTACACGATCTGGGTCTAAAAGGCCGACTGCCCTCATTCATATCAAACTTTCTCTCAGACAGGGAATTCAAAGTACGAGTGGGCTCCACCCTCTCTGATATACACGATCAAGAGACGGGTGTACCCCAGGGCAGTATTTTATCAGTGACGCTTTTCAATATAAAGATTAATAGCATCACCAAGTGTCTGATGCCAGGTGTGGATTGCTCATTATATGTTGATGACTTTTTAATATGTTACCGATCCAAACACATGCATACAATTGAAAGACGACTACAACAAAACATAAACAAAATTCAAAATTGGGCCAATACTAATGGTTTCAAATTCTCGAAATCAAAAACTGTCTGTATGCATTTCTGTCAGTTACGAAGATATCATGATGAACCTAATCTCACGCTGGAAGGAACACCTATTCCAGTTGTTGAGGAAACAAAATTTTTAGGCATTATCTTCGATAGAAAACTGACTTTTATTCCACATCTGAAATATTTGAAAGCCAAATGTTTGAAATCTCTTAATTTACTTAAAGTAATAGCGCACACTGACTGGGGTGCTGATAGGAGAGTCATACTCAATTTATACAGAACGTTTATCCGCTCCAAATTAGACTATGGTTGCGTTGTTTATGGTTCAGCAAGGAAATCGTATTTAAAGATGCTTGACCCAATCCATCATCAGGGAATAAGACGTGCCCTGGGAGCATTTAAAACATCCCCGTGTGAAAGCCTCCTTGTCGAAGCGGATGAGCCACCCTTATCACAACGCAGAGAAATGCTTTCCGCACAATATGCTATCAAATTAAGATCCAGCCCTCTGAACCCAGCTTTTTCGGCAGTTTTTGAACCAAATTATAAATCCTTATATGACAATAAACCAAATGTCATACCTATATTTGGCATTAGAATATCACAATTTCTCGAAAGTACTCAAATTGATTTTTCAAATATTATGAAAACCAACATCTCCGAAACACCCCAATGGTTACTTCAGCAACCAAGAGTAATATTTACGTTACATGATGGAAAAAAATCGGAGACAAACCCTTCCTTTTTCCACAACTCTTACCATGAACTCCTCTCACAATTTGAAAAATATACAAAAATATATACCGATGGATCAAAAGATGAGGAAAAGGCTGCTGCAGCCTTCGTAAGTGGAAACCACACAACCAAAGTTCGCTTACCAAATGGTACATCCATTTTTTCAGCCGAAATTAGAGCAATAGACCTTGCCTTGCAATACATTGCAAGCAAGAGTATTTCAAATAGCATAATATTCTCCGACTCACTATCAGTACTTCAGTCACTACATAACAGAAAACTGGAGAATCCATTATTAGCAAATATTCTCCTTAAGCATACTGAGCTGAGTACCTCCCACAATATAGTATACTGTTGGTTACCCAGCCATGTAGGAATTAAAGGTAATGATAAAGCAGATCGTGCTGCTAAAAAGGCCCTATTACTTGAACCAACTGATTTTAAAGCACCCTATACTGATTTTAAACATTGTATCAAAGACTGTTTACGCCAGAAATGGCAGGCATCATGGAATGATGCCCTGAATAACAAACTTCATGCCATCAAGCCAACCTTAGGTGAATGGACCCCTTCCTACAGATCCGTCCGTAGAGAGGAGGTAGTCATTGTAAGAATTCGACTCGGTCATACTTATTTAACACACTCCTACATATTAAAAGGAGAAGACCCACCAGAGTGCATAACTTGTAATGAACCATTCACCGTTAAGCACTTTATGCTGGAATGCTTCGATCTTGAACCTACGCGTAATCATTACTACGTTGTGCAAGACATGAGGGAGCTCTTTGATACAGTTAACATTACCAACATTATAGACTTCCTTAAGGAAGCAAACATTTATAGTAAGTTATAGCCTTTGTTTTATCACCTTGTTTAGTTTTGTGTTATATTTATGCAGTCGATAGATTTATTTGCCAATCATACGTTTTTGTTATCATACATTTGCACACCCCGTTGATCGGGAAACTTTTAATTATTTACAATCGTTCACATTTTTATCGGTTTACTTTTTGACTCTTTGGTCTCCAATCGCTGGTCGATAGAATTATTTTACCATTTGTGAATGAGGAAGGATATAAAATAATGTTTGGTGATAAATAGCCACATAGTGCTGATGCGCCGTAAAATATCAATCAATCAATCAATCAATCAATCAAATATGTAACATCTTTAAAATACATGTTCAAAATATGTTACATAAACTTCTCAGAAATATTATCTCTTCTTCAATATGAAGTATTGTTTGTTTCACTTAAGGGGTTAAATATGATTTATTTCAGGTGGAATAAAAAATGATGGGAAAAATGACTGTTTGTAATATGGTCTATTTTACTTAAGTGTGTATCCTGCTCCTCTTACAGTTAGCCACTAAATTTTTGTGAGCTCAACATTTTCACAAATTTAGTAAAAAAATATAATTGGTAAAAATGTTATTTATGTTAAATAGTAAAATAGTTGTTATATTCTCAGCAAGTTAATAGGAAATGTTTTGTTATAAGGCTGTACAAAATTTATACACACAAAAAAAAGTATATCTTACTATATCTCTTTGTCTTTCTGTGCCTGTTTCAGTAGTTCTGGTAACTTAAGAAAGTGTCATTGGTGTAAGTAAAAACATCTTTTAGAAATGTCAGAAAAAGAAAGAATAATTTTTATATAATTAAATATATGCAGGTGATTTTTCTTCTGCTACCACTCTTCTGGAAGCTGCATTTGCAGAACAAGCACAAGAGGAACAATTCCAGAATACTTCAGGGAGTCAGACTCAGGTTAAAGACACCATTCAGCATGCAACAGCGAACCAGTCTGATTCGAGGAGTAATGGAGAAGCTCATTATGTATTTATGACACAAGAACTTGAGGCTAATGCATTAGAAAATGAAGAAACAGTCACACCAGAACAAGGTGATTCTTTTCTGTATCATGTTTTGATGTTTGAAGACATTTTTAATACATTATGAAAGCTGTCCATACTTGTAGATTTGTCGATAAATTGCTGTTGTTGTTGTTGGGCTTAACACCATTTTTCAGCACATGATACATGGCGGCCAGTATTATTGGTGGAGGAAGAAACCGGGAAATCACTGGAAAGAACCACCGACCCACAAGAAGCTACTGGCAAGCTTTCTCACATATCCACATTTGCCGAATCCTAGACTCGAACACACGCATAATAAATTAAATTGCAGACCTCATTATTTCTGCAGATTTGGATATAATAATTTTATGCAGATCTTAACAATAGTGGACAGATTTATTTATTAAAAAAGTACATGTGGTTTTTCTGTGAACTACACTAGTACAGTGTGACCCCACTATAATGTGTAGTTGGGAGCCATCAAACCCGATTGCGTTATAAAACGAACCTTGTTATAAGCAACCATGTATGTTACCATCAAATTTGCAGGGTTATCGGGAGGGGGTAATATTTGTAGGGAATGGACAACATTATTCACTGGTCAACTGATTGCATAAAAGAACACCGCCAAGCCACGTGCACATGTTGGATGCTTGCATTTGTTTGCTGTTTAATAAATTGTTGACCCATAATTTGAACAAGTTTTGTCCAGCAAAGGACTTTGATGATGAGCAACATGTTTAAATTGATTTATAAATTCAAGTGAGAATCTTTTATCAACTGTTGCATTGTTTATTGCTTAGTTGTGAATGCAGCTTATAGAACATATATCGGATATTGTTTGAGCAATGATTGTATAGGGAATGCATTGTAGACAAACACAATGTAGATTTGATGGCTTCATTACTCATGAACCAGTAATAAGAACATTAACACTTATGAGCTGTCATCTTCCAACAATAAACAAAGACCAAAGTTCTCAAAAGGCCCAGACATTGGTTCAGATACTCATATTTCCGATGTTTATTTTAGCACAAAAATGTAAGAAATTTTCTAAATTTAAATTTTTTTTTGAGCTATGCCACAATTGTTTTATATTAAAATTTATATGTGGTTTCCTCCCCCATAATGATAATAAACTTTCTGCACATTATTTTTTTTGCACTTTTTTGAAGAAATGTTTTCTGTGTACGAGAATAATACATGTATGTGATATTTTGGGAGAAACACCACAAACGTCTTATTTTCAAATTTATATGCAATATCTTTTCCAAAATGATAACAAAACATCACTTAATTTACTTTTCGTACTTATTTTTTTGTGTTGATGAGAAAAATACTGGTAATAAGGTAAATGAAATTTCGGGAGCCATGCCACGATCATTTCATATTAGAATCCATACTTGATTTCTTCATAAAATGATAATAAACTTTCTACTCGTTAGTTTTTGCACCTTTAAGAAGAAATGTTTTCTGTGTATGAGAATAATACATGCACATGTATATGATATTTCAGGATCCATGCCACAAACGTCTTATATTCAAATTTATATGCAATCTGTTCATCCTGTTCAAGGTTATTACCATGATTCATCCCCATACAGGAGGCACAAATCTATCTCACATGTTTTTCCTCCATTATTTGGGGCCAAGAATTGATCCCTCATCATAACTGATAGCATTGTAATGAGTATCAGGGATCTTAGGTGATTTCTGAACCACAGAAGTTGTAGAACATTCCTGCTGCAAAGGTCAGTAGTCGTCCCCAACTATGAAAGAAGAGACCCAGACCAACCCCTGAGAATGGATGGGGTCATGCACAGAAGATGAAAAGAGAGGCACTCTTTCTTCCCTGTATGTGCATCAACTTTCAGTTAAGTCTCACAGACCAAAGGCAACAAATTTGACCAACATCTGTGTGTGCACACTAAATAGCTTGGTTAAGTGTCCATTCCAAAATGCAATCTTGTACCCACACCCCGCAACGTGACATATTCTAAAAGATACACATATATCCAAAACAAAAAAAAGCAAACAATACTTATCCTAGAAACAGAATACAATTTAATGAAGGACAACTGGTTCAACAAAGAACAAAGGAAACAAAATATAACAAACGTACATACACCAATTTCTGCAGTGGGGACAAGAGTTTTATATCTGTAACTAAATAGGCAGTTGATCATATATATCAGTCCATTTCCAAGGATCTGAATAACAAAGTCCATCACACCGAAGTGAGAAAAGCTATTTTTTCCTATATTACCAGTCTTTTCAAGAAGTTTTGTTTTTGTTTTAATACTAGTAACAATCCAACTATATTTCACCTTTATGTGTATTCTTGATTAAATACAATATAATACAAAATAAATTAATTCAAATTAAAATAAATGAATACAGTATGATATAAATTAATATAGTATAGCAATATATGGTTAATTTGCTATAATGAATGATACATATTGTGTGATTTGTTTCATTGTACCCTAATACAAATTATCTTAGACTTCTAAAGTATGGAAAAGTAAACTTTAAATTCAAGGTGGAACAGGGAAAGGTGAAAGACCATCATGGGAATTTGATAAAGGTTATCTCATGCCGAAGTGATGTATTGTGGTTTATAAGTTCTAAAGGTCATAGACCAGAATGGCCTTTTGTATTTTGCCCATCCATCATCTGTCTGTCCAATAACACAAGTTTGTTATCATGTCTGCAATGAAACTATTGGGAGGATTGTTATGCAATTTGTTACATAAATTGGTCTTAAATGAAAGCTGGCAAAGATGAGCCACAGAGCACATTGCAGGAGTAGCTAGTTTAGAAAAAATAAATATATTTTAGTATTGAAAACTTCATTGCCTTTTTTTATGTATGTATTGGATTTTACAGCTAACTTTATCATTTATATTGTTTTCAAGAATTATGGGAAGAATTACCTTTTAGTAACATTTTACAGTAGCTTCATTATGGTCCTGAGGCAGTGTATACCAGCAGTATGACAGCAGATTACAAACCGGATTTGATAAGTATTGATTACTGATGGTCCAGTATGTTAAGCATTGTTTTTAGTTGATCTTCAATTAAATTACAAAATAAAAATCTCATTTTAGTCAGGTGTGTTAAGAATTGTTTTAGCAGGTCTTTGTTTTACACTACAAAAGAAACCTCAAGTTAATCATTGATTTAGCAGATCTTTGTTTAAATTAGTAAACAAATATATAAGTTTAGTCACATTTGAGTGCATTCTCAGTTGGTTGGCATTATAGGCAACAAGAGCATTACTGTCTTGCTACCACAAGATGAAGTTTCACACCAAAAGGAAACCACTTGTTCCATAAGATGGTTTCTGATGTCATGTTTTATATGATTTTCAATATAGTAGTTTTTTTAATATAAATGATATATTATCTGCTGCTACTATGGAATTGATTTCCTTGGATTCATTCTGGCCTTGGTTCATACTAATAATCTCCTCCATTTAGTACTGGAGGACCAAAATAAAAAAGAACAATCCCATTTAGACTCTTTAGTCACAGTCAACATACAAAATGCTGTCCTCTTTTCCTAGGACAATCAGTGCAGTACACATTTTAATTGGTTCATAAAAATTTGCTTTTGTTTTCAGTTTAAATTCATTTTTGACATTTCACATACCTTTTTGTATCAGTTCAGCATGTGCACCCTCAGTCCTTGCTTTATTTGAATGTTTTATGTGTTTCTTTGTATTTTAGGGTTGATATCTTTCCTTTGTTCTTTGTTGAACCAGTTGTCCTTCATTAAATTGTATTCTGTTACTAGGATAAGTATTGTTTGCTTTTTTTTGTTTTGGATATATGTGTATCTTTTAGAATATGTCACGTTGCGGAGTGTGGGTACAAGATTGCATTTTGGAATGGACACTTAACCAAGCTATTTAGTGTGCACACACAGATGTTGGTCAAATTTGTTGCCTTTGGTCTGTGAGACTTAACTGAAAGTTGATGCACATACAGGGAAGAAAAAGTGCCTCTCTTTTCATCTTCTGTGCATGACCCCATCCATTCTCAGGGGTTGGTCTGGGTCTCTTCTTTCATAGTTGGGGACGACTACTGACCCTTGCAGCAGGAATGTTCTACAACTTCTGTGGTTCAGAAATCACCTAAGATCCCTGATACTCATTACAATGCTATCAGTTATGATGAGGGATCAATTCTTGGCCCCAAATAATGGAGGAAAAACATGAGATAGATTTGTGCCTCCTGTATGGGGATGAATGGTGCCTCTTCCTTGTCAGTGTCCTGGTGAATATTATTTTAGGTAGTAAATCAAACCTAGAGAGGGAAATACAGCAGATTATCATTCTGTTTACAGGGATTAGTCCTTCGCTTCTACTCTGCCTCCTCCTACCATTTAGAATGTTACCATTTAATTCTAATTGGGATTGGGATCAGGTTCTACATGCCTGACTATAGGATATATGGAGCTCTCTTTCCAGGAAGTGAATTTTCCTTCACATGGAACCTTGGATGTCCCTCACTTCATTTCAAGGTAAGGTGGATGTAACGGGCCATGGACTTGCTTTGTCCACTCTGACCTGGGCAAAAAAGATGGAGGCTACCACTAATCCCTTAGATTTTCTTTAAGGGAGTAGAGTTTCCATTCCCCCAAATAATTTATTAAATTAGGTTTTTTCAAGTCACCTTCCACCCCATAAGTGTCTTTGGAACAAGGGCAACCCCATTTTGGTCTCAACCCTCCTTACCACATGTTGAGCCAGATATTGGAGAAAGAGGCACCTAGGGCAAAATGATTCTTTCCATGTTGCAGAGGATCTTGGAAGTAGCATCCATCTTATGCAATCTGCAGTCATCCAGGTACTGATACAGAAATTTTGCCAGGGGCAGAAGTTAATACAGCAGAATGGATGGTATATCCCCTCTTCAACACTTGATGATTTCTGCTTCCAGCTCTTTAGTTCATTTCCCACCATGACCACTTAAGCACCACCTCATCTCTGGTCAAAGGGACCTGTTTTCTTGTCACTACAAATTTGATGATGTCAAGGAGGGAATGAGGCCTACAGAGAGCATCTCAGCTTCAAGAAGCATGGACCTTAAAGCATTTAAGATCTTTGACGTCCCTAAGGAGGCATCTCTGTAAAGTTGAAGAGAACTTCAGTGCCTCCTTCTCCAATATCTGACACAGCAAGTGGGAAGCAGTGTGTAAGACCAAACTGGGGTTGCCCTTGTCCTAAAGACACTTTTGGGCTGAGTGTGTGCATGGGGGAGGGTAATGGAAAAAACCTAATCATATGGATTTTCTAGGGAAATGAGAACTATGACCCTTCAAGATGGCGAAATAAGTGTGCTTTCCCTGACTGCCTTAGGTATCCTTCTCCCAAGTTCTTGATGCAGGTGCAACTTCAGCAGTTGCACAAGCGGACTCACTTCATCTCCATTTGCTTTCACCAGTACAAACTGGCTCTATTAAGGAAAGAGGTACATACTCTTTTGCAGAAAGGCACAAGAATGTGGAAAATGACCAGACTTTGACCTTTTATTCTGGACCTTTTTGCACCAAGAAAAGGCAGAAATCATTCCACTGTGAACAGACTTCTATATGAAGACTGTTTCTCTGTCAAGAATATGATAAGGTCCTGAAACTGGGAAGTCTTTGCCGATCTTCAGGATATGTGCTTTTACATCCCCATATTCATTCCACATAGATACACCTTAGGTTTTGTTTTGTCCAGGAGGTATTTCAAGCTTATTTGTTTGGCCTCTCCTCTTCACCCAGAGCTTTTAACAGTGATGAGGGTATTTGTAGCCCACTTGAGGTTGTTTGAGATTTTCATTTTGAGTATTTTGATGATTGGTTACTTTACAATGTATTCCAAGATTCTATTCTAAAGAATTTGACCCTATGTCAGTCCATGGTGACCTGTCTTAGAGAACTTGGAACTCATTCCTTTTCAAGACTTAAATATGTGGAGATGAATTTCCTCACCAACTCTGAAAGAGCTCATGTTCCTCTGGAAAGGTTTGACCAAATGCCATTTCCTATAATGACGCTTTTTGCTAAGACCTCTATGGCTCTCTCTTTGCAACTCTGAAATTGGCTATGGACTTGGTTTCCCTGAAAGATTTTGCTTTGCTGAATGCTGAAACTGGAGGTCACACAAAATCTCAACTCAGATTCCCCTGGGATCTGAATTTTGCCACCAATTGTATTGGTGGATACATTGGGACTAGTTTCTGACTGGAATCCCAATTCATGTGGACTATCAGGGGTAGTTATTTCTAAGACTCTTAAGATCTCTAGGGGTACCAAATTGACTGACACCATCTTTTTCTGAGCTCAAAATGTCTCTTGAGCTTGAGAGACCAGTAGCTTGCTAACTATTGCTCCCATGGAATCTTTCATATGTTCTTTGGGCATTGTCAAACCTTGAGTGTAGCTACCTTCAAGAACCTCACCTGAAGATTGTTTTATAGTTTTACCTTAGTATCTGCAAGGAGAATGGCTGAATTTCATGCCTTGTTAGTGGAAGTTGTTTGTAGTTCAGCTGTAATTATAATTCATTTTCTTTCCTTTGCCAACCTGGGTTTCTGGCTAAGAATCAGCTACTTTTAGCACTTCTATTGAGATACATAGTCATCTCATTTATGTCTGCTGGAGATGACAGAGACAGATTCTTTATGGCTTCTAACAGGAGAAAGAATTATCTTTTACCTTTTGGAATCCTTTGATATTTTGGCGACCACAATTTCCATGTGGATTGTTCTCATTTCAAGAGAGGTTATCAACCATCATAAACTGAGACCTTATTTTCATGAGAATTAAATCCTATGAATTTAGGATTACTGCTGTATCTTGTGCCTGTTTGAATCACTCATCTGCAGATATTTTTATGAAAGCCAATGTTTGGTGGACTCTCACTATCTTCTTTTACTTATACTGCAGTCTTTGGTCTATCAGAGCAAAGGCATTCTTTTGTTGGACCCAATAGTAGCTAACAGTAGTGAACACTCCTCCATAAGGGTAAGTACAATAGTTTTCAGTACCAGATTTGCTGAGGCCATACCTGTGTCCTACCTGGTAAATTCAGCAATTAAAATATGTTGGTGGTGGTATATAAAATTGATTTTCATTATTTAATAGTTGCCTGCTATTGTAAAGATTAATTCCATCCTGCTTGGATGTCCTGTACTCATTGTCTAAAAGAGGATAGTATACCAAATGTTTGCTGTAGCTAAGAAATACTTTGGGATTATATTCTTTTCAATTCTCTTCTGTCAGTACTGATTAGAAGAGAGAATAATTAGCTTGGATGGGGGAATGTGAGTCCTAGAAAAGGTAAACAAAGGAATATTTTCAGTAGGTACAGTATTACATAATCATTAGTTGTAAAACTCCACCTCCAAAAAAGAAAATAATATTCAATGCTAATGATGCTGTATGATATGTATCACACTATAGAAGTTGTGGCTAATATTTTTTTGCTGTTAAATACTGTATAATTGGGATTTTTTGGGAATTGGTAGAGATTATTTGTACTTATTCAACATAATGCAGTTTACTAAATTGTCTCTAGATAAAGGAAAAATTTTTAAGTTACTAACATGAAGCACATCTTTAGTAGCTAAAGAATTTAATTTCTGTTCAAAATATGACAAATTTCTGTGTTTTGAGGTATTCTGCTTCTAATCAAAATGCAAAAACATCAACTTGTATAACAAAGTGATGTTTTTCACCTGAATGACCGGTGACCTTCAAAAAAGGGATGTAACTCTTGTTGCAATTGGAGATGTTGATAGATCTATACAAAAGATGTCTTAGAAGTATCTCAAAACAAATAATTGGAAATGTCTATGTTTACACCTGTCTATCAAGATTTGACACAAAAGATAATTGTGAAAGGATCAGATGACAATAAACAAGCTAAATTCATTGTTAATGAATTTTTGTCAAAAGAGAACTTTTTCAGACTAAAGTATTGCAAAATCAGTGTAGTGTAAAATATTGATTGAAGCACCTACAACAAATTTAAAGTATTTGGAAAATTAAATGCACATGGCCATCAGATACCTTTATAGTAAAGCACCCACTTTTATGAGTGCAAAATGAACCAAAACTTGATCTCATAAATTTGCTTTTCTGATTCTAAGTTTTTCTAATTCAGTAATATATTTTCTGGTACTAATTTTGCAGATACTAATTTTGTTACCTCCTTCTTACTTTAAATCTTTTCTTTAATCAGCCATATTTATATTGCATATTGTAATTCCAATAAATAATGTAAATAATTACTCTCAAATTTATGTCTGAATAAATCTAAAAGTAAATCCATAAAGACTGATATTAAAATAGGAATAAATAAATGTTTTCACTTAAGAACCTAATAAGATGACAAGGATGTGGATGATTTTCCCATCAAATTCATAAACAAGTTCACTCTTCTGAAACATTCTACAGCTAGACCTTGAACTAAAATCCAAGTAAACATGTTGTTTACAAATAATCATTATCTTAAAGTATAATCTTCAATCATGAATAAAGTCAGCTATATAAAATGTTGGTCACAAATGACCTTTACAATCTAAATCATGGACAAAAGTTAAGCACTCAATATAGACACATAACAGTTGTTGTTTTTGTTGTTTTAGGGTTCAACGCCATTTTTCAGCACAAGATAGGCTATACATGGTGGCCAGTATTAATGAAGGAGGAAGAACCCCGGAAAACCCCGGAAAGAACCACCGACCCATGAGAAGCTACTGGCAGGCTTTCTCACTTACCCACGTTAGCCAAGTCTGGACTTGAACTCACGAAGACAGAGGTGAGATGGCAGTGATCTGTAACGGACAGCCCTTTAGACCACTCAGCCACTCTGGGCCCCTCATAACAGTTGTCATACTTTAGTATCATTTTTTTTTTCCTGTACTTAAATATGTGCTTCTGCCTCTCAGAGTTTCAATATCTGTAGGTGTTTTAATTTCATGAATTAACCTCTACAAATACCCCAAATAAAGAATCCAAAATAACAATGCTGCACTTGTTAATTCAACAATTTTAAAAATTATTTACATGCCCAACATTGGTTTTGACCAGCAGACTTTATTAACAAGATGTTGATTTGCTGGGTTTTGCCTGAAATTGTTGAAGTGTGAACTTCAGTACTCTGCAGTAATTAGAGTATATACTTAGCATTTCATTAGTAATTGTGCTTCAAGCAATAGTTTAAATATTTTAATCATGTTGTTCATTGAGATTAAGCAGGTGTAGATAAAATAAGCCATGCTTTTGCAAGGATTCAAATTATGGGGTTTTGAATGCTTTTTCTTATTTTTTTTTTTCTCTGTCTTTATGTCACAACATATTAAGTCCATGAGTGGAAATTACAGCTACAAGGTACTGTATAAATATGTATGCATTGAAACAATATAAAATGTGATGTAATTCTTTTCAAAAGGTTTTAAATAAAACAAACACATGTAAAAGTTAATATTTTATTATCAGATTACAGAAATCATGTTGATTTATCAAATATCTTTCATGATCTGAAGGAATAAAATGGGGTAGGTTTTTTTAAAAATATGTTGCTTTTTTTAACTAGGTCTTTAAATTTGTGTTTTGGGGCACGTGAAAATTAGTAACCCATAAAAATGAGCAATGTTATAGTATTATGGCACTGTACATTTCAGCTACAATGAGAGGTCAGATTCATGAGGCTTTACTAATGGAACAGTTTCAGTGTGGTCTAAAAAAAATCACAAAACATAAAAAGGTAGCTTTGCACGATGGAGTAAAAATGAGAGAATTGCAAATTCCCCAAAATCTCAATAAATAGTTTTTCGTTTGATTTTCAGCTCCAGGCGCAGTTTCTGGAGAAGAGGATGAAAAGGAAACAGATCCTAAAAGTATCATTTTAGTATTAATTAAAGAGATAGAAGAAAAAAAATCATAATGGCTGTACACTCTAAATATTAATGAAAGAGATACAAGACAAAAAAAATCATAATGCCTGTAAATTCTTGCATATAAAAAAAACCTATACATAAACTTGTACTAATTTTAGCAATAAGCATAGGTGGTTAGTATCAATATTCTACAGTACCTGCTTTTCATTAAATATTGTTAAAAGATGTTAGGCTTGTAACTTTATTTTATAATTTTAACTGCATCAGTAATAATTTTATTTAATGCTAAGCTGTGAATTACTGGATTTTTCTAGCAAAGAAAGTAAAAGTAATAAATCAATGCCAAATTGATAACAAGATAAGTGTGAAATTTGATAGTATTTGTAGATGCTGATGTGAAAGTATGGTAAACTGGCTGCCTTACATCAATGCTGATTCCAGTTAAAATCCAACAAAGCACAAAAAAATCTTTTTTCTTAATGTGCTATTTTAAATTGATTGGAGAAGGAGAATTATGCAACTGTTTACATTTTCTGTATAAATAATTACAACACATGGCAAATCAAGCAAGGTAATCATGGACATTGTGCAGGATTCAGTAAGAAATCTGCTACTTCAGTCTGTTATACAGACTATACACACAGCGCATCATGCTAGCCAATACATTTTAGCATAAAATGAAAATGTGCTTGCTATCAATTTAATTATGGATGTATTTCATCTCTTGCATGAAACAGTTAAGTATTTTCACTCAAGGCATTGCATTGCTGAAAATAGGGAGTTTTTAACACCCTCAATAAAATATATATTATTCACTTGTCACAAGCAAATATCCCTTATGTAAAAACTGTAGTTATTATTATTATTATTATTATTATTATTATTATTATTATTATTATTATTATTATTATTATTATTATTATTATTATTATTATTATTATTAACTTTTCATTATTTGTTTTTATTAATGGATTGTATGAACATGCTCATAAATTTACCCAAAGAATGAGGATGGAACATTCTTACTCAACACAAGTTAAAATCTTACGTGGAAACAATCACTGTAAAAAGAATGGTCAGTTTAAGAGATCACTGACTTGAATTTGAGGTGGTTGAATTATGGTTTTGCCATAGTTTTTCCATCATTATATCAAACCATCATGTACAAGATAATACCAAACAAATATACATAATTTTCAATGTCACTACATCTGCATATAATTTTCAATGACATTACATTGACATGTAATTTTCAGTGAAACTACATGTACAATGACACTACATTACATGCAGTTTTAAATGACACCACATCTACATGCAAATTTTCAAAGAAACTACATCTGCATGTAATTTTCAATGACACAACATCTACATGTAATTTTAAATTGCACCATATCTACATGTAATTTTCAATGAAAAAATCTACATATAATTTTAAATTACACCACATTTACATGTAATTTTCAATGAAAACATCTACATGTACATGTAATTTTAAATTACAACACATTTACATGTAATTTTCAATGAAATATATCTACATGTAATTGTCAATGATACTACATCTATATGTAATTTTAAATGACACCACATCTACATGCAAGTTTCAATGACACCACATCTACATGTAATTTTAAATGACACCACATCTACAGGTAATTTTCAATGAAACCACATCTACATGTAATTTTCAATGACATTACATTACATGTAATTTTAAGACATGTCATTTAATTTTCAATGATACTACATCTACATGTAATTTTCAATGACACTACATCGACATGTCATTTTCAATGATAATGCATCTATGTGTAATTTTCAATGATAATTTTAAATGACACCACATCTACATGTAAGTAATTGTCAATGATACTACATCTATATGTAATTTTAAATGACACCACTTCTACATGTAATTTTCAATGATGCTACATCTATATGTAATTTTAAATGACACCACATCTACATGCAATTTTCAATGACACCACATCTACATGTAATTTTCAATGACACCACATCTACATGTAATTTGCAATGACACCACATCTACATATAATTTTCAATGACACCACATCTACATGCAATTTTCAATGACACCACATCTACATGTAATTTTCAATGACACCACATCTACATGTAATTTTCAATGACACACATCTACATGTAATTTTCAATGACACCACATCTACATGTAATTTTCAATGACACCACATCTACATGTAATTTTCAATGACACCACATCTACATGTAATTTTCAATGACACCATATCTACATGCAATTTTCAATGATACCACATCTACATGTAATTTTCAATGACACCACATCTACATGTAATTTTCAATGATACCACATCTACATGTAATTTTCAATGACACCACATCTACATGTAATTTTCAATGATACCACATCTACATGTAATTTTCAATGACACCACATCTACATGTAATTTTCAATGACACCACATCTACATGCAATTTTCAATGACACCACACCTACATGTAATTTTCAATGTCACCACATCTACATGTAATTTTCAATGATACCACATCTACATTTAATTTTCACTGACACTAAATCTCTTGCCATTACAATAACAACAGCTTAAGAGAGAGAGAGAGAGCTCATGTTGATGATTTATATAGCCTAATGTCAAAATAGCAGATTTTAGTAAAGGTGAACATTCATCATGTGATAAATACATAGAGACTCAAATAATATATTTTATTTTTTATTCTTTTGCAGTCAACAAGCGGCTTTTTGAAGAGAATCAGAAACTGAAGGATGAAAGATTGTGTAAGATTTGCCTCACTGAAGAATCCAGCATTGCATTCTTACCCTGTGGACATCTGGTTTCATGTGTGGCATGTGCCCCAGCACTAAGTCAGTGCCCTGTATGTCGAGAGACTATTAAGGGAACTGTTAGAACTTATCTGTCATAACCCAATTCTTCTTTCCCTATATTTGCCTTTGTAACAACTTTATTGTGTACTTTTAGGAAAAGCGTTTAACCCTTTACTACATAATGCCGCCCTTTGACACTAACTCTTTATTATATAATGCCACTGACAATTCCAATAAAAATACCTTGTAATAAACAAATGAAGTTTGTATATGTGTGACTACCACTTATACGCCCCCAAAAACGACTGTATAAAATCAATATGAAGCAAAACATTAGTTTATTCAGAGGATTACAGTTGCTATGAAGGTCAGTCCACTCATCGCATTGTATCCACCATTTGTAAACCCGTGCTTTGAATATTGCAGTTGCACCATGAAGTCATTTGAAATTTTGAATAGCACACCTGAAATATTTTGATAATATTCACTGGAATATGCCATTCTTTGAACTTGTCCAGATTGTTAGTATCAAGGAATCACCAAAAAAGAGAAATATTAGAGCAAACATTTGAACAAAGCTTTATGTTAAAAATAACTTACTTCTCTGTGTGCACTTCTCGAGTTAATATATGTCATTTCAGAACAAAAATATGACCAAGAATCACCAATTTCTAAAAAATATGGATTTTCAATATTTTTTTAAAAAAAAATCTCTTTAATTGTAGTGCTAATGAGCACAAATATATACAAATAACTATTTCTAGAAGCAAACTAAAAATTCTGCTCAACTCTACTACTTGATAGTATATGTTTATATCAGTAAAATGTAGGTTTTGTGCAGAGAGGAACACATTTCAGTACTTTAAATCTTTATTTAATGTCATATATATTTTTTCAATCAGTTGTTTATGATTTGTTGAATTTGACAGGAATGTTGATACATAATGATTCCCAGAACATGTGAATCAAGCACTTTGTATTTTGAGAACCAATAAAGACCTTAATTATACTACATATTACGCATCAATACTCATTTAATACTGGATTATTACCCCATCTGACCCCCCATGTTTTTGAAAAATCTGCTAGGACCTTTGTTTTTAACCAGTAGCAGTTGAATTACTGCATCCAAGAACACATTTGAAGTTGTTTTTGCAGTGATAATAAGATACTGAACAACAAGTACTTTAGTACATGAATATAAAAATATAGTGAGGTATATATGGCACATCATTTTAATTTCAATTTCATGATTTTTAAATGTGTCTTGTTTTTTATTTACAGAATGCTGTATATACAGTATAATAAAATATATAATACAAAATATAATACATACAAATTAGCTGAAACAATTCAACTAAGAACATTTGAGAATTGAAACAGACACAAGACTTAATTGTGCAATCAAGAGATATCTTTTCAGGAACAGGCATAACATAATTTGGTCAGTAAATCTAAATTTCTATGAATGGAAAATTAAAGTAATGATTTTCTGTCGGTCACAGATGCTAATGGGCACATATTAACAAGATAGCCATTGAAGTAGTTTGAGGCAAATAAAATAATTTATCCACTCATTATTTGACTTTATTTTAAAAAGTTATTGTTGGATATTAATTCAAAATACATGTATTTTATTATGTCTCATTTATTAACAGTTTACTTCACAGATTGTACAAATATATGTAGTTATGCAGGCCTATAATTGTTTAGTTTTTCTTAAATGCTTGTTCAAAGACATCCAGTTGTGTGCTTCTTTGTAATTCTTTTCTGACATGTGACAAGTTAATAAAAATGGTTATACATTTACCAACCTAATGCATTTCATATGACTATTATTTTAGACGATTATGTTCCACACAGTTTTTTACTGTTGTGATTTCAGAGGCATATTTCTACTACTACTGACTGTATCCAGTTAAGATATTCATCCTGTTATTCATCTTGATTATTTAATGTTTATTCCTTGTTTCAATAACGATGATATTTATTACTTTCTGATAATAAAATGTTTAATGATTTCCAGTATGCCAGATTAGTCCTATGATAATTTTAGGTCCTAGTTTTCTTCTTAAGCCACAAAATAACATTTGTGAAATGAAAGATGAATGTATCATCTGTTCCTTTTATTACTTTTGATTAGTGTGATTCAGACATTGATCTTTGATAAATTTGTCGTGGTTTATGAAGATAATTTCTAAATTAAATTTGTATACAGCAGTTAATGTTTTTTTAAAATAAATATTAAGATTTTACATTTTTGGCACTCAACACTCTTAACAAGATATAAAAAAGGGGTGCTCCTTACCCCATTAATTTTCTAGCAATATAACATCCATCCCCCATTGTCCAGATTACTGAAAAAACAACTTAAAACTGATGTGTTCTGTTTATTTAATATATCATTATGTTTTATTTAAATTATAATAGTTATATGAGTTGAATGTTTCTCATAGTGTGAGCAAAAGTGTGCTTTTTGGTTTAAAAATACTTGCACCAGTATGCTTTCTATGTTGTTTGAAAAGTTGCCCATTTGACCATATATATATATATATATATATATATATATATATATATATATACACACACACACACAAACTATTTGACCTTAAAATGCAAATATTTATTTTAGCAACTAATGCAAGTTAAAATTTTACTTTTGCCAACTGTGTTTTGTTCTCTTTTTTAAATCTCAAAGACAAAAGAGTAAATGATTAATTATTTTCTGACTATTTTCTCCAACACGTAAATATTTTTTAAACATGTGCTTCAGCACAATTTATAGAAACAGATTTCATGTACTACTATTCCCACCTGCTAGAATGTTATTAATAATTCACACCTGTATGCCTTATTTAATCACTAGTATTCATGATATGATTTTAGAACTTTTGGTTGATTCACTTTCTGATAGGATTTTAAAACTTGTACTGTTTCTAACATCTTGAGTACACATGCATTTAGAAGGTATATACATACACAAAATTAGGTTACTAGCTTGTCCATTACTGCATACAGAAATATCTAATGAATAGCCTACTCATTGTGTGTTAAGTAGCAAATTCCTTTTTTTAGCAATGGCTTGATGTACATCATTGCAAATTGCTTTTATTGAGTTGATGGCTTGATGTACATAATTTGTTAGTATAAACAATAGACTTTAAAATGGAGCACACTTGGAATTTGAGGATTGTTCAAGAAATTTTAATTTTTTTTTTTTTATATAAACATCAAGCATTCACTATAAAATCTGCTTTGTTCCATGATGCAGAACAATACATCCATGACTGTATACAGTAATTTACATGTATTTAAAGTTTGCAAGAACTGAAAAATATTTAAAGGTGATTTTGGGTTTTTCTTGATAAAAATTTGATCTTAGTATATAAGAGATTGGTACATCATTCATCATCAGTGGTCATTGTGGTATATTCCATATATAATATGGATTAAAAATGTGGTACCTAAGTACTTTCATACACACACACACACACACACACACACACACACACACACACACAGGAGTTAGGGTGCAGGACAGAGACCTTGAGAATAGACAGATAAGATAATATGTACTTTAAAACTATTATACAATAGACAGGGTCATCAAAAGATAATAATATATACATACCTGTTTTTAACATTTTGATATACAATGCCCTTATGGTTAAAAGAGACTGATCGTTAATAGGGTGCTGGATAATCAAAGTTCTACTGTGTGTGTGTGTGTGTGTGTGTGTCTATGAATATGCATAAAATACTAACACGGCACCATATTCCATACACTATGGGGTAGTTTATTTCCATCCGACAACATAATGACGTAATTCATCCTATTCGGTAACCGCCGGATAATTCCGTAAATTACCATAACGTTGACTTTGGAATTATATTCCTTTGCACACGTGAACATATTAATGTTAAATCCACGTTTATGGTATACCGTTCAGCAAATTTCAACCATACAGGTCGCACCATTCCCCATTACGCCCCGTCATCATTTCATTGAGGGCCACAACCTGCCTTTCATGGCATGCTTCGAAAGAGCAGCCGACCACTACCTTATGCTCGAATGGGCGCAGTGGTGTTTAAAAGTCAGGGTGCCCTATACAACGGATCATGCAGTGGACCTATGAGATCCCACAGATGACACTGGATGCTATGACACAACGCGCCCTCAAGCTATTCAACATGATTGAGGTGGTTTCCTGCTTCGCATAGTTTTTCATTGCTGAACAGGTAGATGTCCCATATGTCCTGCTATAGTCCATATCGGCAAAGTAATTTGGATTGCTCTTAGCGGGAATACGAATCTTTTATAGGTGCTTCACGAGAAGACGCTGAACAGCATAAAGCCCAGACAGTTTTAAGAGGTCACGGGGATGGGGCAACTGCTATCATGGCCATCCCACTAAGACCCGCAAAATAAAGTTAACAGCGTGCCCGTATTTTTGCCGAGCGACCGGTGTTGTTCCTTTTTATGCCTAAGCTGCGTCTTGATCATCGCCGGCAGCATATTTCGAAGCAGCCGCGCATCCACTTAACATCTTTAAGATCTTTCTTCTCTCTGGTGTCCTGTGCTCGGCATATCTTTTGTCATCCTTGTGGCACAGGTCAACGTTTGACTTGTTGGCAGCGACATTTGAAGCCAGAAGGATTACCCACGGATACATGTTCACTGTTTTCAATGGTGTCGCCCGCTTTGACCACACAAGGCAGAACCCAAAAGGCTAGCAAAGGAAGGAACCACCGCAGCCATGTTCAACACCAAACGGTAGTGTGTATATGAAAACAAAACATAACCTCTTTCAACCTACACGTCTAAAATCCTTATTTTTTTATATTGTTGATACTATTTTCAGCAGGGAAGGTATACAAAGCGATGACCACATAAGGCAGTAGTGCTGACGGATGCCGTGACATCAAAGCTTTTTTGGTGCCCGTGTTTTAGGCTCCTACGTTTATTAATCAAAATTCTACGATTTTTAAGGGAAAAGGTAGTAATGAATAACGAAGGCAGTAATACAAGTAGGGAACACACATTAAGATTATAAAATGGCAAGCTACGTCAACGTTATGCAAAGGCATATCAGATTTTGTAAGTAGTTAATTGGCTGGTGAACGCCACTCTCAAATGTGCCCGTAGGTACAAAAAGTTCGGGGACCACTGACGTGGAGGTAGTCTGGATGTTTCCTGTAGTGGTCTTACAACATTTTTCACCATGTTTGTAATTCTTATAGCCCTCATCTTTAGTCATCATCCGTCTGGGACCCGTTTACCATTAGATGCGACCTCTGTAGACCATATCGACAGTGCACTCTCACCAAATTACTTCGTATGACACCTAGCTTGCAATGGCAACCATCTTGAAAATCTTGTTATCAGTTTCTCCTATAAATTAAAAGTAATATCGACATGGGATTTTCACTAGAAGACTTCTTAAGATGTCTTGCTGGTTTTAGATCAAATTGGTGCCGATCTGATGTTTAGTATAACCATCATCATGGGGCCTATTGAAATCTTTATTGCTACTCCTCTTAAATAGAAAATCATTTTGACACGGAGTTTTCACACGTGTACTTTTGGTGTCTAGTTGGTTGTAAATTAAAATTATTCATGTAGACCCTCAATATGGCCAACATGGTTACCAGCTAGAAAATAATAATGTACACGGTGCTTCCAAATGGATGGTCATATCAGAATGGGGGTTTTCACGGATATACTTCTAATAAAATGTTGTAATTCTTAAGAATATCAAGAATTTTTATCACTTAGCAGTTAAAAGGATGAAATAGTCTTACTTTGAATTCCTGAAAAGTGTTATGGGAGAGCAGAGAATCAGTCCCCTCTAGGGACTCTTGTTTTCTGTTCTTATAAGAAAATGGCGAAAGATACACTTATATTTTTTCAATTGTTTTAGAAGAAATATGGTTTGTTTATTTATTAGGCAGTTTCCTTGGAATTGTTGAACTGAGAGCCCCATTATGAGTCTTTGTGCTAATGAAACTGAATCTCATTAAGAATCCTTATGATAATAATGTGGACTCCCATCCTACGTTACTATTAAAATGTCCAAACAAGAATATGTGTTAATAACACAATCTCCCATCAATAGTTTTGTGCTAATGATACTGAATCCCATTAAAAAATCCCTATGGAAACTGGTACGGTACAGACTACCATCGTAGTCTACGACTATAATGCCCCAAAAAGAATCTATGTGTTATTGACACAATCTTCCATCAACAGTCTATGTGCTAATGATACCCAGTCCCATTAAGAATCATTAGAATAATTGGTAATGATAGAGATTTCCATTGTACACTATTAATATAATGTCCAAAACAATAGTCCTTATGGTAATTATATAGACAGATTCCCATCGTGCACAATTAATGTCCAAACAAGAGTCCTTATGCTAATGAAATAGCCTCCCATCAAGAGTTCGTACGACACTGATAGTGTCCAAACAAGAATAATCGTGTTAATTATATAGTCTTCCACTAAGAGTTCGTACGTCACCAATGTGTCCAAATAAGAATGATTGTGAGAATGATATAGACTCCCGTCATGTATTCGTTGCCACTAATAGTCTCCAAACAAGAATGATGTAGACTCCCATCAAGTATTCGTACGCCATTAATAGAGTCCAAACAAGAATGATGTAGACTCCATTCAAGTATTCGTACGCGACTAATAATGCCCAAGCAAGAATGATGTAGACTCCCATCAAGTATTCGTACGCCATTAATAGTCCAGATAAGAATAATTTTGCTAATGATGTAGACTCCCATTAAGAGTTAATATGCTACTAATATAAATAAAATGATTGGGTTTTTTTTATCAGTAATGCACGTCAAGTAATGCTTAAATCAAACATAGCAATAAAAATATTAAGTACATAATGCTTTCATGGCATTATTTATAAATGTGTATACAAATTACATAATACTTTCATAGCATTGTTTGTACATATTTACGTAAATTACATAATGCTTTCATGGCATTGTTTATAAACATGTATGCAAATTATATAATGCTTTCATGACATTGTTTATAAGCATTATACTAATTACACAATGCTTTCATGGCATTGTTTATAAACATGAATGCAAATTACATAATGCTGTCATGGCATTGTTTATAAACATGTAAATTACATAATGTTGCCCAGCGATTTAGTATAAGCATCAGCTACTGCATGATTATTTTGTTTTGACAAGAAAGCTAGTTAACATTCATTCCGATTCATCACATATAAAGATAGTTATCCCATTGTCTAGATTTTTTTTTCATTTTTGCTAGCTCTCTTCTCTCGTATGTCCATACATCTTTCTTCTAAAATCATATTTGTAAAATATTTTGTTCAGGAATTAAGATGTTTAAAATTAAAATAATAGTCTTACTGATTCAAAATAGCATCAAGCAGTATGATTAATCTCCACAATGCATCTCATTGAAGAACTGAGCACATGACACCCCTGCCCCGTAATTTTAATGGTACCAGAATCAAACACAAAATCTGTTCATTATGCTACATAAACCATTACTGGCTCCAGACTAATATACCTGTCTGACCATACCCATGTGTATATCCTATCTAGAATCTTGTACATATTTACGTAAATTACATAATGCTTTCATGGCATCGTACGACATTCGCGTTCTCCTTGTTACCAATATTAGAACGAAATCATACGCACAAAGTTCTTTTCCGTACCATGGCCCAGCTACGTGGAACGAATTGTCCATTGATCTTAGGCACAAGGTCACTGTGATCTCGTTTAAGAGGTGCTCTTAAACTCACGTATTTCGACTAAAAAACAAACTTAAAGACTTAATAAGGCTTACTCCCTTAATTATTCTCAGCATGCTTTATTTTGTGTCTTTATGTGTTATCTAATATTGTAAAGAGCATAAAGCTGATTTTCAAAAGTTAGTAAAATGATGAAGTTTATTTGCGTTATTTCCGTTTCATTTAAACGTCGCCCCCATCCACTTTTCCTAATTAAAAAAATATCATTTTGTAATACGAAATGGGATTCCGGCATACAAGATGGAACCTTGTCTGCGAAAGTTAATATATCGGCTTTAACGAAGCTAGATACTGTTTTTCCAACGTTGCACACCACTATTGTTTTCCTATACAACTAATTATAATATATATATATATATATATATATATATATATATATATATATATATATATATATATATATATATATATATATATATATATATATAATGCACCAATGATTTTAAAAGTATATTAGGGCACAAATTTTAAGTAAAATTAATAACATTGGAATTTCCTCTAAATTGTATTCAACTAATTTTCTATTGGATTAATTTTTCATTAAATTATATTGGGAGTTATTTCCATCAAAATATATGCAGATTAACTTTATTTATTAGAGCTATAATCTATCTTGATAAAGATTGCAACCTTTACAACATCACCTCTGCGTGAGTTCGAGTCCAGACTCGCCTAACATGGGTAAGCGAGAAAGCCTGCCAGTAGCTTCTCATGGGTTAGTGGTTCTTCCCGGAGTTTTCCAGTGTTCTTGCTCCACCATTAATACTGGCTACCATGTATGGCCTATCTTGTGCTGAAAAATGGCGTTAAACCCTATAAAAATAACAACAACCTTTACAACAAGTACAAATCTTTCCTCTTGTATTATACTTGTGTATGCTAACTCAGCAAAAGATACTCAGTGGCAAAAATTCGTAAAGTATTGTCTGACTTAGTAAGCTAGGGTTTATCTATAATACTGATGAGTCAGAATATGACGTAAAGAACATATAATATTCCATTAGGATAAACCGGGCATCTCTGGCTGGAACGATGCACGCGATGGCACACTTATCCAAGTCCTTACTAAATATGGTCAGGGGTAACTTGAACCAGTATAATACCACCCTCCAAGCAGCTATCATCTCCAGTTTGTAGTTCCAAACCAGAAGACTCCTTTAGTATTTCATTACAGGTAAGAATCGTTTGTGTTCGTAAATTTCTTAAAGAACAAGTACTTTTAAAGTTAAAGATGTCTGTTGTAACATTCCTGGTTGAAATATTCTTGGGAATTCTCTTTATTTTTATTATTATAATGTAATGGATTGTTTGTTTTTAAGAATTTATATTCATTTGTACTTATGATAATTATTATGGTGAAAAGATAAAATTGCTACCAATTTCATGATAAGATTTAATTTGGGAATACAATATTCTTTAAATAATAAAGAGGAATGTTTAGTAATCTATTCCAAATTAGTATTTTATCTTAAACTGAGTAAAAGATATTTCTTCCAAAAGATTGTTGCATAAAATGTACAGCAATGGTATATCTGATATGTACCAATAATTTTAATGGTTTCATGCGTTCGCTCGAAATAAGAATTAAAATAGATAACTAGTAATTAGTCGAATAAAAAAGGTAACTTTCCATTTCACGAATCAGATTTTTGTTTAATTATGTAATAATTTATTGCGGGAAAAATAAAAGCACTTTGAACATGTCTTTGCAGACAATATGTTTCTTGGAATGGTTCATGGAATGGTTATATGCTCGTGTACGACACTATTTTAAGTATTTCAGTGCCATTATGTCCACTTTATCAACCCAAAATCTGTGGGGCAAATTACCTTACAGTGGGCTTTGCCCTTCCAAATCAGGTATTGATTGTATTGTAGCGAGAAAACCCCATGGACTTCAATTTTAATTTCATTACTTAATATTTCGTTGCGCTAACATTTATGTTGTGATTTTAAATGTTAGGCGGGCTTTGTAGTGCCATCTAACGTCCTCTGCAGTGTAGTAGTATAACCACCCCGCCAGAGCAAGCATACTTGGTCTTTTTTTGCTGGAGAGTAGAGAGCCAGGCGAGAAAATCGGAATAGAATCGGGACAAGGTCTTTCATCGAACAAAAAACTCAGCAGCACTATAAGGCTCGTCCAAGAAACGCAGAGGTATTACCACACACACGTTTTTGACTGATGATAGCACTTTTTTCATCATTTCGCAAGGTCGACTCTCTATCGATCTCGATCGGATAACGACGCGACTCTGCGAAATAGTCGGTGACTCGGCGACAGCCTTGCGACCAAGTCGGCAACCAGAGGAAGACCAGTTGGCGACTAAGGCTGCGACTTAGTCGGCGACCCTGCGAATCAGTCGACGACCAAGACTGCAACCCTGCAACAAGTCGGCGACCAGAGGCAGAACAATCGGCGACTTTACGACAAGTCGGTGACCAAGACTGTCACAAGTCGACGACGCTGCAACAAGTCGGAGACCAGAGAAAGACCAGAGTAAGACGGTAGAAATCTGTCTCACTCTGGAGCACCAGTCCTCAGACAGATTCAGCGGAATATCACTCCAAATACACCACTTATTCTAAAGACCCCGAGATATCGAGAATCGGAATAGTGTAGCCGAGAGTATTCCGCTACAGTATGTTGAGAAAAACATACAGCAATAATCATATGTTTGTAACAATATTTATATCCATATGGAAAAGAAGCCTCTTAGATTTTAAATCAATTTGTCAAATTGTTCAGACATATATTGATTTTAATTCAGAATTAAAAATTTTCCGTTTTACTGACGTTCTTCCGGACTTACCTTCAAAACAACAATGTTGTCTTCATATCCCTACAAATCGTTAAATCTGTAATTATCGCTTGCACGAGTAATTGAAAATATGTTCTTAATTATTTACAATTTAATTATGTTTATGACAAATAAATTTAATGGTCACGTTATCAGGAGAGGGAGCACAGATACTAAGCAGGTTTGTCCTGCAATTGATAATAGTAATGGATATATATATATATATATATATATATATATATATATATATATATATATATATATATATATATATATATATATGTATATATATATATATATACACAAAAACAATACTATCATACAGGTTAGAGAAATTAACTTCGTACTCTACGGAATTTCGAACCCAGGTCCGCGAGTAAATGACACATCACATCGCATTGCCTGCACGCTCCATCCCATATACCGTCACGACTAAGCACGCACCACCAAACAAATGATGGCACTGAGTCGGTGTTATATAGCTCTTACGTAGCAGACACACTCGCATGAAGACCTAGTAATTAATTCTCATATATACTCACAGTCGTTCCAGATTCCTCTGAAAGAAATCAAGGTATATAGGATTTTGTGTGTGTGTATGTGTGTGTGTGTGTGTGTGTGTGTGTGTGTGTGTGTGTGTAAAATCTGAGCCAATGCTGTTAAGAGAGTGACATAAAAATAAACAAAGATTATTCTAAATTACCATTCGCGTGTAGATCAAAAGCTTCTATCGTGTTACATTTCCTGATCATTTTCATAGCATGGTGATTTTGTTTTATGCAGTGCTATAAAACGCTTTAAGATAGGAAACAAATTGCATGAAGAACATACAGATATCACACACACGTTTCAGAAAAAGCACTCGTCCACTCGTCTTGACCAGATAAAAATTGGCTAGGTCGATTAAAACCTACCTACTCTTCCCTGGGCGGGGTAGATGCAGAATCGCACCGTGAGAATAAATTAGAGTGCATTTACTAACCTAAAAAAGAGCCAAATATCTACCTCGCTTAACATTTGGCGTGCATCACCTATAAGGAACTTATGCCTAATATGCTGATGTATCAGCCTAGAACATATTGCAAAGGTAAAGACTACATTTCATCCACATATGTAGCTGATGTAAGTTTCTTACTAAATTTTCTAATTGTATGAACATATTATGTTGCAGTTTCACACTTAGTGTTTGCATGACACTTTTTAGTAATTTGGGCGTCATTTTGAAATGGAGAAAGATTCACTTTCAATAAGCTCTCATACATCTTTACGAGTCAGTCCTCTAAGAACTTAAGAGACATAGAATGTTATATTGTGTGTGATTTTTTTCCTCTGATCAAGCTGTTACAGTTGACACCTTTACTTTGCTTTGACAGTGTGTACATTAAGCCACTCAGTTTAAACAAATGAATTATGATATGGGCAAGCGTAACAATGTACTAACAGATGAAAATAATAAGCTTTTGACATTTCCTGTATAAAATTCTTTTTTATCTAACTTATATTTATGTGTGATAGCTCATTGTAAAAGAAAATTATGACATAATATATATATATATATATATATATATATATATATATATATATATATATATATATATATATATATATATATATATATATATATATATATATAGTTTTCACTATAAACGCAAATACCACTAGTAAATCAAAGGTCGGGGCCGACAAGTAGGGTGAGGGCAACAACACATTTTAATTCTGTAAAAGAAAAAGTTTGCTCGAACAAGAACCAGGAGAGGCAGGTGTTTCTTATCTCAGGGCCCATGATCGCTCTCTACGGGTTATATATGCAAGTCCAATGTTTACAGTTGCAAATCTTTTGTGTCATAATAACATGTCCAAGGAACCATGTACAAGAACATATTTGCATGATTTTGACCCAATTCAGTACCAAACTTGCACCAAGCACACGTGTTTCTTTAGTAAAAGCGTACATATTGCATTGAAAAAGGGGAATAATAATAATTTTAATAACACATTATTTACTCCATTATAAACAACAAATATATACTATGCAATCAGATAACCCGAAACCATATACAATTAATTTTGCTATATAATTTCAATACTTGTTTCTCAGTTCTGAACTTTCCATTGTGTCCAAATCATAATAAATCATATCTTATCCTGAACTAACTTTCATGATGAACTCATGGTGAAATGCTTTTCATATCTTTCTGATAATTTCAATATGTTCTACATGAATAATTTATGTATCTTTCAAATTACTGTGACTTTATCTAGGGATGAAGTTTTTGAAGCTACTGACCTTCAATTACGTACTTGTATAATGAAATTATTGCCATTTTGTGTACAAATATGTTACTGTGTGTTTCAGCCATTACTCATGTATAAATTGAGATAAATTTTTGTACAGATAAAAATGTGCAATATTCATCGATCTCGCATTATAGTTTTTGGACCAACAAAGGAGTGAAGCTCGATTGCTTTCATTTAATTTTCTTACAAATGTTCATTTGCATCACGCGTTTAATTCAATCATTGGACTTGTATTGAATCATGTTTTTAAAATTTGTATGTTATTATTTTCTTTTGAATATTTGATAAAATATCCAATACATTATTCATTACGTTTTGATTATGAAATTGATATTTAGGCTGTGTAAAATTGATCTCAAGGACACACAATTAGCCTAAGTTTCTGGTAGTTATTGTGTCATCTTGTTTTACCATAATCGCTTTTCCATACCCGTATATCAATTTATTACGACTTATAGAAAAAGATAAGCGTATAATGACGTATGTTCCATGTATTTATTGTGCTCGTGAAGTTGGGCCACGACAACATGCGATTGCTTGTGACGTGTGTGGATTTTGGCAAACATCGCACTGCAACACTGGTAAGCACACTTTTAAATATATGAGTAAAGTTTCATATTATTAACAATAAGCTATAAATATAATTTCCAATATTGCCACCAATATCAAACATAGTTGGGAAAAAAGTTAAGAAACAGTTCTTTATTCAAGCAAAGCCTCTTTATTTAAGACAATTAAGACAATTCTTTGCTAATGATGGAAATATTTAGTTTCGTTTGTTCCTTTAAATTTTATATGAATGTTTTGGCCACTACATGTTTTGTTTGCACATCCTATAGGGTATGAATCGAAAACATTTATCTAGGAAAATTACGTAATAGTTTTTCATTATTGGCATATCGTTGCTGACGTACAAGAAGGCTGTAAAAAAAAGGGGGAAATCAGTTTTACATGCAGGCCGTGCAAAGAATTGACTCAGGTACGATACAAAGCAACTAAAATATAAGAAATCATATTTAAAACGTATGACCATGGTGGTGATAGGTGAACACCAAGACGAGCCGGTGAGCCCAGCTTTATTGTATATATAAACAAGTAAAAATATAGTCAATTAATTCCTCATAAAATTAACGGCGGTTATCTAGAAATTGTGCTGACAAGTTGTAACATTGTTTTGATCATGGTGATCATTTATTCGGAGTTAATTGTTAAACTTCATAAGGAGATACTAGGAATTTTATTGACACTTGTAGTAAGGTGAAGAAGAGTAAAATCGAGTCCATGACGCATTTATGTTGTATCTATAAACACATAAATGTGCTGACATTAAGTCGTAAGACTATTTTGTTCATGACGAGCGTTTATTCGTGACAAATTTTGCATTTAATAAATATACCTTAATTGTTAACAACAGGTTCCTGTGCTCACTGCTGTATCAGCTAAAGAAGAAGACAAGCCAACAAATTCGCCTTTTTTGGAGTTAAGTGTAAATGTTTAAACTTCATAAGGCGATACTAGGAATTTTAGTGACACTTATAGTAAGGTGAACAACAGTAAAATCGAGTTCACGGCGCATTTATGTTGTATCTATAAACACCTAAAAATATAGTTGATTAATTTCTTATACAATTCACGGCAGTTATCCAGAAATTGTGCTGACAAGTCGTAACACTATTTTGTTCATTATGAGCGTTTATTCGCGACAAATTTTGCATTTAATAAATATACCCTAATCGTTATCAACAGGTTCCTATGAACACGTCGAAACTTTAACGCACCGTACCCTAATGTCGAGTTCTGAACATGTGCACGTATCTAATCCTTACATTATCATTTATCTCAAAGTATGTTTATATGGAAGATAATATAGATGTGATGGCAGTTAGTAAGTATGACATCTACAAGTACCCTGATTTGGCTTTTGGCGGTATTTAGGGGCCCAGATACATCCAGCGACAACCACCGACCTACCTAAGCGATTAGCAAGCTTTTTCACATGCAAAGTTTCAACCTGTCTGACACTGGAATCGATGCTTCGACGGTGAGCTGGATGAATTCGTGAGGCGATGTTTCAAGCCACTCGATCATCGACTGCTTTAATAGTTATATTTTCATAAATCACAAGTTGCCATGATACATATGATGAAAAAATCATTATCTGATGCGAAGAAAATAGAAAATGGAATGTTTTTTATTGTTTGAATTATTTCATAGATCCCTAGTATTGGCGAGTTGTTATATGATATTCCTGTGGCAGAGTCAACTGAACTTGAAGTGGATCCATACGGTACGAGTGCAATTGTCCACATTCCCGACACAGAAACATCATTTGACATCAGAGACAGAAACATTGGTCCAGTGAATCTTATTGAAGAAGAGTACCTATACCAGTAATATTTGCAAAGAATAGGTGAAACGTTATTATAAACTTGATTTTGAACTCCTTGGTAAGCGTATACAAGCATGAAATATGTGCAACAGCTATACTTTATTAAAACATAAATGCATCAATTTTGTATGATTGTTTGCGTAAAATAATGTTGCTTTTTTTCTTCAGATCAATGCACGATGTTTTGACTGAGATGCGGGATAACCTATACAATCCTGGAGGAATCTTCACAGAAACATACCCGGCTATTGGTGTCCATTATTGGTTATTCATATGGGGTAAAGGTATGTGAGAAATGCAAAATTATAAATAATAATGTTTTGCATGTCTTGTCGGAAATATATGTGTGTATGTGTGTGTGTGTGTGCACGTGTAAAAGGTGCGAAACGGGGACATCAGTGTGAATACACACCAACGGGGACGTGCCCTTTTGTAATGTTGGCTTAAATGTAATTCCAAGACCTTACTTACAACACTTACAATAAGCATATCCGAGTATCTCCCCGTTTTGTCAGTATTTTTGCAGATTATGCTATATACAACAATACACACGCCACGCTAGACTCAAAACCACATGTTTATCAGTCGGAAAACTGTGCCCTCTTTTACGAGTTACAAAATTCAGACTGTTTTGCTGTCGGATTGCGGACTTTGCTTCCAAATTACAAAGTCAGTTGCCTGCCTACCTCAAAATTGCATTGTTTCTCCTTATTAAATTTCCGTACCGTAGCGCCTGTACTTAAATACTGCACATGGAGTTACACAATCAGTCAACACAATTAGATTTTGATAGGTAATATTTAGCTCCAGTGATACAGGGGCTCTGACCTAAGCTCTCTAAAACAAAACCAAGACATCATAAAAAAATTTTTGGTGTGTTACATATCGAGATCTTATCATGCATTGGCTTATTACCAAAGTTAAAAATTCGTTAATTTGTGGGACATTTTAAATTCTAAACCATATTCTTGCCAATAAAATTATTTTACCTGGAGATTGGCATACAGATCTTGGATTATTTAATTGTTGAAAAAGGGACACATCCACTGTATTTATATTTGTTGTTGTAGTTGTTGTTGTTGTAGGGTTTAACGCCATTTTTCAGCACAAGATAGGCCATACATGGCGGCCAGTATTAATGGTGGAGGAAAAACGTTGGAAAACCCAGGGAAGAACCACCGACCCACGAGAAGCTACTAGCAGGCTTTCTCACTTACCCACGTTAGCCAAGTCTGGACTCGAACTCACGCAGACAGAGATGAGATGGCAGTTATCCGTAACGGTCAGCGCTTTAGATCACTCGGCCATTAGGGGCCCCATTTTTTATATTTGTGTGTCCACGTTCCGAGAGGAACGATTATGATACGGTGTTTCTTGGAAATCAACCACAAATCAATGACAATTGACATGTATATATCAAATACGATCTAAACTAGACATTTATCGACCATACTTTGTTAAAATAAAAATGAGCATGTTTTAATGTTAAAAATCATGGTTATACAAGAATGTGTGTGTGTGTGTGTGTGTGTGTGTGTAATATGAAATGTTGTAATTCTATAACATTTCCTTATTGGTCAATACTATTCAAGGACATACATGCATGAAATTTGTTTTGTCGCGAGACAAAGTAAACTCTACTTTGTGACGCTGCACTTCTAGAAGTGATAATGTGAAGTGTCTTGTGACAAAACACCAGCAAGGGAACTTGTTTGTTAAAAGCTATGCTCAACACACACACACACACACACACACACACACACACACACACACACACACACACACACACTTCAATTATAAAAATAAAAATTACATGTAATGAAAATACTTGAAATATTCAATCCTGACAAAGTGGTTATGCTAATGGCAATAATCTTGGAATGAAATTCTAAATGCATTTCATAATGTTATTGGATTTCCAGGTAAAGGCAAGAAATTTCCATCTATGTTTATGGCATTCTGGGTAAAGGCAAGAAATTTTCTTATGTTTAGTGTTTAGTTATACGCTTGTGATTACCTCCTTCGATTAAACATGATTTAATCTTTCTCAAAGGTAAGACGTACTGCAAAGGAGAAACTTTTCACACCAGCCTTGAAAATTGCAGAGGACGCTATTCTGCAAGAGTTTGGGACCAGATACAGTCTCTCTCTCTCTCTCTCTCTCTCTCTCTCTCTCTCTCTCTCTCTCTCTCTCTCTCTCTCTCTCTCTCTCTCTCTCTCTCTCTCTCACCAGAGGGAAGCTACGTCCAGAAGGGCCAAGAACGTTGGACTTTAAAGTTTGTGGTTTATATACTACTCAGAAAAATCTATAGATAAATATAAATATACTATAGAACTTATATTAATGTATTTTTATTATTTCTTAATGTTTGCTCATTGATGTTACTGTCTGATATCAAACTTTTTAAAAAAATAATGTATTATTATATCTAGTTTTTAACTAAACTTTGATAGTTTAAATTTATTCTCTTTTTGTATTTGTAACTTTTATAACTTGTGGTAATTACTATAATATAGGCACTAAAATGCATTTTACAAAGATATACTTGCATTATGAGAGGACGAAGTTATGAATATTTTATAACATTAATGAAATTGATAACAATTATATATTTGTTCTGAATTTTACAGCTGAATGAAGACTTCATCAACGCTCCTGACTTCTTAGCAGCAGACATAAGAGTGGATGGGGAGCGAAACTTCCTGCTGGCAAGTGAATATCAGTTAGGACGTCTGCGAGAAGCGAAGCGGTGGTACATGGAACATTTAAGGTAAATCATTACGTTGTATGCATTAATATTTGCTATACGGGTACCAGTTATTGCTGAACTCCAGATTTTGTTGGTTTTAAACTTATAATTGCACCTAGTAATAGCCTTAGGGCTCATTTGTTTAATAAGTGTAGTTATAACTTCCATGTCATTTAGACAACAGGGTCAGCTCATGTGCATCCATGTCTTCATCGAAAGGAATGGTGCACAGAAGCAGTTTCCGCTTGTATTTTGTCTAATGAGTCAGAAGACGAAGTCAGACTACCTAGCTGTAAGCTATTATGTTAAAGCTTTCTTTTTCGCTACTGTTACAAAATTCATTGACATTTCCAGCATGTTTACTGGATATATATATATATATATATATATATATATATATATATATATATATATATATATATATATATATATATATATATATATATATATATATATATATATATATAAGAAACAGTAACAAAATAAATATTATTTATGATGAGACTGTGTCGTTATCTCCATGAGCCATACATCTGTTAAATGTTATACAGTATTTTTTTTCCAGCATCTGTAATTCGTTCCAAGAATTAAATGATTCGTCATTGTTGAATATAAGGTAAATGACGTTATGTAAGCGCTGTAAAATTGATTCTGGTCAACCCAATACGAACACTGCTATTATTTCGAATCTTTGATTACATGTGTTTCATTCTTTGCAGTCAAGGTTGGGACATCTATCGTTAGAAGGATTCGTTCTTGACTTCGAAAAAGGTAAGCTGTTTATTAATATCAATAATATAAATTTAAAACTGAACATTGCTCAGCAACGCTAACAGTACATGTCTGCAAAAATTAATCACATCACACAATATCAATATGACAACTGTATAACCTTTCACATTGAATGGTTTCCTACATGGACAATATAATGAAGGAAATGTTCTCTGCATATTTTCAGCTGCATGGCTCGCCTTCAGAGAGGCATTTCCCGGCGTGGAACTTATGGGATGTGCCTTCACTGGTCCCAGGCCGTATGGCGACACGTTCAGTCTATTGGATTGTCTGAAACGTGCATGCGACGAGATGGGCTATTGGACAATTTGGCCAAACTTGGACCGAAAATAAGATAATTCGGCCCAACTTTGAAGACAATTCGGCCCAACTTAATAATACAACTAAGAATAGTTTTAGCAAGTGTTTATTTTTCAAAAGGAAATACTCGATAACTTATATATGCGTAAGTTAACTAGGACAAAACATTTTTGGCCAATTCTTATCTAATGTTGTTTACTGTATAGTTCAAAATTCTTGCTTTAGATAACTGAATTATTTATTAAGTTGGGATATAATGAGTGATTTATAAATGAAAGGAAGGTCACTTTTCTTTTCTAGTATTTATTTTGTTTTTCAAAGTGAGAACGAATATCAATGATGTAAGAAAATTAGTTTCTACCTGTGAACGTGTGCACTGGCTTGTGAACACCGTTTCATTTTCAATTTAATGAGAATAAAATTTGAAACATTTGTTTAATTAATTTAATGTTTTTCGAAGTTATAAATGTTAGGAGTTTTTTTTTTTTTTTTAGAAAAACCGTCCCAAAGACAAATAATACATGGGAGAAAGGACGTCTGAAAAAAAGAAGTATAGTAGAGATGGATGAGATGCTTTTTGTGTTACGTAGACAATAATGAGATGTATCATATCTCCTGTGTAAGAAGGTCGATTTTGTTAAACGCTTGAGTATTTAAAACTAAATACAATATGCATAATTTCTTCTTCTTCCTTCCTTGTGTATCAAAAAGTTTCTGTATTTAAAAAAAAACTGTTCTCGAGCAATTAATCGGTGCATCATCCAATTTTTAATTTTTCTCTAATCTACCCATATCTACAGTAAAGTAATTGTTCAAGACTTGAGAAACATATTCTAAAATGTCACGTATGAAAAGTATATATATATATATATATATATATATATATATATATATATATATATATATATATATATATATATATATATATATATATATATATATATATAATTTAAAGACAAATCTTCCTGCGAAAAGAACTTTGAATCAAGCAGTATGTATGTATGTATGTATGTATGTATGTATGTATGTATGTATGTATGTATGTATGTATGTATGTATGTATGTATGTATGTATGTATGTATATATGCATGCATGCATGCATGTATGTATGTATGTATGTATGTATGTATGTATGTATGTATGTATGTATGTATGTATGTATGTATGTATGTATGTATGTATGTATGTATGTGCACTCAAGCCGGTGAGTTTTGTGTATACGGGCTCAGATGTATTTTGCTTTGTTTCACTTCATCCCTTTCTAGCAATTATTTTGTTTTTCATATGAGTGAGGTTGGTTGATTGGTTGAATTTTTACGGCGCACCAGCACTGAGGCTATTTAGCGCCATACAAAAGTTTATATCTTTTGTCATTTAAATACGATTGGAAATCAAACAGTTGAAGGTAAAGCGATAAAATGGTAACGGTGAAAAATAAATAAAGTTTCCCGATCAACATGGAGTACAGTGCTTCTTTTTGTTATCTCGAAAGATGATCCAAAAAGGGATCAGCATCCATTTGCGTTGACTCAGCAATAGGAATCACCCTTAGCTCCAGCGCTGGCGGCTCTTCGTTGTATGATGCATTGACAGCAACTGAAGTCTGAAGACGAAATTACAAAAGTTACATAAAAAACAAAACAAAAAAGACCAACATATATGCGTGCAATGTTGATTTACACACGTTTAAAATTTAAACCAATAGACTAATGTCTCGCCAAGATACAATTATATAACGGTTGCCAGTGCAAGTAATTATATCACCATATGCTATAAAAATCAATAAATTATTACAATATACAACTATATGGGTATTAAAATTAATGCAGTTATTATCATATTAGGGTATATAAAGCTATATTAGTTTTTAACTTAGTATAAGCTATCATTTTGGTGGAATTTCATCATATGACTCTGTGACAGCGCCCAGTTGAAGTTCATTAAGTTTTTAATGTTATCGTGTAAGGATACAATAAACCTAGAATTCGTTTTAACTTACATTAAGCTAAAGCATCGGCGGTTTATGGATGTCATCTGATGTCTCGCACACTTTTACTCCTACGGGTCGAACGCATTTACTGCAGACGAAGGTCAACCTAACCAACTTCAGTGCCTCCTGATACACTTTTAAAGAAATTTCTGAAAACAAATATTATGATTTAGTTAATGATAATAAAAGTCACAATACAGTTAGTCCCAAAATTGAGTCGTAATATAATTATCGTTGGATATGAAGAAAAGTTGCTCATTTTACATTTCAAGCTTCTACTATGTTGTTTCGATTTTTATTTAATCCCTTGCTTAGTCCATATTTAATTGAAGAATGAAAGTTTTTTCATTATGTCTAATATTAATATTTTGATTTGAAACCATTAACATATATTTAGGTAACAAAATGTATAATATATTCTCACCTGTGCCACATGTCCTGTGTTGCCATCGATGGCAACAGTCGCATTCCACAGCTTGTTGACGAGTTGTCACCTCCTTAGTGCAACAAATACATGGGTGCTGCATTGTTGGAATATACAAGATAGAGTCACACTGTATAACACTATAAATCTACAACACTGTAACTCGTAAATTATAAACGTGCATTAAATTGCTTCTGCATGTATGTATAGGACTACGCTAAACATACATTGCTCAGCAAACAAATTCGAAGGAAGAATCAATTGAAAGATGTACTAATAATTACTATAGTCCCTTGGAAGTACATCCATGAAGCCAGGGTAAATCACGTGTCATGGGTATTAAAGGTCCTTGATTTTCTACTCTATTCGTCGATTTAAAAAAAAATAACAGATCGTCTAACAAAGCAAGTAAGTATTCATTAAAAGGTAAGAAAGCCTTTTTCAGTATCCATCACCAAGTTGGATTAGTGTTTTCAAGAGGTATGCCTCGCCTACTCATGTCGCTAATTTGTAACAATAGATCGTTTATTCTTTTATAAAAACACGTCCAATCGAGTGTGCCATATATGAAGCAGTGTTACAATCTGAAGCCTGAAATTAAATATATTTGTTATAATACCTCATGTACGGTGTCACTACTCTAAGAAAAATGTTAACGTATTCTGTAGAATATTATTTGCTAGTATTATTGTTTTATAAATCAACATAGTTTATTGAACCGAACGACTTAAACTGGGAATGTCGTTGTGGAGATGCATATATTTTTAGCATAAAAAATAAATGTATATAAGTATTTTAATTAGAAAGCGCAATATGTTAGTTTGTTTTCTTCATACATACATACATACATACATACATACATACATACATATATATATATATATATATATATATATATATATATATATATATATATATATATAGATATATATATATATATATCTATATATATATATATATATATATATATATATATATATGGAAAGAATCATGATTATTTTCTTGTAAAGAATATCAAAATACTTTAGTTTGTTAATATTTGATCAGTTTTGTTCCTAAAACCTAATTTTTTTTTCAGCCTATAAAAATAGTCAAAAATATTGTCTCCTACTTAACGAGAGTGCCTTCACTCCTTCGTGCGTCAAGTGTTGGCACGTCAGTTCCTGCCCAGCGCTCACACACAGCAAGCAGTACAGATGCTACAAATGAAGGCTACAACCGATGCTACACGGCCCCTTATTGGGTACCTCCATAGACAATGGCTGGACAACCCTGTGTTTCCAGCTGACGCATGGTCAGTATACCGCCAGAAGGTGCGAACAACGACGTTGAAGGTAAGCAACGACAGTATATTAACATGCATGACATAATTATCAATATCATATTGATATATTATTATTATTATTATTATTATTATTATTATTATTATTATTATTATTATTATTATTATTATTATTATTATTACGTTTAAAATTAAATTGTTCGTTCAGTTATACATTTTCAGGCTAGCACCATCGTCTAAATTCATCGTCTAAATTCAAGGGCAGGATACATGGCTTCTACCGGTTAGTGTCACTGCTGCGGAGGGGAGGTTGATCTGGTGCGCTTAGCCGTCCAGTGTAACGATTTAGGACGTGACAATCGAAGCCACAGGTTAGAAAATTCATTAAATACACTTTAGGACCAGTACATACATCACGAGATCAAAACCGCAAAATTTGTGAGCTCCGCCAGCTATCTGTATGTTCTCAAAGTTTGAATATTAAACATTAAATATTCTTGGATTGTATCCTATATTGTAATTTTAACGTCGGCAGCCACTGTTTGCAATTTTGTTGAGTTATAGGTTTCTTTGTTGTTGTTGTTGTTGTTGTTGTTGTTGTTGTTGTTGTTGTTGAAAAGTGAATATTTATGTATGCATGTTTTTATAGTTCGATGATTATTTTTTGCTGTTATTGTATAATTGTTTACTATATTTTGCTGTTAAATTTATCTGACGCCCATTATGTTCACTATTGTTTTAGTATTTGATGTTAGATGTTAATATTCATGTATTATCAATAATACGTGTTTTTATTAACAAATTTATCAATCTGAAATGGCATTAGCTTTTGTAGTCCAAGTTTCATCTGACCCTTTACACCCCATTTTTGATATTTGGTTTTATTATGTACACCCCAACATAAAAAAAAAAAACAAATATCAAAAATGGGGTGTAAAGGGTCAGAGGAAACTCGGACTATAGCTTTTGCTTTTATTTGCTGCTTATACTTGATATCTTTTATTTTTTGTATTTCTATCAAGCCTTTAAAATTTTGTTAATTGTTGTATATAAATAATATTTTAATTCTTTTTTAAATTTGTCTTGACATTCATTGCAACCACAACGCAAGGCTCATAATTTAGTCACAAATAATCCGCACATACACATGTGTTAACCATATTGAATGTATGTCAAACAGAAAGAATCAATAAGAATAAGAATTCTATATTTCATACTGCATAGTCCATACATCTAAATTAAAATTCGGATATAGAGTAAAACTATAGAGTAAAAAAGTTTTGCTAATGAAAATATTCATTCATCATTAATGAAATCGTCATTACATAATTAAGGCAATATTATTACAAAGTTGGCATGCACAAACTACAAGTGTGTGACGATAACTCGTATTTAGTCTTGATATTTCATAACAAAGATATTGATTCGCTTTACTTCCAATGTTTTCTTACACAAATATTATTTGCATTCTTTGTTCATTTTACGCAGAACATGAAGTAGCGTGTAGCAATTATTTTCATGATCGCTGACGTAGGACCGTGATATACTGCACGAGGATTTAATAATACACATTATTTATAAACATTTCACAGTAAAACAAGGACTTAATATTTGCGTAATAGTTACTTTTATTAGACACGCTACTAGTAATTGGTATTTGATACGTAAATGGGTCTTTTTGGTTTGGGCTGTTTTTGGACCGGGCCTTTTAAGCAAAAGTCCGTTTTGGTCGTGTGCCATTTTGGTACCGGTCCACTTTGCCTGTAACCGATACATGATGATAGATGTCGCTTTGCATCGGAAGTCAAAACAATTTTGTTATTGGAAGAAATGCCACATATTCTTATGACATTATATAACGTGTAATGCCGTATATAGTAGTTTATTATTAGTAACAAATGGTGTAATTTCAAAGGCTAATTAGACAGAATATTTGCAAACGTTTACTGGCTGATATAATACCGTATTAATATTCAACTGATCGTCTCCCTATTTTCGATAATCTATTACAATGTCGGGATTTCTGGACAACTGTCAGTGGCCCCGTTGTGAATGCATAGAACTCGGAGAGAGGAGAAACTTCGTTGCTTCAATTGTAGCTGGAGTGTTGGTATGTATAATCATAGGTCTGAACATTGAGGTTCGTTTCTAAAACCTTTAATTTCTACTTTGTCCTCTTTGTTCCTTCTTTCCTTATTGGTCTTAAACGGAGTAAACCACCTTGAAAATTAAGAAAGTTGTAACAGATATAAAGACTAAAGGAAAGCAACTGATATGAATCTCAGTTGTTTGCCACCAAAGATTTAAAATGAGTCTTGAGAGGCCACTGTTATTAGATCTTGACATTCATCACTATAATAACTAGCTAAGATGTCGTAGCCTCAACTTATTTTGTTGTGGTTGAGGCTACGAACTGATCCCATATCATGTAATGGAGCAAAAAAAAAATAAAAAAATCCTCACCTAAGTCAGAAACACAAATAGTTTAGAAATCTACTAAATAAGTTTAATCATTTGGTCAAAGAAGTTTGGCTTATTTTGAATTTATTAAGCCCTTACATGGTAAAATAAATTGGCATAGTTATGCTAACCTCACCATGTCCACCATGACAGATAATGCGAGACTCTCGCCGTGACCCCTTTTCTACATAAGGCTTGTCAGATTATATATGGATATTCTAAGCTATGGTATTAGTTAATGAATGACATAAAGTGAGATGGAGAATGGATTCTAGCATAAATTGTAGAATACGATTTTGTTGAGAAAATAATTGCTTCTTGGTGCAATTTCAAAGTCACTGGTAAACCATATTTACTTTTAATGCGCAGAATTTCTGACTCAAACCGCGCCATATTTTTTTACTATGATCTGTTTGTTTCCAAATAAGGCATTAAGGTCCTCATATGGCACACAAATGAGGCTGAGAATGAAAGTAGGCATTATTTGAACTAATATGGCGGACGATCAAAACAAAAATATTGGATAAGAAAGGTAAACAAGATTTTACCACAATTTCTACAATGATTTGCGATTATTCCAGTATTAAATAAGAGGACTACTTAATTTATTTCATAATATATTAAAAAACATCTTCAGAATTTTTAATAGTAGGCTAAAAATGAGCCAGGTGTGAATCACACCCGGCTGCTTCAGTAACACACATAGACTCATGTTAGTACCGTGTCCACAAAAGGACTAAGGTACTGATATTAGTACTATATAATAACGGGCAAAGTAGCCTACAGTGTGTGTGCGTGCGTGCGCACACTGTACCACAAAAAATGTTTACCATGGTATATTACAATTATTTTAGGAACCAACAATTTAATGTTCTGTCTGACAGTAGTTGGAAAAATATCTTGATCAGATTTATAGCAAAATAACACTTGTAGCTATTATACTATTTGAAAAAAATATCTTTAGCTAAAATGAAATACTGGCTCAAAAGGTAATTGCATCCTCTACCCAAAATATGTTATGGCTAATACCTTTAAGTAGATGAATTTGCTTTGTGTACATAATTGTTGTTTAAATTGTATATAAGAAAATTTAATATCAGTTCATACTTACAGTAAGATTGTCTGTTTAATATAGCTTAATATCGATTCATCAGAAATATTGACATCATGGTTGTGGCATTTTTTTTTCCTACTCTTGATACCTTATCAGATACTTTAGAATAGGAATTTATTGTTGGATATCTTGTTCCCATTTTGTTTGGAAAGGATCCTTAGAATGAGTGATAGTCTGTAGGTTTAGGTTTGTACATTTCAGCACTTGTTCTGCTGGATAAACATGTATATCAAAGTGGAGTAAAAGCAGAAGACAAATATAAATCGAGCATGTGGAATTTATTTGTGGAATGAATTATGTTTGATTCTCTCTGGACTCACAAGAATAGTGTAGCTTTGGGTTTAAAACCATTTCTCAGTGCAAGAATTGCTGTACATGATGGCCACTGTAACAGGCAGAGAAAAGAACCTGGAAAAATCCTGGTAAGAACCACTAAACCATAGGAGGCTAATAGCAACTTTCTCACATGACCACAATGGTTGAGCCCGAGACTCCAACCCACATGGACGGAGATGATATGGCAGTACTTGGTAAAGGTGATTGCTTTAGACCACTCAGCAACCTGAGGCCCCATCTTCAAGAATGAAGTTTATTGCCAATTGATCATGGCAGGTAACGGGTATTTAAGCGTCACAGTATCACCCATATAATTGGATTGTCATAGAGAATTTTGGTGAAATGCTACATCATCATGTACCTACATGTGCATTATTCAATAGGAAGAAGAATTTACATCTATCTTGCATTTTGTTTAACTGTGCTTATCTTTATGTCAAGTATTATTAAAAGTTTTTAGAGGGATTTACATCATTGAACAATATTGATGATTATTAAAAATCTAGAATAAATTGACATTAGTGCTTACCTGTATATTTCCTAGTAGTCATCAGATCAGACCTTAAAATAAATGCTCTATATACAAAATTATTCAGATTTCTGATAATATGACTTTGCCAATAGTTTTAATAATTCAGTCAATATGTACATATGTAACCTAAATCCCAAATTATTCACGTATATATTTGATTGAAAACAATAATTTTCACAGGTATAAAATGATTTTCATCATAGAATACATTACAGAAAGGACAGGTAATACACAGTCAGGTGCAATAACAGTGTCAAAGACAAAGAGGGAATGAATAGTTTGGTCATTTCTTATGATGTACAATCCATATGGCGTGTTTTTACCATACAAGTTCTGATTAAAATCTTTGCATAGAATCGTGGTTACTAAAATTAATGGACAAAAGAATATGGAAAAATATTAGCAAGTCCTTGAACACTAATTGTGCATTTTGTTTTCAGACAATAAGAAGATTAAGAATATATTTCAAGCTTAATGTGGTAAAATGTCTTTTATTGCAATAAACTGATTGACTTTGTGTAAATATACTACAGCATAATCAAATAATAAAACTAAAAGACAGCATCATAATGCATCATAATCTACAACAAATGAACTTTCAAACATTTTTATCAAGATAATTTCTTTTATAAATGTACCTACCAAAACTAAAAAGGAAGGAGCCTAATGAACACTTCTATAACTTGGTATATATTAGATGCAGTTCCATTTCTGACTGTTGTTTTTTTTCCCTTTTTGGCAAAGTGTATTACACATGCCTGTCCATTAAATTTTTCCATTTTCACATGATAACTAAAGTTCTGCAACACCTACCATCACCAGACCTTAAATTTAAGTTATTTAGGCAAGGAATAAACCTATGATTTCTAGGTCAAAAGGATATTATAGCTGACTTTAATTAATATTTACATTACCGACCTGGATCAAACTTGGTAGATAACTTGCATTTTGGTGAAATGAAGAATCCTATACACATTTGGTTCTGAAGGTAAAAATTTAGCACCATTGTTAGTGAGAAAAGAAAATGGCTTTCAGTGGTTAAGCTAGACTTAAATTTTAGGAAGAAGTGACTTCTACTTTTGGAGAGAACAGGGAGAAGTGGGAGCTAAACAGGGAGAAGTTAGATCTGAACAGGGAGAAGTGGGAGCAAAGCAAGACATTCTCTCTCTCTCTCTCTCTCTCTCTCTCTCTCTCTCTCTATATATATATATATATATATATATATATATATGTATATATATATATATATATATATATATATATATATATATATATATATATTATAATGTGGGAAATTTAAAACATTACATTTAATATTAAAACCCCTCCTCAATTAATTCAGAATTGTTAGCTAGGGAATGATCTCCACAGTGTTTTCCCCAGTGTGGACAGATAGATGGAATGCTACAGATAACTGAGGAAATTATCAAACAAAATAACGACCCCCCTTTCAATAAATAAAAATACAAATTTTAATCAGTTAATCCATTAACATATTATCATGAGAGAATCACTTTCATCCAGTAGATTACTAAATTAAAAGTTCTCAGTTAATACATAACCAAATTTACTTTCCAACAATTATTGCATAGCTAAATTTCACTTTACTGGCCAACTGATTTACAATAACTGAATTTAGTCACAGTCTACTTTTCCTCATATTATGAGTTTTGAGTTTTGAGTGCAATTCCCATGCTTAGACATCATCACCTGGTCTGTCTAATTTTCGTCTTGTCTCCACATCTAGTATGTGTACTTTGGTCTTCTTTGATCCTTGACTATTCTGACCTCTTGTAATTGTGGTCTTCCCAGTGACTCATCTGGTTCTTTGACTCATCCCTGCTCCTTTCTCTGAGTTTAAAGCTGCTTCCTTAAATATATATAGTATGCCCCACACTAGACAAACTCGTATACACTTCTGTATATATAGATAACTATGTTGGTCGTATCAGATAATGGAATCACACTGCATGAATCCTGACTTGATGTTATCTTGGCGAATATATGTATATAAACGTTGTTTCGGTACAGTACAGTTACTTTAGTCCAAATGGTCTTAGCTCGAAATTCATTTCACTCCACAGTCAATTGATAATGAATTACCATGTGTGTTCTCAGATGAAAGCGGCCATATATACCAGCATACATTACTGCACATCTTATTTACCATTGGCTAGACAATGCAGTTCAATAAAATAAATGCTCTGTTATGGCATAATATCCACTAAATCTTGCTACACTAAAGTAAATTGCGTGATCATTTAAATATTACAAAATCATATATAAATATACACTTGTCATTAACACGCAAAAGCAAATATCCTACACAGAGTCAATTCATATATCCTGAGAAATATGAATCATTTGTATATTAGGGTGAATTCATAAAATCCTTATGAAATTCTACACATTGAATATTTAATTATATGCAATCCGTCAATTCTCTCAGTGAATTAATAATTGAAAAATCGAAGAATTAAATGGCATAAAACTAACATATCAATAGAGTTCTATGAAATGAATACACCATACATGCTTGAATCGTAAGCATATAAAAACATTTGCAAACAACCAAACAAAGGAAATAGAATATTGAATTGTAAACTAAAATTGCATACTTTAATACTGTTTCTTTCCAAAAAAGTGTCCTAACCTAAAGTCTGACCTTTTAAAGACAGCTGTATGGCTCTTCTCTACGGGTTTTCTTTTAACGAAGAAACACTACTCTCTAGGCTTCTCCTGAGTTGGACTTTGCCTTCTTTCAAGGAAAAATTGGACTAAAGAATTTTGGCAAATGGTAGCCCTAAATTGTTTCCCAAAGTGTACGCCCTTAATTTCTCTGACAAATCGAAAATAACTGCTCATAAAATTTCCCTCCAAATAATCATGTCCATCACCTGGCTTCACTAGCCAAAAATATGCTGCAATTAGCTTCCTTTGAAAAATCAATTATTTGATGTGCACCCCTTTTTGAAAAGTAAAAATTCTAGTTCTATTGTATGCATGTCACTGTACCAGCAAAATTGGCCCCGTCAGATGCTACTGAAGTTTAACATAACCCCTTTTATGTGTTCAGAGATGAAATAAAGAAATAATCAGTGAACTTTCTCAAGACCTTTCTTGCTTAACTATGTTAAGTTCAAAGCACAATTTATTTAACCTAAAAGTTTCACAAAGTCTTTAAAATTCAACACAACATATATGAGTGTGTTTGTGTGTGTTTATGTATATATATATATATATATATATATATATATATATATATATATATATGTGTGTGTGTGTGTGTGTGTGTGTGTGTGTGTGTGTGTGTTGTTGGATTATGTTAGTCTCGAGAGATGATGGAAGTGCACTCATGAAAGGTGTCCCAATTTGTAGTTGTGCAGCGTCTTCTGTGGCTATAAAGCCCCACATGGGAGTAGCAATCCTTGTTGCAGTTGCTGTACTTGAAGTTTGAGTCAGGTCATGGTTGAAACTGCATCCTCTTCCTCTGAAATCTTTTCTCATCGCTAGCTGTCGTAACTTTTCCTCGCTGGCTTTTAGACCTGTGAACAGAGCATGTCGCCAGCTGGACTTGTCGAGGGCAAGCTTTTCCCAGGTGTTGACCTCGATCCCAAGAGCTTTCATATCATGCTTGCAGATATCCTTGAAGTGAAGATGTGGCCATCCGATTGATCTTCTGCCTGAGGCAAGGTTAGAGTAGAGAAGGTCTTTGGGGATCCGTCCATTATCCATTCGACACACATGGCCAAGCCATCTGATGCGACGTTGGCAGAGGAGTGTGAACATGCTCGGAATTCTGGCCTGCTGAAGCACCTCGTTGTTTGTCACACGATCGGTCCAGGTGGTGATCCCGAGTATGTGACGGAGACAACGCATGTGAAAGGCACTCAGTCGTTTCTCCTGAGAGGCATAGAGGGCCCAAGTTTTGCTGGTGTACAGGAGAGTGCTAAGCACACAGGCACGGTACACTGAGATCTTAGTGTTCAATGTCGGCTTGCTGTTGTTCCACACTCACTGCGACAATATAGAGAGTTGTTGACGCCTTTCCAATAAGCTTGTTGATCTCGGCATTGAGTGAGAGGTTGTTGGTGATGGTAGAGCCAAGGTAAGTGAACTCACTGACTACTTCTAGTTTGTAGTTGTTGATGATTATGCTGGGAGGGTCTGCGTCCTGAGCCATCACTTTGGTTTTCTTTAGGCTGATGGTCAACCCTAATTCATCACATGCTTTAGCAAAGCGGTCCATCAGGCGTTGTAGTTCAGCTTCTGTGTGAGTGACTATAGCAGCATCATCTGCAAAGAGCATGTCCCTAATAGTTGCTTTCCTTACTTTGCTCATTGCCTTCAGGCGTGCCAGGTTGAACAGTCAGCTGTCTGAACGCATGTGCAGGTAGATCCCTTCTGTGGACGTCCCAAAGGCGTACTTAAGCAGGACAGCAAAGAAGATGCCAAAGAGCGTAGGGGCAAGGACACAGCCTTGTTTCACTCCGCTGTGGATGTTGAATGGTTTGGACAATGAGCCATCATACTGCACTGTGCCTTTCATGTCTTCATGGAAGGACTGGACCATGCTTAACAGCTTTGGAGGGCATCCAATCTTCGTCAGAATTTAGAAGAGTCCATCTCTGCTGACCAGATCGAATGCTTTGGTGAGGTCTATAAAAGCCAGGAAGAGGGGTCTGTGTTGTTCCCTGCACTTCTCCTGCAGTTGCCTGATGGAGAAGATCATGTCGATTGTGGACCTCTCTGCGTGGAACCCAAACTGAGACTCTTGGATACACTCTGTCGGCAAGTGTCTGCAGCCTATTCAGGATGACTCTAGCGAAGACTTTACCCATGTTGCTGAGAAATGATATGCCCCTGTAGTTGTTGCAGTCACTTCTGTCGCCCTTGTTCTTATACAGAGTTATGATGTTGTCAGAGGCTATCTCAAACGCAAGCCATTGGGTGATTTCATGGGGAAGTGGGTGCTTATCTCCCACATCCACCCGGCCTAACAACCCTTGGAACCCATATATATATATATATATATATATATATATATATATATATATATATATATATATATATATATATATATATATACACACACACACACACACACACACACATGTATATACATGCCCTCTTTCCTCTTTTTCCAGGTTTGCATATTTGCGTTTCACAACATTGTTTAGCAATACTTTATTTTCAAGTAGAAAATTTTCTGAGTTCTATCTTATGTTATTAACACATTTGGTGCATGTTGAAAATTATCATAGTAATATGCAGTGTATTTTGTGGCAATATTACTTAAAAAGAGACCAGTATAAGCTATACATTATAATGAATTTTAACTGAGTAACCAGACGAGCATTATAATTGCATGTTATTATGAATGTGTAATCAACTACCCATAAAAAATAATTTTTCACTTTCCCTAAATTTATTATAAAATGGCAGTTGAAAAGATTTGTTTGAAACAACCTCTGTACTATATACATGAGAGCAAATGCACTCATCTCTCAGATCATACTGCTCAACCTAAATTTCTTTGTTGCCAATAAAATTTTACAGTGACTGTTGTTAAACACTGAAGAGTTAAAGTTATTATGAATTTGCTAAATCCTTTTTTAACCAAATCAACACAGCCAACTGCTTCTGTTTTTAGAAAGGGTGGGATTTTTTTAATGTAACCTCTTTCTTTATAGCTTTGTTATAAGAGTTAATTGATAGAATTGCAGAAATAAGGTTTTATTGGTTTTATTATTTATTTACATTCTCGTGTAAAATACTGGTTAAGTAGTATTTACTTTGGGTATTTTTCATCTGGTTTTCGCTAGAATGAGTGAACTAAGAATACAACCTTGACCTTACAGCATCTCTCAAATTATACAACATGGCATTGTCCTATATGTTTCTGACCTACATAATTGCATTTTAAAACTAAATCTTCAATAAAGTAATAGACTCTTTCTATGAATTATATATTTTCCTGAATATATTTTCCCAGTTTAATAAATTGATACTTATCAAGCCCAGCAATGTTTGCCATTGTTTCTCCATGATGTTTACACTTACAGTTTTAATTTAATTCTGATGAAGATAATAATGTACATGCAGTAGCTAAAATGTTCATGTTACTGTTTTCATTCTAAAGCACAAAATGCTATTTACATACATTTTAGTTTCAAAATAAAAGTTTATATGTTGTTATCATCAAAGGATAACGTGGAAATGGGGCATTAAAATTATTATTTGACAATGTATTTAACTTTTCAGGCACATACACAAAAAAAAAGAAAGCTAACCTAAAGCTTTCATCCTTACACTAAAGACTTCATCAGCAGACTGATGTAATCTCTACTGAATGTCAACATCACATTGGCCAATGGAATGGTGAGTGATTTTCACAGATTGTCCTAGATATGCAGCAAGTTGTAACACCCCCATCCCTGTTCATCGTCTGTGTGCACGGATGTAAATCAATTCTTAATCCCCCATTTAAACCAGGCTTGTTAACAGTTTAGGATTTTTTCAGAGTTCCAAGTTCACATTTAGTAGAGATGACATCTTTCTGCTGATGAAGTCCTTAGCAAGAAGATGAAAGCTTCAGGTTAGCTTTCTCTTTTTGTGTGTAAGTAATTGAAAAGTTAAATACATTGTCAGATATGGATATTACTACATGCTTTGTCAGATATGGATATTACTACATACTTTGTCAGATATGGATATTACTACATACTTTGTCAGATATGGATATTACTACATACTTTGTCAGATATGGATATTACTACATACTTTGTCAGATATGGATATTACTACATACTTTGTCAGATATGGATATTACTACATACTTTGTCAGATATGGATATTACTACATACATTGTCAGATATGGATATTACTACATACTTTGTCGGATATGGATATTACTACATACTTTGTCAGATATGGATATTACTACATACTGAAGCTTTCACCAAAGTAAATTAATAGTTGCTACCATAACCAGGAAAGGATTAATGGTCAGCTATCAAAACACATACATATAAATGTGCAAGAATTTGTTGGCGCAATTGACAGCAACACCAGCTTTTTGATGTCTTGCAGCCTACATTAAAGCTTGAACTATAACATAAGCTGGAATTACCAGGCAAAGGCAAGGGAGAATCTCGGAAAGGATGGTCATTCAATGTACCTTTAAAAATTCACAAAGTTTTCACTCCTAGCAGAAGGAGGCAAAGTTTACTTTTTTCAGGCAACTTAGACACACCCACTTCATCTGGTAGCGTGACCTGTGGGTTTTTGCACAATAATTTCAATTCTCTAAGTGTGAATAAATTCTTTGTTGGGTAACAGATAAGCCTATTATTTTATCAGGTCAGTGGACATTATCAGACAAAAATATGAAAAATAGTTTTTGCGTAATAACTTGTTTTCTGTAACTTGTACCTTGACCAGAGTGTCTGGAGAGAGGGCTTGCACTTACAATATGGGATGCTTGTTGATTTTGGGGTCATGATCATTGACATTTATGTAAGAAAGTGTTTCCCATGATGTTAAAATGTGTAAATACATTAAAGGCTTTTATTTAGAGTTAGATTTAGAAGGGGACTCTGAGTGTCACTGCCATATCACCTCAACCTTCCTGGGTTCAAGTCTTAGGTTTGGCCAATGTGGGCAATGGGAAAAACTAGTCAATAGCTTCCTGAAGGTCAGTGGTTCTTAGAAGGGTTTTCTGTGGTTCTTCCTCCACCAGTTATAGTAGCTGCCATATGTAACCTATTACACCACTCCCTCGATAACTCGCACCCAGATAACTCGCGAACCCACTTATAATGCAGTGTCCAGCATGGCTCCCGATTTTTTTTCTCCAAGGAAAATATATTTTAAAATGTGTTAAACATGAAAAAGTCGTGATAAGAAATTGTAAATTGGCAAATTTAACCTTGATACATAGTTCGTTTTTATCATCGAAAATGGTGATTACCATATTTTCCGGGGTTCAAGTCGCTACTTTTTTGTTTTTTTTTTTTTTATAAAAATGATGTGTGTGACTTATATGCAGGAGCGACCTATACGATAAATAAATTTTTTTAACGACTGTGACTGATGCACAGTGATGCTTGCTGTGCTTTAGCGAAATGCATCTGCCGGTATACGGGCAAGCCAATTGCTGGAAACTTACATACGGTACACGTAAGTATTAGACTATAAGATTATTAAATTAAATAATCAAACAATATTTAGTTATATATGTGTTAAAATTTGTTGTTATTAATAAAAAAAATATTGAAATGATGATTGCCATTGTAGTTCCTTTTTTATTCTGCATGTACATCTTAGAATCTTTCTTTCTCTAAATTCAGTCATTAGAAATTTCAGCACATTTTCCCACCCAAGCTGCTAGTCAAAGTCCTGTTCTTTTGATGTACTCAAAAACAGAATGCAGAACTGGGATTATTTTATTATTTTAAACAAAGAATTATGTCACTGTAAAGCTTTTCTGAGACATCTGTTAGCGCTTTATAATTTACTTTATTAGTAGTTTATAAAAACACCCAATCATATTTTCAGTTGGTTTTGCAATGGCTTGTTATAAAAAAACAAAAAAACATAACAGGAATATTTCCTCTGATGATTGCTCTAGTTTTAAACTCTGGATTAAGCCAAGACTGGCTTCATGGAGAGAGCTTCAAAGTACCAGTAATTAATAAAATAAAAAAAATAAGTGGAAGGCTGGTGAACAGTTTCAATTGTTAGGTTAATTCCCAATGTCTTCGTTAATGTATTAAAATCACTGTAGCATATAAAGTGCCTTTGAAGTTCGCTTGGGTTATGGAAATGACCGATATATAAATAGGTTAGGTTACGTACCATTCATACAATGGAGCATTAATAAAATATAGTTTCACAATAACATATGATTTAAAATTGTTATATTAGCGTAAGTCGATAAATTTTGTTTTAAATTAAATTCGTGCCATTTATCATGGCACCAACAACTAGAAAAAGTATGATGCAGAATTTAAGTTAAACATCGTAGCATTTGCGAAAGAAAACGGAATTTGTGCAGCAGAAAGAAAATTCAATGTAAGCGAGAAAATTGTGCGTGACTGGCATAAAAAAGAAGACAAGTTAAAGTCAACAAAAAAAACCAAGAAGGGAAATCGTAGTGGCAAAGCAATTTGGCCAGTTCTCGAGGAGAATCTACGAAAATGGATTGTGGAACAGTGTGCTGCAGGTCATGGAATTTCTACAATTCAAATACGACTCAAGGCAAAGTCAAAGTCTATTGTAATACTGACTTTTATATAACTCTTAAACAATTGTATAATATTTCTTACACGAAGTTGGAAATTACCAAGTCGCATGCAATGGCAGGTGGTATCAAAGAAGTGATTCTGGTAAGTGCGGAGGAGCGACTTATACGCAGGAGTGACTTATAGGGTGGAAAATACGGTATTGCCTGTAAAGATAGAATCCATATTGTGAAATTTGCATTTTTTCAAAATGTGAAGTGATATTTTTCAAACGTGTCACAAACGACAAGTGTTATCGTGTTCTAATTTATGTCGTTTTAAATTTTTAGACCCATTAAATTCATGTTGGTAATGGTTAAACCTTGTGAATTTTTTTTGTTCTGTTTTATTTCTACAGCAATAAAAGTCTACACATCGTTCGATTGACATTGTTTTTTTCGAAGTGTGTCGATCTTTTGTATTTGTATCAAACAATAAAATTAGAATGTATACCATTCACCACAAAAAAAGTGACTTAATACACAACATTTGAAGTACATGTGCTAAGCAAACGGAAACCAGGAGGAATAATGTTTAGATGATTTCCTCTATATACTGTAAGTTATCCTGAAATTAATGTTACTCTGTGAGGAAAAACTAAACAAAGTAAACTGATATGAAAAGATATTTATCCACTGTTAATCTTATCGCGATTATTAATTGAGTATTCAACATGCCAAGCCACCACCTCCTTTCTCTATGCGTCGATCCCATTGTTCTATTTGTTGTTTGTTATAGGTCCCTCGATAACTCGCGCCCTCGCTTATATCGCGGTTGATGTTTTTGGACCCCAATGTCCACGAGTTTTCGAGGGAGTGGTGTATGTGCTAAAAAATGTCATTAATCCCATAACAACATTATTTAAATGTTTACTTAAGTTGATGGCAATTAAGTAAACTATGCAAATGAATGCATAAGGTTCATTCAGAAATTTTGCAAGTAAGAAAACTCGCTGTCAAACCTCTCTTTGATTTACACTTTCCTATTGAGTCAATTGGTAATGAACAACGGTAGGGTACAAAAAATTCCTGATGAAAATTAATAAAAAATTGTGATAAACTATGTGGAGAAAACATCTGTCTGACTTTATTTTCATTGTAAATTAAGAAATTTGTTCATTTCAAAACTGATCCTTTGACTTTGTCAGAGATTCTATAAATGCACTTTCACTTTTTTGCATGTAATATATTTTCAAGTTGTGATGTGTTAATAGAAATGATATCCATAGAAGTGAATATTATTTTCAAACGCAGCTTTTTAAATATTGTTAGGAAAACAATGTATATATGGTTATAAGAAGTTGCCTGGAAACTATATATACAAAGGACACATGCCTTTATAAGGGCTGAATTATGTTATGACTGACTTAAACCGTTATTTTTAAAGATAAGTTTCAGTGCTAATGTAGGAAAATATAAGCTAGATATGTCAATGGAGTTTGTTATATTTTACTGTCTCTTAAAGCTAAGCATCTGTTTTTTTTTTCAGTTTTTCACTGGCTGGTGGATAGTCATTGATGCAGCTGCATCCTTCCCTGACCAGAAAGATTTCCATCATGCCTGTCATACATGTGGAGTCATAGGGACTGTAGCATTCTTCTTGTATGTACATTAATCTTGTCTTCATTATACTTATGTTCTCTAAGCTATAATACCTATAGTACCACAAAGATCAGTGAATTTTATGATCAGTTTTTATTGTTGATACTGTTTACTGTCCTCAACTTTAGTGTTCATCTGAAGACACCATTTTAAAACTTTTAATATATTAATGAATAAATTTGATCATGTGAATCATTTTGGAATAGGATTAATTCCACTTTTTTGGTTATAAATCTTCTTTTTATATGGTGGCATTCTGTACTGTCTTTGTGTTTGAGTATAATTTTATTAATGCATTTAACAAAAACTATGATCAGTTAATTAATGTCTTGTTCTGTTTTCTGTGATACCTGTACATGTTTAATAAATATCATTGTTCCTTAAAACATCAATACTTTGATGCAAAAAAGTGAATCTTTTGACAGACTCCCAGTTCTAAGAGAAATATCATCTTTCACAAATCTATTGCTTAAATGTTTGGTTCTAATTCATATATTATTGTTTTTGTAGAAAAAGAGACAGACATAAATGTGTATGTGTGTTTGCATGCATTCATGAATCTGCATATAGAAAAAATTGAATTTTTTATTGCACACTACAAATTTGCAGGGCATATAGTATCACATATTCATTTTTGCACAGTAACTTGAGCTTTGCAACATCTGTAGTAATGTTCCAGAGGTTTGTGGATGGCTTGTACTGTGGTAAGGATGAAGGTTATAGATTTCAAGGTGACTGAAATAAGAAAAGTGATTTCTGCAAATAAAATGTAGTTCTCCATGATCTAAATTTACTCTGTGGATAGTTTGCACTTGGGGTAAGCCTTTTGATTTGGGTCTCAAATGTGACTTAAAGAAGAAAAATGTTTTCTGCACAAAAAGTTAGGTTAACTACCATGTACTTCTACAAAAGTTAGTGGATGACTTGATGCATAAGAAAGAAGCCTGACAGTGCGTCAAGACATCAAATGTCATGGTCACTAGCTGAAAGGAGAAAAATGTTTTTCATGGTAACTTTAGTCCTAGACCATGTATCTTGAGCTAAATTTGCAGAGGGCTTAAACTAAAGGTATAAACAAAGTATACTGATTAGTATCATAAGGTATCATATTAGTATCATAAGGTATCAGAAGTTTAAAGGTCAAGAGTCTTTGTAATTCAGAGAATGGGTTTTGTAGAAGAAAAAAACTTGTGGTGGTGGATGGCTTGCTTTTATAAGGTAATGAAGAAACTTATTGGTTATTGTGTCAAAAGGTGAAAAGTTACAATCATAACAAGTCTAATAAGAAAATACAGTATTTTTCGCCCTATAAGTCGCGGAAGGAGGTAATCCAGAAAATTTTGGAAAATTCAACAGATAAGTCGCTCCTGCATATAAGTTACTCCTGCTTATAAATTGCTCCTACGCACTTAACATAATCACATCTTTGATACCACTGGCCACTGCATGCGACTTGGTAATTTCCAACTTAAATAGCGAAACCAACCGAAAAAATGATTGTGTGTTTTTATAAACTACTATTGAAGTAAATTATGAATCGCTACCAGAGGTCTCGGAAATGCTTTATAGTGACATAATTCATTGTTTAAAATAACAAAATAATACCAGTTCTGTATGCTGTATTTATTTGAGTACATCAAAAGAACATGACCCAATAGCTGGGCGGCAAGTTCAAAGGACTTTGACTAGCAGCTTGGGTGGGAAAATGTGCTGAAATTTACAATGACTGAATTTAGAGCAAGAAAGATTCTAAGATGTACATGTGGAATAATAAAGAAAATACAATGGCAATTGTTATTTCAATATTTTCTTTATTTATTAATAACAACAAATTTTAACACATATATAACTAAATATTGATTATTTAATTTAATAATCTTATAGTCTAATACTTACATGTACCGTATGTAAGTTTCCAGCAATTGGCTTGCCGGTATACTGGCAGATGCATTTTGCTAAAGCACATCATCACTGCACATCAGTCACAGTCGATAAAAAAAATTATTTAATGTATAAGTCGCTCCTGCATATAAGTCTCACACATCATTTTTAAGAAAAAAAATGAAAAAGTATTGACTTATACCCTGGAAAATATGGTAGTAGTTTCTGTAAATAATGTTTGGTATATTTAGTTACTGCATGTAACTGTTAACACGGAGTGAGTGTATCACGTTCAATTCAAATAATATTGTTCGTAAGACTTTCACTTTCTATTTGTTTCAGAATAAACTCCGTTTCCAATGGTCAGATCAGAGGAGACTCGTACAATACAGGATGTTTAGGACAAACAGGTAAGTAATAAATTTTGCAGATTCTTTTGAGGTTTTTGGCAGTAGCATGTAAGTAATTTGTATTAATAATTAGCAACAAGTTATTTATTGTCTGTTTGACCTAGAATTTGGTGAAATGGAAGATGATAGGAGAAAGATGCAGAGAACCACATTATTATTTCTGCTCACATGACTGCCATAGGGATGGACAAGAAACTTGAATGTCTATGCCTGTCAACCTTCCAGACATTGGTGATGTAATTTTTGAGACAAAGCAAGTAGGGTTTGATAGTCAACTGGTGTACATACTTCCCCAAAGATTTTTTTTTTTTTTTTGTGTGCTGTGAAAATGATCTTTATGCATATATTATGCTGCAATTCAAACATGCAATGACTTTACTAATTTCCATGTAAAATTTTGTCATTCATAATGTTAAATAACATCTGCATTTTGACATTGCAGGATTATGCCTTCAATAATAAATCCCACTCCTTTATTGGTTCTATTTTTACCATTCCAATTGTTACATAATCACATTTTGCCTTTTCATGACAACATGTATTGAGTAAATCTAACTGAAAGAATATTTACTGCTGATAATGAGCTTACAAGTGATCATTAGCATAGATGACTTGAGCTGTCTCATGCAAGGCAGAATAATAATTACAGTTTAAGGCTTGTGTTGTGTGTGCATTTAATCATCACAGGGGCTTGTATGGCTGCTTACAATTTACTTGTCATACATGTACTATATAATAATACAAAGGACGACCCTTTTCTCCTTTCTTGTGTGACCTATTTAAGAACCAGCACTAATATTTAAAGCTAGACCATCCTAACTTTATGCCTGTCCATGGTTCGTGTGCCATTTTTCTTGCAGCTTAAACATGCTTGTTTTGTGATCCTCATGACAATAACTAGGTTAATACCTTTCGTTGACAGCAACAGTAAGTACTGATTAAGAAATATTTGGTGAAATAAAATTCAAATGTGTACCACAGTTCAAATAAAAGAAAGCACAAAATAAATATGTGGTTTAACTAATGCCATTTTTGCTTCAGGTTTGTGGCCTTGGAGTGAGTATCAGCTGTTCAAGTCAGGGCAGCTGACATTTTTGTCATGGCAAATTCAAAGCAAAGACTTGGGTATCTTAACCTGCTCTTTTATACCATGTTAGGAAAATTTAATGCAGTGATTGCACAGAATGAATTTTTTCAAAGAAATATTTAAATATAAGAGAAATCTTTGATATTTAATAACACTAAAAAAAATCTATAAAAATTGTCCATGTGTGTAAATACGATTATTTTTGCATTAATTTTACTTGAAACTTTTCCAATAAAACAAACAGGATTATTGAATGTTAAACCACTTATCATACATTCATCCTATTTTGATCAGTCTGAATTGAAAATAAATGGTGTTAAGTATCATAAAGAAATGGGTGGTATCGATGTGACTGTTGGATGTTATATGACTGAAAAATGTTAGTGAAGAGGGATTTTGTTAAACTTAAAAACATGTTGCACCAGACCATTGTTAAGGGATGAACCATGGCAGGTTGAGGATTCTAGAAAAGTCATCATTCGTTGACTTCACAATTATTCTTGAAAGGTACAGTACATATATAGACTAGTTAAAGTGAGTGTAAATAATTTATCCAGGTTTTTTTTGTGTTTTTATGATCTTGTATTAACTACTATTCCATATGGATTTAGCCGATTTGAGACAAAAACTTTAACTGCAGATCCAGGTAAATAGCAAAAATAAATGTACATTAAATAAAATAAATATGTATGTTTTTCATACAGTTTTCTATAATTATGGAATGTAATATATAGCTTGCTCCTTTTATGCTTAGATTACACTTTTTGCCACTTATATTAGTAATAAATTATGCTTATACCTCTCTTAGGGGTTGGTATGTGTGAAACTACAACAAAGCAGTTCAGGTACCCAGGTAACTGATCATTAGGATTGACAGGTACCCAGCAGAAATTTCCGAAAATATTTACATCTCAACCTGAAGTATAATTTGATTTGTTGCATATTTATATGTGGAGGTTTTTTTCAGATTGCAGTGTAAAAACAAATGCATAAAATCTAATCATGCTGATTTGAAAAATGCATAAGTTTGGTTTTACATAGATTCACCAGTTGTGATAAAAATTTCAATCTTTGACAATTCTTGGAGAACAAAATAAATTTGTTACCACACATTAAAGCAGTGTGTATCTTGTAGGTATAGTAATATTGATTTATACTAGTTCTTTCTGATAAATGGTTAAATTATAGCAGTGGATTTTTGCATTTTGTTTGTTTAGAAGCCTTTGTCAAATAATTATTATTTCAAAGCTAAAGAGACATCTAGATCTGAATTCAGCAAAATTGTGGATTATTACAGTTCAAGGGAAAGCATGGATGCATGAAATGCTAATGCTGAAATGGATTGAAAAGATTTATTTGCCATTCACCAAAAGAGAGCAATCACTCTTAGTTATGGACATATTCCAGGCTCACATATTTGATGACACTAAGAAACATTTGCAGGGCAGAAATGTTGTGCCACCAATAATACTGGGAGGATTTACATCCAAGTTGCCACCTCTTGATGTGAGCATCAATAAACCTGTCAAGAGCTACTTCTGCACCAGCTGGATAATCATCTGATGAAAGCAGCAACAGACAGATCAAGACAGCCTGCAAACAGACTGTATCAGACTGGGTTGTAAATTCCATGGACACATTCAATGAAAAGTACTTAATGATAATGAAATCTTTCAATGTGTGCGGCATCAGTGTCAATCTGAGTAGAAGTGAAAACGACTGATCCGAAATGCCAAACAAATGATACAGATGATGATAGTGATACAGAATTTGAGGGCTTTTTGCCCAAAGACCTAAAAGAGGCTATGGACAAGCTACTTGAAATGGAATATGTTTTAAGTATATTACCACATTAAATCATATGTCTTTTCATTCTTTGATATTGTTATTTATTGTGCATTGCTTAATATAAAAATGTTTACATATCAATTTGTCTATCTGTATACATATATACATACGTACATACATACATATATATACATATGTACCTACATAAGGTACATACATACATATGATTAAGAGTTTTAAATTTATATTAGTTCATGGCAGTTTGTGATCACATTAAATAATTGGCAACTAAATGAAGTGAACTTTGTGTCAGTTAAATTAATGACAAATATTCTGTGAATTTTACTTTGAAATGACGCAGATCTTCTTAGATTGTGTCAGAAAACATAAATTGTAGAAAAAAATTATAGCAGAGCAACATCTGAAAATTACAGGGCATTTAAATATTATATTTGCCCACCCAAAAAAACAGTTTCCGAAAACATACTGTAAATATGGTAATGTGTTTTGCTGTTAACATTGGTTGAAGTACTTCTAAGACAGTTTATTCAATACTGAAGTATAAATCCTCATTGTAGTCACTTCTGGATTTTGTTCTAGCTTATCCTGTAACACCCAAGAAAGGGCAATTCAAGCTGTGCAAAAATATCATAAAACTGTAAGAATTTCATAAACTAGATCTAAGTAAACCTTTGAAAGATAATTCTGTCACATTTTGTGGCAAGATGATTAGTTGTGTATTAATCGGCCTAAACTATGTTTTGCTTTGGAGCATACATGTATTTGTTGAATTCAAAGGTTCAATTTCAGTTTCTTTTTAATTGTGCTCATACAGTCATAATTAAGCTAGACCCTGAGTCGTTGATTAAGTTGTAGTATACACTGTCCACACATATAAAGAGGTTCCATCAAAATGTATAAATTTTGTTTCCAAAATTTCTTTTGCTGGTGATGAGCTAATACTCCATTGTTTCTATCTAATATGATTATACTTTCATAACAAGCAATATTTGTCAACATAAACCTTGGTTATTATTGTCCTATTTTTATGCTTATTTTCACAGGGCTACAATCGATTTAGAATGTTTGTGAATATGTTTATCAAGGACCTGATATAGAGCTTTATAGCGGTAATTGGTATCCAGAAGTAAGCTTGTATGCCAAGATCTTCTTGAGTCTTCCCAAGGATGAATTCATAAAATACTCCTCAATATTCATGGCAATGAAGACAAAATTTATGAGCATAAGCAGCTCTTTTTTGAGATGGTGAAGGGAGGGGGCCCAAGAGGCTGAGTGGTCTAAATCGCTCACCTGCACTGACCACTGCCATCTTGGCTCTGTTCACGTGGGTTCTGTTCTTGGGCTCGGACAATATGACTGTATATGTGAGAGAGCCACCAGGAGCTTCCCATAAATTGGTGGTTCTTAATGAGGTTATCCCAGGTTCTCCTCCACCAGTTAAAATGATATTAAACCCAAAACAAAAACAACATGGAAGGCTACAAAGGATTTCCTTCTTGGGGACAATGCTGAGCTGAAGAGGAGCCTTTATTATCATAGTGTTGAATCTGTAGTAACCATATTAGCTAGAGATATTCATGGACTTAAGTCATATCTGGAGGGTGAAGAGTTGTATATTATCAGTAACAATTACATCATCAAAAGATGCATGTGCTATTGTAACAGTCAAATCAGAGTCAGTACAGGACTCTTTCTTCACTTGCATGATTTTTATATTTTGTTTGGGAATATAGATATGAACCATCCACTCGCAACTACCATTCCTCACAATATCAGTGTGTGCCTTGATTGAAGAACTGAACAGAATAATCAGCTGTCCATGAGCTGAACTGCTTGCACTCAAGAGATGATCATTCTCATATAGAGATGATTATTAATGATGAGTTTAAAACTCAATTAATTAAATGTCTTATTCCTGGAGATGGTGGAAATAATGATTAGCTGTTGTCAATTCAGATTGGCAACTTGTGACATGCTGCAGTTAAAGATGAGTCAGAAAAGATGCAGCCAATTTCTTAAGGTAGATTAGCAAAAACCTGTAATGGTGCTAGTGTACCAAGTGGTTCTGGTGTCCTTTAGAGTAAAAGACCAAATATGTCCCAGTATTGTTTGGTTCCTGTTATGGCCATTTCGAGTTTGAATTTAAATACTATAAAGGATGGTTCACCTGTCCGAACAAGCGTTTGTATTTCTCTTGTTCATTTCATAGCTGCATGTAATTTTTTGACATCACCAGACAGTGATGCTATATTATCTATAAATTCACCAGTGATTTACTAGTCTCATTGGTGATACATAAATTATGTACTGTTTCTTCGTTGTGAAAATGTTTTACTGTCCAACATGCTGATATTGACTGTGATTGTTTTCAGTTTTTTATTTTCTTGCAATTTATGCTCTGGGCATAATTGTGTTAGTATGTGCACTTTTATCTTCTAGCTCTTTTTACATCTTCATGGTGTAGAATAATGAAAGAACTATTCATAAATCCCTAATGGTATAAATTTCCATGTTATATTAGTGCTGGATGTGCAGTGTTCATTCAACTTTCTAATCAGGATCTGTGGTTCTCTATGTCTGACCACCTTTACCTATATATATACCTTGTGACAGTCATATGTATAAGCCGATCAGGGGTTATAGTTTTCTTATAAAGCTATGATTGTTTGCTATTTAAACAGATAAGAGATTATGAGCGTATATATTGCAGTGTTAAGAATGGTTTGTCTGTCTATTTTTCATTACATTTATTGGAAATTACATTGTTGTAAGTATGATTGTCTTGGGGAATTGGGGAGTCAAAAATGTTGTCTGTTTGACATGTGGTGACAAGATTTACCAGCAGTTAGTTAGGAAACAAGTTTTTGGTTACATATTTGCTAGGACATTTTGATTCTTCTCAAGCCCCTTTGAATCCCATTTATTCTGATGTTTAATTTGTGTCTGTTTTTACCCCATCTTGCACTCTCAGTAATCCCTGTTTCCAGAACCTCCAGTTATTGATCCTCGACCCCAGTTTTGTGCACCCCTGTTTTAGGACTATTCCAAGAGTAAAGCAGAAATGTCAGTCCTGTCAGTTTTAATGATATGGGACTAATATTTTACTCTGCTCTATATTTACAGCTGCACGTGTATGGTTGTTCATCGGATTTCTTCTGGGGTTTGGTGCCTTAATTGCAGCCTCTTGGATTCTCTTTGGGTTGTATGTTGTGCCTGGTAAGTATTGCTCCACACAAGGTAGTTTATACATAAGAGAGATAATTATTTACTCCCTTTAATGAAATCATTATCTCCATTATACTAACTTGCATAAATTATTGAGGAAGATAAATTATTTCTCATTGGTGCTTGCCAAACTCATCATTGTAGATAAAAGGGTATTACATCATGTAATTCAGTATTCAAAAATTGCACAAAAATCAACAGGCAATGAATATATTTGTACCAGTGTAGTGTGAAAATCAACAGGCACTGTATATATTTCTACCAGTGTATAGTAAAATGTCTGCAAGTACTGTACATATTTATACCAGTGTGTTGTAAAGTCATGTTTATAGTAAAGTTAGTTACTTTATTGTAAGCCTTGGGAATGCACCTAGGGTGTAAATCAAGTATCACTTGTACCTGTTAAACACAGAATGGGTGTTATGTATGCCAATCATGGTATTCCTGTATCATTGAATAAAATCCAGGAAACTAATCTTTTTAAAGTTGTATTGGCCCAAAGAAATCCGAGACAATGATCTCATCAAATCTTCCACCCCTGTGAATAATGAATGAGTTGGTCCATGAACTATCATAGTGTGCATCTTTACATTGTTATTGTTTGGGAAAAGGGACAACAAATTATAATTCTTCCTGACACTTTTTAGTGGCTGTGACTTGGAATATTTATTAGCAAGTAGTAAAGAAGAACTGAAAATCTCTTATCTTTGATAGCAAACAAATCTTGAAATCAGCAAGAATGGCAAGATCTCAATTACGCATTAGAACTGATTTCATGGTCTTATTTTTTGTATGTATTTGTAATATGTGGGCAAATTACTGCCAGTTGTGGCATATGTAACTTTAAAGTCTGTCATATATTTTTTACATAAAAGGTTTTTTCAGTTTCTTCACCATTTTTAACCCAGAAAAGTTGAACTAGTATGTGTTTGCTTGGTTTTTAATTAGCATTTACATGATAGCAGTCGCAGATGTATATACTTATTTTATAATAATTGTATATTTTTAATTTTCTTTTTAAGGTGCCGAACATGAGTGGCCGGGTATTGCAGTTTTTCTGCAGAATGCATTAATATTTTTTAGGTAACTATTGTATTTATCGGTTTCAGTTAAAGTACTTACACATGTACTTACTCATGCCTGTACATGTACATTTTTAAATGGATGAATATAGCTTTGAAGGACAATGATATGAAAGAAACATGGATGTATTTATACTCACATGTGTATATGGATGGAAAAACTTTAGCTTGGTTGTGTTAGCACATATCAGCTTGAATGATTTCGATTTGACAGATATGTAAAAGATAGATCCATACATGCCAACCATTATGCTTTTGGCATAATTATTATGCTTTTTTTCACTTAATTACACCTTATGCATAAACATATCCAGATTACGTGTTTTCATTATATCATGCTCCCAAAAAAAATTAATAATTTGTTTTCTTATTTTTCTTAACATTCCAAAAATACCACAGACCGTATTCTAGAAAAGACAGCTTCTACCAAACTGTGAGATAAGAGTATGCTTGTCTGTAGATTGGCATGCACTTTCCTAACTGTGATATGATTTATTTTAGCAGCTGTCCTATTTCCAAAAAACCTGCTGGATTTGACATTCAATCTGTGACCTAGGTTGCTATTTATAGTAGCTCACCTGTATGACTTAGGACAAAACAGACTGGTTTTCAAATTTGTAATCATTGCATGCAGATTCTTTGTTCTATTTCGTATCTGGTACAGAACCATTCTGTAGTTATTTGGCACTAAAAGTCAAGTCAGATTTATTCTAGTTGATGCATGTGTTAGGAACAAAAATGTTTTTCAAATGATTTCACAAATGGATTAGAAAAAGATGAAAAACAAATTCAGAGATGAATACACAATTTGCTTAATATTCTAGGGCACCTTCACACCAATTGCAGGCTATGTGGAAAGGAATTTAATAATGGTCTTGGTAGTAAAACTAAGAAACCTTGAATTAGTTGGTTTTACTAACTCCAATGCTAGGTAACTTCTGTTTTTCAGCAGAGCTCAATTGTGAATACAAATTTTATAAATGCAGAGGCAGTAAATGCCCAAATGTGTGTAAATAAATAATGTTGCATAAAACTCACCTCAAAAGATAAAGATTCTTCAGGCATAGGGATATGATTAGTTGATGGCAGCAAGTAGAAGTGCACAACAGTTTCATAATTTTGGTCGATCTTTCAGGGGTGGAGCTTGTGATTGGGGATAAAATATATGGTATGTAATTCAACTTAAAGTTTGTATTGTTTAATGTACAAATCTTCCTATACTGTTTAAGAAAGAAGCATGGAATTTGGGAATATGATTTGGGGTGGTGTGTAGATGCATTGATTGTTTTGCTCACTTGGCTGTAAGTTTCATTTAAGCCCGTGCTATCACACAGTGTCCATCATCCATCGTCTAGTATTATCTGTCCATCAATATTTGCTTGTTATCATTCTGGAGACCTTGTTTTCTATTTGATTTAGATCAAGCTTTGATTATAGGTTTGTATCATCAGGACCTTGGCAATGCTTGCATATTAACAAGATCTGCACATGATAATGAGGTGTTCTTACTTCTGATTGGTTGAGGATGTATCTCTCTGGAGACCATATTTCTGATCCAGTTTTTACCAGACTTGGAATCTGTATTTATATCAAGATCTTGGATGAAGGCGATAATGAGTGAGATCTTCTGATGAAAATAAAGTGCTCTTGGATCTTATTGGTTTAGAATTTGACCACTCAGGAGAACATATTTCTGATTTCACTTTGATAAAACTAGATATATGGGCTTATTTAATTTTTGCAAGAATTTGATAAATGGGCAAGATTCATGCAGATTATTGAGATTATCTTGCATCTTAGTATCAGAACTTGTTATCACTCTGGAAGTCACATTTCTAATTTAATTTAGATCTGACTTTGAATATAGACTTATATAATAAGGATAAAAAAATCTTTCATTATATTGATAATGAATTTGATCCATGTATATTAATTAGGTGATCTGGATTCTGGTTGGCAGAAGACTCCATTTCTGATTAAAATTGGTACATAAACCCACGTCATCAAGATGTCTTATTAGCTTTAGGAGCACAATAAGTACATATCAATGATGTTTGATCATCTCATTAAATAATAGATTGCATTTGATTGGAAGAGCTTGGTTGATGATGATGATGGTGTTTTGATCATATTTAAGATAAATTGATAGATATTTATAATCGGTGCACATTTATGAAATAATCTTCTGTCAGACTGGATAAGTTATTTACAGTTTAAATTTTTTTTATATAGGAATTAGATTATGCTTGGTAAATAGACCTGTATCATCAAGATTTCAGTTGAGTTTGATTATGAACAAGATCCATTCACACTAATAATCTAATCTTGCATTTGATTGGCTGAATTTGTCAAGATGCTAGCAAGATCATTTCTTATAAAACTTTGATATACTTATTAATTACTCTTTCATCACTAAGACATTAGATTAGTTAGATTGAACAAGACCTATGCAATTTTTATGTGTAATCTTGTATTAACTACTGTTTTTTATTTCATTCTGTAGTTGATTATTCAGTATTGAAAGTAAATTTATATCATTGTCTTAGGTTGTATAATAAGGTGAGATCTGCAAATATAAATGAAATAATCTTGCATCTAATTGGCTGAACTTGTGACCTTTCTGGCTCTAGAGACTATATTTTGCATCCAATTTCTCTTAAATTTGGTAAATGGGTTTATATCACCATGTTCCCATTACTTACGTGAACTGTGTAGTGCGTACTGAAAACTTTATTTTTCTGTACATCCATACATAGGCAAAGGTTTAGTCATGTTTAATGTTTACTATTTAATGTGTAATAAAAGAATAAGAGTAGTAATATCAGTTTTAAGTAAGAAATTACAGTTCAAAGAATTAAACTAAAAGTATTTAATTGTTCATTAATGTAGCACCAAACTATTGCGCTGTGGCTGTATTTGTAGATTGGACTCTCACTTTTGAGGCCATCTGCTATCGAAATCATGTGTCATAATCATTAATACATATAATTTTCTAAACTCACTAGAGAATCAAGACATTGAATCAGTTGATAATTGGCATAACATAACTGAGCCATCGGTTATTATGTCCTTCAGAGTTGCACTTATTGCCCATCCCTGCAACATGTGAAATCCATAAAAGTAGCACTTTTCAACCTAATACAAAATCTATACTAAACAAGACATTTCATATTTAAGCTTGGGAAAGATGCATCCAGTTATTACTTTAATGAAATGTGCACCATGAACATACTGATTTACCACAAAATCATTCAATTCAACAGTAAAATGTTCAGCAACTCATGCACATCTGTAGAATAAAACACAAGTTTAAACATATCTAATTCACATGTTTCTGTACTAGAATCTTCCTCATACAGTGATAAGGCATTTTATGTAGTTCTGTAAATAATGAGGAAAAACACAGAGGAAATGAGTGGAAATTTCTTCAATAAAGATTTACCTCATGGCCAGTCATACAGAACTATTTATCGCTAACTGATGTTTGCATAGTTCAGATTAATGCTCCTACTTTTTGCTATCTTTTGTTTGTGTCTTTGGATTGATTTGTACAAGAGCACAGAGGAAAACTAAACCAAGGAAAGAAGAATAATAGTATGTATGATATATTGATCAAAGATTTTTAAATTATTTTTGTGTAAAGTGCAACATTTTATGCGAGGAGGTATTGAATGACCTAGTCAGTGGTGTTCCATATATCAAGTGACAGTCTTGATTTTGTGTATGGATTGTGCCATTAAATGATTGTAAAGTTCTTTGAAGAGTTCAGGCTAAATCCTTTTGCTGTGTTCGATACCATCCAATCAATATCACTCTTGAGAAATTTAAAATTTTTATATCCAGGCTTGTTGGTACTTTTTCGCATATTGTTCAATTTGCATAGTCATTTACCAGAGCTGTGACTCCATGTTGGAAACTCAATTTTGTTTCAGCACAATAATTTGTTGAATTTCATGAAAATCGTATATACAACTCTATACAGATGTGACATAAACAGTTTGCTTATCAGTTGATGTTTGACATAATTCATTAGAGTAATGGTTGTAACTGAGATGATTATCACTTGATCTTTGACATAGATCATTAGAGTTATGGTTGTAACAGTTGATTATCAGTTGTTGTTTGACAAAATTCATTGGAGTAATGGTTAAAACAGTGCTTGATTGCCAGTTGTTGTTTGACATAATTCATTGGAGTAATGGTTAAAACAGTGCTTGATTGCCAGTTGTCGTTTGACATAATTCATTGGAGTAATGGTTAAAACAGTGCTTGATTGCCAGTTGTCGTTTGACATAATTCATTGGAGTAATGGTTAAAACAGTGCTTGATTGCCAGTTGTCGTTTGACATAATTCATTGGAGTAATGGTTAAAACAGTGCTTGATTGCCAGTTGTTGTTTGACATAATTCATTGGAGTAATGGTTAAAACAGTGCTTGATTGCCAGTTGTCGTTTGACATAATTCATTGGAGTAATGGTTAAAACAGTGCTTGATTGCCAGTTGTCGTTTGACATAATTCATTGGAGTAATGGTTAAAACAGTGCTTGATTGCCAGTTGTTGTTTGACATAATTCATTATAGTTATGGTTGAAACAGTGCTTGATTGTCAGTTGTTTGACAAAATTCATTGGAGTTATGATTGAAACAGAGTTGACTATCAGTGTATGTTTGACAATAGTGCATTGGAGTTATGGTTGCATAATGTTGGACCCATATCTGATGGGAAGCTTTGATCTTGGGGCTCCAAATATCAGTGTTCTGGGTCATCATTAGTATCTTCCTTTGCAAACATACAATAAATATTTTCTGTATCAGCATTGTCACCTAGCCCGAAAAGTAGGCAAGATAAATTCCTGGAATTTATATATTCTCTTTCTTTTCAGTACCATCATTTTCAAGTTTGGAAGAACAGAAGATCTGTGGACATGAAAAATCCAAATTTGTCATGCTGAATTTCAGGAGCAGTTTATAGTTTTAAAAGAGATTGTGAATGAAGAAGAATTTTTATATATCTACCTGGACGTTAACATTTTGTATTATAGTGGGTATATTCTTCATAAAGATCTTTGTATAGTAAACCTCATAATATTTGTTAGCATAAATGTTTGACAATTTTAGGCAAGAAAACTATTGTCCATTTCAGCATGGTCTAATAGTTTATCAGATTTCCAGGTTTTGGAAAAATCAGATTAAAAGAGATTGCTGTAAACCATTACAGTACAATAGCACAGTTAATTTGGAGTAGGTAAATGACTGTCAGATTCAGTTATAAGTGTAATTTTTAGTAGACAATGGAAGATATGAAAATGTACAACTGTCATTTTTGCAGTTATTGTGGGTTATATTCTCCAAGTAATGTGTATGATTGGTGTTTCTTTGTACAAAATTTCATTTGCTATAGGGAGTAAACTTAAGAAAACGTACAACATTTGCAAATTTTTCACCTCAAAATTACAGTGATGGCATATTTGTTTATTAATTTCTGCATCAAAACCTGCTGTAATTCCAACTGAAACAAGGCATTCAAAAAAAATAATGGCTCTCTCATGTTGGCAAGGTTTATAATTACCTTTTTCCAGTTTGGTGAAATAATTTTTTAGAAACTAAGGGTATGCCATTGTATTGTGCACAAATAGACTTTAATGTCATAAAAGAAATATTCTTTATTAAGTGTCTTTAATCAGCAGCTTTTTCACTGTCCTTTAAACCCGACTTTTGTAGAAATTAGCTTCTGTTAAGAAGTCACCTGTTGTAAGAGGACCTGCTTTTCACAACCCAGAGATGACTATAATGGCTGGTTTGACTGTAATTTGCACTGACTGACTTTCTCACTTAAATTTCCTTTAACTAAATCCATCACTCATCTTGAGAAATACCATTTTGTATATGATATATTTTTACAGAATATGAACTTGAACACCATCTAATTGTTTTAGCAGCATTGTATCCACTTAACTGAAATCGGAAATTTTAATTACAATTAGTGGTTTATTAGCTGGCATTTGTATGATGATATTATGGATATACAATTCTTTTCTTTTCATTTTTTAATGTTTTGATAGCTCTAGTTGCTTATTTATTTATGTTAAAACATAATTTATGTATGTATATATGTGTGTGTGTGAATATATATATATATATATATATATATATATATATATATATATATATATATATATATATATATATATATATATATATATATATATATATATGTTTCATGGACATCATTTTCACATTGTTTTTTACTTTGTTCCTACTAATCTGATTTTGCTGTAAACATTGTACATTTATATATTGAGTGTATCATTTGTTAGGGTTGTGCAAAACATAATTAATCTTAAGCACTATTAACTATTCATAGCCTAAAAAATGTTTGTTTGCTTTCCTGAACATTTGAGATATTTCCATGAAATTTGGTATGCTTTTATTTCATGCACATTATATCATATACAAGATTAAGTCTGTCTGACTTGAAGAGTTCTTCCCATTTTTAATACAGATGGTGTCCATCCATCCATCATAATAACTGATATTGCAAACCTGTGACTTCTTAGAAACTGCTTAGCAAAATTGGACCACATTTGATAGCATTCTTGTATTAATGGCTGTCAGATTTATACAAATGACACAAATCTGCCATCCAACTAAATGACTTTTTTTAGAATCTTTTTGACTGAATTTGATAGATAAAAATTGGAATTAAGGGTTTTTAAACAAAAAAGTCTTTATATGCTTCTTCTAAAAAAAAAACTAACAGAAATTGATCAAATTTGACAAAATGTATTATAACTTAAAGAGATTTTATATTTATGAAATTGGTGCCAACTTTACTAAAAATGGTAAACATGTACACAAATTTAATTACAAAAAATAAGATTTGATCCAAAAGTGTCAAGACATCTCAGTGTTCAACAAATGATACTGATGTGCCATCAGATGAAGATACCTATACTAGAGAAAGTCATTGTTTTCATGACATGCAATCAACATCAGTTGGAAAACATTTGGAGAGAAAACATCTTATTGACCCAGATTTCTGGGCTAACCTTTCTTGCATTTGACTGTTGAAAAGATACCAACATTGTGAGTGATTTCAGTCCTTCAGGGCCTCTTTTAGCAAATTCAAAATCTTGTATCTCATGAATATAATGGAATCCCCAATGTAGCATCAGAGAAGACTGGGTGACATTTGATATTTATCAAGACATTTAACAAAATGTGCACAGGTTATTTTTGTTCTTAAATTCCAGAATACTATCTTGAGGAAAAAGTCTTTGTAGAAAGAATAAATCTTATAAATGACCTCATTGCACAATGGTTTTATTTAAAGATAATTTTAAAGAATATATGCCTCAGATCTGTATTCGAATGAGATTTCTTTAAAACATTTTAGGAAGAAGAGAAGCATGTATATTGTTGAAAAAAATAATCAGTGTAATTCAGCTGTTAAACTTACAATAGGAGAACTCAACAAAAAGATGAGAATGTTGAAAATAGAAGTTTTGACCCATTGCTAGAGAAAGATAAAATAAAAGTTCTTAGAAAGATGATACATGAATATCTTGCACATCTGTTCAAAAGTTTTCTTGTTCAAATAATGCATAAAACAGACAGTGACATTATTATTGTGACACCCAAGCTGATAATATGCTGGATAAGGTAAAGTAATGCAAAAACTGAAAATATGACTCATTGTGAAAAAAACAATAAAAGATCAAAACTGTTTGTTCTTTGGAGAATTTTGACTGTTTCTCTTGTATCCCAAGTAGAGTCCATTATTTTAAACTGTTTCTCTTGTAATCATGGTGTTTGTAATTTAAACTAATATGCTAAAATGGACCCTCACCCACCATTGTTGTTTTTAGGTAGCATAGCTTTTTTTCTTGAAAACTTTATTTAAAAATTTTCATGATGATAGTGTAATAATATTAAGAGACTCATATTATAGTTTGACTTATAATATACAGATTTTCTTAGCACACACATACATTTATTATTGCTTGTCTCTCACTCACCTTCTGAAGTCGATGAACATCACCAGAAGTCTGTGTGCAGTTGTCTTTATTGATCAGAAATGTTTTGGTAATAATAACTGAGATAAACATTCCTGTCATAATATAAACCTAAATGTACACATTTTTTTGTACATTTGTTGAGATTTCTAAATTCTCTGTATTTTAACAAAACCCAATAATTGCACAGAAATATGTATGTTGAACTTAATTTATTTTTAAATTTGGAACTTAAATTTAGAAATTGATACTCTTAGTGACATAAAGAAAATATATAACAATATTAGGTATTTAACCAGACAGTATGTAGTGAAAGCATGCAATCATTATTCACTTTTGGCTTATAAATGGTAAATGATTAGATTTGATAGGTGATATCCCTGGAATATTATTCCGGCGTTGGTTATATTTTTAACAATAGAAATCTTAATAATTTTATAAATAGCACTCCAAAATGTAATATAATTCTCTATTGACACGAAGAAATTTAGACAATGATGAAAATGATTTAGATAACAAAGGACAATAAATAGCAATTTCTCTCATGTTGTGTTTTACTGTATAAATTTATTTACTTTTTATCATTAAAATATACTCAGAGCCATCAGTATTCTTAGTTCTTTGATATTTGTGATGTAAATTGGCAATGTTTCATCAGTTAACAATTAGTTCTTTAAAATCATATTGAACTTGAAAATACTCCAAGTTAAATATTATTAAGTAAAGTGCCTGTTTTGTGGAAGTTGTCACCTCATGGAAATGCACAACTTGGGGAAATGTTTTTTTTTTTTTTCATATAGATGTTCTGGATTTTGTTTTGCTTTCATTTTATTTTATTTTGTTTATAAAGATCATAGTTCAAGAATTTTCACAAGCAAGAAATTTTTCATGTGATGAGACCAAATTTTGGAAAGATTATACACATGTCAAATTAGATATGTAAATAGATTTCCAACTAAAATTTTTCAAATTTTAATTTGCAGTTATGCTATAGGTATTATGTTTGCAAATATTCATTGATGCAACCGTATTACAAGTTACTTATGGCCTTTCCATGTTGTCCTGTCATCAGCATTTTATTCTAAGCTGTATGAAAATTTACAATTGAGAAACAAGTATCATAAATATTATTCTGTATCCTACATAATTGCATGTTTTGTGTGTGTTGGTGTAGGCAATAAAGGACTTTTACATTGTCTTCTTTTCTGATTACCTTTCATAGTAATATTTTGCATTAGAAGGGGCATTATTCCAGTGAATCTGAGTGGACAAGTAAATGGGACAAAATAATTTTAATTGCTCTCAACTAATGATTTCTCGATGGCATATAATATCAAGTAGTTGACAGCTTTGTCCCCACAGGTGAAACCTTGTCAGATTTGGTGTCACTTGAAGGATCTTTGCACCAGCAGTGTTACTGTCCTCTTTGCCATAAACTTGTGTCCTTGAAATTGCACCATCACTTTCCAAATTTCCACACAAAATGGATTGCGCACATGATACTTGTATATTTTTTTTAATTTGCTGCACCTTTCTGGTATTTAAAAAAAATTAGTTAACAGCATACCGGCTTATTTGTATACAAAAGTTGCATAATTGTTTTCAATGTTATTCATAGTAGATATTGTTTTTACACACATGCACATAAACATGTTATTGACAACACAATTTTATAGATTGCATGTACAAAAGTTGAACTTTGTAAATACAATTCTAGATTGCTGCCTGCAGCCTTCATTGCAGGTAATAATTTCTATATACCCTATATACTCAATTATAAGTCAAGTCTAACTGCAAACCGTGATCTGCTGTTCATTGATGTGCTGGCAGATCTGGGTCTAGTCTGTGCAGTTTGATGGAAGTAATCAGTAGAATAAGAAACATAGACCCTGATATGTAGGCACCTTGAGTCACAGCATTTCTGAATCATCATTGTTTGTAGTTTGCTTCATCTTATAAATGAATAGATATGGTAGATGCTGTCCTATTCATCTTTGCAAAACAAGGGCTGACAAAAGTGTATATGAAAGAAGATCCAAATACATAGTTATTTTATCTATTTCACAAATGTTTCAAACTCTTGAGTTACTCAGCTGTAGGTCACAAGACACCCACACTTCTGTGCCATGGACTATTATTTGTAAGCAGTGTTGAATAATACTAGAATTTTGGTTACAACAACCTTGTTTTTGATGCCAAAACATCTTAAGATGTACCCACATTACAACTTTGGCAGCCATTGATCATTTGGAGATGGAATTGGAGCTGAGACCAGATTTTTAGGCAGTACATAATTGTCCCAGTGAGATAGGTCAGTGCAACATATATCTGGCACATAATTCAGCGTTATCCCAAGATACACTTATACTACTAGTTATGTCTTTGTCTATATATTGAATATGATTTACAGTCAGACATGGGAGATGGTTCTTTAATTAGAAATGGCCATAGACTACAAGTGTACTTAATCTTGTATCAATATAATTTGCATTTCTGTGCTTACCTACTTAAGGTCAAGCTCAGTTTAAAGAATGGTGGGAGAGGGGTAATAATACTTGTTAAGGACGAGTCAAATCAGTTAAGTTAAGGCACTGATGAGGTTTTTTAAGTAATGCAGAAGATACTTGTTTATGACAGAATTTTGTCATCTTTTTAGAGACAGTTTTTTGCTATCTATAATTTAAATTTACGGTTACAATTTATTGTGTGAACTTTAGTTATTAGTTATTCCAAGGAATTTTGTTCATGTAGTCATTGTTAGTCATACAAAATATGGAAAATCAGAAATGTTTTCGATTTACTTAAGTTTCAAGTTTTATCCTATTTTGTATGTGAAATTAAGGAATTTGATGTTATTCTAGACAAAGTTCAGGTATGTGTCAAATTTTATTTCCTTTTGCACACAGCAGTATTGTGATTTTCAATAATGCTGCATGTCAGCAGTAAGTTTTGGGAGTTGGAACCAGGTTTTTTATATTGTGATGATTACATTACTATTTGTGACAAAAGTGCTTTTTTAAAAATTTTATTTGTTATTGGCTATGTATTATTCCTTAATGTGAACATTGTAAGAATCAGATTCAACTTTTGTAAAAATCTGAAGTTTGAATAAATCATGATTCAAACTTTACTTGCTTATTATTTGTAAATGACATAAAAGCATGGAGTTGAGTGTCTATATATATATATATATATGCATGAAAACAGACACATACCATACACAAATTGAAACCCTGGTAAAACAAGACAAGCTAGTATCCACAAAGTGCCATCATGATATGTACCATATCTTGCAATATTTGGCAAATTCAGTTAACTGAAGAATATTGCACATGTACAAGTTCGAAAAGGGTGAAGGGTTGGCTACAAAAATAATGGCTTCATTTTTGCAAATACTAGCTTCATGTATATTAAATGGAAAATATTGAAAACAGTTATTTCAGTTTTAATATTTATTTTAGTAGGCAGAGAATCCTTTTTTGGTACATAAAGATATACAAGAAAATTGGCATCCATAATAATAATTCCATAGAAAATATGCCCAAAGAAGCACAGTTTTGATCATTTTTCTTCAAGATCCCATTATCCAGCTTTCCAATTTTTTACCAATACACCAACACTCGCTTAGGAAATACTACATTTTCTAAAACATTCATATTTGCTGGATATGTTCCTAGCTGTCTGATATTTTTACAGATAATAAAATACATATATCAGGCATTGGGAGTCAATAAAATTACTTGCAGTTATGCTTCAAAAGTACATAAACCAAAAATCAATGTTTTGTGTTGTTTTTTAAAATATTTAGCGTAGCTTCAACAATTTTAGTCATATCGCTACATCTACATTGTTTCACGTTATAGTGATGTCTGATGCTGGGGTATCATGCCGTAGACATGTGGCATCATGTCCAACCCAATCACATTATCAGGACACCAGGCCAGCTAGTGCTAACACTAACCTCTTAATGCTGAGCACCAAATGAGGCAGCTGCTATTACCATTTTTACAAGACTTTGGCTATGCAGGGGTTCAAACCCATGACCTTCTGCATCTGAGGCAGATTATCCAACCACTTAGACCAACAGAACCAGAAATCGTGCTTTGAAATTTTATTTGTGATGATTGCATTATTGCAGAGCAAGAAACATTAGTATGCTTAATTATTATTTTTAAAAAAACAAGTTAACAAATGATGATAGTCAAAATTTTAAACAGTAAATATATCTTGGATTAGCATCAGATTCTTTACCAGATTTACATGCTTACATGGCATATTCTTCTGGCTAATTAAAGCTTTAGGAAGTGGTTGTATCTTTTATTTCATGCTACACTTTGTAACCATTATAATGTCCTTAGCAATGGGCTGATAAAAAGGTCAAAGGTTACAACAAGAATTTGGTAGAGACCACAGCAACTGTAATTACATGTATTTACATATTTTTTTAAAAACCACTTTAACAAGATCTACAATTGGCTATTGAAACTCATATAGTATTGAACAATAACTGAACACCATGTAACTTAAACTTTAACAGTAATTCATACATTTAATAATCCTGGTTAGGAACTCTTTTAGGACAACTTTGATATAATATTTTTCCACTGTGCACATCATAAACTATCACAATGACAATCATTTGGACTGAACAGCAGTAATAATTGGTCATATATATGAAGCACATTTACTTTCCCCTGAATATCATTAAGACTTTGTGTACTGGAGTTTCTCCTTCAGATATGTTCCCTAATTGCATTACTTTAGGAATATTGGCCTGTTACCTTGCTAATCCTGCTCTACTAGAAAACGAAAATTGTCTTTGTCAATCTCGAATAGACTAAGGGCAATATCATTTGTCCATGACCTCCACTTGCCATCAGCAGGTGTTTCCAGTTTTAAGCTTCATTGTACTGATATCATACATTTTACCTCCAACAATCCAAGCTATTTTAGTGTTCAAAGTGGTCGATCCATCAATTGGTCTTTACTCAGATCTGTACACTCTGGGGGCATCCAATGATCAATCATTTTGTCGCAAGGTGGTATCACAAGTTGCCCACCCTTATCTCCAGTTCCAGACCCAGAACCTTGGGCCATGGATGCTCTGTCAATCACATGGGTGGAGTTCAGGACATTTACCTACCTTCCCATAATCTTGTTTTATGTAAATTCAATTGCTTTTTGTTCTAATTTTTTAAATTCCATTACATGTTATTGTAATGTAACTTTGTTTACTGGATTTGACAACGTCCAGAAATTCAGTTAAGTTCTGTTTGACCAGATTGTTTTTTTTTTTTTGATAAATAGCCAATAATAGAAACTGTATCTAGTTGCTGAATTGTTTCAGAATCAGTGAATGTTTTGGTAAACAACTTTTTATATTATATTTTTTTATATTTCACATAGTAAGAATTGTTAAGTTGAATCACGGTCAAACCTGGATTACGTGATGGGTGGCATGTATCTCTTGTTACAAACTTCTATTCTTTCCAGAACAATGAATTTTTGACCCTCATCCAGGAATCAGTTTTGCAGCTTAATTAGCATATAACTGTTGTTTTTTTTATACAGGTTTTTCTGTCGGGCTCCAAACAATTGACACGTTATATTGTGACCTTTATAAGTTGAAATTTTATTTTATTGAATTTTAAGTGATTCTTTTCAAAGGAAATGAAAAAGTGCGCCAACGAAATTCTTGGAAAAGACATTCACTGTAATTTATGTATATGGAATTCAAAACTGGAATAATATTTTCGTTGATTCAACCAGAAACTGTTGACACATCTACAGTTTGAAGGATACAACAGGCATCATCATCATCCATTTTGGATTGCATTGGGACTTGCACTCAGATTCACTCAGGACTTTTTAATACTAGGACTAATAATTTTTTCTTATATTATTTTTGGATTTGATTTGTAAAACCATAAGTTCTTTTTTCTTAAATTTTCACTTTGTATTCTAGGGAAATATTTATTTGTTAAATTTTACAAAGTTTGTCGTCTTCACTCTTTTATGTTACTTATTTTATGTTACGGATCTCTGCCATCTCACCTCTGTCTGCGCGAGTCTAGGATTCAGCGAATGTGGATATATGATAAAGCTTACTAGTAGCTTCTCGTAGGTCAGTGGTTCTTTCCAGGGATTTCCTGGTTTCTTCCTCCACCATTATTACTGGCCGCCATGTATAGCCTATCGTGTGCTAAAAAATGGCGCTAAGCCCCACAACAAGAACAACTTATTTTAAGAGCCTGTACTTGTAACACTTAGTACCAGAAATAATCTGGAAGTTATAGGGTCAGAAATGTGAGATGATTTTGGTAGCCCCTCTCAGATGGGACAAGTCTTGGGTTGCCAGTCTATTCTTTCTAGTGATGGATCTGCCCAGAAAGATTCTGGCCAACCTCAAATCTTCTAAAGCAGTCATGGTCATGGGTGTTCCATGCCTGCTGGTCTGTCATTTTTGTATGCTTCACTCTTGAGAGACAAACATTCTAAACCTTTAATTGTGGAGAGCATCAAGAGCAAGAAGGCCATCCACTCTGAAGGTTTACAAGGAAAAGTGGATGTTGTCAGTGACTGATGCCTGATCAATAACCCTCTCATTGCCTTAATCCCTCAGCTGGCTGACTCTCTTTCTCTGGCTCTTCAAAAAGAAGAAACAGTTGGACCCAATTTCTATCAAAGTCTGATATCAAACACATTTCGCTATCATAGTAGCAAATTTGATCAGCCAAAATTCTTCACTTTATTAACCAAAATGTTATGTGTCCTTGGTTTTAACATAGCTGCATGGCTCATTTTAAGCTTTTAACCTACTCTTCTCTAAATTACTATAATACAAAACATATTTCTTGATAGCTTTAACTACAGCAAGCTGGGTGAATGAGCTACATGCCCTTCTGTCAGTTCAGATTGGATAGTTTGATGGTCCTCTTGACACAACCAGACTTTGTACCCCAAAATAAATTACCATCTGTTGGTAATCAAAGATTCATTTGCTTGCTCTCTTCCATTGATGGGTCAAGAACAGCAGCGCTGCAAGATCCTATTCATGCACTCCAGCACTGCATGAAATGCACAGAGGTACAGCTCATGCCAATTTTTTGTGGCTGAAATAGGTTATACACTGAACATACTCAGGTCTCACAAGATCCAAGTCATCTCATGAAGATTACTGTTTGTGACATTAGTGTTATCTCTGTGAGCCTCACATTCTAACATAACATTTTTGTCAGTTATAGTAGAAGCTGTTGGCTGGCATGCAGAGTTGACCTTCCAGAGTTTTTATTCCAAAGATTTAGCTTTACAGATACACACCTTGAATCAGGTAGGTTTGCTCTGGTGGCAGCATCCCAGATAACCAACAGAGCCAATGCAAACAATTAACACAGTCTATCTGTTTGAGTGGATTCAGCAGTGAAATTTTATAGGTAAAAAAATTTCAGTAATCATCTCCTTACCCATATGTGACCCTAGTAATTAGGAGAACTGGTTATCATTTGCATGGGGAATCAAGCATCATATCTAGAAGGATACCCTAGGTCAAGGTCAGATGCTCAGCATTCCCTTCTCCTATTACCTATTCTAACATAATTTGACTAGGCAACACATTTGAAGGAGAAAGCAAATTTTCAAATAAATTACATTTCTTTGAGAAAACTTGCCCAATCTCATTACTTCAACCAACCAACCACGCTGCCATGTGAGCATCCTCATTAGTGTATCACTCAGCTAATAAGTGGTGGTAGCAAGGGGAGGTCATGGGCAAGAGTTATTGCACTTTGTCTAATGGAGATAGAAAAGATGAGTGTCAGGTCATGGGCAAGTGTTTTTGCACTTTGTCTATTTGAGATAGAAAAGATGATTCTAGGGCTGGATTTGTGAGATAACAGGCTAATATTCTCAAGGTGATGTGATTGGGAACATATTGGAAGAAGAAACATAAGCTACTTAAAATCTGCTTTCTCAGCAGAGAATGCTATATAAAACCATTGAATATAAACAGTGATAGGGTGTACAATATATAATACGTAAACCAAAAACAGTAGTCTTTGACCATATAATATGACTGACTGTGAAACTTGGATTATTGCTGCCATGTGAATATATTGTTTTATCTACTGGAGTATGAATGGTTCATGGTTAAATCTATTGAATTAATAATTTCTCGAGAACCTTTTAATTTTTGTGAAGTCTTGTAACCAAAATAAAAAATTTTTTTTCATGTTTTTATTGATAGATCTTTCTAAACTTGGAATTCATGTCTTCAAGACAACAGTAAAAAGACAGTTATTCACAAAAAATATATTTTCCTGAAACAGTCATAACTCTCAGTTCTTTTTCGCATATTGCTAACCTGGCTTACAGAATGTAACAGTTGGCCAATTCAATAAAAGTAAAAATATTGCTCATAACCAAACTTGACCAAGATATTGATGATATAAGACTATTTAACAAGTTTATTCAAAATCCTATAACCAAATACAGTCTCCTGATTGGTTAAAAACTCTGAAGATCATTAATATGCATGGATTTCACTGAAAATCAACTCCAAGATCTTCATGATATAAGCCTATTTACCAAGTTTGATCAAAATCTCATAAAACAAAATTATCTAGAGTGGTAAACAAGAGTATTCTAAATTGTACATTATAACCCCACTGCTTTTAATACTGTATGTAAATAAATTGTTTGTGCAGAAACCATTTTCTTTCAGGCAGTGACCTTCAATTTTGACATGTTGACCCTGAAAATGTTAGGGCTCTGTTTAATTCCAAATGCAAGCCATCCACAATGTTTGAAAACAGATGATAAACTCAAGTACTTGTGGAAACCATTTTTTCTTACTTTTGATAAGTGACATTGACCATTGACATTCTGATTCCAGCACTGGGTTCCTCCTTATGCCATGTGCAATGTATCCTCAGTTTTGTAGTTATTATGTGGAAACCATTTTGCTTATTTCAGTTACAGTATCCTGACCATTGATATTTAAATCCCAAAATTAATAAAGTTTTTCCTTGTCCCATGTGTAAGCTACCCACAGAGCATGATAACTGTAGATTGTGGACAAGTTATTGTTTTTAAAATTATTTGAAAACAATCTTGACATCATAACCAATAATATGCTTCACCTTTAGGTAGACATATAAAATCTCAAGCAGCTGCAAGATCACCTCAAAAATATGCCAAGATCTTACTCATTATAAAACTCCAACATTAGCCTGTGTACCAAGTTTGATTAAAATCAAGTCAGAAATATTAAATCCTGAGTGATAAGCTCAGTTGGTCAGAGTCAATATCACCTCATTAATCACCCTATCCTAATAGTATAAGCCCATTTACAGATTTTGTTAATATGATCAAAAATACCATCACCAATATGTTGAAAAGTTAAGACAGATGCTATAGCACCTAAAATGTGTGCAAATCCTTCTTACTAATAACTAATCTTCCAAGAATAAGAGTTAATTCTATTTACCAAATTTAATTCAAAATTAGATCAGAAATAGTCACTATATTTGTAACAAGGTCAGAAAAGTGGATGCAAGGTCACCTCATTAATATGTGCAGATCTCGCCCAATACTGAACTCGTGTAACATATATGCCAAGTTTTATCAAAATTGAATTAGAAATATGGCCTGCAGTGTTAAAATCTCACCTCATTAATATGTGCAGATCTTACACATTATCAAACTCATCTGAAACCTTGATGTTTGATCTAAATTCAGCAAAAAGACCCCTATTGACTCGAGATGGTAGAATCAGAAAAAATACCGACTCCTGAGTGGCAACAAAGCACATCCAATCAGATACAAGATCACCGCATTCTTATTCATTATCAAACTTGTCCTTGACAATTTCAAAATTGGATCAGAAATATGGTTCCTGAGGGGTAAGAAAATCAGTCAATGAATCTCATTACTATGTCTGAACTTGCTCAGTATCACAATCATGTAAGATATTAATGATATAAATCCATATTCCAAGTTTAATTAAAATATGGCCTCAAGAATGGCAAACAGTTCAATCCTTTAGATGCATGATCTGCTCAGTAATATACAGGAATCTCACTAAGAAACTTGGCCAATGTCTTGATGATAGAAATCAAAATTCCAGGTTCAATAAAAATCGGGTCAGAAATCCATGTAATTTTACCAAATGCAGGACATGATGAAGAATCCTGCAGGTGAAGATATTTCAGTAGTCCATTTGTCTGAAACAACAAAAATTTTGTTTTCAAACAACTGACCTGTAAGGTTTTAAAGCTTGTGGGACTATATGGTATATTTTTTAAGCTCTATTCTTACAGTGCAAGAAACTGACCCTGACATTTATTATACAGATGGGTCAAAGCCATACTGCTTGAATAAGAGGTGCCATGACACTTTTTCCCTGGTCAGTCAACTCTGGAACTAGAGGCCACATTTTCAAGAATATTTCATATAGAAGCCTATATTGACAGTATTGCATAGATTAAAGACTAATTGCTTTTGCACTATAATGCCATTTTCCCTGCTGAAGAATATACAAACACAATTAGGTGGTTAAGTTTCTATGTTGTAAACAATTTCAGATTGCTGAGGAGTGATGGTGCCTGCCATGGAATGCCAAACTGGTTGACATGTGGTTTCCCTTTAACAGATTTAATATTGCTAATTACATTTGGCCAGATGCTCTGAGTTTTATTTTGTACTTCATTTAAAAATGAAAATAGCATTTGTCACCACTTTAACATTTATCACTGGTACTAACAGCTGCCTCGCTTGACGCTCAGCATTAAGAGATTAGTGTTAGAACTGGTCGACCTGGTGTCAGAATAATGTGACTGGGTGGGACATCATGCTACATGTCTGCGGCATGATGCCCCTGTGCTAGACATCACTATAAATTGCCACACTGCAAACATCGTATCAATATGACTGAAAAATTGTTAAAGCTACATTAAAAATCATAACACCACACCCTAATCCTTTTAAAGGTTTTAAATAAATGTTGAAGAATTCTGTATTTTTAATAAGAAAATATACATAGCTATATTGACAAATCTGAAACAAAGCTGTATGCTGTTATGTGCCTCTGCAACCAGAATTAGCTGTTGTATACTGTCACATGCCTTTGTAACCAGAATTGGCAGCTGTATGCTGTCATGTCTTTGTAACCAGAATTAGCCACTGTATGCTTACACATGCCTTCATAACCAAAATTAACAACTGTATGTTGTGGCATTCTTTTGTAACCAGAATTAGAAATTTTCATATGGTTTGCTATTTGAAGTATACAATTTCTTTATTTCACAAACTGATATCTCAAAATGGATTTATTGTTTCAAGTACATTTTTATAGATACAGGGCAAAAAATGTTTCATTTGATCATTTGTCAGATTTAAATTATAGATATTTGTATGCTGAGAACTTTAAAAACCAAAACCATAACTACTTGAATTATTTTATGTACCTGAAGTGCCCATTTGTTGTTTTGATCATTTTACCACCTTATAATTTTATCACGATTTTAATGGTGCATAATTTAAAGTGGTCTAGCAAATTTTGTCTGCCTATCAGACTACCACACATTTAGTGATCTGTCCACCCCTTTATTGATATAAAGGCTACTGCTTTTAAAAAAAGGTTTCTGAACAGTTCTGAGGAAGATGTATTGTTATATGTTCTATCTAAAGTACTACAAGAATACCAGTCTACTGGAGACTGAAGCTGTTCCACCATTAGAAAGTCTTCTTGGTAACCCAATTAAGAATTATTACACAATGGTGTACACATGAACTGTAAATTGATTTGTTGTAATTTGGAGAGTTTAAGGCCAAGGTAAGGATATTTATATTGGCATTATAATAATAAAGGAATTCAAGGGGGTCCACAATGGTTTGTGAGCCTGTGACAAACATCTGCAACATTTAGAGATGAGATAAAAAGGAGAGGATGACCCACAAAATTATTGCAAAGAAACAGATTTTATTCTGTTAAGTTGGAAGTTTTCAGTAAGGTGAAACCAAAAAAATGTAAAGCTATTGGAAAGCATGCATTAAAAGTCCAGAAGTGTGATTTGAGACTGATGTACTGATGGTAAACATTGTGTTTAACTCGAAAGTTTGTAAAGTTTACTTTAACTTGAATTACCTCCAATAAAGTTTCACAAATTGCAGTTCCAAACTATATTAATCTCAATAGCTTTTTTATATCTCAGTTTGAAGTCATCCTAAAAAAACTATTAAAAAAAACTGATCATGGCGACAGCAATCATATTCCCCACCATGTGATAATTCAAATCATCACATGATGTCCACTAAAATAATTGTTGCCATTCCTGCTTATTTCCCCAAGAATTTGAACATATTTTATTTTTCTGTCCTATTTAAACTTTTTAAGATGTATATTGTCCCTTTGGTCCTGTCAGACCAATTGCAATTTAATTAAAAATGTTAGTATGATCATTCAGATGTATTGCATCACCAAATATGTGCAGTTAAAAGCATCTGTGGTACTCTGGTATAGTTAATCTGGTTCCCTGACCAATTCCACTGAATCTAATATGAAAGAAGAATAAAAAACAGACAAGCTAGTATCCTGAATTTACTGCAATTATATTTCTGTAATTGGTGCTTTTGTTCTGTAAGTGCGTATTTTAAGGGTAATTTCCACAAAATATATGACAAACTTGTAAGGGTTGGCAGATCTGCACATACCTCTCGGTTCAGACAAGCTCATTTTTGATGGTATTGTAAAAATTAGCACAAACAATATTTAAACCCAACATGTTTTACACCATTTATAGCTGAAGTCAAGCAACATTATCATTAAACTGTATGTATACTTAAACTATATTAATTTGGACTGGCGAGTCTAAATATATAAAATCTAACTGGAGATTCTTTTTACCTTTTGGAAATTTGAAAAATATTTACTAATATAGGAAAAACAACATGAAGTTGGTTCTGACATTTTGTAAAGTAATGACTTTATTCTTATCAAAAATAAATGTATTGAAAACAAAAAATTTCAAACTGAATCAAAGTTCAAATTCCAAGCACATGGTGTTTCATATCAACTGTGTTTACACAGATTCCAGCTAGAGTCCAAGTACACACCATTCATACAGTTAATAATTAACTGCATTTACAGATATTCCAGTTAGCGTTAAGTACACACCATTCATACAGCTAATAATTAACTGGGTTCATGACTAATACTTCTTACAATGTGCAAATGGGGAGAGAAGTTTTGCTCTATCTACATTGTTTACAATGGTAATTATGGTCTAAACAAAGTTATCAACAAAAGTTAAGGTCTACACTACTTACAAATACAATTAGGTCTTAACTTTATAAAATAACAGTTAAACTTTATAATTAGAATAATACACATTTGCAGTGAAGTTCTATGCTATATACACTAACAGAACCAAGGTCCTTAAAGCTTTGAGCTGTAGAAGAAGTGTGCAAAAAATCTAGCTGGAGATTAATCCAAGCAGTGTAAGGGCAAAAATAATATTGACGACAAGGAGAATCAGAAGGCCGATGTAACCAAAGGCCCCCCATTTTCTCTGCTCTGGATCTGCAAATATAAAGAGAGAAGGAAAAACTTTAAGCAAGGTGTGGCAATTCTATCAAGCATATTTTAAGCTAATAAAAATGGAAGATTATAGTGTATTATTTGGCAGTTGTGCCTTCAATGAATAATAATAATAATAATAATAATAATAATAATAATAATAATAATAATAATAATAATAAATTATTTATTTGGGTAACTCACTTATAACATACTATTCTGCCCTGAATGATTGTAAATACAGAAACCTACAATAATGAAGTATGTTTAAATGCACTGAGTATTAAGGAACATAGTGTATGCATGATATACATTAACAGTGATTAGAAGATCATGCCATCATACATTAAATCCAAAAGAACATGTATATGATATGGAATATAAGAATTAGTGCATTTATAGACCAATACTAGCAGTAATTCTCTATGTTCATCCCATGTTTGATGGTACTGCCTCTCATAATCAGCCCATGTTTGAGGGTACTGCCTCTCATAATCAGCCCATGTTTGATGGTACTGCCTCTCATAATCATCCCATGTTTAAGGGTACTGCCTCTCATAATCAGCCCATGTTTGAGGGAACTGCCTCTCATAATCAGCCCATGTTTGAGGGTACTGCCTCTCATAATCAGCCCATGTTTAAGGGTACTGCCTCTCATAATCAGCCCATGTTTGATGGTACTGCCTCTCATAATCAGCCCATGTTTGATGGTACTGCCTCTCATAATCAGCCCATGTTTGATGGTACTGCCTCTCATAATCAGCCCATGTTTGAGGGTACTGCCTCTCATAATCAGCCCATGTTTGAGGGTACTGCCTCTCATAATCAGCCCATGTTTGAGGGTACTGCCTCTCATAATCAGCCCATGTTTGATGGTACTGCCTCTCATAATCAGCCATGTGTGAGGGTACTGCCTCTCATAATCAGCCCATGTTTGAGGGTACTGCCTCTCATAATCAGCCCATGTTTGATGGTACTGCTTCTCATAATCAGCCCATGTTTGAGGGTACTGCCTCTCATAATCAGCCCATGTTTGAGGGTACTGCCTCTCATAATCAGCCCATGTTTGAAGGTACTGCCTCTCATAATCAGCCCATGTTTGAGGGTACTGCCTCTCATAATCAGCCCATGTTTGATGGTACTGCCTCTCATAATCAGCCCATGTTTGATGGTACTGCCTCTCATAATCATCCCATGTTTGAAAGGTACTGCCTCTCATAATCAGCCCATGTTTGAGGGTACTGCCTCTCATAATCAGCCCATGTTTGAAGGTACTGCCTCTCATAATCAGCCCATGTTTGAGGGTACTGCCTCTCATAATCAGCCCATGTTTGAGGGTACTGCCTCTTATAATCAGCCCATGTTTGAGGGTACTGCCTCTAATAATCAGCCCATGTTTGATGGTACTGCCTCTCATAATCAGCCCATGTTTGAAGGTACTGCCTCTCATAATCAGCCCATGTTTGAGGGTACTGCCTCTCATAATCAGCCCATGTTTGATGGTACTGCCTCTCATAATCAGCCCATGTTTGAGGGTACTGCCTCTCATAATCAGCCCATGTTTGATGGTACTGCCTCTCATAATCAGCCCATGTTTGATGGTACTGCCTCTCATAATCAGCCCATGTTTGAGGGTACTGCCTCTCATAATCAGCCCATGTTTGAGGGTACTGCCTCTCATGATCAGCCCATGTTTGAGGGTACTGCCTCTCATAATCAGCCCATGTTTGATGGTACTGCCTCTCATAATCAGCCATGTGTGAGGGTACTGCCTCTCATAATCAGCCCATGTTTGAGGGTACTGCCTCTCATAATCAGCCCATGTTTGAGGGTACTGCCTCTCATAATCAGCCCATGTTTGAGGGTACTGCCTCTCATAATCAGCCCATGTTTGAGGGTACTGCCTCTCATAATCAGCCCATGTGTGAGGGTACTGCCTCTCATAATCAGCCCATGTGTGAGGGTACTGCCTCTCATAATCAGCCCATGTTTGAGGGTACTGCCTCTTATAATCAGCCCATGTTTGAGGGTACTGCCTCTCATAATCAGCCCATGTTTGAAGGTACTGCCTCTCATAATCAGCCCATGTTTGAGGGTACTGCCTCTCATAATCAGCCCATGTTTGAGGGTACTGCCTCTTATAATCAGCCCATGTTTGAGGGTACTGCCTCTAATAATCAGCCCATGTTTGATGGTACTGCCTCTCATAATCAGCCCATGTTTGAAGGTACTGCCTCTCATAATTAGCCCATGTTTGAGGGTACTGCCTCTCATAATCAGCCCATGTTTGATGGTACTGCCTCTCATAATCAGCCCATGTTTGAGGGTACTGCCTCTAATAATCTGCCCATGTTTGAGGGTACTGCCTCTCATAATCAGCCCATGTTTGAGGGTACTGCCTCTCATAATCAGCCCATGTTTGAGGGTACTGCCTCTCATAATCAGCCCATGTGTGAGGGTACTGCCTCTCATAATCAGCCCATGTGTGAGGGTACTGCCTCTCATAATCAGCCCATGTTTGAGGGTACTGCCTCTTATAATCAGCCCATGTTTGAGGGTACTGCCTCTCATAATTAGCCCATGTTTGAGGGTACTGCCTCTCATAATCAGCCCATGTTTGAAGGTACTGCCTCTCATAATCAGCCCATGTTTGAGGGTACTGCCTCTCATAATCAGCCCATGTTTGAGGGTACTGCCTCTCATAATCAGCCCATGTGTGAGGGTACTGCCTCTCGTAATCATCCCATGTTTAAAGGTACTGCCTCTCATAATCAGCCCATGTGTAAGGGCACTGCCTCTCATAATCAGCCCATGTTTGAGGGTACTGCAGTGAATGATTTGGGTTTATAGTTTTTACAGCTGGGACACCCACCTACCAATTTCAGCAAAATACTGTTTTTTCAAAGCTTGTTCTCAAGATAAATTCACTCTCAACATTAAAAAATTTAAATGTTGTTACTGCTTTGGGTTCAATGCCATTTTTCAGCATATAATAGTCTATATGTGGCAGCAAGTTTAAATGGTGAGGTAGAACCTGGGACAATGATAGTAAAATAGTCAAAATTTAAGACAGAAGCATACATGTTTGGAGTAATGTTCTATGCAGTGTAAGGGAAAAGATAATAATGATGCCCAGGAGAATAAGAAGGCAAATGTAACCAATGTATCCTCATTTAAATGGACATTATGTCACATGATATAAACTGGATACATTTTTTTTAAATGATTTTCCAAAATGGTGTCCATTTCTAACTGCAGGTTTTCTTTAAAATATGACTGCTGAGTGGCTTTTTGGATGTCATTTAAAGGGGTTTTTCCACCATAGCAATGGTGACCATCTTTTGTACCATTTTAAAAGGTCTTCATGACAGAATGCTATCTTTTTAAAATTTGGTTCAATTCTTTTCAACTTTTAAAAGTTGTTTAAAGGTTTTTCTACTTTTTGTAATAAACTCCATACTTGAGGTGGATTAGCATCTTATGTACAACTTGACAGGCACCCATTCCATGATGCTCTCAACCAAGCTTGACTGATATTGGCTGGATGATTTTTGAAAAGTTGAGAATAGCCAAACTTGATGGCCCAATGATAACAAATACCAGATGGAGGACCATACTGCAAGATAACATGGTCCTATGGCTATGTAAACTAACAAACATCTCTCAAAGAAACAGATGTTCTATTAGCCAAAAGAATTATTAAGAATTCAAGATAAGACTAATTCTTTCTTTTTTTCTGCTCAGAGTTGTGAGTATCTCAGATGTTCTTCAGCAATAACAAGATCTTCAAATTAGATGCTGTGAGGAGTCACAGCATATCAGATTGTCACCATTTTTATTTGAGTCCAAGTAGACTGCATTAGAAGTCTTTTGAGGAAAACCATGTCAGTATGAATGTCAATAAAACAGGAATAGTAAAAATAATATCTTCATGATCAGCATTAGAGCAGCCATATTGAATTAAAAATTTAGTACCCACTATGTATAAGAAATCTATTGAAGAAAACCCAATGTTGATATGGCCGTCCATTTTGAAGGAACAGAGGCAGCATTTTCAAGATGACCATGCTGGTTGCTGTACCAAGGGTCAGTTTGCATCTTTTTATTTAGGACCAACTAGACATTGCAAGAACTCTTGCAATGCAAATCCCCATGTCAAAACTGACACCATTTTAATCCAGAACCAGCACAGCATCTTAAGAAGCCTTCTGGTAAAAATCTCAGACTAATATGACTTTAAGTTTTGAAGATGCAACAATAACAAGATTGTCAAGCTGGATGCCATCATGTTTTTACTGGATGTCAGACTGGCACCTTTTTATTTATCTCTAACTAGATGTTATTAGATATTATTCAATATAAAACCTCATGGTGATATAACCATCTATTCCAAAGTAGCAAAAACAATATTTTTAAGCTAGCCAATATGTCTGTCATACTGGAGGTGCATGCTGCACTATTTTCAACCAGAATTTATCAGACATCATAAGAAATAATATGGTGAAAACCCCATGTGAATATGACTTTTTGTTTCTGAAATGTAAAAATCGCAAAAGGTTCAAGACAGCTGCTGTAGCAGCTATATTGGACATCACATGGGCATTATTTCCCTCTAGGACCAAACAGACATCTTACAAACTATTTTAGTGAAAACTATGACGATATGACCATCCATTTGGGAAGATTAGCAACAACAAGATTTTCAAGATGGCCATTGTGGTGACCATACCAGAACTCTAATTTTTCATTTAGGACCAGATAACAATATAACAAGTCTTACCTTGAAAACTCCATATCAATATGATGTTCCATTCAGGACAGTAGAGTTAATCAGTTTTTCGAGATGGTTGCTGTAGTGAACATACTGGATGACAGATTATCATCATTTTCATTTGGGACCAACTAGATATCACAAGTCTTTCAGCAAAAACTCCAGGTTGAATGATTGTGCAAACATAAGGAAGCAATAACAAACTTGTGTCAATAGAAATGAAAGGCAAGAGACCAGCAGACCTAAAATTACCTCCAGTGTAGTAGCCAAAAGCATATGTCACTCTTGCTGCAATCCAGATAAGTCCACAAAGTGCACTCAGTTTCTGGAGTGAAAGCAAAGCATGTCAGAATGGTTTAGTGAATATATATTTGTAAAATAAGAAATTATTCATGGCAGATCTGTCCTATGTTTCAGTATGGAAATTGGTGGGTGGTGAGTAAAACAAATATCCATAGAATTAATCCTCCATGAAAAATTTTACTGCTAACTGGATGTTAAGGTAAACAGCATGCGCTGACCAAATATCTGCTTATTCTAAAACAACAAAGATATCTTGCCATGAATATTTCTGTGTTTACAGTCTCAATAGGTAATGAATTTTGTCTGTGTCATAAACACTACTTCCTAAAGTTGCTTAGTTTTTCAATCTTTAAGGCTAATATGATCCTAATATTAATCATAGAATTTTAAAACCTGGTGTTTAGAAATCCTACCATTGTGTGATGTTTAATTCTTAACAAATACACAATCACAAGTCATAATAGGTGCAACTTATTTTTTTATTTCTTTCCATAATTACTTCTAATTTTAGAAAATCACCATATTTTACAAAAGAGGGTGTGAGGTGCACCCTATAATTTTCAGTTTTAGAATAGTCTGTGCAATCAAGCTTATATTTTACCAATCAGATGCCAATTCAGAAACTTCACCACTATTCTGAGTGTGACAGAGCCAATTCAGAAGTCGCTTTACATCTTCACTGCCAGTCTGAGAGACAGAGAGAGAGAGAGAGAGAGAGAGAGAGAGAGAGAGAGAGAGAGAGAGAGAGAGAGAGAGAGAGAGAGAGAGAGAGAGAGAGTGTGACACAGCAAATTCTACTTTTATACCCTAACCCTATCTTTAAAGTCAATTTCAAGTCTTTGAAGAAAGTCACTTGTCTAATTTCAGACTTTAAAAAGACCAATGTTGTGCAGTATTTTTCAGTAAGTTGAACCATTTTTCTGTATGGTATAATGAAACATGTGTATATTGGCTTGGGAAAGTTGAGAAGTATAATTAAAGTGAAGTCCAGTCTGATGCAGGGAAGGCAATAGCATGGATTTCATGTATCCCATAATTCAACTGATGGCAGCAATAAGCAATACTCAGATTAACATGACATGGTGTTCAATAAATGTACATGCTGCCTTTCTAAATATTGTTCTTTTTTACACTTCTGTTTGTATTTATTTCCTTCCAAATTGTTATTTTTAAAACTTTTCCAGGCAATACTGTAATTTAAAAGCAAATGATTGATAACACATGCTTTCTACATGAACAAAGAGGGTAGATTAAAACAATTGAGGAACAATTATATAAATTAAAATATAATTACTTATCTGTAAATAGTCAAACTGGGTAATGTCACCTTTTTGTCAGCAAAATATCTCGTCTTCAAATAAAGCACTATTTACATATGCTGTTAAGCGAATAAATGATGGCACACCATGATAATCTATATCAAGATATAACAAAGAGAATAACATCTGGTCATGCCTACTTGAATTATTAAATGATTTTAAATTTAATTTGACCCAATCATTCATGTCTTTATAAAAAGTCTATCATGTCTCAGCTCAATATCTTGGCTTTCCAGCCATATCAGTTTGTTTTAATTGATCCCATTTAATTTAGAAGATACAACTAGATCAAAATATATCAAATTTCTTTTAGAACTATTCTGGGTACAATCAACATGCCATATGAAGATATAAAGTGTAACTTTTCAAGGACCATAAGTCTATCTCAAATGGAGAAGATGAGACAAATGCACAAACAGGATATCTAGGTCTATGATGATGGCATATCTATTCCTATCATAATGTATGTATTAAAATTCATAAAATTATGTTGAATGCCTCATAAACTATCTGTTTGAGTACAGACTGAAAACTTTATGGAAAAGTGACAATAATTTCATTACTTAAAAAGGTGAAACCATTAAATAGCACAAGTACATGCAGTTGTCACAGTAGCTTCTCAATGTTGCAGTCATGGTGTCCTTTGCACTTTCTGAGGGAAATGACTATTCCTTGATTATTTATTACTATCATAGATACATTCAAACAGAAATAACAGTACAGACACATACAATAATATCACAGATACATTCAAACTGAAGTAACAATACTTACACCTAATGTAGTTATATTATTAGTGGGTTTTTTAATGTTCTGTACAGTTTTACAAAATAAAATTTTATTTTTCATTTTGTCACTTTGAAACTAATCTTTTGCTTGGGATAAAAGCAGTGTGACTATTTTGTTAGCTTGATCATTTTCTAGCCTTAACAGCTATCACACATATTATTGGTATTAAATGCTGAGCAGAGGGAGGGTCCCCAATGTTGTTGTTACAATTCAATTAGTTCCCCCAGTCTTTTATACTGGCATTTATATCAAACTGTCAGTCCTAATTACCTTCACTTACTTTCTGCATGGAAAAGATATACATTTTTTAATTCTTTATGATCTGCTTGCTTATAGCTCTATAAAAACATGAAAAAAAATCTTGATCAATGGGAGGCTTCAAGAATCACTGTAGGATGACTTAGTTGTCTAATTGTTGGCAGCTTAGCACAATAAAGCAAATAATGCAGACGGTTATTTTTTCTTTTACAATCGGTCAATAAGGCTTACATGTTTCCTACCACTTTAAATTTTATCCGGAGAAAAGGTGCAAGAACAAAGCTTGAAAAAACACAGGGCAATTCATCTAATAAATGGCATCAAACTATGTCTAACCAGTGCAAAGCATTGATGCAACAGAAAGTTAAATAGATGGACTGATACACAAAGTGATACACATAGTGATAGACTTGTGATTACTATTACATCTAGATATTGGAACTGAATAAAAAAACTACTTACTGGATAAAGAATGCCACCAAATATCATTAGCACCAAGAACATGGGGTATGACTCCAGTCTGATAAAAGAATATAAGAATGAAGGATTTTTAATGCAAAAATATCAATAAGCCAAATAAAAATTATGTGAGTATATTGCAAACCAAAAAATTGGGTAGGTAGTTTGGTACATGTTGGGGAGGGGTATCCTGAAAGATTTAAATGATGCATAAAGTAAAAATTAAGTATTACTTGTATCCTGAATTTAACTTTGATCGTAGTTATATTCTCTCTGTTCATTTTATTTTTCTCCTGTAATTTTTTCCCCCGATAAAATCTATGCTTGGTATGAAAAAATAGGGTTGGTCAGGTAACCAGAACTACACATACAATTATTTATTTGGCTTTAACATACATGCTTGCTTATAAGCCGAGTCCAACTGCATAGATCCAGATCTGCCATCACATAATGCACCAACAGATTTGGGTCTGTGCTGTTTATTAGGAATACTTATTAAAATAAATAACACAGATTATGATCTGATGGTGCCTAATACATTGCCAGATTAGGGTCAATGCTGACTGCTGTTGCTCTCAATTTCTACACAAATATATACATAATCTGATAAATCATCCTCCAAACCTGAACTGATGTTGACAGAAGGTTGAGGTCTAATCACACATTAAATGAAATTAATGATTAATCCACCCTGATGGGTAATTCACAATATTTGTACATGTAGTATATACATGCTTATTTCCTATGTGCATGCATGGTAAACCCACAGATGCATGAGTCAAGTCACAAAGACTAAAGCAGCAAACTTTCAAATGATAAAATAGGTGAAAGTTGCATCTGATTGCATCTGATGAACCAGCTGAATGAAACCATGAAATCTGAAATGATGTTAGAAAGAAGTGCTGTGCTATTCCATATGGATTTACAGCTGTCAAATATAGCATTTGACCAAGAAATATTTTGTACATAATGCTAAAATGCATCTTTAGCCACACATAACTCAAGAGTTGTGAAAAATACCAGTGTCTAGAACGTATGCAGATGTATTGCAGACAAAGTTGTGTCAACTGCATGACTTTATGAAGGTTACATACCTCAAACCATATCTCAGTAACAGTACAGGGTTGTGGGCTGATTTATCAGTCTAGTACATGCTAGAAGCTTGTCCCCATATACAGACTGGTCAAATGCATTCATTTCAACCACTTTGTCATTTTAAAATCAAGGTACCTGGCACATAATAAATATATTCAATATTCTACAAAAATACTGAGACATTGTGTGCCAAGAAGTGTTTAATTGTAATTGATAAAAAAAATTAATTGATCATATTGTATATCTTTAAATTATTATACAAGATTACTTAGCAATGACCACTTATTACTATTTAGTTACATGATAGTTGTCACTTTTCTACCTGTTTACATAAATTTTGATAAATCATATAATCATTATTATCCTAGTTTAAATAATATGAACATTACAATTAGAATTACCTTTCCAGTGCTACAGAATTTGTGAAAATTCCCGACTAATGAAGGAAACAAAAAAAAAAAACAGAAGCAGATTTTAATAAGACCTTAGCAGATATCCAAAAGTCTCTGAGTGAAATATCTTGGAGATTTCTAATCTTTCATTTGTTTGCTGTTATTGAAAAAATCTTGTAAAATTACCAAAAATGCAAAGAAGATGTAATAAATATTTACGTGTTCTGATGTGCCCTCTGAATGCAGTTGAAGACATGTGAGTAAGGCTGGTCAACATACATCTTTGGATACTGAAAAGGAGAAAGAATTATGTTTTAAAAAAAGGTCATACATTATGATGTTATCTTATCCTTAGATACTGTTTCCCCTAGGAGTGTAAGATTGAATAAAAAAATCCCCTTAGAGTTGGAGCTTGCAGTCAGACTGAGCACAAAAAAAAGAATACCCTAGAGTGAGAAATGGAGGTCAAATATTGCATTTTGACGCCTCCAATGCACAAATGAGGGTAAAGGGAAACACTGCTTTAACCACAGCACTTTTATGTCCACAACATGTGTGACTCAGTTCTTTTAGCTGGGTTGTCAATCTATTTTATTTTAAATTCAAGCTACAAAGTCTTGTGTTGTATTTTTTATCTTTGGCATACATTTTATCTATCACAATTCCTCAAACAACACAGTCCCTGATAGGCTATCATATAATCCAATGGCACATCAGAGTCGGGGTTTATTGTTCTACTAATTATTCCTAAAAAACTGCATAGACCAGAGCAGCTGACATTTTATGCGACAGCAGATCTAGGTCTATGAATCTGGATTGAACTTGTATATCTTATTATAACAGTAGTTCAGTCTGGATTGCTAGATTATGAGAAGTCGTGAAAATCCAGTTCATTATGGGACATGAAGTGTAGTCATCATCCACATTTTTTGTTGACAAGATATGATCCAGCAATCAAAATTTCAGTACTATGATAATTATATTTTTGTTAGATACATATCAATTTTTTAAGAAAATTATGATATTTATAATTTCAAGTTCAATATGCAGAAAGCTCCCGTGTCACCAATTGTGAACTTCCATAAATGGGTTGTCCTGTAAATTGTAATGCTTAGGTATATGACTGTCAAATGTGATCTTGTTTCCGATGAACCTTTCAATTATATCTACTACTTTAAAAAAAGGGATAACTATATTTTACTGTTGTATTGACAAAATAATGATTTGGACATTTATATTTTACATATCATGCATGGTTTCCTAACTAATGTTGCTTTGAGAGATTTGTTACTACTGGTGTCAACGTTCAATTGTGAAGGGCACTGCTACTGCAGCCAGGAAACCTTGATGATAAGTAGCTCCAGCCTCATTCGAGTTTAGAAATACAGAATCACAAAACATTAGTATCATTTTCCTACCTGTGACTCTTTCTGGGGTCAAAAATTGATAAATATATAATGAAAGTATATATGTTATTCATGTGCATTTAGCCAACAAGTTTAAAAGGACTAGTGATTTTATAGTGATTAGATATTGGAGCCTAAAGTTGTATCAAGCTATTAGCATGTTTTTACAATACTGTTGCAGTAATACAGGGCTCAAAATTAGTTTCTATTTTCATTAACCCACTGGGTCACCATAACAACATTTATACCCATCCTCAATATATTTTGCTATTCTGGCCTGATCATATGGAAGTCAGTTCTGTTTCTAATTCTATACTGTTTTTAATTTAATAGAATCAATTTTAAAAAAATATAATCTGCATTTCACAATAAAGTTACAAGATCATGTTCAAGCTTCTTCAAAATGCCACAATTTGCTCTACTTTTAAGAAGCCAACTTTCTGGTCTGATTTCATATCCCTCTGCCATTATAAGTTTGGAAGCCATGAACTGTGTGGTTCCAGTGATGATTTATAAATGGTTTTACACCTATCACTATAAACTGCCACACTGCAGATATCATAGCGATATGACTGAAAAATTGTTAAAGCTACACTAAAAATCATAATCACATCACACCCATCACTGAATAAAGTATCCTGTGTGGAAAGTGCACATCGTAGTGTTACAACTCTAGGTCTTAAACTATGCAACAGAAAGAAATAAAACCATGAAGTTTGGTAAAATCAAAACTAAATTTATTTCTCTAAAATACAAATTCAAAATTTATGAGACACTTACAGTATTATGAATTAAATCCCAAATAATCATAAAAGTCCTATCACAAGTCCAAAAATAAAGCATATTCTCATTGAATTCCAATAGTCTTGACTGTCCCGATGTACCAAGAGTATTCAATATCATGAAGTACATGTAACACAATAACAAAATCCAGAATGTCTTTGAATGAGTTCTCAATAATCCCAAAGTGGTGTTTTAGTCCAATAATTTAACAAGCAAATTGTAATTCTTATAAATATTTTAAATAAATAAGTTTTCTATAATTATATCTAAACACAACAGCAAATTCTGATCATAGATTTCCAAAGCCTGATCTGAAACATCAATGAAAAATATTGTTTACATAACCTCTATATTTAAACATCTCATTTGATCTGTGAAGCAACAGATTTCTAAAGGAAAAACCTAGTTTAAGTGTAAACAAGATCAGGTCTTGAACTTAAATTTTAGTAAACATCTTGTTCACTTCCAAGAAACATGACAAAAAAATCAGGTAAGCAAAACTCTACCCTCAATCATAGACAAAGGTCAAGCGCACTATAAATTAAATACACATAACAACAGTCTTACTAGGATCAAACATTCAGCCATTTATATTCATTTGCCAAACATTTCTATGCTTTCTGGAACTTCTTAATCTCTTCCTTTTATCCTACTTGTGATCATACTTCCATTTTTGCCATTTCTGTGGCAGATGTATACTTTGGCAATACTTTCACATTTACAATGCTCTAAGCACAATACCTTGAATTCATCAATAGCAATATAAATATTAAAACACATTGTCCACAACAATATGGAATTACCAACCACGTCTGCAAACACAACTGTTTTGACTGGTTAATTCTAACCATACCCTATACCTTTTGTTACGATCACTAATGAAATCAGTGTTTCAGGCCAGTACATCAGGCAGGTTTGATGTGAAAAAAGAAATGTTTTGACAATAAATACACTGATTTATTTGGTGAGTGGATGAGTAGTTTAACACTTGTTCATTTGCATCATGAGCATTTCTCATCAAAATTGATGTTGCAGGTACTTTATTAAAGTGTGAAACAGATCAATTAAACTTTAGAGGGAGTGCACTAATATTTTATTTGATACACCTGTTATAATAGTGACCAGTGATAATTTTCACAGCTCCAGTGGATTAGTAACAGTTGTGGTTTTAGTGATTCAGCAGCAAAGTCACTAAAAGTGGGTTAGCAAATTATCATTAATTTTATCATATGTATACCATCAAGACACCAGCCTGATTAAAATTATATAGCTTATGGATATTTCCATTTTATTTCACACTAACCACTGTCTTTAGACTTGTTATAAATCTGACTAAATTGTTTAGACTGAAATGTACTAATACCAAGGGGACAGCAGATTATAGTAAAGGGTTGAAAATTCAATGCAACTTCTGAAAATGGATAGTGAAAAATGTTTATTCAGCAAAGTAATTTTTCCAATAACCTTGCCTGATCAGGCACACATGAATTCGGGGCTGACCAGAGTTTTCCTTTAATGAAAAGAATGTTATTTCAATAAAACTGCTGAATTTATTTCTAAGTTGTTATTCCATATATTTTGATCAAGCTGAATAAAGTGATGTTCTTCTCAGTGTTCAACCCCAATAAACAGATACTATATGGAAGGTGGACTATCTTAGTGTTAAATATATTTAATATTTTGTGTTTGACCTTGGTCTGTGACTGAGGGTCAAGTTTGGGCCTACAAAACTTGCCATATTTTATAAAAAAAATGATTACTTCAATTTGAGTACAAGGCCTAGCCTTTTTTACAAACTTCATATGTTCTGGAGGTTAAGCTGCTTACAGTTTTGTGGAATTTTCCATTTAAAATGACCCAAATCCTGTGCATTCCATTGTGTTTCATGTCAAGTGAAATTAGAACATATATGATATGGTAAACAATTATTCATTCCTTTTTTAAGTTCAGTGTGTGGAATCAATTATTATGTTCAGGGATAACTTGAGAGGAGTCATTTATTAAAATTATTCACTGGAATTACAATGAACAAGGTCATTGACATTTTTTTAACTAAAACACTATTTTGGTATTATTGTGAATTCATTCCAAGATTTTTAGGATTGTATTATTGTAATCCATCAGGTCTGTTTGCACAGCAGCAAATTCAATATAGGAAATCATTCAGAGCATTCTAAACTTTTGGACTTGTGATAGAACATTGATTATTGGGATTTAATTCACAGTGCTTATGTTCCTCTGAAATTATCACTTTATAACTTAGAAAAATAAATTACTTGCTAATTTTACAAAACTTTGTTTACTTCTTTCTATTGGTTAGCTTAAGACTATAGAGCCATAATACCTAGCTTGTAATTACTCACAAATCAAAAGAGTCAAATAATGAGTTTCGGAAAAATATTTTACATAATTGAATTTAGTTTTTTAACATCAATCTGAGGGAGTTTTTAATATAGAGTTTTTAAACTATGAGTAGCCATGCTGCAAGTTTCTGTACTTGAAGTGAATTGGAAACTGATTTATTTGTGCTGATTCTGGCAATTGTATATTATGCTTAATATGAGCTTACATCATTATCTTAAATACATTTTTGAAAAGGTGTATTTTAATTTTGAATTAATTGTACAAATGTTCAATTTTAGTACTTTTTAATATAATGGATGATATCTGAGATGAGATTAAATAACTGGGATAATTTCATTCTGCCAGCTAATTCAAGTGTACAACGATTTTATATTAATGGTACAAAAATGTCAGTTCTGAGCATTACTTCTAATTGCCTGTAATTGTCCCAGTACACGGAAAGAACAAGAACACATTATAGTGAGAACAAAACCTTCCTGGTTACAGACTATAGGAACACTGTCGAATCCTACCATGCCTAGATTGTCTGCAAAAAGATTGTAGATCACTGTGAACTACGTGTATTATACGACTTTTACATCTAAAACATTATGCTAACATGCTTATAGTATCTTTTTATTTTGCTTTGAAATGAAAGATTCCAGTTTTAATTGTAAAAGTAAATGGTAGAACATACATTTTTAAGCTTTGGCATCGATGTCTAACTGCCTTATAAAAGTTATAGTTACCAGACTATAAACCTACTTGCAATCAGTTTCGATTTTAAATTTTCCAGTTTCTCATTGGACTCGAAGTTGGAGTGTGCACTTACCGGTACTTCATATTTCTTTCTTGCCATTGACACTCTTGCAGCTAGCCACTGCAGCAAAATAATCGAGGCCAAAAAGACCAAGACAACATAGCCAAAGTCGGAAGATAGTTCGACCACTACCATTCTGAACAACGACCAGAACTCTACACAATAACAGTTCACTTATTAATAATTGGGACCGGTTTTGGGTCTACTTTGAAGCAGATGCGCCTATGCTGGTTTCAACCAGTTAAATGGGTTACATGGAAGTTTTGAACAATATATTTAACCGGCAACAAGGACTGTTATCTTCCCCAAAACAAATTCCCACCAACGATGAAGGTCACAATATAGAACTTGGTGCTTGAACAAGCTCTACCGTAGTTTCCCTCGTAGAGCGTAAAATCAGATTAGACTGGTCCCCTATCCTACTAATCCATATTATTACAACCGATGAGACGCTCTGCTGTTTCGTATTTTGAATAGGGAGGTTTAAATTTGTAAAGAAAAAGAGTTTCTACATGCTTCTTTACTGACTATACTAGCTGTTTAATAAAGACCTTGTATAACTTTTTTCCTTCTCACAATGACTAGTTTATGACTTTTGAAGCGCTCCCTCGCTGTAGCCAGTTCTGATAGCATTATATTGTAATCCAATGCTAAATGTATTTTGATACAAATTACGCCGATAAACTAATGCATATTCACACATGTGAGTGTACTAATAATTAACTGAACATTAACTCTTTCCCGAACAAGGTATCATTGCTCGATTCCCAAGGCCTACTGTACTTTTTGATGATGAAAATATACCAAATTCTGTTCGGAAAGTTAAACATCAACTTGTAAATAGTAATTTGTTGGGTTTTTTTTAAATAAAAAGAATATAATCGGTTAAGAGTGTTTTCTAATTTAATTTTTAATGAAGATTGTAACTGCCGTGTTTATGTTATTTTCTTTATAAGTTTGAAACCTCTGACATCGCCGTGTCTATACATTACCACGTCATTAAATTGTCTGCTTTCGTAAATAATTAGGTAAATAGATTATAGAAAATATATAATTCAATGAAAGTAAAGTCTTAATATTATAAGATAAAATAATGAACCATGTAGGACAAAAACACATGAGAATGCTATGTTGTGGAATTTGAAAATACACTACAAGGTCAATGCTGTTTATTGACATCATTTTTGTGAAAACACGAAAGAGATAGTAAATCAAACATTATTTAACCAATGCATGTCGTTTTTGATCGTAAGTAGGCAAATAATAAAACCCTAAATTTGCAGTCCTATCAACAGATTGTTGTAATGAAGCAACAAGGTCATTGTTTAAGAAAATCAATCTTTTTATAAAAAAAAATAGATGCACAATGGCGAAATACGTGTTATTGGATATGTCGATTTAGTTGGAATGAAGGGTCTAGTTCAATAATATATCGACTGTAATGCTTCGATGTGTTGTCTTTGATTAGTTACAGTAACTGTTATCGGCGGCAACGAAATTATGGCGAATGGTATGAATACCTGTGCATCTACTCCTATGTTAATGTTACATGGGTTATTTCAAACTAGTTCAAAAATCTTTTTGACCGCAATTTTATACAAAACTGGTAGTTTATTACACATTTTTACCACTTATAATTATAAGACCCTAATATCGTTACTCCTATAAGTGAAATTAATTACAATGAATAGTTATAATGTGCCAAAAATTTAATGCAATTATTTGAATCCAAACATTAAATACAAATATAATGGGCACAAATATAATAATTTATATACGCGTACAATCTATGTTGATAATAGACATACAACACAGATTTTGCAACTTGAAAATCAAGTATTGCTTAAAACTAATGTTAAATAAGTTGTTCTATTCCAACTTGTATCTTATCTGAATTCAAACAGCCTTTTTAGCAATGTACAGTCTGTATATCGCCCTCGCCAGAGTACTGAAACTGCTCTTCTAAAAGTAGTCAACGACCTTCTCTCTAGATGGCGGAAAGACTACAGTTATCACTCTCCTTGCCTTGAGTAGTATGAGAAAACGCCGATTATAAGTCAGGTCATCAAAATAGTGTCCATTTTGGCATTGGAACACTAAAAAGTTTTTTTTAAAAAATACTTGCAAGGGTTATAATGGTTTAATAAATACTATTTTTATTTAAAAATACTAAATTATTTATCAAAATAGTATTTGTTTCAACAAATGGAATATTATAATTAATAAATAATTACAGGGGTTTATAGTTAAAATGCTGTCCTGTAAAATTAACAGGGGGTCAAATTATTGTTTGTTTTTTAAATGGAGCATAAAAATGAAGAATTATATTTAAAAATCATAGTTACAAGTGTTTATAGTCAAAATGGTGGCTTATAAATAAGGATTAGTAATCCAGGTATCAAATTATTGTTTGTTTTTTAAATCGAGCATTAAAATGGAAAAAAATAATTTAAAACATAGTTGTAAGGGTTTATAGTTAAAATGGTGATTAAAATAGTGATTAGAAATAGTCTTAGTAAACCAGGTCATCAAATTAGTATTTGTTTTGACAAAGAACACTAAAACTAAAGAAAAGCATTGCAAGGATTATAACGCTTAAATAACAACTATTTTTTAAAATCAATTTACTAAATTATTTATCAAAATAGTGCTTTGATTTAATAATAACAAGTATAAATTTAAAAAATAATTTTAAGGGTTTATAGTGAAAATGGTGGGTTAAGAAATAAAGGTAGTAAACCATTTCCATAAAATAGTACTTGTTTCAACAATTCTAAGGTTATAAGTTATGAATAATTTTAAATCTGAATTATATAATTTATCATGTTATAATAAAAATGTCTATAGTATATATAGAAAGATTTAATAAATACATACCAGTAATAGTTAGTAATCAAACAGTTTTTGTTCCATCAAATACAAAAACGATAAAAGAAAATAAGCAAATAAAAAAATTAGCAGAAGATAATAAAAAACTTAAAGCTAAAGTACAGAGGTTAGAGAAGAAGAAAAGCGGATGTTTGGAAATTGTTATAAAGTAAAATGTGTAGAATTTAAATTTGAATGATTTAATATTAGTTATAGTTAGAAAAAATGCCGCTTGGAGGAAAATCTAAGAGTACATTAAAAACATTTGGTGATAGTGGTAGTAGTAATCCAATACGCCATCATTCATAAATAACCAAAGCACCAGGTGAAAAATCAACCTCAGATATGACGAAATCAGAAAAATATCGAAAGCATATTGAAAATTTAGGTAAATTGGCAGACTCACAGAAAAATTGTAAAGAATTAGTAAAAGAAGTACGAGGAAGACAGCGAGAAGAAGAAGAAAAAATGCAGGAATTTGGGAATAATCTTTCAGCAGCATTGACAGGCCAATTTAATAAAGAATATATATTTTTTATATTTTATAAATGACCTAACGCTAGTGTATTGATACCATCGCTACAATAACGTTTGTCATCAAAGTTAGTTAATGCATGCTTTTTCGATTTATCTGTCATAAGCTGGTGTTTATACGATTTATCGAGTACATTGTTGCAAAATGGTTTGAAGAGTTTTTCAGAATATTATCGTAATCGCTATGTTTTATCTCATTTTTAACAACATATTTTTTAACTCCTTTCAGCTTTTTTGTTTCTTTATTATCTGCACACTTAACCGAGTAAATCTTGCTTCGCAAACCAACAAACTCTAACACTGGTCGGAAGCAAAACTCATCTTTCATCTTGCCCATGACTTGTTTGTTAGTCGGATCATGAAACGGCGAGTCTCGACTAACATCAGATAAATCGAATTCATCTTTATTGTTAAAAATATCTTGATAAGCATCTTCGGTAAATACATGATAGATGAGTGAATCAGTGTCGGTAAATAATAATTTAGATTTAGGCCAGACTCGCTTTACAAAACCATAATGAAAATTATACATTAACCACTTTGAGATTTCTAATACGCTGGCACAAACAAATATAGGCTTATTAAGTTTGAGATTTGTTCTTAACAAGTTCTAGATTTTCATTAATATGCATCGATCCAGCAAAAGTATCTGAGGCAACTAATTTAGTTAGTCGCTTCAGGTTATTAACTATTTCAATATGTACACGCTTGCGTATATTTTCCATGATCTTGCCAAATGCGAAGTTATTCATAAGCTTAAAGAAATCCTTTTCAAAATCAGTTGTAGCGACGGTTCTCATATCATTGTTAAACTTTATATACGGCATCATCCATTTAGCTTGTCTTACGCGAAGTACTTTATGAATTTTAACTAAAACGAGTACGGCATCTAGTGCTTGTTTGAGATTTCTATAATGACAAACATAATTACGTTTATTTAACAAATTCGGAACCAACTTAGGTATAGTGCAATGTATACCAGTACGATTGGCAAACTGTTCTTTAGACAACATTAAATCATCTACGATCATCTTTTCTGGTAAATATAGGTAATCATTATGTGAATCATGTAACGATTGATGAAAATCAACATCAACTTCTAGATAATAAGTATGATTTGTTTCGCTTAAATCAACTGATAGATTTTTAGTGTCAATACGAAAATCACGCTCATCAGTCCATCCTTCTACAGCATAAGGCATTGATTGAGACATTGCCCAATTGTACAAGGCATTCTTATCAAGATAAATTATGTAGCTAGATTCAACATCGGGATTATAATCCGATAAATATTTATTGTTAGCTCGTGCATATTTATGGCTTATGACAGAAATATCGCCCCAAATCGCTTTTTCAAAGAATATATACATGTCGATGTTGCCATCAGTTATCAATTCTGTTATACCATTTGTTATCTTAAATAATGCATCCCTCGACAGTCCTGGACTAGAGAAATAATTAGCTGGATCGAGTTTATATTGTTTCAATGAAGTAGTTCTGAAACTTTGAAATATATCATCGAGAAGAAGCACATCTTGAATTAAGTATACGTCCATGTAATCGCCGAGAGTTTTGCAACCAAATACTTTCCAAACATTTTTAGCGTGCTCGTACTCAGCGTTAGTTATATTTTCTCCTGTCAGTGACGAGTAAAACTTATCTTTGGTTGGCAAAGAAAGATCATCAAGTACATCAAGAGATGTCAAATACTCATATTGAAATATACCTTTAGATTTCATAAGTTTAGAATTATCGCCAAAATGCTCATCTAATGATGTGAATACACTACAATTTTTAGCTAACGAATCTAACGAACCAGCGATAAACTGCATGCAATCGATGAATCTTAAACAACCAATGCTAACTGACATGAATCTTTCATAATTGTTTGGTATTGCTTTTATAGACTTATCACTGGTAAGTTTATCAATATCAGGATGACCTAGCGCGTAAATAATAAAATGTCCATCATATCCGCAAAAGTTATGCGCGATACAAGGTATAAACTTTACTTTATGAAATTTTTTCTTGCAATCAACATGAGCTGCTCCGAGATATTTACCAGTCATATAACAATAATCTAACGTTTTTGTCATATCAGGCGGCGGCTTTTTGCGTTTAGTTTTTTCAACTTTCTCAGGATCAATGATAATCGGTTTATATTTTTTTCTTAAAAACACCATTACAAATATGACATTTATCAGATTCTTGTTTTCGCTGATATACTTTAACAGGATCGCTAAGCTTAGGGTCAACCATGCAGGTAACTTTATAGCCAACAGAAGCTGGCATATGTTTTGCCACATGAACAGTTTCTCTTTTATCGTTTTAATGATAATCATTAAAATGCGGTTGAATTGATTCAAAATCATAAGTTATCGTGAATGGTACTGTGGCAGTGTTTTTAAAGTTGGTAAATCTTAACAATTTAGTTTCTTTGCTAGGAAGTATTGTTCTCTGCAAATGAAAACAAAACTTGAGATGACTTTGTAGATTATCATTACTTGTAAAGCCAGGCAAACATTTATAGCAAAAATAAGTTTTATGTTGATGTTTTGTGTATTGACTACCAAGTAAACCATAAAAGTTTTTATAAAGCAATAATGATGTTCATAAAGAAATAAATTCTTAGTATCAGGTCCAGCTTGTGGTGATACTCTGATAGGATAAATTTTAAAACTTGCATCGAATCCAAAAACATTTATTGATAAATTATTTTGCTGCTCGATTTTCGCGATATGTTTTATCGGAGTTGGAAAATCAATGCCATCCAATTTCAACTTAGATATGTGCTGCTCATAATTTGAAACTCATTTAGGATGATCATTTGCTGGAAATAAACTAGCTAACAACGACCACATAATACATTTATCATCATCATTAACAACATTAATAACGCAATGAGTATTTGTAATTTTCTTTGGTAACTTAATAAATGTTCCACTTTGCAAGGGATCATATTTATAAGTATGTAGAAGAAGATAATCTTGGGATTCTAAAACCCAGCCTGAACCACCTCGAGTATAAATATCAATATTATGATCAATTTCTTGTGACATTATAATAGCAACTTTTTTTTACATCATCATCAACAAAAACAACTTTAGGATTGGATTTTATATACGGGTATGTAAATTTAGATTCATCAAAGGCGTGTATAAACGTAACACGAAGTTCTGCTAAAATCTTAATGCGCGGTTCTTCAACTAAAATAAAATCAATAGCGGTTTTGATTATTTCATGCAAAGGTTTGTCATAAAGTAAAATTGTATAAGTATTAGTAAAACCAGCAAATGATGATCTGGTTGGCTTAAGAGTAAGTTTATACTTTTTAGCTTTTTCAAGCTCATTCTGCAATTGCTCAAGCTCAACATTTGAAATCGGATATTTTGGTTTTATTGCGGTCGTTGCTACGTAATCATCAATAAGATTTCTTATTTTTTGATGTCGAGATTTTTTAGTCGGTTTACCAAGCCCTCGCTGAATCTCAACATCGACAAGTACTTGTTGGAATTTTCTTCGTTGAACTTCTTTTTGTAAATCTTCCAATTCACGATTCGAATGAGGATAACGTGGTTTTATATTAGTTAAGTTTTCATACTCTTTCATTAGTTGGTCAGCAATCTTAGAACGTGTATGTTTCGTTCTTGACATGCTATATTATTAAGTTTTAGATAATATTTATTCAATATATATATATATATATATATATATATATATATATATATATATATATATATATATATATATATATATATATATATATATATATATATATAATTATCTACTATTATATATAATGCCATTTCCGCGTGGCATGAACAGATGTAAATGGCTTCCACAGGGTTCCAATAATGTTTGTGGAAAAAGTTGTTATCAAGAATATTGCGGCTATCATCTTTTAAGGTTTAGAAAAATGAAAAATCAGTTTATACCAAAACCGTGCCTACAATGCGGATTAGCGACACGAGCGAAACATCAAATATGTTTTAACTGCGGCAGTAATGATTATTTGCATTTGTTAAACTACTACAAACGAAAGAACTTAAAACGAGACGCTTATAAGAAAGATCCGCCGACGGTCGAGAAGTATTTAGATATATAGTCCTAACTTTATCGAACTATATAAATAATGTCAACGACGCTGCTGCTAAACTTGGGGCAATCCTACAAAGATAGCGCGAACTTCTCAGTAACCCTTGCAAGTATTTTTTTTTAACTTTTTAGTGTTCCAATGCCAAAATGGACACTATTTTGATGACCTGGCTTATAAACTGCGTTTTCTCATACTACTACTTGTCTGCAGCATTTGACACTATAGACCATGATATATTTAATCACCGTCTCCAGCATGTATTTGGCATTCACGATTCAGCCTAACTATGGTTCAAGTCCTACTTGGTCAACAGAACACAAATTGTGCCCGCAAATGGAACACTTCAGCCCAGTTGACCTATGCTATGGTGTTCTACAGGGTTCTGTTCTTGAACCTGTTCTATTCATTCTGTACACTCAGCCACTCTCAATTGTCATAGATTATCATCCAGTGTCTCACCAATTGTATGCTGATAAACCCAAATATACAAATCTAGCCATCTAGCTGAAGTTGAAGTTACCATCCAAGGCATAGAGAGGTGCATTCCCAATGTGAAATCATAGATGACATGTTACAAGCTGCAGATGAATAATGATAAAACTGAAGCAATCCTGATTACAACTCAAAGACTTTCTCATTCACATCCTTTACCTCAGACAATAAATATCAGCAACACCAACATTAAATTCAAGCAGTCAAGTGGCACTCTACAGTTTCGTATTTAGCATAGGGAAAAAGAATTTCCCCAGGTTTCCTCACTAGTTATACTGGCTATTTAGAAAAGACTTTGTATGTCTTAGGTATTGTTCAAAGAACCTTTAATTCCCTTTATTTCGGGGTATGATTGATGGGTGTAATATGGATTAGAGAGTATACAGCTTGGCCTTACTCCAGTTGTGTATCTTTCAAAAAAGTGCTAGTTCTACACATTTTTATTTCCCAAACTTCGGAGGTAAATTGTAAAAAAACAAAAAAGAGCAGATAATTTTTTTACATTTTATGTATTTGGTAATTCATTTGTTGCACTTTTAAAAGCTGGTATTGTCTAGTTTGGCAAAATTCATTTTCCCTATTTTAATAGCTGCCAAGGATAGTGTACTTTAGACAAATTCAGGTTGATTTTTGGAGCACAAGGAAGCAGTCATTTTAAATAGCAGAGTGCTAAGATCATTTAAAATTTTCAAAAGAACTATATCAAAATAAATTTCAGCCACATTACATAAAAGTAGTATATAGCTATACCAACATTCACTCCACTGTGCATGTTGATAATGCAAACAACTTCACCTTACATACATCACTCTCTCAAAAATACATAATAACTGGTGAGTGCCATCGAAGTACGAAACCTCAATGTCACTCTTGACAGTACTCTTATATTTAAATGGGGCGAAATGTCCTTAGCCGAAACGTCCAAGTACCATACTGCAGTTGTCTACAAACCGTTAAAAAGTTCTAAAACAACTGAAAACCAGACTAGATAATACGGTGCAAACTTAAGACTTAACATACTTTTATATCGTGTACGTAAATATTCTATTCCAATATTGAATAATGATTAAAATATGAGCACGAACACAAAATATCATCCCCTCTGATATCAAATATGACAAAAATATGTTTAAAAATTGCAAAACTAATAAATTTTGCTGAAATTTTGGTAAAACCTTCACTTACCGGCACTTCATATCGTCTCCGTGCTTGAAAAGACCTTGATTCTAACCAGTTAAACAAGAACCAGGTTGAGCACATCACTAGCATTACATAACCATAATCACTTGGTAGTACTGACAGCAAAGTATTTGACATTTTTTGTTTCGTTTATTCAAATTGAGCAGAGCTGTTATTTTGAGATGAACACCGATCCATACAAATACACACGAAAAACTGTCATTAATCATCAAAATCCGGACAAAGACAGGGGAAGACAAAAATCTGGCAGTGTTTAGAGTGATGAATCATAGAACAAAATGTGAAAATGCAAAACTCAGACTTTTACGCTTAAATTATGTCTCATACATTTTAAAATTATTTTTGTGAACGAAGACTCGAAGTCATCCATTAAAACTCCAGAAGTTACAGTAAATGCTCTCTGAATGCAAAATATGATATCGTCCATAACATATATCAAAGAAAAGAATGGTTACCATATCTGTGACAACCATTACAAAAATCTAAGGTCTGAAAAGCTAAACATGCAGCTGATTTAGGTAGCAGTTTGATTACTTGTGTTTAACATATGGAGCATTCACTCTGTAACCTCACATACCAAGTTTTTAATACAGATTCAAAACTACTAAAATGGTCGTAAATTGTTGTGGAAAGAATTCCATAATTCTTCTGTGGTATACCTGAAGGATTGTATCATATACCTTGATGTTCCTAAGTTTGTGACCTTCATGGTATTTTCTTGGTTTAGAGAGTCAAATTTGTCGATGTATTTGTTCATAGTACACGTCACACGGGTCATGTAGGCATTCAACATTGACTATTTCAGTATTGGGTGCCATTATTCAGAATTTGATTGCACATACCTTTCAGTGACAAGTATTCACTTAATTTGGACTCGTTTACATCCATATTTCTTTGGAAGGTCATTAGGATGTGCATAAGGAAAAATTAAAGTGCATAGACATTCTTTTATGTTTTACGAAATGAATCCAAAGGTTTGATCCAGTACAATTCACATTAAAAGTCGCGCTCTGTGATGTGACAATGAAAGCTACGCATATTGATAAACAATATTCCTATTACCCTCGATTGTGACGATTCCACTCGACCCTCTTATTTAGACATGGGCACCATTGTAAAAGTCCATAGCGATGGATATGTGTGTGTGTGTGTGTGCGTGTGTGTGTGTGTGATTTGGATTGTTAACGTAGCTTAAAAAAAAATTTCAGTCATATCGCTATGATGTCTACAGTGTGGCAGTTTATAGTGATGTCTAGTACTGGGGCAATATGCCGCATGAAGCATGATGTCCCACCCAGTCACATGTCCGGATTTTATCATGTTACACACTTCGTCTTTGGAATTAAATTATATACCGGAAATTTGAGTGAAAGCGCGAAAATTGATTACCAATTTTGGAAGTTAAGTTAACATTTAAAGCTGAGTTTATATTTAGGATGGGAGACTCTTCTCCAGGATGGAAGAAACCAACTGATGTTATGAAAATGCTCCATAAGAGAAAGTCAAAATTAACGAAATGCGCAAAGAAATTGGATATTGTGGATCAGTCGAAAGCCGATATTAACAAAACTGAAGACCTGCCATTGAGATTGAAAAGAAAAAGAAATCCGTTCAGTCAAGTTTTCCCCAATCCCCCAAGCAAAAGACTACGGTTGTATGACAAAGAAAATAAAGGAAATATTGATGAAGAATCTAGTGGAAGTCATGAATCAGAGGGAATTTTAATTGACATCTTAAATACATTCAATAAGGTACTAACCATCGACAAAAGAATCGCAATCTGACTGCTTGCAGCTGAGGCATTTTTATTTGGTCTTGTCTGTCCGTCACAAGAAACCTCTAACAATCTTACACAAAAATAAAGGGTTGCACTTTGAGTGTGGAATTGTTGATTTGCCAACTCGTGCAGATATTCACCAATGAGTGCTTACTTTCGAATGTTACGTACACTAAAAACACTCCATAAGTATAGATGGGGATGCATCGTCCCTTGCCTAAGGATATGGCTTCCGATAATGCACAAATGTGCATTCCTGACACAATAAAATTAAGATGCGTTAAAACCCCAGCCTAAGAGTACCTTAAAATCCAATAAAAATTGTAGAACAAGTTTATTTCCATCTTGCAGAATAACTTGAGATTTCTCAAAACAGGTTTCAAGGATTTTCTGTGCTCAAGGTCATGCTCATTAATTATGCATTGTATTCATTTCTGAGTTTAGCAAAATTAAGTATAGTGCACGTGATCATAAAAGATAAACATGCTAAGGATTCAAATTAAATTAAAAGATAAACCTTACAATAATAAAATTACTACCATTTGTTACTTTCACATTGGGACTTGGACAAAATGCTGTTTGCAAATTTGGATAAGTATTTAGGAGGTTAAACACATGTTAACCATTATACCTTTGTTGTAACCATTATGCCTTGTTTTTCAACAATTTATGTTTTCCAGTATATGGATTCCGCTGCCTTGGTAAATTAAAAAATAATTAAAAATTAGTAAAATGTGTTTATCATTTTTAGTATCATTTTGTTAATTTCATTCATAAAGATTTGAGAATCTGCTTAATAAACATAACTGCTAGGTAAGAATTTTCCTTGTTTTGTATTTATAGCAACTGTATATGACCCATTTTATTTCCAAGAAAACAGATGCATTTCATCAATTGGAATTTAGCCTCACAGATTCATTATATTTATAATAAAATTAGGTAGCAAATTAGACCATGGTTTTATAGAAAATGATGCCAGATTATAAGCAAAATGCTTTATGGGGTGATATGTGGATGTTATATGAAGGAAATGTTAGAGCAGATGGATCAAGAATACTTCAAAACATGTCCGATCAAAAATAAAGGAAAAATCAATACCTTTTTACAAACTTTAAAAGTAGAATATGAGAGTAAGATAATATAGGACACTTGGGATTGAGTACATGAATACTCATTGCAAAATTGAAAATTAAATTCACAATCATTTAGTTCTGCCTCGCTTTGTTTTTTTGTTTTGGAAGGCATGATGTATTATTGTCTAAATAATGGCCTTGTGTAATGTGTTCCCAAGTTGACTTATGGGATATCAATTTTAATACTTGAATATTTAAAGAATTACAAATAAGTAAAACTGACAAAGTTTTCTGTCACTTTATTCTTGGCATTTTAATGGACATTTATGCCCTTCATGTATGCCCAAAATGTTTGAGAGAACAGACTGCAACTTTTGCTGGTGTTACTCCTATTTTTGCCGAAATTCTAGTGAGACATCTCTCTCTCTCTCTCTCTCTCTCTCATCGACACACAACTTACTGTAGAAACTATTAAGTGGGATCCTTTAACATCTTGTAAGAACCCTATAAAATTCAAATGTGGAGGGTCCTTGAGACTACCTAAATATCAATTTAATGGAAGCCCTGTAAGGGGCCCTAGGTACAACATTGGAAATAGACATGATAATTAGCAATAATATATATTTTCAATCCCTCCACCCATTTTATGATGTACTTTTTTCTATCCCCCATGTATAGATATGCTTTTGGTTTATCACAAAAATTATGGCTCACTCAGATTTGATTGATGATTTTGATAAAAATAGGTTGACACCAGCCTTTCGAAGGAAATATAGATATTATTAAACCTAGGCAGTTATTGAACCAGTGAACATTTCTAACATTTTCTTCTATCCTACAGAAGATATTTTAATCTGCATGATATCAATATGTCTGCTGAGGTCTGGTGTGATTTGTTGCATGTTGTTACATACTGTTGATTAGCTTGAAGGCTCTTATCCCAATAACTGGCCTAAAAGAAAGGCAATATTTATCAGCTTTAGAGTTTGAAGAAATAAGGAAATAATACTTAAATTTACATAAATTTTAAGACTGTCATACATGAATACTAGTTTTCTAAAATTAATATTGTCAGTTCATAGGAAGAGATTTTGTTAGGTAGATTAATGTGGGTGGCATTCAGAAAATGTGTGAAAAAAGTTTCATTGCTATGTCTTATCCCATTTATAATGTTGATTTAAAAATTGTTGCAGGCTATAAGCTGTGAAGTTACCAGTACAAAAGCGATCCATCTGTTGAAATACCCACAACGATACCTCTTCCATAATCCAGGAATTTAAATCAATAAATATAAAAATTTCATTAAATGATGAAAATTTATATCCATATAAAAGTACAATGAATTCATTGTAATTTGGTTTTCACTGTTGCACATATAAGGCTAGAAAGAAATATTTCAGTGGTAATAGGCTCATTCACTGCTTTCAGACACTTGACAAAGATGAAGATAATGCATGGAAGAAGCATAAGTCTTCAAAAGAAGCCTTGAGTGATAAGATCCTAAGTGAAGGCCAAAGATCATACACAGATACTCCTGTGGGAGACACTGTAAGTATCTCTGTTGTATTAGGTAACTTGTTTTGCTATAACAATTTTATATTGAAAAGAAATGGAACTTTGTTGATTGATAAATGTAATTTAGAATTGGGTGCTAGATCATTTCCTTACACATGTTCTACTCTTGTTACAATAACAAACTAATGACACTAAAGAAGGCATATTGCCTTTTGTGTAGGTGGCCATCCATGGAGTGGAGCTATTTACAGAGGGACCATTTTAAGGAACTTTCACTGATTTTTATCTTTCTTTGCAATGTGATCTTGTTACTGTATTTATTGTGCACATTTTGTCTGTTACCTTGTAATATGCTCTTATGCATGATCCATTAATGCATGCAGGCAGACATACACTGTTATTAAGTGCATGGTATTTATTAGGGGTAATCGTACATGCCAACCTTTATTCATTTGGCGTAATCATTACGCTTTTTTTCCACTAAATTACGCCATACGCGTAAATGTATTTGGATTACGCTTTTTCAGTATATCCCCCTCCCTCTATATTTTTTTTCATTTTTACTAACATCCCACTAATCGCACAGAACATATTCTAGAAAAGAAGGTTTCTGTGTAACTAAGACATAAAAGTACACCTGTTTGTAGACTAGTGGTAACTTTCATATCAGTGTTATGTTCAATTTATAGCAGCTGCCCTATTTCCATAAAACATACTGGATTGTACTTTCAAACTTTTGACCTCTATTTCTATTTATAGCAGCTGTATGGCTTAGGACAGAACAGACTAGTTTTCTAATTTTTAATCTTTGCTCACATATTCTTTGTTATAAATCACATGAGGTACAGAACCATTCTTTAGCTATTTGGTGGTAAAATGCAAGTCAGATTCATTCTAGTCAATACGTATGTTACAGGAAACATGTTTCTCAAATGATTTCACAGATGGATTACAAAAAAATCCACTCAGAGATGAATACATGAATAACACAATATAGTGCGATTCTAGGGTAGCTTCATGCCAATTGCAGGCTGTGTGGAAAGGATTTTAATATTGGTCATAGTGTAAAATAAAGACACCTTGAATTAGCTCATTTTGTTAACTCCAATACTAAGGTAACTTTTTTTTTTACAGCAGAACTGAATTGTGGAAATGAATTTTAAAAATGCAGGGGTGTTATTTACTGAGTTCTTAATAGAACACTGACTACCCCTAGTGGTAGAATGCAACAACGGTCCTTTGTTCAGATGGGTGCTTCATGATGCCAAAATTGCAGAAAATATGCATGTGCAAGAACAAAATCATCTAATATTGTTAATTGTTTGGCAAAAGGTACATCATTAAAAATTGCAGAAGCCATGAAAATTGGGCCTTTTATTATTGCAACAGGCAGGAGCAGTGATTATGATGACAAAATATTGTACCTTGTCTAAGAGACTTTGACAATGAAAATGGGCAAGGTCAGATTGCTCTTCTTTCATTACTAAAATTAACAGCAGATTCCACTGGATAAAACATTTTCTAATTGTTTGATAATGTTTTGAATAAACATAGATTGTCAGAACTGTCTGGTTTTTTCAGTTGCATTCTATATCTTGAAAAATGTCTCCATCATTGTACATATCTGGTTGTTTGCTGCTTTATAAAGCTCAGAATATGAAAACTTGAAGCAGTAATTGATGTTAAAATCCAGAGGGGTAAATAAATAATATTGTACATATGAGCACTGAATTTTATTATGTTACATGTGGATTACTATATTACTTCTCAGATTACTTTTTGTCCACTTTTTTGGATTACTTTTTTCCTTGCCAGGGGTTGGCATGTATGGATAAAACAATTCACGTGCAGTATATCAATACAATTTGTGATACACAACCTGTGATACAATACATATCGAAACTCATATGAACTTATGGTCTTTCCATCTTTGGAAGGTAAGTGGTGACTTCTCATATTAACATTTCTGGTCCTTTTTCCAGTATGCAAACTACAGAAAGACATATAGTTATCATATTCTCATGGATAAGAAGATTACAACCATACTTCTAAACAGTGAGCTATATACAACATTTTAGGCCATTTAATTCATGAAGCTATGCATGAAAAAGTTACTGTGATTCTATGTCACAACTTCTATAGAGCATGAATGAAATATTTCTATTGCTATTGTTCCATTTTTAAATATGACAATAGTGTGAGATCTACAACTCCTTTGAAATTCATATAATCACAGTATATGTAATGTCTCCAAATGATGTGATGTTAATTAATCCTAATTTGATTTTGTTCTTCATTTGCTATTCAGACATATCTCTGTCTCTTGGATTTATTTCATTTATGTGATAAGAAGCTTACTCAATTATTTGCATTCTGTTGGTATTAAAGTGATTAAGGCAACCAAAAATATTTTTATTATATGTATTTATTTTCTTTTGTCTCTTCTGAATTTTTTTTCAAACAGGAAAATGTGAGTTATAAACAGCATTTATTTCAATGCTGATACATTAACTTAAGATTTATGTTTTATTTTAAGCTAAATGATGAAGCTTTCTGCACATACAGAGCATTGTGTGTCTAAGTTTCACTTATCATCCAACCAGTGACTGATATTAATATGTCAAAACATTTCAGAAACATATTTTTCGTTAAACTTATGGATGTCATTCCCTAAAAAGTGATTCATTAAGACATAAACATTGTATGCTGGTTAAATTGATTTTATGTTTCATTATTTTATATTTCAGTATTTTATTATGTTTTATTGGTCCCTTTTCATTATGTTTTATTAGTCCCTTTTTGTGCTTTATTGGTCCATTTTGCAAGAAGCTGGTTATTAGAAGTAATTTAGTTTTGCACAAAAGAGATAATGTGCACATATTTATCATTGAGTGAAAGTTCTTTTTATATCCTCATAGTATGGAGATTTATCCATCTTCATCTTGAAATGTGATCTGATTAACATCATTAGATTCTAGACTACCATACTACAGATGAGTGATTTACTATAGATGTGATGTTAACGTTAAGAGATAGGCCATGCCATTTGACTTTGGCACATAAGAGAGGCTGTTGAGTTTTGGTGATGCTTGTTCCAGTTTGATAATTGTCTTGTTCAGTATCAACATCTTTAGTATATGGATGCTGAGATAATTCTGATTTTGTTTTTTTTTCTCTCTCAAATCCATAACTGTTAGCTTGGAAACAAATTATACAACACTTAAATCTGAAATATCTCTATTCTGTATAATGATTATGGATTCACAGAGGTCTTGGAAATGCTTAATCATGCATATTTGGACACCAATTCTTTTTAACTGGACACAGAAAATCACTTCCGTGGGTGTCCTCCATATGCATGTAACAGCTTTGTGGCAAAATTCAAAGACTTTCCAATCCTGCTTAGCTGCCAGCTGAGTGGAAAAATGTCTTGATCAATTGATTGTTTTAGCTGTGCTGATATTTACAATGACAAAATTCAGTGGCTGAAAGACCTGATGTGCATGTTGTCATTATAAAGAGTACATTAGAAGAACATGATGCAGTATCTGGGCAGCAAGTTCAAAGACTTTAACTGGCTGCTGGGTGGGAAAAGGTACTGATACTCACATTGATTGAATTCAGAGGCAGAAATATAGAGTACATAAAAAATAAACAACTTTAGCTTTCATTGTTGTGTTTATTTCAGAGTGTAGCTGAATAAGTAGTGCATATGAACTTGAAATTAAGCAATGTAGAGACTTCAACAAAAATGCCATTTGCAAATTTGGATAAGTATCTTGGGCTTAAATGGCAGATTGACGAAGATTGTAATAAGATGCATAAGATTGCTGAAAATGCTATAACTGAGAGTTTGGATGGAACAGTAGCCAAGTTTAAGAAAGAGTGTGATGCCTGGCTTAGTGATTGTTATAATACATTTCCATGGGTTGACAAAATTAAACCAGGGGCCCCAAGTGGCCAAGTGGTCTAAAGCACTGTCTGTTACGGATCACTGCCATCTCACCTCTGTCTGTGTTGGTTCGAGTCTAGGATTCGGCTAAAGTGGATATGTGAAAAAGCTTGACGGTAGCTTCTCGTAGGTCGGTGGTTCTTTCCAGTGATTTCCCGGTTTCTTCCTCCACCATTAATACTGGCTGCCATGAATAGCCTATTGTGTGCTGAAAAATGGCGTTAAGCCCCAAAACAAAACAAAAAACAAAAACAAAACAAAATTAAATCTCACTCTGATGGACAAACAAGAGCTATATGTCAGTGGTATAAAGAATGTGGAAATTAAACTCAGTGGCAACAAGTAGTTCTAATCTGCAGAATTTCACATTTTTTTTGTGAGGAATGCAACATTTGCCTGTGTGACTTCGATTTTTACCAAAATGGGAGACCTGGACTCCTAGTTTTAAAATCCTAGCGAAAACTTTGGATTCAAACTAAAATATGGTGGCTAGTTCTGAGAGTTGCTGGGGTTAATACTGGTTAACAGTAGACAGTATAGTTATATATTGAGCTTAATAGATACACACTTAAATTCAGGATCAAAATTACTTGACCAGTGTAAGGTGTATCTGCATTCCATATTTGAGTTAATACCCACATATGCCTTAATACTGCCATCAGATTATTGATTTTTAGCACTCATATCTGGGTGATGGGAAGGGCTACTTGAGCCTGCCTAAAGTGTTATCTTGACCGTGTATCAGATATTGTTTGGTGTCTCATTAATTTTGTGGGTTATTGGGTAAATCATTTTAAAAATGGATTTTAGATATGACCATCTTTGGAGAGAGAATGCACATCTAAACCTAAGATCTCCCAACAAGGACACAATGAACAAATTCTAATGGAATATGCATGCATGTGATTTTGACATTGTTTATGACATTGTATATGTGCAGTTATTGTGATGGTCCTTAAGCTTATAAAATGCATCAAAATAATAATTTTTAAGCACCCATTGCAGGTACATATATTAAGACATGTTTATTTAAGATGATTTATTCTCAGGCATTCCTGTAAACATTGACACCATTGTACTATTGTATTGAACTGTCACAGGTTTTATATTTGAATTTTGTTTTGGTTTCCATTACAGGTTCCAATTTCTTGTGAGAAAACTAAAACACTAGCTTTATCTCCAGTGTTACCAATTGACTGGAGTTTGAAATCAAAATTGAGAATTGTCTCCACTAACTCCTTGCAGTGGTGTTGTCAGCTTCGGTCACTTGAGGAGTCCCAGGGAATCCATGCATTTGTTCAACAGGAGCAATCTTGCACAGTAAGTTTGATTTGTGTAATGGCTCTAAAGTCATTAAACCCAAATTTTGTTTCATTTATCACCATATTTTTATACTTGCTACCTCCAAATACAGTCCTCCCAGCATGTTGAAAGATGTCTTTCTTTCTTTATGACATATATATATATATATATATATATATATATATATATATATATATATATATATATATATATATATATATATATATATATATATATATATATATGAAGAGCAGAAATTCTTAACCCCCTCATTTTTACATTGACCACAGGTATCCTGGATATACAAAGTTCAAACTTTTGCTGTGACCAATTCCTCTTAGAAATCCTTTGACACATGTACTTGAGTTTGTCCAGCCATCATTTTTTTTTCTCAGTGGCATAGTATGCTTGCATGATTGCCAGTGAATGTATCTGTATTTTTTCATTATCTAGATTTTTTTATTGTTTGTGTATTTGATTGGTAACAATTTTCATTTCTAAAATTGTTTTGTGGTGTGATATTTCTTTGTACTGTATTTCATGTAATTTTTTGTACCTTTTATGTTTTGTACACATTCCAGTTATCAAAATAATAATTATTTAAATGTATCATACTTTTTTGTACATGTCACTGTATTTTTTAAAAAAAATCCATGAAATTATTGGACATCAAATTTCTTTTAAATTGTTGTTGTTGTTGGTTTAGGGCTCAACATCATTTTTCAGCACACGATAGACTATACATGGCAGCCAGTATTAATGGTGGAGGAAGAAACGGGGAAATCTGCGAAGATGGCAGTGATCCGTAATGGAGAGCGCTTTAGACCACTTGGAGCCCCCACTATTAAGAAGATTTACCTTTGCAAAAGATCAAAAATAACCTATTGCCATTTTGTTTGTTTTTTACAAAAATTAATAATTAATTGTTGGTATTATAGAAAATACAATGATTAATGCATAACCATGGACACCCGCAGCATAGGTCAAGGGGAGGTCAGATGACCCCTCCTGGAAATCATATTGCTAATATGTATGTAAATTCCGACAAGTTTAATCCTGCAAATGAAGCTGAAAATATGTCACAAGATTTTGTTCAAAACGCTTAGTAAATAAGAGCTTTAGTTTCAAACTACTTACTACACTAACTATGCCGGCTGTGACTGACTGCCCCCCACTCCTTGCAAAAAAATTCTGACCCCTCCTTTGCAAAAATTCCTGTGGGCACCCAGGTGCATAAGCTCTATTATTGTCATTACAATTTCTACTGATGTTGATAAGCAAATGGACAAAAGACTTCGGAGACCATACCTTTAAATATTATTGTTAATTAGCTCTCTTTATTAAGTCCATCACCATGTGCATTTTAAAATGAGTTTGGAAGCCCACTGATGTTTTCTTATCCAGCAAAAATTACATCTCAATACATGCTTAAGTGAAGACCACAGATAATTGGTCAACTAGTCATTCTGCAAACATAAAATATAAAAACCATGTCATTTTCCATCATCAATTTAAAAGACACGGACTCCGTTAAATCAATTCATATATTGTATGCATATATTGTATACATATATTATCTTATAAGAGCTTGTTCTGTTTTGACTTGGATGTAATTAACATTTTATTACAAATCTATTCTACGATATACTCCACTACTATCTTTATTGGCGAGTTAAAATAGCAAGTAATGCATGTAATCGCTTGTCCTTATAACAGCTACTGTATGGACAACAGCTTCAATAGAACATTGACAAATTTTCATTTCCCTACAGGGAGCCTCATTTTCATTTGGCAGCCTTCTGGTTTAACCTCTTCTGTTGATTCTTGCCCTCAATCTGACTTCAACTGGATTAACCAAGGTGTTAAATATGTTTAATTACCATGTAAATAACACTGCATAGCCTTGCTGTTTTTGTGACAATGTACATTGTACATCGTAATTAAAATAAGAATGAATTGTTGATTTAGCAGTGCTTATTGATAATGGAATATAATAGGGTCATAATACATGAGGATTATCATACTCGCCAAGTAACAGAAAATAGTCTTATTTCTCTTTGCAAAAGCTTCAAATAAAAACCACCCTGATTAAATATTGTCTTGTATGCTGACAAAATTTTGTTTATCTCTCTTTCATGTCTGCACACACACACACACACACACACACACACACACACACACACACACACACACACACACACACACACACACACAGATTACTATACCATGATATCAAGTTCTTTATTTTTTTCTTGCAATTGGTTATGAGATTATTATTGCTGTAAAAATACAAGTTGCTCTTAATTTCTTTTCAATGTGGACTTGTATTGTTGTGTACAATTTACCAATAAATAATACCTATAGCTAAGACATGTTGAAACCATCTTAATCATTTTACCAACATTACACAACATAACAGCTACATATTTTCTAAATGCAGACGAGTTTGCATGCTGAGACATAATCCTCTCTCTCTCTTGTTCGCTAATAACAAAAATTATTTCTCTATTCTCTAATAACACCCAAAAAAATTTTAAGAACACTTATTTTTATTGTAATTAGATTCTTGAGTTGAGAGCAGAATGAGACAAAATATGTTTACTTTGTACATTTGTACTGTTAGGCTGTCGAGTAGTGTGTGTTCCGTAAAACTTGTTCAGGTATGATCCCTTTATTTTTCACACAGCCAGTGCCACCAAATGATAATTATTTATTTTACTTATAATTTTTTGTACACAGAAATAATTATATTTTTGTGTAAGAAAATTTACATGAAATATGGTATTACACTTCTTGATTCAACTTAATAATGTGAGTTTGCCTTTATTTCAGCATTTGGTATATTTATTGTATGAATTTTTTTGTTTTAAATGCAAGAAATATAGATGAATTCATGTGTACATGTTGGCCAGAAGATGTTACTCAAGGTCCACTAAAAACAAGCATGCTCAATATCATTTGAGTTTAATTTATTAGCCTTCACCTTACTTCAGGATCTTAAATCACCTTGATGGTGGATGTCGAGATACCATCTCTACCCCACTCATCCCCCTCCCCAACCCAACGAAAATACCTAACATAACATTGACAGTGACTTAAGAAGCAATTGATGACATGACAGGCAAATTCATTAAGTTTTGGAGTCATGAATGATATGCTTTTTGACAAAAATTGGCAGACCAATGGATATAAGTGGCTATTGCTGCCTGTGCATGGATTTGGACAAAAATTGGCAGACCAATGGATATAAGTGGCTATTGCTGCCTGTGCATGGATTTGGACAAAAATTGGCAGACCAATGGATATAAGTGGCTATTGCTGCCTGTGCATGGATTTGGACAAAAATTGGCAGACCAATGGATATAAGTGGCTATTGCTGCCTGTGCATGGATTTGGACAAAAATTGGCAGACCAATGGATATAAGTGGCTATTGCTGCCTGTGCATGGATTTGGACAAAAATTGGCAGACCAATGGATATAAGTGGCTATTGCTGCCTGTGCATGGATTTGGACAAAAATTGGCAGACCAATGGATATAAGTGGCTATTGCTGCCTGTGCATGGATTTGGACAAAAATTGGCAGACCAATGGATATAAGTGGCTATTGCTGCCTGTGCATGGATTTGGACAAAAATTGGCAGACCAATGGATATAAGTGGCTATTGCTGCCTGTGCATGGATTTGGACAAAAATTGGCAGACCAATGGATATAAGTGGCTATTGCTGCCTGTGCATGGATTTGGACAAAAATTGGCAGACCAATGGATATAAGTGGCTATTGCTGCCTGTGCATGGATTTGGACAAAAATTGGCAGACCAATGGATATAAGTGGCTATTGCTGCCTGTGCATGGATTTGGACAAAAATTGGCAGACCAATGGATATAAGTGGCTATTGCTGCCTGTGCATGGATTTGGAAACATTGAAGCTGGTCATTACAATTCAGTTTGAAAAGCCATGCTGGCCCTTAAGTCATATATTGTCCTCATTACTAGCTACCAAACAACCCTGACTTCTGAAAAATCAGCATATGGTTTTGGCAGTATGAGTTAGTTATCTGAACACATCTTTCAAAGGTCAGTACAATGACAGTGTCATACATCCCCCCAAAAAATGCACAGCTGACTGGAATGACCATATCCATGACAAAATGCAAACTGGCATCATATTAGAGCCATCCAAACCCAACTGATTGTGCCAGACTGACATTCCAAAGTGGCACCCAGTTTTGTGGTGGACATATTATGACTGTTGTTGATAGCATATCCAGTAGGGCAGTGTTTTGATTTACTCACAGTTGTGCATCAGGGATGCACACTGGAGAAAATTAATGCACACAACTTTTTTCCATGTGTTTTTTTGATGCAAAAGATTTCCAAAATACAATCAAGATTTATTTTATATCCAATGTGTTGGATTAAGGTTGTTATCGTGTATACTTCGATCATAGGCATATTCTGGTTTCCTGTTATGTATGCTCCCTGCATTGCATCTCTGCTATCATGAGCATACAAAGCAGAGAACTAGACTAGCATAGACAATGGTATGACAGAGTAGCTTCCCCATATCTAGTGAGCTCTCATGCGATTCTGTTGAGCTCAGCAAGATGTCGTCAAATGTTTAACCTCGATGCATATTGTGCTAAAATGTGATCTCAAGATAAAAACTGTGCACTAAGAATCATTAGTGAAGAAAGTGAAAGAAGCAAAACACGAAAGAGTAAACATGAATCTGACTTTAATGGAAAAAGTCAAGAAAATATTTTCTTGACTGGAATACAGCATATCCATTGGGATTACCGGTGTGACATCTGATATCAAGATTGTGAAGATTGCACAAGTGAACAACCCTTTCATGACAGCATTTAAGAATTTTTAAAAATCTGCCCTTGATCACCACAAAATATCTTTTGAACACATTATTAACCTAAGACATTCTTTCAGAACAGGAAAATAAGTAGACTTGCAGAGACAAATCCATTATTTGGATTACAAATTCATGGGGTCACTGCATATTTTGTTAGCTTTGCTGCAATGAAAGAAAGATCTAAAAATTAAAGTGACTTATTACAGAGAAGATGAATTAATAGCCTCTTTGATATTTGGATAAATGTTTTTAGGACGAAGTACAATGAAACCGATGATAGTACACATTTATGACAGGCAGTAAATTAACTATCATTTAGTTAAAAAGATTTATATGGATTTTTGTATTGGATTATATGTAATGTGTTAGTCTATAATATTGCTACAAAAATTTTATAAAGAGACTGTTAAAAGTATGACTTTAAACTAAAAGGAATATGAACTAATAAAATTATCCTTTAAATGGACAATGCATTTGTGTGTTAATTGTGCATGTTGGTTTATTTGCATTTGAGAGAGAGAGAGAGAGCGAGAGCGAGCGAGCGAGCTGGGCTTAGAGTATACTGGAGGAAGAATAACAACCCACCCACCCCATAAATAAAGGGGATGTGACTGACCTACCTGAACAATTAGATCTAATCAAGAGCCTTGTTTTTAGTGATTCAATGAATTTTCACCATACTGGAACATGCAGGTTTAGTTTTCATTAATGAAATGAACAGTCTTCCTCCCCACATTCACAGCTCAAGATGGTTCATCAGTATAGAGAATTTGAACATCTGGAAATAAAGGGCAATCTCAACATCTCCACAACTTGGGTGGAATGCATCCATAATAAGACAGTCCTGAAAATTATTTAGTCATAGTAATATACTTCTTTTGGAAAAAAAAGGCATTAAACTCAACAACAACAACTTATTCTCAGTATATTCAGACCAGATTTTAGCTGATTGTGAAAAAATGACCAATAGAAGAGGTAATTATATTAATAATTATCATTCAGATTATTTTGGATATTAAATAAATTCCAAATTAGTTTTGAGAACTGTTCTGATATAAATGTTTATCTTTTGCCCTAATAAATTGATCTAGAAAAAAAATAATAGCAGAGGAAAAGCTGTGCTTGAAAATGTATTCTAAAACAATTCATAATATTTTAAATTTGAATGAGTTCAGACATTTAGAAGTTTAATTATATGATAACAGAAATGAAAAGGTTAGAGGCATAAAAAAAAAATCAAAATGTCAGTGAAATGAAGAGAGAGAAAAAGCCTAAAATATTTTTATAGGCTGGAGAAATGTCATTGTATGATATAAATAATGAAAACAGAATAAGTGACTAATTTCTGGTTTTAGAAGAAAAAAAACGTTTTTTTAAGCAATTACATTGTAATACATTTTAAGCAATTACATTGTAATACAAAATGCTTGAAAATATTCAATGGTCATTGAAAATTACTTGAATTTTAGGGCATACATTTCATAGAAAATACAAATCAGATGAATGTATTTATGTAGAAACACAAATGTAACTTAACTCAGAAGAAAAAAATGAGTGAAGTAGAAGGTAAATTCCTCTGAATGTTAAACTATTATGTCTGATTGCAAAGTCATGGAATTGTTGGATTTGACTTTTATCACTAGTAATCATTTCAGACTTCATGGTCTTCCTAACGAATCCAATTACCTTTCATATCAGTGTGGCTACTCCATTGAGATAATTGATTAGACCTGATATTCGTTATCTCCCTTTGATATTGTAACATTGATTGTATTTCTTAAGAGCTTGCATGATCTTAAAAAGTGCTTGAATATTTGTGTTGACTTGAAAAACGCTTGAATTTTTGTGTTGATTTGAGAAGTGCTTGAATTTTTGTGGTTAACTTGAAAAGTGTTTGAATTTGGTCAACTCGAAAAGCACTGGAAAAATGCTTGAAAATATTCAATGGTCATTGAAAATTACTTGAATTTTAGGGCATACATTTCATTGAATAACAATAATTTGCAGATGTAAATGTGAAAAAGAAAAAAAAATATCCATTAAGAAAAGAAAAAAACCCAATCTTAGAATTTTACTTCTTTTTTAATGTTTTCACTAAAAGTTGTTACTTACATGATCATTTGTGGCCCCGAGTGGCAGAGTGGTCTAAAGTTCTCACTGTTACGGATCACTGCTATCTCACCTCAGTCTATATGGTATAGAGTCTTGGCTTCGGCCAGTGTGGGTATGTGAGAAAGCTTCTCGTGGGTTGGCAGTTGGTGGTTCTTTTGGGGGTTTTCTCAGGTTCTTCCTCCACCATTTATGCTGGCTCCATGTATAGCCTATCTTGTGCTGAAAATGGCATTAAACCCTACAAAAACAACAACATGCTCATTTGGGATTGTAACTATCACATGTTGTAAGATGCTATGTTCATTGAGCCATTAAAACTGATAAACAAAAATCAGACAAGTCCTTCACAAGAGGTGTATATCCAAACAAAAATGAACGATGTAAGTCCAATTGATAAATTAAGGGCTGTGCTTTTCATGTGTCAAATGATGTTGGATAAGAGGTAGCAGAGGTTACACTAGCTCTGTAAGTTCTAAAGTATTTGTGATGTTAGGGACAATACCATAAACTTATGCATTAATGAAAAAAGTCTCAAGATGGTGTGTTCCTGGTCCTTTTGCTTTGAAAAATCACTAAAAATGAGCAGAAAATTGATTTTAGAATATAGTATGTTTTATTCAGTTTAAATCAATAAAAAAAATGCCATAGAACTGGCATAGAATATTAGATTGCCAGGATTTGACATCATAGCTGAGAATGTCTATGTGCTTGACCTTAATCCAAAATCTCTGCTTATCAGTATGACAAGGAACTATTAGAGTTATGGTTTTGTCAGGTAAATCACTGAATGAAATTACTCAAAACTCCCATGTTAAGAGTCAATACCATAAAAAGAATTAAATATTGACATAGGAATGAATTTAGAATATTTTCTGCTTAAAGTTAAAGAACACAAAGAATCTTACAGACTGGCAAATGAGACCATCAACTCCCAGATTGAGGTAATGGCACCTCTACCCAAAACCTCATTATCCATTGAGCTTCAACCATAGTTATTGTATTAGAATGTGATACCTAATTCTGATATTTTGTTGACTCAGCATATCATAATCAACATTATTTGCTGCTAATTAATGTGCTTGAAAATTACATTTCCATCCTTGAACTTGACAAGTCTTTGAAAGGTGTTTGTAATGTCTGATTAAATAACTGTATGAGCCATGTATTTGAAACAACAGTAGAATAAACTTTAAGAAATCACAATAATTTCTCAAATAGCAATAAAAGGTCTAATATAAATGTTCTACTAACATAATAAAGAAAATAAAATTTATCAAAGTATAAAGATGATTTGGAGCTATATGTTTACAATTTTATAAAGAGTCTTGTATGGCAAAATCTGAGTTATGTAAATTAGTATCTCTTTAGTTTAGAGACCATTAGTTTTTGGGTGGTCTTTCAAGACAGGTTCTGCTCTATTAGTATTTTTAATCCCTTCATTTTATTTTTTAGTTCTACTAAAATGTTTATTATCATCTCTATAATTCCTACACATGATATAAATTTGAGAATAGTCGAGAAAAGAGGACTTTTTGATAACATTAGCATTTGGTCATTGTTGACTTAAATGTTTTTTATAATACTGTCACGTGCTATTTAAAGCAATTTTTCATGACAAACTTCCTAGAAATTAGATGGATTTATTCTGTTTGAAAACTTGACTTGCAGACTCATTATAGTAAGAAAGAACTGTTTCAGTTTGTAGTTTGTACTGTAAATAATATCTCAAAGCAGGCTTTATCTATGTGGGTCACGAATATTAAAGGACTGAAAATGTTAGAAGAGAGGAATTTTTTTTATCACTAGAACATGTCAGATCAGAATAAGGATAAATCAATGATGCCTTAGGAATGAAAAGAGTGTGAATGATATTTTATGGAACTATGCTCATTGCAAGCTTTATAAAGTTGACATTATGATTACCCAGTAGAAAGTTAAACATGTAAAGTAGTTGCATGTGTTGTATATATATAATGTCAGTATGTCTTGTGTTTGTGTTGTATTTATAATTAGTCATTAAGTTTTGTGTTTGTATTCTGGCACCATATGGAGTTTACTCATTTGTGTAAAGAAAAATAACATGCAGCAGATCCAGGTTAGTAGCACATAATAAAATTAATTTTTCATAAAGTTTATTGTAGTTGTGACAAGTAATATGTAGATTACACTTTTTATGCTCAGATTACGCTATTTGCTACTTTGATTGTATTTATAACTATCTAGGGATTGGCATCTAGGGCTAAGGATGAACACTGTTGATTTCAGAGTGTTTAGTGTTACTGTGGGTTAATAAGCAGAGGGGTTTCCATATTGTAACTCAAGTTTTCCACTATCAGTTGTTACCAAACTTTGTGGATGACTTGCACATGGGTGGTAAACAAGTATATTGATTTTTGGTGTTAAAAGGTCAAAGGTCATGGTCACTCCAAAAGGAAAAAATTGTTCTGAACAGGAATTTCATTTTCTGACCATGTAATCATAATAGTTTTTGGATGACTTATGTGTTTGGCAAGAAAGAAACCTATTCTTTTGGGGTGAAAATTTCAAAGGTCAGGGTCATTGATGCTTAAAGAAAAATGAGTTTTCCAGAATAACATTTGTTCTAAAGTATCTTCACTAAATTTCATGAATGGTGTTCACTTATGGTAATAACGAAACCTATTGATTCTGATACCTATAAGAGGTTACAATCATGGTCAATGTAATAAGAAAGCAGTGATTTTTACAGAGTACCTTTTGTTAGGACTGCATACTTTGATGAAAAGCCATCCATGATAATTATTTAACAAAACAGCAGGCTTTTGATGTGCCATTCACAATTTTTGTGTTAGTGTAAGTTTAAGGCTGATACAATTAAATTTGGTGAACTGCAAATAAAAAGTTTCATTTAAAAAATAAAATGTAATGAAGACTAAGCTGATTGGTTATTGCTTTTTGAATAGTCACAAATTTGAATTCCAAGTTAAAAAGCATTGTAAATATGGAGCCACATCACCACTGGGTAGATTGATTGGGTTTACGGACCACCTGTCTTGACACATTTTTTTTCACAGAAGGGGCAGTCTCACTTAACAGGTATGAAACGAACACTTAAAGAAAAAGTGAACATACAAATTTTGATTTTCATCCCAGAAGTCATGAGTCATGTAATTAAGTATGTGTGTGTGTGTGTGTATGTATATATATATATATATATATATATATATATATATATATATATATATATATATATATATATATATATATATATATATATATATAATGTCATACTAAATTTTGTTTGTATCCATTTTTTAGGCTGTATGCAGTGATTTGGACCAAAGGAAAGAATTTCAAAAGAGTTGTATGTATTGGATGCATCCCAACTTACCATGGGTCTCTCTCTTTCCAAGGATAGTGCCTGAAACTAAAGTTAGGTTAGACCTGTAGTTCTACATCCATGTGTCATCAACATTTGTCCGAAATAGTAGTGGTCATAGGCATCACTTTGTGGTGGTGACCACATTGTTGTTGACTTAATGTAAATTTATTATACTAAAGTCTTGTGTGATGTTTCACCATCAGTTACAGTATTTTATGAAATATGATGCTTGATAAAATAGCATGGAAAACATTTAAGAATTCACAATGATGATAATTGCAATATTTCCTTGTATTACCAGTTGAGGGAAGGGGAGATTGGGACAAAATAGCTTCACTTGGCATAAGAAGAAATTGATAGATCATTAGTTCGTGCATCTGATAATTTGAGAATGTATGTGATTGTCATTGATTAGAGGCAGTCAAAATTATGATTTTTTATTTCTTTTTGAATATGCCAAAAATGTGAACAAAGGTCCAGTCCAGGATTTTTAAAAGTGATATTTTAAGGCTATTTTTACTGTTAATAAATAATCATAGTAGGAAACATGTATGATAGAGTTATATTCAGCATTATCAAGTAATTTGATTAAAATAATTCATCTAGAGAAAGTCACAGATCTATTTTCTTGTCCTTGAAAAGTAATAGAATAGTAAGAAACACTGCAGGAACCCTGCCAATCAAAGAGGCTTATCACATCCATTTATAAGTAAGGTTTTAAACTTTTTATAGAGAATTCCACTTCTGATAAATCCTTGCCTCAGCACTCTAATGAAGCTAAAATCAAGTGTAGACTTAACCAGGTATATTTTTTTCTCAAAATGACATAAGACAAAATATTGGTAACTAATGCAGTTGCTGCTATGTTTTATTTTGAGCTTAATAATGATGATCATGATAATGCTTGCATCATTGTCATCATTGTCATCATTGATATTCTGATTATTTTGCATGGTCATTTGTCACTTTTATTTTTTTTAAAAACAATGGATCATGTTCAATTTCTGTGATCAATTTCAGTCCAAAAAAACCTACAAACCACCATATATTCTGTTCTAGGCTTTATACATTTTGGAACAAATCTTGGGTTTTGTCATGTATCTTGTAATAAACTGATAAATAATAGATCATCAATTGATTGAAGAAGCTTGAAGTTCTGGAAATTTGAATTTGATCACTAATCATCATTATTATCATCAACATCATCATGTTTTTATCACCATTTTAATTGTCATTGTCATCATCTTTATCATGATTTGTGATTGTATGCCTTATAATGTAAAAGTATTTCTTCAGTTGCATGGCAGAATTAAATCTTACAAAAAATAAAGCTTTACTGTTGGTATCCTATAATTAATGAGAAAAAATCTATTTCTAATTGATATTTTAGAAACTTGAGAGTATATTAAGCATAAATAATTGTTTAGTAACTAATGTATATGTTAAGGAAGTTATACTTGATAACAATTTTGTTGTATTTTTTATTTAAGTTAATGCTTAAATGGATTGGGTTCTTTTTTTTCTGATGTGAAACGTAAGACTAAAAAATTACCTGGACTTTTGTCTGATACAAACTCTTCCAGTTAAGAACAGTTTGGGGGTTTTTTTTGTTGGATTGAACCCTTTTAATTGAAAAAAGATTAATCTCATTGTTAGACAAACAACTGAACTTTGGAATAACACATTTTAAATGGTTTCCATCACAGTTTCACATAAAACTTGAAGATAGATTAATGATAATAGATTCTTGATTCCTATGAAAAGTTTGGAATTTAAAGCAGGATATTAATTTTTGATGTTGTTTATGTCATTTCACAAAACAGATACACATTTTTCAGTCTTATAAGTAATTGTGATTAAGGGAATATTTTGTCTTTTCAGCCAAATTACAACATTCCTCATGGAGAACGACATTCAGATGAAACTCAGGGCAGATTGGTATGTTTCTTGCTTTTGAATGATTATATTAAGAATTATTTTCTAAATATTTCAAAAAAATTCTCAAAAGGTTTGATGTAGTTCATATAAACCCACAAATATTTTGACAATTTTTAACTAGTAAAATGAAGTGAGTGCTTTGTTGTTGTTGTTGTATGGTTTAACACTTTTTCAGCACAAGATAGGCTGTACATGGCAGCCAGTATCAGTGGTAAAGGAAGAACCCTGGAAAATCCTGGAAAGTACCATTGACTCATGAGAAGCTACTGGCAAGGTTTCTCACATACCCACATTGGCCAAACCTGAGACTTGAACCCACACAGACATATGTGAGATGGCAATGATCCATAATGGTGAGTGCTTTAGACCACTCAGCCACTTGGGGCCCCATGTCTGCTTTAATAAGATGGTGTTATAACAATGCACAAAACACCGATAAGGTTTGCAGCTGTTTAATACCTGGTCTTGCAGCATTATTTTCCATTTGATTTTTGCTTCAATTTGTAATAAGGTCAGTGAGATTATAGTCCAGTGTTGTGTGGCATCATGCCTATCATCCAACAGTTAACAATTGATTATACTAAAGCTGTATTTCTAATATAACTGGATCAAACTTAGCTTATATGATTTTATAATGAAGATCTTGGATAAGTTCAGAGTATTAGTGAGGTAATGTCCAATTTCAGTCATATTTTGAAAATGGGCTTGTATCATCATTCACACTGCTGAATTTTCAAGGCATGCAACTGATAATAGCATTGCATGATATTTTGTTACACCTTACTGAAAATTTGTCTAATTTATGGAAAAACACTGATTGCCTTGCTATGTGTGTGTATATATATATATATATATATATATATATATATATATATATATATATATATATACACTACTCAAACTTGCCTTTTTTATATTTCAGGGAGGAAAGCTTTACATCAGTGTTTCATCAGCTGAGGTCTGGGCTGTGTGCATATTTTTATCTTTGTACACATTTATTCACTGTCCTTTTCCTTGGACAAATGGACAGCCAGTCAAAAATGGCTGCCATGGTAACACCAACAACAAGAGGATTTAGAGAATTACTACAGAATGAAGGTATTCTATCACCAGAAATAATATTTATTATCTTGCTTGCACAGTGTAAAAGGAATTTTTTGCAAAATTAGTGAACAGGTCTTGCAAACATAACCTTGACAAGAATGAGTTTTTTTTCTGGCATTTTATTTTCTCATTATCAAAGCCACGCCAACAAAAGCATTTACATTTTAAAAACAATGAATATGACTCAAATCTTTCCTATGTAAAAATGTGAGATCTGTCAGATGCAGATACCTTAGTCGACTCACATCAACTAGATGCAGTCATTTCTTGTAATGCTATTGAACTAAGTGAAACCCTTGATATGTCATATGTTTCTGGTTCATTTTAATTTGATCATTGTTCCATATTTCCATAAATTATATGTAGCCATTCTATTTTATAATACTTTAGGATATTGATAGTATTTTAGTTATTGGTTTTAGGACATAGTTGGATTTTTGATTTTGCAAACTGAGTATTACCAGCATTTGATTAGCTGAAGTATAAAATCATACAAGAAAACCTCCAAACTTCTTTGTGCTTGTAAATACAAAAGTATTCACACTTTTCCTGCATTCCTGCAAATTGTGACCCATTAAATCATGAGTATTATTTTTATTTTATAGGCAAGTAGAACATTTTAGGTACATTGTATTGTACAGCATTCCTATGTTGCTACCTTATGACTGTTTGGTCCACTTTATAATGGAGCCTTTTCAGAGCTTTATGGCATTAAAGTGTGCTTTAATGGCTAAGAGCTGTTCCATTAAAATATACATGAGACCCAGGGAAGGCACTTTTAATGTTGGATACTCACCCATAGATGCAATTTAGAATTTTTTATTTATTTTAATATGAGCTTATAAATTAAAGTACCCAGATGTATATATTTTAAAAACTGCCTAGCCAGGGTACCATGCATATTTAAATGGAACAGCCCTAATGCTTTTTTTTAATTTAGCTTGTTTATGCACACATTTTTGCAATTCTAAGAGCCCTAGACCTGCATAGCATTAAATGGAAATTATAATAAATTATAATAAATATAATTGTCTTTGCATCTATGCCAAACTGAGTATGATGTGAAAATTTATGAAAACTTTTCATGGATTTGATAATTTTTTCAATAAGAAAAGTTTGCTACATTCACATTTGTGTTTGAAAAAGGTTTATACAGTTTGGATATGTATTACATTTGGCCTTCGTTATGTAGAAAATTACATATTTCATTTCAAAAGATATATGATTGATTGAAGGCCTCCATATTTTTCTGTTAAACCAGCATAAAATAAACATGTTAAATGCATTGTTTTATTCAGGTATTTTTTTCACAATGCCCCTTGACAAGAGAATATTGGATAAGAGCAGGAAAGAATCAACTGAAAACCAGGGCATAGAGACTGAATCAAAGTCAGAAGAAGCTGAAGATAAGGACAGGACATGGTAAGACACAGATCATTGCACAGCACGTTTAGTTACAAGAAAGAGTTCAGAAGTAGCTTAATAATGTACCTGTGTGGGTGCATGCACACATACACATCCACACAGTAAAACCTGTCAGTAGGTCACTCATGTGAAAAGATAAGATCTGCTGCTGCACACAAGTGTCTGCTATACACAGCTTCATTTCTTAAAATTGATTTTTGAACAAATATTGTTATTATTATTATTATTACTACATTATCAAGGTTGTTTTATGTGTACTATACAATAAAGTCATAATTATGGGTATTTGTTTTGTAAAAATTAAAAGTATACATTGATCTTAGTTTATTCTCATTGTAAAAACAGCAGCTGGATTGGTCAGTTGCTCAACTTGCCAAGATCAAAATACAGTTGGCTTATGTAAAGATGCCTGTGATGAAATAGACCAAAAGAAGCCATGTATGGCTTTTCTGTGTCACTCGTGAACCACAACTTCACATGACTTGACAGACACACTGTGATATTGAATTATCCCTGACCCTAATGAAAAGGGATGTAACTTGTATATCTTCTCAAAGACAAACTTTTTCTTTAGATATAGCTTTAATTCACAGGCAGATAGATGAACATATATTAATATACATGTCACACTGGCACAAAAGGTGACTTCCATTTCTGCTGCATTAACACATTTACTTTTTCCACCATCTATCAAATGAACTGCTTTAATCCAGTCTGGTAGGAATAAAGATTGCCTTGCTTTCAAAGTTGATATGTTTACACCTTTGAGTTTGGCTGACAGTGTGACTCAAGTACATCATGTACAATTGAGATATGAAACAATTAAACATTGATTCACATGATATGCCTTTTTCTAAACAATACTTTGTTCAGCCTTGCTCATCAAGCTGAAGGAGTGTTTACTTTACATAGAGAAGTCACTGCTGATGCACTCAAGTGACTGTTTAAGGTAGGGTGAAACCATAGTTTGATTAGGAAACACCTGCCTGTGTACTGCAAAAGACAGGTGACCATTCAATGTGGACATTATATTTGATATTTGCTTGTGGTGTGGGGGCAGGGGGAATGAGAATGACTGTTGTGATCAAGTGAACACTGAACTAAGGTGACTGTTTGAATAGATATGACTAGATGAGAGAGAGAGAGAAACACACACACACACACTCACATACATATCATAGTTCTTTCCAGAATTTTCTCTGATTGCTTGGAACATTCTCCTATCTATGAAACAGTACATTAATACTGTTTAAAAAAAATGGTTCTTCACTGTACCTGTTTAATTTGTTTTCAAAACTGTTTTAAACTCTCAGGGATTTTTTAATTATTTTGATAAACATATCTTTAAATGTTAGTTTCTAATTATTTAAGCATCAATTACTTTTTCAGACTGTTCTCTGTATGCAATTCTTTGAAAATGTTTGTTTCAAAATGTAGGTTTTTTTAATGCTTCTGTATGCTTAAATTTCTGATACATCTCTGGCATTATTTTTAATAAAACTTGCTGATAATTATTTGTAATTATCCTCGATAATATGTAATATATGCATGTGGCATGTTGTATACTTCTTGATTAAAAATGGTGAGTACAATATTCTGAAGTAAACAAAAATATGTAACTGGTGGAGTTTTCAAGTTTCTTCATCAACAAAAACAATAATACTACATCAACTATCTGACACATACCACTCTTATATATCATTATATGAACAGTTATCATTTATTTAGACCAGATATTGCAATATCATTCATATCATTTAATTAGACCAGATATTGCAATATCATGTAATTAGACCAGATACTGCAATATCATTTATTTAGACCAGATATTGCAATATCATGTAATTAGATCAGATATTGCAATATCATGTAATTAGACCAGATATTGCAATATTATATAATTAGACCAGATATTGCAATATCATTTATTTAGACCAGATATTGCAATATCATTTATATCATTTAATTAGACCAGATATTGCAATATCATTTATATCATTTAATTAGACCAGATATTGCAATATCATTTATATCATTTAATTAGACCAGATATTGCAATATCATGTAATTAGACCAGATATTGCAATATCATTTATTTAGACCAGATATTGCAATATCATGTAATTAGATCAGATATTGCAATATCATGTAATTAGACCAGATATTGCAATATTATGTAATTAGACCAGATATTGCAATATCATTTATTTAGACCAGATATTGCAATATCATGTAGTTAGATCAGATATTGCAATATCATGTAATTAGACCAGATATTGCAATATCATGTAATTAGACCAGATATTGCAATATCATGAAATTAGACCAGATACTGCAATATCATGTAATTAGACCAGATACTGCAATATCATGTAATTAGACCAGATATTGCAATATCATGTAATTAGACCAGATATTGCAATATCATGTAATTAGACCAGATATTGCAATATCATTTAATTAGACCAGATATTGCAATATCACTTAATTAGACCAGATATTGTGATATCATTTAATTATACTAGATATTGTGATATCATTTTAATTAAACCAGATAGTGCAATTAGATTAGATATTGCAGTATCATTTAATTAGACCAAATATTGTGATATCATTTAATTAGACAGGGGCCCCATGTGACCAAGTTTTCTAAATCGCTCACCATTATGGATCAGTGCCATCTCACCTCTGTGTGGGTTCGAGTCTTGGGCTTGACCATTGTGGGTATGTGAGAATGTTTGCCAATAGCTTCTTGTGGGTTGGTGGTTTTTCCCTAGGTTTTCCCCAGTTCTTCCTCCACCACTGATACTGGACACCATGTATAGGTTATCTTGTGCTGAAAAATAGCATTAAATGCTACAACAAGTTTAATTAGATCAGACATTACATAAATAACATAAAGATAAATCCATTTGAATTGCTCAGAAGGCATTGTGCTGGTGTTTATATTCACTAGAATATTACTGTTAAAATCAAGCATACATGGGGATCTTACATTTTTTTGCCTACAGGATGTAGATAGTAATGTTTGAAACATGTTGGGCTTACTGACCTATTAGTGTTTTGGGAGAACACTGCATGCATGTGTGTGAATGTATATGCATGTGTGTGCACATGTACCTTCATGTATTTGTGTGAAGAAAAAAAAGGGATCACAACTTTTTTTCTGTGGCACCAACATTTTCCATTGATGGAGCCACAAGTATGAGGGTTTCAACACAGATGATGATTCCAAAACCATTGGTAGCACACAAAAAGCCCTAAGATTGCTGTTCTTAAGTAAAAATGGACAACTTTGAAATTTCATTAGCAATTTAAAGCTTCACAAGTGAAGGCATTAGTCTTGTTAAATTGTGTTTACTTTTTCTTGGGTGGTACATATACCCAATCAAATAAGGCCATATATTTGTCACAAAAGAGCCAACTGTTGAAAAAAAATGACTTTTGAGAATCAGTCAACAAAATGTCATTTCAGCATATTTATTGATGCATTTTTATATCAACATAATATGTCATAATGCAAATACCAGATGATTAGCAGGTAAATTCGTGCAATTACATAGTCTGAACCTTATCTTATTTGACACACAGAGATTAGAATACATACTGGTTATTGTCAAAAGGATGAGTTGAAAATCCGATTTCTATGAGTTATTTTTATCTCTCAGAGTCAATATAATGCATTAAGGCAAATGAACACAATTTATCTTCTCAGACAATTTCTCTGTTCTATGTGACTGGATAATGTCACAGGATTACATATTTTCCACCAATACACATATAAAGTGCAAACTGCAGACCGAGACATTTGTTTTGGGTTCAATCCAGACAAAGAATAAAAATAACAACATGCCAGGACAACAGTACTCCGTGGAATCTGATGTTGATAAGTGGATGCAGCCATATTTTTCATAATTATATAGCTGTTTGAGATTAAGGGATGAAACTAGTATCCTTTTATATCATCACCATCAGGTGGGTCACATAGCACATAGAAGGTCTTATTTTCAAGGTTAAGGTTATGACTCAATAATTTCATTTTCATCACTCATTCCAATGTGCTCAGTAGTTTTAAAGCTGTTGGAAATTTCAAGATTACCTTGGTATCCTGATGATTTATCACTTGAAGGTCAGTTGCCTGTTTTATAAACCTCTTTGTAGATTTTTATCATATTTGGCATGAGTCAATGTGAAGCATAAACAATTCATCTTGTGTTTTATTGCCCCTTTTTATCTTATGGTCAAAATCCAAGTCAAAGGATATTTGTGTTGAGGTTTTAGTTAAAGAAATTTTACTTGCTTGTATTTCCTGAACCCCTTGATAGACTCTCATATTGGCATTTTTAAATATGCAGCTAAGAATATTTATTCTATGACACTCTTTTCCCTATGGCATTAGACTTAATGTCACAGTTACAATTTGGAGTAAGGTTTTGTTAATTTTTTTCATTTGCTTATTATGTCCAAATTTGCATGACTGATTTTTCTTCATAATTAGGGATGAATCATCATTAAGTTAGGACATTATGTGACATGCACTTGTGCCCTTTTGAATCTAAGGTCGCATTCGTACCCTTTTTGAATCTAAGGTCGCATTCAGATATAATTTGTTTTAGGGTTTTAGTTATAAAGTGCTTTTATTTGCTTATATCTCATAAACCTCCGATTGATTTTCTTTACACTTGGGTTGAAACAGTTAAAAACCAAGACAACTCATTCTGTGACATACATTCTTGCCCCTTTGATCTTGGGGGACAAGGTCATGGTCATAAAATGTTTGAACTAGGGCTTTGATTGAAGTTATCTCATTTGTTTACATTTCCTAAATTCCTCGATACATTTTGTTGATACTTTAATTGACTCATTACATAGCTGAGACACTTAAATTTGTATCAAACACTCTTGCTCCTATGATCTTGATGTCAAGGTTACTTGTTTTACACAAAACTTTGACTGTGGCCTTTATATTCATCTCCAGGCCCCAGGCCTTTTTGTTAATGCCCTTCCATTCCATTCCTATCCCCCCTCCCCTTCTGACCTGACCATAGGGGGCACAGATTTGGGAATTGAGTGGAACAAGTGCACGAAAGACATATTTAATAGTATAATAATTAAAGATTTAAACCTATTTCTTTTCAGTGCTCCTAAAGGGGAAGATATCAATGCAAGTGCTAAAGAGGAGAGAGATAGTGATGAAGAGGGGGAGCTATTAGAGGCTCATGAAGGGGCATCATTGTGGCTTGAGAGCATTGGTCTGGATAAATCTGAATTTCCTTCTCTAGACCCCCGTAAGGTCAAACTGTATCCTTGTGGAACTGTAATCTTATACGTTCTCTTCCATCCATTTGATTGCCCCCACTTCTATAGCAAAAGGAGGTATATTGTTTTGCTACTGCCCATCTGTACATCCACTGGCATATCCATCTGTCCAAATAAGCTTGTGTTTAAGATTGCATGTAAACCTCTCAACACAGATAAATTTTATTTGGCAAATACATTGTTCTACATATGTGGATGACTAGAGAAGATTTTCAGGCCATTATAGGAATGTTTCGTATTTCTATCTTTTTGACAAAAATCTTAATAGCATTATTAAGCAAAAACCATTTATTATGATGTATGTCATATTTGGTAGACACATATATATATATATATATATATATATATATATATATATATATATATATATATATATATATATATATATATAAATATATATATATATATATATATATTCCTAATTTAGGACTGTTCTTGTAAAATATATTTGGAACCCAGGGAGGACATTTTTAATGCAGAGTAGTCACTCATAGATGCAATTTAGAACTTTGTATCATATGAGCTCTTTAAATAATCACAGTACCCTGGCATATATTGTTTTGGTAAAAGTGCCTTCCCTAGGTACCATGTATGTTTAAATGAAACAGCCCTTAGATTTTCAAGCCATTACAAAAAATGTTCAATTGTTGCACCATTTTTCAATTTTCGGAATTAGATTTTTAACGAATCTTGTTATGAGAGTTAAACTAGAAGCAGGTGTTTTAAAAGTACTCTGTATTAAGGGCTAAAGAGAAATGTAATTGTGAAGTTCTTTTGATTGTGAGCCAGGTCTAAAGGTTACTGGTCTATTTTGTTCATTATTAAATATGATTGTGTCAGGGTTGTAAATAATTTTGGAATTGAAAAAGTTAATTATTCCTTAAATTCTTGAAGTCAGCGTGAAGGTTTTCAGATTGTTGACAATCGTCCTGAGTCACTTGTTTTTATGGATGGTGCTGATGTCCAGGCACTATTTAATTTCCTGTTAAATTATCGCAGCTGTACTGCTACTAGTGGACCCCAGGCAGGCATCCCTCCAACTATACTGGCACCCTCAGCATTTAAAGGGGCTTGTCTCAGAGCTCACAAGGTAATGTTGTCTCAGAATATAATAGGTTTTAAAAATGTTCATTAGCTATCTTTCTCAAGATACTAACTGGTCAGGAACAATAAGGGAATGGACATTTTAGGACTTTAGGACAATTGTTATTGATACAGAGGAGTTACCATAACAAGTGCTGCAGAAAAAGTTTTCTCACACACAAACCAAGGACAAGTGGCTGTTCTAGAGCCACTTGCCTGAAAGATATTTATATATCTTGAAAAAAGAAATCAGCAGGCCCTTTGGGCAAGTGATTATAAAAAAAAGTAGGAGTCCATGTATGATTGAGCTGATGCCAGGCATAAGGTTATTATACTGGAAATTTTCGTCAACAAGTGTGGTCACCATGTAAGTTAGATGAGACCCAAATGAACATATTGAATGACCAAAACTATTCTAATTTCATTTAGTTAATGATATCTAACATAATATAAATATGTATTTTATATTCATTAAATAATTTTAATTTGATTATTCATATTTTAATATTGCAACTAGAATTTCATCACATGGATAATTTAAAATGACACAAATATTTGAGTACGTCTTGATCAGTTGAAACATGATATAAATATGTATGTTCAATCACAAATAAGTACATTTTCAAATAAATTAAAAAAGTAGAGTAACTTAATTTATTTAGAAAAATTTGTTCTGATTGGAAATGATTGTTTACCCTAGACTGGAACAAATAATAACCACCAATTAGAATTTAATATAACATTTTATTGCACGACACACTGGAAGTGCAGCAATCAAATTAAACTCAAATAGACAAGTTAGGAATCAACAGAGTAAATTCATGTAAAAGTGTTTATCAAAATTACGAGTAAAATACTTCCTTATACATGGGGAATACATTTGGAATGTTTCCTTTATGCTGAATATGCAGTTGGGATAAGATAATTAGCATGAAATTAGTGAGGTGGGTGGGTTGGGGACATTACAAATCATGTTACCATGTGTTATTTGTAGAAGGAAGCAGGTGTAGTCAATATCTTTTTCTTTTAAAATGACAAAATTAAGTGCCTTTGCCAACAACATGACTCAGATGAATTCTCAGTTTAAAAAATAAAATAATAATTTTTGTGACTTTTGAATATTAAAGCAACTTGTATAGGATAGGTATCATGTTGAATGGATTATCCACCTCTTGTATTGATAATTGCATTGATAAAGTATATGTATTGGTGCATTAATATATCAGTGAATTGTATAATCCCTACAAGTATACTGATAGGAAAAAGTGTATAATAGATTTTTTTGAGTGAAATCCAAAATCATATTGCAGCAAACAAATGAATAGTTGGTTTGCCAGCAGCCAGTACTTGTTAGTTCACACTTTTCATTTTGTTTTATCATGCAGAGCTGTGTATATTCATTTAAATAACATTTAGAACAAAAAAAGGCATTTTGTTTTACATGAAAAAGCTGTTCTTCATATAAAGTGCATTGCAAAAGTTCTGATATTTTGGTCTGTCCTTTAAGAACAAGTGTCTGTTTTATAGTGATGTATAAAGCAGCTTTACTGTTTTATTAGACACAATTGTAAGGAGTTGAATTCATAACATGTCTCTAGATTAAAACGTATTGTGGATTTAGCTTGAAGCCTGGATTTTCTTGCCAGTGAAAATAATAAATTTGTACTTATGTTATTCACATAATTGTTATTTTTCAGTTATGCAGCAATAAAGTACAAAGTTGTTTTTAGTAAATCACAGACCCAGTTTTGTTCCCCTCTTCAAGTCTATAGTAATAAGCTTGGTATAAAACCACTATGGATACTGCATCTAGAATGATATCACAATGGAACAAGGGACCATAAGTCAGAATTTGGTGAAGTGTGACATGGAATCCTTCATAATGATTGAAAAACAAATAAGTCACCAAACTTTCTTTGTTTGATCTGAAAATTTATATAGTCGATGAAACTTATGTATGCTGTTGAATATAAAGTTACGACCATAAATATGAGGCATATACATTAAACATGTGTGTGTGGTTGTTTTTATCACTAATTTGCTAAATGAGAGCATTCCAAAAATGTGATTGTCTTGGCTATGAAGCATGGCTGAGATAGAGGCATCCTCTTTTAATTGCTGTAGTTGGTGTTGGTGTTAGAGTCACAGGTGTCTGCATTGAATTTTTGCATTTGCCTCTGTTTATGAAATTGTTTCATGCACAGTCCTGCAACTTGATAGTTACATCTAAGAGCATACTTAATGCTGACAAAAGTAGGTTATAGCGACCTGCTTTTAGTACCCCTGTAATGTTAAATTTTTATATTTAGCTCCACATCTTAGTTGCATGTACAGCCATCAGACTAAGTAAGTGCATTCATTTCAAGGACGTACATTTTACAAAGGATATGTTACAGTGATGTATTTCTAGATCTGCTTCTTGATGATGGGGCAAGATCTAGCACTGCAGAAGTTATTTATTTTTACATGAATCAATTTTCTCAAGTCTATTTCATCCCTTCATTATTTCAGGTCAAGTATACAACAGCAAATCAAACTATGGTAGATGGTAAAGCCACAATAGCTCATATTGCAGAAATCACAGGACCTATCCTACCTGACAATACTAACAGCCTGGTCAATTTATTACACACAACTCAAAAAAGAAACTTTGGCATGGTCTTTCATAGTCACGAACCAACAGCAGCCTTTAATTTGCCAAATTTTCAGTCTTTATGGAATGGGACTACAGATGATGATAAAGAAGTGCCTTTTACTGCAAAGAGAAAATACAGCCATTTCATGACTATCCCTGTGTCAGAGGATAGGGCTACAGCCATCAAGGAAATTGTTTCTTCGCTGGACGGATTCACCTGGTCAACATGACCAGGAAGAGAGAATCTATAATTTATAAAAAAATACCTTTGTGGTAGCTACATTTTTGTATTTATATTCTTCTAAGGTCATTTCCTGAAGGTGGCTGTTATTTTAAGCAACAAAACACCATTAGTTTAAAGTGACTAACGAGAGAAAAGAATTGCTAGGTTCACTTTACTGCCCTAGATTGCCCTAAAATTTTGTTTAAAAAAAATTAGTTTTAATGAATAGTCTTATCTCTGTCATAAAATCTTATAATATTGACAAGAGTTCATATTGGTACTGCTCTGATGTCATAGGCATGTGACATCACATGACAAAATTGGTAGTTTAACCAAAAACATAAACTTATGAGGGACATTAAACATAAATTTCATGCATTGCCCACATATATATTTTGTCAGATGGTACTAAAGGCTAATTATGACACAATGTGAAAGAACTAAGTTAGGCTGTAGCAATAAAAACTTTTAGTTGTCTAACAAAATGCTATATTTTGTATGAATGGGATCAGGGTCTTTGATAGCTATTATGTAGCAACAATTTACTTGATTCCTAAAACACTGATACAACATACTTTCATTATTCCCATGATGTGCCAGTTTGGAATGGGGTACATTATTGTCTCACATTATTTCATTTTCCTAAATAAATTTCTTTGTAACTGCCATTTTACTTAATTCTTTGATTTATTACATATCGCAGGGGTCAAGCTAGACTTAAATTTTAGGGAGAAGTGACTTCTCCTTTTGGTCAGAACAGGGAGAAGTGGGAGTTAATCAGGGAGAAGTGAGACCGAAACAATAAACACTTTATATATATATATATATATATATATATATATATATATATATATATATATATATATATATATATATATACAGAGAGAGAGAGATGCATTATCATATTTTAATGATGTGCTTTATTTCTTGGTATGCTTTTAACAGTTTTAAGCAATGCCTTATTTTCAAGTTAAAAATATTTATTATTTGTGAGTATCAATATATTTTGTACACATATAAAAAAATTATATTCATACCCATTCTATTCATACTAAGTATATGTGTTTTTGATTTGAAGTAAATGCAGTTTATTTTGGCTGTATGACTTGAAAATCACATATGAAGCTATACATTGCAATTAATTTTCACTGATTGAAGTAACAAGATTAGAGCCTTGTAAATGCAAGTTGGTAAAAATGCTTAATAAACTACCACTTAATTATTTTTATTTTTCATAAGTTTTGTGTGCAAGTGCAGTCTAAAAGATTTCTAGCATTCTTTGAAACAACCCCTAATACATGTACATAGGAATAAATGCACAGGTGACTTCAAACCACACTGTTCGTCCTGATTTCATTGTTCTCGATAAAACATTAATGTAACTATTCATAAACAACACAGTGAAGCACTAAAGTCGACATATAGCTAAACTGGACTTTTTTTTTTTTTTAACCATTAGCGAAAATCCAAGAATTGGTCTTGCACAGAGCGAGTGCTGCATCTATTTTTAGACCGGGGGAGGGGGCGGTCTCGAACTGCACACTTTCTTGCTTCGTTACAAAAACCAATTAAAAGTTCTGCATATTTTTTGGTTTGTCTACCTACTGGTAATAATGACATGGATTGGTTAAATATTATTTGCTTCATTACTATATATATTTTTCGTATTTTCACAGTTTGATGAAGTGGTATATCAAATACACAGCGATGTCTGCCATTAAAATTTCATTTACGGTTTCAAACTGATTTTATACAGAAAATATGCAAATATGGCTGTTTTAATCTCCATTTATTAAAAATAGGATATAAATTAGAGAACGCTCTTCACCGATCATATTTTTAAAAGCAAATTGCTATTTGCATATTGATGTTTAAATTTCTTCGAAACAGAATTTGGCATCTTTTCATCATAGCACAGTAGTCCTAACTTCATGAAATCAAACAGTGATATCTTGCTCCTGAAAAGGGTTAATGGTCAGTTAGCTGTTAAAACTTGCATGTGAATGTGTAAGAATTTCTTTGTTGCCATAAGCTGATTGGTATCAACACCACGTAAATACATTTCATTTGGCGTTGGGTTACAGCATTGCTAGAACTTACTGGCTACAGCGAGGGGGGCATCTCAAAGTCATAGTCTACAGTCATATTACGTCCGAAAAATCAGAGGGCGAAGTCGTTTTCGCATTCATAACAGAAGAAGTCGAAGTTTACGCTTCTCAGGCGACTTTTTCGCCCACTTCGCCTGGTAGCGTGACCCCTGATATTGTATCTAAAGAATAGAAAATGAATCTTGCCTTTGTAAATAGTTACCATGTGTTTGCCCCACTGCATTTACGGTTATTCATGACCATGACTTGTCATTTGCCAAGCCTACAAGATAAAACAACAACAATATTCCTTGTTAACTTTTTTCCTCTCAATGGGAGTGAGTGGGTGGAAGAACTAGATATAGCTTTTATGATTTCATAACTTTTATGGCTGTTCTAATAAAACATATATCCCTCCCCAGGTGGATGGCACTTCATAAAAACTTCTGTAGGTGGTTGTGTTTCAAACTATTTTGATTCTGATAGTGGAAAGTTGATTAAGAAAATCACTTCAGTTGTGGGCTGTGTTAACAAAATGAGAAATCGCTGGTGGGGTTGTCATAAAAAAAACCCCAACCGAATATATATTTTAAATCGCATCTAACCTCCTCCTAACGATCTAACGCAAATAAAAAGGTGGTTCAAAATTATGCCAGTACACGCAAGTGCACCTAATTTGTACGAATTCACGTACTTTTAAAGCAGTAATACACATTCCGCAAATTACGTCAACATTACAATTCTAAAACGTGCTTTGTGCATTATGCAATTTTTATTAAACTTTTAACTTTAAAAGTGCATTTTGTGACATTCGCGCTGCCAGTAGCAGTGTAGCAGCGCTTGATGCGACAATATTCAGGATGACATGTTAAAATAGCTGGATACTTCTGTTCGGCATGAATGGCTGTTACACTAACTTTGATTGGTTCATTGGCCATGCTACAAGCATTTATGGGAATTTTAACCTTACTTATTATTTTAGTTTTACAAATGCATGTTTCAAATAAGGGTCAGACATGAAATCAAAATGGCTGAATCACAACAGGGTTTGTTGTCAGACGATGTTTTCAGTCTGAAAATACTGGCTAGTGATAGCTATGATGACAATGAATTTCATGTATATCTGTCTGTTGGACATTGGGAAAATGTCACTGGAAATACCAGTGTGGTGATTTTGAGCACAAAAATTGATGTGGAGTGCGAGTCCGATGTAAATGTTGGATGCACGGAATACTCATGTCGGAACAAGCAGACTATGGGAATGTTGGACTTAAAACCCTAATACAACATTATGGAAGAGAGAAAACCTAGCATAAGAGGCAGCAATGCACTGATTCGTGAAAGTGAATCTTTGGCAGAGCTCAAGTTAGTGAAAACTATTCTTTTTTTGGAACAGAGATATCGAAGACAATACCCATTGCCATGTAGCTACAATGTCTTAGCTTCAACTTGTTTTTTTCCACAAGATAGGACTAAGGGTACTAATATTAGTACTAATGACCATAGGGCCATACATGTGAGATGTTGAAAATTGCACAATCATAAAGAATAGTAACTTGTTCAGGCTAGTTATGCATATGTACTTCAGACAGTGAAATGGAGTTCTCAGCACAGAATAATATTCATACACAGAGGAGGAGGATCATATTCAAAAACAATCAACATATTAATGCTCATAGTGATGCTCATAGTGTACATCAGAGAACCCCCATACAACATAATTAATTGTGTAAATCTATAGTTGCCATAACCACTATGGCAACAAAAGAATAACGAGACTAACTTTCACATCATGCAGATGTATTATTAAATGAAGTACATGCTCTCTATGTGCAAAAATTAAATGACATTCAGCATAAGAAACTGACTGAACTGTGTAAACTTGAAGTAAGATGGATAAAATTTGTCCTGTTTGTGTTTGGTTATTCCTATGTATATTTTGAGGATGATAATATTTTCTGCAGACCTTTTGGCACTTAGTTCCAAGCCATCATTTGGTATTTGTATTACAAATTGGATTACTGTTATTTAGTACACAGCATTTTGAAGCAGTGTTATTAACTGATGATGAAATTGATGAAAAATATATTTGATGTCATTCCGATATATGGATTCTATACTACACTAATAATCTGTTTCATCATGATTCATGTTTTACCATCTCCTTTAGTTTCACTGGTACCAATACTCTTAATAAAATTGTAACTTCTATTTTCTTACAATCCAACAATTTGTGATCATGTATTAAAGGTTTGATAAAAGTAAAATGTGCATAGTTTTGTTATAAATCTAAAACTAATTAATTAGCAAGAGCCTAATGTGTGCAAACATTGTTGCTCTATTACAGAGTGTTGTTAGAAAAAACAGAATAGTTGCACAAGATGTATTTTGCTTAGTTGTAGAACCAGCACTCATATTGTAACCACATATTCCATTTCAATAATACTATCATTATTTCTGCATAGTCCTATCAGTTTTTCCCAAGTGGTATCAATTTCCTGATCTGATGTTCGTTTCATTTGCAATTTTTACATGTCATTAATTCTCAATATCATTAAAAAAAACAATATAATCTGCACCAAATTGGTTGTTTGGGAAAAAATTTATTTTTTAACCCAAAAATCACTGAATCTATGAGTTCTGGCATTAAAGTCTCACAGTACATTAAATAAATTTCACCTTTGGTCTATTCATATCTTGAATGTGATGGAGTAACATGGCTCCAAAATAAACACATCAATTTTAGAACCTTTTCATTGACTATGAATCAAGTATATTATCCGACCAAACTGAATTGTTAGAAAAATTTTAATTCTTTTGACAACATCATAAATAGCTGTCAAATATGGAGTAAGCCTATGGTCTTCTGCCATACCAACCAAGACCCCCCCACCATGTGACCATGCCCAATGACATCACAGTAATAATCGATATACAACTAAAGATGACATCTCTTCAAGTATTTTGATTTCAGTAGAGCCTTAATAGAGTGGAACAGTAATAAAGAGTGACAGATATACAAGTGTTATAGAAATATTTAACAATGGCTATTCTTTACGCCACCACTTCCTCATTAGAAATCACTCACATACACAAAACTTTGATTAAATCCTGAAATCCTGGCCGAATCCCTGCAGGGTAAATAACTTGACCATTTTATTTGATTTTATTGGTCTCTGGTTATTCCATTGTATTTCTGTCACTTGAACATTATCTTACAGTGTGTCAATTCAGTATGGTCGAAATTCAACCATTGAGAGTTGTTGAAGGACTAGCATTACTACAGGTACAAAAGAACGAGAACCATACTATAAATCAGTGAGAAAAAAAATAGAGTTTGACTGTCCCTGACTGGTTGATAATGAAAATAAGATTTTAATGAAAAGAATCTTTTGAAAGCTTGTCCTACATATAACTAATAAAAGTCAGGGACATTGTTTTATTAACATAATTTTTGTCACTTTACAGACCTGAGTTTGGAAGACTCATTACTGAAATCAGCAGCTGACTTTTCTGTGTAGTATTGAAAGTACACATTTCAAATTTGTGTCAATCCAGAAAATGGTGCAGCTGTTATAGTTTTCTTTTCACAGAAGCTGTCTTCATAGATGTGTCTATACTGACACGAATGTGATCATGCACACTCAAAATTTTAAGTTATTGAATTTTAATATCATGGTGCTTGCACAGGTTTACAATGGGAACTGAATTTGTAAAGTGGGTTTAACTTTTGAGTTTTGTGCAGAAACATGGAATCCGAGAAAAGAATACATTCAAACTGTAGAAGTTTTCTATCTTGGATTTAGTCTCCCCATTGCATTTTACATTGATATGCATATTCACAAATAGTATAGTAGTAGGAAAAGTAAGTGACAAATTTAGATACATATCATAAACAAGACAAACAATATGTGGGGGGACAAGATCATAAGAACAGGCTGGAATGGAGAAGTATAATAACAACAGTAATGAGTAGAAGTGTGCATCTTTTTTATGAGTGCAACATTATTTTCTCAGCTGCAGTAAGAAATTACATCAAAGGGAAAACAATAAAGGGTATACCATTAACCACATGAATTTAGGTACTCAAATTGATTTTAACATTCTGGTTATATCTTTCAGTCTCTTTCTGTCCATTCTGGTGATTATGTCCACTGAATCAGTATGATTGGGAAAAAAATCTGGCAAATTTAAAGATTGAAAAAACTTTCAGCAGATTATGATTATACACTATACTTCTACCTGAGAGACGTGAATAATTTCATTTCTTGATTTGTTGATTCTGGTTGTGGCTCAGTTCAAATGCATCATTGAAAAACACTGATGCATTCTCATAATTTTGTTACAAATGCTTAATACAGATGCACATTTCCAGATATCTGTGCATAAGTTATAACAGTTCTGGTTGGAACATTGGACTTTGCTAGAAAAACTTTAAGTGAGCTACAATGTAAACTTTTTGGCAGCATGTGATGCAGGATTGCTCAAGACTTCTCCATCTTGTATGTTTACCATGAACAATCCATTTGTACCAACTGATGATGACTTTTATGTAACTGTCAGGATGGCATAATTGACAATATTCAAGGTCTAAAAAAATTACTAGAAACAAAGTTTATAAACTCGTACAGCTGTGGCAAAAATGATCTGTGAGATGTGCAAGAGATCAGTAAAAGCAAACACCTTAGTACAATTAGGCCTCTGTTGATTTGATGTTTATCTCAACAGCCAAAGTCATTTAGACACAAGATCTCAGGTTTCGATAGAGCATTCCTTTACACCATTTTCAGATGAAGAGAATCTATATATGGCAGCCAATTTTACTGCTGAAGAAAATCCAAGTACTTTTGAGACAGGAAACACCACTTATGTAGAACCACTGACCTTCTACAACTAGCATCATTCTCATTTACACATTGGATGATTGGAGGCAAGTAATCACATGAAAAGCATCTTATACCACTCTGTCTTGGAAGCTCCTCAGATTTGTATCACAAGACAAGCAGCTTATACTCTGCCATGAAGGCCCCTCAGACCATATGTATATGTACTCTGCCATGAAGGCCCCTCAGACCATATGTATATGTACTCTGCCATGAAAGCCCCTCAGACCATATCTGTAAGTCTCATATGAAAGACTAGAAGTGGGAGATAGAACTTGTGACAACTGGCTTAAAAGTGCAGAATGTTACTGATAGGCCAGCAGTGATGATGATGATGCTGTTGAAAATACAGTTAACTGCAATGACACTGATTTTTTGAATACTCTTAGAAAAAACAATTCCTTGACTTTCATCCATTTTTTAAAAAATATAATTTATGATATAAAATGTTTGACTTGCTATATTTTTAAAAAAAAACTTAAATGTTCGTAGTGGTTGTCCATAAAGGACGTCTGCAGATAATACCTGTTTTCCAACACCCCTCTCCCCTTGTCCACTTTTGTTCGCATGTGACTTACCCACCCACCCACAGGCTGCGGACATCCCCATCTAGCAGGGCTGATATGTGGCTCATGTAATCAACCTCTAGCACTGGAGTCCAGACCTATGTATTCATGCCAACCCATTCATATATATTCTGTGGCACAAATGATACAAATTGAGATTTACAAAAAATTTATACCTAGGTATAACCCATAAAGGACATCCGCAAAACATACTGGAATACATGCAGTAAGTGTAAAGCAGCTGTTCAACACAATATCAAAACAAAAAATACTAATGTGCAGACATCTGCAAGGTCATTTAAACCCCCTCCTCTTTGTCCACATTTGAACACCCCCTCCCCACATGTTTGCAGGCCTCCTTTATGGATGATCCCTTACAAGAAATGATATAGTGTAAAAGTAGACAGAAATAATGTGACATCACTTTAACAGGCATTAATGATTTTTTTCTGACAAATCATTATAAGTTTACCAAAACATTTATTAAAAATAAATAATGTAATCATAGCATCTGACCACACATTTAATGCAATACAAGATTTAACTATTATTCTCATCAAAAGCAGCATGCCTGAGAACAAAGTAAAATAGCAAAACATAGTGATCACTTTAGTAAACACACAGTTTAGTAAGGATACAAATTCATGATTTCTGTATTAGAATTGAAATCCCTAATATAAAATCTATATTCATGGACATTAAATTAGTAGTTAAGGGACTGATCAATGACGTCTACAAATAAGCTACCAAGAAAATTTTTGATTTCACAGTATCAGAGATGCATATGGCTGACAGATAAACAAACAAAAGTACAAAAGATTGATTATAATGAATGAATACAAATAAAAATATGCAGTAGATTATATGATCTGTAAGAATTTAGTAAATTACCTCTAGCCAGCTGTCATTTAAATCACTTCGGTCCCCAACCCAATATTAAAATCGCTTCTACCACCCACTAACCCATAGCCAGAAATTATGTAAAAATTAATATACTTCTGTAGGGGACAGTGTTTTTTTTATTAAAACATATCTGACAGTGGGTCATAATTTTTTTTAATTGCTTCTGTTGTGGGTTGGTTGATTTTGAAAGTGCCTTCCTCCCCGGGGGTGGTTTGTTTTAATGGAACAGCCCTTAATAAATTTGTTCTCTTTTCATCCATATTTCTATCTTTGTGCATAATCACATGTATTTATCCACATGCTAGGATTAAGCCTGCATATGGTCACCTTTATTTGTAATGATTTTTCTATTAAAGTTGAGTGTATTCTATGAGAACACTTGGGAGAAACATTTATTAATGAACTGTCCTTTCTAGATGGATCCAAGTATTGCATATGGGTGGTACAGAAAATAGATGTCTGATGTATACAAGCATTAAAAAGATTATGTAGATTAGGTTTATTTATTTATTTATTTAATATCCAACCTGATGATTAAGTTGTGTATCTTGGGATAAAGCATGCCATTTAAAGTAAGGAGGCAGAAATATGGACAGCAACACCAGAAAATTCTGCGAATTAGTGAGACTTGAAAGATTAATTGTACCAGTTATGCTGATATCGCTGTGTATTGTCTTTGCAACACAGCTGCTTAAAAATTCAGAATATGTATCAAAACTACCCATAGAACTTTATCACAAATATTCACCAGCATTTTCTAGTGTGGATACTGTCAATAGCTGATTAATATACCATTTTTATGCAATCAAAATTCTCTTTGCCAGTAATCCCACATGAAGTTCTGACATTTGGTGTGTCCTTTAAGAACAAGTGTCTGTTTAATAGTAATGTATAAAGCAGCTTTACTGTTTTATTAGACACAATTGTAAAGAGTCGAATTCATAACATGATTCTGGATTCAATTGTATTGTGGATTTAGCTTGAAACCTGGATTTTCTTGCCAGTGAAAAAAAATAAATCAATTTGTACTTATGTTATTCACATAATTGTTATTTTTCATTTATGTAGTCATAAAGTACATAGTGGTTTTTAGTAAATCACAGACCCAGTTTTGTTCCCCTCCAAGTCTGTAGTAATACGTTTGGTATAAAACCATTATGGATACTACATCTAGAATGATATCACAGTGGAACAAGGCATCATAAGTCAGAACCTGGTGAAGTGTGACATGGAATCTGGAGTTGAAAATCTTTCATAATGATTGAAAAACAAATAAGTCACCAAACTTCCTTTGTTTGATCTGAAAATTCATATAGTCGATGAAACTTAATGTATGCTGTTAAATGTAAAGTTACAACCATAAATACAAGGCTTATACATTAAACGTGAGAGAGAGAGAGAGAGAGAGAGAGAGAGAGAGATCACTAGTTTGCTAAATGAGAGTATTCCAAAAATGTGATTTTGTCTTAGCTATGAAGCATAGGTGAGATAGTGGCACCATCTTTATATTGTTGTAGTTGGTGATGTTATAGTCACAAGTGTCTGCATTGAAGTTTTGCATTTGCGTCTGTTTATGAAATAGTTTCATGCACAGTCCTGAAAATTGATAGTTACATCTGTTAGCATACTCACTGCTGACAAAAGTAGGGTAAAGTGACCTACTTTTAGTACCCCTATAATGATGTTAAATTTTTATATTTAGCTCCATTGCTCAGTTGCATATACATAACTGATTAACATAATTTTTATGCAATAAAACATTCTTTTGACTATTAATAGCACTTGAAGGTTAAGTAAGAAAAAGCCAAGAAAATTGGATGGACTAAAGGGATAAAGGGTATTAAAACTTACATCTGAACCTGAACACAAGTTTAAACTTGAACAATTTGATTGGAATTATTCAAGATTTACACAAGTTTAACCAATCAAATGTTGTAAGTTGGGGTGTAAAGTTAAGGACCTGAATGCCCAAACTATAGCCACACCATCATAGTTCCAGTCAATTCTGGGCTCATCCATTTAGTTCTCATCTTCCTATATTTGACATAATGTTCAATGAATAGCATTTTCACATCTTAACATGCCATTGATACAAAACATTCAGAATGGACAATAATATAGAGCTCACCAATTGCATCCGAAATTCTTTCTAAATTTTCTCTTCTTTTCAATATAGTACCTACATAAGTATGAAAGTAATTTTGTCAGATTTCATATGGATGGCAAAAATTCCATTTTGAAAAATTTATCTTTTTGTCATTTCTTATATTCAAATTTTTTAAAAAATATTTGTTTCATTGGTTACAAAGCACCCACATGAAATGTATGTTGAAACACTGATTTGCTCTAATAGGATTATGACCTTTGGTGACAAAAAGTTTACTTTCGGTTGATATTGTACAATGTTTTGTATGTCTGTACCAGCATCAATGCTCCCCATTTGAGAATAGATAAATAAATAAAATAAGAGAAAACAGGGTCATAATGCCAATATCTTGGGTGGACGAATTCGGTTTATTTTCAGCATTTTATAAATTATGGTACTGTAAGCCCTTTTAATGACAACTCTTCATATCTTTTATATTTGAATTATTAACTTTAAGATATAAGAATTGTGAGTAAAATACTATTTTGAAATGAAAAGCTACTGATTTCTTCCTTATCCTTAGCAGTTTTGAGTGGAAATGCCAAACAAAAAAGCGAGGTATTGATGTCATTTGTTTGAGCATCGCAAATGGGTAAAGTATTTTCTTTTTTATAAATATATCCAAGGAAAAATCATTTGTATAAGTAAAATAACTTTGCTTGAATTTGTGTGTGTGTGTGTGTGCTATAAACTAAAATGAAGCAATAGAGTTATATGGGAATTTTGACAAAAAAGTGTAGTAGTGATCATGAATTTCAGCAGATAATTTATAGAGAGGAAAAAAATACTGGAAATAAACTACAAACGGTGAATGTTTGAGAGAAAAATATTGGAAACAAACTACAAACAGTGAATGTTTGAAAGAAAAATTTTGGAAATAAACTACAAACAGTGAATGTTTGAGAGAAAAAATATTGGAAACAAGCTACAAACTGAATGTTTGAGAGAGAAAAATAAAGGAAACAAACTACAAACAGTGAATGTTTGAAAGAAAAAATTTTGGAAATAAACTACAAACAGTGAATGTTTGAGAGAAAAATATTGGAAACAAACTACAAACAGTGAATGAGAGAAAAATATTGGAAACAAACTACAAACAGTGAATGTATGAGAGAAAAATATTGGAAACAAACTACAAACAGTGAATGTTTGAGAGAAAAATACTAAAAACAAACTACAAACGGTGAATGTTTGAGAGAAAAATATTGGAAATAAACTACAAACAGTAAATGTTTGAAAGAAAAATATTGGAAAAAAACTTCCAACAGTGAATGTTTGAAAGAAAAATATTGGAAATAAACTACAAATGGTGATTGTTTGAGGGGAAAATACTGGAAATAAACTACAAACAGTGAATGTTTGAGAGAAAAATATTGGAAACAAACTACAAACAGTGAATGTTTGAGAAAAAAATACTGGAAACAAACTACAAATGGTGAATGAGAGAAAAATATTGGAAACAAACTACAAATTGAATGTTTGAGAGAAAAATATTGTAAACAAACTACAAACTGAATGTTTGGAGAAAAATAAAGGAAAAAAACTACAAACAGTGAATGTTTGAAAGAAAAATTTTGGAAATAAACTACAAACAGTGAATGTTTGAGAGAAAAATATTGGAAACAAACTACAAGCAGTGAATGTTTGAGAGAAAAATACTGGAAACAAACTACAAACAGTGAATGTTTGAGAGAAAAATATTGGAAATAAACTACAAACAGTGAATGTTTGAGAGAAAAATATTGGAAACAAACTACAAACGGTGAATGTTTGAGAGAAAAATATTGGAAACAAACTACAAACAGTGAATGTTTAAGAGAAAAATATTGGAAATAAACTACAAACAGTGAATGTTTGAAAGAAAAATATTGGAAATAAACTTCAAACAGTGAATGTTAGAAAGAAAATATTGGAAATAAACTACAAATGGTGATTGTTTGAGGGGAAAATACTGGAAACAAGCTACAAATCGAATGTTTGAGAGAGAAAAATAAAGGAAACAAACTACAAACAGTGAATGTATGAGAGAAAAATATTGGAAACAAACTACAAACAGTGAATGTTTGAGAGAAAAATACTAAAAACAAACTACAAACGGTGAATGTTTGAGAGAAAAATATTGGAAACAAACTACAAACAGTGAATGTTTAAGAGAAAAATATTGGAAATAAACTACAAACAGTGAATGTTTGAAAGAAAAATATTGGAAATAAACTTCCAACAGTGAATGTTTGAAAGAAAAATATTGGAAATAAACTACAAATGGTGATTGTTTGAGGGGAAAATACTGGAAATAAACTACAAACAGTGAATGTTTGAGAGAAAAATATTGGAAACAAACTACAAGCAGTGAATGTTTGAGAGAAAAATATTGGAAACAAACTACAAACAGTGAATGTTTGAGAGAAAAATATTGGAAATAAACTACAAACTGAATGTTTGAGAGAAAAATATTGTAAACAAACTACAAACAGTGAATGTTTGAGAGAAAAATATTGGAAGTAAACTACAAACAGTGAATGTTTGAGAGAAAAATATTGGAAACAAACTACAAACAGTGAATGTTTGAGAGAAAAATATTGGAAACAAACTACAAACAGTGAATGTTTGAGAGAAAAATATTGGAAACAAACTACAAACTGAATGTTTGAGAGAAAAATAAAGGAAACAAACTACAAACAGTGAATGTTTGAAAGACAAATTTTGGAAATAAACTACAAACAGTGAATGTTTGAGAGAAAAATATTGGAAACCAATTACAAACAGTGAATGAGAGAAAAATATTGGAAACAAACTACAAACAGTGAATGTATGAGAGAAAAATATTGGAAACAAACTACAAACTGAATGTTTGAGAGAAAAATACTGGAAACAAACTACAAACGGTGAATGTTTGAGAGAAAAATATTGGAAACAAACTACAAACAGTGAATGTTTGAAAGAAAAATATTGGAAATAAACTTCAAACAGTGAATGTTTGAAAGAAAATATTGGAAATAAACTACAAATGGTGATTGTTTGAGGGGAAAATACTGGAAATTAACTACAAACTGAATGTTTGAGAGAAAAATACTGGAAACAAACTACAAACAGTGAATGTTTGAGAGAAAAATATTGGAAATAAACTACAAACAGTGAATGTTTGAGAGAAAAATATTGTAAACAAACTACAAACAGTGAATGAGAGAAAAATATTGGAAGTAAACTACAAACAGTGAATGTTTGAGAGAAAAATATTGGAAACAAACTACAAACATTGAATGTTTGAAAGGAAAATATTGGAAATAAACTACAAACAGTGAATGTTTGAGAGAAAAATATTGGAAATAAACTACAAACAGATAATATTTGAGGGAAAAATATTTAAGCTTTGTTTTCGACCTGTAGACTAAACTGTCAGATTGTCTGCTGGTACACCCAGGCAGTGTTTCAACTGCAACTTGCTGTCAAATTGTCTGGAAGTACACCCTAACAGTTTCAACTGCAACATGCAGATAGGTCTACAACTTCTACTAAAAGATAAAAAAAACTAAAAACAGAATTATTGTTTAAAAAGGAGTATGAGTAAAGTCATTTTAGAGATAACAAGTGGTAACTATGTTGAAATAAAGAAAAGAACAAAGATGTTTATATCACATACAATACTGTGAATCTTGTAAGAAATAAAATCGACTATATTGGCATACTATACTATCCATTTTCGAAAGATACAACCTCTTAATCTGTGTTGGAGACAAGATGTCTGAAGCATTAAGCATAGAGTTCTGTTGAACATGGAAACAGTCTTCAGAAACAGAAATCCATTCTAAACATTATATATAATAGTAACACTATCTAGAAATCGACAATACTGATGATTGAGTAGAATAGATTTGTACATGTTCTTGTGTTCAATGTCAAGAGAACTATTCTGCATGTGTCAAACAAGTAGTGTAATTTTGTAAATTACTTTGCTAGACAATTGATTCATATTTCTTGGCGACCTAACATTAGTATACATAGTTTCAGTTTTGAGAAGAAAAATAAAATGGAACAATTGTGCTATATTAATTTATTCTTTCCACCATTTTGAAATAGAAGAAATCAAGATTTATATAGTAATAAAAAATGGAACCCAAATTTTGGTTTAAAATGCTTTTCAAAAAATTATATGAAAGGACTAGGAAAAACATCATCAAAATACACCCAAGGAAAAACTAGGTTTTTTAAATGTTATTAAAAGAAATTATTACCTTTTCCCCCCCCTATGGAACTTTAATAAAAAAAATTATTGAAAGAGCAGGTAATTGGAAAAAACTTAAAAAACACCCCCCTTTCCTTTTTAGAAAATTTAACTCGAAAAAACCTTTTTTGAAACAAGATTGTAATTCACCAATACTTTAACATGAAAAAGAATGGAAAAGAAAAATTTTTTGCATAGAAAAATTAGCAAGACCTAAATTGAAAAAAGTTTATTCACCTGAAAAATTCGGGGACAATGTGAAAAATGGTTTGAAAAGATCAAAATCTTTTCAAAAAATGATTTTTTACAAAAAATTTAAAAAAAAGAATTTTCAACACTAAAAAACCCAATACAAACCAAATGGGGATTAACCCCTTATTAAAAAGAAACTTTTTAATTAATAAACAAGACCTCTTCTACAATTCAACAATTACTTATCACAGGGCACTATAACCTTGCGGGGACACTAAGTGGGCATGAAAAATTAAAACAGACCAACTTAACCAATTGGACTTTAGTGCAAACCCCCACCAACCATGGTTGTTAGTCCCCTGTATAGCGCATAGTCAACAACCATCTTCCCAAAATTAGCTCTCCACAACCCTTTCCCCCGGTTAAACCATCAAACGTTGGATGAAGGTCACTCCTAAGGAGTTATGAGACCAAAATACCAAACCGCTGATAAACCGGAACACCCCAGTGCCCAGCTATGCCAGATCCCCTGTTTGGGGGGAAATCAGGCTCCTCAATTGGGCCCCAATCGTAAGATACCTGATTGGGAAATTGAACCCTGCTAAGCTGGAGGAAACTACCAGGGCCCTCAACGGGGTGCCCCAAAAAAAATTTGGTTTGGTTGGTTTGATTAGTACTGTTTTTTTAAAAATGGCACCAGGGACATGGGCCCATGCCCCTCAAATTGACAAATTCTGGTTTTTTTGGTTAGGTTTGTCCCAATAAAAATTCTAAATTTCCTGCATGGCACGAACAACACCAATTCGTACACCCATTTCAGATTTTGGTAGGTTTTACAGGGCCAAACCCATGGGATGACCGCTTAAACCAAATCCCTACTTAATACAAAAATACCCGACTTTACATAAAAAATGGCCCAAATACGAGGAAATAGCACTGACGTTAAGTACGAGATAAACAGCACTGACGTTAAGTACGAGATAAATAGCACTGACGTTAAGTACGAGATAAATAGCACTGACGTTAAGTACGAGATAAACAGCACTGACGTTAAGTACGAGATAAATAGCACTGACGTTAAGTACGAGATAAACAGCACTGACGTTAAGTACGAGATAAATAGCACTGACGTTAAGTACGAGAACAACAGAACTTTAA